>CP073649.1:9317142-10595714 GCA_018223645.1 Jasminum sambac
TCTAATCTATATCTATATCTATATATTAATAAAACCAGCACATTTTCCCGCCACTTTTACCTATTTTTCTAAATTAAAAAATTAATTTTTAATTATGGCAACGAGTTTTACCACTCCTACATGTCTTTTCCAACTCGACTTCTTCTTCAGTGTATATACATATATACACGCATCGGGTCAACCTATTTTTCTGAATTAAAAAAATCACACCGTTAAAATAAGCCCATCCATGTGCAAGTTGGATCAACACAATATAAAATTATGTGAAATTTTTTTATTTTTAGTCCTGCTATTTGCTATAACATGATGTATTTGCGTAAAATATATGCGAAAGTCTATTAAAAATTTTAGAAATTCTTTTGTATTTATCCCCTTATATGGATTCTAATTTATTACATGTGTATATATGTCTTTCCGTGCAACGCACGGGTAGAAACACTAGTAGGTATTAATTTAACCTTATTTTAAAATACATAAACATATAAATTAATTTCGAAAGCACATTTTTCTTCCTCCCAGCAATCTAATTAATTTTAATTATTTTTCATTTTTTGAAAGAATTATGTTTCCCTCCTTTTAGCAATTTAATTATTTTGATTAATTTTCGTCTAATAAAACTATCTCAAATATCCTCCAATGAAAATAGATCCAATTAAATCAACAAAATATAATTAATAATAATATTATTAATTACAATTAATTCTTGCTTTTACAACAGCTGATTCGGATTCTTAAATAAATAATTCAAGGCTTATTGGCGCTATAAGGACCCAACGTTTCATCTCGCTGCACACTAAGGACTTATGATTTATTTCTTGACATTTCAGTCCTCAAACTCAACATCCGTTGTGCGTTAAGGACCTCCGTTAATATTCCACCGTTAAATGACTCCATGTGCACCTCACGTGCTATTTTTTAATTGCAAAATGGTCCAAAATTTTGGACATTGTTATAATCAAGTCCAAAAGTTTGAAAAATGGCTTATTGGCGCTACAAAGACCCAACGTTTCATTTCGTTGCGCACTAAGGACCTATGGTTTATTTTTTGGCATTTCAGTCTTCAAACTCAACATCCACTGCGTTAAGGAGCTCCGTTAATATTCCACCGTTAAATACCTCCATGTGCATTTCACGTGCAACTTTTTGATTGCAAAATGGTTCAAAACTTTGCGCGTTATTACAATCAATTCCAAAAGTTTAAAAAATATATACTTTAGTCTCAAATTTAACTAAATTTAAATTTATTGAATTAATTTGATACTGATTAAATAGTTTTTATAAAAATATTTCAATACAGTAGTATTTATTCGTATTAATATAATATCACAAATATCCAAAATTTTCTCCAAAATTTTATGGCTTATTGGTTAATTCTTTGTATTCGATATATATTTTTGCAGTAATATGTTCCAATAAAATTTTATTTACGTATAATAATTATATTTATTATTAAGTACTGGTTATAATCAAAATATGCGAGTCTCTCATGTTGAAGAAAATTTTGGATATTTGTGATATTATATTAATACGAACAAATACTACTGTGTTGAAAATCTTTTGTAAAAACTATTTAATCAGTATCAAATTAATTCAATAAATTTAAATTTAGTTAAATTTGAGACTAAAGTATATATTTTTCAAACTTTTGGAATTGATTGTAATAACGCCCAAAGTTTTGGACCATTTTGCAATTAAAAAATTGCACGTGAAGTGCACATGGAGGTATTTAATGGTGGAATATTAACGGAGCTCCTTAACGCGCAGTGGATGTTGAGTTTGAGGATTGAAATTCTAAGAAATAAACCATAGGTCCTTAGCGCTCAACGAGATGAAACGTTGGGTCCTTGAAGCGCCAATAAACCATTTTTCAAACTTTTGGACTTGATTATAATAATGCCCAAATTTTTGGACCATTTTGCAATTAAAAAATCGCATGTGAGGTGCACATGGAGGCATTTAACGGCGGAATATTAACGGAGGTCCTTAACGCGCAACGGATGTTGAGTTTGAGGATTAAAATGTCAAGAAATAAACTATAGGTCCTTAGTGCGCAGCGAGATAAAACGTTGGGTCCTTGTAGTGCCAATAAGCCATAATTCAAAGTAGTAAGATTTTTAATATTTATTTAGGAGATAGAAACTCAGATAAATATTTAACATAGCCAAAAGCCAGTGAAAATATTATAATTGAGTCGTATAATTCCAATAATTGATTGAGTCGATATCCGATTGTTTAATCAGAATTCTTGGATTTATTCCCCAGCAAAAATGATAGATTGAACCAAAGAATTGTTATATAATTGTTGGTTCAAATAGTATCAAAATAAAAAAATCATTACTATTTGAAGACCTAGTTTTGGAGCTTACCTAAAAAAATGAGTAGGTCCTTTGCAACACCCTTAACTATATACAAAAAGAAATATTAATATTTTGCCACCAACTGTAATTCAAAAGAAATATTATAGAAAATACAAAACCATATAAAAAAGAAAAGAAAAGCATGTTTTTAAAAAAGAATGATACTAAAAAGTAAATCAAGTTAATTAGGAACTAATGATCAATTAACTTACTCTACAATAAGATGTAACACTCCTATTCTAAGAATCCAAAATCTTATAGGTATTAACTTAACTTTATTTTAAAATATATAAAAACAATAAATTAATTTCCAAAGCATATTTTTCTTCTGCGTAGTAATCTAATTAATTTTAATTACTTTTCACTTTTTTAAAGAATTATGTTTCTCCCTTTTAGCAATTTAATTAATTAACTTTGATTAGTTTTCATTTAATAAAACTATCTCAATTTTCGTCTAACGAAAATATATCCAATTAAATCAAAGAAATATACTTAATTTTAATATAATTAATTCTAATTAATTCTTGTGATTAGCTAATTCGGATTCTTAAAATAAATAATTCAAAGTAGTTAGGATTCTTAATATTTATTTAGGAGAGAGAAACATAGATAAATATTTAACATAGTCGAAAGCCGATTAAAATATTCTAATTGAGCCGTATAATTCTAATAATAATTGATTGAATCGATATCCAATTATTTAGTAAGAATTCTTGGATTTGTTCCTTAGCTAAAGAAATAGATTGAGACAAAGAATTGCTATGTAATTGTTGGTTCAAGTAGTGTCAAAATTTTTTTTAAAAAAATTACTATTTAAAAACCTAGTTTTGGAGTTTGTTACTTAAAAAAAAAAAAGAGCCCCTTTGAAACACCTTTAATTTATACAAAAGAAATATTGATGTTTTACCACAAACTGTAACGCAAAAGAAATATTATAGAAAATATAAAAATACATGAGAATCAAAAGAAAAGTATGTTTTAAAAAAAAGAATGATGCTGAAAAAGTGAATATAGTTAATTAGGGACTAATGATCAGTCAACTTACTCTACAACAAGATGTAACAAGACAATTCTAAGAATCCAAAATCTTATAGGTATTAACTTAACTTTATTTTAAAGTACGTAAAAAGATAAATGAATTTTGGAAGCACATTTTTCTTCCTCATAGCAATCTAGTTAATTCTAATTATTTTTCATTTTTTGAAAGGATTATGTTCCCCCAAACACCCCCCAACAATTAGTTAATTTCGATTAATTTTGTCTAATAAAACGACCTCAATTTTCGCCAATGAAAATATATCCAATTAAATAAAATAAATATAATTAATTATAATTAATTCATTTTTTTGGCTAATTCGGATTCATAAAATAAATAATTCAAACTAGTTAGGATTCTTAATATTTATTTGTGAGATAGAAACTTTAATAAATATTTAACATAGTAAAATAAAATATTCTAATTGAGTCGTATAATTCCAATAATTGATTGAGTCAATATCCAATTGTTTAGTAAGAATTCTTGGACTTATTCCCAGTGAAAGCGATAGGTTGAACAAAAGAATTATTATATAATTGTTGGTTTGAGCAGTGCCAAAACAAAAAAAAAAAATTACTATTTGAAGACCTAGTTTGGAGCTTGTTGCTTAAAAAAAAGAGTAGATCCTTTGAAACACCATTAATTATACAAAACGAAATATTATAGAAACTACAAAAATATATGAGAATCAAAAGAAAAGTATGTTTTAAAAAAAAATGATACTGAAAAGTAAATAAAGTTAGTTAGGGACTAATGATTAGTCAACTTACTCTATAATAAGATGTAACACGCAAATTCTAAAAATCCAAATTCTAACTGGTATTCACTTAACTTTATTTTAAAATACGTAAGAAGATAAATTAATTTTAGAAGTACATTTTTCTTCACCGTAGCAATCTAATTAATTTTGATTATTTTTCATTTTTTGAAAGAATTATGTTTCCCCCCTTTAGCAATTTAATTAATTTTGATTAATTTTCGTCTGATAAAACTATCTCATTTTCTTATCCAACGAAAATATATCCAATTAAGCCAAAGAAATACAATTAATTTTAATTAATTGTAATATAATTAATTCAAATTAATTCTTGTTGTTGGAAAATTATTTAGAAAAATAGTTTATTATTTATAAAATAATTAGTTTTTTAACCGTAATTTTAAGAATTGTATGAATCTAATTTTAAAGATATTTTATAATTAAAAAGGTATCTTACATGCCAAAAGACGTCCTTCATTTTTTTAGGAAAAATCTAGTTAACTATGGCAATCCAATTAATTTTAATTATTATTATGTATTTTTTAATTATACAAATTTTCTTTTTTAGCAATATAATTAATTTTATTAATTTTCGTCCAATGAAATAATGTCAATTTTCGTCAATTTAAACCAAGCCCAATTAAATCTTAATAGTATTATTAATTTTTATTAATAGTAACATAATTAGTTTTAATTAATTTTCATTTTTAGCTAATTCTTTTTGAAAATAATTAATTATTCTTTAAATAATCATTTTAATATTTGCACTTTTAACAATTGTATGAATCTAGTTTTGAAGAAATTTGAAAGATTTTATTTTTTTCATTACTTAGGGAAAACCCATAACAATCCAATGATTTTTTTAAAATAATTATATGTGCCCTTTTAGGAATGTAATTAATTTTGATTAATCTGTGTCCACTGAACTCATATCCAACTAAATATTAGCAATAGAATTTATTATTTTAATTAATTATAGTATATGTACTTTCAGTTAATTTTTGTGTTTTGGCTAATTATTTGTAAAAAAAATAATTATTTCCAAAAATAATTAGCTTGATAGCCATAATTTAAAGAATTTTATGAATCTAATTTTAAAGATATGTTATAATTGAAAAGATATTTCGGAATTTAAAAGATATAGATATAAATTTAATTAATTAATTAAAAAATCAATTAATGCTACAATTGAATGATTAATTAAAAATAATGGATGTTACATGTTTCTCTCAATTTTTGTGTACGAATTAAATGAATTGTAATTTTTTATCACACCAAAATTAAATCTTAGCGAAATTGCTAATTTCAATTAATTTTCAATTATTAGCTAATTATTATTTTTAAAAATAATGAATTTTTCCGAAAATTAATTAAAATGTCTATGCTAAGTTTAAAATTTTAATGTTTCACATTTATTTTAATTTTTGCGTAAAAATTTAATGAATTGTAATTTTCATCACAAAAAAATTTAATCCTAGAGAAATTGTTAATTTTAATTAATTTTTGTTTATTAGCTAGTTATTTATGAAAATGATTGATTGTTTCTAAAATTAATTAATTGGTCCAACCAAGTTTTTTAATTTTTTTAGCACAAATTGAGGATCGTAGTGGTGGGACGATATCTCGAACTCGGACTAATTCCGATAAGTTTCTTTTTATTTTTATGTAAGACTTTAATGAATTGTACGTAATTTGGTATCGCCCAAAAATTGAATCTTAGTGGGATTGTTAATTTTAATTAATTTTTATTTCGTAGCTAGTTATTTTTAAAATTAAGTAATAAGTCTGCTCTTATTTTTTTGTTTTAATGTTACACCTTTATTTGAAATTTAGTGTAAAAGTTTAATCAATGGTAATTTTGTATGGCATAAAAATAAAATGTTAGTGAAAAATTTTAATTTGAAATAATTTTATTTTTTTGAAGCACGAAAATTATATAAAAAAAGGACCAGTGAAAAATTCATTCTAATTCCTCGAACGCCCTTATATTGTTCAACACATAAGCCTATAAATTGAACATTTGAAAGCAAAAAATAAAAAAAAAGATGAAATTCACTAATTCAAAATAAAATTGAAATTAATCCCAAATATATAATATTTGCCTAGATTTGCTTAATTGGTTTTGTTCCGTATTTGATTTACCTTAAGAATAAATGAAATGAAAATTTCCGATTTCAAAGATTGTTTCTATATAAATTGGGTTTATTTTTTGTAATTACATGAGAGTTTTGTTTTAAGTACCATATTAATATATCTCGTCTTCTTTATTGTTTATATTATTCGTATAAATTTTAAAAGAATTTGGGTCTATTTTGTGTAGTTACACGAGAACTTGTACTTAAGTACCATATCAATATATAAATTATTATTTTTGTAAATTAAATATTTATTAAAAAAAATTATTTAGTTTTAAACATAAAATAAAGCAAGCTTTAGCATATATTTGCGAGGATAAAAAATTTAAGGATTATTTTTAATTTAATTTAATCTTAAGGTAAATCAAACACGGAATACAATTAAAATCTAAAACAATTTATACATCTCATTATGTTTTAATTTTATGGACAAATATCAAATAACTGTCGTAACAAATTATTAAAATTTTTTAATTTCATTACATCAGTAGTTAGTAATCTATATTAATATCAATATATATTTAAGTTCGACACTAATTTATATATTTTCAGTAAATTTTAATTTTTTTAAAAATAAAAATTTATATATTGACGGTATACTTGTTTAAAGCTCTCATCAAATCTAGCAAAATAGAATCACAATTTTTTTTATTTATAGGTAGAAAATTAAAAAAAAAAGGATAGAAAATGAAAAAAAAATGAAGAGAAAATGATAGAGAGAGTATTTAGATATTATGAGATTGGGTAAAGTATGGTAAAAATAATCAAATAAAATTTATATATATTAATATTAATATATTAGGAAACAAAAAATAAAAAATAAAAGAGCGTTGGATATGGATTAGTAAAAAAACAAAAAAAATAAAAAGAGATTTTGTTTGAATGGGAAAACGGATTTAAGGCAATAAAAAATATAATACGAAAAAAGCCTCATCTTCTATGTATATTGCAACGCCCCAAATTCTTTGAGTTCCAACCGTTAACCTTTCTTAAAATCTTAATAATCGGAAGGGTAAATAGAAACTTTAAAGCCTCGTATTAATTTCAAATACCTCCAATTAGTTTGATATTTTCAAACGGTGACAATAAATAACATGTGCTTCAAAAACTTTGAGATAATATCTATCAAACTTATTAAAATAAATAATTGCTCGAAGCCACATTGTCTTTCTAAACAAACTTTTAAAATAAGGCATGCGCAATGGTAGTACAATTTTAAATAATAAAAAATTACTTCAAAGGCATAATCTTCAATATCTAACGTTGTGGTAATAAGTGAAAGAAAATAATTTCACTAAATTGAACCGCAAATATATAGCAAAAGTTTATAAAATAATTTGAAGTATTCTCTAATAAGTAGCCACCTCCATTTACCCCATCGTCGACTCCTTAGTCTGCAAAATGGTTAATATTGGAAAAAATTGAGCACAAATATACGCAATAGCCCCCCCCCCCTCCCCCGCATATAATATTAGCGCACATATTATCCATGTAGCATGTAAACATTAAACTTCGCAAAATTTGCGAATAGATAATCATAAGTTCGTTTTACTTCTCTTAACGTGCACGTCATTATAATGCTAAATAGCACATTGGTTCTTAAATGAGGCTAGAAGCCTATCAAGAAGCCTATCTTCATCATTTAATGTTACATGCAATTAAAAGGGTACACTAATACGATATGCAGACATTTTAAAAGAAATGAGTTTTTAGAAAGGGAGCCTACCTTACTTCCTCAGTTCGAGTTTAAGTTGGGGAGTTCCTTTAAGTTCTTAGTTCACTCTAGCCATCTACAATTAAGTAAAAATATTATAATTAGTTTTAATACTAAAGTAAATAAACTAGATATAAAACAATAGGGGCTAGAATAAATACTTTTGAAAAGATTAGGCAATTTTTAAAAGAAGTTGAGAAATTAGGGGTTATTTGGACAAAGAAATAATGACTATAGGGACCAATTCCTGCAAAAATGGGATTGTGGGGATCACTAGTGCAAATAATTGAACTGGTGGATAACTTAAATAGGCTTGTGAAGTTGGGACTTAAGGTGCAAAATCCATTTAACTAAAAGAATCAATGCCGAGTGATCTCCTGCCAACCTGCTGGCAGCTTACGCTAGCAACAAGGGTGATGTGGCGCCCTCATAGAGCGCCATGTCACCATCCAAAATTTTTAAAAATTTTTTAAAATTTTTTTAGTATCTACGTCAAATGAGATGAATAATACATAATTACCCCCTAATAGTAGAGGGCTCAGTGAGCCCTACGATTTTTCCCCCCAAAAATGGGAGTGTTGGCATGTTACGTTGCCAACGGAACATTACTAACAAATCAATTGTAGCAAACCTATTCCCATTCCTCTCTCTGTGTTCGAAACAAAAGTGAAAAGGAACGGACTCAGCCATGGCTGGACGTCGTTGGCCATCTTGCCGGCGTCTACTGGTGCCGCCACCGCTGGGCAAAGGCAGCGATGGTGGCCGTGATCGGCAATGGAGTTGTACTGTGTTCGTGCAAGTGTGTGTGCGTGAATTTGGAGCTGTTTCTACTTCTTTCTCTTCTCTTTTTTTAATTTATTTTTCTTTAATTTGGTGATTTTCGGTGATGATGGTGTGCATTTTGATGGTTGATGATATGTCTGTATGTGAGCTTGGTTTTTTGCAACGTTGAGTGCCGGTGTTGTGTGTGCAGGTGACGGTGGTGATAGGCTGTGGTAGTGGGTGGTGGTTACCTGATTCTGCCTGTGAATCGGGTGAAACTTGAGGCTTCTTGGATGAGATTGGATGATGTTTAGTTGCCTTTTATAGGGGTTTAGGATGAGATTAGATGATGTTTAGTTGCCTTTTGAATTTTGAATTGTAGATTGTAAATGACGAAGATTATGAAATGAAGATGAGGATGTTATGCTGAACATCAAGTGAGAATGATTTCTATTCTGTTGCCAATGAAAATTCCAATCGAAATTCAAGGGGGAGACGGAGATGAAATCTTATTTAAAATAGTGAAGTTGATGTTGCTTGTTAATTTCAAATGTTTTCCATGTCTGAAAAATGGGAGGGATTTAATTAAATAAAAATAATAATAACAAGGATTTGAGTGATAAAATAATTGAATCCCCATAAGTAAATTTGAGGCGAGTAAAGTAATTAAGCGAGGTTTATTAATAATAACAATTATAATAATATTTTAAATTGCCCTTAAATAATTTATCTGAGGAATTATGTTAATTGTAGATCGGTGAAATTTTAAATAAATTCAGTAATGGTGGAGCGACGCACTATAAGAAATTCATTTATTTACGACATGTTTGGGTCGCTACATATATAAATTATTCTATATATAGATAGAAGATTATATTAGGCAAATTGAATTAGCAAAAAATTGATGATGTATTTAGGTGGGAAAAAAGGCTTTATATATATATATATATATATATATATATATATATACACACATATAGATTAAGTATAAGGATATATTAGAAAAAATATTATTAAATTAAACATTTTTAAAAATATTAATTGTGTTTTTTTTTGGCTTGTTCTATACGCAATAAATTTTCATTAATTTTACTAACTTTTTTCCTCACATCATTTTCAACTGTTCATACAATTATTTTATATTTTTAAATATATCTTCTCCAATTTTCAATCACACATCTAATACGTCGTTCGAGTAAATTAACATTATTATGTGTAGAACAAGCCCAATCTATGTAAAAATAAGATATAGACTATCTTCATGGTAAGTACGGGTGGGCCTAGCCTATTGTCGACTTAAGCGCAATGGGAGAAAATATTTATATTCGAGTTTGAATTTGTTGTTGGTCTCATCCTTTTGGTGTAGTGGTAGAGTGTTTGGTAATGATTCTGAGGTTCAAAAGCAGGCATGTTGGTTTTTGCTTTATTTTTTTCCCCACTCATTCAGGTTTTTTCTCCCCCTTTTTAACAACCTACTTTATTACATTTCATTTTAAGTTTGACTATTTATGAATGATTGTAAAATTAAACCATTATTTACTAAAAAGATCGAGTTGTAGTTAATATTTCCTTTTATTTTTCAACTGAGCGTTGACCAAATTAAAGAGTAGTTGACAACTACTTAGGAATGTATTTTTTGTTTTTATTTCGTTTTCTTGCATTAATCAATTTCGTTATTTTGAAATGTGATTAAGGTGAGTATTAATTCCTTTTTCATTTTTTAAAATAAAAATTGCAATTTTAAATTCAAAATTGACTTGAATTTGAAATTTTAGTATGTCAATGAGTTTAATAATTTTTTTGAAGCACAATCACTTTAATTATTTTGTCAATTATGATTTTGGAATTAAAATTTTGTATTTGGATGTGAATTGTGACTTGTAACTTGATAGTTTAGTTTGATATGGTAATGGAAATTGATATTTCATATTTGTGCATTTGTTGTATTTGAAGTAATATTTGTATTTTAGATATTGTGATTGATACCTTTGTACTTTTTGGTAAGAATAAGTAGTGCAAACATATTTTACTAAGTGCTTGAAAAGCACTTAAATGATCTCCCAATTATTGTATTTTTATTCGTTTTATATTTATATAAAAATATCGTTTTATGCGTTTTTGTTCTTTTTGGTTTCAATATCAAGAAGATTGAAATAAAGTGGAAAATGACCAAAAAGTGGCAAAAAAAAAAAAAAGAAAATCGGGGACTAAAATGGACAAGATGGAAAGATGAAAGAATTGGCTTGCAATTTAGTAATGGCCGCAACCCATATAGGTTACGGTTATAACCATCAAGCTGGACAAAAGTGAAAAAGATTTAGAAGGCCAGTAAGAGTCGTAACTCTATTTATGTAGAAAAACCTAATTTGGCCGGAATTTTATTTTCGGAATGATCTTTGGGCTTCTTGTGCACGAAATTGAGCCTATAAATAGAGATACAAGCTGCACACCAAGGAAGAAGAGTTTGATAACAAGTTTTACAGAAATGAAGCAATCAATATGAGGATTTCAACATCAAGAAGAATACAAGAAGATCAATTCAAGATCCAAAACTCAAGAATTCATCACTATCATGAACGGCTAAGTTTCGCATCTACTTCAAAGGCGAAAGTTATGTCGTTCCACTTTGTATTTCTTTTCCCAATTCGAGTTACATTGTATCTATTCCTTTAAATTCAATATGTTGATTTGTTACGTTTTTATAGATTGATTGATTCAATTTGGCCAGCTAGATTCTTTAACTTATGAATTCAAGTTATGTACTAGAATTAGATCTTTGATTCGTAATAGTCCTAGATTCTAATTCGCAGTAGCAATTAAATCTCGCGCAGATTTAATAACAAATCAACCCAAGTTAAATTAATTCAAGCATGTGTAATTGATTGCCTAATTCAACCTATTTTTCTAGATCTTCATACTAGCGATGCATTAAACTTTAAGAGCTTATTTATGGTTGTCCGTTAGCTAGATGTTAATTCAAAGAGCTTGTTTTGAATTAATACAATAAATGAAGAATTTAGATAGTCATAGTTTGTTGATTATCTAGGGTTAATAAATTGAATAGGAATAGAAACACGTTGTAAGGAAAAGATTAGCAATAATTGGCGACACAATTGAACCCAAGAGCTAGGTTTTTCTCTTATTGATTCTGCTAATCTAATTTTTTCTATTTTTATTATTGTTGTTTATGTTTAATTTCTTTTGCCAACCAAACCCCTCTAATAACTCTAATTGTTAGGACAATTAAGTTAAATGTCATTTTCTGTTGGTTCCACCCTTACGCATCGCTTCTCCATTTATTTGTTTTAAACCCGAGTAAGGAAAAATAATTATTTGGTGCCAAACGGTACGCTACCAAAATTTCGGGGTTGTTACAGGGGAACGATTATTTAATTTGGTTGTTTTATTAATTAGATTTTATTTTCTGCATTTTACTTTTGTTTTATTAAAATTGCTTATTTACCTCGTTGCTTTTATGCAAAAAACTCGATCCACTAATTCAGAAATTGTTGTTTTTGACCCAAAGATTGTGAGACCATTTCAACAACGAAGAAGAGAAGCAAGATAACAAATAGCGGTCCCTAACAATTAGACTCTTAAGCAACTGGCTTTCCAATAGTGGAGGTAGGAAAAACTGTTGTGCTCAAATCCAGCCTGGTCAACCTTTTACCGTCCTTCCATGGACGAACCGGTGAAGACCCATATAGACATTTGACAGCATTTCATATGGTATACGATAGCATGAAACCAACGGGTATCACTGAAGAGCAAATCAAGTTAAGAGCTTTCCCATTATGTCTAAAGGACACTGCTGCAGATTGGTTATACTACCTACCACCGGGAACAGTGACCACTTGGAATGCCATGAAGAAACTGTTCACTGAGAAATACTTCCCCATGTCTATAGCTGGGAAAATTAGAAAAGAAATTAGTGGGATACGTTAGGATATGGGAGAGAGCTTATATGAATACTGGGAGTGCTTCAAGAAGCTCGTTGCAAGTTGCCCACATCACCAGATCAACGAACAGCTCTTAGTACAGTATTTCTACGAGAGGTTGTTGCCAAATGAAAGGGGAATGATTGATGCTACCAGTAGGGGTGCTCTGATGGATAAAACTCTAGATGAAGCAAGGAATTTGATTGCAACCATGGCTGAGAACTCTCAACAGTTCAACCCACGCCGAAACATCCGAATTGGAAGAGCTAACCTGGTAAATAGTTCTAGTATTGAAAGTGAATTATTTGAACTCACTATCTTTGTTAAACAAATTATTGTAGGAAATCCATAACAAGCGAGGGCATGTAGGATTTTTGCACATGTGGGACATCCAATAAACGCTTGCCTGATGCTTCAAGATAGTAATGTGGAGCAGATCAATGCAGCAGGAGGCTTTCGATTTCAGAAGCAATAGTACAACCCATATTCAAACACATACAACCCGGGATGGAAGGATCATCCCAACTTGAGCTATTGAGGTATTAAACCCTAGGCTTCTTCCCCAATACACCGCAAGGAAATTTTCAACCTCAGAGGCAATTTCAACAGAAAACCCAACCTTTAGATATGTCTCTTGAGGATATGGTTAAATTACTAGCTTCTAATACTCTTCAATTCAAACAGGAGATGAGATCAAATATCAAGAACCTAGAGGGCCAAGTGAGTCAAATGGAAACTTCCATCAATTGATTGGAAGCTCAAGGGAAAGAGAAGTTGCCATCTCAGCCTGAAGTAAACTTGAAAAATGTTAGTGCATTATGTTGAGGACTGGGAAGGAGGTTGAGCCACCAAAACAAGCCATCTTTGCCAACACGGAGGAAGATGAGAAGGAGAGCAAGAAAGAGGAAGCAGTGGTAACACAGCCTTGGGTAAACTCTAACCATTCTTTAGTGACTAATGCCATCCCTTCCCCTTTCTCGAGCCGGTTAGCCAAAACAAAGATGGATGAGGAGGAGAAAGAGATCCTGGACATGTTCAAAAAGGTAGAGGTGAATGTACCATTGTTGGAGGTAATCAAGCAAATCCCATGCTACGCGAAGTTTTTGAAAGATGTATGCACCAACAAAAGGAAGCTGATGGGGAATGAAATGATTAAAATGGGTGAAGTCATTTCGACAATGTTTCAGAAAAAGCTACCCCCAAAATGCAAGGACCCAAGTATGTTCATTGTCCCTTGCACAATAGTGAAGCGCCAAATTGATAGAGCACTGATAGATTTAGGCGCATCCATAAACGTTATGCCTAGATCATTATATGCTTCACTCAATCAAGGAAACTAAAAGAAACTTGTGTGATAGTACAACAAGCAGATCGTACAAATGCCTACCCTGATGGGCTATTAGACGACGTGGTAGTTCAAATAAATGGTTTAGTATTCCCCGCTAATTTTTATGTGCTTGATATGGCTGATGAACACTCCCCTCATCCCGCACCTATCTTGTTAGGACGGCCATTTCTTTATACCTCTCGCACTAAGATAGAAGTTTACGAAGGTATACTATCCATGGAATTTGATGGGCAGAAAGCACATTTTAGTATTTTCAATTAACTCAACTAGTCATTTTGTGCAAGAAAATTGTAAGTTAAATTGTAGGGGCAGCATGCCACATAAGGTTGAGCCAATGCACAAACCCATTCCATGACAAGATGTGATGGGAGTTCAAAGCCAAAAGTTCGGCAAGAAATTTAAGTGGACCACCGAGAAATCAAATCATTCGCAAGAAGCTATCAAGGACAAGGTGTAGACGCAATGGACTTGAAAAACCCTACCTAAAAAGGGGAGTGTATCGAGGCAACGATGTTAAACAAAGGCAATTTACGGGAGGCAACCCGAGAGGGCAATAGCCCCTAATCTCTCATTTGCATTTTCTTTTTATTTTTAGAACATATACTTTATTTACATTTTCCATATGGTCATTGGAATTGACACATGTCTTGCTTTAGGTATTTTATACGAGGCACAACAAAATGCAAAGGCACTAGCTTAGCATCATAGACACATTTGATCTCGCAGTCCATAAATCCCCAAGGAGTTCTTAATCCCCTTCTTTTTTTATTGTGTAGTTCCAAATTGAGGACAATGTAGAAATTAACTGTGTGGGAGGAAGTCCTTTGTCCATTCTTTGTCTTCTTGGTCATGTTTTGTTTTCATATTTTGTGTAATGTGTTTCGTACTTTGTCAAGTTGTGTTAAGTGAGGTTATTTGTTTATGTTAAGGGAACAACCCCACTTTTTCAAAATTTTGAACCTTTATACTTGCATAACTGGATAAAGAATGAGCACATACAGATAATTTTTCCACTAGTTTTTTAACAGCTTTGAAAATTGGATATAGTTGAAAATTTTGACCCTTAGTTCACCCATATTGAAACTGAAAAAGACAAAAATCCTCTCAAAAATGCCCAGAGTAGCCAATTTATCAAATGTTAGTAGGGTAGTGTGAGTTTCTATGATTTTAATTTTTTTAGTAGGATATGCTTTACTTATAGAATGAAAGTTTGGAACCAGGACTGAGCAATGACCTATACTTCATAAATAGATGGGATAATACACACGGACCATAATTTGTGAGCTATTGAGCCTCATGAGCAAGTTGTATTTGATTTAGCTCTTATTTCTTTGATGTGTATCCTACGTGGTTAATCTCTTCCAAGATTTTCTTTGTTGTACATATTGTTGTAGCTTGTCTACTTAAATGCAAAATGAAGTAAAGGCACTAGGATAGCCAAGTTTAGCTTTCTAAGAAGGACCCAACATAATGAATTTACCAATACACGCCCGTTTGAGCCTTGGCCTTTTTGCTGAAATTTAAACCACATTACATGCCATATATACCCCCCTCTATGATATTATCTTTATTTTGAACCTTATGGAATGGATTCACAATCTTATTTCAACAATTGTTTGAATGAGAGGAAGATGTGCAGTGAAATATGTTATGATGTGAAGACACCATCCTACTGTGATGGGGATGGGAATGAGATTGAAGGAGAAAGAAGCTCGGGTTAGAGTTACAAAAAGAAAGAAAAAATTGAAAAAACAGAAGAAAAAAAAAGAAAGATAGAACAAAATGATTGAAAAGAATGATGAGAAAAAGCGAAGGAAACATATAAAATTGAATAGATTTGGCTTGTGAAATTCCTTCACCAATTGAGCCTAAATATTTTTTTATCCTACCTGACCCGAAGCCCCATTACGATATAATAAATATGTTTACTTTGCATTTGCATTTGTTTGCTCCACTTTTGACACATTGACAGTCTGCGGTAATGAATTCTCCATGTGGTGAATTGAGTAAAAAAATCATACCCTTAAAAACTTTTGAGTGGATTGAGTGAAAATCTTGTGATGGTATTCTCCCATTACATGCGCTTATGAGTAGTTTGAATTACTCAGTTTGGGTACTAATCCTTTTTACCTGAGGTTGGGGATATAATGTTAGTAAACTACTCACCATGGATATCTCACACTATTTTATTAACACTTGATCGATCTTTGGTGAAACTAACACCCCTATAGGAGCCTATGAATGAATATGAAGAGAGAATCTACGAGTGGTGGGAGGACATGGACCAAATTGGGTGCGGGATTGAGCCAGGGATCTACAAATGTTCTTCTCTATTCAAATGGGATTAGAAATCGCTAGCACACACTAACACACTCTAGTTATGCAAAGAAAATTTTTTGCTAAGAGAAGTGGGTTGTGACTTTAACGTTTGTGTTGTTATTTTATTTTTGTCTTTGTTTCGTGTCATTGTTCAGGATCCTAATGTACTAACGAATGTTTGGCACTTCAAGATGAGGCTCAATTTTCTGAAAAATCATAATGATTATGAACTTCGAATTTCTTCGAATGAAAAGCCGATTGGACGTCGTAGTATGGTTTATGCTATAGGAAATAGTTATGGAAGCTTTGAATTTCTAGAGAACCTTCATGTATGGAATCACTTTCTGAAATGCAAACGCATGCAGTCTCGTAAATTGGTAGTTTGATATGAAGGCATCGCGAATGGCAAGGAAGAAATGAAGACGAGGATCTGAAGATAACAAGAATTTGGGCCTTTTAGCTTATTGTGATTTTGGGCCTTTGATCGGCATTTGTACTTTCAAAATGACATACCCCAAATTAACTCGTATATCGTTTTCCTTCGATGGAACCAATCGCCAACGGCAAAGGAAGAGAAGATAGCACAACAACAACAACAATAACAACAATAATGATGACGACCACCACCACAATATCCATTTGACAACAGCAACCAAATCCCATCGGGTGGATTGTGAATCCAACAAGTGGGATACATAACGCAACCGTTGGGATTAGGAACACATGGTTTTTCCACATACCATTCAGAACAAGGACACTTTGCGCCAAAGCCTAACATACTAATCAACATTTTCCACTTTGCGATGAGGCTCAATTTGCCGAAGAATAGTGACGGTGGTGAACTCCAAATTTCTTCAAACAAAAAAGCTGATTTGATGTCACGGTATGGGTTACGCTATAGGAAATAGTTCTTGAAGCTTTAAATTTTTAAAAAAGCTTCATGTATGTACTCATTTTTTGAAACACAAACGCAGCTAATCTCGCAAATTGGCAGTTTGGCATGCAGGCATCGCAAATGGTAGAGGAGGAAATGAAGTCGAGGACATGAGAATAACCAGAATTTGGGCCTTTTACACTCACTTTGGTTTTGGGCCTTTGATCGGCATTTGCACTTTCAAAATATTAGACCCAAAATTAACTAGTGTATCGCTTTCCCTTGTGGTGGATTCGATCGTCGTGACGGACGAGAAAAAGATAGCGCAACAACAACATCTATTTGACAATAACAACAACAACAATCGAATCCTACCAAGTGGATTTTGAATCAAACTAGTGGGATACATAATGCAACCGGTGGTATTCAGGGCACATGGGTTTTCCACATACCTTTCACAACAGGAACACTTTGCGCTAAAGACTAATTTACTAATGAATATGTGGCACTTCACGATGAGGCTCAATTTGCTAAAAAATAGTAATGGTTCTGAACTTCAAATTTCTTCAAATAAAAATGACAATCGGATGTCATGGTATGGTTTACGCCACAGGAAATAGTTTTGAAAGCATTGAATTTTTAGAGAACCTTCATGTATGGAATCACTTTCTTAGTCGCAGATGCAAGCAGTCTCGCAAATTAGTAGTTTGGTACAAAGGCGTAACAAATGGCAGAGGAAGAAATGAAGATGAGGGCCTCAGGATAACCAGAATTTGGGCCTTTTAGGCTCATTGTGGTTTTGAACATTTGATTGGCATTTGCATTTTCAAAATGATAGACCCCAAATTGGCTAGTATATAGTTTTCCTTTGGTAGATTCGGTCGCCAGCGGCAGAGGAGGTTAAGTTAGTACAACAACAACAACAACAACAATGACCACAACATCCATTTGACAACAAGAACATCAACCGAATCCCATTGTGTGGATTTTGAATCCAACAGTTGGGATACATTATGCAACTGGTGGGATTCGAAACACATGGTTTTTGCACATACCATTTAGAACAAGGATGCTTTGCGCCAAAGCCTTACATAGTAATAAACATTTCGCACTTTGCGATGAGGCTCAAGTTGCTGGAGAATAGTGACGGTTTTGAACTTCAAATTTTTTTTTACCAAAAAAGCCGATTTGATGTCGTGGCATGGTTTATGCTATAGGAAATAGTTATGGAAGCTTTAAATTTTTAGAGAATCTTCGTGTATGGAATCACTTTCTGAAATGCAAACACAGGCAGTCTTGCAAATTGGTAGTTTGGTACGTAGTCATCGCCAAATGGCGGAGGAAGAAATGAAGACGAAGACCTGAGGATATCCATAATTTGGGCCTGTTAGGTTGATTGTGATTTTGGGCCTTTGATGGGCATTTGCACTTACAAAATTAGACCCAAAATTAACTAGTATATCACTTTCCTTTGCGGTAGATCCGATCGCTAGTGGCGGCGGAGGAGAAGATAGTACAATAACAACAACAACTATTTGACAACATCAACAACAACAACCGAATCCCACCGGGTCATTTCTGAATCCAATAGGTAGGATGCATAATGCAACCCGTGGGATTTGAAATACATAGTTTTTCCATATCAGGTTCAGAATAGGGACGCTTTCCATATATGGGACGAGCCATACTTATAGAAGCATTGCCCAAATCAATTGATAAGAAGGTGTGTACCGTGGAAATAACTCACTAGGCAATAGCTTGGTTTGAGTCACATCTTTGGGGAAAGGGTTAAATGTTAGAGTTTGTCAGTGTACAATTGTTGATAATTTTTTTTTGGCGTTTTAGGAATTACAACCTGATTTTTAGCTATTTTTGCAATTGTCTTACGCAAAATGACTTTTAATTTTTACATTTACTTGCATTTTCATCTCTAACTTTTTTCTTAGACACGATCTCCAACGTTGGGAAAAATAGACGTATTCCATCCAAAATCGCAAAATTGTTAGTAATACTTACTAAAAATGTCAATATTACTGTTAGTATATAAATAAACTAAGAACACAGAAGAGGTCACGAGAGTCTTACAAAATCATGTACATCGCACCTCGTGTTGCATAATAGCGAATTAATAAGCCGACAAACACTATGACTCCCAATTAAATATGGAAAAGCAATATATATACATATAAAGAGCCTTTTTTCCAGCATAAACGTGTCATTGTCCTTAATTTTTTTTATCATTTTTTTATTTCACGTCAGCAATTTTTCCCACATATTGAATTTGTGTCGTATAATCTTCTATCTATATATAGAATAATCTATATCTATATATATAGAAAATGAAGATTTTTCCTTGTTATATTTTTATTGCATTAAATCCCGTTTTTCATTTAAAACCAACCCTCTTTTTATTTTTTATTTTTTATTTTTTCTTTCCTAATCCATATCCAACTCCTTTAGTAATAATAGATTAATATTAATGTATATAGACTCTATTTTATTATTTCTATCATACTTTACCCAATCTCATAATATCTAAATACTCTCTCTCTCTCTCTCTCTCTCATTTTTTTTTCATTTTCTAGCTATAAATAAAAAAAAATTGTGATTCCATTTTGTTCAACTTGATGACAGTTTTAAAACAAGTATAGTGTCAATATATAAATTTTCATTTTCTAAAAAATTAAAATTTATCGCAAATATATAAATTAGTGTCCAACTTGAACATAAATTGATATTAATATAGATTAATGACTAATAATGTAATGAGACAAAAAAAAATTGATAATTTGTTATCAAACTTAAGTGATATGTGTGCGTAAAATTCAAATATAATGAGATGCATAAATTATTTTAGCGTTTAATTCCATTCTGTGTTTAATTTACCTTAAGAATGAAATAAATGAAAACTAATGCGTAGTTTTTTTATCACGCAAATATATGTTAAAACTAGTTTTATTTTATGTTTAAAACTGAATAATTTTTTTCCTACTAAATATTTAATTTAAAAAATAATAATTTATGTATTAATATGGTACTTAGGTAGAACTTCTCGTGTAATTACAAAAAATAAGCTCAAATTCTTTTAAAAATTATATGAATAATATAAAGAATAAAGAAGCAGACGAGATACATTAATATGATACTCAAATCGAAACTCTCGTATAATTATACAAAATAGAGTCAATTTATATAGAAATAAAATTTTAAAATAGAAATTTTCATTTCATTTATTCTTAAGGTAAATCAAACACGGAATAAAACAAATTAAGTTAAAACAATTTTTACATAAAATAAATCTTATTATATTTTAACAACTTATACATAAAATAAATCTCCTTATATTTTCACTTTTACATGCAAACATCAATGTCAAATTCTAAATTTAATTTTTTACCTAACTAGCTTGTGTTATTATTAGTTGTAATTTAAGTAACCTGGACAAACGTTATATATTTGTGATAAATGGGTGTTCCAAGAATTAGAATGAATTTTCAACTTATTGTTTTTCATAATTTTCATATTTTCAAAAATAAAATTACTTAAAATTAACAATTTTCTCTAAGATTTAATTTTTATGCGATACAAAATTGTCATTCATTAAATTTTTATACAAAATTAAAAAAAGCCGTAACCTTAAAATTAAAATATAAGATTGGATCCATTACTTAATTTAAAAATAATTAATTATTTTTATAAATAACTAGCTAAGAAAAGAATTAATTAAAATTAACAACCTCGTTAAGATTTAATTTTTGTATGATGCAAAATTACATTCATTAAAGTTTTACACAAAAATTAAAAGAAACTTTCCGGGAGTTGGCCAGAGTTCGATAAGAAACTTGTAGCAGTTGATCGGATCCCTTTAATGAATTTTAGGAAGAATTCATTATTTTTAAAAATAATAATAAGCTAATAAATGAAAATTAATTATAATTAGTAATTTCGCTTAGATTTAATTTTGGAGTGATAAAAATTAAAATTCATTTAATTTTTACGCAAAAATTAAAGGAAATATGTAACATCAATTTTGTTCAATTTAGCGCCCAATTATAATATTAATCAATTTTTTAAGTAATTGAATCTATTTTTATATCTTTTAAATTTTAAGATATCTTTAAAATTAGATTCGTATAATGTAAGCTTTATTTGGTTTTTTTATTGCGTTTTTAGCCTCTATTATTGACTTTCCTTTCTAGTTTTGTCTTTACTTTCCTTTCTAGAAATAATTGTACTTAGGTGCTTCATATAGATGATGTGGCATCATCTGATAAGATTCCTTTTTTCTTTCCTTCGATCTGTAGGTTGATATAAGATCAGCATGCTTACCTTTTTCTTTCATGCTTACCTTTTCAAACTATGAACGAATAAAAGAGAGTAAATTAGGAGAAAAGCTAACTTGGGTTTAGTTTGTTCATGGTATCAGAGCAAGGCTAATTGAATTTGAGGATGGAGGAGAATGATGTTAATCACAGCAATATATGGGCAGTGCTAGATCTGGAAGGAATACAGCTCCATCAGATGATTAAAATGAAGATCCACTTTACTCGAAAGCTTTAGATCATCCTGGAGCTGCTTTGGTTACATCGTCATTGACTAGACAGAATTACCTAAGTTGTGGTTGCTCAATTGTGATGGCACTCAAGGCGAAGAGCAAATTGGGATTCATCACAGGACACTGTGCCAAACCAACAGCTAATTCCCCAACCTACAAGTGATGGAAAAAGGTAAACTCGATGGCTACTTCCTGGATTTTAAACTCTATATCCAAAGAAATTTTTGATGCATTCATTTATGTTGAATCTGCACATGAGCTTTGGGAAGAATTTGTACCAAATTCAGAGGGAGATTAATAGTTTAAATCAGGGGAATATGGTAGTAGTTGTTTATTATGCGAAATTGAAGAAACTCTAGGATGAATACTCATGTTTAGCTCCAACTCCAATCTGTACATGTGTAGGCTATAATTGTGGAGAAACAAAGGCGATGGCTGAGATGAGTGCTTTCAACAAATTGATATAATTTCTAATGGGTTTAAATGACACCTGTGATCATTTGAGGAATTAGATTCTAGTAATGGATCTTTTGCCTACAGTTTACAAGGCTTACTCGATGATTTTGAGGGTAGCGAAACAAAGAGATCTGCATCATGTTTATGCAGAGGCTATGGATAGTGCTTTGATGAGTAGTGTACAGAACTTAGGAAAAGGAAATGGCTATACAAGATGAGGTTTAGGCCATGGTAGTGGTAGAAGTAGAGGTTATGGTAGGATAGGAAACCATGAGGACAAGGCAAACTTGTTCTGTACCCACTGCAATATGAAAGGACATCTAAAGGAGAATTACTTTATCTTGTTGGCTAAACGGATTGGTATAAAAGGTTGAAGGAACAGAGAAGTCAAAGCAACTACAACAGGACAACTGCTAATGTCTTGGATAATCCTCTGAAAATGGATGAATGTATGTAGAAATGTGAGGACAAATACAAAGCACAGCCAGCAAATATCTCAAGTATTGTACAATAGGAAATCAGGAAATATATACAAACAAGAATGCATCAAAGAGGTACTGGAGGTTTGGCAAACTTTGCACACTTTGGCGAGTTTGTAGGTATTGGCCAACTTTACACCTTCCATCATGCTTTCACTATGCATACTAAATTCTAAATAGGTGCTTGGATCTTAGACACAGGGACTGGTAGTCATATGTGCACTGATCTCGACTTACGTACCAATCCCAAACAAATCACAACGTACACTCCGCTTTTCCTTCATGATGGCTCACTCAAATCTGTCTCACATTCAGGAACAGTGATTTTTAATCATAGAATACACCTGACTGATACACTATATATTCCTAGCTTCAAATACAACCTTCTTTCTGTTGGAAAACTAACTGCAAGCTCAAGAATAAAATTCACATTTTCCCTACTCATTGCCTATTGCAGGACCAGCTAAGTGATGAACCACTTGCTGCTGGAAAACTACTGGGAAAGCTCTATATATTGGATCAACATAGCTTTGCTAAAGAGACTCTTAGCCTTTACACTACAGATGTAAAGAAAACTCACCTTATTCCTTATCATTCATTCAATGCTACAAATCAAGTCTGTAATGATTCACTTTGGATTATCATTACAAACTTGGACGTGCCTCTTATTCTACTTTAAAACATTTAAATTTTATATCTACTTCTGATTCTCTTGAATATGATTCTTTACAACAATGTGATGCATGCCATAAAGGCAAGCAACAGAGGACACCATTTCCTGAAAGTACTATCCAAACCAATGAAGCCTTTCAATTGGTCCATGTAGATGGGGGACCATATAGACATCCCTCCATTTCAAGAACACCCTCCATGTTGACGGTTGTAGACAACTTTACTCGATTCACTTGGAACTTTTCAATGGGGGAAAAGACATAGGTATTTGTTTATCACTATGATAAAAACACATTTTGGGAAAGAGGTTAAGACAGTTAGAAGTGACAATGGGACGAAGTTTGTTAATAAGGATTGTCAAGCTTTATTCAGGACAAAGGAACTCTCCATCAGAAAACCTGTTATTATTCTCCACAGCAGAATGGGACTGTAGAGAGAAAACACAAGTAACTTCTTGAGATAGCCAGATCACTAATGTTTCATGAAAATCTACCCTTGAAATTTTGGACTTCTTCTATCCTAATGTCCACCCATATTATTAACAGATTGCCCAATTCAATTTTAAATTTTAAAATACCATTTGAACTCCTCTATGGATATGAACCTAGTTACTCAATGCTCAAACCCTTTGGATGCTTGTGTTATGCTTCCAATGTACCACCTCATAAGACAAAATTTGGTGCTAGAGCCTATAAATGCATTTTTATAGGGTGCAGCCCAGGACAAAAAGGGCTTTGAACTCTATGATATTGACTCACACCATATTTTAGTATCAAGAGATGTGAGATTTTGTGAGAAAGTCTTTCCCTATCAAAACAGAAACATAACCAATGTTTTTGCAGATGCCCCTCTACCAATACCCACATTTGATATCACAAGTACTAAACCTCCTATACTAGAAAATAACATACAAACTGACCCCTGTTACCACCATTTACCACCAAATTCTACTCCTCCTGACCTCCAAACACCTACATCTTCCTCACATATATAATTCTCTGAGGAAATAGTTGATCAAATAATGGCCCCCAGGTGCAGCAATAGGCAAAGGAATGTACCACTGTGGACTAAAGATTCTATGGCAAAACTGCCTCCATCCAATTATCATTCAGCAGCCTCGGTTTCTACAGATAATTTTGTTCCAAAATCATCTACATACACACCTCCCACATATCCATATATTGTCTCACCACTTTTCAACAATGCATATATGAGTTTTCTAGCAAATTTGTCATAGATTCATGACCTGCCTCCTATTCGGAAGTGAGTAAAAGCATGGAATGGGTGGCTGCCATGAATAAAGCACCTGATTCCTTAGAAAGAAATAAAACTTGGGAATTGACTACTCTTCCACCTGATAAGCATGCAATAGAATCTAAATGGGTATATAAAGTTAAACTGAATCTAGATGGGACTGTTGAAAGATTTAAAGCACGGTTGGTGGCAAAGGGATATAATCAGATTTATGGCATAGACTTTACTGAAAGTTTTTCTCCTGTAGCTAAACTTGTAACAGTAAGATTGTTTACTGCAGTAGTTATTGCTAAATGTTGCGAATTGCGCCACGTTAGTATTAATAATGCATTCTTGCATGGTTTCATTGATGAGGAAATGTACATGAAGCCTCCAGAGGGCTACACGAAGACTCAGGAAAGGCCAAGTTTGCAAGCTTAAAAGAAGTCTCTATGGGCTAAAGCAAGCTTTTGGGCAATGGAACACAGAATTTTATGCCAAATTGCAAGCCTTTGGTTTTACACAATCAGCACATGATCATCATCTCTTTGTCAAAGGGACATCATATTCTTTCTTAGCTCTTTCACTCTACGTTGATGATATTTTAATCACTGGTGCTCAAGTTCCTTTGATTCAGGGGGTAAAAGCTTGTCTCTATGCATTGTTCACCATTAAAGATCTAGGAATTGCTTGATATTTCTTGGGAATTGAGTTGGCTACGGCAGAAGAAGGCACTTACTTGAATCAATGCAACTATATCCTAAACATTCTCATGGACACTGGTCTTAGTGGTGCTAAGCCTACCACTACCCCTCTGCCACAAGGAGTCAAACTTAGTCATCAGTAGGGCTGGGCACGGGTCGGGTTGGGTCGGGTCGAGACCTAACCCGAAACCGAAACAGACTCAGTCGGTTTCAGAAAACTAGGACCGAAACCGACCTCAAACCCGATTCAAACCGAAACCTGTCAAACCTATTCGGTTTGAGTCGGGTCGGGTCGATTTTTTCCTTCCAAAATGCATTATAGATTTGCAATTTCAGAAATCAGAATTCCAATTTCAGTTGTGAAACATTGAAATCAATTGACAAACAAATGAGCTTTAAATACTAATTTCAGTTGCAATTAGTTTCAGTTCTAGTTTCAGTCCTTTAAATTTCAAAAGAAACTTTCACAATTGACAAACAAATGAAAATAACTTCTTCACTTCCTTCAAAAAATAAAAATAAAAATAAAAATAACTTCTTCACAAGAAATCAACAAGTGCAAATAACTTCTTCACAAGAAATCACACGAAATTAGGGATTTGGAAGAAACATCGCACAATTAACTGTTGTGCCTGTGATTTGGAAGAAACGGTGCACAAGCAGTCCATCCAAACTTCAAAAAAGGCTCGGCTATGGTGAGCAACGGCGGTCGGTGCCTCATGGAGTCGTGGATGGCGGTCGAGACGACAATGAGAGCATGGAGAAGCGAGAATGGAGACTGGAGAGAATTAGGGCTTTAGGGATTGATCGCTATGCACTATGCACACTCAGAACTAAAGAAAATGGGATTAAATTGGGCTGGATATTTGGGCTTGGGCAGTTAGTTGGGTTGATGGGTTATATTATGGGATTGGATTATATAAAATTCAGGTTTGGGTCGGTTTTCAAACCAAACCCGAACCCGACCCGACTCGACTACACCAACCAGATTTCAACCCGCAACCGACCCGAATGAACAGTAAAACTGACTGAAACCGACCCACGTCGGTTTGGGTCGGGTCGGTTAGTCGGTTTTGGATCCATGATGCCCACCCCTAGTCATCAGTCCAAAGACATCCTTCCAGATCCTAGGCCATATCGCAGATTGGTTGAGAGATTGTTATATCTCAACCTTACTAGACTTGATACTAGAAAGTCTATAACAAGTTTTTTCATTTATCTTGGAGATGTTCTAGTCTCTTGGAAGAAAAGAAGCAAACTGCAATGTCTAGATCATATGTTGAGGTTGAATATAGGAGTCTTGCAGCTACAGTTTGTGAACTACAGTGGATTGTCCACATCTTTAAAGAACTGGGTATCTCAGTCCATGTTCCTATTCCTCTAAGATATGACAACAAAGCAGCCCCACAAATCACTGCTAATCCTATTTTCCATGAGCGTACAAAGTACCTAGATATCGACTGCCATGTGGTACGAAATCAGTACAAGGCTGGCTTTATACTTCCTTAGCACGTTCCTTCAAAGGCTCAACTAGAAGATCTTTTTACCAAGTCATTGGCTAGCCCACAATTCTCTACACGTCTCTTTGAGTTGGGCTTGATGGACTTTCACCATGCTCCAACTTTTTTTTGGGGTGGGGGAGGGAATGTAAGCTTTATTTGTTTATTTTTTTGTCATTTTTTAGCCTCTATATTGACTTTCCTTTCCAGTTTGGTCTTTACTTTCCTTTCCATAAATATTTGTAGTTAGGTGCTGAAATAGATGATGTGGCATCATCTAATTGGATTCCTTTTTTCTTTCCTTCGATCTGTAAGCTGATATAAGATCAGTAGACTTTCCTTTTTCTTCCATGCTTACCTTTTCAAACTATGAATGAATAAAAGAGAGTGAGTTAGGAGAAAAGCCAACTTGGGTTCTTGGGGTTCAATTTGTTCATATAATTCTTAAAATTGTAGCTATTAAGAAAATTATTTTGGAGATTATTACTTTTTAGAAATAATTAGCTTAAACACAAAAGTTAACTAAATTATTTATACTATAATTAATTAAAATAGTAAATTATGTTGCGAATATTTAGTTAGACATGGATTTACTAGACAAAGATCAATCCAAATTAATTATATTGCTAAAAAGGGAAAATTAATTAATTAAAAAAAATCATTAGATTGCCACAGGTTTTCTCTAGGAAATGAGAAAAAAAATCTTTTAAATTGCAATATATCTTTTAAATTACAAAATTTCTTCAAAATTAGATTCGTACAATTCTGAAAAGTGCAGATATTAAGCTGTTATTTAAGGAATAATTAATTCTTTTCATAAATAATTAGCTAAAAATGAAAAATTAATTAAATAAATTATATTAAAACTAATAATACTATTGAGATTTAGTTGGACTAGGTTTTGTTGGATGAAAATTGACATGGTTTTATTGGATGAAAATTAATAAAAATTAGTTATATTTCTAAAAAAAGTATTAATTAAAAAGAAAATAATGATTAAAATTAATTAGATGGCCATGGTTGACAAGATTTCCTGGAAAAAATGAATTTTGACTAGCCAAACATCTTTTTAATTATAAGATATCTTTAAGATTAGATTTATACAATTCTTAACACTATGGCTAAAAAACGAATTATTTTAGAAATAATAAATTTTTTCAAAAATAATTAACTAAAAACAAGAATTAATTATATTACTGTTGGGTTTTTACACAAACGCAATACTCTACCGCAAGTGCACGGGCCATACAAGTAGTAAAGATTTGGACTAGAAGTTCAGTTATCATTCTCACCAGGACTAAAGTGATTTCAGACTAGGTAATTGTTTAATATAATACATAAATATAGTTTAAACACATTTTAAGACTGGAAATTATTTTGTTATAAACGGAAAAGCTAAAATCATGCAACGATGTAAAGGAAAGCAATTACTACGGTGATAACTTGAAATGAGTAATAAAGTTGAGATTATCGGTTTCATTTGATCACTATGTAATTAATGCTTGGCTAGTTCTCATATGAGTTACTTCTTGTGTATGTTAGACTCGATTTTCGTCAAGTATGTGATTCCTCTCTCGAAAGTCAAACCAGCCATTTTCGATCAACTCAACCTACTATATCGCTATGTCGATTGAAAATTGACTCAAAGCATAAATCTTTGTGAAAATACTCAAAGAGTCATCCAAGGTGAGAGGTATATCTCTATCCTAACATAGAACTTGGAGTGAAAACCGTTTGGGCGAAGTTAAACATTCTTTTCTCAAAGTCTACTCAACTCACAAATAACACTTATTGGCAAAACAAGTGAAGAGCAATAAAAACAATGGAATCCACACATAACTGCAAGTAACACAATGATTCAAACTAGCTTAGCACCAATAACACGATCAAACACACCAACAATCCCAACATAAAGGGATTTACCCCGCAAAAGAAAGTAAAGAAGTCATTAAAATGGAAATATTCATTATAATATAAAATTCAAAGACTAATTACAAAGAAGATGATCAAGAGACTCCCTTTAAGTCATAGACTTGAAGCAAAACACCATCACCTTCATCAACCACAAGCAAAGTAAGTCTTGACCTAGGTTTCTTCTTTTTTTGTTGTCTTGGAAGCTCAAGAAAAAGGGTCCAAAAAGATAAGAAAATTTTTCCTCAACATGTCTTATATAGTGCTAATAAAACCGCCTAAAAATCCCCAAAAGTGGAAGAGAAAATAGGAAGGAAACAGATGAATCAGTAAAAACTGTGCAATTCTTCCGGTTCTAATCCTAATAAAGTTACAACCATAAGTCCTATTTTACGGCCGTCTGATCAATTATGGCTATAAGTTGAATTTGTATGGTCATAAATCTCCATGTACGGTCGTATCTCATGATTGCACGGTCGTACCAAACTCTCTGCATGAATTCGGCACTCAAGCTTCCATTTTTACGGCCGTATGAATGACTTGTACAGCCGTAGGGTTTGGTTACAGCCGCAAAATTGCCCCCCTTCCAGTTTCTTCATCTTTTTGCTTCCGGCTTATCTCTTTTCGCTCATTTTCTTTCCCGTTTCACATTGTTAAACTACATGGATAAAAAGGTAAATTATGAATAGAGATCTACTTGTTTTACCTATTTCCAAACTGTTGGAAGCGCCTAAAAAGTATATAAAAACGCACCTATCAAATACCCCAAACTTAAACTCTTGCTCATCCCTGCAAGACTCATCTCCATCACAATTACGAACTAAAACACAATCATCACGCAAGCAATTCACTTAACCAGCTTACAAGGATAAAGTTGTAATATCAATTAGCAGTAAATGAAGTGCACAAAAATCTGATATTCGTTCACTTTGACCAAAAGGAGTGACAATTACTATATACAAGTCAATCACGACGACGCTATAAAATGGAATTAGCACACAAAAACCAAACAATCCCACCATTTCATCCCAACTCTCAACAAATGGGTATTGCCGGAGTTTTCAACCACTAAACGGACGCTAACTCTCCTGGGATTGAACGTTCTTCAAAACAAGTTATACAAGACAATTCAAACCTATTTCCAATCTAAGCCCCTCACTTACATACTACCTAAATAGCCTTTTAAAAAAAAAAATCGAAACGTGCAATGCATGGCCCCCCAACAATAATGCTTTCTCGACGATCCATGTAACGAGCTTTAGGTCGGTGACTCCCGAGCTCGTCACTTAAGCACCGGGCATTGAAATATGCTGAAGAACTTAATAACTCGAGTAGAAGAGGCAAGAGAATGGTGACACAAAAGATTGAATGCAAATGCAAGTACTAAAACTCTCTTTATTGATCTCTCATTTATTATTTTCGACTAGATTTTTGTCATATGGTCATTGTAAAGCTTATCTTGCTATTCAGAAACGTTACACACAATAAACAGGCACAGAGTCAACATGTGCTAGCTAGTTTAGTTCACCGGCTCACCCCAAAACTTATTGTGCAATGTGGATGAAAAATATGGAATAAAATTGTCAAAAAATTTGTGTCACCAATACTTAAGCACAACGACGTGGATCATGACACAAAATTGAATAACTATGGAACGAACTTCCAACAACTATAAAACCAAAAGAATTTACAACTAGCACTTTAGATTTCTCAAGTGAACAATAGCAATTTTACCCTACGTGCCAGTAAGGCCAATATAAGCGTAGAAAAAACATGACAGCATATACAAATAAGCCGGCAAGGCCAATTAGGCAGTAATCTCAAAACATTTTTGGTGAAATATAAGAAGACGTAATAATATAAAAGCATACTTAATTGGCAATAAAAACTTACTAACATGCACGAGAGGGTAAAACCCTAATATAACTAAACCTTTGCAATACTAATAAGTCTTAAACACATGAAATAAAAGGCAATAACAAACCTAATCATGCCGTCCAAAAAAATTTACTGTCAAAAAATTCAAACACCCCCAAAACTAAACTTTCGCATTATCCCCAATGTGAGTGTGACATTGAAAATATAAAGTGGGGAAAGACTTCCTGAAAAGGATTGACCCGGAGTGAACCGAGCCATCCCCTAAAGATCCGCATCAACTACTGAACCAGTTGTGCATCTCGGCCCGCATGTTGTCCCGATCCCCCTTCTCTTCTCGTTCCCTGTCAATGATCATGCACTGGGTATCTTGAATGATGGGCTGAGTATCCTCGATCTGGTACAGAAGGGAGTCCATATGGCCCATACGGAGGTACAAGCCATCCGTCATGTCCAGGACAGTGGACTGGAACGAATCTATCTATGCCGCCTTCCCTCGGGCTCCCAGTACTACATCTTCCTTTGCTTTCGCATTCCCACACTGTGGCTCAATCCGCGGCCACTTCGTTTTCAGCTAAGTACGGTGGCTCTCAATACTCTTATGGGTGAACCGATTCCCATGCTTCTCTGTGTCACCACCGAGAGGGATATTGATTTTTTGATCAAGGGAGATCCCCATAAGAATGCACGGGTAAGGCATCAGCTTGTTGGACGGCATGGATCGGGTATAACGGTAGATGGTGTCATAAATATGGCGGCCCAAATTAAGCTTCCGTCCCATTTAAATGGCATACATGCCTTGCAGATGAGAGACAGAGACTACAGTGTGAGTAGTGGTCTGATAAAGACTACCAATCCCCCACAGTTCCATGCACCATGCTTCATCCATCAGAAAAGCTTGATTGTAGTGCGGAGCATTGGTCATGATCTAATCATGAGATTCCGGCTTGAGAGCCCATTGAAGCACCTCTGTATCGAGGAAAATATCATTGACAGCAATCGAGATGTGTGAAGCTCCATCTCTGGTGATCCCCAAAAATTCCTAGAGAATAGCAGGGGAGAATTTGACCTTCTTCCCAAGAACTATGGCAGCGTGGTAATTGGAAGACCCCTCAATGGTGATGTCCTTGTTGAAGTTCTAATAAAAGTGGAGGACGAAGGACGGGTTTCCAAATGGCATATCTGACACAAACATCTCCCATTGATACTCGATAATACGAGCCATGAATGGTTCGGGATCCACCGCCAGCATAGGACATCCCATAAAGTCATCCATCTTGACAAGCTCTCCCGGATAACACCCAAGTTTTGCCTGTCCTCTTCTTGAGTAGGGGATGGTTCTTGGGGAGCTTCCACAGCCTTGCCCTTGCCTTTTAGCTCACACAATTGTTCAACAAGAGGTTAAATGTGAGCATAGTGCATAATCATATATCAAAATGGATCAATTAACGTTCGACATGCACACATAGGGACACGAAGAGAAAGAGAAGCAGACTAATTTACAAAAGATGCAAGAAGGCATGAAAAGTCTCATTGAAACATTTTATCGAACACCTTGCGTGCATGTAAAAGACCATCCCAAACCAAGTAAAATTCTCGCAATGTGGGATCCAAAAATTGATCCCCCAAGCAATATCCAAGACTACTCTAAAGCCCTTTGTCTCAATGAAACTTCAAGAAATCGAGAGGGACCAATTTCATTCAAGAACAAGTTAACACTCAATCAAATAATGCAATTTGTGTAAAACAATGTTGATTTTGTTCTTAAAATCACAAATTGGGGAGACAATGTTCGAGCCCTAAAGTTGAAATTCAAAGAAAAACTAAGAAAATTGATAGAATACTTACTTTCAATCCGTGCAAAGGTTGATAGATGATTGAATTTGATGTTGTGAACCTTTGTTGTTGGATTTGATTAGTGAAAAGTGATGAAAATTTGGGATTTGGGAAGAGGGGATTCGAGGGATAGGAGAGAAGTAGGGTAAAATGTGTGGGGGAAAAAGACGGGTTGCTGGTTTTAACAAACCAGACTCGAAGTTACAGCCGTAAAACTACTAGTTGCGGCCGTAAATAGACATGATACTGTCGTACCATTTAAATATACGGTCGTACAAAACTTTCTGCACAAAATTGTAGAATTCAGGTTAGGCAAAGGTACAATCGTAAATATTACTATACGGCCGTAACACTTATACTTACGGTCGTACAAAACTCTCTAAAATTTTCGCACTTGTTAGGCGGCCATACCAAGCACACTTACCGCCATAAAAATTTAATTTATGACCGTACGAAACATTTTGAAAATTTTTGGCACCTTGGCTCAAATGAAATTACGGCTGTAACATGACATAGTGGGGCTGTAAAATGAAAGATACGACCGTAATAACAAATGGGGATGGTAGTAAGATGGCATCTATAGAAAATTTCCAAATTTTTCATCAAACTGTAAACCTCACTGACAAGATATATATACATACTACAATAACAACATATCAAACTATCCAGTATGCCATAAAACACAAACGAAGCGCCAAAAAAAAAAAAGAAAGGCGATCATTACGTGAATGCTAAGTTGTTATACATTACTAGGATAAAAGAAATTTAAGTAAAACATATTCACAAGAGTTGAAATAAAGCAAACGGCCCAAGGCGTAGCATATCCACATCCCCCAAACTCAATTCCAACACAAAAGTAACAACATGCTATGGTTGAAACACTAAGCACAAGCACAATCCAATTAACTCTAACATTGCCATCAAAAGCAATAACAAAGTTGAAAAAAAATGCGAAAAGCAAGTAAATAAAAGAGAGAAATTCGGGGTGCATCCGAAAGAGTGTTCGTCTATAGTCTTAGCTTGACTTTGAAGTTCGATCATTCCGAGTTGGTCAGGGGAATCGAGGATTTTTTCTTGGAGAATGCTCCTCTCAAGAATAACTTCAAACGTTGCCCATTCACTTTGAATATTCCTTTCTTTTCATTAAAAATCTCAATAGCTCCGTGCGGGAAGACTTGAGTAATAGTATATGGTCCCATCCACCTAGACCGTAACTTTTCCTGAAAAAGACAGCCGACAGTTAAAAAGGAGAACTTTATCTCCAACCTTGAATTCTCGTCTCACTATCCGGCTGCCATGCCACTTTTTCGATTTCTCCTTATAGATCTTGGTATTTTCATATGCTTGAAGCCTGAACTCATGAAGTTCGTTCAATTGAAGGAGTCTCTTCTCACCGGCCGACTTAGCATCAAAATTTAATGTCCTGACAGCCCAAAAGACCCTGTGTTCAACCTCAATTGGCACATGACATGCTTTCCCAAAGACCAACTGATAAGGGGACATTCCAATTGGGACCTTAAATGCAATCCAGCATGACTACAATGCATCATCAAGCTTTTTGGACCAATCTTTTCTAGAAGCGTTGATAGTCATTTCCAATATTCTCTTCAACTCCCGGTTAGATATCTCCACTTGGCTGCTCATCCGAGGATGATAGGGTGTAGCAACCCTATGTGTGACTCCATATCTTGCCAATAATGAGTCGAATTGGGGGTTGCACAAGTGTTTCTCACCATCACGGATAATGGCTCGGGGGTTTCCAAACCGGGTAAAAATATTCTTCTTGAGAAAATTCAGCACCACCCAAGCATCATTAGTAGGAAGAGCCACTGCCTCAGCCCATTTTGAAAGGTAGTCGATCGCCACCAATATATATTGATTTGAGAAGGAAGAAGGGAGTGGTCCCTTGAAATCTATTCCCCACACATCAAACAATTCAACCTCTGATATTGAATTCAGTGTCATCTCATGCCTATTGGACATATTCCCGTAGCGTTGGCACTTATCACATTTAGAGACGAAAGTATGGGCATCTTGAAACAATGTAGACCAATAGAATCTGCCTTGTAAAACCTTTGATGCCATTTTATTAGCACCAAAGTAGCCTCCATATGGGGAAGAGTCCTCGAGTACACAAATCCTTATAACTTGATCCGGTCCTCTCCCAAATAACAATGGGTCGTCCCAATAAAGGAACTTGAGATTGTGAATGAATTTCTTCTCTTGAGCATAAGACAAATCCTGGAGAAAAACACCACTAACGAGATAGTTGAGATAGTCGATGTACCATGGTGTTAACGAAGTCGCTAGGAGATGGGAGATACTCAAGAGTTGCTCATCTGGGAAGAATTCATTTATCTCTTGAGAGGTGGTCGGCTACCACATTCTCTGTTCCCTTCTTATCTCGAATCTAAAGATCAAACTCTTGTAACAACAAGATGCATCTCGACAACCATGGCTTGGAGTTCTTCTTGGCTAAGAGACACTTAAGTGCTGAGTGGTCCGTGTACATGATAACTTGCAATCCAATCAAATAGGAACGAAACTTGTCAAATGCAAACACTACCGCAAGCAACTCCTTCTCAATAGTAACATAATTCAATTGAGTTTCAGTTAATGTTCAACTCGCATAATAGATGATATGAGGGACTTTGTCTTTCCATTGTCCCAACATTGCCCCTACTGCGTAATCACTTGCATCATACATAAGCTCAAAGGGAAGAGATCAATCCGAAGCCATGATCATCGGAGTATAGATAAGCTTCTCTTTAAGAGTGGTGAATGCTAATAAACACTTGTCAGAGAAGATGAACGGTGTCTCCTTCTCGAGCAATGAACACAAGGGCTTTGTAATCTTTGAAAAATCTTTAATGAAGCGATGATAAAACCCTACGTGGCCAAGAAAACTCCGAATGCCCTTCACTGAATATTCGGGAGGGAGCTTTTCAATGATTTGAATATTGGCCTTATCAACTTCTATTCCTTTGTGAGATATCCGGTGACCAAGTACAATACCCTCTTTTACCATGAAGTTGCAATTTTCCCAGTTGAGAAGAAGATTAGTCTCCTCACATCGGATTAAAACCTTTCCTAGATTATCTAGGCAATCGTCAAAGGGATGACCAAAGATGGAAAAATCATCCATGAAGATCTCAATAAACCTCTCAACCATATCCGAGAAAATAGCCATCATGCATCTTTGGAATGTAGCGAGAGCATTGCACAAACCAAAAGGCATCCGTCTATATGCAAATGTTCTATACGGCCATGTGAATGTGGTCATTTCTTGATCCTCGGGGGCAATAGCAATTTGGTTGTACCCCAAATACCCATCTAGGGAACAGTAGTAAGCATGACCTGCCAATCTTTCTAACATTTGATCAATGAAAGGGAGTGGAAATGATCTTTTGTGTTACCTTGTTGAGCTTCCTATAATCAATACATACTCTCCATCCCGTCACCAACCGAGAAGGGATCAATTCATTTTTCTCATTTTCTGCAACCGTGACTCCTCCCTTCTTTGGTACCACTTGCACCAGGCTCACCCAACTACTATCCGAAATGGGGTAAATAATACCCGAATCAAGCAACTTCAACACCTCGGTTCTAACCACTTCTTTCATATTTGGATTGAGTCGATGTTGGTGTTCAACGGAGGGCTTGAAATCATCCTCTATCAAGATTTTATGCATAAATATCGAAGGAGAGATGCCTCTAATATTTGAAATCATCCAACCAATAGCCTTTTTGTGTTCTCTCAAGATTCTAAGCAATCTTTCCTCTTCTAACTCATTCCATTAATTTGAAATAACTACAGGGAGTGTCGAAGCATCTCCCAAGAAAGCGTACCTCAAATGAGACGGTAGGGATTTGAGCTCTAGAATAGAAGCATGTTGGAGAAAAAGGAGTGGAGGAGAAGAACTCTCTTCCAACTCCTCAAAATAAGGCTTCTTTGGTCGAAATCGTGGTAAAGCCTCCAAATATTGGACCACTTCTCTTTTCGGATCATTATCCTCTTCTTCTTCAATAGGTTGAGCAATACATGTCTCAAGAGGATCTTTTGAAAGCCAGCTAGGGAGTGATTGAATTATCAGATGACCAATGGAATCAATTCTTGAGCAAGAGTCCGAAATAGATGGATACTTCAATGTTTTGAGAATGCTGAAAGTAACTTGTTCATCATTGACTCGTACAATGAGCTTTCCTTCTTGGACATCGATCAAAGCTCGTCCCGTAGCTAGAAATGGTCTTTCCCAAGATGATGGGAAAATCTTCATCCTCATCCATATCTAGGATGATGAAATCCGCGGGAAAAATGAACTTATCAACTTTGACTAGCACGCCTTCAAGGATGCCTCATGGATGTTTGATTGAATGGTCCACCAATTGTAATGAGACTAGTGTTGCCTACGCTTCTCCCACGTTCAACTTCTTGAAAATAGATAAAGGCATCAAATTTACACTTGCCACTAAATCACAAAGAACTTTACTATATTTAAATCACCAAATGTACACGATAAAGTAAAACTCCCAAGGTCTTTAATCTTCAGGGGCAATGTAGCGACCCAAAAATTCTATGTTAATTTATAAGAAAATTTTAATTAATGTGTCGCTAAGCCGTGCCCAAGCTTATCATCAAAAATCCGCGTCGCCCTCTACAGTTTAAAATTATATATATATATATATATATATATATATATACACATTGATTTATAATTAAATTATATATACTCCACCCTTTTATTTTCTTTAGGGCAAGAGACTAAAATATATTCATACATACATATATACGTATATCTTACATGTATATATTTTATATATTTTTTTTCCTCTCCATTATCTCCTCTATGGTCAAGATTAAATCACTCAACCATCATCTAATAGCTCTTCCTACCCACATGAGATAATCTTCCGTAGAGCTTCAGATCCTAAAACTAAAAGGAACCTATAACTAATAAACCTCTCCATCCTTCATCAGCCTATAAGTACACAGCAACACAAGTCGTAGGCATCACAACTCCCTCAGTTTCGTGGCATCTGTTGCCGTACGCCCTCACAAAACAACTAGCAAACACCATTATCTTTCCCTGAAGTTTGAAAAGGAAGATAGCCTCAGCTTTCATCATTCGGTGATTCTTCTTCCCTAACTCCTTTCATTAATTTATGCTGAATACACTACACACACAGCTATCACCTTCTGGGTTCAACCGTGTATGCCGAGAGGGGAAGAGATGAGAGAATATGAAGCCATGGGAACCAAACTCTAATCCGAGTTGACAACTCGACTCGAGAATCTTATATCCACCACCTCCTCCATCGTCCACCACCACCATCACCTTCTTCACCACCACACCGCCAATCACCACCACCACACAAAGACCACCATCACCTTCTTCACCACCCACAGCCAACTCGCATACACATATACCCAAGCACATACGCATATATACATATAGATACAAACATACAGATACATACATACACACACGCATATGCACCTCCAATTCATACTATTAATGCCTAGCCGATTGTGGAAAAGAAAGGAAATTGAAGGACAATTCTGGTTCGAATAGACAGAGAGAGAGAGAGAGCCGAGAGGGAAGATGGGAATCTGCAATTGGAATTCCTATTTGGGGGATTTCAATAGAATTTTACACCCTTAGTCCCCCATCATCCTATAAACGTTTAAGTCGGTCCCTAAGTTCCTAGCTCTGTTTAAAACAGCCCCCAAATCCTAAGTTTCCACGTTGTAAGAGTTGGTCCCCTAATTTATTTCATTTTTTTTCCCGACGTTATTTATTTTTATTCTTATTACACATTATTTTACTTAATTTTATTTTTAATGGTAAGTTTGTTTTATTTAAGTTAAATCCTATTTTAGATCGTTATATCTAAAAAATTATTTAGTTTTATATTCTAATTTACTTTATTTTTATCTTATTTCACTCCATTTAGTTTTATTATAACGATTATCTAATTTTATTTAACTTATTACTACTTAAATTTAAATTATAATTCTTATTTTCTTTTATTATAACTGTTTTACTTAATTTGAATGGGTAAAGCTAAAAATATTTTAAACATTAACCAAATCCACCCGTTTATCTTATAGGCCGAACATATAGCGCTAATTTAATAATTTCCTTTAATTGTAGACAACGCGCGGGGTTTAGAGAATTAAGAATCACCTACAGCTACGCTCAAACTCAGAAATTAAGGTAGGTCCCTAAACGAAAGCCTTATTTTCTTTTATGCGCACTTGTTATGATAACTGTTTGTGTAGTGTACATTGCCTACGTTATTTTTGTGAACAATGAATGTAATGGAGCCTTCGGGTTCGACAATGTTATGAAGTCTTCGGGCGCATGAATGTCAAGGTGCCTACGGGCACACAAATCTTAAATGTTTACGTGCACGTTTATTGTTCGTACGGACACAAGAAATTCACGAATGCATGCATGTACCTACCATATTATTTCAGTTTGACTAACATGCGCCGTGGACCTAATGAGTAATTCATTACTCATATTTTTCCTACTTTTACAAAATTTTGCAGATTAGGGAGGCAGCGGGGGAGCAAGCGATAGTGGCAATCAATAGAAGAAGCTCTATAATTTCCGCTTATTACCTTACTTTATTTTTTTTTCTTTTTAGCGACATTTAGATTATTGCTCATAAGCTCTAGTTTATAACCCTAATTTTGCAACTCCATTTAAAGGCTAGGTTTTGTTTATTCAACATTACTTACTCATTCTTTTTCTATAACCATGGTTGGAGATGCAAGAGAGATAGGAGTATTTAAATCATTTTAAAAAATATTTACCTACCGCAGTATTTAAGTTCATGATATTTAACAGCAAGTTTAGCGGCCTGAATCTAAGTAGATTTGGGGCGTTACAGCTTGGTATCAGAGCTAAGCGTTCTAAAAGCGGTTCTGTAGATCCTTTCTACCCACAAAAAAAAATCTTTTTTTATTTTAAAATTATATTCAAGGAGAATACAGGGATTGCCACTGCCACTGCTCCGTCTGCAGTCTCAGAGGTAATGATCTATGTGAAAAATTTTGTAGTACTCGGTAAGTGATGTACTAGGAAGTGATAAAGAAACAAGTGCTATGGTTATAATTAACGAATGAGTTTGAGCATAATTGGAAGTTTTAAAGATATTTTATGATATTTTGTCCTCGCTAATAGAGCTTATATTAATGGTAAACCCCACCCACGCTGGACTTTGCATAAATGGATTAGATTAAGTCATGGAGATAGGTTCTGAGGCATGGAGGTACATGGAATGTGAGAAGGGACGCAATGAGCCTACGACAGATTACATTTATCGCTTTTGGTGTTTACTGTTGGAGGCGAGCAAAGCAGGCTACCACATGAATGACACAGCTTCCATCAAGCACCTGCTATCGACCTTCATATATGGCGAACGACCCCTAGCTCGTCGATTTTATAGGGGAGTACAAGAGCGTTGGGGAGGAACTGCAAATCTCGGGATTGTCTGTGACGAATTCGTCATGTACTGTGATAGGTTCTTGGCAAACGAGAAATCAATGCAACCTAAACCGTGCTTGCCAAGGGATTGGGATACCCTCCCAGAGCTACGTCACACCCGTGGCAGGCCGTGGTTACCCAGGCCAATGGCTAAGGCTGAGTCAGGCACTTATGAGTATAGCCCAGCCACACCACCCTACTCGCCCACTTGTGACCCAAAGGAACTAGAAGACACGGCCACCTCACCTTACAATGCCTCTCGAGGACCAAGGAAGCCAAATGATGGAGATACTGTAGTTGATAGCAATGTCTGTTAGATATGCTAGTTGGTTAAATAGCATAGAATCCCATCCATTTATTCTTTTAGCACTTTTCCACTGTAACCTACGGAGGATTTTATTTTGAGATTAATAAAGATAACCATTCTTTTCATTCGTCTTCATTTAAGAGTTGAGATATATTTGTTGTTCGTTTATGTTATGGGATGGTGAGAGAATTTTTTTTTATTTAATGTGTAAGGATGTCTGGACGTGGACGACCAAGGAACGCAGCTCGCCAGGAAGGAAATGCCCCTAATCCGCCGGATTCGATGGTTCTGATGCAAAACCTAGTTCAGGCTATGCAAAATATTGGGCAAAACGCACAGCCAGCCACCCCCGTTGTGTCCGTGGTGGAGCAGTTCAGGAAGTATCGTCCACCAATCTTCGATGGTGGGAAAAGCCCACTTGACGTGGAGGAATGGCTTGATGAGATCGAACAGATCTTCACACACATCACCTGCCCAGAAAATAAGAAGGTTTTGTGTGCAGAGTTTATGCTAAAGGGCGGGGCTAGGCACCGTGGAAATCGATAGCGATACTCGTGAATGCCGACCAATGAGCAACTTTCACCGGGAACGCTTTAAAGGAAAGCTCAGGGACAAATACTTCCCCCAGGCACTCCGCGACCACAAGGAGACGGAGTTTATGGAACTGAAGCAAGGAAATATGGATATAACAGACTATGAGAGGAAGTTTGATGAACTCTCTCGCTACGCGCCACGCCTGGTTGATACGGAAGAGAAGAGGGCCCGACGTTTTGAGAGGGGCCTGCACCCCGAGATCAGGCAGATAGTTAGTGTCCTTGAGCTACCCACATACGGGGAAGTTGTGCGGAAGGCGCAAGCAGTGACATACTCTGGAGTCTCATATGAAGGACGGGGGAGTCAAAGCAACACTCAGTCACATGGGAAGCGGAAGTGGCAGGGCCCCAACCAGAACCAGAACAGGGGCCAAGGTCCGAACAAAAGGCCAAACCCAGGCGCCGCCGGAGGACAACCCGCTAATTCAACTCGCACACCATGCCCTAAATGCCAAAAAATGCACAAAGGAGAGTGCTTGCTGGGTAAGAATGTCTGCTTCAAGTGTGGAAAACCAGGCCATTATGCCAATGAATGTCGTGCACCACCCGCGCAGAGGACCAATCAGGCAAGGGGAAAGGAGCCAACCAGGACGGCCAAGGCTAGGGTTTTTGTGATGGACGCAGCAGACGACTTTGACGTGATAGCAGGTACCAGTTCTATCTAGTATCCACTTTCAATTTATAGCGATTGTGTGGCCTTCTCCCCAATAACAATGATAATAATACCGATAATGGAAAAACCTGATAACATGAATATTAACCATCTCTGGTATTCCCGTATACGCCTTTATAGACTCCGGAGCTACACTTTCCTTCATATCAGATGCATGCCTAACTAGGGTAAACCTAACAAGAGAATTAACCCGGTAGCACCCTTGAGGTTAACCTACCATCTGGAGGAATCATTCACGCAAGGTTGATCGCCAAGGCGGTACAAATCGACTTTGATGGAGTAGTCCTAGAGGCAAATCTCAACGTCATCCCGATGTTTGACTTCGACGTGATCCTAGGTATGGATTGGTTGAGCACCAACAGAGCCGCTATCTTGTGTCACGAGAAGGAGGTCGTGTTCCGTAAGAATGGGGAAGAGACATTCAGATTCTATGGATCGAAAGTGAAGGCGCTTCCTCGCCTTATTTCAGCAATGCAAGCGGGGAAGCTACTAGCTAGGGACAACTGCCAGGGTTACTTGGTCAGTTTCCAGGGCCTACCGACGGAGGAGTTAACAGTTGAGAAAGTGCCAGTCGTACGTGAGTATCCCGATGTATTCCCCGAGGACCTACCAGGCATTCCACCTGATAGACAAGTAGAGTTTGCCGTCGACTTAGTGCCCAAAGCTCCATACCGTATGGCGCCAAAGGAATTACAGGAGCTGAAGGTCCAATTGGAGGAACTATTGGACAAAGGTTTCATTAGGCCGAGCGTATCCCCTTGGGGAGCGCCTGTTTTATTCGTCAAGAAGAAAGATGGGAGCATGAGAATGTGCATCAACTACAGGGAGCTCAATAAGCTAACAATCAAAAATAAGTATCCACTTCCCAGGATCGAGGATTTGTTTGACCAACTGAGGGGAGCAGCTGTGTTTTCAAAGATTGACTTGAGGTCCGGCTATCACCAACTGAAGATTAAACCCGCCGACATCCCAAAAACAGCGTTTCGGACCCGATACGGCCACTATGAGTTCACAGTAATGCCATTTGGTCTCACCAACGCGCCCACAGTGTTCATGGATCTAATGAATTGGGTGTTCCACCAATTTCTAGACAAGTATGTCATTGTCTTTATCGATGACATACTAGTCTACTCCAAGGATTCCAAGCAACACGAGGAGCATTTGAGGATCGTGTTGGGAACCTTAAGGACGGAGAAGTTGTATGCCAAATTCAAGAAATGTGAGTTCTAGCTAGAGAAAGTAGGATTCTTGGGCCACATCGTCACTGCTAAGGGATTGAGGTCAACCCAGCTAAGGTAGAAACTGTAACAGACTGGCCCACTCCCTCTAACGTTGGTGAAGTGAGGAGCTTCTTGGGTTTAGTTGGTTATTATAGGCGTTTTATCGAGGGTTTCTCTAAAATAGCAGGACCAATGACTCAACTAACAAGGAAAAGGAGTGAAGTTCCAATGGACTGAACAGTGTGAAAACAGCTTCCAAGAATTGAAGAAGAGATTAGTCTCGGCTCCAGTACTAGTCATACCTGATGGAACTGAAGGGTTTGTTATCTACAGTGATCCTTCCAAGCTTGGGCTGGGTTGTGTTCTAATGCAGAATGGGAAGGTCATAGCCTACGTGTCTAGGCAATTAAAGCCCTACAAACAAAACTACCCAACCCATGATTTAGAACTTGCAGCAGTTGTACATGCCCTGAAGATTTGGAGACACTATTTGTACGGGAGTAAGTGCGAAATCTACACCGGCCACAAAAGCCTCAAATACTTCTTCACTCAAGAGGAGTTGAACATGAGGCAGCGCCGCTGGTTGGAGCTAGTAAAGGACTATGACTGCACAATCCACTATCACCCTGGAAAAGCTAATAGGGTCGCTGACGCGTTAAGCCGGAAGAGTGTTGGCCAATTGGCTACTCTTTGTATTGAACAGGACCAGCTCATTCGGGAGTTCCAAAATCTGAAAATTGAGGTTCTTACCCCATCAGGGGGAAGGCCAAGTCTGCTGGCAAGCCTGACGGTCAAAATGGATTTGAGGGAAAGGATAGTGGAAGCTCAAAAAAAACGATAAGTTTTTAGCCAAAATCAAATCAGAAGTTGGCACTGGCAAAAGAGTTGGCTTTGAGATTGCACATGATACAACACTAATGTTTAGGGGTCGTTTGTGTGTACCGAAAATGAGCAGATCAGAAATGAGATCTTGACGGAGGCACATTCGACTCCCTACGCAGCGCATCCCGGTGGAACTAAGATGTATAGGGACTTACGTAACTCTTTCTGGTGGAGGAACATGAAGGGATGTATAGCAAGATTTGTTGCCCGATGTATGGTTTGCCAACAAGTCAAAGCCGAGCACCAGAGGTCGTCCAGATTATTGAACCCTCTTGAGATACCCGAGTGGAAATGGGAGAAGATCACAATGGATTTTGTGATCGGTTTACCAAGAACGGTAAGGGGACACGATGCTATTTGGGTCATAGTGGATAGGCTTACGAAATCGCGCACTTCTTACGGTCAGAACAACCCATAATGCACTACCGGTTAGCAGCTTATACATACGGGAAATTGTTCGACTCCATGGAGTACCAGTATCGATTGTTTCTGACCGAGATCCAAAATTCACTTCGAGATTTTGGGAAAGCCTACAGAGTGCTATGGGAACCAAGTTAAAATTTAGCACAGCATATCACCCCCAGACCGATGGGCAATCCGAGCGCACCATTCAAACACTAGAAGATATGTTGAGAGCATGTACCTTGGACCTAAGCAGCAGCTGGGAAACCCACTTGCCACTAGTGGAATTCGCTTATAACAATAGCTACCAGGCCACCATTGGGATGGCCCCATACGAAACACTCTACGGTCGGCCCTGTAGATCACCGGTCTATTGGGACGAAGTCGGTGAAAGAAAAGTTTTGGGACCAGAACTGGTGGAAAGAACAGTTGCCGCCGTTGAAAAGATCAAGTCACGGATTAAAGCAGCACAAGATAGACAGAAGAGTTATGCAGATTCCAAAAGGAGAGATTTGAAGTTCCAAGTAGGGGAAAAGGTATTTCTCAAAGTGGCCCCGATGAAAGGCGTATTGCGGTTCGGTAAACGAGGAAAGCTCAGACCACGCTATATCGAACCGTTTGACATCATAGAAGAGGTTGGAAATGTAGCTTATCGTTTAGCTCTTCCTCCGGAGCTCTCAGCCATCTATAATGTATTCCACATATCACTGTTAAGAAAGTACGTTGCAGATCCTAACCACGCAGTGAGCTACGACACTGTGGAACTTCAAAAGGACCTTGCATACGAGGAAGAACCAGTGCGTATTATAGATAGAAAGGTCCATGTCCTACGAAATCGAAGTATTCCTCTAGTCAAAGTCCAGTGGCCAAAACGCGGTACCGACGAGGCCACTTGGGAGAAGGAAGAGGAAATATTAGCCAATTACCCAGATCTCGTCTATCAAGTAAGTACAATTTCGAGGACGAAATTAATTTAAGAGGGTAAGGTTGTAGCGACCCAAAAATTCTATGTTAATTTATAAGAAAATTTTAATTAATGTGTCGCTAAGCCGTGCCCAAGTTTATCATCAAAAATCCGCGTCGCCCTCTACAGTTTAAAATTATATATATATATATATATATATATATATATATTGATTTATAATTAAATTATATATACTCCACCCTTTTATTTTCTTTGGGGCAAGAGACTAAAATATATTCATACATACATATATACGTATATCTTACATGTATATTTTATTTTTTTTTCTTCTCCATTATCTCCTCTATGGTCAAGATTAAATCACTCAACCATCATCTAATAGCTCTTCCTACCCACGTGAGACAATCTTCCGTAGAGCTTCAGATCCTAAAACTAAAAGGAACCTATAACTAATAAACCTCTCCATCATTCATCAGCCTATAAGTACACAGCAACACAAGTCGTAGGCATCACAACTCCCTCAGTTTCGTGGCATCTGTTGCCGTACGCCCTCACCAAACAACCAGCAAACACCATTATCTTTCCCTTAAGTTTGAAAAGGAAGATAGCCTCAGCTTTCATCATTCGGTGATTCTTCTTCCCTAACTCCTTTCATTAATTTATGCTGAATACACTACACACACAGCTATCACCTTCTAGGTTCAACCGTGTATGCCGAGAGGGGAAGAGAGGAGAGAATATGAAGCCATGGGAACCAAACTCTAATCCGAGTTGACAACTCGACTCGAGAATCTTATATCCACCACCTCCTCCATCGTCCACCACCACCATCACCTTTTTCACCACCACACCGCCAATCACCACCACCACACGGCACCGCCATCACCTTCTTCACCACCCACGGCCAACTCGCACACACATATACCCAAGCACATACGCATATATACATATAGATACAAACATACAGATACATACATACACACACGCATATGCACCTCCAATTCATACTATTAATGCCTAGCCGATTGTGGAAAAGAAAAGAAATTGAAGGACAATTCTGGTTCGAATAGGGAGAGAGAGAGAGAGCCGAGAGGGAAGATGGGAATCTGCAATTGGAATTCCTATTTGGGGGATTTCAATATAATTTTACACCCTTAGTCCCCCATCATCCTATAAACGTTTAAGTCGGTCCCTAAGTTCCTAGCTCTGTTTAAAACAGCCCCCAAATCCTAAGTTTTCACGTTATAAGAGTTGGTCCCCTGATTTATTTCATTTTTTTTCCCGACCTTATTTAGTTTTATTCTTAGTACACATTATTTTACTTAATTTTATTTTTAATGGTAAGTTTGTTTTATTTAAGTTAAATCCTATTTTAGATCGTTATATCTAAAAAATTATTTAGTTTCATGGAAAATTCTATTATATTCTAATTTACTTTATTTTTATCTTATTTCACTCCATTTAGTTTTATTATAACGATTATCTAATTTTATTTAACTTATTACTACTTAAATTTAAATTATAATTCTTATTTTATTTTATTATAACTGTTTTACTTAATTTGAATGGGTAAAGCTAAAAATATTTTAAACATTAACCAAATCCACCCGTTTATCTTATAGGCCGAACATATAGCGCTAATTTAATAATTTCCTTTAATTGTAGACGACGCGCGGGGTTTAGAGAATTAAGAATCACCTACAGCTACGCTCAAACTCAGAAATTAAGGTAGGTCCCTAAACGAAAGCCTTATTTTCTTTTATGCGCACTTGTTATGATAACCGTTTGTGTAGTGTACATTGCCTACGTTATTTTTGTGAATAATGAATGTAATGGAGCCTTCGGGTTCGACAATGTTATGAAGCCTTCGGGCCCATGAATGTCAAGGTGCCTATGGGCACACAAATGTTAAATGTTTACGTGCACGTTTATTATTCGTACGGACACAAGAAATTCACGAATGCATGCATGTACCTACCATATTATTTTAGTTTGACTAACGTGCGCCGTGGACCTACTGAGTAATTCATTACTCATATTTTTCCTACTTTTACAAATAGTGGCAATCAATAGAAGAAGCTCTATAATTTCCGCTTATTACCTTACTTTATTTTTTTTCTTTTTAGCGACATTTAGATTATTGCTCATAAGCTCTAGTTTATAACCCTAATTTTGCAGCTCCATTTAAAGGCTAGGTTTTGTTTATTCAACATTACTTACTCATTCTTTTTCTATAACCATGGTTGGAGATGCAAGAGAGATAGGAGTATTTAAATCATTTTAAAAAATATTTACCTATCGCAGTATTTAAGTTCATGATATTTAACAGCAAGTTTAGCGGCCTGAATCTAAGTAGATTTGGGGCGTTACAGGCAACTTCTTTTGCAGTATTGCATTGCACTCCTCATTCAACATCATGGTTTCGTGCTCTTCTAATTTCCTTTTGCTGGTCAAGATGTCCTTCATGAATTTGGCATAGGTGGGCATCTGAGCAAGAGCATCCGCGAAAGAAATGTTGATATGAAGTTTCCTGAACACTTCAAGAAACTTGGCAAATTGTGCATCAAACTTGTTTTTCCTAAGCCTTTGAGGAAAGGGAATAGGAGGAACATATGCCTTGACCTGAGGTAGAGGAGTGGGAGTCGAAGTACTAGGTTGATATTCTTTAGGAAAATCATCATTCACCTTGAATCCTTGGACTGGTTTCCTTGATTTCTCCCTCTTTTCCAAGTACTCTTCGATGGTGATCTCGGGTAATTCCACTCCACTTCTAGTGGAGATAGCTTTTACATTTTCTCTTGGATTCGTAACCGTGTTACTTGGCAAAGCCCTTTCTTGCCTTTCAGAAATTGTCTGAGCCAACTGACCAATTTGATTTTCCAAATTTTTCATTGAAGCGTCATTTCTTTCTTAATACTTCATTATTTGGTTGGCTAACCTAGCAGTGGCTTCTTCCCATCCCGGCTTCTTTTCTTGTCTTGCAGGTTGTGGATTAAGCACATTCTGATTCGCACATGAGAAGTTAGGATGATTCCTATAGCCAGGATTGTATGTTGGTCCGAATGGATTGTAGCCTAGACATTGAAAATTCTGAGCATAGGCGATTTGTTCAGGCGAAGAGGAAGTTCCTTATTGTTGGACTAATGGGCATGTAGAGCTTTAATGGTTAGCTCCACATATTTCACACGGTTTGGAGGAGTGAGTTGGAGGTTGAGATACATTGACACGCTAAGAGTTAGCTAGAGATAGCTCGTTCACGGTCTTAATCAATGCTTCCATCTTAGCTATCATTAAATGCACGGCTTCAACTTCATGCAGTCCACTAAGTTTCTTCTGAGCATTCCTATCCGGCCATCTTGCACTTTGTTCACTCATCAACTCGAATAGATCATAAGCTTGTCGCATAGTCTTGTTGCATAAAGATCCATTAAAGGAAGAATCCACATTTGATCTACAAGATGGGAGTAGGCTGGAATAGAAGTAATTTACTTGAGCCGATAAACCGAATCCATGATGAGGACATGTCCGAACCATTTCCTTGTACCTCTCCCAAGCCTCATGAAAGGACTCATATTCCTTTTGCCTAAATGTAGAAATCTCGTATTTGAGCCTGGCAATCTTACTCGAGGGAAAGTACTTCGTCGTGAATTTTGGGAAAAACTCGGGATCAAAAGCAACAACATCCAAATTCCGAGCTCTTGGCATACACTAGAACGTACCAGCACAAAACGTTCACAATTAGTTTTGCTTGCCTTAAGATATAAGATAAGAACAAGATAAAAATGAGACACAAATAACTAATGTAATTATCACTAAGTCCCCTGCAACGGCGCCAAAAACTTGTTGGGCATTTATACACACGCAATACTCTACCGCAAGTGCACGGGGCCGTAGAAGTAGTAAAAACTTGGACTATAAGTCTAGTTATCGTTCCCACGAGGACTAAAGTGATTTCACACTGGATAATTGTTTAATATAATACATAAATATAATATAAACACATTTTGATACTGGAAATTATTTTGTTATAAACGGAAAATCTAAAATCATGCAACAATGTAAAGCAAAGCAATTAACTATGGTGATAACTTGAAATGAGTAATAAAGTTGAGATTGTCGGTTTCATTTGATCGCTATGTAATTAATGCTCGGCTAGTTCTCACATGAGTTACTTGTTGTGTATGTTAGACCCGATTTCCTCAAGTAGGTGATTCCTCTCTCGAATGCCAAATCATCCCTTTTCGATCAAGTCAACCTATTATATTTCTATGTCGATTGAAAATTGATCCAAAACATAAATCTTTGTGAAAATACTCAAAGGGTTATCCAAGGTAAGAGGTATATCTCTATCTTCGCCAAGAACTTGGAGTGAAAACCATTTGGTCTAAATTAAACATTCTTTTCTCAAAGCCTACTCAACTCACAAATAACAACACTTATTGGTAAAACAAGTGAAAAGCAATAAAAACAATGGAATCAACACATAACTAAAAGTAACACAACGATTCAAACTAGCTTAGCACCAATAACATAATCAAACACACCAATAATCCCAACTTAAAGGGATTTACCCCATAAAAACAAGTAAAGAAGTCATTGAAATCGAAATATTCATTATAATGTAAAATTCAAAGACTAATTACAAAGAAGATAATCAAGAGACTCCATTTAAGTCATGGATTTGAAGCAAACCACCATCACCTTCATCAACTACAAGCAAAGTAAATCTTGACCTAGGTTTCTCCTTTTTCTCTTATCTTGGAAGCTCAAGAAAAAGGATCCAAAAAGATAGGAAAATTTTCCATAAACATGTCTTATGTAGTGCTAATAAAACTACCAAAAAAGCCCCAAAACTGGAGGAAAAAATAGAAAGAAAACAAATAAAACAATAAAAACTGTCCAATTCTTGTAGTTCTGATCCTGATGAAGCTACGGCCATAAGTCCTACTTTACGACCGTAATAATTAATTTTACGGTCGTATCTAACAATCTTCATCTTCTCTTCAGTTCCTTTGCGCCTGATCAATTACAGCCGTAAGTTGAATTTTTTACGGCCGTAAATCTCTATGTACGGCCGTATCCCATGATTACACATCCGTACCAAACTCTCTATATGAATTTGGCACTCAAGCTTCCATTTTTACGTCCGTATTAATGAATTGTATGGTCGTAGGGTTTGGTTACAGTCATAAAATTGCCCTGCCTCTAGTTTCTTCATCTTTTTGCTTCCAGCTTATCTCTTTTCGCTCATTTGCCTCATTTTCTTTCTCATTTGACATTGTTAACCTACATGGATCAAAAAAGTAAATTATGAGTAGAGATCTGGTTGTTTTATCTATTTCTAGACTGTTTGAAGCATCCGAAAAATGTATAAAAATGCACATATCAATTACAATTAATTATATTTCTTAGATTTAATTGGAAATATTTTCATTGGACGACAATTGACATAGTTTTATTGGGCAAAAATTAATCAAAATTAATTAAATTACTAAAATGGGGAAATATAATTGCTCCAAAAAATGAAAAATAATTAGAATTAATTAGATTGTTACAGGGAAGAAAAATGTGTTTCCAAAATTAATTTATCTTTTTCCGTGTTTTAAAATAAAGTTAAGTTAACACCTATAAGATTTTCAATTCCTAGAATTGGGTGTTATATCTTATTGTAGAGTGGGTCAACTAATCATTAGTTCCTAATTAACATCATTTACTTTTTCACTGTCATTCTTTTTTCAAAATATGCTTTTCTTTTGATTTTCATATGTTTTTGTATTTTCTATAATATTTCTTTTGAGTTACAATTAGTGGCAAAATATTAATATTTTTTTTTATATAATTAAGGGTATTTCAAAAGATCTGTTCCTTTTTTTCTTTAAGTAACAAGCTCCAAAACAAAGTCTTCATATAGTAATGATTTTTTTTTTTACAATACTCGAACCAACAATTATATAATAATTCTGTGGTGCAATCTATCGTTCTTGCTAGGGAATAAATCCAAAAATTCTTACTAAACAATTGGCTATCGACTCAATTAATTATTGGAATTATATGGCTCAATTAGAATATTTTAACTGGCTTTCGACTATATTAAATATTTATCTAAATTTCTATCTCCTAAATAAATATTAAGAATCCTAACTACTTTGAATTATTTACTTTATACCAATTTTTTTTAGTTGAGATTTTATTTAATTTTAAGGATCGCCTATTAGGTTGTATATTTTAAGTATTAATCATATATATTTCAATTTATCTATCTTATCCAAATTAATTTAAATTTTATATCAAACCATTCAATATTTAATATACCAAATATGTTAAATTAGTGAGTTTATATCTAATATATTAATATATATGTGTTTATTATATTTAGAAGTGTTTATTAAAAAAATAAAATGTCAGTAACATATGTATTAAAAAGTATAAATAAAAGCTTTCGATTAAACCATTACGATGCTGTGTGGACAGGGATGGGGATGGAGATTGGAATTTTCTAGTGGGGTGGGGACAGGGAATGGAAGTTCACATCCTATTGTAATTCTTATATTATCCTCGTTCGGCTTAGATTAAATGAAGATTAGCTGGGAACAAGGATAAGTGTTTCCTAGCGAGGCAGAAATGGGATCTTAGGGTCTGTCGGACTATACTCGGTATCATTTTTATAATATATCTCTATGTTGATTATATTCATAATCAAAATTTAAAAATCATTATTTACATATTGATTGTTAATAACGTACATCACACTGCTGTATAATTAATATCTCCCAAAATTTATAATTGTATATAATAGAACGTAAAATAATTTTTTTTAAAAAAACATGAGCCCTACGAATGTTAGTAGAGTTATTTTAGTATGATTATTTTGATAGCTATAACATTTGGTGTTATTTTATTTTGGGTTCACATTAGTTAATTAATCTTGCAATTAGCAAAATGTGATATATTATCACACGAATTATCATACAATGCAAAACATCGGTGTAAATGCTAATTAAGTTACTATTCTATGGAGAATAGTAAATTAAGTTATATGAATTTTCTTGACGTTTTCCTTGTATATTTGTAATATGGATTAATACGAAATACATGAAAAACTCTATTAAATTTTTTATGCAATTATTTCTTTAGTTATATTAATTAAATTTATTGCTATAACTCATTTTTTACTTTAATTATTTTTTTAAATTTTATGTCAATATTACTAACATCTATAAATACTATTATTAGTTGAAAATTTTGTCTTCCGATGCATTCCACGGGTAAAACAGGTAGCAAAAGGAATAAAAAGAAATAAGTCAATACGGGACTACTTATTAAACATTTCTTCCACTTTTCGGCGCCTTAATATTTGTCCAATGTAAAAACTTGAAGCTATGACACATAAAAGATTTACAATCAGAAAGACAAAAATCCCGTCCCAACATAAAAAATAGGCCATAGCAGCACGTAATATAATAAATAAAAGCGAATGAGAATATCCTTTTTCTGTTTTTCAACTCTTCAGGACAGTCTCAATGCCTTCAAAGAAGAGTGGGGCCAGCTCAGGGCGAGCAGTTTTGATTGCACACTTGAGACCTGGGGTACCAATAACTGTCGTAAGCTCGATCAAAAAGGGAGTTCCTTGAGGAATCTTGGCTGAAACATAGAGCACGTTTTGATTTGCATTCTTGCGTTTTGCAATAAAGAACACGTTTGATGCTGCCAGTCGATCTAAGGTTGCTTCTATGCTATTTACCACAATAGATGGGAAGTCTTTAGAAACCTCATTCGTATCAGGTAACGATTTCCACATCTGCAGTGTTAACAAGTCAAAGAAATTAATTTCCACAGATCGTCACTCCTAGGGTGTAACATTTAGTTGCCTACAACTGTTTTATTTGACATTTAGATCAAGTTCGATCTGTCACCTTAGCCAATTGGGACATGTTTCGCATGCTCAACTCGTAAAATTGTATAGCATTAAGAGATTCATGTCCTAACATTTGATAGTTGCACTCTTGATCTAGTGCAAGCACTTGCACAGCTTGTGCAAGCAGTTAATGTGGAAGCACTAGATCATGTCACATCAGTTGTTTATCAATTTACAATATGATGTGCCCGCTTCTACATCAGCTACTTGTGCAAAAGCTGCTTGCACTATATTGAGTAGTGTTAGCTGACTCTTCTGAATTACAGTCAAATTAACATGTCAAAAGAACTACTTGCCTCAAGAAAAGTTGGACGCTCCATCTTCCCATCCTCGGTAAAGAAGACCAGCAACGATATTTTATCCTTGAAGTACAATACGGGTTGCTGATTATTTTTCACAGCAACTTGCAGAAGTGTGCTTGGTGGACCAGGAGAAACATTCTTGAACAAAACCATAGGCAGCAGAGTGCTGAAAGATGCCCCAGGTTGCAATGTGGAAATCTGATTGAAAAACATGTTCAGTTTAGAAGGACAACAATGGTATGCATTCCATTTGTTGATAACCATTAAGTGCTTCTTTGATGTAGATTTATCGCAGTGAATCTTGTGTGTGGCTGAAAATATAGATCAAACACGTATACCTGCAATGGTCCACCTGCAGCGAGACCAAACGTGTTCTTGTTAAACTGAATCATAAACCCGTCAAGGGAAGTCTCAGAGTGGTTTTCAAGTAACATGCTGTAAAATATCTGGCCACCTTTTCGCACTAGCTGTGCACTTATTTGTAGACCTTTACCAGAAGATGATGGTACTAGAACTGGCAACGGAGTCCTGCAATAGCAAGACGTCTGTGAGTGATTCTCCTCATCCAAGAGAATGCTTAGCACACAACACTAAAAGATTACTGCAATTTCCAGAGGGCATAACAGAATAACTGGCAACCATCTGAAATGGAAGCATATCTTTACATACCCAGACAGGGCTTCAGGCTGATCAACAGATATGATAGCATTGCTGTCATTATCCATCCCCATCAGGTCAAGCAAATCTGGCACGGGTGGAGCAGCTGGGGGAACAGCTAGTTGCTTTGTCGTAGCTGGTGTTGATGTAATAGCATCAGATGCATGGGCAGCCGATTCCGTATATCCTCCTTCAATTCCATCAACATAATCATCTTCTTCGGCTCGCTGAACAGTCTTTACTCGTGTCACAAATGCATCAGCGGGTTTGTGAAACACAGAGGAGAGAGTAGCTACATTTGCAAGAAGCTCATCCAAGAGAGAAGGATCGAGTTGATTTGAATCATCACCAATGAGCGGCTTTTCAGCTAAAACAACATCCTTCGCTGCCTGAGATAAAATCGAGCCAATTAGATGCATATCGATGTTTAGACCAATTTACACTCCAAAACTGGCCACCTCAACTAGGCCTGATGCGCCAGGAGGAGATAAGTTATCATGCCACTAAAATGAACTCTCTAAAACAGTGGCATTTGCACAAATCACCTTCATAATGCATAAGATATGAAATGAAAGTTTTAACCTTAAGAAAAGCTTCACAAGATGGGTTTCACCTATCCTTGGGGACTCTTATATTTACAATGCTGTCCCAACCACCCACTGTTGTGCCATTGGACAGCAGGTAAAGCTTCTTTTCTCACCTCAAAATGTACTAAAAAAATGGAAATCTAATTGAATGGCGACACAGTGTATCATAAAGTACAAACTCAAACAGAAGTGCGATACGAACCTCCGGATCAGTTGAGAGGAGACGCCAATATATGTATGCACGATCACGTAAATCTGGGTTGTCAGTCTCCACAGTTGCATTATTCAAGACAACCTATTACAATGATAAAGTCGAATTTGAGAGTACACATCTATATAATATAGAACAAGAGTCCAAAACACTTCTGACATGATCTTTGGTACTCTCAGCACAAAGGCTCCTGAGACCGTTTATCAGAACATATATCAGAGTGGTGTCATTTGCTATCTCCCATTTTGCAAGTAAATATAATTCTGTAAAAGGCTGCCCTCTGTTTTACAAGGCATCAAGACTTAGGAAGTGTCCATCTATATGCCACTTTATAATGGATAGGGGACGAAGGGAAAGAAGATACTTTAAGGATTCCTTGTGAATTGGATATCCAGATCAATTGGCAGCACTAATACTTTTTAGTTAGCGGTGTGCGTCTAGTGCATGTGGTTTTGTGATATTCATATAAATGTGTTAATAAAAATTTTAAATTGACAATAATAATTTATGATAATTCAAACTCATTACAAAATTTAACAGAGCTGTTCACTTAATCAATGGAGCTGAAGTATCAAAGAAAGTATCAAAGAATAAGGCCTTGTTCTTTTGAAAGGTTCGCGCATTTCTGTGTAAAATGTGTGGTTAGTATTATATTGGAAAATGTGTGTGTGGTTGAAAGTGTGTGTAAGTTGCACGGAAATACACGAACTCATGAAAAAAAACAAGGCCTAATAATATAACACAATCATGAAAAGTTTAGTTATATGTACAGAAACCACGAATACAAGAGACAACATAAATTATTATTTTTTCAATTTAAAATTACTTTTATAAATGGAACAGAGTATCAACGAATAATTATATAATTCACAATCATGAAAATTTTATTTTATATATATTTAGAGACCACAAATACAAGAGAGACATAATGATAAGAAGTAAACCACTTATTCCGACCATTACTTTTATAAGTGCAGTTAATAGGAATTGATTTATAGGAACAATACGATTAATAGGAACCAAGGTAGGACAAAAATAATATAAGTGGCTCACTTGGGTTTTATAATGTTAGTTAATTTAATTAGAGATACAATGTAGAATTTGAATGCAAAGTCTACCAGCATCAAAAATAAAAAATAATACCATTTATAGCATGTTATTTTTTTCATTTTAATTCATTCTCTTTTAAATTTGAATTTGGTCAAACCAATCACATTTATATATTTCGTGGGACCTGCATGTACTATACAAATCTCCACCATTCAATTCCACAAATTCTCTCTCCTCTTTCACATAAAAATGCATTTTTACGTGGTTGCAAATGGGTGCTTAATATTATAGAAAGAAAATAATACTAATTTGAAGGACAAAATTGAAAATTGCAACATATTATAAGGACATTTTAACCAAAGGCGTATGTATATGTAACTTCTTTTTTTAAATATATAATGCTAGACAACTAATTGTTATTTAAATTTTTATTTTTTCCTAACTTCTAGAACACGTTACTGTAGCCCGCAACCTTTTAAAATTTTCTTCTTTACTTTTCATAATTAATACTCCTTCCATCCCAAATATATAAGCCTTTTTACCTTTTCACACGGATTACGACTTGCATTCAAAAAGTAAATAATACAAATGGTTTTCCAACATCACCCTTACTAAAAAGTCCAAAGAGTTAGAACTATCAAAGGACTTTTGAGGCATACAAATTAAATAGTGGTAAAGTAGTAAATGAATGGAAAATGGCATATATAATTGCGACAGCTAAAAAAGGAATAAGAGCATATATATTTGAGACGGGGAGAGTATATTATATCCCATATTTAAAGTGTATATCCCGGTCGTGGAATTTTAATATATTTTTCTATATATAAATTATATTTTAGTTATTTATTTTTTAACAAAAACAAAAATATGCTGATAATAAATATCCAAAAAAGCATCACATTTTTTTTCCGTGAACCATTTAGCCAAGCAATTGATAATCAAAGGATATGCAAAAAATGATGACTTTGATTGTTGACAGACCATCAAGCACTTCATTAGCTGACCTCTCAGCCTAATGTAAGTGAGTGCCACATTAAGTGAATCTAATTGCTTTAAGAATCATATTTTATCACCTTGCTAGAGTTGAAAGCAAAGCTGATGATTCCCTTAGTCGTCTCACGACTCTGCTTCATTCTATGACCAACTTAGTAGCGGTTTTGAGTGCCTAAAGGATGACTATTCTAGTTAGCCCTAACCTTGGTATTAAGATCTCATAGCTGGCCGCTCTCTTGATCATGGTGGTTTCTTCCTCAACAATAGATACCTTTCAAAGGAACCAAGTTATGGATTTCTCATACCTCACTTTGCGATTTTTCGTATGAAAATTACATGTCGCATGTTTAGTTAGGATATTAGGTCTGATAAGACGATAGCCTTAGTTGGATAATTATTTTTATTTTCATTCTGCAAAATGCCATATTGCTCACATTGTAAGTGTCCTACTTGTCAATTAGGTAAGGCACACCATCAAATTGCTAGCTTATATACTCCTCTTCCGATTCCCCATATATTCCATTATGTGAGCTTAGCATGTGACTTTGTTTTGGGTTTGCCAAACCCAAAACTGCTAAAGGTCATTATTCCATTTTTGTGGGGGTTGATAAATGTTCTAAAATGGCATGTTTCTTCCATATATTCCATGACTACTAATGCATTCCACATAGGCAAGTAGTTTTTTTGTGGTGGTTGTGTGCCTCCATGGGCTTCTAGTCACCATTGTGTCCAAGTGTCACACAGGGATGTAAAACTTGTTAGTTCCTTTGGGAATAAGCTTTGGAGACTCTAATAGACAACTCCTAAATTCTCATCGGTCTTTCATCCACAGATCGGTGACAAAAATGAAGTTGTTAACAGTAGTTTTTTGAAATTTACTTCCAAAATGAAGTTGTTAACTGTAGATTTTGAAATTTACTTCGTTGCCCAGGTAGGAAATTGGGATCTTATATTACCTACTGCCAAAGTTGCATATAACAATTCTGTTAATCAGTCAACAAGTCAGAGTCCCTTTCTGGTAGTCTAGAATTCATGCCAACACTTTGATATTCTCCCTTTTGCTTTTTATTCTCATCATGATGCTTCAACTCAAACTTCTGCTAACATATTGTACTTTGCATGACGGAAGAAAACATAAAATCGTTTAGAATAATGATCATTACAAAATGCCAGCTAATTTACACCGTAGGCATCACGGGTCTAATGTCAGTGTATATGATTCACATTGTTCGAGAATGATTTCCAAAAAATGCCGCAAAAATACTGTGGTAGATCCCTTGGCCTTTTTCCTATTATAAAAAGATTTGGAACGAATGTCATATCTGCTTGATTTGCCACTATACATAAATATTAGTCTAGTTTTTAACGTATCAGAATTATATTCTCATGAGGGACATTTAAGCCTTCTGCTTTTCTGTTGACTATTTCTGCAAGTCGAGCTTCTCGCCAGCTCTTCGGGCTCCAGTTACTACAATTCCTCCTATAGATATGATTAACAAGGCGTCTGATGATGTCTGTGTTGCCTTGACAAATGGATAGTTTTGCAGATTTCTAGAAAGATGGAAAGTTTGTCCGATTAATGATGTTACTTGAATTACTCAAGAAGAATTGCACGAATAGATGCTATACTTTTGGATGGATGTTGGGACCTTGACTTTTCAGAGTCAAGTTCTTTCAGCACACAAAATGATGCAACTTTTAAAGTCTATTTCAAGAGAGAAACAAGTTAGATCAACACAGGACTTTTATGTTACTTGTATTATAATTCTAATTGTTCAATTTAGACTAGCGTCTGGTTGTTTTAATTAGATTAGGATCCGTAAACCCCTTATAAATAGACCATTCGTTGTACGTTTAGGCATCTTTTGATTATTGAGTAAACCTTCTTCCTCTTGGGCCCTCCTAATTCTCTCCTCTTCTTGATATATTTTTCCTTGTTTCTTGACACCAATGAGAGAGAGAGAGAGAGAGAGAGAGAGAGTGAGAGAAACAACGCATACCTGAATCATCTGCTGCGGGCCTTCAGTTGGCTTCTTAAGGAAAAGTTTGACGGTCGCTGTCAAGAGCTGCAGTTGTACCTCTGGGGGTTCCTCAGGAAAAGTCTCCAAAAAGCTTTCCAGGAGCTCATCGGCATTATCAATTCTTTCAGCATATTCACCAATGATCCAGATCATAGATGCCTGTAGAAGAAATATCAGGAAACATCTATGCAATTATTTATTTTAGAGAACATAGCAAACAAGAACCAAATATCTTGTTTGAGTACCTTTGCCTCTGGCTCATCTAAGGTGTCCAAGCTCTCGCAAAGTGTAGCAATGATGGACTCATAGCTGACAGAGAAAACAAGTTAGGAAACTTTACAACAAAAAAATTCTTTGAACACTTGCTGGTAGAAGTATTTAGTGCCTTGTCAAGAACATAATGATAAGACCCAACGAGAAGATACTACGTACGTGTTAGGATATCTCCTAAATATATCTTTTATCACTATAATAGCTTCCTGAACAACATAGTTTACTTTGATCTTTATCAATTCAAGCAAGACACTAATACACCGTTCAGCTGCCCGCTCTAACTTGATGGCACAGCGCCCAATGGCCCGAACAGATTTCCTGACAAAATCTACGTCAACTTCTGTAGCATACTCCTTGAACTCCAACAGGACCTGTAAGTATAGAGCAAGTCTTAGACAAGCAAGACTCATTTGAGACCAACACAAACTAAAGTCTGCTTACTTGGTCGATATTTCGATCAGAAGCAAGCTTTATCATGATTTCTAGCTTTTCCATCTTGACATAAATTGGATCATTGTACTTGCAGAAAAACACCTAGCAAGGAAGAAAGACAGTATTTTGTCATTTTACATGAGATTTTAAGCACCAGCTCTTGGAAGAATAATACGAATTCTAGCTGAATATGCAATCAATAACCTTAACTTCATGGGCAAGGATACTGGGCCGTTTTTGTACGATGAGGTTTATATTTCGCAATGCAACATACTGAATCTCTGGCTCTGCAGAAAGCAATGTCACAAGTGGAGGGGCCATTTTCTTGCATAGATTCTTCACTACGTCTATGCTGGTAATTATTTCCATTTGCAGGAGGATCAACTGTAGCAGAATACAGTAAAAGATAGAAACATGACAAACTTTGAGTGAGAAAAACGAATGAATGGTAAGCAAGGAAATAGGAAAATAGCAGCTACAACTTAAAAAACTTGTTAATAGTAGTATGGAAGAAAGTTGAAATGAGAAAGAACCTTGACAGCTGAAAGAACTACTGCAGAATTCGCGTGCTGCAGTCGTGGAGTGACTCGCTCGACTATATTTTCAGCTTCCCGGGCATCAGCTGCTTTGTACTTGGAAAGGGAATCCAATATAAAGACTTGGCCCCACCTACAGTTGGAATCACATCAATGCACTTTTCTTTTTACAGGGGAAGCCTAATGTAAAATCTTTGTTCAAAACATTAAAAAAGCCTCTTATTTAAAATTCTGAACACGAGAATGATTGAACAAGATTCATCAAGTATGTGCTGTAAGCACATCATCCTTCAAATAATTGCCAACCAGTCATTTTCACGGCGTAACTCACTCGGTGCATTCATTTAGAGCGGTAAGAAGCTTCAAAAGTGTGTGGCTGGTGATCTCGAAGATAGGTTTGCTATTGTTCTCCTGAATCTCAGCAAGTGCTGCAACAGCATTTGCAACAACCATGGGATTGTTGTCAGATATCAAATCCTGCAGAGCTTCAAGAAAACCTCTATCTTCGACCAGCTCTGCATTTATGTCATAGAGTTTAGACACGCATATAGCAGCTGTTTTGCGAACATATGGGTCATCGTCCTGTTTTATTATGGAGGAAAATAGAATCAATTAATTCATAGATATTTGATAAATCAGTACAATATCCACTCATGACGAAATAAAATCGACCAGAAGCTACAAAAACAGGTATTATAAGAAATAATGAAATAACCTTGAGACACCGCTGCAATGGATCACATAAATATTCTGTAATTTTATCAACACGAATGCAGCCCATGGTCCTCACAGCCAAAGCACGAATCAAAGGATTTGGGTCTTGTGTATCCTGCAAAAATATGTCCATACAAATTAAACCATCAATTCCACCCTTGTTATGACAGCATCACACAAAAATGGTAAATTTCAATCAGAGTTCCGATTTTGTCAGCTTATGGTTGCTATTAATGGGTCATCCCTGTAGGTTGACCCAACCTAACCAGACCAGACCCAAATTATGTTAATTGAATTTGGAGGGAAGAGTTATGATTTGAATTGGAAAGTTAACTTTTTTTATATAGGAAACAAAATCTTTTATTTATGATAACATCATCTAGAATTACAACACCAAAAGAATGGACGAGTCATCCACACAGGAAGAAACATGAGAGCATACAATAATCCGAAAACAAAGTAGTGAAACTAAAGCCTACCAGAAACTATGGTACATAAATAGCTACTAGGATCAATTTGGAACAAAAAATTCTCCAAACCACTAAATATCCCGGCTGCTCTTGCCCATAGACCAGTGAAAAAAAAGGATTCTATCCCATATATCCTCTATTGATCGCTGTACATTCTCAAAAATTCTTCTATTCTTCTCTAACCATAATATCCATGCCGTTGCCATTATCAAGAACTTCCATTTATCTTTTGATTCCTTCCTTGTTCTCCCGAATGACCATTTATAACATGATAGGGAACCTTTTAAAATTTTTTTTACCATTTTTTACCTTTTTTTTATCAGTTCTTTCTTTACCCTAAATCAATCACATCCACATATCATATCACATCCACAAATCTCCACTATTCAACTCCACTCATTCTCTCTCCTCTTTTACATTAAAAACTTTTAAAAATTATTAAAAACCAACTCCTATCACCCTATTAATGAGTATCAAATCGGCCCATCTTCTAGGCAATGCACCCGACTCGCCAAATAAGCACAAAATTCTATTTCAAATGCCTCTAGCTACCGCACAATGCATTAAAACGTGGTCAATGTTTTCATCCGCCTTCTTACATATAATACACCATGAAGGTGAAATGTACAAAAATGACCTTTTCAATTGCAACAAATTACACGCATTAACTATCCCCAAAGAAACCAACCAATTGGAAAGTTAACTTCTTGCCACTCCTAACTCCCATCCAATTCTTACCTACCATTTTCACAAGGAGACACAAGAAAAAGATAGGTATTTCTTGTGTAGAAAGTGTGTGAAAGTATATGAGGGCGAATGGCTTTATGTTGGGCTAGTTTTCTCTCAAAGTTTGTTCTTAGGTTGCAAACATCAAATTCATTTTCTAGCGATCGAACTTTTGACCATGAAGAGTATTTCATAATGCAATACTTGAACGTACAAGCAAGTGATTCAGCCTCTTTTTTGGGTCTAACTAAGTTTCATGTATGTAAATTCACACAGAAAAATACTAGGAAGTTTTACATTGGTCTCATAGCCTAAATATGACGTCTTCTTACATTGGTATGCATGTGATGGAATATGTTCTGGTCTCTTATGTTCTATTTCTAAGATATTTCCTTTCAGCTGAAACTTTTATCCACGTGTACGTTATAGTAAAAACAGATTGGCTAGTATGACATAAATTATCGAAACTGCTATGAAGATAATGCAGCAAATCAAGCCAATAGCTCGAAATTAATTGTAGAACTACTTAAAAGAAATAAGAAGCAAAGAACAAGCTCAATGAATAAGGTAAGATGTTGTCCTGTTAAGGCTGCAGAGAAGTAGTTGTTAGAAAGTTGTTTGAATTATATCCGAGGGAGAAAATTGGAATTAATGAAGATTATTACCATGCGACATCAGTGTTCAAGGAGGGGGCAATCGCATTGTACAGATGCAAAAAGGCAGAAAAAACATGCAACGAGGTGCAAGAAAGAAAGCAGAACAACCATGCAATCACATGGTAGAAAAAACAAAATAAAAAATATTACCATGTGATCGTACCATTTATAGTCATGCAAACACATGTACAGAAACACAGGAAACAGAACCATGTGACTAGTCATGGGTCGGGGCGTGATTTTTCAGCTTTGAGGCATGTTTCTTCCTCAAGAGACATTGATTTGTGTAGGTGACGATTGAAACTTTATAACAGAGGTTGATTTTTGTTGAAAAATCACTACAAAGCCTTAGAAAAACATTATATCTTCAAAATAAAAATTAATCCGACTCAAATGCAAAATTTTTCATCGAGTTCTACTTTACTTTTGCTTAATGTTTGATCTTGAAAAGGCTTGATGAATCCCATAAGAAATCTCAAAGACAAGAGTGGGACAAGAATTGCTTTTTGGCAGCGATTTTGAATTGTATTCAAGCTTTAAAATTCCAAGGGTTTCTTGTTCTGTTTTGCAATTATTTATTATTTTGTCTTACTAATTCAATACTTGTAATTTATTTCTTCTCGTTTATTTGTTTAATTTTCAGATTCCAACTCCTCTTATGTTTTCTCCAACATAGTTTGATCAGCAGAGTCAGAGAAGTAACTGCATACATTACCTCTGGAAAGGATAGTCTTAACTCCTGATAATGGGACTTCTCTCTCTCTCTCCCCACAGTTTATGTCCATCCAACCATGCCCTTCCATATTTTTATTATCAAACAAAAATGATCCATCTACGACCCCCCAGCAATCAGCTATGTTTATGAAGTATTATTTGGTAAAAGTAACATTATTACAAATTATGATGGCTCTGACATTTTCTTTGTTTTTTTTCTGTTTATTATATAATCAAAGTATAGCAAGTGAGAGATTTCAATCTAAAAAGAAACTATAGCTGGAATAAGCACTAAAATACTTAGCTCATTTTTAACATATAAAATATATCAAGTAATGCACTAACTAATATGGATATGATTAATAACTGCCGTTAGAGTGTTAATGCTGTAGCTAAATGACAAATTGACGAATAGACAAATTGCATCTGAATTTTTTTATGAATGCCAAACACCAATACCCAAAAACAAATAATAACCGATCGAAGAAGACTAGCATTCTGGATGCAACTTACCTTCACAAATGTGTTCACGGCAAGAATGGCGAGATCAGGCTGGCTTTTAGCATAATTGATTAGATACAAATACACTAGCTTTTTCAGCTCCAGATTTTCGGTTTGCATGCAATTTACCACGTCCGTGAAGAGCGAGGACACATCCTTCCCAACTGTCATTGCAGCAATTACCTTTTTAACAGCATCCTTTCTCTTATCCTGAATCCAATAGAATTGAAACCGAAAGGTAACTAACTCCAGGATAAAAGAAAAAGGTTTACTAACAAAGCTCAGGCTTCAATGTGTTATTTTTGCCAAGTTATAAACATTTAGCTTAAAATTCAAGACTCCAATTTTTTGTTTTTTCCCTCTTATGATTTCCATTTTTTCCTCCATTTTCTCATTTCATGGTTCAAATAGTAATGTGCTAAACCTGACTTGTTAACGAATCACAGTATAGAACAGCCCAATACAAAATCGATTTGCAGTAAAATTAATAAATCAAGCCGAAAAATCACTTGATCTGACATTGATGCAGACCCAAAGGCAACACGAGGAAAATTTACAAGTCCAATAAAAGCAGATCAACACGTAAGAACCAAAATTTCTCACAAATCAGAGTTTAGAAGCAACTAATTAAACGCATAATTATAACTATTCAAGCCATAAAGGCGCAAAAACAGTATCAGATAAAGCCAGAAGGACCTTGTACTGAGAATTGAGTTCTTCCTTGAGCTCGGGGATTTCACCCTTTTTGGTGGTAGAAAAGTACTTCGAGTCGTGCCCGCTCATCTTTCGTCAATTGAGAAAACTTCAGGCGGCGATGTAAACAGGTGAAATGGCGAGAAAAGCCGAGAAGGAAAGTTTACAAACTGGTTTTTCGGGCTGTTTACGCCAGTTTGATTTACAATGCACCTCTCGAAGTCATTATGCCTGCTCAGACCTCAGTAACTGGGTCGAATTTGTGGGTGGATCCTTGATTAGTAGCAGTCGTGTCCAAGCGCAGAGCACAGGCTTTAAGCTTTAAGTTTAGGGTGTGGCTAAACACACCCACCGAATTACTCTCTAGACCAATTTTACTAAATACCCCCACCCAAATATATTTTGAATTACTTTATACATCCAAATATTTCAACTTTACCCTCTCCCCTGCCAGTGTTCTCATTCTCACCGTCTCCTTCCTCTCACTCTCATAGTTTCTCCATTAGTACACTGGTAAGTTTCCTCTCATTTCCTTCCTTTTCTTCTGAGTTTTTCATGGGAGTTTAACATTTTCTCGCATAAATGTGGTTGTTGTAGTTGTGTGGTGGAGCAAAACTCGGTGCAACACAAATAGAGTAACTATGGCTTCCCCCAACGATATATCTACTTCCATCTTACAATAATTTCATGGCCAAATTATACATCTGGTAGCTTGCTTGCTTTAAATTGATACGTACCAACGGCCTTTTTTCATGGATTTCGTCCCCTTGGGGACGAACGGCAAAAGGCTATTCGTCCCCAAGGGGACGAACAGCCCAATTGCCCTAACGGCGGCCCCGGCCTTTTTTTTTTTTTTTTTAAGTTTATATATTCAATTAATTACTTATTTTATAATTAGGCATAATGGTTTATTAAATAGGATTTTATCTTGTGTTGTAGTTCGAATGTACTCACGTCGACGACCGACTGCATCCGAGAGAAGGCGTCGTGAAGAGGAACAATTAGCTGATCAAAATCCTTTAGAAATACTTCAACAAATACCACAGAATATAATTCAACAAATACCACAAAATGAAGAAGTGGAACAAGGTGCCAATGCACACATGAATGTAGTTGATATTCAAACGTCTAATGAAAGCAAAAATGAAGATAACGGAGACGATGAAGATAATGGAGCAGAGGGCGGAGCCGGAAATGATGAAGGTGGAGACGCTGGAAATAATGCAGGCGCGGAAGATGAGTCATTTCCCGGAGGTTCTATGGATCCAAGTGTTTTGTCGATGTATGAAACTCATGTGGCAGCTGAAATTTGGTTGGGCAATGAAAGTGGTGCGATTGGTATGAAATGTCATACGCAAAAGTTACTCAAGTGGAGTTTGGATCCCGAAAGACAAGGGCAATGGATGAATCTTTTTGCAGGTACACGGCTTGAGAAATTACGGGATATATCACATCACTCTCCAAATAAGAATTTGATAGCTGCATTTGTAGAGAGATGGCACTCGAAGACCAATACATTTCACATGCCATTTGGAGAAATGACAATTACATTTGATGATGTACGGTGTATTCTTGGTTTATCAGTCACTGGTCGTCTTTTGGCACTCACCGATAGTGATGCCGCTGTCCACAGTACAAATGTGGTTCGAAGGTTGCTGGGGGTATCGGTGGAAGAAGCTAATAATGCATTCAGTGGTGCTAGGGGAAGAAAAATAAAACTGCAGTGGCTACGTTCTACCTTTGCGGGTTGTACTACTGACGACAATAGTGGTATATATGCAGCTCGACCTTATCTTTTGTATATCCGAGGGTGCACATTATTCGCGGATAAGACTGGCGATCGAATCTCGCCTATGTATCTGCACTTTCTCTGAGAATCTTAATACGATGCATCAATTTGCTTGAGGCTGCTTTGCTCTAGCCCATCTATCTGAGACAATTAGGGCTAGCGTCAACGGCATCCGTTGTGCAGATGGCAGGCTACTTCACTTTATTGGAGGTAAATATATTATGTTATTAACTAAATTTTTTTATATTTATTCCCGTTTTAATTGTGACATATAAATTATTTTTTTCGAAATTACTACAGGTATGGATATACGAACATTTTCCACAGTTTAGGCCTGCGCATAATGTACACTACAGAGACGGTGAACCTCTTGCGATGAGGTGGAAACAGACACGTCCTCCTGGCCCGAATTTGGATAACCTCAAATCATATAGGGAGAAGTTGGATGCGTTAAGAGCAAATGAAGTAAGATCAAACTGTTAAAATTTTTTTGCCATAAATTCGCCATAAATCTGTGGAATACTGTGCTTTATTTAATTTCGTGTCATATTCTCTCTCTCAGGTAATATGGGATCCTTATCCCCGATATAGACTCCGCTTTCTACGTTCTCCCGCAACCTTTTTTTATGGGTGCATAAGGTCGTTAAATATTGTGGAGCCCTATTATCCAGGTCGGGTACTTAGACAGTTTGGGTATAAACAAACGATTCCCCAAGATCCCGTTGATCCGGTGATGGTGAAAGGAAGCAATGCAGCTGATTCATTTGGACGTATGTTCGAAATGTGGGATAATCATGTCTTATCTGCTGCTCGGCGTGGTGAGACGGCCAGTCCTGTGTGGGATTGTGCAGATAATTATATGCATTGGTACAAGATGATTTCACATCGCTATGTGCAAAATCCAAAGTTTCAGTCTGGATATCGGGGGTGGCAGAAGTAATGTAGACACCGTCGATGTTTGGGATCGAAACACGGCTGCAGTCGATGTCCTGGAGGAGTTTGTTCCTGCGTGGTACTCGGGTGAGATGGACTTTAGTACGCATGCTTTACTGAATGGTGTTCAGGAAGCGTATCTCACATTGCGAGGGCTGACATTGGAAGAGTACCGGGAACAGACAGGAATTAGACCACCCCAAGGGAGGCAACACAGGGGAGAATCATCGAGGGGGCCCCCCAGTAGACGTCGCCGACGATGACTTATGTGTTGTATTTATTATATGGACACTTATATTTTTCTATCTTTGCGGATGAAGTATTTGTTTTGTGCTATATTTTCATATATATGTTTGTAGGTTGTAATATCGGTTGATTCATTTACTTAACGCACCCCATTTCTTATTTTTTTCCCTTTTTTTATTTCTTTTTTCCGGGGCTGTTCGGCCAGCTGTGAAGTTAAAAATAACATTAAAAACAGGGAGCGAACATCCCAAAAACATTTTTAAAAAAAAGACAAAGTTAATTTTCAAGTTTTTCCTTATATAGTTTTATTCAATATTTATTGTTAAAAAATAAAAATAAAATGTGACTTCATTATTACAGGAATTACAGTAAAATGATTTTAAAAAATTATATCTACTTCATTCATTCACGAATAAAAGTAAAAGATAGCATTGTAAAAATTATTGCAAAGTATTCAATATATCATACAATTACGGTACACAAAATCGAGACATGAAACAAATCATTCGTCAGGAGTGATCGTCTCAATGCTACCAACTCGGCTACTATTTTCAACAATACGATCGTACAGTGCAAGTTGTTCTGCATATAGGGAGGCCCAGCCTGCTGCACACTGATAATACCGTGAGTGCCACCTGTTCATAATGGGAGTATCGGATGTCCCTCGTGCATAAAGACCTGCAAACATTTATTTCACATTAGAATAAAGCAGGTTGGGGTATGTTATGAAAGTATGACTAATCGTACCTGAATGAAATGGTTACGATTTACAAATCCGATGCAGATACACTTAGGAATACCATCAATTGGGGTTCGTAGGGGTAAAAAGGTACAGCATAGGCGATCAGATAAAGAGACGATGGCAACATAATATTTCGATGCAATCAGGTACACCGTATCCGGCAAGCTCATCCAGTGTGATATATGTGCAGACGACTCAAAACAATTCAACAAATACATCTGCTTCTCCACACTCCCATTCTCAATGAATACATCTTCGTATAATTCTTTGAAGGTGTTGAGCTCCTCGAGAAGGTCATGCCGTACTCGATACCACGCATTTTCCCCGAAACCAAGAAGCGCAGCAACTGCACGAAAACCACAGTGACCATCAGCCACTACGTCCACGGTGCAAGCAATATATTCGCGGATGATCGTCGGTAGTTGATCGATGTATGCAATGGCAGAACGGATCCATGTAGGCCGGCGAATAACCTGCGTGCAAAGGTAAGATGTCTCAATACATTGCTTTAACAAATGAATACACTTTCAATAATAAATTTTGCAGTACGTACCTTTTGTTTTTGCCTACCCGTCGTCGTCGATAACGGAGGTGAACAACTATCCTCAAATGATTCAATATATTCGAAAGCACTCGGATCACGCTTTGTCGAGTTGTCTTTTTGTGATTTTCCTTTAGCAGGTCGACCGCGAGTGCTACTCTTCACCACAAGTTCGAGCAACGATGTTGTAGTTGGCTTGGTAATCTCGGTTAACCTCCTCAACATTAACACCTGATCTGTTTCGTTCACCGATGAAAATACATTTGCAAAGTCCACAAAAGCATGACCCAAACGAGCCTGCATATCATCTCCGACACTTACATCACCTCGCATGCACGGTTCCATATCTAATTTTCTCCAGAAAGTGTCAATTTTTTCTAAAGGGATGGGCATATTCCCACTTTGCCACTCAGCAAGCTCGTGTGCGCAGGGCAATCCATATGACTTTCTCAATGCGCATCCGCATATCAAAGGATCAACTCCAACCCTATCTATTTCCTTCATCTCATCCAATATCTTATCCATAGCGGTGATTGAAATCATACCTCGCAGAAATCTAAACATGGGTATCTTATGAGAGTGCTGAACTATATGCATACTCTTCTCAAAAGACTGTTTGATTGCAGTGTGCGACGTCTCAAATAAACTGTGGATTTTTGTCCAACATGTCTCTAAATTACCCTGACTTGATCCAAGATGTTTCTTCAATTTTGCATGTGAACTCTCCGCCCTAAAAATATGAATATCAAATAGGTTAGACTATTACTTTAAAAAACAATTTCATTTAAAGTTCTACAATACACTATTAATCTTGTCGTACATACCTATTTGTCATGTTATTGTCGAAATGCATAACTTCATTTGTCCAACAAGCTACAAATCTCTCTTTATACGGATCAATCCATTGCTTTGTTATGTAGTCGATGACATCTGGATATTCTGAATAATCTTCCTTGAGCTTCACAAGTGATGAATAAAACAATCCCTCAGATTTAGATAATACCAACAAATTCCAGGACGATGTAAAACAATCCCACATTTCCTTAAGCCAAAACATCTTCCTAGTATTTGACATTATGTTTTTACTAATATGCCATCGATATAAAAAATGTCTCGCCCTAGGAAAAACACGCTCAACTGCATTCATTAGTGCAATATCTCGATCAGTGACAACCACGGTAGGAAAAGATAATGATTCATCGAACATTGATCGTAAGAGAGATAAGGCCCATACATAATTATCCTCCCGCTCGTATTCCATATATACACAAGCAATAGAAAATGTCATATCAGTAGAAGTCACGCCAACTATTTCTAACAATGGCATCTTGTATCGATTGGTCTTATAGGTACAATCCATTAGTAACACATGAGGAAAAGCACGCAGACAATTTACATTCACTGGATGGGCAAAAAAGAGATCCTTCACGACATCAGTACTCTCACACCGTCGTACATAGAACAAATATTCATGTTCTTGTAATTTTCCCAACAGAAATTGTATTTGCGTCTGACCTGCATGATCCATTATTCTATGCTTCTGGCGTGCATTGTAAATTGTCTTCATTGTTGACGCCTTCTGTGGATATCTCTCATTCAGCACGTGTAATATATTCTTCGGTCGAACATCAGTCTTGGACATATCGATCACCAACTTTCCCTCATCAACTGATAATCGACCGGCAAAAGAATGACCTTCTAAATATCGTGCACACGGGTGATTATGTGTACCGTTTACAACATGCAATATCCACTGTCCATCGACTGATATTTCTCTACCCTTTAATGCAAACGGACATTCACACTTCTTCGATGCACTCATTTTTGTAGAATTCATACCCTTTCCACGGTATTTACCACTTCATTCACATGAAAGTAATACCCGAGGTCGTATTCCACCCTCACCGCTATCTGATCTCGATACAACTATCACCATCCCAAGTCTCTTTCCCGTATTACGTACCCAATCAATTAATTCATTACGGGAATTGAAAGAATCATATGCAGAAAAAACTGATGTATAATCCATTGCCAACTCCATCCCCAAATCATTATTAATACCAACAACCAATTCATTATTAGGACCAATAATACTTTCTTCGGTAGACCGTGTATTTGATTCCTATTAAAAGATAATAAATGAATTAAAAGATAACAAATAAATCAACAATTCTGAATTACAGTAGAGTACAGAAGAAAAGAAGGGACAAATAGGAAGAGGAAGAAAGGCAGGAAGGGTTGAACAGATTGTGTTCGCCCCTAGGGGGGAACACAGGCCGTTGTATTCGCCCCCCCACGGGGGGCGAACACACCTATCGCCATTGGAAGGTTTTCGAAGCTCGCATGTCTGAAGTATAAACCAGTATATGAACTAATAAATACAAATAATACTTACATTGTTTATATAGATGTCATCCATTATATTTCATTGGCAATTGGAAAACTGTGAGCCGCGCAGACACAGAACAGATGCGGTAGAAACAGTTGCACTACAAGCCACAGAGAGAACGATTGCGGTAGAAAGAGTGCGGTAGAAAATAGGGTTATAAGTTTACCACTTTATTTTTTAAAAATAAGAAGGATAAAATGGTAAATTTGTGTATGGGTATTTTTGAGAAGAAGATAAAATGGGTGTAAAGAGTAATTGGGTGGGTGTGTTTAGCCTCACCCTTAAGTTTAACCACCCCGCTAAATACACCCCATATTTATCTCTTCATACCCACGTAAATCACCATATAAATTCTACATAAATCTGAATAATCTGATGACAAAATTACCCTTCGACGATAATACCCGTTCGACCCAATTTGATCGAAAATCCAATTGGACATTCGGCCGAAATTTACCGAACGTCCAACTGGACATTCGGCCGGCAATTTCCGAACATCTTTGTGGATGTTCGGCCATATATGACCGAACATCCACAAGGATGTTCGGCCAAAACATGGCCCAATAACAAGGCCATGTTTGGATGGCCGGAGATTAAATTTTTTCTTTTTTTTTTTCAGTTTTTCCTTTTGTTGTAATTGCTAATAATTATATTATTATTTATATTTAATGATAATAATCACATATTAATTATATTAATTAATTATTTATGATAATATTTATTTATATTTAATAAAAATAATTATTTATCCTTACTAATAAATTTTATTTTATATTTATATACTTACTATAAAATGATAATTGTAACTCTAAAATTTATTGTAATTAATATTAATTATATATAATAATTTTTATATAATTTTTTTGGATTCTTATTTATGTAATTAATTGACTATTATTTCATATTACAGCAATAAAAATAAGAATTATAAGTGTAAATATAAAATTTATTAATATGGACAAATAGTTATTATAAATAATTATTATAAATAATATTACTATTAAATATAAATAGTTATTGTCATAAATAAATAATTAATATGATTGTTGATGTCGAAATTAGTAAGGACCAATTAATTATCAACTGAGATGAATGTTAGGACCTGGTTAGTAGTAACTGAAGAAGTAAAGAATTAAAGAACGTAAGTGTATTTGTGTCCGAGCTAGTCATTGATTACAGAGGGTTTTTCGTGTACCCAAATGATCACTAAGTGTTCTATTTATAGTGTGAAATGTAGGAGGAGGTAGTAGGTCATCATGAGACGGCTGTACCGGCGCTAGGGTAGACATCATGATTGCACCTGTTGTACCTGCAAGCCGCCACGCATTAATGACGTTGACCTCGGAACTTGGGTGTAGCCGTCATTACATTTATGGGAAAAAGATGCTCTGTCGGTTGGAGGTGGTGTCAAGGTGTCAGATGACACGTGGATTGTCCTTGTTGTCGGCCACTGTAGCAAGAAGGGCTGGGCGCACATCATGACCGAGCTGACCTCGGACCCTCTGTCAGAAACTGTGATGATAGGAGTCCTCCATGAGGTGGCAGACCTGGGCCATGGACCGAGCTAGATAGGAAGTCCGAGCTGAACTGGGACCCAATACCTATTCTCCAGTAGGGTGAATTCCAGGGTTAATCCGAATTGGGACACTAGACACGTGGTCGGCCGACCTGGTGCCCTTACACATCAGCGAGCCCAAATTGTATAGAGGACCCGGGTTGAGTGAGTGCCACGTCACCAGGGTGCCAACAATTGTCCCCAGCATGAATGCCGACCTAGGTCGGGGTTGACGCTTAGCCGGTCTGGGCTGGCACGCACGTGGCACGTGAGTATGAAGCCGGACCACGTGTCGGCCGACTGTTGGAGGAGGTCACGTCTTTTAAACTTCCACTGCCTTTACCTATATATACCCCCTCATTTCTCCAATTTTCACTTTTCCGCTCTTCATACTTGTCAAAAATTCTCTCTCGAGCTTAAGCCCAGTTCGGATCCGTCCTAGCCTTCAGTTCGAGACCGACCTAATCTTCAGGTATATTCCGGACTCAAAACTTGTAAATTCCAAAATGTCGTCAAACTCAGAGGAAGTGTACGACTACGACATGGGGAACCAATCTCCTGGACCCTCCCCCTCTCCGCACAGAGAAAACTCCCCGAGCGTCGAGGAAGTCCTGGAAGCTGTGCCACTGCAAACTGTCAGGGCTACGGTGGAGTCCGCCGAGCTGGCATCCGAGGTGGGCACCTCCTTCCCGTCGAGCCGCTCTCCCCCCAGTCGACCTTCCTCAGGAGGCGGAAGAAGAAATCGGCCAGGCGTGACTTGACGAAGCCGTGGGGCTGCTCCCAGTTCCCATCGGCTGTGATCGAGGAGATGCTGAGTTCGTGGCATTTCCAGTATCAGGTTTCACCTCGGGTGAAGTTCGTAGTACTCGAGGCCGACGAGCGGGCTGACCTCCCGCCAGCTGGGCGGGTGGCTGTGAACCATGCCATCTCCGAGTCCTGGGTAAGATCGCCGTTCCCAGGCGGTGAAGCGACTCTGAGTGCGTGGGGGTGGCGCTACTCGCCTTACCCCCAATACGTGGAAGACCGCCCCGGGGATGCTAGTGCTGTGGCATCGGGCCGGGCTCAGCGGGTTGACGGTGTGGGAGTTAAACCACCTATACACCTTCAAGTCGGACTGACAGCACTTGGGCTGGTATTACTGCTCAATCCAGCCGAACTCGGGGGGTGCCTTCCTCACCGGGCTTCCGGACTCAATCAAGAGCCGAAGCGAATCGTTCAGTATGAGGGTGCCTAGTCAGCCCGGACGACAGGGAGGGGGAGGTCGCGATCCCTGTGAACTATCACGACCTCGGTAAGCATCCTTCCGGCCTCGGTGTTATATTATTTCGAACTGAACCAACTCGTTTTTCCTTTGCAGACTTCAAGGAGGCCAGACCGCTAGAAGGCTAGACTGATCGTGCTGCCATCGTGAGGTCGATCCCAAATCGTGACTGGCGCTCCCTCTTGACCGAGGAGAATTTGTTCAACTCCCGGCTCTCGCGAGCTCGACCTCAACGATCTTCTTCTACCTCCGGTAATCGTTTGAACTTCCTTACACCATTGCTTGTCAACCTCGCCTACATTTTATGCTAACTGACCATCTCCGAACCCGCAGCTCACTCCTCCTCTCAACTAACCATGCGAGGCCGTCAGACTTCCCAGCCCGCAGCGAAGAGAGCTCGCACTGAGGCCTCGCCGACCTCGAGGCCAACTGAAACACGACCTATGGGCTCAGCCAGTGCCTCTGTCCTTCCTCCCAAGCACGGGGTTGGGAAGGGGCTTATGAAAGCCGCTAGGCCGGCTGAGTCCGGGGGCGCCGCCCAGAGTGCGGAGGAGGGCGGCCTGCCCTACCTCGGTACCTTGGAGACCCAGGAGGAGGCCTACTCCAGGAACAAGGGGGTGCTGCCGAAGCCACTCCGCGATTTTTACCGGTCCAACTCACCGGTCTGGACGATGAGCCATTCGGTCATGCCGATCTAGGCGGATAACGCCACCGTGGCGATAGGGAGGTCCTGGACCCCAGCCCAGGAACAATACCTGTCGAGGATGGGTACTGAGGACAACACCCTCTCGGCGGCGGTCCATTGTAGCCGAGCCCTAATCCATCTGCTCCGAGCCGGGGAGCAATCGAGAGCCACCATCCGAGAGCTGCAGGGGGCTCAAGGAGAGTGACTCAGCCCTGGTAGAGGCCAAGGCCAGTGCGGCTGAAGCCCTCTCCAGGATGAAGGAGGCCCAGCGGCGGGCCAAGGAAGGGGCCAAGGAGCTCGAGGACGCCCGGAAGGCCCACGCCACCGAAGTCGAGTCGCTCCGAGCCGAGCTAGAGGCCACAAAGAGCTCCCAGATCCCCCAACCCGTGCTGTCGAAGGGCGAGATTATCGAGGAGTATCAGAGGTCGGAGGAGTACACGTCCGAGCTCAACTCCGTCTTCGTCAATGCGGCCGACGACGTCATGGCTGACATCACAGAGAAGCGGCCTGATTGGGACATCGGGTTTCTGGCTGATGAGGTCAAGCGGCTCAGGGCGGAGTACGGGCTGCCGGAGCAAGGACCTGAGGACGGCCAATGATTCGGCTTCATTAGTATTCCTGTTATTTTATTGTTTTTTTTTTGTAATGACATTTCCGAGCTCGTCCATGCCGGGCTCCTCTAGATTTGTATTTGATGAATGCAATTTAAGTTCAGCTCGTCTCTTCTTTTTCCTTATATTATGCGATTATTAAACAGCTCGCGATGTATGTGTGCATGCTTCATTTATTTTACCCGTACCTGAAGTCCCGTACCTGAAGTCCGGACACTTCACTAGGTCGTCCCCACGCTGGGGTCATAGGAGAACTAAAACTTAATAATTTTGACAAGTGTTTGGTTTTACCCCAGCGGATCCGTACCTAGACCGTACCTCGTAGGTCGGCTTCGCTTGGTGACGGGTCCGCCGGGGTGGGCCTAAGTGGTCGATCTGGTGACTTGATTTATTCACGAAGTTATCGTTAGTGGGTCCAGTTCGGCCATGCTTTATTTTCTGTTATACAATGATTCAAGTAGTTAGGCTAACATGATTCCAGCTCGGATGACCAAAAGGACTTAGCACCCGTTTTAATAATAATTTATTGGGCGTGCGGATGTCACCGTGCTGGGTCTGTCCCCAGGCCTTACCTCGGAGGTCCGCCGTGACGGAGCTAGGTCATTTTACTTATTTCGTTTGGGTGCCACCTTGGTGGATTCGTTCCCCAGTGCCCACCATTTAGGTCGGCCATTTCAGGGGGGTGGGTCCGCCGTGGCGGACGTAGGTCATTTATTTTGTTTGGATGCCACCTTGGTGGATCTGTCCCCAGGCCGGACCACTTGGGTCGGCCATTTCAGGGGGTGGGTCCGCCGTGGCGGACCTTGGCATGATAGTTAAGTACTGGACACCGAATTCAAACAACAATTCAAAAACTTTCATTCATTACTGAAGTAGAGATATTACAATTGATTTACAACATTTACAACTTTATAGCTACTGGAAATATTTCTTCAAGTGTTCAACGTTCCAGGGGTGGGGGAGCTCAACTCCTTCGACTGTACCGAGGCAGTAAGAGCCGTTGCAGAAGGCTCTGAGGACTACGAAGGGTCCCTCCCACTTCTCGGCTAGGGCTCAGCGGCCTGATCTCGGGTAGCGAGGAAGACCTTTCTAAGCACCAAGTCTCCGACCTGGAAGCTTCGCTTCTTGACTTTCTGGTTGAAGTCTGAGCACTGCGGCGCTTGTATAGCTCGGTACGAAGGTCGGCTTCGATTCGCTTCTCTTCCAGCAGGTCGACCTCGAGCATAAGTTCCCGGTCATTTGTGTGCTCAGAGAAGTACCGAGTTCGGAAGGAGGGCAACTCGACCTCGACCGGTATCACAGCGTCGATCCCGTATGCCAATGCGAAGGGGGTTTCTCTGGTACTGGTCCTGGATGTTGTCCAGTAGGACCATAGGACGGCCGGGAGCTCATCCGCCCATCCTCCCTTCAGTTCTTCCAGTCGAGTCTTGAGTGTGTGCTTGATGATCTTGTTCACTGCTTCCACCTGGCCGTTGGACTGGGGGTGGTTCAGGGTGGAGTAGTGCTTCTTGATTCCCAGGTCCTCGCAGAAAGACCTCAACCTACGGTTGTCGAATTGTCGGTCATTGTCGGTTACAATGGACTCGGGTATTCCGAATCGGCATATGATTGCCCTCCAGATGAAGTCGTTCGTTTTCTGTTCCGTGATCTGAGACAGGGCCTCAGCCTCCGCCCACTTGGTGAAGTAGTCCACGGCTACTACAGCATATTTCACTCCTCCACGACCAGTTGGCATAGGTCCTATGAGGTCAATTCCCCATTTGCAGAAGGGTCATGGGCTGAGCACATGAGTTAGTTCCGCTGGAGGGGCCCCGCCGACCTGGGCGTGGCGCTGGCACTTGTCGCAACGCCTGACGTGGGCGATGGAATCTTTCTTGAGGGTTGGCCAGAAGTAGCCTTGCCTCAGGACCTTGTGTGCCAGGGCCTGACCACCAGAGTGGATTCCACACGTTCCTGAGTGGACCTCGTCGAGTAAAAAGGCCGCTTCTCTCTTAGTCAAGCACCGCAACAGAGGGCCTGAGAAGCTGCATTTGTAGAGCATGTTGTCGATGACAATGTAGCGAGCGGCCCTGATGCGCAATTGTCTGGCCAGTCTGGGGTCCTCCGGGGCCCTACCATCCTTTAAAAAGGAGAAAATTCCGTCCATCCACGAAGGGGGGCCCAGGTCTACGGCCGCCACATGGGAGGGCTTGGCTATGGCCGACCTCGTCAGTCGGTTGATCGGTACAAATTCCAGCTCCTCTATCCCTTCACTGGTAGCGAGGCGTGCCAGGGCGTCAGCCAGGTTGTTCTGAGTCCGAGGGATCTGTCGAAGGACCACTTCCTCGAAATTCATTATTTCAGCGGCAGCAAGGTCGGCGTAGCTAGTCATCCGCTCGTCCTTAGCAAGGTAGGTGCCGTTGAGTTGGTTGACAACGAGCTGGGAGTCGCTCCGGACTTGGAGGTGGGAGACACCCATCGCCCGGGCGTACCTGAGGCCTGCAATCAGGGCCTCGTATTCAGCCTCATTATTGGAGGCTGGAAATGAGAACCGCAGGGACTGGCAGAAAGATTCCAAGGAGGGGCTCAGGAGCACGAGCCTGGCTCCGGAGTGTACGTCCGTCGATGAGCCGTCTACATAGAGCGTCCAGGGCTCGACCTTGGTACTGGGACTCGACAACGGCGGGCTGAACTCGGCTATGAAATCTGCCAGGGCCTGGCCCTTTATCGCGAGCCTAGGTCGGTACGAGATGTCGAACTGTCCGAGCTCCACTGCCCATTTGACCAGCCGACCTGATGAATCCGGCTTCTGGAGCACATGCCGCAAGGGGTAGTTAGTCACCACTTCGATGGGGTGCTCAAGGAAGTAAGGTCGAAGCTTTCTGGAACTGGTGACGAGCGCGAGGGCTAACTTCTCCATCGGCGTGTAACGCTCGGGGTCGAAAGGGCGGCTCATGTAATAGGCCGCATCTTGGATGTCCCCTCGACACGCAGTAAGGCCGAACTCGCGGCATGTTCAGAGACGGCGAGGTAAATGGAGAGGACATCTTCCGCCCTGGGCTTCGACAGGAGAGGAGGCTGAGCTAGGTGTCTTTTGAGCTCCTCGAAAGCTTCTTGGCACTCGGGGGTCCATCCGAAGTCCTTCCCTTTCTTCAGGGCCTCGAGAAAGGGGCGGCACCTGTCCGTGGCCCTGGACACAAATCGGTTCATGGCCGCTATCCGGCCGGTGAGACTCTGGACCTCTTTAACCCTGGTGGGAGGTCTCGTGTTCAAGATACTGATCTTCGGGGTTTGCCTCAATGCCTCTCGAGCTCACCACATAGCCGAGGAATTTTCCGAACTCAACCCCGAAGGCGCACTTTGCCGGGTTCAACTTCATTCGATACTCTCTCAGGACCTGGAACATGTTACCCAGGTGCTGGATGTGGTCAGCGGCCATCACGCTCTTCACCAACATGTCGTCGACATATTCTTCCATGGTAATCCCGACCGGGAGGCAAACATCTTGTTGACCGCGCCGTAGGTTGCCCTGGCCGTTTCTTCAACCCGGAAAGGCATGACTGGTAGCGATAAGGCCTGCCTGCTACGAAGGCCGTGTGCTCTTGATCTGGGGGATACATAGGGATCTGGTTATAGTCCGAGTAAGCGTCCATCATACTGAGGAGCTCGTGCCCAGCCGTTGCGTCTACCATCTGATCTATTCGAGGCGGGGGGAACGAGTCCTTGGGGCTGGCCTTGTTGAGATCGGTAAAATCTATGCAGACTTTCCAGCTACCATTGTTCTTCTTGACGAGGGCTGGGTTCGCAACCCAGGTGGGGTATTTGGCTTCCCTGATGAATCCAATTTGCAGTAGCTTATCCACTTCCTTGGCTAGGGCCTCATAGCGCTCCTGGTTCAGCGGACGTCGTCGCTGTTGCCGAGGTCTCACCGCGGGGTCGATGTTTAGCCGGTGGCAAGCTACTGATGCAGGTATGCCGACCATATGCGAGGGCTCCCAAGCAAAGACGTCGGAACTGCTGCGGAGGAATTCGACCAGGGAGGATTGCGTGGGCTCAGCCAATCGCTTCCCGATCCTCAGGACCCTTTCGGGCGCTCAGCATCGACCAGAGGTGTCCAAGCTCTTCCATCGGCTGTGCACTCCGGTCCTCAGGTCGGCTTCGAGGGTCGTCGAGCTTGGTCATGGCGACGGTTAGCCCCCCGGGTCGTTCGTGGACAGCGGGCTGGGTGACATCGCACCGACTGGCTGCGGCCTGATCCCCTCGGATTGTCGCTACCCCCGCTGGAGTGGGGAACTTCATGGCATAGTGGTAAATTGAGGTCAAGGCCCTGAGCTCGTACAGGAGGGGCCGACCTAGAAGGGCATTGTAATTGCCTGGGAGGTCTACCACGATAAAGGTGGCCATGACGGCCCGTACGCATGGCTTTTCCCCTAGCTCCACCAACATCTCAGACCGCCCGACCGGCTCAGTAGCATGACCACTACTCCAACCACAGGCCAAAGGGCGCGGGCTCAAAGCCGCTCATCGAGGCCCATGTGGAGTAAGGTCCGGAGGTATAGCAAGTTGACTCCGCTCCCATTGTCGATAAGTGTCCGGTGTACGTGTGTACCGTTGTGGACCATGCTGATGACAAGGGCGTCCTGGTGAGGGTGGCGAGCGTGGGCTACGTCCGCCTCCATAAAGGTGATCCCTTCCTGAGGCTCAGACGGAGTGGAGCCGGTCTTAGTCCTCTCGCGCGAGATCGGTAGTCGATGAAGGCCTCTCGCCAACCTCTTGCGCTGGTTCCGCGACCCGACAAAGTGTTGGTTAACCATGACCAACGTGTGGACCTCGTTCCGTGGCCCCATAGGGGGTTGAGGCCGGTGGGATGCACCCGGCTGAGGTCGGCCGTGGTCGGGTGGCGGGGCCACGAACTCGCGCAGCTGTCCTCGCCGGATCAGGCCCTCGACTTCGTTCTTTAGGTCTCGATAGTCATCGGTGTCATGTCCAGCTGACCTATGGTAACGACAGTACCTCTCCTGGTTCTGGCTCGAAGAGGGGGTCCTCATCAGAGTCGGGGGTGGCAAGACCCCCTATCCTTTACGTGCATCAGTACGCCCTCGAGGCTGGTGTTGAGAACGTGGAAGGTCTGGAACCTCTGGGGGGGTGGTCGAGCCGCCTCTCGCCCGCGCTGCAGCTGGTGCTGAGCGCGTGGCGCCTGGGTCGAGTTGGTGTCTTTCTCCTTGGCCTTCTCGGATCGGGGGTCCTGAGGCTTCGTCTCGGGGTCTCCCGACGCCTCCTCAGCCCCGATATGGAACTTAGCTCGGCTGAGGAACTCATGGTATGTCTCTGGACTGTTCTCGTGGACCAACCACCAGAATCGAGACCTGTACCTGAGGCCGGCCAAGGCTGCCACCAGGGCCGTTTCGTCCGACACACTGCCAATCTCTATGTATCGGCTATTGAACCGTTCTACGTAGCTCTTGAGGACTCATCCTCCCCCCGCTGACGCCTACTAGCACGCTTTGGGGTCGACCTCACGACCCCATAAAGCCGCTGAATACGGCGCGAGGTCCCCCGTCTTTATGGAATGTGGGAGCTTGAACCACTTCATGGCCTTATCCCTAGTGTCGTGGGGAAGGCCTTGCACATGAGCTCGCCGCTTGCCCCCTCAGAACTCCATGAAGGCGGCGTACCTATCGACGTGGCCCGTCAGATCACTGACTCCGTCGTAGTTCCCTTGTTGAGGTAGCTTCAATTTGGCAGGCATGGGCTCGGCTTGGATCTTCAGGCTCAGCGGGGAGGCCTTTCCCACCCGGTTCGAGGGGCTAGGGGCTGCCTCCCTCGCTTCTAGCTCGGCCACCCTCTTCCGCAGGAGCTCGAGCTCGGACTGCGCAGGTGGGTCGTTCGCATTTTCGCCCTGCCTACGGTCGTGACGGGGGCCGACCCGATCGAAGACGCTGCGAGTTCTTCCGGACGACCTGGCCTCCGAAAGGGTTGGGGTCTCCAGCGGCACTGTGGTCCGTGTTGAGGCGGGGGAGCGACTGAAGCGCAAGCGACGCCGAATGCGACGCCGAGATGAGCGTCCTTTCGTAGGTGATATGACGCTGGACTCAGCGGCGCGCTTGTGGGGGTCTCGCTGGAGCGTGGTAACGGCCTGGGCGAGGTCATCCAGTCGCTTTAAAATCTGCGCCGGGGTCACATCCAGGGTGGAGTCGCCTGCGCTGCCGAGGGCGTTCTCTTGGGGCGTACTCCGTCGGGATCGGAAGTGCTCCCGCCAGTAGGCGTGGGACGCGCTGCGGCTCATGTTTCGAGGGAGGAATATCCGGGGTAGAGCTGGGATGTGCTGCTGAAATGAAAGGGGGAGGGCCCTCCTTCTAGCGCCAATTGTTGATGTCGAAATTAGTAAGGACCAATTAATTATCAACTGAGGTGAATGTTAGGACCTGGTTAGTAGTAACTGAAGAAGTAAAGAAGTAAAGAACATAAGTGTATTTCTGTCCGAGCTAGTCCTTGATTACAGAGGGTTTTTCGTGTGTCCAAATGATCACTAAGTGTTCTATTTATAGTGCGAAATGTAGGAGGAGGTAGTAGGTCATCATGAGACGGCTGTACCGGCGCTAGGGTAGACATCATGATTGCACTCGGCCGCATCGCAAGTCGCCGCATTAATGACGTTGAGCTCGGAACTTGGGTGTAGCCGTCATTACATTTATGGGGAAAAGATGCTCTGTCGGTTGCAGGTGGTGTCAGGGTGTCAGATGACACGTGGATTGTCCTTGTTGTCGGCCACTGTAGCAAGAAGGGCTGGGCGCACATCATGACCGAGCTGACCTCGGACCCTCTGTCAGAAACTGTGATGATGGGAGTCCTCCATGAGGTGGTCGACCTGGGCCATGGACCGAGCTAGATAGGAAGTCCGAGCTGAACTGGGACCCAATACCTATTCTCCAGTGGGGTGAATTCAAGGGTTAATCCGAACTGGAACACTAGACACGTGGTCGGCCGACCTGGTGCCCTTACACGTCAGCGAGCCCAAATTGTATAGAGGACCTAGGCTGAGTGAGTGCCACGTCACCAGGGTGCCAACAATTGTGCCCAGCGTGAATGCCGACCTGGGTCGGGGTTGACGCTTAGCCGGTCTGGGCTGGCACGCGCGTGGCACGTGAGTATGAAGCCGGACCACGTGTCGGCCGACCGTTGGAGGAGGTCACGTCTTTTCAACTTCCACTGCCTTTACCTATATATACCCCCTCATTTCTCCAATTTTCACTTTTCCGCTCTTCATACTTGTCAAAAATTCTTCTCGAGCTCAAGCCCAGTTCGGATCCGTCCTAGCCTTCAGTTCGAGACCGACCTAATCTTAAGGTATATTCCGGACTCAAAACTTGTAAATTCCAAAATGTCATCGAACTCAGAGGAAGTGTACGACTACGACATGGGGAACCAATCTCCTGGACCCTCCCCCTCTCCGCACAGAGAAAACTCCCCGAGCGTCGAGGAAGTCCTGGAAGCTGTGCCACTGCAAACTGTCAAGGCTACGGTGGAGTCCGCCGAGCTCGCATCCGAGGTGGGCACCTCCTTCCCGTCCGAGCCGCTCTCCCCCCAGCCGACCTTCCTTAGGAGGCGGAAGAAGAAATCGGCCAGGAGTGACTTGACGAAGCCGTGGGGCTGCTCCCAGTTCCCATCGGCTGTGACCGAGGAGATGCTGAGTTCGTGGCATTTCCAGTATCAGGTTTCACCTCGGGTGAAGTTCGTAGTACTCGAGGCCGACGAGCGGGCTGACCTCCCGCCACCGGGCGGTGGTCGTGAACCATGCCATCTTTGGAGTGCAGGGTAAAATGCCTAGTTCCCAGGCGGTGAAGCGAGTTCCTGAGTGCGTGGGGAGTGGCGCCTACTCGACTTACCCCCAATCGTGGAAGGCCGTCACGGGGATGCTAGTCTTTGTAGCGTGGGCCGGGCTCGGCGGGTTGGCGATGTGGGAGTTCAACCACCTATACACCTTCAAGTCGGACGGACAGCACTTGGGCTGGTATTACTGCTCAATCCGGCCGAACTCGGGGTGCCTTCACATCGGGCTTTGACTCACCAAGAGCCGAAGCGTAACTGCTCTACGGGCGGAGGGGTGCCTAGTCAGCCCGGACAACAGGGAGGGGGAGGTCGCGATCCCTGTGAACTATCACGACCTCGGTAAGCATCCTTCCGACCTCGGTGTTATATTATTTCGAACTGAACCAACTCGTTTTTCCTTTGCAGACTTCAAGGAGGCCAGACTGCTAGAAGGCTGGACTGAGCGTGCTGCCATCGCGAGGTCGATCCCAAATCGTGACTGGCGCTCCCTCTTGACCAAGGAGAATTTGTTCAACTCCCGGCTCTCGCGAGCTCGGCCTCAACGATCTTCTTCTACCTCCGGTAATCGTTCGAACTTCCTTACACCATTGCTTGTCGACCTCGCCTACATTTTATGCTAACTGACCATCTCGGAACTCGCAGCTCACTCCTCCTCTCAACCAACCATGCGAGGCTGTCAGACTTCCCAGCCCGCAGCGAAGAGAGCTCGCACTGAGGCCTCGCCGACCTCGAGGCCAACTGAAACCCGACCTATGGGCTCAGCCAGTGGCTCTGTCCCTTCTCCCAAGCACGGGGTTGGGAAGGGGCTTATGAAAGCCGCTAGGCCGGCTGAGTCCTGGGGCGCCGCCCAGAGTGCGGAGGAGGGGGGGCTACCCTACCTCGGTACCTCGGAGACCCAGGAGGAGGCCTACTCCAGGAACAAGGGGGTGCTGCCGAAGCCACTCCGCGATTTTTACCGGTCCAATTCACTGGTTTGGACGATGAGCCCTTTGGTCATGCCGATCTCGGCGGATAACGCCACCGTGGCGATAGAGGTCCTGGACCCCAGCCCAGGAGCAATACCTGTCGAGGATGGGTACTGAGGACAACACCCTCTCGGCGGTGGTCTATTGTAGCCGAGCCCTGATCCATCTGCTCCGAGCTGGGGAGCAATCGAGAGCCACCATCCGAGAGCTGCAGGGGGGGCTCAAGGAGAGTGACTCAGCCCTGGTAGAGACCAAGGCCAGTGCGGCTGAAGCCCTCTCCAGGATGAAGGAGGCCCAGCGGCGAGCCAAGGAAGGGGCCAAGGAGCTCGAGGACGCCCGGAAGGCCCACGCCGCCCAAGTCAAGTCGCTCCGAGCCGAGCTAGAGGCCGCAAAGAGCTCCCAGATCCCCCAACCCGTGCTGTCGAAGGGCGAGATCATCGAGGAGTATAAGAGGTCGGAGGAGTACACGTCCGAGTTCAACTCCGTCTTCGTCAATGCGGCCGAGGACGTCATGGCTGACATCACAAAGAAGCGGCCTGACTGGGACATCGGGTTTCTGGCTGATGAGGTCAAGCGACTCAGGGTGGAGTACGGGCTGCCGGAGCAAGGACCCGAGGACGGCCAATGATTCGGCCTCATTAGTATTCCTATTATTTTATTTTTTTTTTGTAATGACATTTCCGAGCTCGTCCATGCCGGGCTCGGCTAGATTTGTAGTTGATGAATGCAATTTAAGTTCAGCTCGTCTCTTCTTTTTCCTTATATTATGCGATTATTAAACAGCTCGCGATGTATGTGTGCATGCTTCATTTATTTTACCCGTACCTGAAGTCCAGACACTTCACTAGGTCGTCCCCACGCTGGGGTCATAGGAGAACTAAAACTTAATAATTTTGACAAGTGTTTGGTTCTACCCCAGCGGATCCGTACCTAGACCGTACCTCGTAGGTCGGCTTCGCTTGGTGATGGGTCCGCCGGGGTGGGCCTAAGTGGTCGATCTGGTGACTTGATTTATTCACGAAGTTATCGTTAGTGGGTCCAGTTCGGCCATGCTTTATTTTCTGTTATACCATGATTCAAGTAGTTAGGCTAACATGATTCCAGCTCGGATGACCAAAAGGACTTAGCACCCATTTTAATAATAATTTATTGGGCCGTTTTAATAATAATTTATTGGGCGTGCGGATGTCACCGTGCTGGGTCTGTCCCCCGGCCTTACCTCGGAGGTCCGCCGTGACGGAGCTAGGTCATTTTACTTATTTCGTTTGGGTGCCACCTTGGTGGATCTGTCCCCAGGCCGGACCATTTAGGTCGGCCATTTCAGGGGGGTGGGTCCCCCGTGGCGGTCCTAGGTCATTTATTTTGTTTGGATGCCACCTTGGTGGATCAGTCCCCAGGCCGGACCACTTAGGTCGGCCATTTCAGGGGGTGGGTCCACCGTGGCGGACATAGGTCATTTATTTTGTTTGGATGCCACCTTGGTGGATCTGTCCCCAGGCCGGACCACTTAGGTCGGCCATTTCAGGGGGTGGGTCCGCCGTGGCGGACCTTGGTATGATAGTTAAGTACTGGACACCGAATTCAAACAACAGTTCAAAAACTTTCATTCATTACTGAAGTAGAGATATTACAATTGATTTACAATATTTACAACTTTATAGCTACTGGAAATATTTCTTCAAGTGTTCAACGTTCCAGGGGTGGGGGAGCTCAACTCCTTCGACTGTACCGAGGCAGTAAGAGCCGTTGCAGAAAGCTCTGAGGAATACGAAGGGTCCCTCCCACTTCTCGGCTAGGGCTCCAGCGGCCTGATCTCGGGTAGCGAGGAAGACCTTTCTGAGTACCAAGTCTCCGACCTGGAAGCTTCGCTTCTTGACTTTCTGGTTGAAGTACCGAGCACTGCGGTACTTGTATAGCTCGGTACGAAGGTCGGCTTCGATTCGCTTCTTTTCCAGTAGGTCGACCTCGAGCATAAGTTCCCGGTCATTTGTGTGCTCAAAGAAGTACCGAGTTCGGAAGGAGGGCAACTCGACCTCAGCCGGTATCACAGCGTCGATCCCGTATCCCAATGCGAAGGGGGTTTCTCCGGTACTGGTCCTGGATGTTGTCCGGTAGGACCATAGGACAGCCGGGAGCTCATCCGCCCATCCTCCATTCAGTTCTTCCAGTCGGGTCTTGAGTGTGTGCTTGATGATCTTGTTCACTGCTTCCACCTGGCCGTTGGACTGGGGGTGGTTCAGGGTGGAGTAGTGCTTCTTGATTCCCAGGTCCTCGCAGAAAGACCTCAACCTACGGTTGTCGAATTGTCGGTCATTGTCGGTTACAATGGACTTGGGTATTCCGAATCGGCATATGATTGCCCTCCAGATGAAGTCGTTCGTTTTCTGTTCCGTGATCCGAGACAGGGCCTCAGCCTCCGCCCACTTGGTGAAGTAGTCCACGGCTACTACAGCATATTTCACTCCTCCACGACCAGTTGGCATAGGTCCTATGAGGTCAATTCCCCATTTGTAGAAGGGCCATGGGCTGAGCACATGAGTTAGTTCCGCTGTACGGGCCCCGCCGACCTGGCCGTGGCGCTGGCACTTGTCGCAATCACCGACGTGGGCGATGGAATCTTTCTTGAGGTTGGCTGGAGTAGCCTTGCCTCAGGACCTTGTGTGCCAGGCACGACCACCGAGTGGTTTCCACACGTTCCTGAGTGGACCTCGTCGAGTAAAAAGGCCGCTTCTCTCTTAGTCAAGCACCGCAACAGAGGGCCTGAGAAGCTGCATTTGTAGAGCATGTTGTCGATGACAATGTAGCGAGCGGCCTTGATGCGCAATTGTTCCGCCGGGCCTGGGTCCTCCGGCCCTACCATCCTTTAAAGGAGAAAATTCCGCCCATCCACGAAGGGGGCCCAGTTCACGGCCGCCACATGGGAGGGTTGGCTATGGCCGACCTCGTCGGTCCGGTTGATCGGTACAAATTCCACTCTTCTATCCCTTCATCGTAGCGAGGCGTGCGGGTGTCACCAGGTTGTTACGAGTCCGAGGGATCTGCCGAAGCGACCACTTCCTCGAAATTCATTATTTCCGGCAAAGAAGGTCGGCGTAGCTAGTCATCCGCTCGTCCCTAGCAAGGTAGGTGCCGTTGAGTTGGTTGACAACGAGCTGGGAGTCGCTCCGGACTTGGAGGTGGGAGACACCCATCGCCGCGCATTCGAGGCTGAATCGGGCCTCGTATTCAGCCTCATTATTGGAGGCTGGAAACGAGAACCGCAGGGACTGGCAGAAAGATTCCAAGGAGGGGCTCAGGAGCACGAGCCCGGCTCCGGAGTGTACGTCCGTCGATGAGCCGTCTACATAGAGCATCCAGGGCTCGACCTTGGTACTGGGACTCGACAACGGCGGGCTGAACTCGGCTATGAAATCTGCCAGGGCCTGGCCCTTTATCGCGAGCCTAGGTCGGTACGAGATGTCGAACTGTCCGAGCTCCACTGCCCATTTGACCAACAGACCTGATAAATCCAGCTTCTGGAGCACCTGCCGCAAGGGGTAGTTAGTCACCACTTCGATGGGGTGCTCAAGGAAGTAAGGTCGAAGCTTTCTGGAACTGGTGACGAGCGCGAGGGCTAACTTCTCCATCGGCGTGTAATGCTTCTGGGGGTCGACGAAGGACTGGCTCGTGTAATAGACCGGGTACTGGATGTCCCATTCGACACGAGTAAGGACTGAACTCGAGGCATGTTCAGAGACGGCGAGGTAAATGGAGAGGACATCTTCCGCCCTGGGCTTCGACAGGAGAGGAGGCTGAGCTAGGTGTCTTTTGAGCTCCTCGAAAGCTTCTTGGCACTCGGGGGTCCATCCGAAGTCCTTCCCTTTCTTCAGGGCCTCGAGAAAGGGGCGGCACCTGTCCGTGGCCCTGGACACAAATCGGTTCATGGCCGCTATCCGGCCGGTGAGACTCTGGACCTCTTTAACCCTGGTGGGAGGTCTCAGGTTCAGCACAGCCCTGATCTTCTTTGGGTTTGCCTCAATGCCTCTCGAGCTCACCACATAGCCGAGGAATTTTCCGGACTCAACCCCGAAGGCGCACTTTGCCGGGTTCAGCTTCATTCGATACTCTCTCAGGACTTGGAACATGTCACCCAGGTGCTGGATGTGGTCAGCGGCCCTCACACTCTTCACCAACATGTCGTCGATATATACTTCCATGGTAATCCTGATCTGGGAGGCAAACATCTTGTTGACCAGGCGCTGGTAGGTTGCCCCAGCGTTCTTCAACCCGAAGGGCATGACCTAGTAGCAGTAAAGGCCTCGGTCTGTTACGAAGGCCGTGTGCTCTTGATCTGGGGGATACATAGGGATCTGGTTATAGCCCGAGTAAGCGTCCATCATACTGAGGAGCTCGTGCCCAGCCGTTGCGTCTACCATCTGATCTATTCGAGGCAGGGGAACGAGTCCTTGGGGCTGGCCTTGTTGAGATCGGTAAAATCTATGCAGACTCTCCAGCTACCATTGTTCTTCTTGACGAGGGCTTGGTTCGCAACCCAGGTGGGGTATTTGGCTTCCCTGATGAATCCAATTTGAAGTAGCTTATCCACTTCCTTCGCTAGGGCCTCATAGCGCTCCTGGTTCAGCGGACGTCGTCGCTGTTGCCGAGGTCTCACCGCAGGGTTGATGTTTAGCCGGTGGCAAGCTACTGATGCAGGTATGCCGACCATATGCGAGGGCTCCCAAGCAAAGACGTCGGAACTGCTGCGGAGGAATTCGACCAGGGAGGATCGCGTGGGCTCAGCCAATCCCTTCCCGATCCTCAGGACCCTTTTTGGGCGCTCGGCATCGACCTCGAGGGTGTCCAGCTCTTCCATCGGCTGTGCACTCCGGTCCTCAGGTCGGCTTCGAGGGTCGTCGAGCTCGGTCATGGCGACGGTCCACCGGTCGCTCGTGGGACTGGCCGGGTGACGCCAGACCGACGGGTTGCGGCCTCGATCCCCGGATCGTCACGCCGCTACCGGAGTGGGGAACTTCATGGCGTAGTGGTAAATGGAGGTCGAGGCCCTGAGCTCGTAAAGGAGGGGCCGACCTAGAAGGGCATTGTAATTGCCTGGGAGGTGTACCACGATAAAGGTGGCCATGACGGCCCGTACGCATGGCTTTTCCCCTAGCTCCACCAACATCTCAGATCCGCTGACCGGCTCAGTAGCATGACCGCCACTCCAACCACAGGCCAAGGGGGCACGGGCTCAGGTGCCGCTCATCGAGGCCCATGTGGAGTAAGGTCCGGAGGTATAGCAAGTTGACTCCGCTCCCATTGTCGATAAGTGTCCGGTGTACGTGTGTACCGTTGAGGACCATGCTGATGACAAGGGCGTCCTGGTGAGGGTGGCGGGCGTGGGCTACGTCCGCCTCCGTAAAGGTGATCCCTTCTCGAGGCTCGACGGACGAGGGAGCTGGTCTTGGCCCCTTCAGACGAGTATTGGTAGTCGCAGCCTCTCTCGCCAACCTCTTGCGCCGTTCCGCGACCGACAAAGTGTTCGTTACCCATGACCAACGTGTGGACCTCGCCTGCGTGGCCCCATAGGGGTTGAGGTCGGGGATGCACTACCGAGGTCGGCCGTGGTCGGGTGGCAGGGCCACGAACTCGCGCAGCTGTCCTCGCCGGATCAGGCCCTCGACTTCGTTCTTTAGGTCCCGATAGTCGTCGGTGTCATGTCCAGCTGACCTATGGTAACGGCAGTACCTCTCCTAGTTCTGGCTCGAAGAGGGGGTCCTCATCAGAGTCGGGGGTGGCAAGACCCCGATCCTTTACGCATCGCACGCCGAGGCCGTGTGGAGAACGTGGAAGGCCTGGAACCTCTGGGGGGGTGGTCGAGCTGCCTCGCCGCCCGCGGTTGGTGGCCGGCGTGGCGCTGGGTCGAGTTGGTGTCTTTCTCCTTGCCCTTCTCGGGTCGGGGGTCCTGAGGCTTCGCCTCGAGGTCTCCCCGACGCCTCACCGATATGGCACTCGGCCGAGAACTCATGGTATGTCTCGATCGCTCGTGGACCGACCACCAGAATCGGGACCTGTACCTGAGGCCGGCCAAGGCTGCCACCAGGGCCGTTTCGTCCGACACACTGCCAATCTCTATGTATAGGCTATTGAACCGCTTCTACGTAGCTCTTCAGGGACTCATCCCTCCCCTGCTTGACGTCTACTAGCCTCTGCTTTGGGGTCGACCTCAGCCGGGACCCCATAAAAGCTGCTTGGAACCTGGCCGCGAGGTCCCCACGTCTTTATGGAATGTGGGGGGAGCTTCTTGAACCACTTCATGGCCTTATATCCTAGTGTCAGGGGGAAGGCCTTTCACATGAGCTCGTCGCTTGCCCCCTGTAACTCCATGAAGGCGGCGTACCTATCGACGTGGCCCGTCGGATCACTGACTCCGTCGTAGTTCCCTTGTTGAGGTAGCTTCAATTTGGCAGGCATGGGCTCGGCTTGGATCTTCAGGCTCAGCGGGGAGACCTTTCCCACCCGGTTCGAGGGGCTAGGGGCTGCCTCCCTCGCTTCTAGCTCGGCCACCCTCTTCCGTAGGAGCTCAAGCTCGGGCTGCGCGGGTGGGTCGTTCGCATTTTCGCCCTGCCCCCCGGGTCGCCGCCTACGGTCGTGACTGGGGCCGACCCGATCGAAGACGTTGTGAGTTCTTCCGACGCACTGCCTCCGGAAGGGTTGGTCTCCAGCCGCACGTGGTCCGTGGTCAGCGGGGGAGCGATCAAGCGCTAGCGACGCCGACGCGACGCCGAGATGAGCGCCCTTTCCTAGGTGATATGACGCCGACTCGGCGCGCTTGTGGTCGCGCCGAGCGTGGTAACGGCTTGGGCGAGGTCATCCAGTCGCTTTAGAATCTGCGCCGGGGTCACATCCAGGGTGGAGTGCTGCCTCGCGCCTGAGGGCGGTTCTCTTGGGACATACTCCGTATTGGGATCGGAAGTGCTCCCGCCCGTAGAGGCGTAGGACGCGCCGCTGCGGCTCATGTTTCGAGGGAGGAATATCCGGGGTAGAGCTGGGATGTGCTGCTGAAATGAAAGGGGGAGGACCCTCCTTCTAGCGCCAATTGTTGATGTCGAAATCAGTAAGGACCAATTAATTATCAACTGAGGTGAATGTTAGGACCTGGTTAGTAGTAACTGAAGAAGTAAAGAAGTAAAGAACGTAAGTGTATTTCTGTCCGAGCTAGTCCTTGATTACAGAGGGTTTTTCGTGTGTCCAAATGATCACTAAGTGTTCTATTTATAGTGCGAAATGTAGGAGGAGGTAGTAGGTCATCATGAGACGGCTGTACCGGCGCTAGGGTAGACATCATGATTGCACCTGCTGTACCTGCAAGCCGCCTCGCATTAATGACGTTGACCTCGGAACTTGGGTGTAGCCGTCATTACATTTATGGGGAAAAGATGCTCTGTCGGTTGCATGTGGTGTCAGGGTGTCAGATGACACGTGAATTGTCCTTGTTGTCGGCCACTGTAGCAAGAAGGGCTGGGCGCACATCATGACCGAGCTGACCTCGGACCCTCTGTCAAAAACTGTGATGATGGGAGTCCTCCATGAGGTGGCCGACCTGGGCCATGGACCGAGCTAGATAGGAAGTCCGAGCTGAACTGGGACCCAATACCTATTCTCCAGTGGGGTGAATTCCAGGGTCAATCCGAATTGGGACACTAGACACATGGTCGGCCGACCTGGTGCCCTTACACGTTAGCGAGCCCAAATTATATAGAGGACCTGGGCTGAGTGAGTGCCACGTCACCAGGGTGCCAACAATGATTATTATTAAATATAAATAATTTTTATTTATTATGAACAACAAATTAATCTTTAAAAAAGAAAAAAATAAAAAATAGTTGTTGGGCCCAAAATGGGCCGAACACCCTTTGGGGTGTTCAGCCAGAGTTGGCCGAACACCTCAAAGAGTGTTCGGCGAGTTTTGGCCGAACACGCTTTGTGGTGTTCGGCCAACAATTGCCGAACTCCTCAACACCTACTCGGCGAACAATCTCAGATCTATTCGACAAACCAATATCGGAGTTCAACAAACCAATATCGAAGAGATGTACGAAAATTTTGGACAAAATTTAATTTTTACATAAAAAATCACTAAATTTTTGTACTATAAAATTTCTCTATTATTGTAAATTTCTCCTTGTTCATATTAGCAAATGAGCTTGATTCTTGCAGATGGGGTTTTCGCTTCTCCTCTCCGTCTGTTCAAGCAAGACTGCAGGCTTTAAGGTTTTTTTTTAATGGGTGAAAGGGTAAAATTGGAAATATGGGGTGTATTGAGTAAGTTAGGAATGATAAAAAAAAAAAAGGAATGCGTGGGTGTATTTAGTATGTGGGTGTGAAGAGAAAAATATCGAGTGTATTTAGCCGTACCCAAGTGAATAATGGGTGATAAAATGGGATCAAAGCTTAAAGTAGTATGAGGCGTGACAAAGTGGAGAGTACGAGTTTTAAGCTTAAGCATGCCCAAGCTGACACGGAAGGTGCATTTTTATGTGATAAAAGTGCGATCAATGCTTAAAGTATGAGGCGTGACGAAGTGTAGAGTATAAGTTTGAAGCTTAAATGTGCCCAACCTAATACTGAGGTGCATTTTTTAAAACAGAGATTAATATAACAATTTTTTAACCATTTTTAATTTTTTGTGTATATATTTATGTGCATGATATATCTCATTTGAATATATTTCCTTCCCAACTAGCTGTTTTACCCATGTATTGTACGGGGGACAAATTTTTCAACTAAAAATAATATTGATAGATCTTAACAGTATTAACATAACACCTCAAAAAATAAAGTACATAATAGGTCACAATAATAAACTTAAATAATATAACTAATTAAACAATTCTATAAAAATTTCAACAAAATTTTCCCTATATTTCATACTAATTCATTGTGCAAATATCGAATGCACAACTCACCAAAATCCACATATCATGATTCACAATTCTCCCCGAATACCTCATTGTACTGTCGAACAATTTAGAAATAATAATATCCATTATTGTCAAGCACACTCGTGCGATGCACGAGATTTGTCTCTAAAAACTTATTTAATGTTTAATAAATAAAATTCTAATTCATACAAATAATCACCAAAAGCTTGCGACATTTTGCATAATTAAGCTTTTTTATTTGAACACAACACATTTACTTGTGCCTTTTTAAAATGTATCTTTTAGCACTTCTAGCAAATTATTTTATCTTAGCGAGTTATTCGGTTGACCCATTCAAGGCATTCCCTTCAAATATCATAATAAAATTTTCTTTCTTTTTCTATTTTTCTTTCTAAACATGAATTTAGCCTACAAAATTAGAACTATGACTTCCTTATATTCAAACCATGATTTCTTTTATTAGAAACATGACTTCCTTGCATGAGATTTTTATCAAAACTATTACTAATTTATGTGAATTAATATAATAGAATAAGTTAAGAAGATATTTTATTTTTTAAAATAATTTCAAATGTTAAATTAAGTAATTTTTAATATATGTTAATTAATTTATATCAATAAATAATTAATTTATGTTTGCGTGGAAGAACATTTTAGAGAATAGATATTTTTATTTTGTCTCTTAAGTAACAAAATAAAATTTTTGTGTTAAAAAGAAAAAAACTACAAAGTTATATTCATGGAACATATGTCCAAGTCTCAATGATGCAAGTTCTGAGACGTGTAAATCAAGAGTATAATACCATTATACAGTCCAGCCAAAAGATAAATGTTTAGCAACAATAAGCATGATTGGCATCAATTTTTTCAAAATTTTTCCACTTTTTTTTTCACTTTTTTATACATTCTTTCTTTAATCTAAATTAATCACATCCACACATCACGTCACATCCACAAATCTCCACTATTAAATTTAACTCATTCTCTTTCCTCATTTACATTAAAAACCATTAAAAACACTCTCAATCACCCTTAATATAATTAGAACAACAACCTTCAACTTCAAAACATGATTGGGAACTCCAAGGCGCTATATTCAATTCCAAAACTTGAGTGTATGATGATTGCTTATCAAGCTACAAAAAATGTATTGCAACATACAAAAGGAAAAAATAATTTATATATAGATTGAATGAAATTGATAAACCAAATCGAGAAAATGTTTGAGATAGAATGTAATTGGTAAACCAAATGAAGAAATATTTCTAGTTGTGTTTATCAATTAGGAAAATAAAATATTGGAGAAAGAGATCTTAGGAAATTAAATAATTAAATAATAATTATGAAAATTAAAAAATATATTTTAAAAAAAACATCTCCTAGGCGGGTAAATGAAACTAAGCTAATTAAAAAATTATCCATTTCTTTATATATAGATATAGATTGACGAAACTGATAACTATGCTGCTAAGCTTGTCAATGTCATAGATATATTGTTGGTAGAAAGAAAAGCATGCTAAACAACTATTAGTCATAATGTTATCTTAAGTTTAAGTCGAGAAATATAGCGATTTACATTTTTTTTATTCTACAAAAATTTTGGCAGAATTTCCATTGTAAAATGGACTTAGCGAACCTGTAAGACTCACAGCATCACTGTTCAATAATTTAAAAACAATTGTGTCACTATTTATTCATTCTATAAAATTGAAAGTAAATAAAAATCATCAAATTACCCCAACAATCAAAATAAACACAACATATATCCAAATAAATCCAAATTTGATTAAAGTACTAAACCAATTATTATTCTCGGCTATATGAAATAACTCATCAACTTAAGTTTAATGAATTTTGTAGACACAGGTGTCGTCAAAATCGTGATTGTGCCAAAAAAAAAACATTTACTGGTAGAGTGAGTACATGCACGAAAATGCGTTCTATGGTATCTTTAGAACTTCTTACTTTCAATGATAAGTCGATTATTTATTGGTACGATAAGTCGATTATTTATTGGTATAATAAGTGACAACAAAAATTATATCAAGAATATACTTATATTAAAACCCTCGATTAATAATATAATACAAAATAAAAATACTAAACTACTGTAACCTAAATATAGGATAACACCCACAATCCCACATCGCGTGGGCATAAGAGAAGAGTCTAGTGTATAAGTTAAGAGACCCATCCAACTAGGCATGAGGGCTTTTGGGGTGAGCCCAAGAATAAAACCGTGCGGGTTAGGTCCGAAGCAGACAATATCATGCCAAAGTGGATCGGGTCGTTAGCGGACCGAATCCAAATTCGTATGGTCCACCCCGGGGCACAACAGGCCAGGTTTGGGTGGGCCATGATGGGAGTCGAGTCGTTACAGATGGTATCAGAGCCAGAGTCCAATCGGAAGTGTGGCCAACGAGGACGTTGGGCCCCTTTAGAAGGGGTGATTGTAACACTCACAATCCCACATCATTTGGGCATAAGAGAAGAGTCCACTTTATAAGTTAAGAGACCCATCCAACTAGGTATGAGGCATTTTGGGGTGAGCCCAAGAATAAAATTGTGCGAGTTAGGCCCAAAGCGGACAATATCATGCCAAAGTGGATCAGGTCATTAGCGGATCAAATCCAAATCCATATGGTCCACCCCGGGGCACAGTAGGCCAGGTCTGGGTGGGCCATGACGGGGGTTGGGTCGTTACATGTAGTAGCACAATCCCACGTTGCCTTGGATCAAAGATGTCACTGCTTTATAAATGAAGCAACCAGTTCCAATTGGAATGTTGCAAATGGTATAGGCCTAGCCAGAGAGCATAGAACATGATGAATATTTTCTACTGAGACACTACAATTTATTTTTTGTTCATAGTCTACTATCTACACCCTTTCAATGGAATGTCAGAACAAAGAATATGCTCCAAGAAGCATATCATTTGAAGGATGAATATTTTCTACTCATTTATTTAGGTAAATTAATATTCTCCAAGCACCTATGTAGGCATTGAGTCAAGTATTTTATTTGAGCTTCTTTTATACTTTCTGAAATTTTGAATTTTGCCTTTCGGGTGTGGATTTGTTATGATATTCCACTATTCATGCACTTGCCGCATCGTATGGAGATTAATCGTTTATATTCATATAATCTTTAAGTTTTGTTGATGTTCGCATAGTTTTAGGTATGGGTTTTTCAATTTTGGTGGTTGTTTGCCAGGTTGCAAATATGATGATGGTGAGCTGACTGTGAATGCAGCAAGGTTCTACAAGTGGTTTTACAAATGGCCTTTGGAATTGCCAATATGAACACTTCAACACGGTCTAATGTTATGATCTAACTTCTATTTTTCATAACTTTTTGTACATGGGATTATCGTCTTTACATATTATGTCACAATTGTTTGCTAAAAGGCGTTTTGTTAACATTAATCATTGCCTTCGTATGTTGTTACCGAGATATATTAGATATATGATATCCATTTACTTTTGGTGATAGGCGTGAGTTAGTATAGCCCAAGTTGGATAAGTTGCTTCATAATGAGGGAGCTTTATAAATTCCTTTTTTTAAATTAATTATTCGAGAAGTTACCAAATTCTCTCAAGAAGCTATTGGTGCATTAAGACCCCAAATTGATGCTTTTGTTTGTGTGGATTGATGATTGAGTCCTTTTGGCAAGCACAATTTTACAGTACTGATGTGGTGCTCATTGCTTACGACTATTTCAAGTTCTTTCCTTCTGGGACTCTTTTGCAATTGGTGTTTTATGGTTTACATGAGGGAGTTCCTATTTGCAGTTAGACTATCTCATCATTTATATGATTTTTCTATTTTGTTTTATCTTATTTGATAAAAACAACTTGAGTTACAAAAAAAAAAAAAAGAAAACTCACCATTCTAATCTTATCACATTTAGAGTTGACTTGTCCTGGGAAGCTTTGCTTGCTAATGAAGAACAGAAAAGAATGATAGTATGATGAAAATTAAAATTGATAGGTATCAATTTTTGTTTTAAATATTAAAATTATTATGATTATGTCATAAAAATTGCTAAACTTCTTGTTTTTTTATATGTATAATCTATCCAAGATTTCAACGTTAAGGTGATTGATTTTTAATTAACAATTTTGTTTGCAGGCAATAAAAGTCACAACATGAATCCAATCCCATTGAAAAAGGGCTAAAAAAAGGTCTGTGGGCAACAGAATGAAGTATGAGGTTAATTGGAGAAAGAGAGAGGGATTGAAGATCCATTCAAGTTTTGGCAGGAGTTATTGGTGTTTGTGTGTGGCATTTTGAAGCTCTTTCTTATAATGCCTTTTATTGACTAGTGCTGCAGTTTGTTTGAATGTATAAGTAACGACCCGACCCTGTCATGGCCAACCCAAACCTATATGCCCCCGGGTGGACCATACAGATTTGGATTCGGTCTGCTAACGACCCGATCCACTTTGACATGATATTGTCCGCTTTGAGCCTAACCCGCACGATTTTATTCTTAGGCTCACCTCAAAAGGCCTCATGCCTAGTTGGATGGGTCTCTTAACTTATAAACCGGATTCTTCTCTTATGCCCAAGCGATGTGGGATTGTGGATGTTATAATCACCCCTCCTAAAGGGGCCCAACGTCCTCGTTGGCCACACTTCTGATTGGGCTCTGGCTCTGATATCATCTGTAACGATCCGACCCCAGTCATGGCCCACCCCAAACCTGGCATACTGTGCCCTGGGGTGGACCATACGGATTTGGATTCGGTCCGCTAACGACCCGATCCACTTTAGCATGATATTGTCCGCTTTGGGCCTAACCCGTACGGTTTTATGCTTGGGCTCACCCCAAAAGGCCTCATGCCTAGTTGGATGGGTCTCTTAACTTATAAACTGGACTCTTCTCTTATGCCCAAGCGATATGGGATTGTGGGTGTTACACTACATATTTCTCTAGATATGGGAAGTTATAGTTTTTGATTTTGCCTTTTCTTTTAATTATTCAAAGGTAAATCAGTTGGATCGAATAAATTCTTGCAAAAGACACCAACTTTTCCCCTCAAGACTTGCTGCTACTGATTCACAAAGGTTTTCGCTTATTTCCTCTGCCTCTTGAAGAAATTTTAGGTGAGCCTCTGAATAAAGCAACATAACAAATCTTACTTACTGAAGCAACAAAAAGCTGGCAAAGAATGAAAAAAAATACAGTTAACCCGATTCACACCAACCTTTGAAAGAAAAATCATATAAAAGTTCTATTAATGACCCTGTTTTTGATGAAGTGAGGAGAAAAATTAATTAAAATGAATGAATTAAACACAGCGAAAGGGAAGTCGACTTACCACATTGTTGGTCATGAGTTTGTCCTTGAGAGTCTTCAAAGCTGGCTTTAGATTGATTTTCTTCAAAATTTCCATTCCCGCAATACTAAATTGAGGATAATAAAGCAGGCAGTCAGTTGGATAGCGACCATTTGAAAGGCATAACATAATATCCACACAAGGTTTATGCACAATTGACATCACAGGGACAAAAAGTGTAAATCTTGAACAAAGGTAGTGAAAATGGTAGTCAATTTTCGAGATAATTTAGCAATCATCAAGATAATAAGAGAAATGAATTCCAAGAACCTAAATATATAAATGCAATTTAGCTTCAAATTACAATAATCCGATGAAAAATTCTTCTTCACACCAACCAAATAAAAGATTTTTGTTAGCTTTTCACTAACTTATCTTAATTGGTGCTTCTACTTGCCAAAAGCCAGTACATTCTCTTCGTCTAATCTTAAGCTTTTTTTGCATTAACTTTATAGCTAATTGACTAAACAAATGAAGCCATTAGAGTGTTCACTCACCAGGAAAATTCTATGGATGGGTATAACATATTACTTCATCACCTTCAAGAGTTGGGATGAAATCGTCAATTATCACAAGTGGCTGTGAATTTCCTACCCCGATTTTCGCAGCCAAATGCTCAAACAACTCTACATCATATGGATCAAATTTTGCACTAGCAGGAAGCTTGGGCGTTCATGAACAATCTAAATAAGAGAAAACATATCAACTACAGAATTCATGGGACAAAAATAACGAAAACAAATTGTTCCATATTGGAATTGAAGAATGTTATCATCTCCTTGAACACACCCCAAAAAAAATAAAAAAGTTAGCTTCTCAGAGAAATCACTTAAATAGCTATTATCAATTCGACAATGGCAATTTGGGCATGCACCACTGGCTCCACAATCTTTGATAAAGGTTGTAATTTTGCAGTTCTCAAAAATTATTTGTCGTGCTTATCAATTAGGAATATCTCGAATTGTATACCGTAGGACGGAAAGAAGAATTTGATTGAATGAGGGGAAAATGGATTTTGATTGAATGAAGAAAAGCTGGATTGCTATTCTACGAAGGAGAGATGGAGCCGTATGTGTTAATAGAAGAGGATAATGGGGCCCTAAACCCGTTTCTTAGGTTGATTAAGGTAATTAAGGTAATTAAAAAAATAAAAATATATATGGATTGAGGAATGGGGAGAAAATATTTTTTGGAATTAAAAAAATAAGAGGAAAATTCCTTACTTTTCTTTATATATAGATTTAAATTTAAATTTGGTTAAATCAATCATATCCATTTTATGGAACTTATATGTAATTATACAAATTTTTACGGTTAAATTCTACTCGTTCTCTTTTCTATTATAAATAGAAATTCCAATCCTAATATAACCAATATTAACTAGGACTTATCAAAATCAAAATCTATTTTTCAAAAACATTGACTCCCGACGTCTATCTCTAAACTAGGGTTTAGCAGCACAGGGTTCTTCCTTGATGTTGAACGGTGGCCATCTCCGCATCTTTGATGACGGTGACCTGGGGTGTTCTCCACCTCTTTTCTTTCTTATCTTATCTATACAACTGATGGATCCTGAAGAGTTGTTGCGTTTATGCAATCATTTGCAGTTGGAGGATTAAGATGCACCTTAGTGTTTGAACTTGTCGTTTGTTGGCAGTGATGTGACCCATGCTAGAACTGAGCTAACGCAACCCAGATGAGATTAGTATAACCCCAGACAAGTTGATCCTCGGTGAACATAGGTAACAACACATAACTTCTCGGCGAGGGGGAGGGAGGATCCCTCGACTCAACTCAACAACACTAACAAACAACGGGGTTTGAACGCCACGAGATTTGATCAAGATCTCGATAAGTTCGATTGTCCAATGAAGACGGGAGGAGGAGTAAAACTCGACTCAATGCTGAAAGCTCTCATTAATCTTCAAAAGTCCCTACAGATGAGGATTCATATTTCTTATATAGCCTAAAATGGCAATCAGCTTCTTTGACAAGCTACACATAGAAAATATAATAAAATATTAAAATATCTCAAAATATCTAAATTTTGGTCAAAAAATATGCAGGGGCACAATTGCGCCCGCAACCCCCTTGGTGTGCCCACAACCCTCCCTGTTGAAATTTTTAGCACGCACAATCTTTAGTGTTTTGGCCATAACTTTTGATTCTGATATTCGATTGAGCCAATTCAAAGTGCATTGGAAACTAGACTCAATGAGCTACAAATCTTTGGGAAATTGTGATCTCCAAATTCGACTTGAATCTCTGTCTAAAATGCTTCTCTTTGAATCAAATGAATCCTCGGTTGTCATTTCATTTGTAGAATTGAACCAAAATTACACCAAAGTGATTGTTTTCGATTCTTTTGCACCAAAACAATACTCCACACTTGTAATTATTTCCTTAGAATTGATCTTGCTAGCCTCCCATGCTTAAAAAGTTGATCTCTTTCGTCCCGTTCGACTCCAATTCACTTCTCGGGCCCTCCATAAGGCCTCTTTAGGCATTGGTGACATGTTTCTTCAATCAACCCCACCAACGCCGTCTTCAATTTGGATGCTCTAACCCTCGTGATTGGCCCAATCGGGACATGGACTGCATCCCGTGAGCTTGACAACTCCGGGATCACATCATCCCCTCACTCTTCGAGATGATTCTTCCACGAATCAGAACTTGCATCAAACGGAACGAGATCAGATACGTTGAAAGTCCCAAAAACCTGATACTTACCTAGAAGATCCAACTTGTAGGAGTTGTCGTTCACTTTCTCAACAATTTGAAATGGACCATCGCCTCGTGGTTGTAGCTTTGACCGGCATTGTTGGGGGAAACGTTCTTTTCTCAAATGAAGTCATGCCCAATTGCTCGGCTCGAATAGGATTTTCTTTCTACCTTTGTCGACTGGCTTGGCCACTTGTTCGTTTGTCTTCTCGGTCTTTATTTTTACATTTTCATTCATCCCACGAACAAGCTCGGCTTTATTTTTTCCTTCCAAACTAATCCTTTCACTCAAAGGTAGAGGAATCAAATCTAACGGAGTCAAACAATTAAATCCGTACACAATTTCAAATGGAGCGGCTTGATTATATGCACACTTTGCAAAAGGCAAATATTCTTCCAAAGTTTTCAAATTCTTTGAAATTAAAACTCCTAACAACTGTGATAGGGTCATGTTAACTACTTCGGTCTAACCGTCGGTTTGGGGGTGACTTGTGGTAGAGAACAACAACTTACTTCCTAGTTTACCCCATGTTGCGACTAATCCCACATAGCAAGTGTACGGGTCGCGAAAGTAATAAAGTGGACTTCTTAGAGTCCGGATATCATACCCACGAGAACTGAATTATTCTCAAGTTCACTCTAACTAACCTTAACCGAAATAAATAAGTTGAGATCAATTAATTCTAATCTTGCGAAAATTAAATTACTAAATTAGATCGCTAAATCTAAAATTTAAAAATTAAGAATTAAATGAGAGCAAATTAAAAGAATGACTTTTTTTATAATTTGAAATCGAATATGGGAAAACTAGCATTAAGGTTTCGAATCCACTTTTCATTTAGTTATCCCCGGATTAATAATTTGACAATGCAAGTTAGTTTTGACGATTCAATTCACAAAATTTGTTGAATAATCTTTCTCAAGTAAAATTCAACCTATTTATATGACGTGTTAACTATATCTCTATGATAACAACAGCATAAAAATGCATTACAACACAAGAATTGCATAAAAATATCGCACAAAGCATAGGGGTATTCTCATCCCCTATCGGACTTCATGGTTTTCAATAAGAGTCTAATTTATTCAAGATTTCTCAATTCAATGAATAAATCACAGATCAACTTTGGCCACAAGTTGCAAAAGAAAACATCTTTATATTGAAAACTCAAAACTAAACATTCGTATAAGCATAAGAATTAATAAAACATCAAATTCTCAATCCGGATTCAAACTAAAATCCAAGTTTCATCTCTACCCTAATGCTATGAAAAGTTTAGCCTAACATGTCAGAAAAATCAAGAAAACGAAGAGAAAGCCATGACCGAGTTAATGTTGAGCTCTTGAATTTGGATCTTCAATTGTGGCTTTTTCTCCAAGTTTCTCCAAGTTGATTGCTCCAATTTTCGTTCTCCCCTCTTCTCTGACGTCCCTCCCACGAATTAGGTCGAAATCGGTATTAATAGATGCAAGAAAGCCCAAAAAATCAGAGTCCAAATCAGTTTCGGAAAGTTTTCTCATGACCTTCGATATAACCATGTTATCGCTGCGGCGATCGCATGGTTATAAATTTCAAAGGCATGCGGTCGCGCATACGACCGCATGGTTTACCAGATGCAACTTTTGCCCGATTCCATTTTGGTCCTCACAGTTTAATTGCAGTGCAAGTACTCGACTTCTAAATTTTATCAATTGAGTCCACAAACTTTTGATTTCTTCAATTTGGCTCTCATTTGATTTTTCTTCGCCTTCCCAACTTTTATTGCTTCTAATTGAGTCCTTAAAACTTCAATTTATGTCTCTTTAGTCCCAAATTTCACTCTTTTCTTCAACTCCCGGTTTTACACTGAAATAGAAACAAATTACACAAAATTAGACACGAAATTAACTAGAAATACGAAAAACACATAATTTAAAAGACTTAAATAAGTGCATAAATTGCACTTATCACCGCACAACGTTTTCCAAATGTAACTTAAGGATTTGACGTCCCTGTCTAACACAATTGTCTTGGGAATACTATGCAAGCGCACTATCTCCCTAAAGAAAAGGTCGGCTACAAGTGTAGCATCATCAGTTTTATGATAGGGTATAAAATGTGCCATTTTACTGAATCTGTCAACAACTACAAAGATAGAATCTTGACCATTCTTAGAACTAGGCAACCCTAACACAAAATCCATAGAAATATCCTCCCACGGAGTTTGTGGCACCGGTAAGGGCATATACAATCCTTGGAGTAAGACTCTAGACTTGGTTTTTCGACATGTGATGCAATTGGAACAAATTCTTTCCACATCACGTTTCATTTTTTGCCAAAAGAAGTGCTCGTGAAGGACATCTAATGTTTTGTAAACTCCAAAATGGCCCATAAGTCCCCCATAATGTGCTTCTCTTACAACAATTCACGTATAGAACTAGCGGGAACACATAATTTGTTCTCCCTAAACAAGTATCTCTCTAGCCTATAAAACATAATTTATTCAAAAACCCTAGCACTAGCATTCTCCAATTGTTTTCACACCCATTATTTATTTCCAATTCGCTCCTTTCATCTTGTTTTGCACTTTTGTTTAGAATTTAGGTTTGGAATTCTTCAAATCTATTGTTTTGGTTAAGGTTGGGGAATTAAATGGTTAAACAACAGTCCCCATGGGTTCGATACTCTACTCATCGTTATACTACTTGTCACGATCCATTCACTTGCGAGATAAACGTGCAACAACTGGCACCACATATAGCACTTCATCCTCATAAAAAATAACAACTATAGGCTCTTTTACTTGCTTGTTCACCTTAACCTCTCCCAAATCACTAAACCATTGTAATCTATAGGGTTTAGGGTGTGGAATAAGTGGCAAACCCACATTTTCCACAAAAAGCGTACTAGCTACATTGGTACAACTACCCCCATCAATAATAATCTCACAAGGCTTACTGTTCACCATGCATCAAGTGTGAAAGATATTCTCCCATTGAGGAGTGGACTCGTCCACCTCAGCTTGGGTGCTCAAAGCTCACCTCATCACCAATGATTTGGGGATAATTGGTATACTTTCATCATTTTCTTCCAACTCATCTTCTTTTTCATTGAAGTGAGTCTCTTCTTCTTCATCCTCGGTGACCACCTCACCATTCCGATGCACCAACATAGTCCGCCTATTAGGGCACTTGGACACATAATGAATAAACCCTTGGCACTTGGACACCTCACCTTGCCTTTATCTTCTAAACTAGGGCTTGATTTCGGTGTCTCTTTGGGTGGTTCACTCCTATCTTTCCAAGTTCCTTTATCTCTACAGTTGTCAACCCCCTTTGCCTTCACAAAGTTGCTACTACTCCCGACTTGAGGCTTGCTAGGTGACCTCATTTTTTGTTGAGCCTCCACTTTTCAAGCTTTGTGTAGCAAATCCTCAGGATTTGCATATTCTTGTAGCTCGGTGTGGTTGGTAATCTCTCTATTCAATCCACCAAGAACCTAGCCATGGTAGCTTCCTTTTTTTCTACAACATCGGCCCGTGTCATCAATGACTCCATCTTTTGGTAATAGGCATCAACGGGATCGTCCCCTTGGTTCAAAGCTTGTAATCTTTGAAACAAAATCCGGTAGTAATGTGAGGGCACAAATCTCTTCCTCAATAAGAACCTCAAATCATCCCAAGTCTCAGTTGGGGCCTTCATCATTTCGCTTCTAGCCGTGGTAACTTGCTTCCACCAACTTAGTGCATATCCCGTGAATTCCCTAGCCAATAGAAGCACATTCCTAGTTTCTGAAATTCGATAACATTGGAACAAGACATCAACTCTTCCTTCCCAATCTAGATAGGCATCCGGATCCGACTTACATTGAAATGATGGAATCTCGATCTTTACATTTTTCATTTCCCCTTCATTCTCATTTCTTCAACATCGATCCCGTTGTACCCTCTCTAGACTTACATTTCTCCTAGGCTCTCTTTATCTTCTAGGTCACTATCCCTGGTATCTTTACTATTGTTTTCGCCTCTGGGTCGTCTTTGTCTAACCTCCAACATATCTATCCTTGTGCTCAAGGCGGCTACCGACTCCCTAGTAGCTCTAGCTTCCCGCAAACTTTCCTCCAACATTCTCCTTATTTCGGTATCCATTGTTGAATGGCCTTCTCCACCTATAGTAGAATGAATGTCAGACATAATGAGGTGCAAGTGTGTGAATGTGCCCTCTCGTAAATTCTTCCTCTCGTAAATTCTTTCTCTCGTGTTTGTCACTCAATAGGCCTTTTACCCTACTTCAGTTAGGGGGATCAGAAGTTTTCTTGGGCATCCAAGTTTCTACAGGCGATTCATTAAAGATTTCCCGACTATGACAAAGCCAATGTGCAGAATTTTGGAGAAGGACATGCTTTTCAACTTCTCTAATCAGTGTTTAATTGCTTTGAATACTCTTAAAGAGAAGTTGATCTTTGCCCCAGTAACCATTTCACCATATTGGAATTTGCCATTTGAGATTATGTGCCATGCCGTGATTATGCAAGTGGGAGTAGCTTTAGGCGAAAGGAAAGACAAAGTGTTCAAAGTGATCTATTATGCTAATAAAACCTCAATGCAGCTCAGGTGAACTATGCTACTACAGAAAAGGAATTACTAGCAGTAGTCTTTTCCTTTGATGAATGTTGCGCATATCATATTGGATCAAAGGTTGTCGTCTACACAGATCACTCGGCGTTGAAATACCTGTTTGGGAAGAAAGATGCCAAATCGAGATTGATCAGATGGGTATTATTGTTGTAAGAGTTTGACATTGAAATTCGAGATAAGAAAGGCACCGAAAACTAAGTAGCTAATCATTTATCTAGGTTGGAGCAAACCAAAGAAAACACAGAGGATGAGATCAATGAAAGTTTTCTAAATGAGCAGTTATTTTAGATTTTTAAAGTCCCTTGGTATGCTGATTTTTTCAACTGCTTAATAGGGGGTATTATTCCATCAGAACTCTCTTATCAACAAAATAAAAAATTCTCCCACGATCTTCGTCAGTAATACTGGGAGGAACCATTTCTGTACAGGAGAGGACTTGATCAAATAATCAAAAGATGTGTGCAGGATGATCAAATGAGAGTCATTCTAGAGTGTGTGCATTCATCACCTTATGGTGGACATCTGGGATCCACCAAAACAGTTGCTAAAGTGCTACAGAGCGGATTCTACTGGCCTACCTTATTCAAAGATGCATTTTCATTTGTGAAACCGTGGGGCCGCTGCCAACGCATTGGGAACATTTCTTCATGACAGGAAATGCCCTCGCACAATATTTTGGTAGTCGAAATCTTTGATATTAGGGGCATTGATGTCATGGGACCATTGCCATCATCCTACAACGACCACTACATCTTGGTGGTAGTTGATTATGTGTCAAAATAGATTGAAGCTCATGCTTTACTAACTAACGATGCTAAGGTAGTGGTGGAGTTTGTTAGGAAGAACATTTTCACAGGATTTGGAATACCTAATGCCTCAATCAGTGATGGTGGTACAGACTTCAACAACAGACTTTTCAAGTTTGTTCTGGCTAAATATGGAGTCCACATCGAATGGCCACACCTAATCATCGGCAAAGAATCGGACAAGTTGAGATATCAAATAGACAGCTAAAAAGGATTCTTGAAATCACTGTTAACTCCTCTCACATTGATTTGTCAAGGAAATTGGATGATGCACTTTTGGCTTATTGCACTGCTTTCAAAATACCTACTGGTGTGTCTCCTTACCAATTAGTGTATGGAAAATCTTGTCACTTACCTATTGAATTAGAACACAAGGCATATTGGGCAGTAAAATAGCTAAACATGGACTTGAAAGTGGTTGGTGAAAATTGGTGTTTGCAAGTAAATGAACTGGATGAGTTTCGATTGCGAGCATATTTGAACGCTTCTATCTATAGGGAGATAATAAAAAAATGGCATGACCGTCATATCTAGCAAAGGGAATTCAAAGTAGGAAATCAAGTCCTATTATATAATTCTTGCCTGAAATTAGTCCCAGGGAAACTCAAATCTCGTTGGTCTGACCCGTTCATCATATCTCAAGTTACTCCCTATGAAGCTATTGAGTTCACTCAGTTTCAAGGTAAATGGTCAATGTCTCAAGCACTATTTTGAAACTGATTTTTCGAAAGAACAGTTAGTTCTCGCCATCATAGAGGTAGAGTGATTGTCATAGTCAGGCTCGTGACTGTAAACAACCGCTTTTTGGGAAGCAACCCAGTTTCTTTTCTCTTAACTTCTTTAGTTTTATGTTTGTTTGGTTTGTTTGATTTTTTTCAGAGTGTGAATATGTTAAATTTCTTTAAGTTTGGTGTTTTTTCTTAAAGTTTTCTTTATTTCAAAATTTTATTTGTTTAGCTTAATCTTTGTAGCCTTTTGCTACAATTACCTTGATGAAAATGTGAGATATTTTAGAGTTAGATCAAGTTGTGCAGAAAATCAAATTTCGGGCAATAATGGTGAGAATGGTAGCCACAGAATATTTGCTATCCAAGCAAATCTATAATAATTGTGAACTAGCATTAATCTCTAATGCTAATTATCGCCATGTGGTCAAAAATTGAAAACTAGTCAAAAAGAAAAAGAAAAAGACAAAAGTGGGGGACAGAAAGAAAAATGCGTACGCTCGAAGACCACACCAACCCAATTTTCCATCGGATACCGCTGACAACCCATTCACTCTGTATGGTTAGTGATTGGCACAGTACCCAAACATGATCTTTAAATAAGACACAGTGATTCATCTTCGTGAAACGCATTGAGAACTAACTTGGTTTTCTCTGTCAATCTCTACACCCTCCAAGTTTTTTTGGTAAACTTTTTCTTTTTCTTCTGAACAATTTACCCTTATATGGGAGAGTAGGATTTCTTTTTGTATATTTATCTTCTACTTGTGTTTCTTGACAGTGTAATTCAAATTTTCATACTTCCTTTTTCTATTTCTTAAATTTTTTTACTAGACTTGAACACTGCACTTTTACAAATTTGAAAATACTACTCATCCTTTTTCCTTGAATGATGTGAAAACAATCTACCACTTTAGGATAGAGTAGTTAAGAATGTTAATGCATAAAGGGATGCTTGAGGGTATATGTTGGTTAAGTGAGGTCAAGGTTTGGATGGGGGGAGAAATTCTAGCCATCTATACCAAACATTTTTCAGGGTTAGGTAAAAGCAGTTTTGCAAATAAACGAAGAGGAAAAATAATGAATGCTTGCTATAAATGTGCTAGATGGACATGTGACATAGGTTGTCGTTCACTTGGATATACGTTCACAAATCGAGAAGATAAAATAGCTTTCATGAACGATGGCCTGAGTAAGGAGTCGTGGGATGATATCCTGCAAACTCTTGAGACGCATCCTTGTGGAACTATGCAGGATGAAATTCTTGGTTTACGGACTCAGTTCAATAATGAACGAGAATACTAGTCTTGGAAATCTGATTTTAAAAGACATTGTTTGCCAGCTTTTAAGAAAACTGGATAGAAAGCATATGTCCAACTCATAAAAGGTGTTTCAGTTGTTTTTGGACATAAAACCAGAGAAAGATGTGAGCCGCAATTACAACTGCCTCTTTATAATGTTGTTTTTGACTTTTTGTGCGTTTGTTTTAGTTCTTAGCTTTATTTGGCATAGTGGAGTTATTATGGCAGGCACTCCCAGCATGGAAGGACCTTCCAATGTTCAACTGAAAATCATTTGTCTCTTTGGTAGAACCAATATGGTGATACAGTGAGAGTATATTGTTGCAGCAATCGATCTGGGAAGAAAAATTGGGCATCTTAAAATCAAAGTCGTCTATGGCGGAGGAGTTTGCGGGCGACTGGGATGTGCTATTACAATTGGTCAAGAGTGAGGATCACGAATTGTAGGTGTCACCCTAAATCCTTTATCACGGATGTATAGAAGCACAGTCGATATTGAGGTACATGCTAAATCATTGTATGCGCACATGTCACTCATCACAGCATATTTAGATACCTTCATTACACTAATAGGAGGTTTTGAAACGTTGGAACAAATTTTTAACGTCATCTGTTGACTGCAGTTGAACTTGCATAATAAACCACTTGATCTTTTAAATGTGCACAATTATTTCAATGGTTTATTAGAATTTTTGGATTTTGCAGCTACAAAAGAGCTAATTTTTTCTGTTTCAAGAAACATGCTTTTAATTGCATCCTCAATTGAGGAACTATTGGAGAAATTACATGCTTTTGTATTACAATTAGATTCAATGCAACCTCAAATCAACTAGAGAAAGCTTCCAACAAGTGCAAACTAGACTCGAATGAAGTCAATTTAGAGTTGAGATTATAAATGAGGAATATTATCCTTTGATTTTTCTGCAGCAGCCTTTACGGATGATTTTGCTTAGCAACAATCAGGTGGAATCTCTCATTCTCTTTATTGAACATTGAAGACAATGCCAGTTTCAGTTTGGTGGTGGGATTTTGTGCTGTTATAAGATCATTGGATAATTTTTACTTAGATGGCAGAGTAAGGAGTTGTAAACTCTTGAGACGCCTCATGGTAAAAAAAACTATTTTGTTCTTCTGCTTTAACGAAAATAGTTGCTGATTGTAGGGCTCTTGCTTAGTCCAGTAATTATGTACTCTTGATTTGTAGAATTAGTCATGGTTCTCAGAATGTCGAGGGTTTGCAAGTTTTATTCATCTTGTTGATTTTGTTGTGTATTTGTATTTTGAGTGTGTTTTCTACTATGTGTGCTTTTTTCTTTGTGACAACTTGTGAAATTTATAGTTGTCTTCCTTGCATCAACTTGCTAATTTTGAGTACTTTCATTGAGGCTATCTTTCCACTATTTTCTGATCATAATTGGAAGTCAAGTTCTGTTGAAAATTTTGTACCTTTGTAAAACCCAAAATGCTAAGCTGAAAATATCATGTAATTGTTTTTTCGTCTAGTAACTTGAAACCATTTAGTATTAGCAACATGTGTTAGCGTCTCATGGTATGAATTTTTGGTGAACTTTTCTTTTGCTGAGAGAGTTAAGATTCTAGAATTAGGATTGGCATTGACCTTTTCTGAATAATTGTATAGGATCATTACACATTGTGCATAAAATTTGAGCTTTTCAGCCTTGAAAGGGCATATGCATTTAGTTGAACTCTTATTCTTTGAATGTGTGTTGTCATGCATGGTTTCATTCTTTTAGAGCTGGCTTGGGTATGCATGTTGTGATGCCCTTGTGTCCAAATACAGATGATACTAAAGGCAATTTCATGATAAAGCAATCTTTAGCTATCTAAATGTGCCTACCTAGCCATTTATCCTACTCTGGTAGCCCCATTGAGCTTTGAAGCATTTTTGTTGGAAATTGAGCCATAGATTTAGCCATGAAATTCTCATTCATGTGTTCCCATTTTGAACCCTAAGTGAAGAGTTTTGTAAGCCACCTGAAAGATTGATAAAAGGTTTGGAGAATAAAAGGATGAAAAATGATTTGTATTGAATATTGTAATATACATGCTTCGAGTGAAAGGAGAAGAAATGGGGTACCACAATGTCAGTTATCTTGCTTGCTTAAAAAAAAAAAAAGAAAAAGTTTTATCAGAACAAGTGAAGCAAGGAAATTGAATTTAGGTGGATAAAGAGAAAATTCTTTTGTATGTGAGGGAAGAAAAAGTGAGATTGTCTCATTTGTTCTTACAGTTTATGAAATTCCATCATTATTAAGCCTAAAATGATCCGCTTTTATCGTACCTATCCCGAACCCCCATTACAAGCCGAAAAGACCATTACTTGCATGCGGCATTTAATGCTCCACTGTGATCGATTAGCAAGTATATAGTAAGACTGCTCCATGAATTGACATGAGAGATATTTGATGCCCCTTGCAAACATTTCTTGTGTGATTTGAAGTAAAATCTGGTGAGGGTACTTGATCTCATTACACGTACAAATTCTGTGGTTTGAAATGCTAGTCTAAAAGTTTGAATGTGACAACTCTTGAGGCTAGGGAAATTTTCAAGAATGAAATTCACATCATTGTTTCCTAACACACTTATGCTAATATGAGATGGTGAAATTCATTACTTTATTGGATCCCTAAGGTCATTTGATGAATGCAGAGTGGATTCACGAGAGGTGTGAGTAACAAAATGGCTAGTTGCAGAGGGTTTATCATGTTGTGATTTATGCTTTCCTTTTAGTCAGACAATCTTGTGTAGATCTACCTTGTTACACACACACACACACTCTCACAAGTCGGTTGTATGATGGAAGATTAGACACTCATGTGTTGATGTTGTGATAATTTATTTTTGCTTGCTTGTATATGAGTTTTTGAATTTTTGTTGTTCAAGGATGAACAATTGCTTAAGCGTGGGGGTATTTGACAGGTTGTATTTTTGGTATTTTAACTCCCAATTTCTAGTGTGTTTATATTATATTTTTTTATTTTAAAGTATATTTTTACTTGTGTTTGTTCACTTTTTGTATTAGGAGTAATAAAGAGGCAAAAAAGGGTGAAAAGGACTAAGTGCCAAACTTCTTGAAGATGAGAGACTTCTTGGCAATTTTGCATCAGTCCCATTGTTATGGCATCTCTTGCTGTATTATTGGTGCAAAAGAAGAAACAAAATAAGTAAAGTGGAGGCAAAGTTATGAGCAACGATTAATGATAAATGAAAAGAAAAGAAGAAAATTATGATAGCTTATGATGATGATTTTTTTTCCTTTAACACATTTTTTACGGAGATATAAGCAAGATACGGGAGCATGAAAGGAGGGCATATATAGTTTACGGAGAGAAACTCGGGAAAGAAACTGAGAAGAGAAAAACATATAACTATTGGAAGAATATTGATCTATTCTGAGATTTTAAAGAAAGGATGCAGATGGAACTTGATGATCATTGAAGTGCAAGATATGTCAAAACATCGATTTCAATTCTTTGAGCCCAATTATGTATCTCTATATTTTCACTATTTTGATTCTCCCTATTAAACTCATGTGTAGCTAAGTTTTTTATACCTGGGACGAGACATGAATCCTCTTTGTGAACACTAGTCTGTTATGTTATTGGATCTAATAACACGCGATTGACTTATCATTAATTTTATATTGTTGAGCTCATAAATTTATCTTTTTGATCAATTGATAAATTATAAATTAGTTTGTGTTGGATTTGAGAAATTAAAACACATATTAGAATAAACTATATGTGACACTAATTTGAATAAGATTTAGAGATAAACTTGTGATTAGTTCGATCTTTAGGTGAAGTTTCGATATAACCTATTTAAATTTATATTCAAATGCATTCTAGAGGATTGATAACGAATTTATTTAGAGATAAATAAATTGGCCTAATAGAATAGGTTTACTTATCATCGAGAGAGGTAAATATTTATTTTAGTAAATTTGATCGTTAATGAAAATAAGATCACTATTGGATCCAATTATGTATCTTACAATAATCAAAGTTGGTGAAATTGTGAATCCCATGTCTTTTAATTTCCCTACTCATAAATTTAGATATCGAAAACATTTAATTCTGGTACTTTAGAGTTTAATTAGCTTATAAATTAAATTTTAAATTTTTATGTTTATCGAAAAGCTAAAGCAACCATTGATTCATCGTTTCAAATAAAGTATAAAATTGATAATTTTGATAGTTAAATCAATCCTCGATGGGATCGACACTGGGAGTTGAGATCCATTTTACTACTTGTTTGACTCATACAATTGCGGAATTTACTTTGACACATTTTCAACTAAACAGGATACACCTTCGCAAACCAGGGTTCAGAATCACAAGCTAGGACCATCTATCAATTCTCAGAAACCAAGAGGTCCTACTAGGAAGATGAATTTCATTCAAACTCGTATGAGAGCCAAAGCTCCAGGTAAGTATTCTTCTTCTCATGCATACTTTCATTATGAAATATTTAGTCGTTAGAAATTTGGAACTTCACATTCATTGATCATGACTAGATCTTTTCATCGTAGAAAAAACTCCCATAGATTTACACCTACTTTTAGGTCTTTTACGGCTCGTGATAATGCAAGGTCATACAAAGTAAAGGGTAATGGTAAATGTTGCAATAAATCACGCAAGTAATAAAGTTGACTTTTTTAGAGTCTGGGTATCGTACCCACGAGGACCGTGTATTTCTCACTTGATCTAAATAACCTTAACTGAACAAATAAAGTTTAGATTGATTAATTACTAAAATTGCAAGATTTAAATCACTAAACTAAATAGCAAGATGCAAATCTAAGAAAAAATTACAAACCGAACTAGAATAAATTGAATAAGTGATTTTGAGATTTCAATGACATATGGGAAAAACTAGCATTAAGGTCTTGAATCCGCTTTTCATTAAGTTTTCCTCTTGATTATTAATTTAACAACGAAAACCGGTTTTGACGATTAAATTCCCAAAATTGTCGAATAATCTTCCTCAAGTAGAATTCAACCTATTTCTATGGCGTATTTACTATATCTCTATGATAACAACGACATAAAAATCCATTGAAGGCACAAGCATTACATAAAACACCACACAAAGCATAGAAGTATTCTCATCCCATGTCGGACTTTGTGGATTTCAATAAAAGTCTAATCTATTAACGATTTCTCAATTCAATTAAATAGATCACAAATCAACTTTGACCATAAGTTGTAGAAAAAGCCCAACAATATTGAAAACTCAAAAGCAACATTCATTTTAGCATAAGAATTGACAAAACATCAAATTAATAATCCGAATTTAAACTAAGTTTAAAGCTTCATCTAAACCCTAATGCTAAGAAAAGTCTAGCCTAATATATTGAAAATAAAACAACAAGAAATAGATGAAGAAGCCATCACCGGATGATGAACGAGGCTAGTCTTGACTCCAATCTTCAGCTTCTTGCCCAACAATTCTTGAAAACTTCAATCTTTGGTTCTTTTCTTGTGTAGGATGCTAGCTAGATAGGTTTCTTGTTTCTTAACATCTTTTTATAGTCCCCAAAATGTCCCCAACAAGTCTACAATTCGTACGGAAAATAATGCCCAAAAATTGCCATAACTAGAGGTTGAAACAAAATAGGAAAATTGGGCTTGGGGAGAGCTACGGCCGTAACCCCTGTGGCCATCCAACTTTCATTTTCATTTGTTTTGGTTCATATCTTCGAAATTCTTGATTCCTTTGGTCCTTTTTACTTCTTTTGAGACCGTTTTCGACCCTTCTCCTTTATTCTCCATTTTCTCATAAAATAACAATATTCGACTCGACTTAGGCACGAAATTAACATAAAATAACGTAAACACAAGTTCAAAAGCCCTCAATAAGTGCGCAAAATACACTTATCAAACACCCCAAGCTAGAACTATTGTTCATCCCCGAACAATATGCCTCATACAATGAAATGATAGCAAGAAAGTTTTATATTAGATGCTAGAACAATCACAAAAAGATTTCACTTAAGTTCTTGACTGCGGTGTGTGTGCGCTAGTTACCACGTAACACAAGTGCTTTTCGGATCATCACTAGAGATTTCTCAATCTAAAACCATGCCCATGTTCCCAAGTGGTAGAGGATATCCTTGCTTCACTCATGAGGCACACCTAATGCTCTTCTCTCAATCCCCAAGAATTTCAAACTTGCGGTTTTTAAAGGTATTCAACACATTTTTCACACACAAGATGTTAAAAGAAGTGACTAAATGCTAAAAGAATTGCAGTAATCCATCCCCCAAGCCTCGAGATCTCTTTTCTTTAAATCTCTGCCCAACACTTAAAATCCCTATCAATCTTAGCAATTCCCAAATTTTTCCTTTTTTTTTCTTTTCTTTTCTTTTTTTTATTAACCAGATGAAATGCAATGCAGTCCCCCAACAATAGTGCCTTCTCAAGGACACGTTTAGCGAGGTTTAGGTCAATCACTCCTGAGCTCGTCACTCAAGGCACCAGCTTTAGAAATACGCCCTAGACTTAATCACTCGGGTCAATGAGGCAAGAGAATGGAGTAGATAAAATGAAATACCTATTTTTTCCTTTCTTTTTGTTTCTTTTTTCTAAAAGAAAGTGACTCACAAGCAACACTAGATTGCATGAACCAAGACAAATTTAATAACAATAATACGACAAACTTTATGACTGCTTCATGACTCACCGACTCGTACTTAGACAAACTTCAGACAATTGCTAAGATGTTAAGAGAAGTGACTAAATGTTAAAAGAATTGTAGTAATCTATCCCCCAAGCTTCCAAATCTCTTGGTTTTAAATCTCTTCCCAACACTTCAAACCCCTATCAAACTCAACAACTGTCGGATTTTTCTTTTTTCTTTTTTTGCTAAAAGAAAGTGACTCACACGCAACACTAGATTTCATAAACCAAGATGAACTTAATAACAATAATACGACACACTTCATGACTACTCCATGACTCATCGACTTGTACTTAGACAAACTTTAGACAAGCGGAGATCAATATAACAATTCGGAGTACAGTTAAAAGGAAAGATAGGATAGAGAACTCTCTTGGGGCTAAGGGTGCACGTGATCGGAATCATAAAAAATGCCGGGCTGCCCTCCACGCTACTCCAGTAGCTGCACTGCGACCCATATGAGCTCATTCTGCTTGGTTAGTGCATGCTGGTCAACTTGGTTCACCTGAACGGCCATCAACTGAGCACCGAAACCCTACCAGATGTCAAGCATGCGGTACTCAAATGGAGAGTATGGTGGCTCTGGTGGCGCTTCTTCCTCTTCGGCGGCCACATTATCAGCGTCATCGGCTTCCTCCTCACCCTTCGGCCTTTTGAATCTCAACTGCTCACAGTACCTATTCCAACTCTTGATCGTGAGACAGTCACCATGCAAATAAGTATCTCCAAGCTTTGAGTAGTGACCCTCGATGGTCGGGAAATAGCGGTAATGATGGATATGGTAGATTCTGATGCGAACATCAATAGCACGCGTAGGCAAGGGCTTTATCATTGATGTGCTGCCCCGAATCTAATTTCCTTTCGAAGACGATGGCATAATAGGTACGGAGATTTCGTATCTTACAGATGGTGAGGGTTGACGAGAGAAATAGACTACATCATCCCCAAAGATGCATAAACTATGCAGAATTATCAAGGAGCCTGTTTCTTATACTGGGTTGGATGATGGGGTTCTCAATGGGTGACGACTCATGAAGGGTCCAATACAGTACCTTCGTGTCTGGGAACATGGCATTTGGCTCTAAGCTGAAGTGTTGTGCTCCTGTGTCATTCACTTCCAAATATTCCTCAATCATTTCCTTAGAAAAACATACACTCTTTCCAAGCACTTCAACGGTGTGAACCCCACTAGTGCTTTTGTTGGGGTCGAAGCGGTCATAGAATTCATACACAATAGAAGAGTTGCCAAGGGGTAGCTCACTGGCAAATTTGGTCCAACCGTACTACACAAACCGGGCCCAAAAGTCGTGTGGTGGGCGGACAAATGATCCCTCATCTGCGCCTTTGAAGTTCACGACATGGAGGAATCGTTCTTTGACGCAATTCCGAGTAGGGGAGTGGATTAGCTGAGCTCCCAAAGATTTGGCAACAACTTGCTTGCCCTTCTTCTTTGATGGCTCCATTTAGTACCTACAAGAAAAATTTTAACATTTATCAGATTTAACAGCTCAAAGTAGATAGAGGATGGGAGAGAAATAGAATAGAATGCACACTATAGCTTGGGAAAGTTCAAGTTGTATGTAAGATCTTTTAAAAAAACAATGTGGTTAAGTGCATCAATGTGGGTCCCAAAAAATAGTGTAACATGAAAAAACGGGGGATATACCCATTACTACGTGAAAGTTCTTAGCTTAAACTACCACATATTCGAAAAGCATGCAATTAGAACGTTGACGAGTCGAAAAATAGGGTTGGCAAAGTAAGTGACGCGACCGCAGCGGCATCAGGCAGCGACTAGGGTCACTTAGGCAGCGACTAGGGTCATTGAAGGCATCAATGCAAGTCACGGAGTTGTGGCATCAAAATGATCATAACAAAGTATAGAAACGTGATTCAATTCAAACCCCAAGAATAAGTGCAAATAATGAGTGAAGCATTTCTCGGTGGGCGTGAGTTGGATTGATGTATTATTAAGCAAAATTCAAGCAATGGGGCATCCATGATGGATACTAATTAAAAGCAATGCATGAATGAAAGCAATGAGCAACTTCTCCACATGAAACACCCCCTTTTGACTAGACTACTCAAGCATTTTACAAGGCAAAACTACGTTGAAATTCGTAATGCTCAATCCATGGAACTTGAAATTCGAAGGAAATTAACAACACAGGCCAAATTTTCGAAGTTTAAAGTGTTCATTCATGGTTGATTTTCAAAAATTACCTCCTATTTTTGGGCAATAGAGAGAGTAGAGGCCCGTCCTTTATGAATTGGATGAGAATAATGAAGTAGAATGAAGAAATTCGGCCTCCACAACTGATTCGATCTTCAAATTTGCATGAGACAGTGGAAATTTGATGGAATTTGGGGTGGGAGATGAGTAGGGTTCGAAAGATTTGGGGAGGATTTATGTGTGAACTCTAAAGCTGAGATCTGGTCCTTTTAAAATTCGATAGTTATGATCGTAACTATGCTGAGTTACGGCCGTAACTCAGCTTCAGTAGCTTGGCTGGGTTTCGTCCTAAAACATGGTTATGGCCGTAACTATCTTATGTTGCGGCTGTAACTTCAAATTGTTTTTCTCTCAATGCATGTGAAAAAGCATGATACGGACTAGAAAAAAATGCAATGTAATGCAAGTGCAGTGATTGACCCTATACCTAAACGTAAAGGAATTCATGAAAATTCTAAGAGAGGATACGGCGATAGGTTGCCTCCCACCAAGTGTTTTGTTTAGAGTCCCAAGGCTGACTTTTTGCATGATTGGTCATGGCGGTGTTGAGAGATAGGCGGCAGAGATTTCCTTTGAGAAGCTTCCACCCCAATAAGGTTTCAATCGGTTGTCCATTCACTTTAAAAGAACCTTTAGTTTGATGACTCAGTTCAACGGCCCCATTTGGGAATGCTTGAGTTACTGTGAACAGTCCTGACCACCTGGATCGAAGTTTGCCCGGAAAGAGTTTAAGCCGAGAATTAAATAAAAGAACCTGTTGTCCCTCCATTAACTTCTTCAACTGAATGTGCTTGTCATGGCATTGTTTGGTTTTCTTGTTATATAACTTGGCATTCTTGTATGCATCCAACCAGAACTCATCCATTTCATTTAACTGAAGTACCCTTTTCTTACCCGTAGCTTGCAAATCAAAGTTCAACTTCTTCACTGCCCAATACGCTTTGTGTTCCGTCTCCACTGGTAAGTGACACGCTTTTTCAAACACAAGGCAATATGGTGACATACCTATAGGGCTCTCAAAAGCTGCCTTGTAAGCCCATAGCGCATCATCCAACTTCCTGGACCAATCTTTTTGAGAATTGCTCACCGTTACATCAAGGATCCTCTTTTACTCTCGATTAGATATTTGTACCTACTAGCTCGTCTGAGGATGATATGGGGTAGCAACTCAGTGTCGAACACCGTACTTGGCCAATAGAGATTTGAGCTGTTTATTGCAAAAGTGCTTACCCCCATCGCTTGTAATAGCCTACGATGTACCATATCGAGTGAAAATAAACTTTTTGAGGAAATCCACCACCACACGTTGGTGGATAAAGCGACAGCTTCCACTTATTTTTAGACGTAGTCCATTGCCACCAAGATGTATTGGTTTGAAAATAAGAGCGGAATGGATCCATGAAGTCAATTCCCAGAACATCGAAGAGCTCAACTTCAAGAATGCTCTTAAGTGGCATTTCATATCTTCTCGAAATATTCCCTATCCGCTGGCATCGATCACACATCTTTACAAATTGATAAGCATCTCTAAAGAGAGTGGGCCAATAAAAGCCCAATTGTAGGATCTTAGAGGCGGTTTTAGAAGGACCAAAATGCCCTCCATAAGCGGATGACTGGCAAGACTCGAGAATCAGTAGTGTTTCTTCCTCCGGTACACATCGGCGAATAATTTGATCATGTCCACGATGGTACAAGACTGGATCCTCCAAGAAACAATGCTTTAAGTTGGCGAAGAATTTCCTCTTTTGATGGCTTGAAAGCTCCGGTGGTAAAATTGATCTGGCTAGATAGTTCACATAATCTGCATACCATGGTGTGGAATCAAGAGTAAAAATTTGCTTATCAAGAAAGAACTCATTGATCTCCACTTCCTCCCCTTCTTTCTTCGCTCAAGTCGAGATAAATGGTACGCGACCAAATTTTCACTTCCTCTCTTATTCTGAATCTCCTAATCAAACTCTTTGAGTAGAAGCACCCATTTGATCAACCTAGGCTTTGTATCCTTCTTCTCGATTAGATACTTCAAAGCAACATGGCCAATGTATACAATCACCTTTGATCTGATGAGATAGGATTCGAATTTGTCAAATCCAAAAACAACATCTAAGAGCTCCTCTTCCATTGTTGCGCAGTTCAATTGAGCATCTGTCAGAGTTTTGCTAGCATAATATATGACTTGGGAGATTTTATCCTTCCGTTGTCCAAATACTACTCTAACCGCATAGTCGCTAGCGTACACATGAGCTCAAATGGCAAACTCTAATCTAGTGCGATAACGACCGGTGCTGAGTTCAATTTTTCCTTGAGAGTGTTGAAAACTAGTAAGCATTCTTCCGCAAAGTCAAATAGGATGTCTTTGACCAGTAAATTGCGCAGTGGCTTGGTGATCTTAGAGAAAACCTTAATAAAGCATCGATAGAAGCCAGCGTGACCAAGAAAATTGTGGAATCCTTTGACTGAACCTGGAGGTGGTAGTTTCTCAATGACCTGGATTTTTGTCTTATCCACCTCAATGCCGTTGGCTGAGATGCAATGCCTTAAACACAATGCCCTCTTGTACTATAAAATGGCACTTCTTTCAATTAAGCACCAAATTCTTTTCTCGGCATCATTGGAGAATAAGATCCAAACGTTCCAAACACTCATCAAAAGAGGATCAAAACACTGAGAAATCGTCCATAAAAATTTCGATGAATTTCGCCTCCATATCAAAGAAGATGGCCATCACACAATGCTCGAAAGTCACAGGTGCGTTGCAACCAAATGACATCCTATGGTAAGCAAATATACTGTAGGGGCCAGTAAATGTGGTCTTCTCTTGATCCTCTAGGGCAATCGGTATCTGATTATAGCTGAAGTAACTGTCAAGAAAGCAATGATCAGAATATCCAGCTAACCTTTCTAGCAGCTAGTCAATAAATGGCAATGGAAAGTGATCCTTCCTGGTAGCTACGTTGAGTTTGCGGTAGTCGATGCAAACTCTCCACCCTATGACCGTTCGAGTGGGAATCAATTCGTTATTCTCATTCTTCTCGATTGTAACACCCTTTTTCTTCGACACAACTCTTAATGGGCTCATCAAGCACTATTTGGAATGGGATATATAATCCCTGCATCCAGAAGCTTTAACACCTCTTTTCTAACTACTTTCTTCATGTTCGAGTTTAATCGGCGTTGTCCATCGACTGTTAGTTTGTAATTGTCCTCCATTAGGATCTTATGCATACAGATGGTGGGACTGATTCCCTTAATGTCCTCTAGAGTCCACCCAATAGCTGCTTTTTGCTCTATAAGCACCCGTAATAATTTTCTCTTCCTCAAGCCCGCTTAAAGAGGTGGAGATGATGACTAGCAGTGTAGAAGATTCTCCAAGGTAGGCATATGGTAGGTGTGAAGGTAATTGCTTAAGCTCGAGCATAGGCAGCTGCTCTACTGATGGTGGCCTCAATGGAGGTCCAACCCCCAACTCTCATGGTGGAATCGTCGCTTATATTGCTCTTGTGCTTCTAAGTACTTGTATTCCTCAATTTCTTCACCACTAAGAGAGTTTATGGAGTTGGAGTGTACAAGCGATGCTTCCAATGGGTCAATGGGGTAGTCAAACAAAAATTTTTCACTAACTGCTGAATCAACTATGTCCATCATATAGCACGCTTCCGACGGAGCTTGATACTTGATAGCCTTGAACACGTTGAATGTGATGTGCTCATTGATAAGTGCAATTTTTGCACTTATTTAGGTCTCTTAAACCATGCGTTTCTCTTTTTTTTTAATTAATTTCGTGTTTAATTTAGTGTAATTTGTTGCTATTTCAATGTAAAACCGGGAATTGAAGAAAATATTACAATGTTGGGCTAAAAGGGACACAAATCAAAGTTTGAAGGACTCAATTGGAAGAAATGAAAGTTGGGAAGGTGAAGAGAAATCAAATGGAAGCCAAGTTGAAGAAATCAAAAGTTTATGGACTCAATTGATCAAATTTGGAAGTAGAAGACTTGCCCTGCAATTAAACCTTGAGGACTAAAATGGAATCGGGCAAAAGCTAAAAAGGTAGAACCATGCGACCGCATGCCTTTTGCAAATTTGTAACCATGCGACCACACACGCGGTAGCATTGTCATATTGGGTAGATTTTCGGAAAACTTTCAGAAATTGAACTGGACTCCAATACTTGGGCTTTCTGGCATATTATAATACGGGTTTCGACCTAAAAATTGGGAGGAGGTTGGAGAACACAAAGGAGAGGAAAATTGGAGCAATAAACTTGGAGAAAATTGGAGGAAAAGCCACAATTGAAGATTCAAGTTCAAGAACACAACATTAATTTGGTCATGGCTTTCTCTTCTCGTTTTTCTTCTGTTCTTTACAGCATGTTAGGCTTAACTTTTCATAGCATTAGGGTAGAGATGAAACTTTGATTTTAGTTTGAATTCAGATTGTGAATTTGATGTTTTGTTAATTCTTATGCTCATAGGAATGTTCGGTTTTGAGTTTTCAATATAATTGTGATTTCTTTCACAACTTGTGGCCAAAGTTGATTTGTGATCTATTTATTAAATTGAGAAATCGTGAATAGATTAGACAAGAATTGAAAACCACAAAGTCCGATAGGGGATGAGAATACCTCTATGTTTTGTGCGATGTTTTATGCAATTCTTTTGTCTTTAATGCATTTTTGTATCGTTGTTATCACAGAGATATAGTTAACACATCATATAAAAAGGTTGAATTGTACTTGAGAAAGATTAGTTAACAAATTTTGTGAATTGAATCGTCCAAACTAACTTTCATTGTCAAATTAATAATCCGGGGGAAAACTAATTGAAAAGTGGATTCGAAATCTCAATGCTAGTTTTCCCATATTCGATTCAAACCATAAAAAATCATTCTTTTAATTTGTTCCAATTTAGTTTGTAATCTTTAGTTTTAGATTTCACAATTTAAATGAGTAATTTAATTTTCTCGAGTATGGGAATTAGTTGATCTCAGCTTATTCGTTTCAGTTAAGGTTAGTTGAGTGAACGTGGGAATAACTCAGTCCTCGTGGGTACCACATCCGGACTCTAAGAGTCCTCTTTATTACTTACCCGACCTGTACACTTGCAGCCGGGTTTTAACCTCAACAAGTTTTTGGTGCCATTGCCGGGAACTATTTATCTTGCCGTTTAGTTTAGCTAGCACTGATTCAAACTTTATTTGTTTTTATTTAGTTTTATTGCATTTTTCGTTCGCAGTTTCTCTTGTTCTCTCTCAGGTTTATGCGAAGTATGAGGCTCGATGAACCTCTCGAATTTGACCCGGAGAGCAGCTAGAGAAACAGAAAAACCAAAAAATCAAAAAAAGAAAGCAATGGTAGCCAATGATGAAATTCCACATATTAACGATGGTGGGGCCCGGGCAGAAGAGCCTGTGGACGTAGACAACATGCTAGGTGGTGATTTCATGACGCCACAAATCATCCAAACCCAATCTAGTATTGTGTACCCTCCATTTGGGCAGAACAACTTTTAGCTAAAGACAGACGTGATCCACCTCTTCCAGAATGGGTACCAATTTTATGGATTGGCAGATGAGAACCCGCATACACATGTCTTTCATTTCTTAGAGATGTCTTTCATTTCTTAGAGATGTGTGAACACTTCAAATATCAGGCCATCTCAGATGACACAATTAGACTAAGGTTGTTCCCTCGTACTTTGCACGATAATGCTCTCGAATGGTTGCAAGCATCACCACATGGTATGACCTAGCTCAAAAATTCCGCACCAAGTTCTTTCCTCGGGTCAAGATTGCGAAGTTGAAGCACGATATATCTATTTTTCAGGAACATGACTCGGAGTCATTTGATGAATCATGGCAAATATTTAAGGGCTTTTGCTAAGGAAGTGCTCGCATCATGGGATCAGTAATGGACAACAAGTACAGTACCTTTATGCGGGGCTACTTCCTTCATGTAAAAGCTTGGTAAATTTGTCGTCAAATGGATCACTCCACACCAAGACAATCGCTGAAGCACTTGAGCTATTTGAAAGGATTGCAAACTATATAGCGATGTGGGCGTCTGATAGAAAAAATCATCGCAGGGCATCTGGAGTCTATGAAGTTGATAATTTCATTGCTATGACCGCAAAAATTGATACATTGCCTCACAAGGTCGAGAGTATTGTGAAGATAAGCAGCTAAAAAGCACCTCTGCCACCAACTTGCGAGGAGTGTGGAGCCAACCATAGCACTAATGAGTGCCCTATTATCGCTCACCGCACTGCTAAAGTTGACTATGCTCAAGGAGGTCAATGGCAACCCAACAACCCATTTTCCAACACTTATAACCAGGGTTGACCTAATTACCCAAATTTTGGCTGGAGAGATAATCAAAACAATGGAGGATTCCAAGGACCACACTATTGGCAATCGGAAAAGAAGAGCTTAATTGAAAAGGCCTTGGGTCGATTTATAGAGAGAACTAAGAAATACATTGATCGTACCGATCAATTTATGAAGAAAATCGATACCGCCCTCCAAAATCAGCAAGCTTCTATTCGTAATCTGGAAACACTAGTTGGGCAATTGGCTAGCACTATCTCGAGCCGGCCACAAGGTACTTTGGCTAGCAATACCGAAATGAACCTAAGAGAACAAGTACAGGCTATCAATACTAGGAATGAGGTGCAGCTTCCCGAGATTCATGTGAAAAGGCCTTTAAAAGAACAAGAAAATGAGGCAAATGAGGAGATTGAGCCAAATAAAGATCAAAAGGTGCCGGCTGAGTCACAAGTTGAAGAAAATGAGGCAACTTCATCAAAAAAGACAACGGTGCCAGTAAAACCATATGTACCACCTATACTGTTTCCTCAGAGGCTTCAAAAGCATAAGCTGGATAAGCAGTTCGCCCAATTTCTTGAAGTTTTCAAAAAATTGCATATCAACAACCCTTTGTAGAGGCCTTAGCTCAAATGCCTAGCTATGCAAAGTTTATTAGGGAAATTTTTACAAATAATAGAAAACTTAAAGAAAATGAGACGATGATGCTAACAGAAGAATACCATGCTATCCTCCAGAACAAGCTCCCACCCAAACTAAAAGATCCAGGGAGTTTTACTATACCTTGCACTATTGTAGATTCATATTTTGATAAAGCTCTTTGTGATTTAGGTGCAAGTATTAATTTAATGCCATTCTCTATTTGCAAGAAACTAGGTTTGGGAGAGCTAAAACTAACTTCAATCTCTTTACAGCTTGCAGATCGCTCCACCAAGCACCCAAGGGGTATTATCGAGGAGATTCTGGTGAGAGTGGAGAAGTTCATCTTCCCTGCAGATTTTGTTATACTGGATATGGAAGAAGATGGGAATATGCCACTTACCTTGGGCCGGCTATTCCTAGCAATTGGGGGAGTGATTATTGATGTGGCCAAAGGACAACTTCATCTTTTGGTAAATGATGAGCACATCACCTTCAATATGTTTAGGGCTATTAAGTATCCAACTCAGTCAGATTCGTGTTTTATGGTGGATGAGGTTGATCAGGCCGTTAGTGCCAAATTTCAGCTAGATTATCCTGCTGATCCCTTGGAGGCATCTCGTGTCCATTCCAATTCCATAAACTCCCTCAGCCACCAAGAGATTGAAGAATGCAAGAAGTACTTGGAAGCACAAGAACTACACAAACATCGATTTAGTCGTGAGAGTTTAGGAGTTGGACCTCCACCACAGCCACCATCTATAGAACAACCGCCTACGATTGAACTCAAGCCATTACCTTCACAGGTGCGGTGTGCCTATCTTGGGGATTCATCTATGCTGCCTGTTATCATTTCTACCTCTTTAAGTAACCTTCAGGAAGAAAAGTTCCTATGAGTTCTTAGACAGCAGAAAGCAGCCATCGGATGGACTATAGCAGACATTAATGGAATCAGTCCCACAATTTGTATGCATAAGATCTTAATGGAGGATAACTACAAACCTGTAGTTGATGGTCAACGCCGCTTGAACTCCAATATGAATGAGGTCGTAAGAAAAGAAGTGTTGAAGCTTCTGGATGCAGGGATCATCTGTCTGATCTCAGACAGTGCTTGGGTGAGTCTAGTTCAAGTTGTGCCAAAAAAAGGGGCCATTACAGTGGAGAAGAATGAGAATAATGAGTTGACCCCAATTCGGACAGTTATGGGATGGAGAGTTTGCATTGACTATCGCAAACTCAACGTAGCTACTAGAAAGGATCACTTTCCATTGCCATTCATTGACCAGATGTTAGAAAGACTAGCCGGGTATTCACACTATTGCTTTCTTGACGGTTACTCTGGCTATAATCAAATACCTATAGCCCCCAAGGATCACGAGAAGACCACTTTTACTTGTCCCTGTGGTACATTTGCCTACCGTAGCATGCCATTTGGCCTTTGCAATGCACCTACCACATTTCAGCGTTGTATGATGGCTATCTTCTCTGATATGGTTGAGAAATTCATTGAGATTTTCATGGATGACTTCTTTGTATTTGGATCCTCCTTCGATGAATGTTTGAAACATTTGGAGCTCATTCTACAGCGATGCCAAGAAACGAATTTGGTGCCCAATTGGGAGAAGTGACATTTCATGGTGCAAGAGGGTATTGTATTAGGCCACCGAGTCTCAGCTGATGGTATTGTGGTGGATAAGGCAAACATTTAGGTGATTGAGAAACTACCACCTCCAACTTCAGTAAAAGGGGTTCGTAGTTTTTTGGGTCACGCAAGCTTCTATCGGCGCTTTATCAAGGATTTCTCTAAGATCACCAAACCGTGTGCAACCTTTTTCGCCAAAGATATTCCATTTGTCTTCTCGGTGGAGTGCTTACTGGCTTTCAATGCTTTGAAAGAGAAATTGAGTTTAGCACTAGAAATTGTAGCTCTAGATTGGAGTTTTCCATCTGAGCTCATGTGTGGTGCTAGCGACTATGTAGCTAGAGTAGTATTGGGACAATGGAAGGATAGAATCTTTCAAGTCATATATTATGCTAGCAAAACTCTGACAGATGCTCAGTTAAATTACGCAGCAATGGAGAAGGAGCTCCTAGCTATTGTCTTTGCATTTGACAAATTCCGATCCTATCTCATTGGATCGAAGGTGATTGTATACACTAACCACGTTGTGTTGAAGTATTTAATGGAGAAGAAGGATGCAAAGCCTAGGTTGATCAGATGGGTGCTTCTACTTGAAGAGTTTGATTTGGAGATTAGAGATAAGAAAGGGAGTGAAAATGTGGTTGCTGACCACTTATCTCGACTTGAGCAGCAGAAGGAAGATGAGGAAGTGGGGATCAATGAGTTTTTTCTAGATGAGCAAATTTTCACTATTCATTCCACACCATGGTAAGCCGACTATGTTAATTATTTGGCTGGATCAATTCTGCCACCGGAGTTTTCAAGTCATCAAAAGAGGAAATTCTTTGCCGACTTGAAGCATTACTTTTGGGAGGATCCAATTTTGTATCGATATGGACCTGATCAAATCATTTGCTAGTGTGTACAAAAGGAAGAAATCCCACATATTCTTGAGTCCTGCCATTCATCTGCATATGGAGGTCATTTTGGTCCTTCTAAAATCGCAGGTAAGATCCTACAATTCGGTTTTTTTTGGCTCACTCTTTTTAGAGACGCTTATGAGTTTGTGAAGACGTGTGATTGATTCCAGCGGACAGGAAATATCTCAAGAAGGGATGATATATCACTTAAGAGCATTCTTGAAGTTGAGGTTTTCGATGTTTGGGGAATCGACATCATGGGTCCATTTCCCTCTTCATTTTCAAATTAGTACATCTTGGTGGTAGTGGACCATGTCTCAAAATTGGTGGAAGCAGTTGCCTTACCCAGCAATGGTGGTCATGTGGCCATGGAATTTCTCAAAAAGCATATTTTCACTAGATATGGTACTCCGCGTGCTATTATAAGTGATGGGGGTAAGCATTTTTGCAGTAAGAAGTTCGAATCTCTTTTGGCTAAGTACGGTGTTCGATACTGTATTGCTACCCCATATCACCCTCAGACGAGCGGGCATGTGGAAATATCAAATCGAGAGTTTAAGCGAATTCTTGAGGTGATAGTGAGAAATTCTCGAAAAGATTGGTTGAAAAAGTTGGATGATGCATTATGGGCTTACAAGACAACTTTTAAGACCCTTATAGGCATGTCACCATATCGCGTGGTATTTGTGAAAGCATGCGATTTGCCTGTGGAATTGGAGCACAAAGCATATTTGGGCAGTGAAGAAGTTGAACTTTGATTTGAAAGTTGCCGGTGAAAGAAGACTCCTTCAACTAAATGAACTGGATGAATTTCGTTTGGATGCCTATGAGAATGCTAAGTTGTAAAAAGAAAAGCCCAAAAACTGGCATGACCAGCATATTCAATTGAAAAAGTTTGTGGTGGGGTAGCAATTTGTCCTATTCAATTCTAGACTTAAGCTTCTTCCAAGCAAACTTCGCTCTAGGTGGTCGAGACCCTTCATGGTGAGCAAAGTTTTCCCAAATGGAGGGGTAGCGGTACATCAGGAGAGTAAGGGTACTTTTAAGGTAAATAGACAGCGGTTAAACCCTTGTTGGGAGGGGAGGGGATTTTCGCAACGAAATCTGGGTAGCTTATCTTTCAACACCGCCATGATCAACCGTGCCAAAAGTCGAGCTTTACACTTGATGGGAGCGCTTGGTGGGAGGCAACCCATCCCCGTATCCGTTCCTTCAGTTTTATTTTCATTTTTAAGTTTCGTTTTTAGTTTCAAGTTAAGTGTTGCATGTTAGTTTGCATTTTCACATTTCTACTTGATGTTCTTTTAGTTTTATCTTTTTAGAGTAAAAAATTCCGCAACAACTATCAAAACCTGTGGTTAATTGATTTTCACGTTCAAAACGGTCAAAAAATATCATTTGAAATCATTTGTATCATGTCACAAGTCACATCATCTCATAAGAAAGAACAATCAGAATAGAGTACTAGTAAACCATGCGACCGTATGTGCGGTCGCATGGCTTTACAGGTTGTTAGACTGGAGAGCAGGGATGCATGCGACCGCACATGCGATCGCATGCATTACCAGCACTTTTTTAGTCCATGCGACCGCCTGTGCTATCACATTGTAGTGACGGGCCCCCAAATTTGTCTTTTAAAAACACAAATCGGCAATTTTTCTCTCCCAATTTCGAACGACAACCCTAATTTTTTTTCTCCCAAAATTTCACCATGCAATTTGCTACTATACAACTAGATTTTACCACCACATTCAACTCGTCCCAACACCACAAACCCTTCTTTTTTTTAATTAAAAATGAGTTGAACTGGTGGTTGTTTCGAGCTTAAGGGTACAATTCGCATTGGTCAATCTATGTTTGGGTGTGTTGGTTTCATTCTCGTTAGCCATTTGTGTAATCTCATGATTAATTCAAGAGTCAGGTACGGAAATTGCAAGGTTTAATTTGTAACCTACCATGATTCGACAGTAGGCCGAAATTGTGGCTAATTTTACGCTCTAATTGATGATTGTCCGATATTAATGATCGAATTTGAATCGATATTCAACTTCTTCATCATAAGAATATTAGCTAGTAACCACAGTGAAGAGCTTGAACGTCTATAGTTGTTCACTGTGGTTTCATTTTTCAATTTTGTGTGACATTGCTGGGGACTATAAGCTCTAGGAAGGTTTAGTGGAAAAATTTAGGCTTTGCTAAGTGAATTTTGGTTGGTGCATTGTTTGAACTGTGTTGAAAATCCCTCACAAACTACCACACACGCCAAGTGTTCGATAAAATATTTCAACAAAATTTTGGGCTTATTCATATATTTCTGCTTTATGAAATGATTCTACGTCATTAAATGATCACTTTGGTGCAAAATTTCCTTTGATTGCATGAACTAAACATCGAATTCTGATGAGGCAAGGTTGATGCAGTGACTCGAGTCATGGCCTGATGCCACCTGAGTCCCTGCCTGACATGACTCGAGTCATGGCCTGACGCCACCTGAAGTCATGGCCGATGTGACTTGAGTCATGGTGTCACGCCACTCGAGCTGTGTCACTTTCACTTCACCCACTTCGCCATCCTCATTTTTTATTCCAAACTTGATAGAATTACATCAATTTTTGATATGTGGGTGCTTTTGACGAGTACTTTTGTGTAGTATAGGGTCTGTTCTCTCTTTCCATCTTTTTGCACTATTTTTGCGGGCCTCACCTCCATTGAGACAATTATTTGAACTTCTTTTGTCTTACGCAATTCTATATAGTTTGGGGGTCCGTTTATAGGAACTACTTGCTATCTTATTATATTTGGAAACTGATTGTGGACTTTTCTTAATACAGGCACAATGGTTCGTACAAAGAATCCAGGCGGGCAAGGTGAAGATGGCAAAGGACTTTCCCATAAGAGAAAGGGCATGTCTAGGGAGAGCAGAGCAAGAGATAGTGCTAGCACTGAGATTCCACGTATTTGTGGTAAGGAGGAAGACTAGACACTCAAGAAATTGTTGAAGAAAAATGACTTCTACATCCCTGAACTGGAGGTCACTCATGGTGATTTTTGGGAGGCGGTGATTGAAGGACTAATCACCATAGCAGGATGGGAGAAGGTAGCTAGACCTTCCCAATGCTACAATGATTTGGTCTGTGAGTTCTACGCAAATTTCAATGACAAGATCGACATTCCCGACACATCCCACTATCAGGAGACTTGGGTACTGGGTTGATGGGTCACATTCAGCCTAGGGATAATTGATACAGCACTCGCCTCACACATGATGCTATTGAGCCACTACCATTGGATGAGGATATTGTTGATATGGCACAATTTCTTTATGGATTGGAGGATGCATGGCCACGCCCCACCAGTTTCATTCATGCTGATCTCCCAAACATCTTGAGGGTGCTCTATATCTTTATCTGCAATAACATCGAGCCGATCACACACCTTATGACACTCACTGAAGATAGAGCTCGATTTTTGTGTCATTGAGGGAGGGAGAGAAAGATTGATCTTGGGAGCCTCATCTATCGGCTTGTGGTCGACTTTGGATCAGACAGCGGCCGTAAGCTCATCTTTTCGTGCCTTATCTCGAGCATCTGTCTTAAAAGTCAGATCCCATTGCATTCTCGGGAGTATCCAGCGGAGCCGGCTGCAAGGATCAACATCAAGATGCTGCAGAGCTCCCACGCACAGAAAGGAGGCAAATCTGACATAGAGACACATAGTGTAATGACCCGTACTGTCCCCAATGTACCAACACGAGTCTTTTCAGCATGCTTTGTCCTCACTCGCATGCTCGCTGAGAAAACTTCCCAGGGGGTCACCCATAATAGAATTGCTCTAGGTCAAGCACGCTTAACTGTGGAGTTTCTAACGATGGGCTTCCGAAAGAGAAGGTGCACCTTGTTGGTATGAGTAGTACGAATCAATCCTTTTAACCTCTCCTAATCGGTCTGGCATTCCGGGGTATTACAATCACCCCCCGTTGGACTCGCGACGTCCTCGTCGCGATCGAAGTGTCTCAAGATCTGTCGCCAGGCGTTGGGATTTTAGAGGTGGCTCCTACGGGTTCAAGAGCTGGCTCCCACCCTATGGTGTAGCACTTCATCCCGCATAGCACTTAGTTCCCGATTTCCTGCTGGCGAATGCTCTGATACCATTTGTAATGAGCCGTACTGTCCCCAATGTACCAACACGAGTCTTTTCAGCATGCTTTGTCCTCACTCGCATGCTCCCCGAGAAAACTTCCCAGGGGGTCACCCATCATAGAATTGCTCCAGGTCAAGCACGCTTAACTGTGGAGTTTCTAATGATGGGCTTCCGGAAGAGATGGTGTACCTTGTTGGTATGAGTAGTACGAATCAATCCTTTTAACCTCTCCTAATCGGTCTGGCATTCTAGGGTATTACACATAGCCTCCTCCAGTAGATCACCACACAGCTGGAGGGCCGCAATCAGAGGCTCGATGCGCTTTAGGCCTCTATGCTTCACATTAAGGAGGGATTGGGTAGTCTTAGCCAGCGTTTGGATCGTCTGGAGTCAGCATAACGGATCCAGCATGATCAGACGTTCTCTCCACGTCATGGGACTCAATAGGGAATTATTTGCCTCTTTTGTCTTTTATATTTACTTTTCATTGTATTTTTCTCTCTTAGAACTTAACTGTGTACATTGGGGGTAATGTACTCTATTTTGTTGGGGGTGTGGGTATTTCTTTGTACGTCTGTTGTTGTTCGTTATGTGGTGAAAGATTGAAATTATACTTCAAATCTTTGGTTCTATTAGATGCCCTTATGCCATTCTATTGCTCTTCTATCTTGTTTTTCTACTATGCGTTTTATTGCTTTTCTAGTGGGTAGGATTCATTTTTATAAAATAAAAAAAAATTGTTGTATTTTTTATTTGCTCTGGTCAAGTTGCATATCGCCGATGATGACAAAGTGCCTAATTTTTTTTTATGAACTGATAGTTGGATTTGAAACATCACTTGAAAATCTTCAAAATTTTTCTATCACTTATTTGTGCTCGATTCATTGAAAAAAAGCACATAGTCATTGTTTAACTCTTGTTCTTGTTGATTTATCACCTAGATGCTATGTTCCCTCATCGTCTGTGATTGACCCAATTTTACACTTAGAACCAGGTAGTTCTCCCCAACCATTATTTTAGGATCAATTGGCCAAAAGGCCTAATTTGGGGGCGCTAGGTTTAGTAACTCTATATTGGGGGAATTGTTGTTTGATGTCTTTTTACTTGAGTTGAAGGAACTTTAGCTCGAAAGTCTATACCAGCATTGACCAGTGCTATCATTCTCGAGGTTAAAAAAAATACATTTTATTTATTTATTTATTTACTTTTTTCTGCCACATTCTCTTGCCTCATTGACTCGAGTGATTAGGTCTTAGTGGTATTTCAAAACCTGGTGCCTTGAGTGACGAGCTCGGGAATCACTGACCTAAAGTTCGCTACACAGGTCCTTGACAATGCATTATTGTTGGGGTACTGCATTGCATTTCATTTAGTAAGAAAGAGAAAAAAAAAAAAGAAAATTCCGGAATTGTTGAGAATGATAGGGGTTTGAAGTGTCGGGAAGAAACTTGAAGGCGAGAGATCTGAAGACTTAGGGGATGGATTACTGTAATTCCTTTAACATTTAGTCACCCTTCTAAACATCATGTGTGGAAAAATGCATAGGAAAAATATTTAAAAACCACGACTTGAAATACCTCGGGAACTGAGAGAAAAGCATCATGAACGATTTCAAGAGTGAGGTAAGGATATTTGACCACTTGGGAATGTGGGCATGCTTTTGTCTTGAGTGATCAATGGTGATACTGTGACATGCACTCGAGTTAAGTGATGACTAGTACACACACATTGGATAGTCGAGTACTTAGATAAGTGAATTTCTTTTTGGTGATTGTTTTGTTTGTTCAACTTTAATTTTCACTATCATTTCATTTGCCTGAGGCATTTGGTACACAGTTTGACCATGAGTCCTGTATGTGATTGGTGTTTAGTTAGTTTGTTTATTTTATTTCTTCCAGCTTAATTTTACTGTTCCAGGACGTACAATTGTTCTAGTTTGGGGGTGTCTAACAAGTGCAATTTATGCACTTATTTAGGCCTCTTAAACTATGCGGTTTCTCTTATTTTTAATTAATTTCGTGTTTACTTTAGTGTAATTTATTTCTATCTTAGTGTAAAACCGGGAATTGAAGAAAATATTACAATTTTGGGCTAAAAGGGACACAAATCAAAGTTTGAAGGACTCAATTGGAAGAAATGAAAGTTGGGAAGGTGAAGAGAAATCAAATGAGAGCCAAGTTGAAGAAATCAAAAGTTTACGGACTCAATTGATCAAATTTGAAAGTAGAGGACTTGCCCTAGAATTAAACCTTGAGGACTAAAATCGAATAGGGCAAAAGTTGAAAAATGTAGAACCATGCGGTCACATGTGCGACCGCATGCCTTTTGCAAATTTGTAATCATGCGACCGTACACGCGGTAGCATGGTTATTGTAGCGACCCAAGCTTTTTAAGAAAAAAAATTCCAAGTAACGTGTCACTAAGCCGTTACTCAAATTTACAAAAACAACGGCGTCGCCCGTCTTCAGTTAAGTTAAATGTATTGATGTATAAATTACATCGAATAATTAAAAATATACATATTTTATCCTATTCCTACTAAGCTCCACTCTTTTATTTTTTTATTATTCATTTTTATTTTATTTTCTCCCTCACCCAATTGCTCTCCTAGTCCACGTGAGATAGGCTTTTGAAGGGGGGCTTACTCCACCAGCCTAGTCTTGTTTAGGCCAAAGAACTATACTTTAAACTAATTCCCAACACCCAGGAATCTTGCAAGGTAATGACTCTCTCTTCGTAACCTATATTAACCTGCAACTCAAGCCTTTAAACTCAATACGCAGCAACAAAGCCATCTCAACCCCATCTTTATTACCTCCATCTCAAGCGTTCTCCACTAGCATAGGAAAAAAACATCGATGTTGAGGATAGTAATTAAATAATCTAAAATTGGAACCGATCTATCAGCTTAAGCTTCAGCTTAAGCTTTTAGATCAGATGGTTCCATAACTCTAACTTGGTATCAGAGCAGGCAGAGGTCCTAAGTTCGAATCTCACAGCCACCCATTTAAAATGAATTGTGCACGTTAGGCTTTGTTTGGGAAAAATAAATCCTGCCTACACGTGAGGGGGCATGTTGAGGATAGTAATTAAATAATCTAAAATTGGAACCGATCTATCAGCTTAAGCTTTTAGATCAGATGGTTCCATAACTCTAACTATCGGCGTTTGGGCAGGTAACTCTCTTTTACTCACACGATAAATCCATCCTAGCATCCTTGATTTCAAATCATAAAAGTTTACAGAGAGGAAAACAGAGAGGAAGAAAGCTGTTGAAACAAAATGAAACCCGAGCCGAGAACTCGGCTGGAGAAATATGTAGTTACCACCCCCTTCGTCCACCACCACCACACTGCCAATCACCACCACCACTACACGGCACCACCATCACCATCTTTATGCACCCGTATCCACAGCAAACACACACAATCACAAATCAAAAAGATACACACATACATACTCCCGTACACACGCGCACATATATGGATGTATATATAGGTGCATATATATCCGTATAGGCACCCATAGATCAACACCTTGACCCCAATAGGCGATGAAAGGAAGATAAAACGGAGAGGAGGTAGAGGGTGAGCTCGACCCGCCATAGCCATGGTCGACTCGAGCTCTGCTCAATATTTTGTCCGTCTGCAAATCTCAATTTCAAAGCACAAAAACCATACCCGTAGCCTCGCCTCGTTGTCTAGAACACAAATATATAATTTGTTTGGCCGGAAACATTCTACACTCGCCGGAAATCACCAATTTCCGAGAACAATCTCCGACCAAAATATCCACCGAACATGAAAATATTTGCACCATCTTGAAGAGCGAGTCAAGGGCTTTCGACTGTGATAATCTTGTGGTCAGATTTGCTCGACGGGTCGCCGATTCTTCTTCCTTTTCTTCCCAGCGTGTTCACGCCTTTTTCCTTTGTATATGTGTGTTGAGCGTGAATAGAGAATGGAGGAAGAAAGGTCATATTTTTAATTAAAGATATTTGCCCATCAAGTCCCCACTTTTCCGTGAAACCTTATTAGTTGGTCCCCAAGTTGCAACTTCTTTTAGAATCGGTCCAAACCCTTAGTTTCACCTATATCGAAGTTTGTCCCTATATTTGTTTTGTATCTTACTCTTATAAACAATTCCGAAAGACAAAATTTTCCATTAGCCAATTGCATCCCCCACTCTATTTTATTTTATCCAATATTAATTGGTTTCATCGTAATTTTTATTACGCATTACTTTACTTAATTCTATTTTAATGGTAAGTTTATTTTCTTTAGTTTAATCCTATTATATTATATTATGTTTTGTTTTACTTAATTTATTATAATGCTCAATTTATTTAATTTAACTATACTTAGTTTTATTATAATGATTTCCAAATTTTATTTAATTTAATTCCGGCTAAATCACAATTCTTACTTTTTAAAGCTATTTTGATTTAGTAAAGCTAAGAGCATTTTCAACACTAATCAAGCCCCCAACCCACACTTTATTTTATAAAGTGTACGTTGAACACTAATTTAATAATTTCCTTCAATTGTAGACGGCGCGCGAGATTTAGACAATAAAAGGCTCTCATAGCTTACCCTCAACTCAAAAATTAAGGTAGACTCTTGCTAAAATCTTTTCTATCAAAATGTGCGCACTGGTTGATGTGATTCATATGTATGATTATGACATGCGAGAATTATATGATATTTGCCTGCCATGAAGGTAGACCAGGAATGTTAGCTTGCTGTGATGGCAGCTTAGGAAATTTGGCCTTCGATACGGTTGGCCCAGGAAATTTGACCTTCGATATGGTTGGTCCAAAAATTTTTATGTGTAATGCTTCATAATATAAATTACATTATATTATCTTGTGCGTAGAGTCTATTGAGTATTCAAATATTCATTTGAATACTCATTCTTTTATTTTCTTAACCATAGCGGATTTCGGAGCTGGCGACGGAGTGGGAGGTGGCGAATGTTATTAATAGAGAACGGGGTTAAAGTTGATTAATTATTATGTAGTAGTTGTTTAGGGTTTTAAGCATTACCTTTATCTGTTTATTTAAACAAGTTGAAGCTGTTTTTGTTCACTATTAAAACATTGACTATTAGTAATTATATTAAATGAATTATTTCAACCAAAGAGTTATTAGTTTCTTTAAGGAATTCTTATTACTTAATTCTTGTCATTTAGAGTCATGTGGAATTGTTTTCGTTTATTCCACGGGCACAGCTAATCAAAAATTCCATTTGAAACAAAGTTGTATTACTTTAAAAATTTAGAAATTTTCTATGCTTAACAAGTAAACGCTAGTTTATAGAAGATATTGTAGTGTTCCGAGTGTGTAGAACTCGGGGCGTTACAGTTATATCGGGCAGATTTTCGGAAAACTTTCCGAAATTGAATTGAACTCCAATACTTGGACTTTCTAGCATCTTTTAATATGGATTTCGACCCTAAAATTGGAAGGAGGTTGGAGAACACAGAGGGGACGAAAATTGGAGCAATAAACTTGGAGAAAATTGGAGGAAAAGCCACAATTGAAGATTCAAGTTCAAGAACACAACATTAATACGGTCATGGCTTTCTCTTCTCGTTTTTCTTTGTTCTTTACAGCATGTTAGGCTAAACTTTTCATAGCATTAAGGTAGAGATGAAACTTTGATTTTAGTTTGAATCTGGATTGTGAATTTGATGTTTTATTAATTCTTATGCTCGTATGAATGTTCGGTTTTGAGTTTTCACAACTTGTGGCCAAAGTTGATTCATGATCTATTTATTGAATTGAGAAACTGTGAATAGATTAGACACGAATTGACAACCACAAAGTCCGATAGGGGATGAGAATACCTCTACACTTTGTGCAATGTCTTATACAATTCTTGTGTTTTTAATGTATTTTTATGTCGTTGTTATCATAGAGATATAGTTGACACGTCATATAAATATGTTGAATTCTACTAGAGAAAGATTATTTAACAATTTTTTTTTAATTGAATCGTCAAAACAAACTTTCCTTGTCAAATTAATAATCTGGGGGAAAATTAAATGAAAAGTAGATTCGAAACCTTAATGGTAGTTTTTCCATATTCGATTCAAACCATAAAAAATCATTCTTTTAATTTGTTCCAATTTAGTGCGTAATCTTTAGTTTTAGATTTCGCAATTTAAATGAGTAATTTAATTTTCTCGAGTCTGGGAATTAGTTGATCTCAACTTATTTGTTTTGGTTAAGGTTAGTTAGAGTGACCGTGGAAATTACTCAGTCCTCGTGGGTGTGACATCCGGACTCTAAAAGTCCTCTTTATTACTTACCCAACCCGTACACTTGCGGTCGGGTTTAAAACTCAACACTATCGTTCACCCTTATGCGAAGTTGTCCTTTTACCACATCAGCAATTGCTCATCCAGTAGCCAAGAATCGTCGTCCCAATGGTTCATTCCCATCTTCTTCCGTGTCAAGTATGACAAAATCTATAGGGAATATGAATTTCTCCACTTTTACTAGACTATCATCGATAATCCCTCTTGGGTGTTTGGTGGAGCGATCTGGAAGTTGAAGAGAGACCAATGTACGTTTTGGTTCTCACAATCCAAATTTCCTACAAACAGAAAATGGCCTCAAATTAATAGTTGCGCCTAAATCGCAAAGAGGTTTATCAAAATAAGAATCACCGATAGTGCAAGGTATAGTGAAACTCCCTGGATCTTTTAGTTTGGGTGGGAGCTTGTTCTTGAGAATAGCACTGCATTCTTCTGCCAGCATTACAACCTCATTTTCTTCGAGCTTCCTTTTGTTGGTCAAGATCTCCATCATGAATTTTACGTAGCTTGGCATTTGAGCTAGAGCGTCTGCAAATGGAATATTGATCTACAGTTTCTTAAAAACTTCAAGGAATCGAGCAAATTCTTTGTCCCACTTATGCTTTTGAAGCCTCTGGGGAAAAGGTACAGGTGGCATATAGGGTTTCACCGGCATTGTTGGTGTTTTTGATGAATTTGCCATATTTTCTTCAACTTGTGACTCAAACGGTGCCTTTTTCCTTTCTACAGGCTTTCTCTCCTCAATCGCCTCCTTCTCTTGCTCTTTAGAAGGCGTCGTGGCATGGATCTTGGGAAGTTGCACCCCACTTCTAGTAGTGATAGCCTGTACTTGCTCTCCTGGGTTCACCTCTATATTGCTAGACAAAGTTTCTTACGGTCGACTTGAGATAGTGCTAGCCAATTGCCCAACTTGTGTTTCTAGATTGCATATAGAGGCTTGTTGATTCTGAAGAGCGGTATTGGTTTTCTTCATAAACTGATTAGGGTGGCCCATGTATTTTTCAATCCTCTCCATAAACCATCCCAAAGCCTCTTCAATTGAACTTTTCTTCTCTGGTTGTTGGAATTGCCATCATTCGAATCCTCCGTTGTTTTGATTTTCTCACGCGCCGAGGCTCGATTGATTACGCCAACCTTGGTTATAAGTATTGGACAATGGGTTGTTGGGATGGCGTTGACTTCCTTGAATGTAGTCAACCTGAGCAATACGGTGAACAACAATAGGGCACTCATTAGTGCTACGGTTAGCTTCACACTTCCCGCAAGTGGGTCGCGGAGGTGCCTTTGAATTTCCTATTTTCACAATACACTCCTCTCTATGAGTGAATGTGCCAATTTTTGCTGTCAGAGCCATGAAATTACCAACTTCATAGACTCCAGATGCTCTGCCATGATTTCTTCTATTGGACGCCCATATAGCCGTACTATTTGCTATCCTTTCGAATAGCTCAAGTGCTTCAGCAATTCTCTTGGTGTGGAGTGATCCATTTGATGAAGAGTCCACCAAGCTTTTGCATGAAGGAAGCAATCCTGCGTAGAAGTGCTGGAGTTGCTATCCATTGCTGATCTCATTATTCCTTAGCAAGCCCTTAAATCTCTATCATGCTTCATCAAACAACTCGAGTCGTGTTTGCTGAAAAATAGATGCATCGTGGTTCAACTTGGCAATCTTTATGGGATGAAAGAACTTGGTGTAGAATTTTTGCGCAAGATCGTTCCGTATGGTGATGCGTGTGATAAATTGAGAATCAGGCCATTCGAGAGCCTTATCGCGCAAAGTACGGGGGAACAGCCTTAGTCTAATCATGTTATCTGAGATGCCCTAACATTTGAAGTGTTCACATATCTATAAGAAATGAGAGACATGTGTATGAGGGTTTTCATCTGCCAATCCATAAAATTGGTGCCCATTCTGGAAGAGGTGGATCACGTCTGTCTTTAGCTGCAAGTTGTTCTGCCCAAACGGAGGGTACACAATAATAGATTGGCTTTGGATGATTTGTCGCATCATGAAGTCACCAACCAGCATGTTGTCTTCCTCCACGGCCTCTTCTACTCGTCCTCCACCACTGTTAATATGTGGAATTTCATCATTGGCCGCCCTTTCTTTCTTTTTTGATTTTTTTGTTTATTTGTTTCTCTAGCCCGTCTCAATCTGCGATGAAAGTTCGCTCAATTTCTGGGTCGAATTCTAAGCGTTTGGCAACCTGTGCTCTTCTCATAAACCTGAGAGGAAGCAGCAAGAGAAACCGTGAACTAGAAAGCAATAAAACAAATAACTAAAGCAGGTAAAGTTCGAATTAGTGCTAGTTAAACTAAACAGTAAAATAACTACAGTTCCCCGGCAATAATGCCAAAAACTTGTTGCGATAAACCCCACACCGCAAGTGTACGGGTCACACAAGTAATAAAGTGGGCATTTTTAGAGTCCGGGTATCGTACCCACGATGACCGTGTATTTCACGATTGATCTAACTAACCTCAATCTAACAAATAAAGTTTAGATTGATTAGTTTCTAAAATTTCAATATTTAAATCACTAAACTAAATTGCAAGATGTAAATCTAAGAAAAAATTATGAACCGAATTATAATAAATTGACTAAGTGGTTTTGACATCTAAATGAAACATTGGAAAAACTAGCATTAAGGTCTCGAATCAGCTTTTCACTTAGTTTTCCTCCAGATTATTAATTTAACAACAAAAATCGGTTTTGACAATTAAATTCACAAAATTGTCGAATAATCTTCCTCAAGTAGAATTCAACCTATTTTTATGGTATGTTAACTATATCTCTATGATAACAATGACATAAAAATTCATTAACCGGATGATGAACGAGGGTAGTCTTGACTCCAATCTTCAGTTTCTTGCCCAACAATTCTTGAAAACCTTCAATCTTTAGTTCTTTTCTTGTGTAGGATGTTAGATAGGTTTTCTTATCTCTTGACCTCTTTCTGTAGTCGACAAAACACACCAAACACGTCCCCAGTTCGTATGGAAAATAATGCCCAAAAATTACCATAACTAGAGGTTGAAGCAAAATAAGAAAATTAGGCTCGGGGAGAGCTACGGCCATAATCCCTGTAGTTATGGTAGTAACTCAATTTGGCCCTCCAACTTATGTTTTCGTTTGTTTTGGTCCATATCTTCGAAATTCTTGATTCCTTTGGTCCTTTTTGCTTCTTTTGAGTCCGTTTTTGCTCCGTTTCCTTCATTCGTTTGAGTCAACTTGGACTCGAAATTAACATAAAATAACGTAAAGATGCGTTCAAAAGCCCCCATTAAGTGCGGAAAACGCACTTATTAGTAAAAATGGGAATGGTGGGTGATTTAAGAATGCGCATGTTGACCTTCGAAAAAAGGGGCCTATAGTTATTGATCGCCTCTGTCATTTTCCCTTGCTGACCGGCACATTAGGACACACGTTAGAGGCGTTGACCACCAGCAACCTCTACTTAGACGGCGGGAGTGGTGGTGATCACATGTAGTTTGTTGGTCAAGTCATCCATTTTGGGGCTGTCGATAATATTTTAAGACTGGGTAACACTATGGAGCCTGAACTGAGGTGTTCTAGAGACCCACTCGGTAGAGTTATACTCTCTTGTGAATGAGTACAGAAGAATAATATTCGAAAAAGAGAAAAATCTTACCTTAGACTAGATTTGTCTGGTGTATATATATATATTACCTTTCCCATAAAGGCGTTAGTTGGCCTCTAATGCTGGTTCTTCCATGTGTCTGGATGCTGTTGGCCTTTGATCTTATCATAGGGATGTAACACGATGGCTAATGTGATGTCTCACTGTGACCCATACTTATTGGTCAATCAAGTGGTCACCTGTTACATCAATCACTTTGGGCATGTAGGATTGTCAGTGATTGTGACCAGATAGGCACGTGGGGTTGTTGGTGGTTGTGACTAGAGTGGCTTCTCAGAGGTAATGCTTCAGTGTTAGCGAGTTCCGAGGAGGATCACTTCGGCATATGTTGGGCGTTTAAGCGTAATAATATACCACAAGCGCACGGACCATATAAATCGTAAAGTTTTGGAGTTAATAGTCGGGATATCATTTGCACGAGGACAAACGTAATTTCACACTAGTTAATTGATTAATACAATACATGTATCAAACACAAACACATTTTGAGATTGGAAATTATTTTATTATAAGCTAAAAAGGGTTTAAACATGTAACGAGGTAAAGCAAAGCAGGTAAACATTGTAATAATTTGAAAATGAGATAAAGTTGAGTTTATCAGTTTCGCTTGATCACTATGTAATTAATGCTCGGCTAGTTCTCACATGAGTTATTTGTCATTTGTGTTCGACGCAATTTTCTTTAAATAGGTCACTCTTCCCTCAAATGTCAAATCACCCCTTTTGATCAACTCAACCTACTATATCTCTATGTCGATTGAAGGTTTATCCAAAGCATAAAACTTTGTGAAAATACTTGAAGGATCATCCAAGGTGAGACGCATGTCTCTATCCTCATCAAGTACTCTGAGTGAATATCATTTGGTCTAAGTTGAATATTCTTTTCTCAAAGCTTATCAAAATCACAAATCAACAACACTTGTTAGCCAAACAAGTGAAGAGCAACACGAACAATGGAATCCACACGCAACTAAAAGTAACACAATGACTTGGACTAGCTTAGCACCAATAAGATTATGAAACTTACCAACAATCCAACTTAAAAACTTTTACCCATAATAGCAAGTAAAGAAATCCGTAAAATGGAAATAATAATTATTATTATAAAATTCAAAGAATAAATGTAAAAAAGATGATTTAAGGACTCCATTTAAGTCATGGACTTGAAGCAAATAACCATGATCTTCTTTAACTACCAAACATGTAAAGATGTGATCTAGCTTCTCCTTTTTTCCCTTTTCTTGAGAGCTCAAGCAAGGGGCATAAAAAGATGGAAATAACGGCCAAAATATCTAAATTATAACAAGTCTAAAATTTCTTAAAAAGCCCCATAAGTGTAGGAGAAAACAAGGGGAAAAATGAAACAGCAAAAAATTGTCAAAACTCACAGTACTGGTCCTGTCATCAGTACCATTGTTATGGTCGTAATACCTTTCTTACAGCTGTAAGCCTTCTTTTTATGCCTGTAACAAATTCTCTCTTTCTTTTGTGCCTTTTATTTTGTTTGATCAAGCACGATCGGGTCTCTTTCAATTACAACTGTAAGTCTCAATTGTACGGCCGTAAATAACTCTGTGCATGAATTTATCAATTTAGCTTCATGAGTTATGACGGTAGGACATATTTGTATGGCCATAGGATTTTGTTGCGGCTGTAAGACTACTTCTTACGCCCATACAAATGCTCTGCCTCCTCTTTCTTAATCTATTTGCTTTTTACTTGTCTTTTTCCGCTCGTTTCGTTTGTTTTCCTTCCCCTTTTACATCGTTAACCTACGTAGAGCAAATTGGTTAATTATGCGTAGAGATCTGCTCGTTTTTTCTATGTCCAAACGTTTAAGAGCACCCAAAAAGTGTATAAAAGGGCCCCTTTCAAATTCCCTCAAAACTTAAAGCTTTGCTCGTCTCGAGCAAGACTATCTCTAAACACAATTATGCAATAAAGCACATGTAACCATGCAAGCAATTTACTTAACCGACTTACAGGGATAAAATTGCATTATCGATTCACGTGGAATTCACGGAGTGCAACAAAAATCGAGATTCGTTCGCCATAACCAAAAGAAGTGAAAACTAATATATGCAAGTCAATCGTGACGTCGTTACAAAATAGAATTAGCACACGAAACCTTGAACAATCCGGCTTTTCATCCTAACTCTTCAACAATTGGGTATCGCTGGTGATTTCAACCACTAAAGGTACGTACTCTAATTCTCCCGAGCTCGAACGTTCTCCCAAACGAGTTAGATGCGGCAATTCAAACCTACTATCAATCTAAGCCACTCACGCATTTTCTACTTTTTCCTTTTTTTTTTGTTTTAATGTTTTTATAAAAATGGAAGAGAGCATCTAAATGCAATGCAACGCCCCAAACAATCAAGCTTTCTCGAGGATCAATGTAAAGAGATTTAGATCGGTGACTCCCGGGCTCATTACTCAAGGTACCAGGCTTTTCAATACCTCTCAGACATAATAATTCAAATCCACGGTTCAAAAGAATGGGGGTGAAATAGAACGAATGCAACTTAAAAAGCCATAACTCTATTTATTTTTTCTCCCATTTTTTGGCTATATCTTTATCAGACGGTCATTGTTAGCCTTATCTCACTATGCAAAAACGTTCCACACAATCAAATCAGCACGGAGCTAACACAGGCTAGCTAGTTTCCTTCAAAGGTTCATCCCCAAACTTATTGCACAATGTGGGTGAAAATCATGGAACAAAACTATCAAAAAGCTTTGTTTGACCAAGACTCAAGCACAACAACGTGGATCATGACTCAAAAATGATTAACTGGTGAAACGAACTCCTAAAAAGAATCATTTCATATCAATTCAAAATTTGGAATTCAGATTTCTCAAGTGAATCAATAGTAATTCTACCCTACAGGCTGGCAATGCCAAGATAAAAGCAATACAATGGGGAAAGCATACACAAGCAAGCCAACAAAGCTAATCAGGCAATACTAAAACCTAAAAAAAGGACGAAAATAACAATAATAACGTGAAAACATACTTCATTAACAATAAAAAGATACCAACATTCGCATAAGACCTAAAAACATAATTAACAAATCTAGAAATACTAGCACAAGCCTTAAAATTTTAACTAAAACGCATAAAAGAAGCTACACATAAAGCAGTTTGAAACAAAACATGCTGTCCAAAAGATTTAAGTCCCCCCAAAACCTTGAATAACACATCTTCCTCAATGTGGTTACGCAATGTAAAACAAAGGGGGAAAGACCACTCCAGAAAAGGGATTTACCTAGAGTGACCCGAGCCATCCCCTAGATGTCTCTTGACTGGCAAACCAAGCTCTCATCTCGGCCCATATACATTCCCAATCCTTCCACTCTTCTCTTTGCCCATCGAGAATCATGTGCTGAGTGTCTTGAATAGCGCACTATGTGTCCTCAAGCTGGTATATACGAGAGTCGACGCTATGCATATACAGATAAAGACCCTGCATCATGTCAATGACACTGGACTAGAAAGAATCTCCATTTTCTTTCTCTTCTCCACCCCCCATAGCCACATCCTCTTCTCCACCCGCCTCTCTAGCCTGTGGTTCAATCAATGGCCTCTTAGACTTTTATTGTTCTTCGGCTCTCAATGCTCTTACGGGTTAACCTATTACCGTGCCTCTCGGTGTCACCATTAGCTGGAAAATTAACCCATTGGTCATGACAAATCCTTATGATAATGCTGTGATATGGCATCAACTTGTTCGAAGGCATGGAATGGGCATATCTGGAAATGGTGGCATAGATATAGCTACCCTAGATGGCATACATTCCCCGGAGATATGACAGAGAGACAGTGGCGTAAGTGGTCATTTGATATAGATTCATTGCAGCCCATAATTGCATACACCATGCCTCGTTCGTCAGACAAGCCTGGTTGTAACGTGTAGTATTGGCCAATATCTGATATTGAAACTTGATAGGTTGTATTTTCAATGTTTTAATTCCCGATTTCTAGTATGTTTGCATTATATTTTTGTGTATTTTTACTTGTATTTGTTTACTTTTTATATTAGGAGCAACAAAGAGCTGAAAAATGGCAAACAGGACTAAGTGTCAAACTGCTTGGAGTTGAGGGACTTCTTCGCAATTTGTCATAATTTCACCTTGTAATGGCATCTCTTGCTTGCCATATTGCTAGTCAAAGTAAAATATGAGCAATTGGGAGGCAAGACAACATCATGAGCATAATTAAAGAAAAAGGAAAAAGAAAAGAGGAACATAATGATGGCTTGTGATGATGATGCTTTTCTTTTAACTTCGCTATCCATATTTGAAGGAGGGATATAATAAGAGAGAAGGGGTGGATAACGAGGCGGAGAGTTCGTGGAGAGATATGAATGAAGAGAGAATAAAAATCATCAGAGAGTTGGAGAGCAAAGGAAGGGAAGAAATACTAAAGGAAGCACATCTATTTTGAGCTCATTAAGCCCGGTCATGTATCTCTGCATTTTCTTTACTGTAATTTTTGTTATTAAATTCACGTATAGCTAAAGTTTGTATACTTGGGACGTGCAATGAATCCTCTTTGTGAACTCTAGCATTACGTATTTGGATTTAATAGTATGTGATTGACTTGTCGTTAATTTTATGTTGTTGAGCTTATAAAATTATCTTTTTGATCAATTTATAAATTATAAATTGGTTTGTTTCAAAATTGAGAAATGAAAGCACAAATTAGAATAAATAATATAGAATGCTGATTTAGACAAGATTTATAGATAAATCTGTGGTTAGTGCAATCTTTATGTGAAGGTTCGATGTAACCTATTCGAATTTATTATTTGCATGCGTTCTAGAGGGTTGATAACGAATTTATTTAGCGATAAATAAATTGGCCTAATAGAATAGATTTTTTTTTATCATCGAGAGAGGTAAATATTTATTTTAGTAAATTTGATGGTTAACGAAAATAAAACCACTATTGGATTCAATTACGTAGATTAGAGGAATCAAGGTTGATGAAATTGTGAGTCTCAAGTCTTTTAAATTCCCTGGTCATCAATTTCAATATCACAAAAATTTAATTCTTGTGATTTATATTTTATTTAGTTTATAAATTAATTTTTAAGTTTTTATAATTTTTGAACACCCAACACAATAATTGATTAGTTTGTTCAAATAAAGTATAAAATTAATAATTTTGGTAATTAAATCAAGTCTTCCGCGGGATCGATACCTGAACTCACAATCAATTTTACTACTTGTTCGGCCAGTACACTTGCGGAAATTATTTGGCGCGTTTCAACCGAACAAAACTCCAGCTTGAGTGCCCATTGCAGCACGTCTATATCGGGAAAGAGAGTCTTTGGTGCGATGGAGATATGTGAAGGCCCATCACTTGTAATCCCTAAGAATTTCTCGACAATAGTGGGGGATTACTTGATTTTCTTCCCGAAAATCGTGGTGGCGGTGTAACGCCCCGAATTCGAAGAACTCGGAACGCTAGTTCTTTCTTTAAAACTAACCATTTTTTTATAATACCAAAAAATGCGGAAAGATAACAAATAGCTAAAATGCGGAAATTTATTTAAATTAATAAAATCGAAAGAGTGTCTCACGATAGTTTCAACACAGTCCTTAAAAACATCCAATTAAAGTACTAGTAAGTTCAAAACATTCAAAAGTCATTACTTCAACAGTTAAAAGTACTCAATTGTCAATGTAATTAAAACTAATTTATTTGAAGGTCCCTAAAAGATTCCCACTCCTCGCCAAGCCTCCGGCTCCTTAATCTGCAATTTGTTCATTTGATAGAGAAAATCGTGAGTATTTTAAATACTCAGTAGATCCCGTGCACCACAATTAATATATATTACAAATTAAATGCACATAATCATCATCTTCATAAAATACGAACAGGTATAAAATACAAGTTCGTTCATCTTCCCTCTTAATCGTGCACGTCATCATAGTGATTAATAGCACGTCATTATAATTTATTAGGCCAAAGACCTATCGTCATAATGCTATTAAATCACGTCGTAATTAGGCAAAGAGCCTATCGTCATAGTGTCGAGGAAGCACGTCAAAAGTAGGCTAAAAAGCCTATCATCACATAACATTTACATGTAGCATTTATAATAATATTAATTGCAATTGCGCACATTTAAAAGAAACTTTTTAGAAAGGGGATCTACCTTAACCTTTAGCCGAGTATTGAGCTTACTAACTGTGAGAAATCAGTCCTCTAGCTGTCCGTACGCCTTGTCTAGTCAAAAATGAGTTTAATTTATCTTAATACTCTTAAATATTAACTACCTATAAGTAATATAGAAGTTTGTGGACCAAAATAGAAAGAATATAAAACTTTGGGGGTCAATTTGAAAGAATCAAATAGTTTGAGGGTCTATTATGCAATAAAAGTGGACTAAAAATATTTTGGACTCAATTATAGGATTTTTAAAACATGAGGGACTAATATGCAATTAAAGTTTAAGGGCTAACTCGAATGGGAATAAGAAATTAAGGATTTAAAAGTGAAATAAAAGTTTAAGGGTCAAATTGCAACAATTGATAGTTGGGGATTAGGATTTAAATAAAATTTGAGGACTAACTTAAATAGATTAAATAAAATGGGGGACTAGATTTGAAAATATAGTTTAGGGGTTAAATTAGAATAATTGAAAGCTTGGGATTTGAAATTAAATAAAACTTGGGGACCAACTTAAACTAATTAAATAAAACGAGGGACTAGCTTGAAATATCCGGATTTAAAAAAATGGGTTTGGGCCGGATCTGGGTCATCTCCCTCTCACCCGAACGCTCACTCCCGTCGGCTCTCTCTCTCTCTCTCTCTCTCTCGCTACTCACGATTCTCTCTCTTTCTCGTTCGACTTCTGGCGAGTTTTTGGTCGCGAAAATGGTGGCGTAGGTGGAGATGAACATGGTGAATCTAGTGGTGGTGTTTGATTGAAGAGTTATTGAGTATTGAGGGGGAAATCAAGGCTTGAACACTTAGGTAAAATTTTGGGTATTTTCAAAATTGGTTTGATTCGTTGAAAATTTTTGAAATTAAACCATACTACGATGTTCTAGGGATGGAGAGGAAGGTGTAGGTATGATTTTTGCATTGTGAAGTGGATTTTTGAGTGGTTAATGTTTTGGCCGAGTTCTATGCGTGTATGTATGTATGTATATGCACGACTGTGTGTGTGCGTGTGGCTGCGTGAGTTGCTAGATGATGGTGGTGTTGTGGTGATGATATGGTGGTGAACGGCGGTGGAGCGGCGGTGGTGACTCGGTGGTGCGGTGGTTGTGCGTGTATAGTGTATATACGTATATTGTGTATGTATGTCTATATCTATCCTACTTACATTAATGACCAAGTAGACACTACAAAAAATTTGATCAAGAACTTAAAACAATAAAATAGAAATAAGTTAAAATAGGAAGATCAAGTAATCTTACCACTTGAAGTTTGATTTGTTGGATAAGAATGGATAGATTGATCTTGAGGATGACAATGGAGGAGAATGGGGTTAGGGTTTACGCATACTGAAAAAGAGTATTTAAGGGTACAAGTTAGAATAGCATTTGCAAATGGGCCTCTAAATGGGTTTAAAATTGGATTGGACTGTATTTGGACTTTAAATTTGGCCTTTAGCAACTAAAAATCTTTGGGGACTAAAATAAATAAATTTCAAGGTTTGGTCCTCAAAAGTATAGTTTGAAAATAAATAAATTTTTATAAATAATTAAATATAACAATAAATAATATGAATTTCGACTAGACGCGTGTACACTATTTAAATTTTTATAAGTAAGGTCGTAGTGACACGTTCTAAATTTTATTTAATTAAGTATATTTTATTTAAGAAGAATTTTCTGATTACTACAGGCGGGGTAGTTGGAGGACCCCTCAATATAAATCTTTCTTGAATGTCTAATCGAATTGTAACACGAGAGCAAGGTTGCCATAAGGCAAGTCCGAGATGAACTTTTCCCATTGATATTCAATAAAACGCGCCATGAATGATTTGGTAGGTATACCATGCATAGGATATTCTCCAAAAGCCTCCATGTTGAAGAGTCTTTCCTGGATGACTCCCGTGTTCTGCTTATCTTCCTATGGAGGTTGTTATTCTTGAGAAGCCTCGGCAACCATGCTCTTTCCTTTTCTAGCCATTTGTGCCAACAAGAGTATAGAACAATATAAGTTCGAAGCATTTAAATTAAATCAATATATAGGAATGGATCGAGAAAGATGTTGGGTAATTAAATTCAAAAGTTGATCAATTAAACTAATAGGAGGGATCAACAAGAGCCTCAAGGTGATCAAAGTGCATAAAGATATTCAAGAATGCAAGGCACACTCAGTCACAATGCAACGTAAGCCATTTCAACTCTCCACGAATTATCAAACTGAAAATAGGCACACACACAGATACCGAAGGGTAGCAATCATTGTTCTACACGCACCTACGGGCTCACAATAAGGCAGAGAAGCATGCCAAATTACAAAAGATGAAAAGGAATGGAAATCCTCATTGAGACATTTTGTCGAACACCTTGTCTACACGTAAAACAAAGCCTCCAAATAAGTAAAATTCTAGCAATGGGGGATCCAAAAATTCATCCCAACATTAAACCAATATCCAAAACTGCTCTAATGCCTTTCTCCTCAATCAAAACATAAAGAAATAGAAAAAACTTGATTTCAACCGAGAACATTCAACACATAATCAAAAGATGAAAATAATGCAAAACAATGTTGAAATCATTCCAATAACATGGATTAGGGCAAAGAAACCATGCAAGGATCACACATAAACACAATTTGGGGAGGGAATTTTTGAACCCTAGAAATCAATTTCAACGAGAACTAGAGAAAAATGCTACAAATCTTACTTTTGATCAGTGAAAAATTTTATAAATGACCTAACTTGAAGATTTGTGCCTTACTTTGAGGGTTTGGATGGTGAAGAGTGATGAAATTGGAGAGATTTTAAGGTTAGAATTCGAAGGGATGAGAGAAAAGAAGTTTTGTTTTGGTTGGGGGCAAAAGAGAGAGATCTGATTTTTAAAACCAGATCCCAAGTTATATATGACCATAAAAATTTAGATTACGGCCATAAGACAGGAAAGTACTGCCGTAAGTACTAAAGTTACAGTCGTGCAAACATTTCTGAATAAAATTGTACATTTAAGCTCAAGCAAGGTTATGGCTGTAATTTTAATGGGTATGGCAGTACAAATCCAAAATACAGTCGTAAAACTATAATTTATGGCCGTACAACACTCTCTGTAAAAATTTTGCATCCAGGCTCAACCGGTGGTACGGGCGTAAAACTATAAATTACGGTTGTAAATGAGCACCTCCAAAAATTCTTGAAAAATTTTTCTATATATATATATATATATATATATTTCTATATATATATATATATATATATATATTTCTATATATATATATATATATATATTAAGCACATCCTATATGACAGGTACAGAATAAAATCCCCACATATCAAATTAACATATAAAACATACGGAAAAGTGGACAAACTAATTAGAAACGTAAAGAACAACAAGGATGCTATTTAAAGGCACTTAAAGCCGACATGCACACATGTATGGAAACAAGGAAGGAAGATGCAAGGCATGCAACATTCACAACCCCAAACTTGATTCCAACACGAAAACAATCAATGCTAGGTTTTGACACACTTAAGCTCAAAAATAATTAAGTTACACCTAACATTGTCATAACATGCTTCAAAAACATAAAATGCAAAAAGCAAGTAAATAGATGAGAGAAAGTTGGGGTGCCTCACAAAGAGTGCTTGTTTACAGTCTTAGCTTGACTTTGAAGTCCATGAGCCCAAGTTGGAAAGGGGAATGGAAGCTTTATCCTTAGAGAAAGTTCCTCCCAAGTATAGCCGCAATCTTTGTCAATTCACCTTGAATCTTCCCTTCTTCTCACTTGAAATCTCAATAGCACCATAAGGAAAATACTTGAGTGATAGTATATGGTCTAGACCACCTAGACCATAACTTTCCAAGAAAAAGTCGGAGTTGGCAGTTATATTGGAGAACTTGATCTCCCATCTTGAAATCCCGTCTCACAATCCAACTGTCATGCCATTTCTTTGTTTGCTCCTTATAAATCTTGGCATTTTCAGAAGCTTGGAGTCGAATCTCATCAAGCTCATTCAACTGGAGTAGTCTCTTCTCACCGGCCAACTTTACATTGAAATTCAAAGTCTTGATAGCCTAGAAGGCTCGGTGTTCGAGCTCGAAAGGTAAGTGACATGCTTTAGCATACACAAACCGGTAGGGTGACATTCTAATCAGAGTCGAATGAAGTCCTGTAAACCCAAAAAGCATCAACTAGCTTTTTCGACTAATCTTTTCTTGAGGCATTAACTGTCAACTCCAAAATCCTTTTCTTGGCCATTCGCCTAAGGGTGATAGGTATAACAACCCTATGTGTGATATCGTACATAGCCAAAAGTGAATCAAACTGGCGGTCAAAAAATTGTTTACGACCGTCACTAATAATGGCTTAGGGCGTTCCAAATCTTGCAAAGATGTTCGTTTTGAGAAAATTGGCCGCCACCCAAGCATCACTAGTAGGTAAAGCTAACACTTCAACCCACTTGGAAACATAATCAACCGCCACAAGGGTATACTGGTTTGAGAAAGACGAAGTGAAGGGTCCCACAAAGTCTATCCCCTATACATCAAAAAGCTCTACCTCCAAAATGGAATTCAAAGGCATTTCATTCCTATTGGAGATATTCTGATGACGTTGGCACTTATCACATTTAGATTCAAAGGTGTGAGCGTCTCAGAATAATGTCGGCCAATTGAATCTAGCTTGTAACACCTTTGACGTCGTTTAAGTGGCACCAAAGCAACCTCCAGATTGGGAAGAGTGACATGACTCAAGAATTGGTTGCATCTCTTCTTCCAGCACACACATCCTAATCATCTGGTCGGCCACTCTCTGAAATAATAATGGATTGTGCCAATAATAGAGCTTAAGATCCGCAAAGAATTTCTTCTTTTGGGCATAAGATAAGTCCAGGGGCATAACACCACTCATAAGATATTTAACATAATCCATATACCATGTTAATAAAGCAGCTAGGAGATGGAAGAGACTCAAGAATTTCTCTTCTGGAAAGAATTCATTAATCTCTTGATCTCCGAGTTCCTCTTCTTGTTCAAGTATCGAGAGGTGGTTGGTCATAGCATTCTCGGTTCCTTTCTTATCTCGGATCTCAAGGTCAAACTATTGAAGCAATAAGATCCATTTCAACAATCTTGGTTTCGAATCCTTCTTTGCTAGAAGGAACTTGAGAGTGGAGTGATTCGTATACACTACAACCTTTGATCAAATAAAATAGGATCAAAACTTGTCAAATGCAAATACCACACCAAGTAGCTCATTCTCGGTTGTCGCGTAGTTCGACTGAGCTTCTAGTCAAGGTGCGAATAGCATAACAAATGACACGTAAGACCTTTTGTCTCTGTTGCCCTAGTGCAGCTCCTACTACGTAGTCACTTGTGTCATACATTAGCTCGAAAGGAATATACCAATCTGGAGAGACTATGATAGGGGCAGAGATCAACTTTTCCCAAAGAGTGGTGAATGTAAATAAAACACTCTTTAGAGAACACAAATGGGGTTTTCTTCTCAAGCAATGAGCACAAGGGTTTCTATAATCTTCGAAAAATCCTTTATGAATCGATGGTAAAACCTTGCATGCCCAAGGAAACTTCTAATTCCTCTCACTGAACTCGGGGGAGGCAGCTTCTCAATAATCTTTATCGTAACTTCATCTACTTCAATTCCCTTGTGTGAGATACAATGGCCAGGAACAATTCCATTTCTTACCATGAAGTGGCGCTTCTCCCAATTGGGTACAAGGTTAGTCTCCTCTCATCTCGCTAACACCTTTGCTAGGTTTAGCAAACATGCATCGAATGAATGACCAAAAACTTAAAAGTCATCCAAAAAGACTTCAATGAACCTTTCAACCCTATCATAGAAGATCGACATCATGCATCTTTGAAATGTCTCGGGAACGTTACAAAGTTTGAAAGGGATCCTTCTATACCCAAATGTATAGTATGGGCATGTAAAAATCAGCTTTTCACAAACCTCGGGGGCAATAGCAATCTGATTGTACCCTAAATACCCATCTAGAAAATAGTAGTAAGAATGACCGGCCAAGCGTTCCAACATTTGATCTATGAAAGGGAGGGGAAGTGATCCTTTCGAGCAGGGATCAATTCATTGTTCTCATGCTCCACAACCGTGACTATGCCCCTCTTAGGCACTAGTACCAGACTCACCTAATTACTATCCGAGATAAGGCAAATAATACTCGAATCAAGCAATTTCAGTGCCTCGATTCTAATCACTTCTTTAAGATTCAGATTGAGTCAGCGTTGATGTTTAACAGAGGGCTTGAAATCATCCTCCATTAAGATCTTATGCATACAAATAGAAGGAGATATGCCACTAATATTCGAGATCGTCCAACCAATACCCTTTTTGTGATCTCTCAAAACTCTTAGCAATTTTCCTTCTTCTAACTCATTCAAAGAATTTGAAATAACCATGCAGAGTGTTGAAGCATCTCCCAAGAAAGAGTACCTCAAATGAGACAGAAGAGGTTTGAGGTCTAGAGTTGGAGCTTGTTGAACAGAAGGGAGAGAAGGAGATAAAACTTCTAAACACTCGACCACTTCTTGTTTAGCTTGATTATTATAACACCCCCAATCTATTGGACCCAGGATTAAAATTCATAACATACTAATTCATTAAAGAAGCAATTCAATTTGAACACTTAAATGTAACTTAAAGAAACGACATCGTTCGTTACTGGAAATAACAACGAATCTAAAAAAAACTTGAATGAAAACATCAACTAGCCGGTTACGCCATGTCACATCAAACCTCAATCCACCTCACAGATAATTACCTGAAACATGACGTAATGCGAAAGTATGAAATTGAATCTCAGTAATTATAACATAATATAATGGTGATAACTCACATAATCATAAACTTAACATAGGAGGCGGAAGGAGACTCAACTTCATTGGGTGTCATGAATCCTTAAGCGTAGCGCTACTAAACTCCGATCCCGAACTTAAAACTTGCATATGGGATCCATAGCATATCATGAATTAAATGCATAACATAAAGTTGTGGATACCTTGGCTTGCTAAGGCAAGAGCTTTAATTGCACAGCTATAACAGGGGAGGAGGGAAACTAAAGCTTAAGAGAGTATTGATAGCTTTGTTGCTGTGAGAATAATGAAGGGAGAAAGGGTCTATTTATAGGGTTAGAGAAGGAGTTCAGATAGACTTATGAAAGATCTTAGATAAATCATAATAAAGGTAAATCAAATCTCACATGTTTATCCCATACCCAGTATCTTTAATTAAAATTTTAATTGATTAATTATGGCCAATCGCATTTCATACAACATGCCATAATTCAAACTTAACCAATCGCGTAATTCTTGCTCACAGTGTAACATTATCTTGAATAAAATCGCATGTGAGAATATCCAACTAATAATATCATCTTAATATCTTTATAAATTCATAATTAATATCCAAATAACCAGGATATAACCCTATTCCCACAGTTAATATGTGAATTAATTTTAGGTGGGCTAAAAGTTACTTTTGGGCTCCAACATATCATAAAAAGGGCCCAGGGACGTACCTAACGTATTGGGCCTTTAATTCTAGGGTTTAAAGGCCCCCAAAATAAAATTCAAAAAATGGGTTGTCACAATGTACCCACCTCAAAAGAATTTTCGTCTTGAAAATTACCTCAACTTTCACCTTCAAACATTTGGGGATATTTAGCATGCATCTTACCCTTGTGCTCCCATGTGGCCTCCTCGACCGATTGGTGTTTCCATAATACCTTAAGTAGTGATATTTCTTTGTTGCGAACCTTCTACACCTTATACGCTACTATGTATGCTGGCATTTGCTTATAGCTCAGGTCCGGCAGGATATCCAAGGGTTGTTATTGTACCAAGTGCCTTTGATCTGGAACATGCTGCATTAACATGAAATGTGGAAGACATTATTTACTGCTGATAGTTCTGGCGGGAGGGCGAGTTAGTAGGCCACATCCCTAATGGGATCAAAGATTTCGAAAGGGCCCATAAAACGTGGCTTGAGTTTCCCTTAAGGGAAACCTTCCCCCCAACAAAGAATTCCAAGTCCTTCATTCTTTTGTCGGTGTAACTTTTCTATTTGTCTTAGGCCTTTTTCATGCCATCACGAATCTTCTCAATGGCTTGTACTATCTACTCGATAATTTCTGACCCTAGATTTTCCACTCTCCGACTTCATCCCAGTGCAATGGTGATCGGTACTTCTTTTAGTACAAGGCTTCATAAGGCGTTATGCCAATAGAGGCATGAGAGCTATTGCTATATGAGAACTCAATCAACGGCAGGTACTTCTCCCAGTGTCCACTGAATTCTAATGTACATTTACATAGCAGATCTTATAATGTCTGGATTGTTCTTTCAGACTGCCCATCTATCTGAGGGTGAAATGTGGTACTGAAACATAGTTTGGTTCCCATAGCCTTATGCAAACTTTTCCAGAAGCTTGAGGTAAACCTCGGATCTCGGTTGGATACAATTGTAACCGGGACCCCATGTAATCTCACGATCTCGTTCACATATAACTATTCCCACTGTTCCATAGTGAATGTCATCCGGATGGGTAGGAAGTGTGCTGACTTAGTAAGTCGGTCCACAATCGCCCAAATGACATCATCATTGTTGACTGATTTGGGGAAACCTATTGCGAAGTCCATAATTACATGTTCCCACTTCCATTCTGGAAACCTCCAAGGGTGTAATGGCCCCCGATGGTCGCTGGTGCTCTGCCTTTACTTGTTGACAAATCAGACACTTGTCAATATATAGTGCTATTTCCTTCTTCACGTTTTTCCACCCGAATACTACTTTAAGGCCTCGGTACATTTTTGTGTTTCCGGGATGAATGGAGTAAGGGGAGAAGTGAGCTTCCTCCAAGATTTCTTGTTTCAGTTTCACAAAGTCCGGTACACATAGATGCCTCTTGTAGTAGAGAATATGATCCTCTACAATCTGGAATCCCTTGCTCTTTGTGGTACCGACCACAGCTTTGATGTACTCAATGGATTGATCTCCCTTCTGATGAGCCTTGATTCGGTCATGCGGAGTGGGGCGAATAGCGTGATATGAACCACACTAAAACTGACCTATGCAACACACATGAGATTAGTATAATCCTAGAAATGCTAATATCCAGTAGAAGATCGGTAGCAACTCGTCACTTCCTTGCAAGGAGGAGGATCCCTCGACTCAACTCAACAACACCAACAAATAACGCGGGTGAACGCCACGAGATGTGATCAATATCTCAATAAGTTCGGGTGTCCAATGAAGAAAAAAGTGAGGAGAAATATCAACTCAAAGCACAATAGCTCATACATTCTTCAAAGTTGGAAAAATGGCAAATGGCTTTGTTTGATACATATACAAGCATAGGAATTGAAATAACAATAAAATAATAAATATCCTAAAAGTAGTCACAAAAAGCCTTAAGTTGACTAAAATTATAGCCATAAATTTTAATTGTACGGCCATAAAATCATAAGTTACGGCCGTAAACAAACATGTACAAGTCGTACAAAGCCTTCTACATATCTTGTGCCAAAACTTGTGATTTTCTGTTATGGCTGTATAATAATAGGTAAGGTCGTATGATACATTTTTATGGCCGTATAAACAAACGTACGGCTCTAATTTGCTCTCTGCATGTTTTTGGCACTTTGGCTTCCAAAGATACGGCCGTATGAAAAATTGTACGGCCGCAAGGCTGAAACGTACGGCTGTAAAGTTGGACTGGTTTCTTCAATTTTGATCCCGCTTACTCTCAATGCACAATAGAGTGATTTCTTTCACCCCATTTGACTTCAATTCACTTCCCGAGCCTCCGAAGGACATCATTAGACATTGAAGACACGTTTCTTCAATCAGCCCGCCAATGTCGTCTTCAATTTAGTTGCCATAGCTCTTGTGATTGGCCCGATTGGAATATGAACTGCGTCCCATGAGCTGGATGACTCACGGATCACATTATCCCCTTCCTCTTCAGGATGATTCGTCTACGAATCACAGCCTGCATCAAATGGAACGAGATCAGACACGTTGAAAGTTGCAGAAACTTGATACTCATCTGGAAGATCAAATTTGTAGGCGTTGTCATTCACTTTTTCAACAATCTGAAATGGACGCCTCGTGGTTGGAGCCTCAACCGGTATTGTTGGGGAAACCATTCTTTCCTCAAATGTAGCCACACCCAATCGCCTAGCTCTAATAGGATCTTTTTTCTTCCTTCGTTCAGTTGTTCTGCCACTTGTTCGTTTCTCTTCTCGATCTGCATTTTTACCTTCTCATGTATTCCATGAGCGAAGTCGACTTTCTTCTTGCCATCTACATTAACTCTTTCACTCAAATGTAAAGGAATCAAATCTAATAGAGTCAAAGGATTAAATCCATATACAATTTCAAAGGGGGAAAAATCAGTAGCAACATGCACAGAATGAGTATAAGCAAATTTTACAAATGGTAAACACTCTTAACAAGTTTTTAAATTCTTTGAAATTAGAACTCGTAATAATTTGGAGAGGGTTCTATTGACTACTTCTGTTTGACCATCAGTTTGGGGGTGACTCGTAATAGAGAAGATCCATTAAAATATCCGCCCATGGGGCTTGTGGCACCAGTAGAGGCATATATAATCCTTGAGGCAATACCCTAGATTTGGCTTTTCGACGAGTGATGCAATTGGAACAAATTCGCTCCACATCACGCTTCATTTGTGGCCAAAAGAAGTGTTCATGAAAGACTTCTAAGGTTTTGTGCATTTCTAAAATGTCCCATAAGTCCCCACTTTTTGCTTCTCTTACCAACAGCTCACGTATAGAACTAGTGGGAACACATAACTTATTCTCTCTAAACAAATATCCCTCTAGCCCATAAAACTTGTCAACACAACCTTTCTCACAAGCAACATAAGTACTAGAGAAGTAAAGATCAAGAGCATATAAATCTTTCAACAACTCAAATCCTAACAATTTAGTGCCTAAACGGGAAAGCAAAGAATACCTTCGTGATAAATCATTGGCTACAATGTTTTCTTTTCCTTGGTTGTACTTTATTACGTACGGAAATGTCTCGATGAATTCCATCCACTTCACGTGTCACTTGTTCAATTTTCCTTTTAATTTTAGATGCTTTAGAGATTGACGATCCGTGTGAATTGTAAATTCCTTCGGCCACAAGTAATGTTGCCAGTTCTCCAAGGAATGTACCAGTGCATACAACTACATTGGGTAGTTAAGTGTAGCCCCACTTGAATTCTCACTAACGTAAGCAATCGGCTTCCATTCTTGCATTAAAACAGCACCAATACCTATCCCCGAGGCATCACATTCAATCTCAAATGTTTTATGAAAGTCAAGCAAGGCAAGTACGGGCGAAGAACATAGCTTGTCCTTAATATTTTGAAATGCATGTTTTTGTTCAACACCGCATTTGAATCCCACTGATTTCTTGATTACTTCTGTTGGTGGTGCAACTAAAGAGCTAAAGTTAGGTACAAAGCGACAGTAAAAACTAGTCAATCTGTGAAAGCTCCTAACTTTAGATACACTTGTTGGGGCAAGCCAATTTTTAATCACTTCTACTTTTTATTCATCTACCTCCACTGCTTGTGAACTCACCACATAACCAAGAAACACTATCCTTTCAAGACACAATTGACTTTTAGCGGGGTTGGCATACAATTTTTCATGTCTTAAGGTGACTAATACACTCCTAAGGTGTTCAACATGTTCATTCAAACCCCTAGTATAGATCAACATGTCATCAAAATACACCACGATAAATTTACCTGTGAAAGCATGCAAAACATGATTCATAAATGTCATAAAAGTCCTTGGTGTATTTGTCAACCTGAATGGCATCACTAACCATTCATACAATCCACGCTTGGTCATAAAAGCTGTTTTCCATTCATCCCCTTCTCACATGCTAATTTGGTGATAGCCACTCTTCAAATATATTTTACCAAACACATTTGAATAACATAATTCATCTAGCATATCATCTAATCTAGGGATTGGGTGTCGATACTTTACCGTGATTGTATTGATTGCTTGACAATCAATACACATTCTCCACGTTCCATCTTTTTTGGGAACTAAAAGCACCAATACAGTGCATGGGGTCAAGCTTTTTCCTACGTACCCTTTGTTCAACAAATCTTCTACTTGTCGTTGTAACTCTTTTCTTTCTTCCAGGTTACTCCAACAAGCAAGTCGATTTGGAATTGCAGCTCTAGGTACAAGATCAATCTGATGCTCAATGCCTCGACGGGGTGGCAATCCACTTGGCAAGTCCTTGGGTAGCACATCTTCGAATTCCTGTAAAAGATAGTCAACAATATTGGGAAGGGAGTTGTTAGATTTAAGCACATATGATGAGTCCTTGTACATTAACAAGATCATTGAATTATTCTCTGAAAGGCCGCTTGATAGTTTTTTCTTTCTTGTTAAGAAAGTTTCCTTCTTCTTTCCCTCTCGAATCTCGTCCCCCAACTCTCCTTTTACTCATTTCTTTTTCTACTCGCCTCTCCTTTCACTCTTTGTTCAAAATCACTTTTTAATTTCATTTGATCTTCATAGACCTCTTTGGGTGGTAATGGAACAAGAGTAACTGGCTTTCCATTTATCTTGAAGGTATAACGATTTTTATATCCGTCGTGCATCACCTTCCTATTGTATTGCCATGGACGCCCCAACAATACATGAGTGGCTTGCATTGGCACCAAGTCACATAGGACTTTATCCTCGTAGAAATTAATGGCTATTGGTACTTTCACTTGTTTGTTCATCTTAACCTCCCCCGAGTCACTAAACCATTGTAGCTGGTAGGGTTGAGGGCGTTGAATAAGTGGCAACCCCACATTCTCCACAAAAAGTGTACTAGCGACATTGGTGTAACTACCCCCATCAATAATAATCCCACAAGGTTTGCCATTCACAATGCATTGGGTGTGAAAGATATTCTCCCATTGGGGAGTGATCTTGTCCACCTTCACTTCGGTACTAAAAGCTCACCTTGAGACCAATGATTTAGGGATAATCGGGATGCTCTCATCATGTTCATCCAACTCACTTTCCACCTTAACAGAATGATTCTCCTTTTCTTCATCCTCGGTGACTACCTCACCACTTTCATATACCAACATAATCCGTCGGTTAGAGCACTCGGATGCATAATGGCCAAACCGTTGACACTTGAACCACTTCACATCTCGATTTCAGCTCGGCATCTCCACTTGCTTTCCCTTTCCTCTGTCATCTGGACTAGGGCTTGCATTTGTTGTCTCTTTCGGTGGTTCACTTCTACCTTTCTAAGCTCCTCGATCACCACAATTGTCAACCCACTTCTTTTTCTCAAAGTTCCTACTACTTCCGGCTTGAGGTTTGTAGGTTGTCCTTCTTTTTCTGTTGAGCCTCAACTTTCACAGTTTTGTGTAGCAAATCCTCAACAGTCGTATATTCTTGTAACTCAGTCTAGTTAGCAATCTATCGATTCAATCCCCCAAGGAACCTAGCCATAGTAGCTTCCTCCTCTTCTACAACATTGGCCCGTGTCATCAATGACTCCATCTCTTGGTAATAAGCGTCTATGGACCGTCCCCCTTGGTTTAGAGTTTGTAATTTTTGAAACAAACTCTGATAATAATGCGTCGGCACGAACCTCTTTTTCATTAAGAACCTAAACTCATCCCAAGTTTCAACGGGTCATCATTATTTCTTCTTTGGGTCATGGTAAGTTGTTGCCACCAACTCAATGCATATCCCGAGAATTCCCTAGCCAATAAAAGGATCTTCCTAGTTTTGGGAATTCTATGACATTGGAATAAGACATCAAATTTACCTTCCCAATCAAGGTAGGCGTCCGAATCCGACTTCCCTTAGAATGATGGAATCGCTATTTTCACATTTTTCATCTCTCCTTCATCCCCATTCCTTCAACTTCGATCCCGTTGTTCCCTTGCCCTTCTCAACTCCCTTCTAGGCTCCTCTTCGTCTTCTTCTTGGTCACTATCCCTGGTGCCCTCTTGTCCATTGCCTCATTGAGGCCGCACTTGCCTAAGCTCTAATCTCTCTATCCTCCGAGCTAAGGCGGCTATAGGTCGATCTATTGAATCTTGTATATCTTGCTTGTTTTCCTGCAATAAGGTTCTCAATTGATCAACTGTTACTGAGTCGCGGCCCTCACTTGTAGTAGAATGAATGTCAGACATAATGAAGTGCAAGTGTGTGAATGTGTACTCCCGTGAATTCGATCTCTCTTGTTTATCACTCAATAAGCCTTTTACTCGATAATACTCTCACCACTCGGGATTTTACCTTTTTTTCTCTCCTCACAGCTCAACCCTCAAAGGATAATCAAACTTAGACAAGATAGAGCAATGCCACTTGATTCAATCCAAGTAGATTGTCAAGTTGCCAAGATGAAACAAGGTAATTCAAGTAACAATCACTACCAAGTTCAAACTTGCTCAATGTAACACATTACACAATTACAACTCACACTTTCACTCAAGCACAAACTATCCAAAACCAAAACAAAACTAAGTGTAGCCAAACATATATATGGCTAACACTCGTTCAATGCCGTTGTGGACTTTATTATCTTGTTTTTTGGTTCGTTTCAATAATATATATATTTATATTTTCAATTTTCTTTTCGGCCCCTTTCTTTTTGCAATCGAACAACAACACTAATACAGCAAGTTCTCAAGACTATTACAAGAAACTCAAAGTTACTTCAAGAATCACTTAAGAACAACCCAAGTTTATCAAGAATACCTGAAGAATCTCAAGTCTCTACTTAAGAACATAAAACACGGTAATATGAGCTAAGAACAAAGATTCAACTATAGCTTCCTCCGAAATTCCAAAATTATAAAGAACATAAACAAATAAAATAAAGATAGATACCGGATGATTAGAGACTTCGCTTTGATACAAACTGATATGAGCCGCACTAGAACTGAGCTAACGCAACCCACATGAGATTAGCATAATCCCAGAAAAGCTAATATCCAGTAGATGATCTGTAGCAACTCGTCACTTCCTGGCGAGGAGGAGGATCCCTCGACTCAACTCAACAACACCAACAAATAACGAGGGTGAACGCCGCGAGATGTGATCAATATCTCGATAAGTTCGGGTGTCCAATGAAGAACAAAGTGAAAAGAAATCTCAACTCAAAGCATAAAAGCGTATACATTCTTCAAAGTTGGGAAAATGGCAAACGACTTTGTTGGATGCATATGCAAGCATAGGAATTTAAATAATAATAAAATAATAAATATTCTAAAAGTAGTCACAAAAAACCTTAAGTCGACTAAAATTACGGCAGTAAAGTCCTAACTTACGGCCCTAAAAAAAACATGTACGGCCGTACAAAATCTTCTGCATATCTTCTGCCAGAACTTGTGATCTTCTATTACGGCCGTATAATAATAGGTACGATAGTATGATATATTTTTATGGTTGTATAAACAAACGTACGGACATAATCTACTCTCTGCATGTTTTTGGCATTTTGGCTTCAAAAGATATAGACGTATGAAAAATTGTACAGCCGTAAGCCTTGAGTTACAGCCGTAAAGTTGGACTAGTTTCTTCAATTTTGATCCTGCTTATTCTCTACGCGTAATAGAGTGATTTCTTTCACCCTATTTGACTTCAATTCACTTCCCAAGCCTCCGGAGGACATCGTTAGACATTGATGACATGTTTCTTAATCAACCCCGCTAATGTCATCTTCGATTTAGTCGCCCTAGCTCTTGTGATCGGCCCGATTGGAATATGAAGTACGTCCCGTGAGCTTGATGACTCCAGGATCACATCACAGCGAGTGCCATGACCCTGGCATTCCTTCCAGGTGGAGTTGTGATCGTCTCTAGGCTTAATCTCTCAAACTCCATTTGTAGATGACGTTGTGTGGTTAATGCAGCCATCCGGCTAGACGTTTCTCCGCTTAGAGCATCCGCTATGATGTTTGCCTTACCAGGATGGCAGTTGATATCGTAGTCATAATCTTTTACGAGTTCCAGCCGCCTCCGTTGCCTTATATTTAGCTCCTTCTGCGAGAATATGTACTTAAGGTTTTTAATGGTCGGTGTAAATGTCACACTTACTACTATATAAGTAATGCGTCTGAGTTTTAGGGCATGCACGACAGCTGCTAACTCAAGATCATGAGTAGGGTAATCTTGTTCGTAGGATTTTAACTGCCTCGACATATAGGCGATGACCTTACAATGCTACATCAGCACACATCCCAATCCCTGTTTGGATTCATCACTATATACCACAAATCCCTTGGTCCTCTTTGGAACTGTCAATACTGGAGCATTGGGTAACCTCTTCTGTAGCTCTAGAAAACTATTTTACACTGGTTCAACCATACGAATTTTTTCCCCTTGCGAGTTAACAGCGTCAACGGCCCTGAAAATTTGGAGAACCCTTCGATGAACGTTCTTTAGTAGCCTGCTAACCCTAGAAAGCTACGGATCTCACTCACTACAGTAGGACATGACCAATTTTAAATAGCTTCCACTTTACTGGGATCTAGTTCAATTCCCTGTGTAACGATGACATGTCCGAGGAAGAAGACTCGATCCAACCAAAATTCTCACTTCTTGAACTTTGCAAACATTTTCTCTTTCTTAAGGATGCTTGGGGCTATTCTAAGGTGCTCTTGATGCTCCTTCTTTGTCCGGGAATAAATCAGTATGTCGTCAATGAGCGCAATGGCAAATTGATCAAGGTATTCATGGAACACTCGATTCATGAGGTACATAAAAATGGCAGGGGCATTAGTCTATCCAAATTGCATGACGAGAAACTTATAGCACCGGTATCCGGTTCTGAAAGCCGCCTTAGCAACATCGCTGGGCATGATCTGGAGCTGGTGATACCCTAATCTTAGGTCGATCTTTAAAACACACTAGCTCCTTGCAACTGATCAAACAAATCCTCAATTCTTGGGAAGGGCATTAGTTTTTTATAGTAATCTTGTTCAACTCCCTATAGTTGATGTACATCCTTATAGATCCATCTTTTTTCTTGACAAATAGCACAGGTTTCCCCCATGGTATACACTTGGCCTAGTAAATCCTTTTGTCAATAGTTTTTCCAATTGAGCATTTAACTCCTGCAACTACCTTGGCACCATTCGATATGGTGCCTTTGAAACTGGCGTAGCCCCAGGAACTAGGTTAATGGAAAACCCTACTTTCCATTCTAGCGGTATTTCCGTAAGATCGTTAGAGAAAACTTATCGAAACTCACTGACTACTGCCACATCTTCAACTTTTAACCTATGTTCTTCAATGGCCATCACTGTTATTAAAAATCCTACGTAGTCACCCGATCGTAGGAATTTCTTAGCTTCCATGGCTAAATGATAAGTAGTAGGGGTTTCGTTTTAACCACATGAATTCATAACTCTAACCCCTTGGATTCTATACAAACTCTTTTCATTCAGAACATAATAAGGTGGCGTGGTGCCTAGTTAACCAATCCATCCTTAGGATTACATTAAATTCATACATATCGAGTACATATAGGTTTGTGTCCAAAGGTTTCCCACCAATTTCTACATAGGCGGCGGTTACGACCGGACTCGTACTTAGGACACCTTCGGAAAGAGTAACTACCTCTAGAGGGTAGGCTACATATTCTTTGGGCATGTTGAGTTTGTTAACAGACATAGCGAATAAGAATCAATGGGTCAAACCAGAGTCTAATAAAGTATAAGCAAGTATTCTAGAGATAAGAATAATACCCGCAAGGACGTTGGGGCCCTGTTCTGTCTCCTGACTTGTCAGTGCAAACACCCTGGCTTGTGGCTTAGGCGAATTTCCTGGCTTATGCTGCTGCTGTTGTTCAGGTCTATTTTGTTGGGGTTTTGGGCAGGACCTAGTAGACTGGTCCATCTCGCCACAGTTATAACATGTAGCTATTCCCAATAGACACTGTTCGTGGTGACGTTTCCGAAATTTTCCACATACAGCATATGGTATAAAATTTGCTGAGCCTTGATTCCCCCGGTTTTTCTTCGTTACGTCTTCCCTATCCTCACCCTCATCATTCCACTTACGTTTCTCTATTGTCCCTTGATGGGATGTTTTACAGACATCACTTGCACTCTTTCTAAAGTTGGCCAACTGAGCTTTTGCCAGCACCTTATCATCGTTGGCTAGTACAAAAGTTACCACCGCTTGGCGGAGATCATCTCTTAGACCGAACTCGAAATGTCTACCTTGCTTCTCCTTGGTATCCAGCTACACTGGGGAGAAGCATGACAACTCGCCAAACTTCCTTTCATACTCAGTCAGGGTCATGTTACCTTGTTTCAGATCAAGGAACAGTCGCTATTTTCTGATTACAGATGTTCATCAGGTGGTCTTGTCGGAGGAACAACTCCTTTAACTCTTCCTATGTCAAGGCATGCCCTGTTGGTTTTGAACGAGGGGTTGTGTCCCACTGGTGCCTTGCTACCTTTTGCAAGACAAACGTGGCACACGTCACCTTCCCTGCCGCCATGCAGTCTATAAGATTGAATATCCGTTTGACCGCTATCACCCAATCCTCGGCCACCAGAGGATCATGCCCACCGTTGAAGGTTGGGGGCTGCAACTTCCGAAATTGTCCCACCATGGCTACCACACTATTTCCGTTATTGCCTGGTCCGAGCCATGAATGCGTCCATGAATTGCTAGAATTTGTTGTTGCCATTGTTATTTTGTTCTCTGCCCCAGTTGTTATTCGTGCTGTTACGTACGGCCATTTCCTTGAACAAAATTGCGGTAAGGTAATTAGTTTCCATTTATTTGTTGCTAAGCACAGAGTCGAATAAGGTGAAATAAAGAAATAAAGTACTTTTATTCATATATCAAATTGTCCAAATAACCAAAGGGATGAAATCCCTTGACATGCCAAGGGTTCCGGAATACTAAAACTAAAGGAAAAAACTAAAAAGAGGAAATAAGGGAACATCACAATTTTACGTCCTATCCTTAATTACTTTTAGTGGCACCCCGTTCAAGTCTAGCTCCTGGGTTTTCCCTTGGGTAAGTCACTTCTAAGTAGGATACAGCGGCGTACCTAGGACTTCTTGAAGAATCTTCCTCTGGATCTTCACCTTCTAGATCTTTCTCCATAATTTCTCTTCTAATTATATTCCCATCCTTGTCAACTGAAGGTACCTGGAAAAGGTTATCTGTAGGAGGCGCAGTGTAGTGACAAAAGTTTAGCACGTGGGGTTCCCAAAGTCCCCGAGATGCTGTAAGAAATTAATTAGCACATCGGGGCACGCTTGATAACTAAACATTTGCTCTATTCCTTCTAGAAAGATACTCCACTTTGGGTCTAAGGTTCTGTTAAGATGGTAGGCAATTTCTTCCGTGCAAAAGTTATACCCATTCTTTTGTACACCTCTTATAATTTTCTCCATAGGGCTTAGATGATCTTGTAGGCAATGGTTCTTATTTCTCTCGTAGGTACTAAGCATCTTGACAAACATGTTTCGCTTATAGGGTCGGGCTGTCTGGCGATTGTTGTTGCTACTGACCATCTATAAAGACGAAATTAGAAGCGTTTGTTTGTTAGGGAATTAAAAAATAAAAAGAAATGTATTAATTTTTCTAAAAATAACGGGTCTCCACGATGGAAGGTTTCATATTTAAGAGTTTTCAAAAACGTTTGGCTTTAAAAGACAAGAGTCAAGAAGCGCTTACTATATACACTTATGTATATTTGTGTTGGTTAACCCGTAGCCTTATTTTACTAATTTTCACAATGCGCAACTGAAAGGGCTTTCAGCTGGGGAGGGGGATTACACGAATCGCTTAAATCCCAAGCCCTGCTTAGACAATTTAGGTCTTGGTGACGAAGCCCAATTCAGTTTTGCCATTGTGTCCACTAGCAAACTCAGCATTGGGTTATATAGATGTAGGGGTTCCGCAATTTTTCTTTTTCAAACGAGTTTGAAAAAGTAGTGAGTAGAGAGGCCTACTTAGTTTCTTATGAAGCATGCACTTAGCGAAATATTTATTGCTGATTTCGAATATATAATATTGGCTAACATGCACACTTATACTAGTATTTGATACTAGTATTCTAATTTCCCCATGTAAAAAAATCACAAAAGGTCATAATTATGAATTCCTAATTAACATGATTTTCGAAAATATGTACATTTTCATAATTTATAAATTCCTATCTCATGCTTCTCTACTCAATTAATTCACATAACATAGCATAACATAACTTTAAAATACCTATCGAGGAGATTGGAGACTTAATAGGAAGTGGTGGGCCTTTCATAAAAATAAATTTTTTTGAGGCTGAATAGTACCCGCGGTACTGTTGGCGTGAATAGTACCCGTGAATAGTGCTGTGAAAACGAACTTTATTTTGGTCTACAAAAAGGTTGACCTGCTCTGATGCCATTTGTAATGCCTCAATCTTTTGGACTTGGGGATTAAAATTCATAACATAGTAAAACTCAGTTTTATTCATTAAAGAAATAGTTCAATCTGAACACTTAAATACCGTAAAGAAACAACATCGTTTGTTACTGGGAATAACACTGAATCTTTAAAAAACTTAAATGAAAATGTCAACTAGCCGACCCCCGCTATCTCAAATCAGGCCCCAGTTCACCTAAGGCATAGTTACCCGAAACATGACATAATCCGAAAGCATGAGATTGAATAACAGTAATTAGAACTTAATATCATGGTGATAATTCACATAATCATAAACTTAACATAGGAGGCCGAACGAGACCCGACTTCACAGGTCTCGTGAATCCTTAAGCGTACTGCCACTAAACTCTGATACTGAACTTACAACTTACACATGGGATCCATAGCATGTCATGAATTAAATGCATAACATAAAATTATGCTTACCTTGGCTTACTAAGGCAAGAGCTTTAATTGCACAACTAGACAAAAAGGCAGGAAATTAAAGCTTAAGAAAGTATTGATAACTTTGTTGGTGGGAGAATAATGAAGGGAGCAGGGGTCTATTTATAGGGTTAGAAGGGGAGTTCAAGTAGACTTATGAAAGATTTTAGATAAACCATAATAAAGGCAAATCAAATCTTGCAGATTTATCCCATACCTAATATCTTTTATTAAAATTCTAATTGATTAATTATGGCCGATCATAAATCATACAACATGTCATAATTCAAACTTAGCCAATCATATAATTCTTTCTCATACTTTAACATTATCTTGAATAAAATCACTTGTGATAATATCCAACTAATAATATCATCTTAATATCTTTATAAATTAACAATTAATATCCAAATAACCAGGACATAATCCTATTCCCGCATTTAATATGTTATCTAATTTTAGGGTGGGCTAAAACTTACTTTTAGGCTCCAACATATCATAAAAGAGGCCCATGTGTGTACCTAACATATTGGGCCTTTAATTCTAGGGTATAAAGGCCCAAAAAAAGGGGTCATTACAATTATCCTCTTCTTCTTCAATAGATTGAGCAATACACGTCTCAAGTGGATCCTTAGAAAATGGGCCGGGGAAAGATTGAAGCACCAAATGATCGATGGCATCAATTCTCGAGCAAGAGTCCGGATTAGATGGATACTCCAATGTTTTGAGAACGTTGAAGGTAACTTGTTCTTCGTTGACTCTTAGAATGAGCCTTCCTTCTTATACATCAATGAAAGCCCTTCCCATAGCTAGAAATGGCCTTCCCAAGATAAATGGGAATATCTTCATCTTAATCCCTATCTAGGATGATGAAATCCGTGGGGAAAATGAATTTATCCACCTTAACAAGCATCTCCGCAACAACATGTCATGGATGTTTTATTGACCGACCCGCCAATTGCAGTAAGACTATCGTTGCCTTTGTTTCTCCCACATTCAAGTTCCTGAAAATAGATAAAGGCATTAGATTGACACTTGCCCCTTAATCACAAAGAGCTTTACCTATATTCAAATCACCAATTGTACATGGTAAAGTAAAACTCCCTGAGTCTTTAATCTTCGGGGGCAACTTTTTTTGTAGTACTGCACTGCACTCTTCAGTCAACATCGTAGTTTCGTGCTGTTCTAGCTTCCTTTTGTTAATCAAGATGTCCTTCATGAATTTAGCATAGGTCGACATTTGAGCAGGAGTATCTGCTAAGCGAATGTTAATGTGAAGTTTCTAGAACACTTCAAGAAACTTGGCAAATTGTGTATCCAATTTGTTCTTCCCAAGCCTTTAAGGAAAAGGAATAGGAGGAACATACACCTTCACTTGATGTAGAGGAGTAGGAGTCAAGGTGCTAGGTTGATCTTCTTTAGGTAATTCATCATTCACTTCGGCCTTCTTTTCTTCCTTCTTAGATTTCTCCAGCTTCTCCAAGTAATCTTCCCGGCTATCTCGGGTAATTCCACTCCACTTCTCGTGGCGATAGCTTTCACATTCTCGCGTGGATTTACCACTGTGTCACTTGCAAACGTCTCTTGTTTCCTTTGTGATAAGGTCTTAGCGAACTTACCAATTTGATTCTCCAAATTCTTCATTGAAGCGTCATTTCTTTCTTGACATTTCATTTGTTGGTCGGCTAACCATGCTAGGGCTTCTTCCCATCCAAGCTTCTTCCCTCGTCTTGGAGGTGGTGGTAGAGCACATTTTGACTATTTACATATGAGAAGTTAGGGTGATTCCTATAGCCAGGATTGCAAGTCTGTCCGTATGGGTTGTAGCTTGGACGTTGGAAGTTCTGAGCATAAGCTACTTGTTTGGATGAAGAGGAAGTTCCTTGTTGAACTAACGGGGCATGTCAAGCTTTGATCATTAGCTCCACATATTTCACATGGATTGGAGGAATGAGTTGGAGGTTGAGATTGTACCACATCAACTCATTGAAGATTAGCTAAGGATATCTCATTCACGGCCTTAATCAATGCTTCTATCTTAGCTAGCATTAAATTAACGGCTTCAACCTCGTGCATCCCACCGACTTTCTTCTTAGCATTTCTATTCAACCATCTCACACTTGGTTCACTCATTCACTCAAATAAATCAAAAGCTCATCTCATAGTCTTGTTACCCGATGATCCATTGGAAAAAGAATCCATATTCGATCTACAAGATGGGAGTAGACCGGAATAGAAATAGTTCACTTGAGAAAGTAAGTTAAGTCTATGATTAGGGCATGTCCAGACCATTTCCTTGTACCTTTCCTAAGCCTCATGAAAGAATTTATATTCCTTTTGCGTAAATGTGGAAATCTCATATTTAAGCTTGGCAATCTTGCTTGAGGGAAAGCACTCCGTTGTAAACCTTTGGACAAACTCGGCCCAAGTTGTAATACTCCTTGAAAGCAAACTATCCAACCATTCTCTCGCCTTATCCTTTGAGTTGTAAACAAACAATCTCATCTTTATTGCCTCATCACTTACCCCATCATACTTGAAATTCCCGGCATTCTCCAAGACTCGGCTTAAATGCTAATAAGGATTTTCTTTTGTTCTTCCATAGAATGCGATGTTGTTCGAAAACGTGTTAATTATCTCTGGGCAGATTTGGAAATTTGTAACCCTGAATGAAGGATAAATAACACTTGGTTTGACATTTAATAAAGGAGGGTTCATTAAATCTCCGAAAAGCATGTCATCCTCATGGACAACCACTGGAACCTTACGTTCATTGGGAGGAGATAGAGGATTATGTTCTTCTTCCGCCATTTCTCTTGCTCTTCTTCTCCTTTCTGCGCTATGTCTTTTTCTTCCTCTTTGAAACGTGCTGTCAATGTCAGGATCAAAAGCAACTACTTCTAAATTTCGAGCTCTCGGCATGCACTAGAAGGTATCTCTACAAAACATGCACCATTAGTCTTCCTAGGGTTAAGATAGAAGACAAATAAAAACATAAAAATAAAACACAAGTAACTAATGTCATGATCACCAAAGTCCCCGGCTACGATGCCAAAAACTTGTTGGTTGTTTACACACGCAATAATATACCGCAAACTCATGGGATGTACAAGTAGTAAAGTCTTGGAATTAAAAGTCGGATATCATTCCCACGAGGATGAAAGTAGTTTAACACTAGTTAATTGATGAATACAATGCATGTAATGAACTAAAAGCTTTTAAAACATGTAATGAAGTAAAGTAAAGCAAGTAAACGCGGTGATAATTTGAAAATGAGAAATAAAGTTGAGATTATTGGTTTCGTTTGATCACTATGTAATTAATGCTCGGCTAGTTCTCACATGAGGCCCGATTTTTCTCAAACAGGTTATTCCTCTCTCGAATGTCAAATCCCCCCTTTTCGATCAACTCAACCTACTATATCTCTATATTGATTAAAGGTTGATCAAAAGCAAAAAAATTTCCGAAAAATACTCAAAGGATCATCCAAGGTGAGATGCATATCGCTATCCTCACTGAGAACTTCTAGTGAATGCCATTTGGTCTAAGTTAAATATTCTTCTCTCAAAGCCTATCCAAATCACAAATCAACAACACTTGTTGGCCAAACAAGTGAAGAGCAACAAGAACAATGGAATCCACATACAACTACAAGTAACACAATGACTTGGCCAAGCTTAGCACCAATAAGATGATCAAACTTGCCAACAATCCCAACTTAGAAACTTTTACCCCATAATAGCAAGTAAAGAAATCATGAAAATGGAAATAGTCATTATAATGTAAAATTCAAGGAGTAAATACAAAGAAGATGATCAAGGGACTCGCTCTAAGTCATGGACGTGAAGCAAATAACCATGATCTTCTTCAACTACCAAGCATGTAAAGGTGCGACTTAGCTTCTCCTTTTTTCCCATTTCTAGCTAAATCAGGGAGGATAAAAAGATGGAATAAAGGCAAAAACATCTAAATTATAAAAAATCTAAAATTGACTACAACGCCCCGTAAGTGGAGTAGAAAATAGGGAGAAAATAATGAAACAGCAAAAAACTATCAGAGCTCACAATTCTGGTTCTATCATATGCATGGCTGTAAGTACCATTGTTACGGTCGTAATACCTTTCTTACTGCCGTAAGCCTTCTTTTTACGGTGATAATATCACGTGTAAATTTCGATAGCATCTCCCGATATTCTGCAAAGCCTACGATCTATGTGATTTGTACTATATCACCAAAGAATAACAAGGAGACGCTATCAAAACCTTTACACATGAAATTATATTTACTAATAATATATTCTAATAGCAGAACTCCAATAAATCACAAATCAATGACAAACTATCCAACTATTTGGAAGTTAGTGAATTATAAACTAATCTTCAAACCGGCACTCTAAGCTCGATGATAAGTGCAATGACATGTAAATAACATAAATATTTAATAAATAAATAAGGAAGCAAATAAAAAAAAGTTTTAATTGCATCCATGAGTACTACACATTCGCATAACCGGATAGCATCACTAAACTGATACTATTTTCAAAATTTGAAATCTTACCTTAGAAAATGTATAATAAACTTTTCGGTTCAGAGTGGTAATTCAGATATGAATTTTAGAATCTTTCGAAGCCTGAACAAAGTATAAAAACACACATGCTTATAGAAAAAACACAACTTCTAGTGCACTAAGAGTATTTCCAAAGTAGCAAATGAATATCGTGCATATTTGTTAACTAATCAACTTAGATGAATTAATTCAAGTTTTTGTTACTCATCTAATTCAACTTATTCTTCTCCTTCATTTCACACTAGCATTGGCATTAAATCCTAAGAACTTGTTTAGGGTTATCCAATAGCTAGATGTTAAGTTAAAAAACTCACCTTAATTTAATACACTTAAGAAAGAATTTGTTAATCAGATCTTCCTAATCAATTGGAGTTGATAAATTGAAGAAGGAATAGTAACACGTTGCGTGGAAAAGATTAATATGAGTTATTAATACAACGAAACCCGAGAACTAGATATATCTTCAAGCGTTTCATTTTATTTCCTTTATTTTGTCATTTTATTTTCAAGATTCACAAAAAACCCCCCATTCCTATATTAATGGATAAAAACAACTAGATTAAGACTGTTCCTCTTGGGTTTGACACTTACTTACCACTTCTACATTAATTTGTAGTTTTCAAACTGAGTAACGAAATAAAATAAATTTTTGTGTACTTCGGCAATGCACTCAGGTTCGATTGAATCTAGAATTTGGGGATCTATCGTTATGGTTTGCCGATGGGTTTTTCGAGTATTATTGCTGGTTCCAATTTTATTTATTATTTTTAACAAATGGTGCATTCACGGTTAAAAATCGTGACAATCGTACATTTAGGTCACGGTTAGAAACTATGACCCACTAACTGCGAATTGTCACGGTTTGGAATTGTGACAATAAAAAATTCAAAAATTATAAAGAAGATATGAGTCATGGTTTTTAACCATGACAATCACTGAGAATTTGAGTCATGGTTAAAAACCGTGACCCCTTCAAAATCTATTGCGTGACAAATCCCTTGTTTTGGTGTATTGTTTGGTGAATTCATTCTTGGGACACAGTTTGGGCACATAATTGCAGCAATCAATTTGGAAAGTATACTTGGTGATCGAAACATTAACCTAGTATATGGAGGAGGTCTCTGTGGAGTCGTAGGATGTGCCACTCAAGTTGATCACGCTCGAGGAACCAGAACGGTAGTTGCCACCCTCCTACCATTGAAACAAGTGTATGGAAGAATAATAGGACTTGAGGTACAAGCAAATGCAATGCATAATCGCATGAAATTCATGGTAACAAGTTTTGATATATTCATTGCATTACGATGATGTTTTGAAATATTAGAACAAATCTTTAATGTAATCTCTTGGGCCCAGTTGAACTTGTATACTAATCCAATTGGTCTTTCAAATGTTCAGCACAGTGGTTTATTGTCATTTTTGATTCTGCAACTGCACAAATGTTAATTTTTCCTATTTCACCAAAAATTCTTTTAACTGCACAGAATTATGAAATTTTGTGATTTTACTCACTCCATTTTAATTTTGTTATTTAATCTGCACAATGTTGATTTTACTCACTCCATTTTATGAAATTTTGCATTTCAGAATTTTTGTATGATCGTAGTTATGCAACAATCAGGTGATATCTCTCATTCTTCTCCTTTAATAACATTAAGGACAATGTTAATTTCAGTTCGGGGGGTGAGGGATTTATGCAGTTTGTAAAATCATTAGATATCATAATTTTTTTATAGCAGAGTACGGAGTTATTTTTCAACCTTGATGCACATCATGAATTTTTTTTGAATAAAAAAAATATTAAAAACATTGAGAAGCGCAAAACACAATTTTAAAAAAATGATCTTGCTATTTGTAAATTATTTAGTATTGTTATTCCTCTTGGAAGTGATGTAACTGAATTTCGTGGGCATTTTGGCTTCTGAAATTTTTTTGAGCCTTTATACTTACACATACATATCAATCTCACAGTTTTCTTTTATGTGCGATATTCTTCCTTGGATTTGTACCTCTTGAACTTGCTTTGCTTCTCTTCAAAGTAACACTAATGCATGCAGGTAACATAAATATGATTAAGGCAATCTTCATTCTCTACTTTTAACCACAATTAGCCAAATAGCCTACCTTGAGCATAAGTTCCCTTTGTTTAGCCATTTTTAGCATTATTGACCTTTGTTTTTATTATAAACCTACGATACAAGTCCTCAAGTCATAAAATAAAATATTTACCCAGCCTAAAGACTAGTGGAGGATTGTTTATCACTGATGTTAGTACTTTTTATGCACAAAAAAAAACACGACTGAGCTAGTGAAAACAATTGTTGATTGTAGGAATTCTCACTTAGTCCAGCAATTGTTCATGTACATACAGAATTAGGAGTTGGTGAAGGATCATTCAATGTCTTTGGAATGGTCTCTTCTTTGTGGATACCAATATTTATGGGCTATAGATGCATAAAACCTGAATTTGAGAAGATGCTTTAATGAGTGATTGCATCCACTTGACTTGTATATTTGAGGTACAATGATTAATGAGTGATTCACTAGTCTCTATGACCGTCGATTTACATTCCCAAAATATTTCCTACCTTGGTCTGAGCCCCATTACCGGCCTTGAAAAGTCTTTATGATTTGTGTCATGTATGCATGTGTACCTAGCAGTCAAGAATGAGAATAATTACAAACCTATGGTAGGACACTGTCATGGGAAAGAATTTTGAGCGAAACACATACCCTTCAAGCACATGAGAGAAGAGTGATCATACCCATGTCGTTTTTCAATGGAAATGCTTACTAAGTAATTGCAAGTAGTTTGAGAATGAAATTTTATAAGTTTATGAGTTTTGAAAGGTAAATGGTCCTTCATTGCTAATTTTATCATATTAAAAGATTTGTTTTGCTCAGGACTGCCAAAGATTAAGTGTGGGGAAATTTGATGTGCAATTAATTAAAGTATATTTTATGTTCTTTTCCCCTTATGTTTTAACATTTTTGTGCTTAGCGTAATAAAAAATCATCGTATGTTTACTCATATGATTCAATCAGAAAAAATACATATCTTGGAGTAAAAACATAAAAAAAAACAAAAACAAAACAAGATATGTACAAATTTTGTATGAGAACTTATGTGATGTACATTTTAGGGCAACGCAAAAAATAAAAAATAAAAAAATCAACAACTCGTATTCACTGGTGCACTGCAGTATTTTTACCATGACTTGAGCTCTGGATATCGAAATGACCTGATTCAAGAAGGGCTGGAAAGTAACTCAGTTCTCTACAAACGCTATCTCTGGCCTTGAAGCCAAATTCGGCGGGAAAATGGACGAAAATTGAGGTTGAAGACAGCATATTTTGCAACTAAAGCATTCAATGCCACCTTTAGGTGCAAAAGTCATAACTTGGTCTACAAAAATTCAATTGAGATCATTCAAGATAAATTTAAAAGACAAACTAATGCACTTTAGCTTGGTGGAGGACCCAAAAGCATATATGGTGAAAAAATTGGTCAAAAGGCATATGAAAGTGGAGTTACTAGTTGGGGAATACAATAGTGAAGATGCTTTTCACGCTTATAAAAGGGCAGGGCCATGAGCTTGTTCAACACACCTAACTCAAGAATATTCTCCATAGCTTCATTTCTTATCTTATATGTTTTATATTCTAGTTATAAGTTTTATTTGAAGAAGAAATGTAGAAGAGTGGACAGGAGGACTTTCAAGGAACTTGCTTCCAACCAACAATCCTACACTTTTCTTTCTCTTCATCTCTTTAAGTTTCATAATGTTATTTTGAGTTTATTTGCCATATGTCTAACTAATATTCTTTTGATTAAGGATGATGTTGAAGCTCTAGACATGGATCATTGATTTTCAAGTAAAAGTTTATTTTGTTTACCATGATTCAATTGTATCTAAATTTCATCGATTTACTTCTATATTTCATTTTGTTCTTCTTTGCTACTTCAATGGCTTGATAAATAATGGTGTTAGAGTGATTAATGTTATACTTGGAGTCTTAATACTTAATCGTTAAATTTTCTAAATGACTAGAAACAACTGCAATTTAACCTTTGCATGTGAAATGTAGCATAAGTCCAACAAACCGAGCTTATGAGTTTGTTACCTAGAATAAACTATTATTAAAATTCCATCGCCCATTAATTAAACCTAGAGAGCTTATTCTAGTTCATTAATTGGATAGAGGTTGGTTAAAGAGCTTGTTTTATCGAACAACTAAATACGAACCAATTACCGATCAACTAAATGCGAACAATTACTGATTAACCAAGTTTGTAAGCTTTCTGAGGGTTATTACAATTAGTGTTGATAAATGAAAAGACTTTGTTTATAGAATGTGATCCAATGTCTATAAGTGGGTACTGATTTATTAATCATCTTTTATTTATTGTTGTTCTTCATTTATATGCTTCAATAACACAAAACAAATCCCCCCCCCCTGGGGCCAAAAATAAAAAAACCAATTTCGAGAAACTTGTATATTATCTCAATCCTTATATAAGAATGATCCTTACCCATTGTTGTACTTTGCAATGACAAAATATTTATAGTACAACGAGTTTGGAATTAACCTTGATGCACTTAAGTACATAGGAAAAGTTCACATCAATATTTGTTCTTGGCATGAAAAACTGACTATGAGGATTGAGAAGAATAATCAGAGAAGGCAATGACACTAAAGACGGACGGATGCAAAGATAGACAACAATTTTTTCTTTTTTTTTTTCTTTATGTGTGCAAGAGAGAAAACCTCCTTGCAAGTGGTGAAAAACTTTTGGTACTTAACCCAATAATTATCTTTTCATTGTTTTTTCTTTCCTTCTTTCTTTTTTGTTTTCGTCGTCCCTTTTCCCATTCTCGTTCCATAAATGACTTCTTTTACTTAGTTGTTTTAAAAGGATTTTTATAGTTTTACAAAATTTTAAATTTAAAAATTCAAAAATAAGTAAGGTTATTTACAAAAGTCCAACCATCTCGATTCCATGGGGATTGTATTGCCCAATTGTGTGGTTTGACCACGTGATCACACAATACAAAATCTAGATTTTGTCAAGATTTTGTGTCACGCAATACGACCACATGGCAGAATATTATTTTCTGAAATTTTAAAAACTATCGATAACTAACAAAAGAAAGCTAAAATGGCAAACAAAACCTTGTTTGCAGCAGCAAAGTTGCTGGACGTATCTGGCTTGTTGGGAAAGATGAAAAATATATATTATGCATCCAAAATAGATGTCGTATGTTAATTACATTCTCGAAACATGGTGAAATTGGTAGACACGCTGCTCTTAGGAAGCAGTGCGAGAGCATCTCGGTTCGAGTCCGAGTGGCGGCATGCCGTCTTCTAAAAGAACTAAATAGATCCTATAATGAATGAATTCAATTCCTGATTTAAAGAGCTTCTCTTTTTTAAGATTTTATGATATTTTCAACCTTAGAGCATATATTAACTCATATTTCTTTTTCGACCATTTCAATTCTAATTACAATTCATTTGATAACCTTTTTAGTCGATGAAATCAGAAAACTCTACGATTCGTTAGAAAAGGGCATGATATTGGCTTTTTTATGTATAACAGGATTTTTAGTTATTCGTTGGATTTATTCAGGACATTTTCCACTAAGTAATACCTCGTATTTTTCCCTCTGCCTCGGGCTGTCTCGCGATACCCTCTACAGCTTGACCCGCAGCAGTCCCTTGACCAACTCCAGGTCCGATAGAAGCAAGCCCTACGGCCAATCCAGCAGCAATAACAGAAGCGGCAGAAATCAGTGGATTCATGATAAGTTCCTCGTACCAAAAAAAAGAAATGGTTAATGATACAATACAATAAACCAAGGAATTATGACTGAATTATTCCATCGTTGACAATTCAATTATAATAATTACACAACCATTAGACATCAATACACAAGCATGACATATTATTACACAATCATTACGCACTCTGTGGGCTCAATTACACACTTTAAAAAATAATTACAGAATCATTAGACACATTGCAACCATTACATAAGCATTGCACTCATTACAAAATCTGTATAATGGGTTGACAATCAAATTTGCACATCATCCAAAATTTATGTCATGTAATCCAATAGGTCTATACCATGCAATTGCATGGCACAAAATCTTACACTATGTGACCAAATAGAAAATTTGCCCCATCCCGCGTCCCGAATTTATGTCAATATGGTGGAAAAAAACCATTTTTTCAATTATCTTCAACTTGCATGATTTTCAAAATACCAAACATAAAAAACCCTTATTTCGCCTAATTTCCTCCTTCGAAAGAAACGTTCACCACTTATAATGGACCAAAACAATGCATTAAATAACGTTTATATCTCCCTATTTTGCCTTTTTCGTTAAAAGAGTAAGGGGTTGTTTTTTTTATTGTTGGCTTTTGGCCTTAATCAAATAATTTTCTCTGTGTGTGTGTTTTTTTTTCTGTGGCTTTAGCTAAAGTAACATTGTTTTCCCAATCTCATTCAATGAACAACACATTTTACTTTAGTCATTTTAAACAAAACCACACACTTATATTGGACCAAAGTAACACATTAAATAACATCTATATTTTTCTATTTTACCTCTTTATTTTTCATTTCTTTCAGGCCGGGCAGTGGCTTGAGGCCCATGAAGCGACTGTCTCAGGTCGAAAACCTATGAGGACCCTTTTTCCAAATTTCTTCTTCGCATCTTTGATTTTATAAAATGTAAGAAGGTAGCCATCATTACTTACATTAGTTTATGGTGTAGTGGCAAGGAATTAGTCAAGCGGGGGTTAGCATTAGTGGTTCAATTGCTCTTGCCAACCTAAAAACATTTTTATTTTTTCGAACTTTCTTTGTTCAAAATTTTTGGACAACTATGATTTCATTAGAATTTGCACAATTATATTCTCTAATATTTAATATTATATCTTCTAAAAAAATTAACATTAAATTAACATTATATGCAAAAGTTTTCTCAAATATTTAAATAAAATTTGCAATACATTCTAAAACACTATATTTAATATGCAATCCAATATTGTCACATTTTCTTATTTTCAACTAAAATTCTAAGTATGGTTTTTCGACAAATCATTATCTCAAAATTCATCTGCATATAGCCACAAAATCTCAAAATTATATATCTCTAGACTAAGCAAACTTTCATTAAAAAACTTCTTCAAAAACTTAACATCATCATATAAAATATCTTCCAGACAACCTCTTGTCAAAAAAAAAATCCTCCGAACAACCAAATTAGTTTAGGGCATGAATAGACTACAAAAGATTTTTAAAAATAGCAATTGAAGGCGTTTATTCTATTGATAAAAATACTCCCTTACTCGTACATCATTTAAGGTTCAATTTACCATTTTACCCCTATGTTCCCCCCTTTTACTAAAAAATAATAGAAAATGTATAAAATTAACTATATGAACTTCGACAATTATTTAATGGTGAAAATTAGAGTTTTACTAGTATCATCTATGAGAGAGATATGAAATAGTACTTGATGAACTTTACATTTAAATTACATTTTTTAGTTGTGAATGGTGACTTGTGTTGGTAAAAGAAAAATAAATTATTGAAACTTTGATTAATATTTTTCCTTCAATAGCAAAAAAAAAAAAAGAAATATTAAACCTTTTTTTCTATTAGATTATTATAATGTAAAAGGAGGTGCTATAGAGATTTTTTCTTTTCATTTTTTCATTATTATTGTTGTGTCTTTAGTCAGCTACTAGTTCTCATAAAACACCTATAAATTTTATTAATTCCCATTTTAAGAAGTTCACCTTAGGCGGTGAAATCACAGACTCGGCACTGATTTCTTTTACCATGTATCTGCATTTCTCTTTGTTTTGCTCTCTTCGCCTCTTTAGCCATCTTCACCTAACACCCTTGATTGGGATAATGTGTCATTTTCTTTCATTCAACTTGTTGCATTCTTGGCAATTACTCCTCTATTTGTGTTTCTTTTTCTCTCATTTTATTTTTCCTTTTTCTTTCTTTTTTATTTTGGAAATATCTTAGCCTTTCTTGGCTTTGCTCTCTTTCATTTTCTAAAATCTTATAGGTTTACCACTTCAGCTAATAGATTGTAGTCCCTCGTTTGTGTAAAATTTTCATTTGGTAGTTTTATTAAACTATTCGTCAGTTATCGTTATCATAATATTGAATATAAATAAAGAACTCTACGCTAGAAAAATATGATACCATATTCTATTAGAGTAATTATACGTGGACATTTGTAATTGACATTTTAAGCGTTATGATTGTTTTGTGAAAATCTTATTGGGTCATGAAAATGTGCATTGAGTGATAATCACATAGGCATCTCTTCATCTAATAATAGCGAAATGACGCATCGGAACATCAACTTCGAAAGTGTTATTTATGCCTTGCATTCGTTTTACGGCTAGATCCAATCTCCTAGTCCCTGTGGAAAGGAAAAAGAATGTAAGGCCCTTCCTTTCCAGAATGGTATAATCCCTCAATCACCTCAGAATGGTAAGGAGTGATCTCGTAGTTCTTGGCCTGTGAAGATGCGTTGTTAGGTGCTCCATTTTCTTTTCCCATTGAGGCCGAACCTAAACCTGTGCTCGAGAGATAGCTGTCCATACACTGATAAGGGATGTATGGACTCTCGAGAAGAGAGAAGCCTTGTGATCCTCCTGGACCACCTGAATCCCATGAGTGAATCAAAAGTTTGATCTAGATTGGATGTTATCAAATCTTTCTCTATAATCTGGTTTGATTTTGTAGTCCAAATAATCCCGTACCATGACGTATCTGGAATAGTAATAATTAGTGAAATAAAAAGACTTGTACAAACCATTGAAGTAACTCCATCTCCAACGGTCCAAAGATGAAAATCTTTGTAATATTCTGAACCATTCATGAACATCACAGCAAAAATGATTAAAACATTTATAGCTCCCACATAAATAAGGAGCTGCGCAGCAGCTACAAAATAGGAGTTCAATAGAATATAGAATAAGGATATACAAAGAAGAACCAATCCCAATGAAAAGGCCGAGTAAATTGGATTGGGAAGTAATACTACTCCTAGACTTCCTAATATAAGACCCAATTCCAGAAAGACTAAAAGAAAATCATGTATTGGTGCAGGTAAATCCATTTTCTTTTTTTTATAGAAAAAAATAGAGAAATCCAAATATTTCATGACTTTGTTGACCTGACCAGGAAAGAAGAAGTTGATACTTCGTTAATTGAATGAAATTTGATTTGAATGGATGAGGTGGGGGTTGATGTAGATACAGTTATTGGACTACTCTTATTCTTTTATTCTTTATCCGAGAGAGGAGTTTGAAACTCTCTCTCTATTTTGAAATCATTATTCGAATAGAAATCTATTTTCAATTTTAAATAAGCCACCTTTCTCGCCAACCAACCCATTGACCAAGAAAAAAACCTCATTCTTTTGGATCCAAAAAAAAGGGGGATAGAGTGGTTTTTGAATCACGGATTTTATCCATTTTTTATTTGAGGTGAATTCGAAATTGTTCGTATTGTGTAATCGTCAATTATTGACACCGGTAATCGGCCTAAAGCAATTTGATTATAATTCAATTCGTGACGATTATAAGTAGAAAGTTCATATTCTTCAGTCATCGATAAACAATTTGTTGGACAATACTCAGCTCAATTACCACAAAATATGCAGATTCCAAAAAATCAATACTGTAATCAAGTAATTGTTTCTTTCATACAGGTAATTGAATAGTTACAGGTAACCGATTCGCGTGGGACAAGGTAATCATGAAACCTTGACCAATGTACCTTGCAGCTCGTATTGTTTGTTGACCATAATTCATGAACTCAGTTACCATAGGAAACATATCGTCAATATCTATAAAAAATTTTAGACTTCTTTCTCTTGTTTGAGTCTTGTTTGAGACAAGTTGTGAATATAGAATATTCTAGTCCTTTACAGTGAAAGAACTTGAAATGAAGTTGTTAATAATAGATTACCTAGAGAAATAGGTAAAAGAAATTTCCATCCAAGATTTAATAGTTGGTCCATTCTTAATCTCGGTAAAGTCCATCTTGTTGCAATAGAAACGAACAAGAACAAATAGGTTTTAGCTAATGTAATAAAGATACCAATTATTGTTTCAAAAACTTTACCTCTTTCAAAAAGCTCAGGAACGAATAGGTACGGAATGGAAAGATTCCAACCTCCCAAGTAAAGAACTGTTACAAATAATGAAGAAACTAGTAGATTCAGATACGAAGCAACATAAAATAAACCAAATTTTATACCTGAATATTCGGTTTGATAACCTGCTACTAATTCCTCTTCTGCTTCTGGTAAATCAAAAGGTAATCTCTCACACTCGGCTAGAAAAGAAATTAGAAAAACAATAAACCCTATAGGTTGACGCCACAAATTCCACCCCCAAAAACCATATTTTGACTGCGCTTCAACTATATCAACTGTACTAAAACTGTTAGATAATCATAGTCGACGATAACATCACTGTTTCCATCGCTATTACAGAATCGTACATGAGATTTTCACCTCATACGGCTCCTCAGAGGTCGCAAATAAATCGAAGTACCCCTCGATATTATCTGTAACGCCCCGAATTCACTTAAATCCGGGACGTTAACCTTTCTTATAAATCTTATCAAGCGGAAGAATAAATAGAAATTTTGATCATCAAATTCACTTTAATCTTTCAAAAATTCTCCAAAGTTGACGGTGAATAAGAAGATGAGAGGGTATATAAGGTTTTTGTCAAAATTAACTCAGTTTTTAAATAATAGAGTTTCACTTCGTAAATGAATTTAAATATTTGAATTTTTAAACAATTTAACTTTTAAAATTAGAAGCTTCAATAATTCAAGACTTGACAATATGTGAAGAGTAATTCTACTAAACATAAATAAATTAATCTCATAAAATAGTTTTGTAAATTCTCTAATCGGTTGCCACTGCCATTTGCCCCATCGCCGATTCCATAATCTGCAAATGTTTCATAAAATTTGAAAATATGAGTAATGAATTACTCAGTAGGTCCACAGCGCACGTTAGTCAAACTGTAATAAGATGGTAGGTACATGCATGCATATTATGAATTACTTGCGTCCGGCCGAACATTGAACGTGCACGTAAACATTTAACATTCTTGTGCCCGTAGGCTCCTTGACATTCATGTGCCCGAAGGCTTCATAGCATTGTTGAACCCGAAGGCTCCATTACATTCATTATTCATAAAAATGACATGGGCAACGTACACTACACGAGCGGTTATCGTAACAAGTGCGCAAGTAGAAAAACATAGAGCTTTAATTTAGGGACCTACCTTATTTTCTGAGTTTGAGCGTAGGTTTGGGTTGGTTTTTAACTCTCCAAATCCCGTGCGTCGTCTACAATTAAAGGAAATTGTTAAATTAGCGCTAGATGTTCGGCTTATAAAATAAATGAGTGAATTTGGCTAATGTTTAAAATATTTTTAGCTTTACTCATTTAAAAGAAGTAAAATAGTTAAAATAAAATAAAATAAGAATTATAATTTAAACAGAAATAAGTTAAATAAAATTAGATAATCATTCTCATAAAATAAATAGAGTTAAATTTAATAAAATAAGTTGAGCATGATAATAAAACTAGATAAAATAAAATAAATTAGAATATAATAGGATTTTCCACGAAACTAAATAATTTTAGATATGACGATTTAAAATAGGGGGACAAAATTGACTGGCGGAAAAACTTTGGCTTCGTGACTATTTGTAAAAATAAAGCAGAAACGAGGGGCTAACTTTGATAAAAGGGAGCTTTAGGGTCAGGGACTAGTTTTAGAAGGAAAACTGAAATTGGGCCAACTAATAAAGCTTTATGATGAAGGAGGATTTATTGTGCAATATCCTAAATAGATCCCCAATTTAGAATTGATTTGCAGCAACTTCTTCTCCATTCTCTGCAATGTTCGAACCAAGATTGAGCAAGGTGGATTTGAGGTGGACTTTAATCACATGGTCGGCGGCTACACCGCCGGCGATCGTGAGTGGCACCATCGCCAGTGGGCGGTGGTGGTGGTGGTCTCGTGGCTTGGTCATGGGAGTATGCAAGTGTTAATATGTATATATATAGATATATGTATATATGTATGCGTATATATGAGTGTAATTGTGGGTTCGTGCGCATGAGTTTTGTGAGGGCTACTGGTGGTACATGATGGTGATGGTTATAGCGGTCGATGGTGGTGGTGATGGACGATGTTGGTGGAAAATTCAATTTGCCGAGTCGAGTTCTCGACTCGGTTTGTAACTTGGCTCAATGGTTTGTTCCTGTTCATCCCCCCTCCCTCTATAATTCCATGGACTAGATCAAGAGGGTGATGGTGGTGCGGTGTGGTGGCGATGGGGGTGGGCTGCGTGGTAATTGATGGGCGTTGGTTGTAACTATATGGTTCACGAGCCAAGTTCTCGGCTCGGGTTGGATTTTGTTTCAACAGCTCGCTTCCTCTCGGTAAACTTTTATGGTTTGGAATCAAGGATGCTAGGATGGATTTATTGTGTGAGTAGAAGAGTGTTACCTGCCCGAACGCCGATGTTTATTCCTATGCTAATGGAGAACGCTTGAGATTGAGGTAATAAGGATGGCGTTGAGATGGCTTTGCTGTTGCAGATTGAGTTGGAAGCTTGGGTTGCAGGTTAATATAGGTTACGAAAAGTGGGTCATTAACGTTGCAAGGTTCATGCGTGTGGGGAATTAGTTTGGAGTGGATTTCTTTGGCCTAAAGAAGACTAGTTTGGTGGAGTTAGCACCCCTTCAAAAGGCTATCTCACGTCCAGGAATGTTCAAAAGCTAGCGGTGGCGCCGTAACTACGGCGCTACCGCTAGCTTTTCTAGTCCCGTCCGACATCCGATTTGAAATCCGGGACCGGATCTAGATTCATCACGACGAGACGGAGCTCCGGTAAAATTTGGCCAAAAAGTTTGACCGGCCCCACGACATCCAACGGTGTTGCAAAAATTTTGAAAAAATTACCGGAGCTCCGTCTCGTCGTGATGAATCTAGATCCGGTCCCGGATTTCAAATCGGATGTCGGACGGGACTAGAAAAGCTAGCGGTAGCGCCGTAGTTATGGCGCCACCGCTAGCTTTTGAACATTTTTTATCTCACGTGGACTAGGAGAGCAATTGGGTGAGGGGAAAATAAAATAAAAATGAAAATTAAATAAAAAAATAAAATAAAAGAGTGGAGCCTAATAGGAATAGGATAAAATATGTATATTTTAAGTAAAAGGTTAATTATTCAATTTAATTTATACTTTAATACATCTATATATTAAGAAACAAAAATGGTTTCTTCACGATATTTACTAAACCACTAAGTCGTGAGGGGGAGAGCATCTGATCCTAATTATTTGATTGTGTCAAGCCACAACTTGAGGTAAATACGCACTCCAACTTTTATACTAATTTTATCGAAAAACGTTTGTTTTCATTGTGCTAAAATTACTAATTTCAATCCTGCATTCAACGGAAAGTAACAACCTTGCTTTTGTATGGTGTAAAAGCTATCAAATGTGTAGGACGAAATTGGGGAATCTTCCGTTCAAAATATATAGAGAGCATTATTTATAGGAAAGTGTTGTAGGAAGTTATGGCTAATCCACCAAATATATTGTATTACCTACTTCAATGTTTACATTGATTAATAAGAGGCAGCAAAAGTAGTTAGGGTGAGAGGTTGAGACACTTTAATACAGTTAATGTTTGCCTAATATGGCTTCTTAAAATCAAAAAGTACCTTTTGAAGCTAAGAGGCTTCAATTGAGACTTTTTGGATAATTTTTGGAAGTGCTAAGCAAAAGTAGAAGTTATATCAAGCAGGCCACGAGGATTTTTCAATTTGAAGGTGACCTAAGAGTCACTAATATAATAGCATTTCTAATGATGCTAAAAATACTCTAATCATCCCAAAGTCATATGTTAAAATTAGTTACTTGAACTGTATATTATCTATTTTAAAGGTAATTAGTGAATAACATTTTTTTATCTTGACAAAGCATGCAAAACATACACCATGGCCGGTGACTAAAATGATTATCTTGATTATCTATCGTCTCATTTCTTTTATTGAAGCTAGAGCTAATTAAAATTGTTGGCCATATTCTACAAATAGATCAGAGCATGCTGCCACAATAAGACCTTCGTAATCACGGTGCTAATGGACCGCCATTCCTTGCGGTACTTCAATTTCCCCGTCTGAAACTCTGGTAAGTATCCTAATTCGTGATTAATGTGTTGCAACAATGAGAAATATAATGACACGCAATCTTAATATATATATATATATATATATATAATGAGAGTTTTTCACGCCCTTGCAATTCTTTTTCTTTAAAAATTATTTTTAGTTCCAGCTACACGCGGTTATTTCCACTTTCACGTGTAATTATTCTTATTTCCAGCTTCACGTGCCTTTATTCTTATTTCCAACTTTAATTCAGCAGCAAGGCGTCCCAATTCCAATTTTACGGACAAATCTCCTTAGCCCTAATTCCAAAAATGTGGAGATCAAAACTCTGCCATTCAAGAAGGCATCAAATTGAGCATTTACCATTGACTGTCCTACTTGATAAAGGATCCCACTAAGGTAGTAAATGAGTTATAAAATGCTGACTCTTTTTTATTCAATCAAATATATTTATGATTTATAAATTTTGGGTTTGATTTGCTATCAATCGAGCAATTACCACTTAGTGACTAATTTATTTCACTTCTTTATGTGCAGGTTGGATTTGCGCACTGTCAGTAGAGTATTAATTCTCACATTTTTGTGGGTTGTAAAGGTATTCCTACCAGGTAATCACGTTCTTTATTGTGAATTTACTTACTGGTAGGATTCAACCTTAATAAAGATATGAGGTTTAACAAACTCTGGCCATCACAAGGTTCTTCCATTAGATGTATTTGATTCCTTGTATGAGGATACTGTGATCTCGGCCCGCATCATCAATCTGTAGAACTCCTATTGGCCGTGGTATTAAGTTTTGGACAGAAAAGGATGAGGCTAAGGTTAATCACCTATTGGTTCATGTGTGATAAAGTTGCTCAATGTGATATTATCAAATCCCATTCTCTTTGTTGCATGAATCCTTTTTGATCATTTTTATGCTCAATGGAGATGAAAATTTGCTGTAATTGGTGATCGGTGAAAAAAGAAAGAAAAATTAGTAAATGGTGTTGATTAACGTGGAGAAATAGTTTGACTACGGTTTCTATCTTTGCATAGAACACATGGTGCACTGGAGAGTGAAGAATGATTTGTGAGGAGAAAAAAGTTGCAGGCTGTTTTAGGCGTCTTCCTTTTTTTCCTTTGTTCAATCTATTGTGATGCAATTGGATGAAGTGTGAGATTTACATTTTCGTGTGTTTTAAATGCTTGTGTGCTTTGATTTGTTGAGGGTTATGAGACCCCCTTATATTCCGAAATAGCAACGAATTGTTAGCCTTTTTCGTTTTTTCCTTCTTTTGGTTTATACTATTCTTGAATAAATTAGAATCTATTTTCTGGGATGATTTGGAGATCTGCAGTGTGAGGCGGTGGAGTTCATTCTGTCTTTCGTTTTATCCATATTTTAGGCTAATTGACCTTGTGTTGGCCGGATCTATGAATTTGCATTTTTCTAACTGATATGCCACATATGGAAATCGAACTATGAGTTTATCGAGTTCCATTTGACATAACGAAAAGAATCAATTGTGAAGTTGGAACCCCTTTTTTATTTTTTACGGAAAAGCAGTCCAAATTCTCAAGGAATGCATTGTATTACAAGAATTATATGCACTGATATGAAACTTGATGGCAGAAGTTATTTGTCGTCGTGATTTGGATACTAAAATGACAATTAAGTCATATTCCTTGCAACTGCTTTGGTTTATCTATAGTCATATTGCCGAATATGATTACATTCCATGATCTATGTTTTTGTAATCATATTTCCATGCCATTACTGTTTCCTAACATGATTGCTACTTTCAGATTCTTCAATAATAATGCATATTTTTAGCCCCCGTTAGGGAGTAGATTATAATGGTGTTTAAAGTTTTTTTTTTATGTAAAAGAAGAGAGAGAATGAGTGGAGTTGAGTGGTTGAGATTTGTGGATATGATGAGATATGTGGATGTGATTGATTTGGGATAAAAAAATAATGGATAAAAAAGTTGTAAAAAATTATAAAAAATGATAAAAGTAGTTGGTGAACGGGGGCTTATGCTAGAGTTGGAGGCGTAAACATGGCGGAGTCGTACAAGTTGGAGATCAAGTTTTTCTTTAGTTTGGATTTTCAACTTAATGTCACTCTGCAGACGTTTGGGAAGTATTGTTTTTGTTGGAAAAAAAAGGGTAGTCACGTGCTCCAACTTGAACACTTTTTGGAGGCTTGTGGGGGTAAAAAGGACTTTGCAAAACAAAGATGGTTCCACTTGTGCCACAGTTGCACAATGAGATTCTACAATCTACATCAAACGAAAGGTCAAATGAGGGACATGTAGCTCCACTTGTGCCACACTTTCACAAAAATATAGTTTATTTAAATAAACTATTATTATATTGCAATAAAATCACAATTAATACACACTACAACTAAATTCGTAAGAATTATTTTACTACTATTATCTACAAATTTAAATAAAACAAAAAATTATTTGTAATACACTCCAACTTCTAGATGCAAAGCGTGCCGTGAATATTTGAACGATGGATTTGTCTCAAATATGGGGGAAACTCTATCAAAATTTGTATGAAATTTTATTCAGTACTTATGATTAAATTTAGGGTGTGTTTGATTCAACCAATTTTTTCCTGGAAAGCTCATTTTCCGGCTTTTTTTTTTCATCCTTGGCCGTTTGATTGCACTTTTTTTCCTGAAAAACGTTTTCCAGCTTTTTCTCGATTTCCGTTCTTTTCCTTGTTTTGGAGGAAAACTTTTTCCTTGGGGTGGAGGTGGTTTTTGTTTTACGGGAAAAGTTTGGCACTTTTTTTTCTTTTTTTTTTTAATAGACAATTTATTTTAACCATAAAGATAAGGAAAATGATCAAATTTTATTAAAAAAAACCTCAAAAATAAGGAAAATAACATCATTTTCCAACTTTCAAATTGACCCAATCAAACACCTACAATTACCATTTCCCTGGAAAACCTTTTCCCGGAATTCATTTACCCGGAAAACATTTTCTTTCTAACCATTTTCCGGCTTTACAATCAAACACACCCTTAGTGATTTTACCATTATTTTGTTCATTTTATTATCCTTTTATTATTATGCTATTATGCTATTCCATTTTATTGTTCTTTTATTATTATGCTATTCCATTTATTGTTCTCTTATTATTATGCTATTCATAGTTATTACAGCTAATGTTTGTTGGATTCAATCTAACTCCATAAAGAACCGTTGCAGTTATTTTAATATATCAAATATGCTAATATACGTATTTAGTATGTTTCAAATTTTAATTACATATTAACTTATCGGTCTAAATAATTTGCTATTGTTTAATTTCATATCAATTTTAATTTCCTTATCTCTTAATACTTTTTTCTCAATAAGTAATTTATTTTAGTTAAACATAAGTTTATCGATTTGTTGTATGATTCGATGACGGTGATGATGATCGGCTTGAATTTTAATCAATTGAGATTTAATTTTGATAACAATTTACTTCCAAAATTACATATTTTAAGGTACAATTCTTATTTGAAGTAAAAGTTTTATTTTCGGATCTAAATATCTAAATACATATTTAATCAATAAAGGTTAGAGAAGCCGACAAGTGAATACATGTTTATATTATTTGTCTTCTGTATTGTCCCGTATTATAAGGGGAATTTTGTTAAAATTTTTGTAGATTTTTATTTGTACATCGTTGATTGTTATCAATAGTATTTTAATATTGTGAATCATACACTTTTACTATTGTTAGAAAGTTTATATCAGTTGTCTTTGACAATCCCGTGCAACGCACGGGTGAAGGTACTAGTTTAACTTAATTGAAGACGGGTGACGCTATTTTTTTTTTTTTTTTAGCTCATGAAAGGTTCGGGTCGCTACATTATTTATCTTTATATGTTTATAGGATAGATAGAGATTCAAACTATTATCCTAAGGTCTCGAATTAGACCAATGGAATTCTGTCTGCTATTTATAAGCAATATTTTTCTAATAAAGAAAAGTGCTTCTGAATTTATCTCATCTTTTATTTTAAGAATTTTCATTTTTCTTTGTTGATTAATAACTTTATCGTTGAATAAAAAAAGACTTTTTTTGAGGAATATCACATAGCTATTTCAACCTATCATTTTCCACTACGAAAAAGAATTAGACATTGCATTATAGTTCATGCATCAAGACAAGAATTCTATCTTTCGAAAGAAAATTTCGAAATAAAATAGGTATGTATATAGGAAAGAAAAAAAAATTTCTTTTTTTGCAATTCTGTTCTTTCTTCGAATTTTTTTTGTTCCTATTCTCCTTTCTCAGAAAAGGGGGCATTACCAAAGTAAAAGATTACTTCGTTCTTAATAGTTATTTACTTAATCAGTGGATAGGAACATACTCTGGATCGAATCATGGGGAGTACTTCTTAATCGTTTCTACTAACTTAAAGCCCCTGTTTGAATTCCCTCCCAATTTCTATTATAGCAAAATAAATGAGTATATGTACACCCCAGAATAAAAATTGCAACAAAGAAATCTGCTATTTAGATTTATTGTCAATAGTGAATTCCTAGAAAATTATCATACTTCCATATTGCATTGAACAGAAATTTCATTTTGATAGAGCACGACCTCGGCTGGTTGGAATAGAATGGCAAAACAGAGAAGTTGGATATTATAGCTATCTACACATGTATTTAATAAATGCAACATTTCTTCTATTATAGAATAGATATAAAATATAGAATAGATATACAATACATATTATATAAAGAATATGGCTTCCATCCTATATCTACTAAAAATTTATTAAAGTCAAAATATCTCTTTTCTCTACGAGTCATTTTTGGAACAATGAAATCCCTAACATAAAGGTGGTTAAGTGCTAAAAAAATGGATTCTATGTTGTGTCTAATTTTGCTGTATTTATCTCAGTGAAAGGATCAAATGTCGAATCCTTCTATTTTTCTTTTCTCAACCTTTATATTGACAACGGTGTATCGAACAAATAGAATTATATTGACAACAGTGTATTGAACAAATAGAATTTGGTAAAGTGGATCTATTTATTTCCGACCCATAGGTTTGTTGGTTTGTTTTTTCACTTTACCTCATTCAAATGAGGTTTTCTTTGATATTGATCCAAGGGTTTTTTTGTTGTGCAAAGTAGAAAAGATAAGAAGTTCTCCATCCATTTTGAGAACTCTCTCTATATAGATTTTTATTTTATCTAAGAATTTCTTGTACTTTGATCTATTCATTTTGATCTTTCTAATCCAGTCGATTTCTGTTTCTAATAATCAAATGAGATTGGGTAAAGTAAGGTAGACATAATCAAATAAAATATATATACATTAATATTAATATATTAAGAAAGAAAAAATGAAAGGAAAAAGCCTAATAAATACAGGTCAAATTTGGTCTTTACCCACTAACTACAAACCATCTTATTTTTGCCCATTAACTACAATATTTTATAAACTCTTTTGTCACTTACTTAATTACACATTTTATGACACTTTTACCCTTCCAATAACTATACTTATGGGGGAAACTTGCCAACTAAATCATGCACATCTCTTTTTCGACCATTAACTCATCTTTTGCACAATAAAACCAAAATAGAATCAAAATCACAAATTTATAACAACACCACTCTAATAAAATAAATATTCAAATTTACAACAATGCCACTCTAATAAAATAAAGTAATAAACATCCAAATTTACAACAATGCCACTCTAATAAAATAAACATCCAAATTTACAACAATGCCACTCTAATACAATAAATGTTCAAATTTACAACAATACTACTCTAACAAAATAAACACATTTTCTCTCTCCAAATTACTATCACAAATAATCTTGCTCAACATTCAACTTCTCATTTCCCCATTTTTGACCTTCTTACTCTACGCACTTTCTATCTCCGATTATCGCCACAGGTAATCTCGACCAATATTCAACTTTTCCCTTTCTCCATCTCCGACTTTTTCTATCTACACACTTTGTCTCTCAAGATTACCACCGCTACCACCATTACACCACCATCTCTACTACCATTCCACCGCCACCACAACTACCAAACCATTACCACCATCATTCTACCAATATAGCACTGCCACCAAACCACCACAACCATTACTTACACTGATAATACTATCACCTACACCAGTAATATTATTATTACATGTTATGATAATCATATTACATTCCCTGTTAACAGTGTTACCAACCAAATCACCACCACTGCCATCGCCACCGCTACCGCCACCGCCACCGCCAATGCCACCACCACCCACCACCACTACTGCCATTTCACCACTACCATCACCACCGTCATTCCATCACCACCACCCACGCAACCATTTCTTACCCTTGATAATACTATTACCTGTGAAAGTAATGCTATTATCGATATTATTATATGTCCCGGTAATCATATTACCTTCTCTGGTAAAACTGTTACCTACCAAACTACTACCACAACCACTGCCCCAATAATATAAATACATGCCCCCAATAATCTCATTATCTTCTCCAATAATAATATTATTTATCTTGATAATCCGATTACCACCACAAGTAATCTCGATCAACAATCAACTTCTCCCTTCCCATCTTCAACTTTTTCCCTCTCCGCACTTTCTCTCTCTATACATATTCTCTCTCCAGATTACCTCGTCAGGTAATCAGATTACCTCCACAAGTAATCTCGATAAACATTCATATTCTCCCTTCATGTCTCCGAGTTTCTCTCTACACACTTTCTCTCTTCAGATTACCTCGCCAGGTAATCAGATTACTACCACAAGTAATTAAAATTACTAGTTTCTTAGTTAGAATTGTAGTGTTCTTGTCAATTGGTGGGTGTAGTTTTGGATGTGACTAAAATTATGGAATTTTATTGTTTTTTGTTATAATTACCAGGGTTGGTAATATTATGATCAATGTAAGTAATAATATTACTGAGGTGGTGATATAGATTACGTGTGGTGGTAATCAAGAGAGACTGTATGTGTAGAGAGAGAAAGTCGGAGACGAGAGAGTGAGAAGGTGAGGAAGAAGTAGAAATGTAGAAGAGGAAGAATATGATGGTACTTTGGGAGGCTTCATTGTGACCGATGAAGATTTGGAACAAGAGGAAGAAGACGATGAAGAGGAAGATGAAAAATTGGGAGATCATTTTGATGAAGATGAGGGTGAATAACAATTGGAGATAGTTGGCAATTAAGGAAGAATGAGATTTCTCGAGATGCTTTATATATGAAAACACCAGTTTGGTAGTATCCGTAGAACTTTGTTCGACTCTAGTGTAGATTAACAAGTTTTAGTATATTGTTCTATGAAGTGGATATTTAATACGATTTTGTGATGATGTTCTTTTCTCTGATCTATTTTTGTTAAAATTAAAATGAAAAGTTGTGTGTTGTTTGTTACGAAAAGTTATTTTTGGGTATAGATAATATGATTACCGGGGTAGGTAATGATATTATTAGGGTAAGTAATTGACATTTTAATGTTTTTGTTATGATTATTGGAGTAGGTAATATAGCATTATAAGGGAAGGTAATATGATTACCGGTGCATGTAATAATATCGATAATAATATTATTGGAGTAGGTAATAGTATTATCGGCGTATGTAATGTTGGTGGTGGTGGTCGTGGTTTGGTGGTGGCGGTGGAATACCGGGTGGTGGCGGTGGTGGTACAATGATGGTGGTGGTGGTGGTGGAGGTGGTAGGTAGTTAGTGTTATTATTGGGGTAGGTAATAATATTATTGGGATAGATAATGTTCTTCTTATGGTTGAATTCTTTACTTTTTTAGAGAGAGAAATTGTGTAGAGAGAAAGTCGAATGACAGAATAAGCGAGAAGTTGAATGTTTACACATTATTTCTAACTTTTTCTTTATTTATGTGCAAAATTTTAGTGTTCTAATCCTAAAAATGGAGAAGTTGAATGTTGACTGAGATTACTTGTGGCAGTAATCTGATTACCTGGCGAGGTAATTTGGAGAGAGAAAATATATAGAGAGAGAAGGTCGGAGATATGAAGGGAGGAGTTGATTGTTGATCGAGATTACTTGTGGTGGTAATTGGATTACCTGACAAGGTAATTTAGAGAGAGAATATGCGTAGAGATAGAAAGTCGGAGACAGAAAGGATAAGTTAAATGTTGATCAAAATTTCTTGTGGTAGTAATTTGATTACTTGGCGAGGTAATCTGGAGAGATAAAATGTGGTAGTGGCCGTGGCGTGGTGGTGGTGGTGGCGGCGGGGTAGGTGGTGGTAGCGGCGGGGAAGGTGGTGGAGGGTGGGATAGTGGTGGTGGCGGCGGCAGCGTGGTGGTAGTGGCGGCGGGTGGGAAGGGTGGTCTTTGGGGTGGGGTCGTGGTGGCGGTAGCTACAGAGGATGGTGGCGGCGGGGTAGTGGTGGTGGAGTAATGGTGACGACCGATTGGTGGTTGTGGTGGCTGGGGATAGCGACGGGATGGTGGTAGTGGTGGTGGGGCGGGGTGGTGGTAGTGGTGATGGGATGGAGTGGTGGTGGCGGCGAGGTGGGGGTGGGGTGGGATGGTGGTGGTAGTGGGGTAGTGGCGGCGGCGGCGGCGGAGGGATGGGTGGTTGTGGGGGTGGCGGCGATGGCGGCGGTGGGGTGGTGGTGGTGCTAGTGGTGGGGTGGGGTGGCAGCCGCGGGGTGGTGGTGGGTGGGATGGGGTGAGGGTGGCGGTGGTTTGGTGGTCCTCTATCCTAAAGTGTATGCTTTGATAGTTGGAGGATCTTTTGTGCAATTTAAATCATAAAGGAACTCTTGTGTAATTTGAAAGTGTGTTTGTTTTGTTTTTTATGATTTTTTTAATTATATTTGCATACATTGTAATTTGATTAGATAGAATTGTTGTAAATTTAATGTTTATTTTATTAGAGTTGCATTATTGTAAATTTGGATATTTATTTTATTAGAGTGGCATAGTTGTAAATTATTGACTTTTAAATTTTATTTTGGTCTTATTGTGTAAAAGATGAGTTAATGGTAAAAAAGATATGTGTATAATTTAGTTGGCAAATTTTCCCCATAGGTGTAGTTATTAGTCAAATGCCAAAAAATGAAAGAGAGTTGAATATAGATTAGGAAAGAAAAAAATAATAAAAAGATTATTTTAAATGGGAAAATGGATTAAAGGTAATAAAAAAATAACATATATAGATAGAAAATTATATTAGTCAAATTCAACAGGCGGAAAAAATGATGTGTTTAAGCGGGAAACAATGCTCTTTATATATATATATATATATATATATATATATAGATTATATTTATAGATAGGTAGATATATAGATATATATTTAGCTTAGAAATGATTGGGCCGGTGTCGAGTATATTTGATGGGGTTGAACGTGAAAATGATTTAATAGGGGTTTAGCTTAGGGAGTTAATTAAGAGAATGTATTAGGAGGGAAACCATGATGAGGTGGAATTAAAAATTAATGAAAAAATTCAGAAAAGAAGATTTTTTGGAGGGATGTTTTGGAGGCAAAAAAAGTTCTCTTTATTTATATTCCCATATGGGGTTGCTTTCGGGTTTGAAAGTTTCATTTCCAATTTTGTAGGATTAGGTTTTATGATGTACATGACTACCCAATTCAACCCATCCCAAGTGAACCCTCCGCTTTGCTTAGATCAAACAAAAATTACATTTCGGACAAATCAACACGTTGAAGGAAAATGTATATCAAAATTTTAAATAGGAACTCCTACTATAATAATTTACAAAATCTCATATCTTTGACGTCACGTTACATTAAGGTGGTAACTGGTTTTACATCAATAGAAATGGTAAACAAATTACATTAAATGATTGTCAAAATTTTAGTAAGCAACCAACGATTTAAATTCACATTTTAGGTTAACGAACCATAACTGTAATTTCGATAAATAGCAATTTCAACAGAACAATACGACAGAAATACGCTTGGAACGGCTTAAATATCGCTATATTCCGTAACTAAATCGTTATAGATAAGGCCACAACATCAAGTAAGTCGTTATTTCCCATGGTAAATTGATCGCCCATCCAACAAACTTGACATCAGTATAAGTGTTAATTCATGTTCGCCAATTATATTGCCACTCTAAATTTCATTTAGTGCACCACATTCTGCTTGCACTAAATGATTTTGACATTTCGCAATTATTGGAATTGCATCCTACACTTTTTTTCATATATATTTTTACAATTTAACATACAACACTATACATCTTCGGCTGGTGAAAATATTATGTGCTTCAGTGCTACCTAGTGTGCGTACAAGTTAATACGAAAATTTCAATTTTCCCCATTGTTATTTGCTAGTTTAAAATTTATCAAACGTAAAGATATCATTTCATGCTTGCATAGTCATTATTTCGGTGCACAAGTTGTTGTAACTATGGACGAATTTATTGTGTATGATACTTTCAATCAAACAGCTGATGGAAAATAAAGTTTAAAGATTTAAATATAGGACAAGCAAAATGTTGAATAATATAAATTATTACCGTGTCCTGTACCAAAGAAAAAAATGGTAGTTCTAATATTGGTACTCATTGATGTATGATAAATTGGTAGCAATAGTTGGTCAAATTCACAGTCATGTAAATATCAAATTCGGACACTGTGAGCATGGAGTTCACCATTCTTCCAAACGCTGCATAACTTCCTCAGCATGCAAATTTTCCTGTAGCTGCTTCGTAGGAAACGAAAAAAAAATCGAGAATGAACGATATCTTTCGCCTCATGAAATAGATTTCATGTCCATATAAATTATCGAAGAGAATAAAATTTCTAGCGAATTCAATGACAGTGAAAACGATGGCTAAACATCTCCATAGGCATACGATCTTCCATACGTACTTCCCGCAAATGACTTCACCGTACAAGTTTTCGGCATATGTCGACACATGTTACCTTGTCAGATGAAATATTTTTTGCCTCATAGTCACCTTTTTCTCTACATATTTTTCCTACATAGAACAAACTCTACACTCCGTCGGATGGAAGATTCACACGCATAGGTTACATATTACGCCGACAAGGATGACAGTAATATAGTTCACCTACAACCCTACAGTGATCTTCACAAACTTCACTCTACGATGGACCCATTTATTGCATGTTTGAATGCAGGGGATACTTGTAACAGCTTCTTTACTTCCTTCATAACATATTGAAAGTCATGACAAGGATATGCAGAAGCAAACACAGGAGTGAACGGTCACTAATAACGACCTCACGACAATTAGTTCAACAACATACAAACGTCGCCGGTACCACTAATAGCGCTACTAAATTCAATAAAAAACACTTACACACGTACAACATGCACGGATTGGTCATAGTGTGGCCCACATGAAGATGTTCCTTTAACTAGATTTCTTCATACATTACACACGCTGGCAAACATGATCCATAGTATGCGCTAACAAGAACTCGCTTTCTCCCTTGCGGTTTCTCTTGGGTTGGGTCTACAAAATCGTTGTACAAGTTACAACAGATGACGTAGGTTAACACCGTGCATAATTTTTCGTTATTTATAGTATTACAAATAGTGGATTACTCAGGTAGTGTTTTGCCTCAATTCGTGGATATCTTTTAGCCTACTTGTATACCGCTTAGTACATTCGTAAATTAAAGTGAGTTGTTGTAAGTCCTGTGGCTGATAGTCGTCCATGTACCTCTGCATACTAAAAGAAATACATAGTTTAACTATACTCCGACGACACTACTTCATTACAGCTAGATGTCATCGAAGTTGTGCTAATTAAAGGCCTCTCTGTAGCTCAATGAAGGCTTAGGGCTTTCAGTAGTGTATCGGAAATCATATATCATTATAGCGTACATGTCTACAATGACTGAGAAGAAGTTATTTAAGTAACCATGACCAAGCATGTTAGCGAACAAACAATAAGCTCACACCATGCGCTACGTACTTTAATAACACAATACGGGCACTATTCCTATAGCGAAACATGCTTTAAAATGCATAAATACAAACAACGTGTACCCAATGAACATGCGAGACAGACATTCGTATACCCAATCAAAAGTAGCCGGCCAGGCCATTGTCTGCTTCACGGTCGGACTGGCCTGTCGATATACTCCACTTGATCCTTGATTCTTGAACTAGCCCGCATATTGTTCAGCAATTCTTGCAAATCTTTCATAGAAAGAGTTCCAAATTTCTTTGTCACAATTTCAAAAACCGATGATTCCCGGACTCTTTCTTGTGTTATGAGCTACAACAGTGTCGTACTCTTTCATCATGCCCAGTGTTTCGCGTGTTTTAAAGAATCGGAGATGCTAAATATCGAATATAGGGCACAACATCATGTGCCTACATAGATCCCCCACACACGAAAATTTGGGACACACAACCATAGCGTATTCTATAGGCCGGTCAAATAGATCTGACGAAAGTCTTCCGATCGAGAAAATCAAGCTGATAAACTAGTTGACCCCTTGAGTCTATATTGTTGAGCCACAGGTAATATGCCAGCAACTGTTCGTCAGCCTTCACCACAGAATCCTAGAATACAATGCTCTGGGAATGGGTGAAGATGACGAACCTACCGGCTACCAAGTAAATGTCGACACCTCCGTTTAGGTGGAAGTGAAAATGATCAACAACGTTTACTGTAACAAAAGATGGCATATCTCCATCGAGAGAGAAGTTAAGAAAGGTGGATGCCGATGAAGACGCCATATTGTCCGGTGCGAAATTTTAGTTCTCTGGTCGGGGGCTTATGCTGTTGTAACGCTCCAGGTTCTAAATACCCGGAATGTCACACCTTCATTCTAAACTAACTTTTGAAAATTTAAAACGGTAATAAATGGAAATCTAATTGCGCAGAATATTATTTAAGCTTATAAAAAAATGAATAGTCATGATCTTAAAACATAATCTCTTAGAATAATCCAAAACTTAGGATAACATGAATAATTTGAGTCTCAAATCTAAATGATTAAAGGAACTAAGAAATTTCTTAAACGTCCATCGTCATTCGCTACGCCAGTAGCTCCTCAGGCTGCAATTATTTGGTTAAAGAAAAATATGAGTATTTCATAGAAATACTCAATAGATCTTGCGCAAGATAATAATTCCATATTACATATAAACATGTGATCATGTAATCCAAGTAATAATTCTCATGAACAAGTAATAAGTACGAGTTCAAATCTAGTCTCATGCATTAAGCAAGTAATTTTGAACATCTGATTACATTGAAGCAATAATAGTATCATGTCTGAGTTTGACCAAGTAATTGTCTAATTTATATGCTAAAAGATAGCAAATAGTCTCATGGAAGTACGCACCTCATGCAAACACATAATAAGATGTTTGAGCCTTTAAATCGTGATAGAGATCTACCTTAAACTGTGAGTTTGAGCCTTAAACTACAAGTTTCCAGTGCTGTAGCACCTCATCTAGTCCTAAAATAATTAAAATGACTCTAATTAGACTCTTGGGTAAAAAGGGTCTAAAAATTAAAGAAAATGATGAAAAGTAGCGTTTAAATCAAATAATATGAAGTCTAGGGATTTAAATCTCTAAATTTGAAATGTCGGAGACTAATTTGCAAAATAAGAGAATTTTAGGGACTAATTTGAAAGTCAAATGATAATTGAAAGGTCAAATTTGCAATTGACCAGATTTGAAATGTATCGGACTCGATTGGAAATAATTTAAAACTTTGGGACTCATTAGGGACTCAACTGAAAGTTAACTAAAAGTCATGAGATTTAACTGCAGTTGGCTGGATTTGAAAAACGTTGGACTCAATTGAACATAAATTGAAACTTAGGTTCTCTTGCGTAAATAAAATATGGGACTAAATTGAAGGTCAACCGAAACTCATGGGATTTGACTGTAGTTGACCGGATCTGAAAATCATGGGACCAAAGTGAACAAAATTTAAAACTTGAACCGTAAAATTAAATAAAGTAAGGAGGCTAACTTAAATAACTAAAGGAAAATCAGGGACTAAAGCCATAAATAGCAATTTGAATAGAATTTAAACCCCTCATTCATGGAAGATGTGAATTTTCATCGGGGAAGAAGGAAAAAGGAAAGAAAAAAAAAAGAAGAAGAGCCTTAGTTGCTGTTTGCTCATTTCCACCACCGCTTCCCATCTCCGACCACCACCGGCGGGTTGCCACCGAGGGATGGAGAGACGATGGGAAAGGGAAGCAGAGACGAGGGAATTGCGAGAGACAGCGAGAACTCGGGAGAGAAACTTCGGGTGAAAAGAATTACCGGGTGAGTGTTGTGAATAATCGTGTCAGTTTACAGGTATTTATATAGGAGTTTTATGGTAGTATTTATGGTAGATAAAATAATCTAATTAGGGAAAATAGGATAATTTGAGTTTGATAAGTCTTGGGCACCAAGATTAGGATTAGGGTTTATGATTTGGGGCTGAGATTAGATCCGAATTAGGGTTTTGAAATTGGGGGTAAATTAAAATTAAGGATAATTAAATTAGGGCTAGACGAAAATTGGGGAAAAATTAGTTAAAACGGAATTTTCACGTTGAAATTCTTGGGTCATTACAACCTCTCCTACTTAAAATAATTTCGTCCTCGAAATTAACTTACTTGATTAGCGAGGTCTGGGTGTGTTGCAAGGATATCCTTTTCTTTTTCCCAGGTGGCCTCTTCTGAACTGTGTTTACCCCACTGGACCTTAACTAGTGGAACTTCTTTGTTCCTAAAGACTTGAATCTTTCTCTCTAAGATGCGCAAAGGTGGCTCCTCATATGATAAGTCTGGTCGAACGCCAACTGACTGAACATTCACTACATTGCTCGGGTCGTGAATACACTTTCTGAGTAGGAAAATGTGAAACACATTATGCACCGCTGAAAGTTCTAGTGGCAAGGCCAAAAGATAAGCCACATTCCCAACTCTCTCCAATATCTCGAATGGGCCAATGAATCGAAACTTCAATTTTCCTTTCATTCCATAACGGAAAACTCCTTTCATTGGTGCGATTTTAACACTTTGTTGCCAGGCAGAAACTCTAAATCCTTTCTTCTTCCATCAACGTGGCTTTTCTATTTGTCCCGAGCAGCTTTAATCCTGGATCTTATCCGTTCAATAGCTTCTACTGTCCTTTCAACTAGTTCGGGTCCTAACATCTTTCTATCTCCAACTTTGTCCCAATCGATGGGTGAACGACATCGACGATCGTACAGTGCTTCACAAGGAGCCATACCAATGGTAGCCTAAAAGATGTTATTGTATGCGAACTCCACCAATGGCAAATGGGTTTCCCAACTGCCACCCAAGTCAAGCACACAAGATCTTAGCATATCCTCCAAGGTTTGAATAGTTCGCTCAGATTGTTCATCAATCTGAGGATGATAACCTGTACTAAACGTCAATTAAGTACCCATTGCTGTCTGAAGGCTCTTCCAAAATCTTGATGTATATCTTGGATCTCTGTCAGTTACTATGGTCACTGGTACTCCGTGGAGTCGGACGATCTCTCTGATATATAATTGTGCTAGCTGATCCATACTAAAAGTCATACGAATGGGTAGAAAATGTGCAGATTTCGTGAGTCGATCAATGATGACCCAAATAGCATCATGCCCCTTATTCATTTTTGGAAGACTTACGAAGAAGTCCATTGCGATCTTCTCCCACTTCCATTCGGGTATCTCTAATGGATTCAACAGCCCTAATGGCTCCTGATGGCCTTCGATGTTCTGCCTTCACCTGCTGGCAAACTATACACTTAGCGACAAATCTGGCAATGCTTCTTTCATATTTCTGCACCAAAACGTACTACGCAAATCTCTGTACATTTTGGTTCCGATAGGATGGGCCGCATAAGGGCAAATGAGCTTCAATCATTATCTCATCTCTGATATGTTCATCCTTCGGCACACAAAGGCGACCTCTGAACATAAGTGCTTCATTTGTCGTAAGCTCAAAACCAATCCTCTTTCTGTACGAACTTCCAGACCTAATCTTCTCCAGAAATGGATCACTCTTCTGTGTAACAATAATTCGATTTCTCATGTCTTGCTTAACTTTCAAGGTTCCTAGTCTAGTTGGCATTTGAGCCGACGGAGCAACAATTTCAATCCTCAAATTCTAAAAATCTCGTACCAGCTGGTTTGGTATAGAGTCTAATGCTCACAACTGTCCTATGCTCTTTCTGCTCAAAGCATCTGCAACTACATTAACTTTACCCGGATGGTAAAGTATAGTGCAGTCGTAATCTTTTTACAAGCTCTAACCACCGTCGTTGCCTCATGTTTAGCTCCTTCTGGGTGAAGAAGTATTTGAGGCTCTTGTGATTAGTGTAGATCTCATATTTACTTCCGTACAGATAGTGACGCCAAATCTTTAAAGCATGCACTATTGCTGCGAGCTCCAAATCATGGGTCGGGTAATTTTGCTCGTACTGTTTCAGCTGTCTAGAAGCGTAAGCAACAACTCCCCTTTTCTGCATAAGCACACAACCTAATCCGTGCTTTGATGCATCACAGTAAATGACGAACCCATATGAGCCGTCAGGTATGGTCTAAACCGTGCAGTCACTAGCCTGTTCTTCAATTCTTGGAAACTCTGCTCAAACTCCTCTGTCCAATTGAATTTCACGCCCTTCCTGGTTAACTACATTAAGGGTCCTGCTATCTTTGAGAAACCTTCTATGAATCGTCGGTAGTACCCAGCAAATCCTAGAAAGTTTCTTACTTCACAAACATTAGTAGGCCTAGACCAATTAATCATTGGAAGAGTCCACCTCAATTCCCTTGGCTGTCACGATGTGGCCGAGGAAACTGACTCGCTCCAGCCAAAATTCACACTTTTTGAATTTTGCATAAAGTTTTTCCCTCCATAAAGTGCCTAGCACTGTCCTCAAATGCTCCTCGTGTCATCGAGAGTCCTTTGACTAAATTAGTATGTCATCAATGAAGATGATGACAAATTTATCCAAGAACTCGTGAAAGACTCTATTCATCAAGTCCCTGAACACTTCTGGGGAATTGGTTAAGCTGAAGGGCATTACCATAAATTTATAATGCCCATAACGTGTTCGGAACGCCGTTTGTGATATATCGCAGGCTTAATCTTCAACTGGTGATAGCCTGACCTCAAGTCGATCTTCGAGAAAACAGCTGCTCCCTTTAGCTGATCGAATAGGTCCTCAATCCTCAGGCGAGGATACTTGTTCTTTATCGTCAACTTGTTCAGTTCACTATAGTCTATACACATTCTCATGCTCCCGCCTTTCTTCTTCATGAGTAGCACTGGGGCTCCCCATGTAGATACGCTCGGTCGAATGAATTTCTTCTCAAGGAGCTCCTCCAGTTGAACCTTCAGCTCTTGTAACTCTTTGGGCGCCATCCGGTGCGGGGCTTTGGAGACAGGAGTGGCTCCAGGCACCAAGTCAATGCCAAATTCCACCTGCCTCTCTGGTGGAATACCAGATAAGTCCTTTGGGAATACGTCGGGATAGTCCCGTACTATGGGTACTCGATCAAAGCTCAACTCTCCAGTGGACTGACCTTGTAGGCTGACCAAAAACCCTTGGTAGCCTTCTTTGGACAGTAGCTTCTTTGCTTTGATGACCGAGATGAGACGGGGGATCGCCCTGATCTTAGATCCATAGAACTTGAATTCTTCTTCTCCATTTCTATGAAAGATGACCTCCTTCTCGTGGCACACGATGGTCGCATGATTACCACTTAACCAATCGATTCCTAATATGACATCAAAGTCCCTCATCTTAATAACATATAGGTTTCCTCCCAAAACTAACCCATCAAAATCTATCCGGATAGCTCTAATTATCATATTAGTATCAATCGTTCATCCTGATGGTAAACTAACCTCAAGGACACTATCAGTTTTCTCTTTTCCTAATTCCAGTCGAGTTACACATGCATCAGATATAAAGGAATGCGTAGCTCCATAATCAATTAAAACATATGCAGGAATGTCATATATGGATAGCATACCTGTAATAACGTCATTGCCCTGGCTAGCATCATCCGGGTGATTGCAAACACCATAACCTCTCCTTTCTTGGCTTGCTCAGTCGACTTGGCTGGAGCATTGTTCCTGGTTGAAGTAGAGCGGCAATCTAATTCCATGTGACCCGGTTGGCCACACCTGTAGCATATTCCCTTGCCCTAGAGGCACTCCCCACGATGGCATTTCTGGCACTTAGGAGATGGTGGCTAAGTTTCCGATGCTTGCCCCCCTGCAGGCCCATTGTTGGGCTTCTTGCTGGGAGCACTGTTTTTATTTTGCTCGTTGTCTTGCCACTTCCTTTTTCCCTGATTCGTCGGATAACTCCGCTCCTCAGGCTCGTCATCAGCAAAGCATATGGCCTGAGCTTTCTTCACCACCTCCCGATAAGTTGGTAGTTCATGCCCCGTCACGATTCTACGAATGTCCTTCCGTAGACCACGCTCCAAACGTCGAGCCTTTTTGTTTTCGGTGTCCACCAGGTGAGGACCATACTGGGAAAGTTCTTCAAACTTTCTTTCATAGGCAACGATCTCCATGTCACCCTGGGCGAGACACAAGAATTCTGCCTCCTTCTTATCTCATAATCCTTGGGGAAAGAATGTTTCTCTAATCTGCTCCTTGAAGTCAGCTGATGTTACGATTGTCCGTTTGGCCTCGGTTTTCAATTGCGTGGCTGAAGCCCACCACTATGCTGCCGGACCGAGCAGCACAAACTTGGCACATGCCATTTTCTTATTCTCTAAGCATTCTATGTGCTCGAAAATGTTTTCCATTTGTTGCAGCCATTCCTCAACTGCTAGCAGATCCTTGCTGCCGTTGAGGTAGGAGGGTTGTACCTACAAAATTGCTCAACGGTCGGCACAGCTGGTGCTATTGGTGAGCGCCTTAGCACTTGCACCGTTGCTAAAACCTCTCTGATAACATCGAATTGTCATGCCATTACCTTGACAAAACAGAAATTGATTTATTGCATTTGAATTATAAACGTTCAATATAGAGGTAGAGGAAGTCATCTCAGTTAGGAAGCAGAAGATAGCATCAATGAAACAAAAGTAGGAAATTTTATTCAAATCTCAAATTCCCCGATGAGGGTACATAGATGAAGTTGTAAAACAATAAGTGAATCATCAACTACTGACGAAATTTCTCTACTAGCTCATCTATCTAGTCCCTCAATCATCATCAGTCACACAAGACTCTGCTTCTGAGACTTCACCTGGTTCTTCCTCTTCATTCTCCTCTTCAAGTTCCACTTCAATATCCTCTCCTTGGGGTTCGTACTCGGGCTCCTCTTGAGCTTCGTACTCAGGCTCCTCCTGAGGATCCTCCTCTGGGTCCTCTTCTGGCTCTTGCTGGGGTTTAGGCTGAGGTTGAGCTACCCCTTTATTTAGATACACTGGCCAAAAGTGAGCAAGCGTCCCACAGAAGATGTCATAGTTGGCTATTCCCCCCATGGCACGCCAAGTGTCGTAGAGGATCTTGTTGCAACTTCTTGATTAATGGGGCTTGGGGTATCGATCAAATGGTCGATGGAATGTACATCATTTGTCTCCAATCCCTATCTAATAGCACATTGGCGAGCCTCGCGCACACACTCCACCCAATCATAAATATCCCTATATACTGGGGCCTTGAGGTTTTGGTAGTCCAAAATAGCATTACAGGCGAAGTCAGCAATGGTTCTATTACTCCCAGCCATGTCGTAGTCCAATTATATAAGGTCCAATTAGTTGGGGTGACCATATCTCTCTTAGTTAAATTCGGGGATGTAGGGAACTTATTTATTAAGAATTATGCTCAAACTCGTTCTTCTCTAATAGGATGCGAAATCTCCTCAAAGTTCTCGTGAAATTTCTAAATCTCAAGCATTCAAAAATAATAAGTAAATAAATAACTTGAATCTCTTTGGTTACCTTGGAGTTGGTGGAGCGAGCGATGGCGGGTGGGATCTCTTTATTCTAAAAATGTCGTTAAAATATTTTCCCAAAAAAAATTGTTTTTTTTTAAAAGAAAATGAATTTTTTTTCAAGTCTACAAAAACGTAGACCCGCTCTAATACAAAACTGTAACGCCCCGGGTTCTAAATACGCGGAATGTCACGTCATCATTCTAAACAAACTTTTGAAAATTTAAAGAACGGTAATAAATGGAAATCTAATTGCGCAAAAATTATTTAAGATTATAAAAAAAATGAACAAGTCATTATCTTAAAATATAATATCTTAGAATAATCCAAAACTTAGGATAACATGAATAATTTGATAGGGTGATAGGCTCTTCTTTAAAAGTATTTTAAACACTTTTTTCAACTTTTTTCTCTCTCTTAAATCAATCACATAAACATATCTTATCACATCCACAAATCTCAACCACTCAATTCCACTCATTCTCTCTCCTCTTTTACATTAAAAACCTTTAAAAACCATTATAATCTATTCCATATCACCCTATGTGTCTCAAATTTAAATGATTAAAGGAACTAAGAAATTTCTTAAAGATCCATCACCATTCATTACGCCAGCAACTCCTCAGGCTACAATTATTTGGTTAAAGAAAAATATGAGTATTTCATAGAAATACTCAGTAGATCTTGTGCAAGATAATAATTTCATATTACATATAAACATGTGATCATATAATCCAAGTAATAATTCTCATGCACAAGTAATAAATACGAGTTCAAACATAATCTCATGCATTTAAGCAAGTAATTCTCAACATCTGATTGCATTGAAGCAATAATAGTCTCATGCCTGAGCTTCATCAAGCAATTGTCTAATTTATATGCTAAAAGATAGCAAATAGTCTCATGGAAGTACGCACCACATGGAAACACATAATAAGAATTAATAATCTATGCGCAAATTTTGAAAATAAAGTATTTGTAGATAGAGATCTATCTTAAACTGCAAGATTCTAGTGCTGTAGCGCCTCATCTAGTCCTCAAATAATTAAAATAACTCTAATTAAACTTTTGGGTAACAACGGTCTCAAAATTAAAGAAAATGATGAAAAGTAGTATTTAAATCGAATAAATATGAAGTCTAGGATTTAAATCGTTAAATTTGAAAAGTCGGGGACTAATTTGAAAAATAAGAGAATTTTAGGGATTAATTTGAAGGTCAAACGATAGTTGAAAGATCAAATCTGCAATTGACCAGGTTTGAAATCTATCCGATTCAATTGGAAATAATTTAAAACTTTGGGACTCCTTAGATAAATAAAATATAGGGACTAAATTGAAAGTCAACTGAAAGTCATGGGATTTGACTGCAGTTGACTGGACCTGAAAATCGTTGGACTTAATTGAACATAAATTGAAACTTTAGGATTTCTTGCGTAAATAAAATATGGGGACTAAATTGAAGGTCAATCAAAAGTCATGGGATTTGACAATAGTTGACCGGATCTAAAAATCATATGACCAAATTAAACATAATTTAAAACTTGAACCTTAAAATTAAATAAAGGAGATTAAGTAAAATAACTAAAGGAAAATCAGGGACTAAAGCCATAAATAGCAATTTGAATAGAATTTAAACCCCTCATTCACGACAGATGTGAATTTTCATCGAGGAAGATGGAAACAGGAAAGAAAAAAAAAGAAGAAGAACCTCGGATGCCGCTTGCTCGTTTCTGCCACCACTATCCATCTCCGACTACCACCGACGAGTTGCGGTCGAGGGATGGAGAGACGACGGGAATGGGAAGCAGAGACGAGGGAATCGCGCGAGACAGTGAGAACTCGGGAGAGAAACTTCAAGTGAAGAAAATTACCGGGTGAGTTTGTGAATAATCGTGTGAGTTTAGAGGTATTGATATAGGAGTTTTATAGTAGTATTTATGGTAGATAAAATAATCTAATTAGGAAAAATAGGATAATTTGAGTTTGGTAAGTCTTGGGCACCAAGACTAGGGTTAGGGTTGATGGTTTGGGGCTGAGATTAGATCCGAATTAGGGTTTTGAAATTGGGGATAAATTAAAATTAGGGTTAATTAAATTAGGGCTAGACTAGAATTGGAGAAAAATTAGTTAAAACAAAATTTTCACAGTTAAATTGTTAGGTCGTTACGTCAAATATTCCCTGATGGTTTGTGTATAACCTACTATGAATGGAGATGCCATTCAAATATTTCCTGATGTTCTAGCACACCCCCTAATCACAATTGTTCCATGTGCCCGTGTTCACTTCTATGTTCAGCGTATGCATTGGGTAATCTATCCCATTTATTGCCACATGGTAAAGCATGAGCGTACCGAAGCTGGCCAAGAGATTTTCCAGGGAGATATGCAGGGATGCTCGTGCAGTGAATCCACCTCCAACTGCAAGATTGTATTTGGCTATAAAAAAATCTTAAATAAATCTCAATCCTCTGTTGTGCTATATTATTTTATTCCACGACAGATTCGAAGTGTACGTAATATTCATATATAGTGTGTGCTAGGCAACACTTTTTACCACTTTGTACCACTTTTTAATCTATTTTTATTCATTATTTCTTTTGGTCAAATAAGTCACATCCACGTATCTCATACAACTCACATGTACAACACAAATCTCTACCATTCAACCCCACTGATTTGATCTCCTCTTTTACATTAACAGTTATAACAAAACATAAAAAATACAATCCTATCACTATAATTTTTTGTACTACTTCAACAAAGTGGCTTTCCTTTTTTGATAAATTACCTGTGTACTTTTTTTCTTAGAGCGATTCACTTGATTGTCACCTTGCCCGTCTGAAACGTCTACTCTATGGAACACAACAATCTCCAAGTCCTTGTGTTGACATTTTTGTCACCAGTTTCATAAGAAGGTCAGAACTCTATAAACTACAATTAGGATTGTATGACTTGTAATTTCATAATAGAAAAAAATTTTCTTTACCAAATCTTTTTTTTTTCATTGGGAGAGAGACACAGATAGTTGATTGTTAACTTTTCCAGTTCGGTTGTTGACTTATCATACAAGTTACCTTTGGTCAAGGAACGACCTCGTCCTCATTGTAACGTTACCTGTATCGACATCGTTTTTGTCATATCTTTCCCGAGTTCAAGATATATGTAAAAGAAAATTTTCGAACACGTAATATAAAAAAAATTAAGGCTTCAGCCAACATTGCAATAGCTCTTTTGGCTTCCTGGTAAGATTTAGATTAGCAAAAATATATCAAAATTGTTTCCTTATTTTTTTTATTTTTCACATTGTTTTTCCTCCGAAAAATAATTTACTATCAAAAAATACATTTAGAAGAAATTTTTTCTAGCAATACATTTTTTGCACTGAAAAATGATTGGATAACATACAGAGTTTTAAAAATTGGTATGACTGAGAATGTTTGGAAAAATGAAAATGGTAATGACTCAGATAAATGTTTCTGTGTGAATTAGGAACAATCAGTAACATCATTCCTTAATTTAATTTATTAGGGACTAATTTGCAATTTCTTGACCATAATAACACGGTTCCATCCTTTTGCAGTTTGACTACTCACCAAAGAAAAAACTTTAAGCCAAAAAAGGCAAATTGACACAAGTATATTTTCCACAAGCATTTTTCATTACTACTAATATGTGTAATGATTTTCATCCGGCACCTGTCCACATATGCACACATGCCGGAAAATAAAATTTGTCAACCACCGACGTGCCCCCCCACCATCACAGGGGGTATGCACCATTCATCTCCACCAACGTGGATGCTGTACAAAAAATTATTCCCGCTTTCACACAAGAAAAAATGAAACACTTCAGATTGAAGTACCGCCACCATAGGCTGGCCCCACATTAACGTGGGTAGTTCATCAACAAGTCTATCTAAATATCCACTTTCACACCAATTCAAATGAATTGAAGAATAAAGAATGTGTGTGGACTCGTGTTTCGTATAGGTCGTTCTTCCTCCGTCAATGAATGCAATGGAGCCTGCCGAAAGGTGCTTAAGTACTTGGCATGTCCCATATAACCTTTAAATGATTTCACAATATTTCGTGCATTCGCAGTAGCTGTTATTCAATAAGAAATAAATCATAATTAATAGAGCAAATTGTGAATACATTTAGAACCGTACACAACTATGACCTCGTTATATCACGCGAATGATTGATCCACCACCATGTTTGATATTGCCATGTGACACATTTGTTTGTACTATTGTGAATACATTTAGAAGCGTACACGACTATGACCATGTTATTTCACGTGACCGATTGATTTGCCACCTTATTTGATATCATTATGAAAGTTTATAGTTGTCTAAACTACTGTTTATTAAATTCAGATACGTTTGTGCTGTGTTATGTTACTCAGACTTAGTTGGTAATTGTTTGCTGTTTAATGCCAGATGTGCCTGTAAATTATCGTGGCCTAGATGCCTCTAGCGATGTAATGTGGAAATTAATAGAATGCAGAAAAGTAAACAGTAAGAACACATAATTTTTTAACTGGAAATCTAACTGGGAAAAAACCACGTCCTCGTCGCCTACGAGCAAAACCAATCCACTAAATCCAATCAGTTTAAATCTTTACAACAAAGCAAAAGGGAAATTTGCGCATAAATTAACCAACATTAAGGATAATAGGGAGAAACACTCCTTGTTACTCTCTCCCAGCAGGTAATGCGAGCCAACTTCCCATTACTCTTCAATAGCTTATTGTAACCGCGATCCCACAATAGATCCGCACCTCCCGTCTTGATCTCCTCTCGCTGTAGGGCTAATCTATTAGTGATTGGATTCCTCCCGGAGATTTAAACCAAAATCTTCAAGATTCAAGGTTGGTGTTCATCAACTTAATCAAGAAATCAACTTGAAGAAGTCAAGAACATGGGAGAAGGACACGTTTTTCAATGTATGATGGGGGACAATTTTTTACCATAAAACACCAACTCCTATAAGAAATAAAGAGGTTATTAGTTGTAGGATAAATCAAATAAGGTAAGTAGATAAGTGTGGAATAAGCTCATTATCTTATCTTGTATCAATATAATAAGGAAAGGATTTCACGAAATCATATGATACGTCGAATGTGTACACAAACTCATCCTAGGCGTGTGCTAGGGTTTCTTGTGCCCCATGCACTCCCACTTGTTAATAAACTCAGTATATCAGAAGGAAGTATCACATAGTTAATTAAAATCATGATAAAACTAAAGTTTCATGTGATAATAAGTCCATTAGAAGTACAATTATAATTAAATTAACCAAATAAAATATTCAATTAATTTAATTATAAACGTGGAAAAATATGCCAATTAATAAACTTTACAAAAAAGATAAAAGTTAACAATCTCCCCCTTTGGCTTTTTCTATTTTTTCACAACACAAGTCTTAATGTTTTGCAAAACAACATGTGGTTGAAGTTTTTAAAGGCCTAAGATTTTACCCATAAAAGCTCCCCCTCGGGAGATGAGAAAAAATGAATAATGAAAAATGGAATCGTGCATAACAAGTGCACGAAAGATCAACAATAGAAATGGATCCACCTAGATGTCATAAACTTCAACAAGCAAAAGAGAGAAAGAGTTAGTTCGACTCCTTCAAAAAATAAGATATCCTACTCCCCCTTTTTGCAACAAATAGAGGAGCCACTGGAACTAACTTCCATATCTGCGTCTTGTAACCTGCCATAAAAAGTCATCAACCACAAACAAATATCGAAGGGTCATGGGAAGTAGGGAATATTCAGTTACAGGCCAAAGCGAACAACAGATAATTCAAAAAAGACTGGAAATCAAAAGCTAGATTGATCTGGAGAAAGCAATCAGTTCCCAGATGTATCAACCTCAGTCTTTCTCTTCTTAACAAGTTTCTCCCTCTAAATATGTGAGGTTTCTCCCTCAATATAGAATCAAGTAAACAACATGAGATTAAGGAGAAACAATATATAAGAAAATCAAAACGCATCAAATCACACCAAATGATCAAGGAATAAAGTGTGAGAGATTTGCTTACTCCCCTAAAACGAAGATGATAAGAAGATGGTACCACAACACGTTAGCAGCTCATGGGGATGTATAATACCATTTCTTCTTCAATTTCGTCACCAGATTCATCTAGCTCTTCGACAAAGGCAGAACCTGATTTTCGAGGTTCATCTGCTGTCTCAGCATTTAGGGCAGATGCGTTTGCCACTTCAACATCAGATTGACAATCATCTTCATTGTGAGCATCATCAACCTCATCATTTACAACGTCATTCACAACTTTCTCCCATTAGTACCTACAAAATTCTCAACAACAACTTTTTGCAATTCAATATACTTAATGACAATTCGGTCAACATGAGCATCGTCAACAATGGTCGTCCCAACACTCTTCTCAACACTAGAAGAGGTGATTTTCTTCCCATCAACAGTAGAAATCCCTTTTTTTAAAATGAATTTTCTATCATCAATTCATCAACAGCAACATTAGTAGCAACATTAAAGCTACTAGAAATCCCAATATCACAAGCCACAAAATTTGGCTACAAAAACATATTCTATACAAGATTTCCAAGAAATTTCTTTTGAAAATAAAAGATGGGTAAAAGGGGGCTTAGCCATATTACCAAAAATAGAAGATGGAATTGAACCTATGAGAGAAGGTGCCAGGGTGGCGGGCCGAAGGCGGCATCAAGGCCGTGTTGGCGCTGACGGTGGCTTGTGCAAGTGGTGGCCGGTGATCACCGGTGGTGGTGCCGGTGGAGGTGAAGCTCTTTCCAATTTTCTAGGTGAAGCCCCAAATTTCTTCCCTAGATCTAGTCTCTTTGTCATTGAGTGCTTCTTTCTAATGGTGAATTGGGGTGGGCGTTGATGATTAGAGAGGTTGGAGATGATGGGTATGGAGATTTGAAGAGTTTGAGAAGATGCTGAATGGTGAAGGAGGGAGTTTATGTGTGTATAGTGTGTTTTTGTGTGTGTTTGTGGTGTTTTATATGTGTGTGATGGAGAAGAAGTGACTTTTGATCAATTTTGACTCAAATACCAAGAATCACTCACCTTTTAGAATTCCATGTAGATGGAAATTTCATATCTGCTCAAATAAGGAATCTTTGTGCGCGCCAAATTCTATTTTCATTCAAATTGCAGTTGGTTAGTTTGGGAAAAATTAAAGAATTAAGGAATCAAAAAGTTACCAAAATTGGGCCTACAACTAACTTACTTTTCCTGCAAGACATGAGCACAGTAGCCCACTGTATACTGCCTTAAAACAAAAATTCAAAAAAATTAAAACACTTCCTGAAATTTAGAGATAGATGTATCTAGTACCTTCAGATTCATCTGAGTACTGTTGGCTTCCATTGTGACAGATGCATTTGGGCAGTGTACAGTCCACCACACATAAATGCAAGTCAATTATGGGGTGTCTCTGTGTGTGAATCAAACAACCGCCATTCAATCATACATCACCATCAACTACTTTATGGTTGTCCTGACTTATTGGCTTTTCACTGTAGCGCACTAGCAGACCATTTAAAATCTGTAAGCGTGCGAATTCTCAAGTCCGGCTTTGTTGACTCTTTCAATTCAATGGCGTTGTCTTTTGGAGATGGAAATAACTACGCTCAATCCCCAGAAGTCTTCCTTTTCACTTCTCCCCCTTTTTCTTTCAATTTTAGTTAATTTCTCATTTTTTTTTTGTTTGTTTTGAAAGAGGGGTACGGACTTGGCTTAGATTGATAGCTTTCTTTTCCACTTACCGTGACCTTGGACAATCAAAATGCACGCAGTGCTAAGAGCAAGATTTTGAACGTATGTCTACACTAAGATATAGAGCCTCAATCAGGAACAAAACCTTATAGCATTGACGGTAGTGACTTATTCCATTGGATTGTCGGACTTAAGTGCTGTCAGATTAGTTAGGAGACATGTTGACTATCGTACGCCAGATACATCTTCCTCAATGTCAATTTCCAGCATTCAAATTAATTCTTCAGTAACCAGACAGCCTATAATGAGTAATACTCGCATGAATAAGAAAAACTATCTATATGCATGCATAGGACTTAAAACAAATGAAAAAAGAAAAATTACACAACCAATGTAAATCTTTTTGTTGTTTCCAATTTTTCATTTCTTTTCTTTGTTTTTTTTCTTAGACAAAGTGCATGGTCTATTCAGGTAGTGGGGAAACCCCAATTTGTTTCCTAAGTTTTCAAATTTGGCAGTATCGATGGCCTTAGTGAAAAAATCTGCAAGTTGTAGATCAGTCTGTATGTGCTCCAGATTGATAGACTTTTGTTCCACCATTTCTCTGATGAAATGGTGTTCGATATCGATGTGCTTTGTCTGGAGTGTTGGATTGGGTTTTTCGAAATGTTGATAGCACTGGTGTTGTCACAAGACATAGTGGCTTGATCGATTGTGATCCCATAGTCTTCCAACATTTGTTTCATCCAGAGGAGTTGAGTGCAGCAACTCCCAGCTACTATATACTCCGCTTTGGCTGTGGATAAGGGTATCGAAACAGCCACCGGAAGTGCTCTTCCGGTCATCAACATTGCCAGTCCAATCTGGGCCTGAATATCCTGCAAGATGGACAGTGGTGTCTCGAGTATAACAAATACCATAGCTATATGTACCACTTACATACCTGATGATCCTTTTGACTACTGCCAGATGCGACTCCTTGGGGTTCGCCTGATATTTGGCGCATACACCTACGCTGAAGGATATGTCTGGCCTGCTAACTGTGAGATACAGCAAACTGCCAATCATGCTTTGATAGACGAATGCATCTACCTCCTTGCCAATGTCATCCTTTGATAGTTTCAGTGCGGTTGCCATGGGAGTTCTAATAGGCTTTAAGTCTTGCAGCCCGAACTTCTTCACCAGGTTCTTGGTGTATTTTCCTTGTGAGATGAAGATGCCAGATGCACCCTACTTCACCTGCAAACCAAGAAAGAAAGTTAGTTCACCAACCATACTCATTTCAAATTCTCTTTTCATAGAATTCACAAATTCATCAATTTTGGACTTAGAAGTAGAGCCAAATACAATATTATCCATATATATATTTGGGTTGTAGTTCTTCCTGATTTCAAATGCTAAATAAAGAGTCTTAGTTGTTCCTTCCCTTTTATATCCTTGGCTGAGCAAGAAAGATGTTCGCTGCTCGTACCAGGCTCTTGGAGCTTGCTTCAGACCGTATAGAGCTTTCTTAAGTCTATATACATACTCTGGATGGAATGGATCTTTGAACCCTTGTGACTGCTCCACATAGGCTTCTTTGTTATACACACAGCGCTCTTAACATCCATCTGGTACAACCTAAAGTTGATGTAGCATGAGACGGCTAGCAACAACCTGATAGATTCAAGATGACCTACGGGAGCAAATATCTCCTTGAAGTCTATGCCTTCAACTTGTGCGTAGTCTTGTGCGGCTGGTCTAGCTTTGTTTTGTACAATGATGCAGATTTGTCTAACTTGTTTATGAAGATCCATTTTCTACCAATCACATTCCCTTCTTTCGGACGTGGGACAAATTCCCACACATCATTTCTCTCGAATTGGTTTATCTCTTCTTGCGTGGCTTGAACCTCATCTTTCAATGCTTCTTTCACATTCTTCGACTCAATTAGTGAGAGATAGCACATGTTTCCCAAGTACAAACACATGTTGCCTAGTTCAGCAGTGAACTTTCTTCGAGTTACCATCCTTTCAGAAGGGTCTGTGAGAATGTTGTCCAAAGGATTTGCCTTTTGGACTCTTGAAGATGGTTTCTTTGTGGCTCTAGGCTGTTGTTCTGGTTCTGCAGTACTAGATGTGTCTTGTTCTAACTGCTTGGTCTGTTGTCATTCTGTGTTGTTCTACGTTTCTGCTTGACACTGATGTTCTGCTGGTTTGTCAGATTCATCCAGCGATTCCATTTGACCTGGTAGAAATTCCAGCGGGTCAGATTCATCTGCTTGCAAATGAGAATTTCCATCGTTAGTATCATCAACCTTCAAATTAATAGACTCACTCAATAACACTTTGACTTCTAACATTGAAGACTATTCTCCGAATAGCCCAAAAACACACCATCATCAGATTTTGAGTCAAACTTTCCTAGATGCCCCCTATCTTTCAAGATGTGACATTTACTCCCAAATATATGAAAGTAATCAATCCTAGGCTTTCTACCCTTGCAAATTTCGTAAGGATTTTGTTTAGTGCCAGTTCTAAGGATTACTTGATTAATGATATGGGAGCGGCTATCTACACCCCCCAAACCCTCTCATTACACCCCCTTTTTAAAAAAAAAAACTCCAACAATTACTATTTTACCCCCTTCTTCTTCCTCCCACTTCTTCCTCACCTCTTCTACTCTTTTCCTCCTCACACCCCCAACGAGGAAAAAAAAAAAATAAAGAAGAAGAACGAAGAAGCCCATTAATGGCCGGAGAAGCTTTGGCTACTATGGAAGAAGAGGAAGAGAGAAGAGACTAGCAGGAAAAAAAAAAAAAAGAAAATGGGGGGTTCGACCGATAGGGGTCGAACACCCAAGCGGGGAGTTCGACCATGATGAGTCGAACTCCCCTTTGAGAGATCGACCACAATGGGTCGAACTCTCAAAGGGGAGTTCGACCCATGCTGGTCGAAATCCCCTTTGGGTGTTCGACCCAAAAGGGTCGAACACCTTGTTATATATATATTTTTTTTGGGCTCGGTGTGTCTTCTTCTTCGATAGCTTTGCCGCCATTAATGGCAGTCGAAGCTTTGGCTTCGGCTTCCATTAATGGTCGCCAAAGTTAGTTTTTTTTTTAAAGTTTTATAAGCTTCTTCGGTTGCTTCGGTTGCTATGTGGGGGAAGAGGAAGGAGAGAGAAGGGGGAAAAAGAAGGGTGGAAGAGGGTGTGAAGAGAAGAGAAGCCATAGCCATTCATTCCAGGTTGCAGCCGTTTCTTTGTTCTTTTTTTTTTTTTTATCAAGGGTATAATTGGAAAAGGATGCTTGGGGGTGTAATGAGAGGGTTTGGGGGGTGTAGATAGCCGCTCCCTAATGATATAGCAAGCAGAGTTAATGGCTTCACTCCAAAATAGAGCGGGCATTTGTTTGCTATTTAGCATAACGCGGGCCATCTCTTGCAAGGTCTTGTTCCTTCTTTCCACAGCAGGATTTGGTTGTGGAGTTTTTGGTGCAGAAAACTCCTGACTTATTCCATATTGGGCACAAAAGTCAGCAAAGTCGGAGTTTTCAAATTCCCTTCCATGATCGCTCCTGATCCTCTTGATTCTCACCTGTTCATCATATTTTTTGTTTCTCAATTTCTGAAATAAGATAGAGAAACTGTCAAAGGCATCTGATTTTTCGAGAATAGACATGACCCAGGTGTATCTAGAAAAGTCATCGACATATACATAGATGTATCTCTTACCTCTTGTACTCTCTTTTTGGATGGGACCCATCAAATCCATATGGATGAGTTCGAGTCTATGAGAAATGACAAGTGACTTACCTGGTTTGTGTTGACTTCGAATTTTCTTACCCTTTTGACAATCGGCACACACTCCCTCTGGAATGATCTTCAGATAGGTTAGTCTTTTGATCGCTTGAGTTTTTGCCAACTTTACGAGATCATAGTAGTTTAAATGGCCCTAATGATGATGCCACAGTACTCCGGCTTTGACACTAGCCGAATTACAGACAACGAGACTGTCGAGTGTATAACATTTGTCTTTTGACCTGACTCCCTTGAAAATAACACTTTCCAATGGATTAGAATTCCTATTGCAACTCAACACCTTGCAATAGTCTTTAGAAAATATAACATGAAGGTTTTCATCACACAACTGACCTACACTAATCAAATTTTCCTTAAGATCCATCACATAAAGTACATTACTCAATGTAGGTAGAGCTTCAATGTTGATTATACCTGATCCAGCAATCTTACCCTTTTGGCCATCACCAAAAGTAACAACACCTGTTTTGCCTTTCACAAAGCTTGATAGTAATGAGAGGTCACATGTTATGTGCCTAGAACAACCGCTATCAAAGTACCAAGTGTTAGGAATAAAAGCATTAAAAGACAATTGCACCAAATATGCATTTGCCTGAGTCCTCTTAGGTCAACAGTATCTTGGAGGGCCTTGATTAGTTATAGGTTGTCTCTTATGAGTATTAACAAGGTTCGAATATGCATGACAGTTAAAAATATCATGGCCAAATTCGGAATAAAAATTATAAGATACCTGTATCGCAGATGCATCTTGCCTATCCAGATGAGACTGGGTTAATTTATTAACCTATTTCTGGATGGGAGGTCTTACATTCTGAACTGGAGGTCTAACATTCAGAACCAGAGCAGTTTCTGCAAATGAGCTGGATGTACACCAGATGTATGCTGGGTTCGACTGGAGAACGCAGAGGCATCTAGGTGAGGTCCACTCCGAATTACAGGTTTGGAACCCATTTCCTTCACAAACATGGGGGATGCGACTGGACCTTTACCTTTACCTTCATAGCCTAGGCCACTCTTGATGCCGGCGGGCCTTTCATAACTCAGAATCTCATCAAGATGAGCAGTTCCAAGCACCAAATTCATGATTTTGTCATGTTCTTTTGCAAGTTCTTCACTCAATTTGCTTATTTATTTATTTTTTTTTTTAGAATTTTCATGTTCAGATGCGTCTAGCTCACCCTCTCTATTGGATTCGATTGCTGCCTGCAACAAATGAATCTTTTCTTCTACTTTCTAGAGCTCTCTTTTCAGATCTTAAGTTGTTATTCCAGATTCTTCTGGGGCGGTACCTTTAGGAGACATGATCGCAGAATCAATACCAGATAAATGTAAAGCAGTAAGGGTGGTTATTTGATTATCAAATGAGTTTTCTTCCGAATCGGATCCAGATGCATCTGACTTAGCGTCACTCCACGTGACGTTCATAACCTTCTTGCCTGTCCTTTTCAGTATGTTACCGCACGCAGAGGCAATGTGCCCATAGCCTTCACATTCTCTACATTGAACGCGATTTTTATCTTTCCTTCTGGAAGAAAAAGAAGAATTTGAATTCTTCCTCTAATTGCTCTTGCTCTTAGATCGTTGTTGGCATTGAATTTTCCCTTGGGATTTGGGATTTTTTCCCTTTTGCTGTCCTTTGAGGAATTTCTTGAATTGTTTTGAGATGAGAGCAGTGCCTACATCTTCGTAAGAATCTCCAACTTTCCTCTGGGGCTTCACTATTTGCCTTAAAAGAAATTCCAAGTTTTCTGTTATTCTTGCGTCGGCTCAAATGCATCTCAACGGCCATAAGTTTACCAACAAGTTCGTCAAGTCTCACAAATGAGAGATCTTTGCTTTCTTCAATTGCGGTTACCTTTGCTTCAAAGAGGTCCAGTAGAGATCGGAGTATTCTCTTCACGATCTATACATTAGTGAATCTGTGACCGAGGGATTCGGCCGAATTTGTGAGGTCGCTTAGTTTTGCATAGAAGCTTCTAAAGTCCTCCTTCTCATCCATGATGAGAACTTCAAATTCATATGTAATCATCTACAATCTAGATGATTTGACTGTAGTGGTACCTTCATTCGTGATCTTTAGGACATCTAAAACTTCCTTAGCCATCCTTAACGATAAAATTAACTTGAATTGATCTACATCCACATGTAAAACAATAGAATTTAGGGCTTTAGAATTAAAAGAAGCAGCAGTACATTCTATGTCAGAATAAGTGCTCCTAGATTTAGCAGTAGTGACACCATCAGTGGTGACACTGGGTGTAGTGTGACCATCAAGGGTAGGTGTCCAACAACGTTCATCAATGGATTGAATATATATTTACATCCCAATTCTCCAATAAGGGTAGTTTGATCCATTGAGAATGGGGGGTCTAAGAGTAGTAGGCGACTCCGTGTACACAACTGGATCTCACTTTCTAAAAGTGAGCCCGCTCTGATACCAATTGAAAGTTTATAGTTGTCTAAACTACTATTTATTACGTTCAGATACATCTGTGCTGTGTTCTGTTACTCAGATTTAACTGGTGACTATTTGCTGTTTAATGTGAGATGCGTCTGTAAATAATCGTAGCCTAGATGTGTCTAGCGATGCAATTCGGAAATTAATAGAATGCAGAAAAATAAATAGAAAGAACACAGAATTTTAACGTGGAAACCCAACCGGGAAAAAACCACGTGCTCGTAATGCAAGCCAACTTACGCATAAATTAACCAACATCCAGGATAATAGCGAAAAACACTCTCTGTTACTCTCTCCCAGCATGTAATGCAAGCCAACTTCCCACTGCGCTTAAATAGCTTGTTGTAACCGCGATCCCACAATAGATTTGCACCTCCCCGTGTTGATCTCTTCGCTGGTGAGCCGATCTATTAGTGATTAGACTCCTCTCGGAGATTTGAACCAAGATCTTCAAAATTCAAGGTTGGTGTTCATGAACTTAATCAAGCAATTAACTTGAAGAAGTCAAGAACGTGGGAGGAGGACACGTCTTTCTCCCTAGTGTTAGTGTTTTATGCCACTTGTGTTGCTTGTTGGCCAAGACTTCAAGTTACCATAAAACACCGACTCCTACAAGGAACAAAAACATTATTAGTTGTAGGATTAAATGAAATAAGGAAAGTAGATAAGTATGGAATAAGCTCATTACCTTATCTTGTATCAATATAATAAGGAAAGGATTTTGCCAAATCATATGATACGTCGAATGTGGGCACAAACTCATCCCAAGCGTGTGCTAGGGTTTCTTGTGCTCCATGGACTCCCACATGTTAATAAACTCAATATATCACAAGGAATTATCACGTAGTTAATTAAAATCATAGTTAATTATCACAAGGCATTAGAAACGTGGAAAAATCAAAATGCTAATTAATAAACTTTAGGAAAAAGATAAAGTTAACACATTATGGGACACATTTGTTCGTACCGTTGGGTCACATCACATAACCAAAAATTCTTTAGTTGGGAATTTCCGGCCTTCGTCTATTGGTAGCTCAAGACACGTAATTTTGTAAAAGACGTACGTGGCTTCATCCGTATCACCTCGCATTTTTATGTTGCCGTGCTGGCCGATTGTTTAGGAACACCGATGTTCTCCAAGTTCATGGGTAGCAGATCTCACAACCTCCTACAGTGACGAAATTCATCTGTCGATGAGGCTAATGGAATTTTTGGAAATGGTAATACAACACGTTACATGAGCATTGAATCCTGTTTCTTTCGCCTTCCATAAGGGCATCCGTCTCTATAGTGGTTTTCTACCAATACCGGCGTGTGGAAAAAATAAAGGAGAGAAGAAGGATTTTCCATCCACCTTTTCCATCGTCTAAAGCAATGATATCGTGCACCCGACCCATGTTACTGGCCCAGAGCTATTCCAGGCAACGGTGCTAGCTTATCATTTGCGCTCCTGTTGTCTTGTCCTCGACCGCTACGAAGACTGGAGTTGAACGTGGCGGTCAAACATTTGCTGCATCTGTATGGTATGTAACAATCAATTTAGACCCAACTAAAAAGTTACTTTCCAACTAAGGACGTCATGTGTGGATCAAATTTAGAGATATGCTACTTCTATTGTATGAAGGTTGCCACAGCGCAATCGACTAACCAATAAATATATACATCCACACGGGGTATACTTGAAACCTAGCCAATTTCACCATCCACTACAACAATAACCGACAACAACTGTCCACATAATGTGATCCTAGTCAAGCCCATCTGCAGTGAAGGAACACATCCCTAAACGTAAGGGGAAAACCGTGAACGGGGAAGCTTCGACACCGAAGCAATTGCCAAACTACTACCCACAGCGAACCGCACGTTCATCGACCTAAAAATTGGTAATGAGTTGAAAGTCGTCACCCGCGTAGCCATCTAAACCGGATTGCAAAGGAGTCCGGGTCAGGGAAGCCGAGAGTAGGCCAGAACCTACTTCCAAAATTGCAGGATCATGAAAGTACAATCGACCCGAACGAAGTGGCTGCTCAGCTTCATGCAGCATAGGACGTCTTCTTGAACTCCCTCCAGGCTTCCGTAGGTGCACCGAAAGTGTCGGCCAGCAAGGGGAAAGCCAAGAAGAGTCAAACAGAAAGCATGACCCGCAGTGCGATCGATGTGGACACTCCTTTGCAGACCCATTACTCCGCTGTGTAGTGAGGTGTTTCCATGCGCACTGGCATCTTCCATTGCTTACGTCCGCGTTATGTAGTACTATTCATTTTCGTCTTTACGCCGATGCTTTACTTTCTTTGTAGTTTTCAATGTTCGTTCCACATCATGTTATGTTCCATTTCCGTTTTACTTTTTAAGTCATTAGGACTTGGTGTTTTAATTTAACTGGTTGCCGAAGTTAATGAAATTCATTCTCCTATATTGTGTTCACTAATCAATTGCAGTCAGCACATTGACAGTGGTTGATGTTCAGTGGTCTGCATATGGAAATGCTGGATCTTTTATTATAACTTTATTAAGCACGCATCTCTATGAAGAAAATATCTTCCTTGTTTCGGCAACCATTCGTGTGTGGTAACCCAAGTACACAGGGTTCAGTAGCTTTTGGCCACCTTTCGAAAACAAGTGGAACAATCTTTAGCTTGCTGTAGGTCGATAACATTACCGTTAATTAAAAAGCTAATTATGTGAAATCCATATGGTAGACCAATTAGTCCTAGGTACGACAACGGCTTATATGTGGTTAGCCTACTACATCTATCGTCTTCCTTGCATAAATAACGAAATTGTGGTTGTTGTGGGTGCATTTTTTAATGCCGTTCTAGAAAACAATGTTCCTCCTGCACAATATAATTACAACAAATTAATCTAGAATTTAGATTAAAAAACCTTACTCCCATCATCTAGAAAAGTTTACTAGGTAGTCAAGTTTTTAAATTTAAATTAAAGAATAATCAACCCGAATTATAATTTACACAAATGTCAATTTTTCCACAATGTTGTGACAAAAATACCCCTGCAACGATATAAAAATCATTATATTTCGCAACGAAATCATTATAGGTAATTGTATAACGACAATGAAATCGTTACAGGTAATTGTATAACAACAACTAAGTCGTTATTTTGCCAACGGTAAATTGGTCTGTAACACCCGAAGTTTAGAAACCTAGACCTGAAAGTATTTTCCGTTACTTCACTTTAAAATGCGGAAAAGATAAATTAAATTAGGACATATTTACCTTCCTGTTTAACAAAATCTACAGAAATTTTGACAGCGTTTTCCTTGTAAATTTAACATAGCCGACCTGTTAGAAGAATCACCGTCCTCATACAAGTTTTCAAGAAAGGAATAAACTAGTTTTCCAAAATCCTCTAATTGAAAAATTAAAAGAATCATAAATACAAACCCCTTGTCCAAAAATGAAAATACTTCCAACTGGTCGATTAGTTTAAAATGATGGGCAACTCACCTCAATCAATAAACATGTTTCCTCGGCCATCCAGCTTTCATCACCTATAAAGTGGGAAGAAGTAAACGCCTGAGCTAAAGCTCAATAAGTAAACCCCATGCACATGATGCATGCTTATAACATCCAGTGCACTAAATGCATTTTCAATTTATGCATCCCACTTTCTTTAACATTTTGAAAATTATTCAAATCCTTTACTTTCCTTTCAAAACATTTCACTTCTTTCAAAAATACTTCCTTTCAATCATGAGTTCAGTAGGTGTATCACATATACCAATAAGCTCAGCAATGGGTAGTTATTATTTGGAACCCGATTCAATTCTACCAGTAGCACCGCAAAGCAGTAAACATTTCATTTAATACCGCAGGGCGGTAAACATTCCATTCAATACCGCAAAGTGGTAAACATTCTAGGTTGGGTGCGGTGCACTGGTTTCGCACGCCCTATTTCCCACTCACTCCTTTCACGGCATAGAGATACACCCATTCTTTCGTAAAGCCCTGGGATACATATCATTATAAAAACTTCGCTTTCCAATCTTTCTTCTTGAAAACACATAATGTTTCAAATCAATGTCTATGCATGTTTCTTGATTGCAATGACATAATATATATGCATGCTCCAACACATTATTTAACTTGATAAGCATGCATTTAATGGAGAAGACGTTGGAATCAAGTAAGTAACTGCAACTAGAAACATAAAGCACATTACTTTCACTTTAAACATTACACTTTACTTTGAACTTAAGGGGGAGTTTACTTACCTGGAATCCTTAGTAATGTACTTGAGAAGCATGTAGAGGTGTCCTTAGCCGCCCACAAGATCAATGCTCCAAAAATCCTAGTACATCACCATTTCGTAGAATTTCATTAGCCACTTTACTTATCCACATAACTTCAGTCCAATACTATACTTCAGTTCATTACTATACTCCCATAGGTTGATTGTCACCATTCCACACTTCCGTATTTACACAAGTAACAAGTTCTAGAAGAATAAATAAGAACATTAATGATATACTTCCTAGAGAATTACCACTTTGAATTCTAGTTAATCCATCAACATCAACAAGGACGGACATAACTCACAAATTAAAGCATGAAATCACCTAATTCAAATTTGGTTCAACAACTAACTCATAGAGCTATGTCCTCAATGAGCAACACATTTAAATTCCAATTATAGACCCAGAAACACGTTTTTGCTCTACAGTGCAGAATCTGGAAAAATTCTATTGTGCCAGTACTTTTTGAAAACTTATTTTAAAATAGAAAACGATATTATAAAATTATGATATTTACATGGAAGTTAGAAAACTCGTGTATATTCATCATACTTAAAAATTAGCTCATGGGAGTCACGCTTATAGCATCAAGCCATTTTTGATCCGGGAAGAAGCCGGTTCTCGGGTACAACCTATCCATGCTTACTAACAGTGTGATAAAAACCTCTACAGGTCACCAAATTATGTCAAATAAATTTTAAATGATAGGTAACTCGTGGAGGATCATTTTCCAGTTTGAATTACCCATAAATTCCATTTGTGCTAAAAGTTATGGCATTTCAAAGTTAAGTGCAGAAGCTGAGAAAATTTCAAGATTTATGCAACATTTAAATTTCCATTCAAGCATTATATCAAAAACTTAAGATGCATACAAAGATATACTCTCATCTTTACACTTTACTTCACTAAAAAACTATCCAATTTGAGATATCAAACATAAGAGCAGGTTCAATTGATGACATGTTCACACAACTTCCTTCCAATTTCAAAGTCCCCAACTAAAGCTTCAAATATGCATATATTCATCGTCAAATTAGCACGACAATATTTTGCTAACAATTTAACAGCTCTATAACGATATTATCACCAAATATAATTACTATTTATAAACCAAAAATTAACTCACTTTATTTCGATCATCAGAACCTCAATTAAACCATTAACAAATTCAAGAATACATCCTAAGCAAGTGGGGAAATTGAATAAAATGATGAAATTCTTGCCTTCTACCTTGAGAGAGAGGAACGAGACCAAGAGTGGCATTGAGAGGGATAGAGCTCGGGACGCGAGATCTTTGCCAGAGAAATGTGAGTGGACGAGAGGGAGAGGCGTGAGAGAGAGCAAACGTAATTCTTGTTATGAGTATTTGGGTTGTTTAGTTGGGTTTTATATCATGAATTCTAATTGGGTTCTACCCTCGGGCTTTAGGTGTATTTGCGCTCAATAAGAAAATTTATCTTTGCTAGGAAAATAATAGACGTACTATTGGGTTTTATTTTGTGGCTCCAAGTTGGGGTACAAATAAGGGATTGAATATTTGAGTTGTTGGACTTTGGTTTCAAGAGTGGGCTCTAATAAATTAGACCCATAATTGAAATATCCAATTCTAATTTATTATTATTAATATTACTTTCTTTCTATTAAATCAAGAGCAAATACGAAAAGGATTTAAATTTCAAATAAATTAAACACAAACGTAAGAACATAATAAATAAACTCATTTTCGTGAAATTAAATGTTCTAATCGGCACATTGAGCGTGATGGCATTCGAGTCCCTCCACTGCAAAATTGAATAACTGTCAATAATAAATTACTAATTAATTATATTCAACTCACTATAACTTCATAAGAAAAATATAAGAATATAGGTAAATTAATACTCGGCGTTACAATTTCTTAGCCAAGCGTCAAAATTAGCAATTACCAAAAGAAGAGGCGCTGAAGGGATGCCATTTGGCAATAAAATTTGACGAGGCCAAAACTTTAATTCAACTTGGGTGTTTGAAAAAAATATACATATAAATAAAAATTCAATCCAATAAATTTTAAAATTTTGCTAGACGAGTGCAAACCAGTGTGACCGACAAATTAGCGAAGATCATAGCGACGTATCATTAATCAATAAAATTTTATTTCTAAAATTTTCGTGTCGCTACAACCTTACCCACTTATAAATAATTTCGTCCTCAAAATTGAACTTACTTGATATAAAATGTACTCGTCTTTTCTACGTCAACCTCAACTTTTAGACGTCCACCCTATTGGACTTCGATTAGAGGAGCCTCTTCGTCGTATTTATAGTCTCCCCCCCTTTTTTAATATAAACATTGACTTTCTCCTATAATCACAATTTCGTTAAATATTCTCCTCATCATGGGTTAAATAATCAACCTCCTCAAGGTTTCAGAATAGGAGAAAAATTTCATTCCCAAATATTATTCCCTTCCAATCACATAACCTGAATTCGAAAGTAAAACTGTCATCATAAGGAAATCCTACTCACCCGTGCTTATCATGTCACTAAGAATCCGAACTCCTTTATCTGAGAATTTCTCGATATCTCACCTCACTTCTCAAGTAATGTGAGTTTGCACTTAATAATTCTTCCGAATCTTAATCATAGCCTTTTTAATTCGAACATGTCCAAATGAAATAATTCCCTGCCAAGAAGAGTGTAAATATTTTTCTTAAGAATGGGTAAATCCCATACTTAATGGAAAATCAATAAGTAGAATTCAAATATTTAAATTTCATAAGGGGTTGCATCCTTAGAAATTGGAATACAACATTAACACACGATGCAATGATTTCATAATATGAGCCATTATGTTGCACATGCACAAGTACTTTTGGCGAGGTTCGAAATCACACAATTTTCTTCCAAATGAGCAGTCATATAAGATATAAAGTTTAAACTTTCACCACATCATCCTTATAAATTTTGTAGATGAAAATAAAAATTTCTCCCTATTTTTTATTAAGAAAAATTAGTTGTAGTGTAATTTATGCTATGAAATAACTTTCGAATTGACTTTGAAAACAAAAGTAAAAATAAAATATTTGGTTAGGATAGAAACTTTATAATTAGAATGTGATTTTTCCGAAAATCAATTTTCAACCTAACTCATCCTCGACAACCCATTTTCCGAATTAATTATATTTCACAAAACAAATTCTTCAATAGATTAGCACCATTCACCTCTTGGCTTTTGAAACCTCAATTCTCATGATTTACATAATATTTGAGCATATTGACCCCCCATTTGGGCACACCAATTCTCCTTGATGATCAATAAAATAAAAAATAATGAGATTGTGATCCATTAAATATCATCATTGATTACCTCAATCAATGTCCTCAATCGTGAATTTTTTTTTCCTTAGATGTCCACAATCCACAACCTTTAATCACAAAATGTATCCTTTTCATAATACTCTGACATGAAGTCCATAATGTACAACCTTGCAATGACATGTTCTAAATCCCAGTTATAGCCGAGAGGATATTAATCATGGTGTTGTTGTGACCTGACACGCAGATGATGTTCAAGAAAATTTTATCCAGTATCCTAGGCACCTTATCCATCATAGTTCAATACCAACTCATTCCCATGAATATCTGTGATCAACAATTTAACTTCTATCAAACCACATATGATCAATGTCACCAATTATCAAACTCAAAATTTCATTATAGTCAAAATTTCATTTCTCTTATCTCATAAAATCTCGAGAAAGTATCATCCATTAGTCACCAAACCATAGTCATTGGTTCAATAGCAAAGATAAATGTGATTGGTAGATATGAGTATACACATCAATTTGATCTCAGCTATATTACCCTTCACCAAATCCAAATATTTGAACCATGTGATGATGGCATTTATATCCAGTCTAGCGGGTCTCCCAGTAAAATTGCGAAGAGTAAAAGGAAAGCATTTTTATTCTAGTCACACTTATATAATTTACTCATAAGCATTCTATGGTGCAATTCCGATATTCATAACATGCGTACCACGTAACTAATTGAGCATCAAATAATCATTTAGTAAGTAAAATGTCAAACCGTTATTTAATAACTTAAAACCACAATTTACCTGTCCAGATGGTTGACAAAGAAGCACTTGTGGCATGACCCAATACCTGTGCACTTTTCAAAAGAAGTTTTAAAGCCTACAGAATTGCCTTTAGAACTCTTAGCTCGATACCGTTAACGGTAACACCCCAAGCCTAGAAACGTAGACATGAAAATATTATTCGTTACTTCACTTTAAAATGCGGAAAAGATAAATTAACTTACGACATATTTGCCTTCGTGTTTAACAAAACCTACAGAAATTTTGACAGCATTTTCCTTATAAATTTAACATAACCGACCTGTTAGAAGAATCACCAACCTCATACAAGTTTTCAAGAAAGGAATAAACTAGTTTTCCAAAATCCTTGAATTGAAAAATAAAAAGAATCATAAATACAAACCCCTTGTCCAAAAATGAAAATACTTCCCACTGGCCAATTACTTTAAAATGATGGGCAACCCATCTCAACCAATAAACATGTTTCCTAACTTCAAGACTTCAAAAAACCGAGTACAGTCTGTGTATGCCTCCAAGCGATCTCCTCAGCCATCTAGCTTTCATCACCTATAAAGTGGGAAGAAGTAAACGCCTGAGCTAAAGCTCAATAAGTAAACCCCATGCACATGATGCATGCTTATGACGTGCAGTGCACTGAATGCATTTCCAATTTATGCATCCCACTTTCTTTAGCACTTCGAAAATCATTCAAATCATTTCCTTTCCTTTCAAAACATTTCACTTCTTTCAAAAATGCTTCCTTTCAATCGTGAGCTCACTGGGTGTATCATCTATACCAATAAGCTCAACAGTGGGCAGTTATTATTTCGAACCCGGTTCAATTCTATCGATAGCATTGCGAAGCAGTAATCATTTATTCAATACCACAGGATGGTAAACATTCCATTCAATACCGCCAAGCGGTAAACATTCTAGGTCGGGTCGCCGGTTCAGCACGCCCCATTTCCCACTCACTCATTTCATGGCATAGAGATACACCCATTCTTTCGTAAAACCTTGGGATACATATCATTATAAAAACTTCACTTTCCAATCTTTGTTCTTGAAAACGCATAATGTTTCAAATCAATGCCTATGCATGTTTCTTGATTGCAATGACATAATATATATGCATGCTCCAACACATTATTTAACTTGATAAGCATGCATTTAATGGAGAAGACGTTGGAATCAAGTAAGTAACTGCAACTAGAAACATAAAGCACATTACTTTCACTTTAAACATTCAACTTTACTTTGTACTTAAGGGGGAGTTTACTTACATGGAATCCTTAGTAATGTACTTGAGAAGCATGTAGAGGTGTCCTCAGCCGTCCACAAGATCAATGTTCCAAAAATCCTAATACATCACCATTTCGTAGAATTTCGTTAACCACTTTACTTATCCATATAACTTCAGTCCAATACTATACTTCAATTCATTACTATACTCCCGTAGGTTGATTGTCACCATTCGACACTTACGTATTTGCGCAAGTAATAATTTTTAGAAGAATAAATAAGAACATTAATGATGTACTTCCTAGAGGATTACCACTTTGAATTCTAGTTAATCCGTCAACATTGACAAGAATGGACATAACTCACAAATTAAAGCATGAAATCACCAAATTCCAATTCGGTTCAATAACTAACTCATAGAGCTATGACCTCAATAAACAACACATTTAAATTCCAATTATAGATGCAGAAACACGTTTTTGCTCTACAGTGAATCTGGAAAAATTCTGTTGTGCCAGTACTTTTTTAAAACTTATTTTAAAATAGAAAACAATATTATGAAATCATGATATTTATGCAGAAGTTATAAAACTCGTGTTTATTCATCATATTTAAAAATTGGCTTATGGGAGTCACGTTTGCAGCATCAAACAATTTTTTGATTCGGGAAAATCTCTTTTCTCGGGAACAACCTGTCCATGCTTACTAAAAGTGTGATAAAAATCTCTACATGTCGCCAATGATGGAAAATCAATTTTAAATCATAGGCAACTCATGAAGGATCATTTTCCAGTTTTAATTACCAATAAATTCCATTTGTGCTAAAAGTTATAGCGTTACAAAGTTAAGTGCAGCAGCTGAGAAAATTTCTAGATTCATGCAACATTAAAATTTCCACTCATGCATTATATCAAACACTTGAGATGCATACAAAGATATACTCTCATCTTTACACTTTACTTCACTAAAAAATTATCCAAATTCAAAGATCAAGGATAAGAGCAGGTTCAATTTATTACATGTTCACACAACCTCCTTCCAATTTCAAAGTCCCCAACTAAAGCTTCAAATATGCACATATTCATCGTCAAATTAGCACAACAATACTTTGCTAACAATTTAACAACTCTATAACGATATTATCACCAAATATAATTACGAATTATAAACCAAAAATTAACTCACTTTATTTCAATCATCAAAACCTCAATTAAACCATTAACAAATTCAAGAATACATCCTAAGCAAGTGGGGAAATTGAATAAAATGATGACAGAGAGCAAATGTAATTCTTTTTATGAGTATTTGGGTTGTTTAGTTGGGTTTTATATCATTAATTCTAATTGGGCTCTACCATTTGGGCCTTAGGTGTATTTAGGCTGAATAAGAAAATTTATCTTGGCTAGGAAAATAATGGATGTAGTATTGGGTTTTATTTTGTGGCTCAAAGTTGCTGTAAAAATAAGTGATTGAATATTTGAGTTGTAGGACTTTGGTTTCAAGAGTAGGCTCTAATAAATTAGACCAACTATTGAAATATCCAATTCTAATTTATTATTATTAATATTACTTTCTTTTTGTTAAAACAGGAGTAACTACGAAAGGATTTAAATTTCAAATAAATTAAACACAAATGTAAGAACATAATAAATTAACTTATTTTCAAGAAATTAAACGTTCTAATCGGCACATTGAGCGTGGCCGTGTTCAGTCCCTCCAATTGCAAAATTCAATAACTATCAATAATAAATTACTAATTAATTATATTCAACTCACTATAACTTCCTAAGAAATATATAAAATGATAGGTAAATTAATACGCAGCGTTACAATTTCTTAGCCAACGTCAAAATTAACAATTATCAAAAGAAGATGCGCTGAAGGGATGCCATTTGGCAATAAAATTTGACGAGACAAAAAATTTAATTTAACTTGGGTGTTTGAAAAAATACAATCCAACAAATTTAAAAATTTAGATAGACGAGTGCAAACCAGTGTGATTGACAAATTAGGAAGATCATAGCGATGTGTCATTAATCAATAAAATTTTATTTCTAAAATTTTCGTGTCGCTACATGGTCGTTCATCTTTAAAGTTGACATTCTTGTAAATATTAATTCATGTATGATAAATCAGTAATTAGAATTTGGGAAGTTGACAATTAAGTAAATCTCTCGTTGCACTTGAGAGGACATTTGCATTCTTACATCTTCGAGAGATTTACTTAATTGTCGACATTGCTGCTGCACTCCATGCGATGCGCGGGAATCTTGTACTTCAAAAGCAGCTATTCTGGTTAATAAGGCGTAAATATGAATTAACATATAAAATATGGAAGTGTCATGTTAAAAGCAATTTCGAGTCGATATCGTACTACAAATGATGGAATGACTAATTGGCGATCCCAAACAATAGGTGGATGTGAATATAAGCCAAAGTGTGAAGGCGCACTGATTACTCCAGAGAAACAAACAATTGTCCATCTTCTACACATGAAAAAAAGCATCACTTTCTTCAACAACTTTTGCATGTGGGATTAGTATCCCCTGTAGTGCACCTATTAAAATATAATAATGCAGAAAAAACCAACTTATACAAACCAAAAAATGGCAAAAAATAAAAATAAAAACATATAAATATCGAAATATTATAATTTTTTTCTGATACTTGTACATGGCGTCCCAGCTGTTTAAGCCGAGATCATTGTGAGATAAAAGCACACAACCTCTGAGCACACATGAGGAAATCCCATGTCAGTGCTCTAAACTTTCGATCTATGTTTATCCTCCTTAGAAATTTGCTAAAATGAAAACTAAAAAGCCCAAAAAAAGGGCTGAGAGAAAGGAAGGAATTTGGGAAAAAATCATAAATACATAATTAACTCATTTGCTGTAATGGATGTGCTCATGTATGAACGTAATAAGAACTTCGTAACTGTGCAAGAAACTGCCTCAATAATTAAATTTGATATGGTAACTCAAACATGGAGCCAAAATATTTCTTATGAACACTTTTGCACCAATTCTAACGTTCTAAAAGTGAGTTGATGTTTCCTTTCCTTTCTTCCACAAATGAGAAAATTGCAGCGTTTTCTGCCAAATTTTCGGTGGAACTGAACGTACAGGGAAAAAAAGAACAAAATAAAAATGATGATCCATAAATTTAAATTTAAATTGGAAGAATTTCGAAATACTTCTTGGTAGAGTCATAAATGGGCCCAAAGGTGAAGCGCCAAATCAGTGTCATAGCAAGCAATTGAACCTAGGTTCATTGATTAGAATTCCATCGCCATTTGACTTCACGTACTGAGGTGAGATACTTATCACAATTATGAAGATGGAGACGAGTTAAAAAAAATGAGAAAAACTGAAAATCGAAAAAAACCGATTTTTTCTTTCTTTTTTTTCCTTCACTTTCTCTAAACACCCCTTAGTAAACCAAAAGGAAAACAAACAACCAATGCAACGTCTTGGCTTTCGTTGTGTTTACATAAAAAATGAGTTCATTACCAATTATAGAATATTAATTTATAGAGTGCTTTTTTTTACTGTCAAAATTATGCATGTTAATTGCATTATATCGAATGTTAAAGTGAACGCCTAGAATGTCAGCCCTTATAAATTGAGTACATTATTACACCCCAGCAAAGAATAAAGCCTCGAACCAAGGATGTTGGATGTAGGCAGTCTTTTCATTTACTGCGGCACACTAAATCATCTCCGGCGATCTTTTAGACGACACCACACCCCATCACTTCTTGGGTAACCGAAGGTGCTAAATTCGAAAACAATGCTTCCAGTAAAAGTTTGTGCAACCATATGTTCTACGGATTTAATAACTAGCAAATGAATGGATGGTGGTGGCACATCTCGTTGAGGCAAGAAGTTCCACCGGTAGCAAAATATAGTTCTCCTATGGCATCTTCAATAAATGTTGCAAAATATACTCATGAGTAATAGTTTTGTTACGTACGAAGCACGAGTCGATGAACAAATGTTGTTATCCTATGAAATATTTTTTTTCACAAGCCAAGTTAAAAAAACCATAACATATGTCGACTAAGAGGTAGAAGAATTACCCAGCAATGATTTCAAAGTCGTTGTCTATAGCAACAAATTCGTAAGAGGTAATAGCATAATGACAGGGACGTCATTATTTTACGGATGGTAAATTTGTCTCCCATGTATGAAAGGTGAAATTCTTGTAAATATTAGGGAAATTTTAAAAAAATAATTGTGCATTTCGATTTCGTGGTACAACAAATACCCCCACAATGATTTAAAAATCGTTATCTTCACGAACGAATCTGTTATAGGGAAGATCATAATGTGAAAGATGTCGTTATTTTACGGATGGTAAATTTGTCTCCCATGTATAAATGTTGACAATCAATGCTCGGAGTTATAGATATAGTTTTGAGATACTCAAACAGTCACATAGCATAACAATGACGGAGTCGTTATGAGAAATGTTAAATTATCAAGTGCAACGAACTTATACTCGTTGCAATTGTGCTTTTGTCACGTTATTCGCCATATATTGTCTTTCTGTAAATCAGAGTTGTAGATTACGAGTTGTCTATCTTCTAGATTAATTAGACATATCTGGACTGTGCTCAGTTAAAATGCAATTTGTTAACAATCAACTAGAGTAAGATATATCTGAGTTATATTTCCGTTGGAGCCTAGATATATCTAGCACAGAGTAAAAATACGAAAATCTAAAAAAAACAACAAGCACACGATTTTAAGGGGAAAAACCTTAACAGGTCAAAAAACTACTCGCCTGCACCTGCAGACAAAAAGATTCACTGGTTGCCAAGAGTTTAAGGATAGAAATACGCATATTACTGTCAAACAACTAGAATTAACGACGATCACTCCTTGATCTCTCTTCTAGCTTGTACTATGAGCCAACATCCCGTTGCTCTTTAAAACTTCTTGTAATTCTGCAATCTGACCTAGATATGCGAGGTCCTCCCACCAGTCGTCACCTCCCCGTGATGATTTTCTATGGTGGAGGCTCATGTGTAGTGAATCAGACTTCTCTCGAAGATTTGACTTAATTAAATCAAGTAGTGGACTTTGTCACACAAGTGCATGGAGAAGAAGGTACTAAAGCTCATCATGTATGTAGGTTGTACACGTTAGTTTCCTCTAAGATAAGCATACCATCTTTGTGCATCCTACTCCCCTTCTATTTATCCATGTGTAAACACTTAGTCTTGCCACCAAAGATTCTTGTTCACGCCTAAACTCCTACATTCAAAAAGGTAGATAAGTTGAGATTTTTAGGATAAAAAAGATAAATTATAAGATAAACAAGGATATAAGATAAATGATGAGAGAAATGATAAGTCAACTTAGCTTTACCAAACTCATCTTCATTAGGATTTTATCATTGTAGGCATGTAGCACATGATCAAATGGATAGACGTGTAGATTCATAATAAATGAAGTGAATAAAAAATCTAGATAAAGCCCAAGTTGAGGTTATCTAATAAATTCCTAAGTTTGAGGTTATCTAAACTTCCTAAGTTGAGGTTATCTAAATCACATGATAAACTATCACAAATAGCATTGTAGTTGATAACATTATCTCAACAAAGTTTAACCGATTTAATAAATAATTCAATAAGTTAAGTGCAGAAAAATAGAAATGACAACCATACAAAACAAGCAGCTTATAATTAAGTCACGGGTTAACTTTCGTAATTAAAAACTGACAATCTCCCCCTTTGGCCTTTCTATTTTCCAAATCTAAAGTGCCAAACAACATAGCAAGTAAGATTACGTCTCTTTCTCCCTAAGAACGATCTCTCCCCCTAATAACGTCATTTATGAAAACGTGCATTCGAACCAAGCCAATAGAAGAAAAGTGCATTCAACACAAAACGCAAGAATATTATCATGCATGCGAAACATGACAAACATAACATAGGTACTACTCCCCCTTTTTGGAAAAAGTGGAAAGTCAAAGTAGTAATCCAAATGAAGATCATCTGTAACCTGCCCAACAAAAACCATCGACAAGAGGAGCAAGGCAATGTATGGCTTACAGACCCAAAGAAATACTAAAAGTAGTAAATTAAATAAGTACTAAAAATGTCGCAAGGAGCAAGAATAGTAGATTCAGATATGTCTGGGAGAGGTAATTTCTTCTTCTTTTGCTGAGACTGGGAGGCAGGGCTAGATGCATCCTTCCTCTTCTTGCTAGTCCCCGATGGACCTGCATCGACATCAAGCTTCAAGCCCACATCGGCAACGATCAGCTCCAACAATCATAGCTGTTGTGCGCTATTGGCCTTTAGCTCAGCGATGTCAGTCTCCATTTGAGTCATCTTGGATGTATCTGGTGCTGTTGCATGCTGTGGCTTGATATGATAGGGTCGGGGGTGGAGCAAGCTGTGAACTTGACTCTAGAGAACTTTTAAACCCCATCATCCCCCACAACGTCCCCATCATGTTCTTTCATACCTTTGTCAAGCAAATAGGTGGATAAGAGCCATGGAAACAGCAGATTCTTGACCGATGAGCGTCGTGGGCCACTCAATGCAACTATCTTGATAATGTATTGGTATATTCGCTCAACCCAATCATAATTTTTCCTGGTTGCAAACATGTAAAATCGAGTTGCCTGTTCCAGACTCAACTCAGATATATGTAGATGAGTCTCTAAATTAGTTCTCATAAATTCAGCCAACACTTTGTATTGCACAGTTAGATCACCTACCTTTAATTTTCCATCAAGCCAACTGAATTCCCCTCTGTTAAGTTCTTTTGCTATCGTATCCTTAGACACATCCAAAACTTCTTCTTCACTAACATCCATATTTAACCCCAATCAAGTGCGAAATGGCTAGCTGAAAAAGGATTAATGTTCCTCTTACGTGTATCTTAGTAGGTATCAGCTTATCTTTTGCAATGGGGATGTTTGCCAAGAATTCTCTGGAGATGGTTTCATTCACCTTGGACGTAGGAGCAATGTAACCAAGCTTCTCCAAACTGTAGTATCTAAATAAGTCGCCATAATCAAACTTTAAGAACTCATTAAAGCACATGGATCTTTCATAATTAAGTTGTAGTTTTGACATAAATCGCAAATAGTCCCGATAGGCATCTTTCAAGATAAACCTATAACTCACTGGGGGAAACTGATATCCCAAAAGTACCTCCTTTGGGAATTCACATCCAGCCGAGTCCATCTTGAGGATCTCAACACTCCCAGATATATCATGATCATCAATTTCAGACAGGGACACCCCTCGTTTGGGCTATTGACCCTTGGACACTACGAGTTTGCTCTTGCTTTTTCTATTAATATTCCTGTTCTCAACAATTTCAACCTCAACCGGCTCAACATCACTGGCATCGTCTCGTGTGAGATTTTCATCTTCAAAATCAGAACCAGATTTTTCGACAGCAGGCGGCGAATGTGGAATATCCGCCTCCTTTTCACTCTCATCTTCCTTATCACTTTCCCACTATCATCATCTTCATCATCTCCATCATCATCTCCATAATTACTCTCATAAGTATTTTTCTTGTCACTCTTTTTGAAAACATCATCGTCCACAGTGTCATTCAGCACATTGTCCACAAATTGATGAGCACTAAAAATGTCCACAATATTCCTATTCACTTCACTGCTACCATCCTTCTCTTTCTACATCCACTTTATCTACTTTGGAGCCTAAAACCTCACTCCAAATATCAAGAGAGGGAAGAGAGGATGTACTAATAATACCCGGTCAGGCGATGGAGATGACAAAAATCGAGGTGGTGGCAGCAATTAGTGATAGTGGCGGCGGTTGCTTTGAAGCAGTGGCTACAGCGGCGATGACGGGCGACTATGGCAGCGCGGGGGGTCTGATCAGGAGCGGCACTGGCATCACTGGCATTGGCGTGATGGAGGTGTTGATGTCAAGTGAAGGTGACGGTGTGGGTTGAGATCTAGTATTTTTCTTTGCTAATTTTCATGCATTATCACCTAGATCTTGTCTCTTTGCCATGGATTTGGCTTTTCCCATGTTGGATTTAGGCTTACGGGTGTGAATTTGGTGTTTGGAAGGTTGATAGTTAGAGAGAGAAAGCTTGAGTGGAATGTTAATGGTGGAAAAGTGTGGGTTTTAGAGAGAGAGAAGGAGGCCGATGGGTAGGAGAAAGAGGGAGGCGGAGAAATTCTTGACCTTCGACCCTTTTTTAAGTCGATGACTCCTGGTAGTCTCAGTCCTTAAGAATTCCAAATGGCGTGAAATACATTTCCTTCAAAAATTCGTTGTCAGTTAGGAAAAGAATATTGAGAGAATTTATAACAATTGAATTACCAGGATTGTTAGGCCCACAACTAACTGACTTGGTCTGGAAGATGCGTTACTCAAGCCCATTGTACATGCCATGTTTCAATCTAAAATAATAAGAAATAGAATGAAATTTATATAAAAAGGAAAAAATAAATGGGAGTGAAGCTAGACGCATCTAAGGTACCTTCCGGCATAAGAAGATGCAGATACATCAGGATGCCCTCAACCTACATTGAGGTAGATGTATCTAAGCATTGTACAGTCCACCACAGCATGTACTAAGTCGATTTTAGTGAGTGTTTCATTTGAACAATTAGTAGTCAATCACATGCTGTCAACACATTATGGTTGCCCCGATGTATTGGCATTCACTGTAGTGCACATGAAGACCTATCGTAATCTATAAGATTGTGCAATTATCAATATCCAGCTTGCCAGCTTTTTCTATATTTGGCATTGTCTTTTGGAACGCGGAAACGACTACGCTCAATCCCCATAAGCTGTCTTTTTCAATTTTGCCCCTTTCTTTTAAACTTTGGCTCATTTTTCATAGTTTTTCACATTTTTCTTTTGGAAAGGGGTATGAGCTTGGCTTGGATAGGCAACCTTCTTTTTCACTGACACTGCCCTTGCACAAGCAACAACGTGCAATGCTTATAGCAAGATATAGATCGTTGGTTGACACTCAGAATATAGAACTTCAATCAGAAGTGATGACCTTATTGCATTGACAACGATGACTTATTCTTCTAATTGTCCAACTAAGTGCTTTAGATTGATTAGAAAAACGTGGTGTTAGTGTGAATCCACAAGTATAGGGTGTCGCTGTACTCACGGGTCGTCTCACAAGGAGGTTAAAGGTTGTCTATTCCTCTTTCACCAATTAATTAGCTAAATCAATCGAGTTTTGATGGTGGAATGAATAAAAACTGCTCTTAACTAAAATAGCAAAGCAATTAAATAATGCAAGCGAATGAAGCGGTATAAATTTCAATGTTAAAAATGGGGGTTAGGGTGCCATCTGCTCTAATTGGCAATGAACATTTTTTCCTATGGATAAATTTAGGTGTGAAAGATAAAACTAAAGTTGAGAAATTAGTTTCTAACTTTTTCCAAAGCTTAGAAGGTCTCCACGGTTGTCTAGGCCACTCACTTGATCAAAGATTAGCCGTATCTACGCGAGGGGATCCACAAGGAGAAATCAACCTCTCGATGCTTGACTCGTTGTACGATGAATTGAAACCGGATGAGCGCTATACCGACATCAATCATAGAAACCCTAGTTTAATTATTCACACTGGCAACCAATTCTAATTACACGTTCATTGCAATTAGGGCAGATGAACCCTAATCCCCAAAAGGGGATTACTCCTCCATATTAAGAGTTGATGCAATTAAATAAATTAACCCACAAGAATTCATGTAGAAATAAATAAAAACCTAATTAGATGAATTGAACCGAATAAAGGAAGAAATACCAATGACAAATATCAATCCACAATAGCTTGAGATGGTGGAGAGGTTGTAATCTTCAATACTTGAACAATAATCCCTAGCACAAATTGTAATCTAATCTAGAATTGATGTTTTTGATCTAGGAAGAAGAGAGAATACGTAAGCTCAGTGAAACTATCCCTAAACAAGTCTAGCCGTCATCTATTGGCTTTGGGGAGCCTTTTATATGGGCTCCAATGACTAATTAATCCCTAAAGATGCTCAGAGTGGCACAGGGGCGTACGGTCATCTAATTCTGTGCATTTTCTAGTGATATGGAAATTGACTTTTTCTCCCTTTTTTTTCGTCCTCATGTTCTTGCATCTCGGGGTCTTCTCGTTGGCGGTGATTCACCAACTTTTAGCTTCTAAAATACCTACACACTACAAACAAAGAAAAGAAGAGCAATACCCATTCGAAACAACAAATATCGTACAAAAGCATGTAGACGAGATATACTCAATCCAAAATGGGGGACAAAATGGGATTAAAAAGTATATAAAACACACGCATATCAAGTGTTAACTATCAACTGCCCGACGTATCCTCCTCGCTATTAGCGTGAGCGCTTAGATGTATCCTTCCTAGACATGAGTTACTGTTAGGCCCACTCATAACTATAGAATCGGATGCATCTAACATAGATGCATGTAGAGAGTACCGAAAAAGATGCAATGGGATGAATGCATAGTTTTCTTTTTTTATTTTATTATATATATATATATATGTATATGTGTGTGTGTGTGTGTATATATATATGATATGCATGATCATATTGGGTAGGAGTGAAACTCCGATTTGTTTTCTAAGATGTTCAAATTTGGCAGTATCAAGGGCCTCAGTAAACAAATCCGCAATGTGGAGTGTGATAATATTTTGTTCCACCAATTCTCGGATGAAGTGGCATCTTATGTCGATGTGTTTGGTTCTGGAGTGCTGAATTGGATTCTAAGAGATATTGATTGCACTAGTATTGTCATAGAACATTGTGGCTTGATCAGTGTTTATCCCATGATCCTCTTACATTTGTTTCATTCAGAAAAGTTGTGTACAGCAATTACTAGCGGCAATATAATTTGTTTCGGCTGTGGATAGGGAGATGGAATTCTACTTCTCACTTAGCCAAGCCACCAGATTATTCCCCAGACAGAAGCAACCACCGGATGTGCTTTTCCGGTCGTCAACACTTTCGGCCCACTTCGCACCTGAATATCCTACAAGATTGGCAGTGGTATCCCTCGATGTACCACTTACATACCTGATTATTCTTTTAGCAGCAGCGAGATGTGACTCCTTTGGCTTAGCTTGATATCTTGCACAAACACCAACACTGAAAGATATATCTAGTCTGCTAGCAGTGAGATACAGTAGACATTCAATCATGCTCATGTGGAGGGATGCATCTAAATCTTTGCCTGTATCATCCTTTTTAAGTTTCAGTGTTGTAGCCATTGGAGTTCTCATTGGCTTAGCGTCTTCAAGGCCAAATTTCTTGACTAGGTTTTTGGCAAATTTCATTTGAGAGACGAAGATACCAGATATATCCTGCTTTACATGCAAACCAAGAAAGAAAGTTAGTTCACCGACCATGCTCATTTCGAATTCTTTCTTCATCAAATTGAAAAATTAAGTAGTTTTGGATGTAGAGGTAGACTCAAACACGATATCATCAACATAGATTTGAGCCTCTCAGACCAAGCTCGTGAGGCTTGCTTTAAATCGTACAAGAACTTTTTCAGTCAATATACTTGATCAGGATGAAATGGATCAATGAATCCTTGCGGCTATTCCACATAGGCTTCTTCGTTCAACAGATCATTCAAGAAAGCGCTTTTTACAACCATCTGGTATAGCTTGAAGTTAACGTAGCTAGATACTCCAAATAACAACCTGATGGATTCCAATCTGGCCACTGGAGCAAACGTCTCTTCGAAATCAATGCCTTCTACCTGAGTGTATCCTTGAGCAACGAGTATTACTTTGTTTCTCACAACTTGACCTTGCTCAACGGACTTGTTCCTGAAAATCCATTTCGTTCCAATCACATTTGCATTATTTGCCCAGGGTACCAATTCCCCAACATCGTTTCTCTCGAATTGATTCAGTTCCTCATGCATTGGCTCTATCTGAGACATGTAGCACATGTTCTCCAAGTAGCACAAGTTTCCCATTTAGGCAGCGAACTTCTTCCTGGTCACCATCCTCATAGAGGGATCGGAGAGGATGTTATCAATTGGATGGGCCTTCTAAACCATAGATGAGGGTCTCTTCATTGTAATATCCTGCTGTTAAGTTTCTACCGGCTGAGATACATCTGCTTTTGCCAGATAAGCGTCAGATTCATCCTATTGGGATGCATCTGTATTGACCTAGGTTTTTGCAAAGTGCTGTTCTGGCTCAGATCGATCCTTATCAACTTGTTGAGGTGTCAGTTTTGGCGAGAGCTCCCACGAGGAAAATCCATCTTCTTCCAAATCATGAGACACGTCATTAGTATCATCAACTTTAACAATAATAGATTCGAGAACAGTTTGAGTTCCATTGTTAAAGATTCTATAGGCTTTACTGCTTTCTAAATATCCTAAGAATACTCATTCATCTAATTTAGAATCAAATTCTCCCAAATATTCCCTCTCTTTTAAAATATGGCACCTATTCCCAAACACATGAAAGTAGTCAACCCCAGGTTTTCTACCCTTCCAAATTTCATAGGGGGTTTGTTTACATAGACACGATTAGAGATGTAACATGCAGTGTTAATGGCTTTAGCCCAAAATTTCAAGGACAATTGTTTGCTGTTCAGCATCACGCAAGCCATTTCTTGCATGGTTCTGTTCTTTCTTTCCACGACTCCATTTTGTTCGAGGGTCTTTGGATCTTAGAACTCATGGGTAATTCCGTGTTGTGCACAAAAATCTGCAAAGTCCGAGTTTTCAAACTCTCTTCCATAGTCACTTCTGATCGTTTTGATCCTCACCTGTTCATCAAGTTTTTCATTGCTCAATCTTTAAAACAGAATGTAAATGTATCCCTTACCCCCTATACTTTCCTTTTGAACTGGACCCATTAGATCCATATGAATCAATTCGAGTACATGGGAGGTGGTAAGAAACTTACTTGGCTTATGTTGGGTTCTTATTTGCTTACCCATTTGACAATCACCGCAAATGCCATTGGGGATGTCTTTGACATTGGGTAGTCTTCTTACTGTTTGAGACTTCGCTAGTTTCACAAGGTCATGGTAATTCATGTGCCCTAGTCGGCTGTGCCACAATTTCTCAGTTTTGATAGTGACTGAGTTTCATGAGATACGATGATCAAGTGTATAGCATCTATCACTTGATCATATTCCCTTGAACAGAACACTCTTCTTTGGATCCGATTCCCCGTGGCATCGAAGTACCTTGCAATAATCCTTAGCAAATATTACAATCAAATTATCATCACATAATTGACCTACTCTAATCAGATTAGCTTTAAGGCCCGAAACATAAAGAACATTGTTTAGAGTAGGCAAACCGTCTATATTTACGATTCAGAAACCAGCTATCTTCCCTTTTTTTGCCATCACCAAAGTTTACTACACCTGTTTCACAATCTTGAAAATTTGATAGCACGGTTAGATCACATGTCACATGTCTAGAACACCCACTGTCAAAGTACCAAGTGTGTGGAACTAAGACACTACAAGATAATTGAACAACAAAAGCATTTGCCTTAGTTTTCCTTACCCATGTTTGCTTTGGCATGCCACAATTGATAATGTGTTCCCTTTTGTGAGTGTTGACCACATTTGGATAGTTAAAACAAGTAGACACATCATGACCTTGTTTAGAACAAAAATTGCAGACTACCTGATGGGTAGATATACTGATAAGTATTAGAAAAGTAATTAAATAACTCTTCTATTTATGTATTTGCGCATTTTATTAGTATTATATGTTCGTTTTTATGTGTTTTTCCTTTATTTTGTGTTTAGAGTCACAAAGAATTAAAAAGAGCCAAAATGGATGAAAAGAGAGTAAAACGGAAACTCGGGACCAAAATGCATGCAAACCAAAGATAGAAGGCCTCCGATGTAATTTTATGAAAAGGATTTTTTGCAATTTTTATTGTACTAATATGAAAGAACATCAAAAGAATATTCTCACATTTTTTTTCGGATTCCAAATCGGAGTTTCCTCGTAACCGTTTGAAGAAAATGACTAAAAGCATCAATTTTCAAAACTGTTGAGGACCAAATTGTAGGTTGCTAAAACCTTAGCAGATTGCACCCATTTCCGTGTACGCTTGTACAACTTGGAGTTTAGTGAGGATTTTGGCCAATTTTGACTCCTTTGAGATAATACAACTTGAGCACATCATAATAGACTCATTGGAGGTCACATTTATAATTTTTAAATATTTTTTGTTGCAATATTTTGCCTATAAATAGAGGTATTTCCAAGCTCAAAATGCACAACTTTATAGAGAGAATTAGCTAGTGATTCTCTCCAACTTTCTCTACAATAAAATTCTCTTCTTCATTTATTCTTTATTCTAGCTTGAAAGCTCTTCGTTTCTGATATTTCGGCGGAAATAAAAGCCTAAATCAAATAACTAATAATCGATCGATAATACTTCGGCCGTGAATATGATTAGTAGAGCATGCTAGTTTTCTCTCTTCTTTTTAATTTTCATAATTGAGAAGATAATTTCTCATGTATTCCAGCAGTGATACACATCGATTACGCTGTTGAAAGTATTTAACCTGCATATATGAGTGATTAAACTTCTTTATTTATTTCTTAACATTTATTTACTTGCTTTCTATATTTTTTTTATACTACTTGTGATAGTAAAGTGTAATCTATCATATTGCAGTGGTGATACACGGCGATTACATCGCTAAAGAGTATTTAACCCACGAATACGAGTAGTTAGACTTCTCTATCTAGTTCGAGGGGGGACGTTGTGTTCAATTAGTATGTTGTTATCTTTCTTAACTTTTTAGTGATATTTTTTCTATTCCTCTACTTCAATTTATTGATTTGTTATGCTTTTAAACCCATTTTTTGAGTTTATATGATTATTGCATTCACTTTGGCCAATTGAATCGATCAATCTTTAAATTCAAGATATATGCTAGGATTGAAACTTTTGATCCGTCATTATTATTAGATTCTAATCCAAAGTAGCAAATGAATATCGTGCATATTTGTTAACAAATCAACGTAGATACATTAATTCAAGTTTGTGAAAATTGATCATATAATTCAACTCATTCTTCTAATTCATTTCACACTAGCATTGCATTGAGTCCTAAGAACTTGTTTAGGGTTATCCAATAGCTAGATGTTAAGTTAAAGAACTCAATTTAATTTAATACACTTAAGGAAGAATTCGTTAATCAGATCTTCTTGATTAATTGGAGTTGTTAAATTAAAGAAGGAATTGTAATACGTTGCATGGAAAAGATTGACACGAGTTATTGATACAACCAAACTCGAGAACTAGATATAGCTTCAATTGTTTCATTTTATCTCCTTTGTTTTGTCATTTTATTTTCAAAATTCACAAACCCCCATTGCCATATTAATTGATAAAAACAACTAGATTAAACACCGTTCCTTTTGGGTTCGACCCTTACTTACCACTTCTACATTAATTTGGTGTACTACGACAATCACACCAAGTTTTTGGCGCCATTGCTGGGGAACGGTTAACCAATTTAGTTGATTTTATTAATTAATTTCAAAAAAATTCAGTTGTATGCATAATACTTGATATACTAATCGAATTACTGAAAGTTTCGATCAGGAAATCGAGAAATCCATTCGAAGACGAATAAGACAAGCAAAACAAACGGAACAAGAAATGGAGGAAAACAACAATGAAAGAACTCTTAAAGAAATGGCAACTCCTGAAGTTACTCAACAACCGTTGTGTATCACCTTTCCAACCGTAGAAGTAGGTAAAGCTTTCGAGCTAAAATTGGGTTTGATACATCTTCTACCACCTTTTAATGGACTATCCGGCGAAGGTCCATATCGACAGTTGAAGGAGTTTCATGTGGTGTACGAGAGTATGAAACCCCCAGTCATCACTGAAGAGCAAATCAAGCTCAGAGCTTTTCCATTTTCACTAAAAGATGCCTCCACATATTGGTTATATACTTTCCTCGAAAAATACTTTCCCAGTTCAAAAACCTCAAATATTAGGAAAGATATCTCTGGAGTCCGCCAAAAGAATGAAGAAACTCTTTATGAGTATTGAGAGCGTTTCAAAAAGCTCATTGGAAGTTGTCCGCATTACCAAATCAGTGAAAACCTGCTAGTACAATATTTCTCTGAAGGGTTGTGCCAACCAGACAGAGACATAGTTGATGTTGCTAGTGGAGGAACTCTAATGAACAGAACACCTGCTGAAGCACGAACATTGATTTCAAACATGGCTGAAAACACTCAACAATTCAATTCAGAGTGGGAAACGAACATTCCAAGCGTAAATGAGGTAAGTAATTCCAATGTTGAAAACTAACTTTCTGAACTGACCCATCTTCTCAAACAAATTATTGTGGGAAACAATCCACAAGTCAAGGCATGTAGCATATGCACAAATCTAGAACATCCTACAGATTGTTTGTCAATTCTGCAAGTGGATAATAATGAACAAGTGAATTCAAGTGGCAATTTTCCATTCCCAAGACAACAGTACAATCCATACTCAAACACCATAATCTAGGATGGCGAGATCACCCCAATCTGAGTTATGGAACCAACAGGCCCCCTGGTTTCTTTCCTAACAAGCCTCAAGGGCAGTTCCAATATCAAGGAAATGGAAAATTGCAACATCAAGGGCAGTTCCAACATCAAGGCAATTTCAACAGAAACCTCAATCATCTGGTATGTCTCTCAAGGATATGGTGAAAATGTTAGCAACTAACACTGTGAAATTCCAACAGGATTCCAAATCGAGCATTAAAAACTTGGAAAATCAAATGAGCCAGTTGGCAACTGCCATCAATCCCGTAGAAGCACAATCTGAAGGAAAGCTACCATCTCAACCTGAGTTAAATCCAAAGAATGTCAGTGCTATAACCTTTAGGAATGGAAAAGAGATAGAAACCCCACGCAAAGAAATTCCCACACAAGGAAGTTCCCACACATGAAGATGAAGAAGAAAAGTTGGAAAAGGAGGCAAGTCCTAACCCCTCTGTCATTACTAAAATGATCCCTCCCCCTTTTCCTAGTAGATTAGCAAAATCTAACAACGAAAACAAGAAAACAGAAATTTTGAACACATTTAGGATAGTAGAAATCAACATTCCCTTGTTAGATGCAATCAAACAAGTACGACGTTATGCTAAATTCTTGAAAGAACTTTGCACTAAGAAGAAGAAATTGATGGGAAAAGAAAACGTAAGAATGGGAGAAATGGTTTCAGCTTGTTTCAAAGAAAACTACCTTCAAAATGCAAAGATCCAGGTATGTTCACAATTCCATGCACAATTGAAAACACTAAGTTAGACGGTGCTTTAATAGACTTAGGAGCATCGATTAACATTATGCCACGATTAATCTATGCTTCCTTAAAATTAGCTAAGCTAACTGAAACAAATGTTATCATTCAACTTGCTGATCAATCTAATGCTTATCCAGATGGAGTAGTTGAAGACGTATTAGTACAAGTAGGTGGTCTAGTATTCGCAGCCGACTTCTATGTTTTAGACATGAATGATGATCACTCCACACCTATATTGCTAGGAAGGCCATTTTTGTGGACTTTCCAAACAATTATTGATGTGAGAAATGGGATCCTAACAATGGAATTTGACAAGAAAAGGGTTGAATTTAATATCTATGAAGCAATGAAACATCCTAGTGACATTTGTACTGTTTATGCTATTAACGCCATGACTCTTATTGTAGAAAGAGTTTTTGAATGTAATTGCAGAGATGAGTTAGAGATTGCACTTTGTGAATCACTAGAATATATTGAGGACAAAGAGATAGAGCCGAGCGCAGAAATGAAAACACAGTCACAGCATTGAATTCATTTATGACCAATCCATAGAGGTATAATGTAAAAGCCATTCAGTTGGAGGAATCTCCTAACAAATTGTTACCTTCAATCATGCAGGTACTAGAATTGGAAATCAAACCTCTGCCAAGCCACTTAAAGTACACTTATCTTGGTGATGGTGAAACACTCTCTGTGATAGTTTTGTCAAAGTTAACTACGGTGGATGAGGAAAAGCTGGTTCGAGTCTTGCGTGATCACAAAAAAGCAATTGGATGGGCGATTGTAGATATCAAGGATATAAGTCCATCAATTTGCATGCACAGAATATTACTTGAAGAAGAAGCACAACCGTCGAGACAAGCCCAAAGGAGATTGAATCCACCAATGATGGAAGTTGTGAAGAAGGAGATTCTGAAGCTATTAGGAGCAGGTATGATCTATCCCATTTCAGATAGTAATTGGATCAGTCCAGTTCAAGTAGTACCAAAGAAATCCGGAATTACTGCGATGGAATATAAGGAAGGAGAACTTGTACCAACAAGAATACAAACTTGATACTGGGTACGTATTGATTATCGGAAGGTAAATGCTAAAACTCGAAAAGATCAGTTCCCCCTTCCTTTTATTGATCAAATGCTCGAAAAGTTGGTTGGACATACACATTACTACTTTCTTGATGGTTTTTCAGGGTACTTTCAAATTGCAATAGCCCCCGAAGATCAAGAGAAAACCACATTTACTTGTCCATTTGGAACATTTGCTTACAGGCATATGCCTTTCAGATTAGGTAATGCCCCTGCAACTTTTCAATGTTGTATGATGAGTATTTTCTGAGATTACATTGACAAAATCATTGAAGTATTCATGGATGACTTCAGTGTATGGGGAGACACTTTTGATGCATGCTTGGACAATTTGACACTGATTTTAAAATGATACATTGGGAAAAATGTCATTTCATGGTTGAACAAGGGATAGTGTTGGGTTATGTAGTGTCGGAAAGAGGAATAGAAGTTGATAAAGCTAAGGTTGATATTATTTCTGCATTACCTTACCCCACTAGTGTGCAGAAAATTTGATCTTTTCTTGGACATGCGGGATTCTATCATAGGTTTATAAAGGACTTCTCATATACCTTGTCTGAGTTGTGCTCTATAGGCAGATACGTCTGGTCTAGGCTGATTTTGTTGAGGCTTTTTCTGTGGATGATTCTAGACTACTATCTTTGCTTTCTAAATGTATGCAGATTCTGTCTTTTTAACAGTAGCATTTTGCATACGACTGGTTGATACAGATACATCTGGATTGGGTCTGTCTTGATTTTAAGGCTTATATCTTGATTCTTTCACAAAGACACTTTCAGTAGTAGGACCCTTACTTTTTCCTTCATAACCAAGGGCAGTTCTTAGCCCAGCGAGCCTTCCAAAACTAAGGATTTCATCGAGTCTAGCCGTACCGAGCACGAGTTGCTTGATTTTCTCTTGAGCTTTTGCAAGCTCATCATTCAATCTAACTACTTCACCCTCCTCGGCGTATTGAGGAGTGGTGACACCTCTTTCATCTTCATTCCTCACTTTGAGCACTGTTTGAAGTAGAGCTGTTCATTCTTCAGCCTTTTGAAGTTGTCTTTTTAGATCTTCGGTGCTCAGAGAAGATATATCTCTGTATGGCGCTACAAAAGGAGAATTTAGAGTGTAAGGGACAGGTGTAACTGAAGCAGTAAGAGTGGTCACCTGGTTTTAAGAATCGCTATCGTTTGAATGTGATTCAGATACATCACTCCAGGTGATATTCATCGCTTTGTGTCCTTTCTTCTTTAGAGTGTTAGCGCACTCAAAAGCAATATGCCCATATCCTTCACATTCTCTATATTGGATACGATTCTCCTTCTTTCCTTTGAATGAACTTGAATTCCCTTTACCATGGGAGATGCCCTTCTTCCTCCATTGTTGGTTTTCTGTTTGACTCTTGAATTTGGAGTTTTTGCCCTTCTCCTCGTTCTTTAGAAGTTTCTTGAATTGTTTGGTAAGAAGAGCTGTGTTCTCATCTTTGTTGGAGTCCCCAGATGTATTTGGTTCTTCACAGTTTCCTTTAAATGCAATTCTTGGCTTCTTGTCCTTTTTGTGATGGTTCAGATGCATTTCGAAGGTCATCGGAGAGTCGACTAGTTCATCCACCCTCATGATGGTGAGATCTTTGCTTTCTTCAATCGCAGATATCTTCTGGAGGAACCTATTGGAAATTATCTGAGGATCTTCTTCACGATTTGCTTGGCAGTGTACATCATCCCTAGTGATTTGGCTGAGTTAGTGATCTCACTCAACCTTGCAAAGAAACTTTTGAACTCTTCACTATCATCTATGGTGAGTTGATCGAATTCCTGAACGATCATTTGTAGTTTAGAAGTACAGCAGTTGTGCCCTCATTAGCTAAGTTCAAGGAATCACAAGTTTCCTTAGCTGTTCGCATAGAGGAGATCAATCTGAACTAACTTGCATCGACCTGCGAAAAAATAGTGTTTAAAGCTTTAGAATTAAAAGAAGCAGCAACACATTCTGTATCAGTATATGTGCTTCTAGGTTTAGGTGACACAACCCCCTCCTCAGAAGTGATAGTAGGTGCAGTGTAACCTTCAAGAGTGGTGGTCCAACATCGCTCTTCAATTGATTGAATAAAAATCTCTATTCTAATCTTCCAGTAGGCATAATTTTTGCCACTTAAAAGGGGTGGTCGTAGTGGTGCCGGTGAGTCCATTTTTACTAGCGAACCAGATCTCACTTTCTAGATGTGAACCTGCTCTGATACTAAGTGTAGATTAACTGTTTTCTATCTTCTAGATTAATTAGATGTATCTGGATCATGTTCTGTAAAAACGCAGTTTGTTCATAGTTAACTCAAGCAAGATATATTTGAGTTATATTTCGATTGGAGCCTAGATATATCTAGCACAGAGTAAAAGTACGAAAATCCAAGCAAAACAACAGACACACGATTTTAAGGTGGAAAACCCTAACAGGGGAAAAAACCACCCGCCTCCACCTACAGACAAACAGATTCACTAGTTGCCACGAGTTTACACATGTTACAAGAAATTAACGAAAGAAATACGCATATTACTATCAAACAACTGGAATTAATGACGATCACTCCCTGATCCCTCTTCTACGTTGTACTGTGAGCCAACGTCCCGTTGCTCTTCAAAACTTCAAGTAATTCCGTAGTCTGACCTAGATATGCGCGGTCCTCGCATCAATCGTCACCTCTCGTGGTGATGTCCTATGTTCAAGGCTATTGTGTAGTGAATCCGACTTCTCCCGAAGATTTGACTTCATGAAATCAAGTAGTGGACTTTGTTGCACAAATGTGCTTGTAGGTTTTACTTTAAACACCGTACGAATTTGAGGTTACAAGTGCACGGAGAAGAAGGTAGTAAAGCTCATCATGCATGTAGGTTGTACACGTTAGTTTCCTCTAAGATAAGCATAACATCTTTCCCCATCCTCCCCCCCTTCTATTTATCTACGTGTGAACACTTAGTCTTGTCACCAAAGATTCTTGTTCGCACCAAAACTCTTACACTCGAAAGGTAGATAAGTTGAGATTTTTTGGATAACAAAGATAAATTATATGATAAACAAGGATATAAGATAAATGATAAGACAAATGATAAGTCAACTTATCTTACCAAACTCATCTTCATTAGGATTTTATCATTGTAGGTGTTTTGCACATTATCAAATGGATAGACGTGTAGATTCATAATAAATGAAGTGAATAAAAAATCTAGAGAAAGGCCAAGTTGAAGTTATCTAATAAAATCCTGAGTTTGAGGTTATCTAAACCTCGTAAGTTGAGGTTATCTAAATCTCATGGTAAACTATCACAAATAGCATTCTATTTGATAACATTATCTCAACAAAGTTTTGACTAATTTAATAGACAACTCACTAAGTTAAGTGCGGAAAAATAGAAATGACAACCATACAAAACAAGCAACTTATAATTACGTCAGGCGTTAATTTTCGTAATTAAAAACTAACAAGAGTCCAGGTTGAGGACCACGTACTTTTAATGCAAGAACTGCGGTAACCATTCCTTCTTCGGTGGAGAATACGAGAGAGTCTGATCAAGCACATAACCTTTTTCGCTGTATTTCACACTACAGTAAGTATATTGCAAACCTATTTCACACAGTTTGCATCTCCAACAATAGTGAAACGAGGCACGAAATATGACCGGCCGATGTCGTGGACGACGTCAGCTGTTCACAAAGTTCACCAATGTGGTTGCCTACCTATCGTATACGACGGACAGAAAGATCATGTGTAATTACAGGTTCTCTCGTCAGTTGCTCCATCGCAACGAGGTCTTTATCGTTGTAACCTACAAATACAATAATGTTGTATATGTTAGGTGCGTTTTTTAAACGATTATCATTCAGGAAATGTTGACACAGCTGCAAGTTATGAGTACGTGTCGATGATTTCATTTCATGAATTTGGTACATAGGAAATGTTCCTTCTCAAATTGCATGTTCCGAGCAGCAATCGGACTAGGCAATAGCATGCAATGGATGTTGTTACTAAGAGGAAGGAAGTGTGCATAGAATACAAATAGTAATGTCTTGCAAAAGTGATACTAGCATATTGCGTTACAACAAACTTGAAGAGTAATATAGCTTCACAACCGGCCAACAGCAAAAGAAAAAATGTATAGCATACACTAATTTACGCACATCCACGAATAGCTGACTGTAAAGAAAAAGTAAGGGAAAATAGAGGGGGGGGGCATAACATCTAAAACTAAGCTACAAATTGTTGACATGGAAAATAGGATCCAATGCTGTAATGACGGTATCAACCACGTTTGCTAGTCAGAACCTGTATGCATATGGTCCATGATCCCATCTCCCCTTGCAGATGGTCATGGTCATGGTCAGCTCGATCTCCACATCCTTCCTGTCTGTCACACTCGCCATTTTGTTAAACATTGAGCAGAAGCATGTTCCAACCCGGTTAGCATCGTCCGGACGTTGAAGCCCTCTATGGGTTGAATAGAATTGACCATTTTCATGCCCTCCTTATTGTCCCACCTGAAGAAGGTTCAATTTTGGATGATACACGTGAAAAACATATTTCCATAACTTTTCAGCTTCAAATCGATGACTTGCATCCACCTCACGAATCCCAATTTGTAGTTAGAGCAAGATCGCCTCTCAGGGGCATTGGTTGATCCAATGGCCCATTTTCCGGCAGCTGTAACAGACATCCACGTTCCCCGTATACATGCTAACCCTATATCAAAGGAGGACGATGTGCTAGAAAATCATCAACGGCACTTGAAGTGGTTGTTTAAGTAGGGGATTGGGTTAACTAGGCTATATAAAGTATGTGTCCCTATGGATTCCAAAAAGCATGGCCAACACTAGGCCTTTTTCTCGGAGAAGGCACTCGGAAAAAATGGGACACGGCTGAGGGTTAACAAGTGGTTGCAAATTGGATATTCTATCATGTAATGCAAATGAGTTGTGAAAACAGAACACTAACCACAAGGAAACCAACAAAAGATGCACATAACCTTTACATATTCCGAGATCCCATAAGCAGTGGATGTTCACTGATCTGGCGCATTGTCAATGTGAAGGGGTTTTTTACCAACATGAAGTGGTCAGATCTCTGCGGCACTAGCTACGACAAGGGGATAGGATGAACCACCGGGTGAGCGAAGATTGTCGATGGGTAACAGATGCCGGGGACAGTCAAAACGGGGATCTCTACGCTAGGTCCAGAAATTGTAGATCAGTCCTTTTATAATTGAGTAATCTGTAGATCTTGAAAGTGCTGCCTAGTTTTTATTGAGCTTGCGTTTGTTTGGTACAACAGTAGATACGTCAGCCTAAGTAGGATCTAGATTATCTGTTGGCCATATGGTTGGGTAGGCCCACATGAAATTTGAATCTCCCCACTGGCTTGTAAGACAGCTATGCAAATGATGTGTTTGTTCGTGCAGATATAAGCCGAAGAACCTATTCAAGGTGTGTTTGAAAGTGTAGGAAACTTCATTACCAGTTGTGAATCATTAGCACGAGTCTTGAATTTTGTGATATCGGAAAAGCTCATGCATCCAAGGAATACGGAAAAGAAATAAGAAAAAATTAAAAATTTCGAGGTCATGAAGATCATAAATTTACATCACAGGAGAATCATTCTTGCTTATAATTCACTGAAGTGTCACCCTTTTCAAAATGGTATGACCAAACAATCTGCAATGATTGGAATGTAGTTGTATGCCAATACAAAGTCATTACACATAGGATAGTACGATAATGAGGTTGATATATTACGTACGATAAATTGGTCTCCATCTACAAAACTAAGATTCTAGTAAATGTTAATTAATGTACTATAAATCAATAACTAATTAAAGTTTGGGAGAAAACTCGTGGTCTGTGCTATGATGGAATACGAAGGCCAAAAGGTGGTATGTTTGCAACACATTCAACAACATCATTCCCAGCGGTGTGTGACGTTCAATGAACATATTGGTGCCATGAAAGGGCAATCTGCAACTATAGTGCATAAACAACTTTTCTATCTGCAAGTTCCTCAGTGTGAATACCACAGTATCATCGACAATTGTCCCGCCAGGTCGGTAATTACGAATTACACAAACGGGTAACTTTCATAGTGCTACGACATAAATTCGGGAAAACGTCTTCGAAAACATTATAGGTTTCTGGAACTTGTTGTTTGTAGTAGAACCATGTTCGACAAGGGCATTTTTTGTGGGAAAGGTGGGTGGGTCTACCGTGCAGGAGAAGGTGCGTCATTCTATATGTGACATCGTGTATGAAAAACAACAAGTACGAGGAAGGGAATTTGGCAGCTGAGTAGTTCTGTCATTGTTTGGCCTGTTCACATTTGTCTCCTCTTATCTCTACTAATTGATTAGTGATTACATTCGTAACCTAAATCATTAAAATTTTTTATTTTTGTTAGGCTTATAATTGAACTAGAAAAATGAGTTTTAGGGAATACCAATTTTAGCAACTGAATTGATGTTGTTTCTCAAACATGAAGCCTGTCATGACTTTTCAGATGGATGCAATTTGTTTGTATTCGTGGTTTTAATTCCTTCTTAGTACAACATCTTTAAAGTGAATGATCGATATATACAGTGGGTAACAAAACATTTCATCAAATCCCATATACTATTTTAGCTGTCAAAAGAAATGAGTGGCTAGACTTTAGTTTCCTGTTGTGTCACTGCAGTTTGGTTGAGAAATTTATTTTGCGAATAAAGTTTTGAGTAATCTGGGGAAAGAAGTTATTCATGCTACATCTCAGGCGATTTCTTTTAGTGTTGAGTTAGGATGAGGCTTGAAATAGATATGAAGCTCAAACATCATTTATGTGTGTAAAATTTCTATTAAAATCAGTTAGATAGACGAATTATATGTTCGTTGAAGACAAAAATTCGTATTACGGTTCTTGATTGCTAAATATTTAAAACTAATTTTTAGAAGCCTGTTGGCATAAAAGTTAATCTCGTTTAATTGATTCATAGTAACTGACTTGTAGAGTTATTATTTTTGAAATTTTCTAGTATTCTAGTGAAAGGTCTTGGTCATATATTTTCATAAAAAAACAGGGTCTTGATCATTGCATACTTATATATATATATATATATATATATATCTTAACTTTTGGGGATTTTTGTTCATTTCTTTAAATAACATGTCATTTTTCTCCAATGGAAATTTGTAATGTGTATTAATTATATTACCAATCCTTGATGGCACCTCATTGATGTCATATTTTTATGGTTTTTTTTATGACATTATGATCACTAATACATGTCTACAATATTAATGTTGCCATTGTAATTGTTTCGTTAGACAATTCGGTGTTTAAGGTTAAAATAATTTGGCATTTTAATTTTAATGTTGTTATTAAATTACACATCCCTATTATATATTTTTATTTTTCAATCAATGTTGTAGGATCAAATTAATTGTAAATAAGGAAAAATTGCATAAAGTACATGTTAGTGCAAGAAGGATGCATAGATGTTCATATGTGCATTATAAAAAAAGAAGGATGGATTGTTGGGGACGCATATATGTTAGTTAAACGGATGAAATGCAGTGATACGAATATGGAGTGCATTTGGGTCAAATATGTTTTTTGTATCCTAAAAGAATTAGTAATTTCAGAACACTAATCCTGTTTACTGATTGCAGAATGGAATACCCTTGCAACCAACCTCAACGACAATCCCTAAGGGCCAAGGGCAAGGTTGCAATAGAGTCTACACAAATTCCCCGTGCTCAATGGGCCCCACGTGCAATGAGAAACTACATGGAAGTATACTACCACCAAATTGCCTTAGGGAACACGATGAATGGGCAAAACACCCGTGCAATGAGGGTTGGCATAATTTCTTTACGGATCTTAATGGGAAGATGCGAGGGAAATACAACATGAGCATGGTAAAGAATGCATTGCACAACTTGAAGTGAGAGTACATGTTCGTTAAACAGTTGATACACGGTCCAACAGGAGGCGGCTTAGGAGTCAATGGCGACCTTGAGATGGATGATGAGTGGTGGGAAGCCAAAGACGTTGTAAGTGAACAACGAAATCCCTTTAAAGTCATTTGGTTTTCCATTTTGATTGGCTTTAATTCATATTCCATTTTCTTATGTTTTGCTGGTGCTGCTATGTCGTCGATATGTGATTGGTTAGTAGGGAAGACAAAACGAGAAAAAAAAACATGCGCAAATTGATTTTGTTTGTTTTTAATATTTGTTTTTGGGGAGGGGGGTGGTTGAGGGCCACGGTGAATGATCAAATTAAAATTGTGTAGCCACCACGAAATTTTTTACCAATTTTTAGACATACAAATTGTGGGGTGATTGTTACGGTTTTCATTTACTTGATTTACTATTTTCAGTCGATATGTAAAATTGTTTAAGTATGTTTGACAAATTATTATACTTAGAAATTGTTTGGCGGGGTGAATTGTTTACTTGTTTGCACTTGTATAGTAAACGAGTTAACTCCTGTGAGAATTATGGTGGGGCAATCCACATTTGCATTTATGGTTGTAGGTGATTAATCGAAAGGCTACCAAGTACCGCAACCTCAACTTGTTGCCCTACCATGACTTGGGATTGGCAATATTTGATGAAAAATGCGCCACAGGCGACTACGCAACTGCCCCAACCATGTACAGCAACACAATTTAGGTTGGTGGTGAGGACATTAATCACTCCAATCCAGACAGCAATGAAAGAAGCAGGGACAACGGGGAGATGCTATGCCGGATGAGCTGCCTCAAATAGTGAACAATAGTAATGTAATTGGGAGCAGCGGCTCATCTGGGAAATGCAAATGACTCGTTATGGGATGGAACAGCCAGCTGACATCTTGCCGTCACCACTTAGAAGGGTGTGACTTTTCGATGGGGTCCATGCAAACGATGGGATATACAAATGTGAAAATGCTGCCACAGGTAGCGATGGGATCCTGACCATAAAAGAAAGAGTGTTGCTTATAAGATCCTGGAGGAGAGCGATATGGCATTACACATATGCATGCAAGCTTATCAAAGATCCCATGAACAGGGAGATGTTAGCTGGTTTCACAACTGATATTGTGAGGAAGGCATGGCTTGTAGCATGAAGAGAAGAGGGCTCGAGTAAAACAAGCTGGGAATGAGCATATCGCCAACCTGATACATAGAGCATTGTATTACATTTTCCTGTCTTATTGGCTATTTAAGTAGACTGTGCGTTTGAGGACATGCTCAATTAATAGGCATGGATGTTACGTTTCGTAGTATTCATATATTTTGTGTGGACAATGTGACTTTTCAGTGGTTTTGTTGACGTGTAAACTTGAATTATGAGGAATATTATCATCTCTAGAATGTCTGCATGTCATTTGTTACCCTAGTTTGCAACGTAGTTTTCATTGTTCTACAAACAAAAATCGCCTTACAAAGAAATATGGGTTAAAGAATATTCGTTGCTACCATTTTATTTCTTAAATTCATAAACAGTTAAACCGAGTGTATTCCCGTTTTGGTAATCAAAAATAGTTATATTACATATTATAGTACATATAAATAAATAATATTATTGTTATAGCAATAATATTGACACTGTGTACTGCGAATATGCGTGAAGAAAGAAAATATTTGCCTACAATAATGACAAATAGTCTTTACAAAATGTAACTGTAGGAAGAAAAGACAACATGGATACCACAAGTATGAAATCCCATAAGTCCCCAAATAATTGTTAGATTGTTGACTAACTTGCCTAGGCAAATCTCTACAACAGATATATGGCGTTGGAGACTTTTGGAAGCAAATGAAAATTCATTTGAAATTAGGAAAAAAAGATACAAGACATCTGGGGGTGAGGATATGCAATAGCTATTATATAAAGCAGAAATTCTAAGTAGCCTCTTGCATTTTTATCTTGTCTCCCACAAGATAGAGTATTCACATGTTCTGTGAATAAAACTGCAGTGCAATAATATGGATCAACAAATGCAGAATCTCTCTCATGAATTGCTATCGATCAATGCTGCCATCCGTCAATGGGTGGAGTTTCGTCATGTCGCAATAGGTGTTATAATGGATTTCGTGAGGCCATACATCGTTTTTCCATCTGTTGATGGTAAAAGATTGGGGTTGACATTGGTTCGAAAACCCTTAGATCAACCGTTGATATGCTACACTTATTTCGGATGTATCCCGAAGTTTTCAAACACTTTGTTTCATGCATATTTAATGATTACGCTTTGGTCCAAACACAGGAAGTTAGACACACTGAACAAGTAGCAATGTTCCTATTTACGGTTGCACATGGAGCTTCCCAATGCCTTGTGGTAGCTATTTTTGATCTATCATCTTGGACGGTGAATGATCATTTCCACCGCGTGCTTCATAGCGTTACAGATCTCGCCAATGTTATTATTCAACCGCATCCTACTTACAAAAACAGATGTGGATTCCATAAATCAGGTAACCCAAGGCACTGGCCTTTCAGGGTACGTTTCTTGATAAAATTAATAGTTTATCCTTTTGTAGTATTAGTAGTATGTTGGTGAAACCATATGAAAGTATGCGAAAAGTCAAGAGGTAAACCGTCAACTAATAGAATAAATATTTTATCATACTAACAATAACAGTTAGAACGACCTCAGATGGTACTCATGTGTGCGTTTATAGAGGCTCTACGATTTGAAGTAACAAGTCTTATTGATAAACATAGGACTGCATTGGAGCAATTGATGGGACCCACGTGGAATCCGGCCCCCCACATAACAACAGCAGGCATACTATAACCGAAACGAGATGCATCGCAGAATGTGCTGGCAATATGTGATTTCAACGTCTGTTTTATTTTTTCATTACCCGGATGTGCATGATAGTCATGTTGTATGGGAGTGTTTGGAAAGATATGGTGAATCCTTCCCCCACCCGGGGCAAAGAAATACTATCTAGTTGACCAAGGGTATGCACACAGAACTTGTTACATGGAACCCTATAGGGGTAAGGACGTTCGATACCATTTAAAGTTGTTCAACAATACAACATCGGAGTATGCTCGAAACCCTAGAAATTGTGAGGAAGCGTTCAACCAAATACATTCGTCTTGTTGTGATCGAGCGCACTTTCGAGGTTTGGAAACCACGATTTGCAATACTACAACGTATGCCTGCATATCCTATGAAAGCGTAGGTTAACATTGTAGTGGCAACAATGGCAATCCACAACTTCCTCCAAATTAACTAGTCGAATGACGCCGCATTTACTATAATATGCGCACAGCAACACACAACATTCGAGATGGATGATTTTGAGCCAAATGCAAATGAGGAGGTGCAAAGTACTTCTCACAAAGGTTTGAGGGAAACATGGGAGCAACGATGTACTAGCATATTAGCCAAGATTCATAACGAAAATTAACTTCCCATTTTGTGATGCCCCTCAATGGAGAAAACAAATGCTAGGATTTACAACCATAGCACAATATGAATGTCCTTTTTCTTTGCTGTTGCATGTGTTGTCATATTGTTTGCATTGGCCTATCGTTGTGTTACTATGTGAATAAACTATTTTAATAGATAATTGAAAATCGAAAAAAATATATCAGTTCTTCGTTGCTCTTCTATTGTAATTTAACTATTTAATAAAAATCATCTAATGGTTGTGTCTATTTTGTAAGCAATTTCTCTGTATACAGAAAGCGCTATACAGTTTGATGTTTTACTATTGTTGATGATGTTGTCGTACGTCTACGTCGCAACATCGTTATGTTTGTGTGCGAATTATTTATTACAAGAAATAATGAAAAAATAAAAATGTGTCTACTTTTCATTAATTTATTATTTTAAACATGTATCGTAAATATTTGTCAAACAGAAAAAGTCATTCGGAAAACAAAAACCTTTGTGTAATAGATAAATAAGCAATGAAATGCATGAAATACCATATGTTGATGGACCATTTGGAGCTATTTCATCTAGGTGAAAGTTTTGACTTTTTAACGGCTTAGGACACATCAAATTTCCCCAAAATTTGGGCATGGTATATGAATAGTAGGTGGGTCCCAAAAAATGTTAGAAGGGTAGTGGGGGTGGCGTGGATCCACGCAGGGGTGCCGTTGCCGCAATTGTTGACTCCGCCCTCGTTTGTCCTCTATTTTTCACATAATTACACATTAAAATGTGGTAAAAACAATTGCCTATTAGGCTAATAGTTTTTATTTAAAGTAATTGATTAACAAAAGCTAGAAAAAGGGTAATCTGCAATAGTCATATGTTCTATATATGACCTAATTGATTAGTTATTGAGATTATACGGTAATTGATTAACAAAAGCTAGAAGAAAGGTTATGGAATAATAATAGCTAAAGAAGGGTAATCAATATCTATACTACTGATAAGTGTTTTAATTGTATTTATTTTATAGTTTTTTATAAGTGTTTAGAGTACTTTATTACGTTTATTTTTATCTATTTTTAGGTAAAAGACCAACATGTCTGGAAGAAGCGAAAAGAGGCAAAAAAGATCAAAAAGTGCAAAAAAATAGTAATCGGGGACCAGAGTGAACTACAATGGAAGTTGGAGGACCTTAGTTGCAAAATAAATATGGCAGTAACGTTCATCACATACGGCCGTAAGCCAATTTCTTAAGAAAATAGTAAGAAAATACCCGAGAGCACGATACAACCGTAACAACCATTCATACGACCGTAATGCGAAATTTACAGCCGTAACAATAAGGACATACGGCCGTAACCTGATTAAAATAGCGTGTAGAACTTAAATAGGAAGCTCGATATGGGCATACGAGTCAGGCCATATGGCCGTAAAGACCCAGTTACGGCCACAACAAGGGTAGTTACAGCTGTATCTCCAATCACGCGAATTTTCCTATTTTGATTAGGATTCCTATTTTTGGTCAGTTTGGGATACTTGTTGTACACGAAATTTGTGGGCTTTTGGAGACCTATTGATGCCTATATAAAGAGGAGAAAGCCACAAAAATTATGGGAGTCTTGGTGAGGATTGGTGGAGAGCAAAAACACACAATCAAGAGGAGAATTCAATAGTTTTTGAAGAGATTGAAGGCAGGAGTTTATGCTTGGTGCAAGATCTACTTTTTCTTCTCAATTCTTCTTCTAAACCCAGTGATGAACTCTTTTATTTACATTATTTATTTTCTTTTTAACATCAACAACTAATCTATTAGTTGGGAGGAACAATGTAATTTAGATTAATTATTTGATTTTCGACTCTCAATTTCTTGGTTTTTTGTTATTATGAGTTGATTTTACTTCCAAGTTTAATGAATGATTTACTTGATTACTAAATCATTGATTTTTGAATTCTAACAAACAGAGAGGTGAGTTAGACATTTAGACCACGCAGTAAAATCCGGCAATTTACGTAGAAGTTAGAGATAGACTTTTATAATTTTTGAGATCTCCTGAGTGACAGGCGGGTATACTTGTGAATTCCTATGATCGTTAATACATTTAATTAAGGTTTATTCAAACTATACATAGAGATATGGTAATTGACTTGATTAAATAGGATTGATTTGAACTCGAGAGAAGCAAATTAAATTAATTTCGTGAATTCGATCTAACACAACTGTAGAATAGAAATTGAGAGGAGAAATCAAATAGGACATCTAAAGATAAATCGGGATTCCCAACTTTTAATAATTCGTTCACTTGCGGAATAAAATTGACAATAAGTTTTTGGCGTCGTCGCCGGGGACTATTTTTATTTAATATCTGTTTATATTAATCGTAGTTTTTCTTAATTTTAATTTTAGTTTTAATTTAATTTTAGTTTTTAGTTATAAAAGAATTTTGATACTTGTTTTTGTCTAAACTTTGCAGATATAGCCGTTCGATGCATGACCCGCTCACAAGGGGGTATTCTAGAAAATTTTGATTTAGAGATTGAACGTACATTAAACGCCAGACGGAAACTAACAATGGAGCGCACTGCGGAGGCGAGACGCGGGACGCGAGACGTAGAGCGAAGGCGGACGCGAGACGTAGAGCGGAGGCAGAAGAAGAGGCACGCAGAAGAATTGTTTTGATTAATAGGAAGAATGCAGAACCCGAAGATGAAGAAGAGAAGGTTGATGATGAAGAAGGTGGGAATTTTTCCATGGCCAAATTTTTTACCCCATCTACAGCTCCTACGCAGTCTACTATCGTATATCCTCCATTTGGGAGAAATGATATCCAATTGAGAGCAGATATCATCAACCTATGTAGCAATAGCTATCAATTCCATGGAGTAGCGCATGAAGATCCAAATACTCACATTGTAAAATTTTTGAGGATGTGCCAGAACTTCAAATTTGGTGGAATTGATGATGATTGCCTAAAACTCCACCTTTTCCCCTATACTTTGAGAGATGGTGCAATGGAATGGCTTGAGTCAGAACCAGATGCTAGCATAACCACATGGGAAAATTTGGCCAGAAAATTTAGCAGCAAATTTTTGTCTCCTGGCAAATTAGCTAAATGGCAGCTAGTTATCTCAACATTTCAACAATACAATGGAGAAAGCTTCCATGAGGCTTGCGATAGATACAAAGGCATGTTAAGAAAATGTCCCCATCATGGATTTGAAAAAGGAGCACAAGTTTAGTATTTGTTTTTGGGGGTAGTTCTGCAGTTCAAGTCAATTGTAGATGCATCATCTAACGGGTCAATCACAAACAAGAGCTTAAATGCAGTTTGGGAACTACTTGAATTGATTGCAAAAACACAGACGATGTTCCCATTAGACAAATTTTTATTAAAGAAGAGACCCAAGACATGTGGAAATGATTCACAAGCACCACAAATGCTCCAGATAGCTACATTGACCAAACAAGTGGAATTGCTAGTGAGAGCACAAACTCAAGGTGCGCATTCTATTCAATCAAGTCCGGTATGTGGACATTGTGGAGCGAAACATCATATCTCTGAATGCATACTACACGGAGCTCAAATTGAACAAGTAAACTTTGGGGGGGACAACCAACGGCAATTCAATCCCTATTCACAAACATACAATCCAGGGTTGAAATTTCACCCAAATCTCAAATATGGGGACAACTCTAAACATTCTCTACTGAGAACAAGCCCAGGTTTGGGGGATATGTTCCAACAGTACATGCAGAAGACAGATAAGGTGTTGGGACAAATTGACGTGAACTATCAAAATCAACAAGCCTCCATAAAGAAATTAGAGTTCCAAATTGAACAGTTAGCGTTACAATTGTCAAAAAGACCTCATGGAACATTCCCGAGTAACACTGAAATGAATCCAAGAGAACAAGCTAATGCCATCTACATTGTGAGAGAAGAGCTAAAAGTTCAATCAGTTGTAGTAGAAACCGAGCCATATATTCCACCAAAAGCTTACGTTCCCCCAATCCCATTCCCTCAAAGGCTGCGAGTACTTGCTAAACAAACTGAGGTACAAGCAATAACAATGAGAAGTGGGGTTCAGTTACCTGGAATTCATGTGAAAAGGTCGGGGAAAGAGATTCAAAGTTCAATGATTGAGGAACAAAAGAAGGACAAAGATGAAATTGAACCATTGGTTGAAGTCAGCATTGAGGAGAAAATTGAAGAAGTGGAGAAAAAGGCTCCAGCTCCAGTGAAAGCCTATGTCCTGCCTATTCTGTTTCCCCAGAGGCTACAAAAGAACAAGCTTGACAAACAAATTGCCAAATTTCTTAAGATTTTCAAGAAGCTGCAGATCAATATCCCATTTGCAGATGTTGTAGCTGAAATGCCATTGTACCTGAAGTTTATGAAAGAGATGCTTTCAAAGAAAAAGAAATTGGGAGAGTTCGAAACAGTGTTATTGACAGAAGAATGCAGTGCAATCTTGTAGAATAAGCTGGCACCTAAACTGAAAGAACCAGGGAGTTTCTCTATCCCTTGCAATGTTGGTAATATAAACTTTGATATATCTTTATGTGATTTTTGGTGCTAGTGTTAATTCAATGCCACTATCTGTTTATAGAAAACTTGTGGGGGAGCCAAAGCAAACCACAGTGACATTGCAGCTAGCTAATCTAACAATCAAACGTCCATATGGCATAGTTGAGGATGTTCTGGTAAAAGTGGGAAAATTTATTTTCCCAGCAGATTTCATGATAATGGACATTGATGAGAATATCGGAACGCCACTTATTCTTGGACGACCATTCCCAGCCACTGAACGAGCTCTAACTGATGTGGAAAAAGGAGAGCTAATTTTGCGGGTTGATGAGGATAAGGTGACATTCAACATCCTTCAACGAGATCACAAAACTGTCCAAGCAGAAAGTTGTTTTGAGATCAAGGCAGTTAAGAAAGAAGATGTTGAGCCAGATAGGCCAGATGAAAAAGCTCAAAGCAATCTGCACGAACTGTGGATGCCTAAATGGAAGATAAGAAAGCTAGAAAAGAATTGGGAAGGCAATATCAATAAAAACAAGGCTTCCCAAATCCGTTTCAACCCGCCATGATCATTGTCACTAAAAGTCAAGCTCTAGGCTATAAATAAAGCGCTTATTGGGAGGCAATCCAATGTTTCTTCCATTTTCTTTATTTATCTCTATGTGTGCTTTACGTGCTTGGTTTTATTTTTCTAATATTTTTCTTAGTGTGAGTGCATGTTTGCTTTTTATAAAATGAATGCTTATCATGATGTGTGTTTTTGCAGAACTGATATCATAGATCAATCCCACCAAACACAAGGACCCCAATGCCCCCTGATGCCACAACTAATCGCTGGGACGTTCAGTAACTTTTCTCTTCTTTTATCTTAGTTTTTACATTGAGGACAATGTTGGTTTTAAGTTTGGGGTGTGATTTTAATTTTTCCATGTGTTCTTAATTTTAAGTCGTAGTATTGTGTTGTTTTTATGATTAAAAACCCCAAAAAATTTGTGTTTGTCCGTCAAGTAGGGTATCGCCAATGATTGTTTCTTTGTGGACATAACTCAATATCATAATCGTTGGACTTTTGAACATCACTTGATCTTTTAAAAAAATAAAAAATTTCATGTCACTTATTGTCGCACGACTGATCTTATATGAGCACATGGTCATTGTGTGACTAAGATTTATGTTGGGATGTAATCTAGATGTTGTGTTCCCTATTATTACCCGAAATTCAACATTTAACCCTTTGAACTAGGTAAACTTGCCCAAACCGGATTTTAGGATCGAACTAGTTTAAAGGCTAAGTTTGGGGGTGGTAAGACTAGTAATTTTATGTTGGGGGAACTACAGTTTTATGTTTTGATATTTTTGCTTTGCGTTGAAGGATTTTTGGTTGGAGAGTATGTATCGGCACTGACCAATGTTATCATTTTCCCGCAAAAAATAGTGAAAATATATAAAATAAAAAAAAAAGATAGACATCATTTGCATCTTATTTGTGCCCCATTCTCTTGCCTCATTGACTCGACTGATTAAGTCTGAGGGGTATTTTACCTAATGCCTTGAGTGACGAACTCGGGGGTCATCTATCTAAAGCTCTCTATATGGGTCATTGAGAAAGCATTATCGTGGAGCATTGCATTGCACTTGAATAGCTTAAAACAAAAAAAAAAATTGAAAAAGAGAGGAAAATCGGGAAATAAAGATTGATAGGGGCTTTAAGTTCCAGGAAAAGACTCAAAGACTAGAGGTTTGAAAACTTGGAGTAGACATGGATGGATGGATAGCGGTAGTTTCTTTAACATCTAGTCGCTTTTTCTTGACATGTGTAGAGTCTTGTTGGTGATTAGTAGTTTAGTAAATTAGTGATTTTTATGTGTTGTTTCAGTTTCTTGTTCGAGGGCGAACAAGAGTTAAGTTTGGGAGTGTTTGCTAAGTGTTTTAATTGTGTTTATTTTATATTTTTCTATAAATGTTTAGAGTACTTTATTACAATGGAAGTTGGAAGACCCCGGATGCAAAATAAATACAGCTGTAACGTTCATCACATAAGGCCGTAAGCCAATTTCTAAAGAAAAGAGTAAAGAAAAAATACCCGAGAACACGATATGGCCGTAACAACCATTCATAAAGCCGTAATGGGAAATTTGCGGCTTCACAATAAGGACATTGGCCGTAACCCTGATCAAAACAGCATGCAAAATTTCAACAGGAAGCTCGCTACGGGCATACGAGTCAGACCATATGGCCGCAAAGAACTAGTTATGGCTGTAACAAGGGTAGTTACAACCGTATCTCCAATCACGCGAATTTTCCTATTTTGATTAGGATTCCAATTTTGGTCAGTTTGGGATACTTGTTGTACACGAAATTTATGAGCTTTTGGATACCTGTTGATGCCTATATAAAGAGGAGAAAGCAACGAAAATTAGGGGAGTCGTGGTGAGGATTGGTGGAGAGCAAAAACACACAATCAAGAGGAGAATTCAATGGTTTTTGGAGAGATTGAAGGCAGGAGTTTATGCTTGGTGCAAGATCTACTTTTTCTTATCAATTCTTCTTCTAAACCCGATGATGAACTCTTTTATTTACATTATTTATTTGCTTTTTAACATGAACAACTAATCTATTAGTTGGGAGGAACGGCTTACAATGTAGAAAATTGTGTAGGAATCAACTCAATGGTATAGCAAAATTAATAACACAAAAAAAGCGAAAAAATTATTAGTGAAAAAATGTATATGTTTTGCTTCACAAGAATGGCTTCACATTCGTTTGTTTTCTCACTCTATTCAATCATTGAAAAATCTTTTTTCACGTGAGCACAAGATATAGTTTACGTGATGAACACAACGGTATGAAAAAAATAATCCAACAGGAAAAAATTAGTAGTGTGAAGAAAATACACTTAATATACCATAACAACAGTTGTATATGTGGACTCAATATGATTCAATTGTTATCTTATTATAATTTTTGAAAAAGGAAAGTAAAATCAACCACGAATCTATGTTCACAATCTAAAAAAATATGTCGACTCGATTCAATGGTAGAAAAAATTAATGATAGCCAAAAGAGAAAAAAAATGAAAACAAAGAGAAAGGAAAAAAATTAGTGTAAAGAAAGAGTAATTGTTTCAACAATTTATGGCAAACAATCCATTGAATTTTTTTGTTTCATATTTTAATTTATTTTATACAATTGTGAACAAAAATCTAATTGCACTAGAAACTAATTGGCTCAACAAATAAATGATACAATTTGAAAAAATATGTGGACTCAATTCATTATTGATAACCGAGAGAAAACAAAAAGTGGAATTTTTTTAGTGTATTTTGCGAACAATTGTTTCAATAATTTATGGTAAACAATCCATCGAATGCTTTTGATTTATATTTTAATGTATTTTATATCATATTTATTAAAAAAATGCATTAGAAATTAATTGGCTTAGCAAATAAACTATACAATTAAAAAAAATATTAACAGTGAAAAGAAGGTAAAATCAATCTACAAATCTTTGCTCACAATTAAAAAAAAAATTGTTTACTGAATTTAATGGTATAAAAAATTAATGATAGCCAAAGAGGAAAAACAAAATAAATAAAATAAGAAGAAAACCGTAATTAGTGTAAAAAGTGAACAATTTGTTTTTTTGACAATTTATGGCAAACAATCGAGACAAACTAATTCAATTCATATTTTAATTTATTGTATATAATTGTAAACATAAATGATTACATTAGAATAATTTGGGATAAAACGCAAATTTAGAAAGCTGTCTTGGAGAAACCTAAATATTGAGCTTTGCCAAAATGCTCTCGTGGAGGTGTTACGAGAAGATGTTATTAATGCATAGAAATTACTGTGGAAATGAATATAAGGTCTTTATGATAGCACAACTATACTGCCAGATTTATTTTATATTTGAAGCCATTTTTGCGCTTTCATCCCAAGTTCTTTTTGGGTATTGTATTAAAGAATATGTGGACTTGATTCAATGGTATAAAAATCTAATGATAGCCAAAAGAAGGGAAAAAAGTTAATAAAGAGGAGAAAAATATTTTTAGTTAAAGAGAGAACAAATGTTTCAACAATTCATGGCAAACAATTGATCGAATTTTTTCGATTCATATTTTAATTAATTGGCTCAACAAATAATCGATACAACTTTAAAAAAAAAAAAACACCATGTGGACTCAATTAAATGGTATAAAAAATTATCAATAACCAAAAAAGGAAAAAAATAACAAAAAAATGTTTTGACTGATTAAAATTGGGTAATGGCCAGTAAGTAAAGTATTGACCATCATTGTTGGGGTATTTCTCCCTGTTTATTGAGCAGTTGCATTTGTGACGATTCCAAATCAACAATCAAGTTTGGCCATTAGTGTCTATGCATTATGTATACTTTTTTGGGGGTGGGGGTGGTGTGGGGGTGGGGGGGGTTGTGTTTAATATAGAATTTTGAATTCTCAAAATCCATCAAGTTGAATACCGTGTAGAAAAACTTAACTAAGTTCTTCAAAATATATTGCTCCCATTAATCAAAGTAGTGAACTATCATGTGCATATGGTCTTCAACAAAAATCTTAACAACAAACTAAGTCACAACAATGTATGAAACATACAGCCCGTTCTTTTACAACTTTTAACAAATTTTTACACATTTTAACACATTCACATCAAAAGTCAAACCAATTACATCCACATATTTTCTGGGACCCACTGTACTACATAAATCTCCACCACTCAATCCCACTCATTCTCTCTCCTAATTCACATCAAAACTCATAAATACTCATAAATACACATACACTAATGGGGAAATACTCGAGAAACAATAAATCTGCCAAAAAACAAAAAAAAAATGACTTCTCCATTGAGATAAAAATTTTATCGAATCCAATTACATAACTATCGAAATCAAAGAAAAATCAATAATCGTAAACGTCATCCTTAAAAAACACATGAAACCAGTAGCAAACAATTCAAATCAACAAACTTGAAAAATGCAAAAGTAACTATTCATGAATAGGAGAGACTCTCAAGAATCAACGAAAAACAATTCAAACATTCAAATCTACTACTACTCAATTTCACCATTCTTCATCTTCTTATTGCTTGAATTCTGAGTTGTAGGAATGTCATCATTACAATTATCATCCTCATCAAGGCAATGCTTCAAGGAAGGAGCATATGAATCTTTCTTATCACCTTCAAGCTGCACGTACGATAAAATATCAAAATGTTTAGCTTTAGGACTCGAGACGTCTATTAATATTTGTACACAATCACCTTGGTTAAACACTCTAGAACAGAGTTTGAACATACCGCATTTAATTCGGTACCATTAAAATCTACTTCAAGAACCTGTATTGCTGCTACAACCATAGCTCATATGGGATTGTGTGGATCGGAAGAGTTTTCAAGTAGAAATTTTGTTTGCCATTGATTTCCATGCGAATTTGTATGTCACTTGACTTTCTTGTACGCGTGTTTAATCGCGAGTCAACTTTTACCCGCACACATATCGTCAACACCAATACTTAATAAAAGTTGATAACATAGAAACATAAAATGCAACTTTTTATGGAAGTGATCAAAGCAATCAGGTGAAAATGAATCAACATTCCAATCAAATCATATAGTGTCTCTATGAACATGCATAATTGAGTTCTTAAAAACCTAATCACATTCCAAAGTTCAGATTTTAATATATAAATAAAAAAATGATTAATATAAAGGTGTAAATGTGATGAGCTAGAATTTTAAGATGAGCTAGAATTTTAAGTGGCCAAAGGCACAATTTTTTCAGGTATTACAGAATTCTATCACATAAAATGCAAATTTAAAAAATATTGAACTTAATCTTCAAAGCTAAAATAATAATTAAACCAAAGTTCCTTTTGCAAATCTGGTAACTATAACTAAAGATGGTATATTCTACACGAGCCATTGCTATTAAAATAGAACTGAGGGACATAAGTCGATGTATATGTAGAGATGTCTACCAAACGAATTAACTTGCAAACATGTGGTTTGATGTTTGTTCAAATTGCAGATTTCATTTATCCAGTCAAATGAGAATAAAACAGTACATAGAGATACAAGTAGAGATAGTTATAAATGTATTGTTATGTCAAACAAATGAATAGAAGTAGACTCTATCGAATACATGACTGGCATCGAGCAATATATCAGCCAGTAAGCCCTTAAAGAAATTCTCACCCACCTCGCCCAGCAACGAAACATAGAGAGTTCACTAAGAGTTTTGCAAGTAAATGTCAGCTCTTGCTCATTATGTAGGAAATGAATATAAATAAATTTGTTAGAAAATATAAAAGATAATGATTTTGTGGACGAAGAAACTGCAGTATGACAGCTCTCGGAGACTAAACTTTGTCCTTACTAATTTATATCGCAGAAAAACTAAAGTAAGAAAATATAAAAATAAATAAATAAATAGAATAAATCTCCAAGTACCTCTTACAACAGATTATGGTATTTTAACTGGCAGTAGTCCATATTTTCTTTATGAGACCAATGATTGGGCTATCCTGATTCCATGAGTTCAAATTAGTTCACAATGCAACCTGTGGTTACATTCCCATTTACAACAAATGAACTCCATTAATACTGTGGCACCCATGCCAATGATCCCCTGAACCAAAAGCTTGATTCCAGAGCTCCAACACAACAAAGTTTTGTATCAGCAACGAAAATTCTAAGTTGTACAACACTTAAATTGCATACAAACCAACAAAGTAAACTTACATTCTAGAAAATGAAATAACACTTTTCAGTAAATTGAAAAAAAATATTTTTCAATGAATTATAGAAAGTAAATATCTTATGCATCTAATTTAGGGCTCTTTCAATCTTCAATTAAAAAAATAAAAAAGAAAAAAGCTAAATAGGTCAACCTCAAGAGTTCTATTTGCCCAGACATAAGACATGATATAAGAATTCTCTTTGCACAAACATAATCTCACTCCTCTTTCACTTTGATTCAAGGGGTCATAAGTATATATACATTCATATAAAGGCAATACCCATTATCGAAATGAGGAACATCATCAATACAAAGAAAACTAAATAGATGGAATAACTAGAAGAAAACAACTCACCAGTGACATATCTCTGTCATAAATAACACCGCATTAAAGCCACCAAAAAAGGTTGAATTTTGATTGAAGTGGGATTCTTTCCATACTAAAAATCAGCTTATTATGGAAATGTTATTATACAGGAAAGGCATGAATTTGAACTAACAATGCACCTTAAGTGCTGATTAAGGGCTGTAGAGATTCAATTAAGGAAATTTATGAAAGAAATTATCAAGAAAATAGGAAACGAAGGAATTTGGTCTGGGATGGAGGCAAATCACGCAATAAAATAGCGTTGATTAAGGTAGATTTTTATAGATTCTATGAGATCTTTAAAATTTCAGCGGGAATTTAGTGATTTGAGTGGAATCAATTAGGGATTGGATGTAGCCGCGTTCAATTAGGGATACCTTCTCCTCAAATTGGAAAAGTCGCGTGATTTTTTGTCGGGTCGAGTCTCTGGGCCACGTTAATAGGTGAGATAAATAAGACGTGCGTGGCTTATTAGCGTATAATGTCTATAGAAGGCAATTTTATAGGCGGGCCAAAATACTTATGTGGAATAAAAAATAAATTAAAAATTTTAGAAAATATGATGTTTTGGAGGGAAAAATATTGTTTATATATATATTCTCCAAATCAAACACACCCTTAGGTTATTCCACTTATAGGGTTTTCCGTTCCTTCATCTTCTAAGTGGCGGCTATTGCACATATGTGCTAATCCTGAATTGGGCAAAATGTATAGAAACTGGCGATTACCTATCTACTTCGTAGCCTCTTGACAGAAGAGTGATAAGGCAGCCTTTCTATTGCAGGTAATGCATGAAACATGTGCTAATTTGAAGGTTTACTTACTTCTTGTAACAACGGCATTTTTGTTTATTGCTATAACAACCTGGGGGCACACATAAGCATTTGGCACAACACTTTTTACAAAGGAACATGCATGGAGTTGTGCCTGATACATCTTAGCGATGACACATGCATCTCGGATTGCAATATGCCTGTAAATAATGTTTCAATATTTGTCGTTTTCAATTGAGAGCATTAAAATAGTAGAAACGGATAGCATTATAGAACTAAAATAAACTTTAAATTTTCTAAAACTTGCATAGATATAATACAACACAACCCAAAGTCAAAAGAACAAACAACAATAATATCTGGCCAGCTTACTGAATCGAAACCGAACATTGAGATATGAAGATTCAATCATCTTCTCTTCAAATCCAACAAAACGCACTACTTCAAATCAATCGTCATCCACTCAAAAATCGTTAATTTCAAACTCTGAGTAGTGCCCACAAACTTTTTGACCTGTTAAAGAAAAGTTTACTTAATCAAACAATAAATATATACAACCTACTACCGTGAGGAAAGAAAAAGAAAAATAGTAAAATGAATCTTATTTGTAGAAAATCTAAAAGGGACCTTCCATTTTTTACTCTCTAAGAACGAACTCACTCACTAAAAAAAATGCATTCTTTCTTCCAGTAAAGAGTCAAAAGAATCACATATTTTCTAGTATATTAATACGAGTAAATGAAGGGTCGGATTTTTATTCATTAGAATTTTATATGTTTTACTACGATGCAACAGAAAATATACATTATGTGTCGTAATCTAATAACTTAGCTCATGTGATTCAAAAACAACCCAGTCTATTCCGACCATTTATTGCATCCTATTGAAACGGGATTATGTCATAATAATCAACTAATAGTGATTGAAGGAAATGGGGAAACTAAGATCTATTTCACAACCTGTCAATGCTATTTTGTGAAACTTTGTTCCATTGATATTCTGTCAAATTATTTGTTAGTTTAATGTTTTATGAAATCTAAATCTAGAATCACTAAAACAATTCGTACGTCATTTATCAGGATAGGGATTGGTGTTCGGACAACAAAAGATGAACTATTGGATTCAACAAAGGGACACCTTTGAATAGAATTCAGGAATAATACATTTACTTATAACATGGTTGGAACATGTGTGAACCACTAGATTTCTTAGTTTCTATCTTTTGTTGATGCAGATTATAGCACTTAGTACCAGTAGTGTTATGGTATATGCCCATTTACACAATTATTTATTTTAGACTATAGGGAACAATGAAATTCCAAAGAAGAACAGGTATGAGCAACTCTCTATTGATCAAAGGAGAACCAAAATCCAAGACTCCACAAATGCAAGAAAGAGATGTCGAGATGCTGCAAGTTCTGGTAATGACATAAGACAACAAAGTGATCATATTCCATTTGTTTCGACGTTCCATGTGTTGGAAATTATTGCGTTGTCGGAACAATTCTAGAGTTTAAAATTTCCAATTATTAAATCAGATCTAATATAGTGGAAGCGATTTTGTAAAATTTCATAAATTTTCACAAATCAAAGGACGACCATATAAATATAAATCATGAATTAATCTAAATTAATAGATCTAATGGAGAATTAGTAAACTAACCTTTAGAAGTAGTCTTACACGAAATCAGATTTGATAAAAGCTACGAAATCAGATCTCGTAGAAGCCACAGCATTTCAGTACAATCCTCTCAATTGACGGCAGTGTGTGGACACTCCAAATATAGATCTAGAATTTCTAATTCTTTTCTCTACGTTGTTTTCAACTCACGAAAACGTAGAGTTGGCTTACTGATTCAAGTGGGATCCTACCCTAGTATTGAGCTTACCTGAATTTAATATTAGAAGAGAAAAATTTGTTAGATCTGTCTCACAGAAAAAACGAATTTTCCATAACTGTAGAAGTGTGTCTTGTCTAACAAGAGGTCTCCTATTTATAGTTGTAGAATATGCCTAATCCTATTAGAATCCAACCTCTAGAATCTTCTAGAATGTAGAGTTAAATCCTATTATAACTCAACCTTCAGTTAAATAATATCTATTAAATATTCTCAATATTTGTAGATATTATTGTAACGACCCGACCCCCGTCATGGCCCACCCGGATTCGGTCTGCTGTGCCCTGGCGAGGACCATACGGATTTGGGTTCGGTCCGCTACCGACCCGATCCACTTTGGCATGATATTGTCCGCTTTAGGTCTGGCCCGCACGGTTTTGTTCTTGGGCTCACCCCAAAAGGCCTCATGCCTAGTTGGATGGGTCTCTTCACTTATAAATTAAACTGTCCTCTCATGCCCAAGCGATGTGGGATTGTAGGTGTTACAATCACCCATCCTAAAGGGGTCCAACGTCCTCGTCGGCCACACTCCTGGTTGGGTTCTAGCTCTGATACCATCTGTAACAACCCGACCCCCGTCATGACCCACGCCTGGTGAGGACCATACGGATTTGGGTTCGGTCCGCTACCGACTCGATCCACTTTAGCATGATATTGTCCGCTTTAGGCCTGGCCCGCACGGTTTTGTTCTTGGGCTCACCCCAAAAGACATCATACCTAGTTGGATGGGTCTCTTCACTTATAAATTGAACTGCCCTCTCATGCCCAAGCGATGTGGGATTGTGGGTGTTACAATTATTAACTCTTATAATTATCCCATAATTACAATAAATATAATTAACGTCTCATATTTAATTATATTTTCCTTTAAACCACTAATAAATATGGAAACTATTTTCCATATTTTATTAGGATTTATTAAACTATATTTCAAGTCCGTCATTAATTAGAAAGGCGCATCAGGGACCATGAACCTCTAATTAGAAGCTCCAATAAATTAGAAAAAAAATCAAACTCTTTAATTAATTTCCCCAACTTATGAATTCAATTATTACTCCACTAAAAATATGGAATTGTACTCTTCTTAATTATAGAATATCTTACTCTACGTATTTCAGCAGTCCATTGATATAATCACTACATATGGATTAATCCTCCATAGACAATTCGTAATTGACCAAGGAATTTTCCATTTACCTTCTCAATTACTTCTTATCCTCATTTACCACTAATTCAATAGTGAATCTAAAATGCTAGTGTTGTGAATGCTCGATTGCAAACGTAAACCAGCAAATTAAGAAGCACATAGAAACAAACAGGAGTCTATATTCACCTCAGGATTAAAATTTATCCACATATGATCATTTTTATGATTTAATTTGAATTTCACAAAGATAACGGATTTTAATGTGAAATAGCAAATTAAATCGGTCCAAGTCCTATATAATCTCATTATATATAAATGCCCACATCGAGATGTCTCCACAGCGACGGTCTGGATAAGACGGTCACATTCTCAATGTTCACGGGCCGCATTAGTGATGCTTTAATTAAAGATCCCATACTTTAATTAATTTCATCACAGACTTATTTTAATTTTATTATTCACAATCTTAATCCTCTTGTATATAGCTCTTATATATTAAGATTGTGGCTACATCTAATAAACTATGAATTTTATTCTATGATATTCAGGATAATAAAATCGCATGCAATACACTAATATATTCGAAAATAAATGTCGCATTTATTAATTTTTAATCCTCTTATATATAACTCTTATATACTAAGATTGTGGCTACATCTAATAAACTATGGATATTATTTTATGATATCCAGTACAATAAAATTGCATGCAATATACTAATATATTCGAAAATAAATGTCGCATTTATTAATTTCTAAAACAAAGTACAACTACAATGCTTTAAGGCACTATCCCCAACACCATGAATTAAAAAGTGTCGTCATGCATATATTGTGGTGCGCAGAAGTTTGAATATGAAAAACCTTCCTTTTGTTGCTCAAATGGGCAAGTAAAATTAATGTAAACTGCAATTCCATAGGACTTACGATTCTTCTTCCCCATCTAAGAACATGACCCTAATATGTTTGAAAAACATATTAGGGCATACAAGAGCATCTTCGCATTCACATCTTTCAGTGTCGATTTGGATAAGAATCTTACAACTTCTAGATAGGGAATATATTCATTTCATGCACAAGGTCAAATATATCATGACCTCCCAGCTTTATGATACAGAAAATTGAGCTTCTAAAAGAATGAATATCCTAGCCAATGGCCAAACAGATGAAGCAATCGTGCAAAGGTTGATGATCATTCCACAACAAAATCCTTACATTAAAATCTTGCGATCTATGAAGGACTTGTACCTTATTCAAGATCTTCAATTGCATGTAGCAAGCAATGTCAAGGTGGATCAACATGTTTATAACAAGCCAATAGCTAATGAAGTTGTTGACGTTTGGATTGAACGAAATAATAAAGATGTCTAGTTCGAAAGAGAAATATTAATCCATGCACAATCAGGAAGTCGTCATCTTGTGAAGCACTATTTTAGTTGATATGACTCACTCCAGTACCCTATACTCTTTCCAAGCAGTGAAGCAGGTTGGCACCAAGATATAAAACGAAGTGATGTTCTTGATAATGCAACCTTTGCAGTGAGTGAACAATCCAACATGACATGAAATGAGATGGGCAACACTAAACCTCTCAAATATTTATAATTGTAACCACGTGATTACACTTTCTTTATTTGTTCTAGACTGACATATCTAAATTTGAGTAGGGATTTCAAGGGGGACATTGGGCACCGTCAGTTGTAGGGAATACTATTGTTACAAGCTACAAATTATGGATTCAAGTCAATCAGTAATTCTTTTCGCTGGAAGACTATTACAACAATTTGTAGTTGACATGTGCATCAAGCTTGAAATGACTCGACTTGATTTCTATAGGTAGAAATAATCTCAAATAAGAGCTGAACTTTATCAAGGAATGGTTGATAGTGTACACGCTGGTGAAACAAGAGGTGACAAAATTGGAAAGAGAATTGTACTACCTACCACATTTATTGGAGGCCCGAGAGACATGCGTCGAAGATCTTCAAATGCAATGGCTTTAGTCCAACGATTTGGAAGGCCAGATTTATTCATCACAACGACATGCAACCCATATTGGAAAAAAATGAAGGATGAACTAAAAGGATAGCAACGCTCTCATGATAGACCAGATTTGACTTCAAGGATTTTTCGAGCAAAACTACAAGACCTTAAAGATCAACTCTTCAAGAAAGAAATCTTTGGAAAAGTTGTAGAATATGTTTACATTATCGAATTCCAAAAAAGAGGGATTACCTCATGCCCACTTTTTGCTTATCCTGAAAGCTAGATATAAAATAAATAATCTAGATGAGTGCGACAAGTACATCTCTACAGAAATCCCTAATGAAAGTGTGAATCAAACTCTTCATCAAACAGTTGTTCGACACATGATGCATGGCCTGTAGAGAACATAACATGAGAAATTCTTGCATGATTAATGGAGACTATAAATTTCACTACCCCAGAGCATTTTTTTTCTACAACAATCCAAGGCAAAGATTCATACGCAATATACCGCGGAAGAAACAATGGAATACCAATAAGTTCAATCTATATCTATTTTAATTAATATGTCCAGCATAATTTACAAAATAAACTTATATATGTTTTATATCAGGACTAATATTCTTCATTAAAATTGAATTACAAATATACAATTTTTTAATATTTGTAGGTTACTATGCGAAATGCTACTTTAGATAATATGTGGGTAGTCCCATACAATATCTACTTGTTATCTTGTTATCAAGGTACAACTATCATATAAATGTGGAACTTTATGCTGGCCTCAAAGCTGTCAAATATCTATACAAGTATATCAACAAAGGACATTATAAGACAGTTGTTCATCCATCGTCTGATGATGAAGCTCACACCATTGATGCAATACAAGAATTCTAGGATGCACATTTGGTTTCTACATAAGAAGCAATATGGAGAATTTTTCAAATTCAAATTAACCGAAATGTCCCCACCAGTAATGAACTTGTAGTTGCACTTGCCAAATATGCATCTGGTGTCTTACTGTGAAGGAGACAAATGTTATCAATCAAGATCACTTTGCTTAAACGATGTTGACATAATATTTTGAAACTTGTAAGACATTCCGAAATGCCAGACGTCTCTTGTATAGGGAATTTCTCGAACATTATGTATGAGATAAACAACAAAAAAAGTGGCTACCAAGGAAAAGGGGAATAGTCATATCAAGAATAAACAGTGTCTCCCCAGTTGAAGGACAAAGGTATTATTTAAGATTGCTACTAAATCATGTCAGAGGCCTAACATCTTTTAAAGATTTGTTAACAATTGACGGAATACAATGTTTGACATTTAAACAAGCAGCACAACAAAAATGATTGCTAGAATCTGATAACATTATCACACATTGTCTAGATGAGGCATCAACATTTGAAATGCCATATGCCATTCGATGGTTTTGCAACAACATTAGTCTATTGTGAACCACTTGACGTGAAAAAACTGTAGGATAACTATTTTGATGTCTTAGCCGAAGATTTTAAAGCGATGGGATATAAAAGGAATTTAGAATCCATGGGAAAGAATATTGCTCAATATGATTTACGAAAAATCAATTCAGAAGCACTTCATATCAACACAGAAGCTACAAAATCAAAAGAAATAATAGATGAGGAAAATAGTCAAGCGTCTATAGAAAATTTGCATTCGGAAATAGCGCTAAACCCAAAAGAAAAGGTTGGTTTGGAGAAAATAATGGAGAGAATAAACAATAACAAACGTGGTGTATTCTTCGTTGATGGTCCTTATGGAACAGGCAAAACTTTCTTGTATCGCATCTTACTTTCCGATGTAAGTTTTAGAGGCTTCATTGCACTTGCAACAACAACTTAAAATGTAGCAGCTGGAATACTATCGAGCAGTCGAACAGCACAGTCGCGCTTTGGCATAACACTCCAGACAACAGAATCAAGCAGGTGTGGCATTTCCAAACAAAGTGGCAATGCTATGTTAATGAGAAGAGCGAACTTAATTATATGGGATGAAGCACCTCTGGCTAAGCGTTTTGCAATTGAGGCAGTTGATGAAACGTTGAGGGACATACTTGAAAATAGCGAACCATTTGGTGGCAAAGTTTTCTATTCGGAGGTGATTTTAGACACAAGTACTTCCGTAGTGCCAAAAGCTACAGAAACACAGACAATCAATGTAAGTTTAGCAAGATCTTATTTATGGCATAAGTTTGAAGTACTCAGACTTACTAAAAAAGTGCGAGTATCATCTAATTAGTATTTCGCACAATTCCTTTTGAGGGTCAATAGTGGTCAAGAACCCACAATAGATGACGATTTAATTTATGTTCCACGAGAAACGCTCATTCACGGGGAAAATAATATTTCAGCAAATACAATGTTAATTCGAAGCATTTTCTCAGACTTGGATCAACACTTTCAATCTCCAGACTAAAACAAACTGGGTAATCTTGGCAACAAAAAATGAATACGTCGACAATCTGAATGACAAGCTTACATAACTTTTCCCTGGAGAGGCAAACAGCTACCCGAGTTTTAATGAGGCAATTGACAATAATAATAACTACTACCAAGAAGAATTTCTCAACACTTTGCTACCCAATGACTCACAAATTGGTACTCAAAAAAGTTGCCCAATAATGTTGTTACGAAATCTAGACCCATCCAATGGCCTCTGCAATGGAATGAGAATGGTGTGCCAAAACTTTGGAAACCATGTGATACATGCAGATTTAACTACAGGACAACATGCTAGAAAACAAGTTATGCTCCCTAGGATTCCACTAAGTCCAGCAAGTGATGAAGGATATTCATTCAAATTCAAAAGAAAACAATTCCTAGTCCGTCTATCCTTCGCAATGACGATCAATAAAGCTCAAGGACAAAGTATACCGCATGTTGGAGTATATTTACTGTGACATGTCTTCTCACATGGGCAGCTATATATTGCACTATCAAGAGGCACTTCGATGTCAATGACAAAGATTTTTATAAAATTAGACAAAACAAAGGAAATGCCAACACATACTAAGAACATTGTCTTACAAAGAACTATTATTACAACAAAGGTATGAAATTGCAAAAGCAATACCTATGTTCTTCCATCGAATAAATCGCCAATTATTAATACATAATTCCGCGCATGCAATACGAACAGTCTATAACGTTCAGTCGTCATTTCAATGGTCACAAACATACCTATGCCAGAGACAACAATAGGTATTCCTATGATTGACAAACACTTTAAATTAATACTTCTCAATTTATGAAGATGGCATTTGTATTATATATATATATATATATATATATATATATAGACACACACACACATAGACATATATACTTATATATATATATACACACATATATATACACACAGACACACGAAATGCTTCAGGTGAAGCACATTTCAGGGAATTTTAGCGTTGTACATCATGATATATTCTTGAGTTCAGATCACCCCGGCATTAATGTCAATTGTGATGAAATTGATTAAGTAGTAAATTCTAGGAGGCTTTATCGCAAGGTTATTTGAGTAAGACTATGGAACTTTATCATTGCTTCCATTTAATTTAATCCAGCTTGACAATTGTTGTACTTGAATTTCTGGAAGACTTTGAAGTTATTGTTACCATATCTTATAGTCAAGCTTGCAGTATAGGACTACACCCCAAATAGGTTGCAAACAAACTTCACAAGACATAAAAGTAGATAAATAGAAAATCAAACTTCACCCATCCAAGGCACGCTGAAAAGGAGTAATCGTGCTAAAAAAAACCATGCAAGAACGCGTGCAACACATGTGCTAACCACTCGTCTACATAAATGTTCTACATGTAAATAATCATATGCAATTATGTAAGCTAGAAAAAATGTATTAATTAACAAAAGGTAGAAAAAGGTAAAGTGCAATTAGGGGCGTAGCCCGAAATATGGGTTCGAGGGGGGAAGGGGGGCAAACTGCGATATATTTTAATATTTAGAGTGGGCCCCCGATAATTTTTGTATGAGATTAAACTATAATAGAATTTATATATAACCTTATTACCTATTCTAATTTGATGAATTCGTCTTTAAATTTATCGAGAACTGACATCACCAGCAACTATTGATGTAAAAGAAATAATGTTGATACTGTTATAGGAAAATAATAAAAGGCGACAAATTTTCCCATTTTCCACCGAAACCAATATATCAAGAACCAAGATTCTCATTCACAAATAGTAACACAAATAACCACTTGAAAATGAAAAACTCTCCATAAGTTTCCTATAATGACTTAATGAATGAAATCATTGCAAACAAACAACAAACTAATCAAGAAATCTAATCAACAACGATAAAAGAAATATTTGAAATATATATGACACACAAATATGGACTGAACCAAAAGAGTACAATGGGAACAATTATGACTCATAAACTAGCTTACCGAAATATTTTTACAAAATGCAAGTTGTTGATTCGAAAGTTAGAGAAACAAATTTACGGAAATACTGGAGTGGAGTTTTTGAATTTTTTTTTTAATGCAATGGAGTTTTTGACTGAAAGAGAGAAAAAGTTATTGGCGGGTTTAATTTAATTAGTAATTGAGTGAGAAAGTTAAAGTGTAAGTTGATATTAATTAACTAAAACTCATGTAATTACCTAAAATAAAAGAAAAGGCAGAATCTATTAAAAAAAGAAAAAAGAAAAGGCAGAAAAAGGAAAAATGGGGAAAAAAGGCAGGGGAGGGGCGTGGGTTGGGAAAGAAGGGATTTTTTAAATATGTAAGTAAGTAACTAAAAGGCCTCATATGGGGAATCGATCCCCTGCACTGTCGGATGAACGTGATACCTGAGTGCCATCAGGGAACACAATGCTTGTTGCCAAATCTAGAGCTTTTCATGTATATGTAATGTAACTACCATGGACATTCACTAGGAGTAGGTTGGGGGTAGGACTGTGCTACAGCCCAGTGCAGTCCCCCAAAAACCCAACTACGCCGCTGGCAATAATAATTTGTAAGCATGTGAATAATTAGTATTATGTAAATCAATTACACATGTAAAATAGTAGACAATTAGATAAAATAATTAATTACAGAAATAATCATATATAATTATGTAAATAATTAAGATTATTGTTCCCTTCTTTTCTTTTTCCTTTGAAACGTAGAAAAGGTAATTGATTACTTATTTATATTATAAGGTAATTGATTAATAACATGTAGAAAAAGCGTAATCTTTATCTTTTATTAACACTGCATTTTTCCACCTCAATGACATAGTTTTGTTTTTAATTAAAGCCCACTCTTTTCTTAACAGTTCCGATGAACCACAATAATTATGGGAAGTGGGAACACGGTTCCCTAAATTTGAAGGAACCGTATTCACTAATTTCTTATTATTTTTTTTTGGTTTTCCAGTTAAACATGATTGCATAGCAGGATTGTTCAAGTACTCCTAGTAGTACCTACGTGGTCATCTTTGACCGTTGATTCCAGTCATACACGACCTTCATTAGGAAAATTGATACTAGATTTAGAACCAGTACGACAAGACAAAACTCTAGTAGTTCGTAAAATTTTCTAGCAATGACGTTGACCGTGGGTCAATGGTGTTGGCCGAAAATTTTACAGACTACTAGATCTTCTCTTCATCGTACTGGTCATGAATCTGGCCTCGATTTTCCCAACGGTGGTCGTATGTGATCGGAATCGACGGTCAAATTTGATCATGTCATATGCTAATGGCACTAGCAGGAGCACTTGAATAATCCTGGACTGCATAGGTGATGATCTTTATCTTCTTCTTTTTTTTAACTAATTCAAGATTGTAAAATTGACTTATACATAAAAAGTTTTATCTATTTTGTCCATTTCCTTTGTACGGGGCAAATACTTCAGACATATATTTTTATGCCTAAAAATTATTCTTTTTCATAGTGAAGGATATTTTTTAATTTTTCAGTAGTATATTTTCATTTATAAGTTCATTTTTTGTGTCTAACTAATTGTGTAGATTAAATGTTCAGCATATTCAAAACAATTTTATATTAAAGGTGGAAATTATAATTTTTTTTACTTTTTACATTTCCTCAATGCCACAATCTTTTAAAATTAGTTGGGTCCTAAAACCATGATAAAATATCATTAAAAAACCAATGATAAAATTAGTGAAGTCCTAAAACTACAATTGATATGATAATTTTTTTCTACAAGATAATAGCTCGAATCAAAATCTGTAAAAATTATTGAAATGTATCTTAATATTACATATGTTTCGTTATCTTTGTTGTGTATTCATAAATAGTGATTTTCTTATTTCATAACATTATTTTATATAAATGTAGAATTTTAATCATCTTCGTGCATTGCACGGTGGCAATTCTAGTCTATTTTAATAGCAAGAGGAATAGATATAGATACATAATAATTATAGAAGTGACTCGTAAACTCCATTTTAGTGACTACTTGGGGTGGGCACAGGTCGGGTGAACCCAAACCAACTAATTTCAGTTTCACCTTTGCGAAACCAAAACCGACCCACCCTGGGGTTAATCAAGTTCAAAAATCGACACGACACTCTTAGGTGGGGTAGGTTTTGTTAGTTTCTACATTTTTTTAATTTTTCTCAAACCGGTCAGTTTTCGGGTTGGGATATTCCAACCCGACATCACTTTGAAACCGACCCAACCCAACTCGATCGGGTCTACTTTGGGTTAGTTGGTCGGTTTTTCGATTTCAGTACCCACTCCTACTAACTGTTAGAGTACAAAATCATTAGTAATCATTATTGAAGTCCTTTCGAAGTTCAATAACAATTATTGAAATTAGGAAAATGACGTTGGTCCAAGTTTGGTTGACAACTTGGTGACAATTAATTTGTGTGGCAAAATCTTGTAAAGTGATAGCATAACGAATTAGCGATAATTACGCGTACATATTAGAATTTTGTCACACCATTTAATTGCTAACAAAAATTGCACAATTATACAAGTAACATAACCCTTAAATTAATCCACAAAATCCAAAGTTGAAATAGGGGTTGACTTGGGCTTGTCTTTTTAGGCTCGTGACGACTGAGGTGGAGATTGGGGACTCAAATGTCCAATTGCCATGTTTAACCTAACCCCAACTTAAGTGTGAGGTATAGGTGAGTGTTCGAATAGACAAGGTTGTCTCAGAAAGTGAGATTAAAACAGAGTTAATCGAAGTAGTTTGTCACGGTTAGAATAGTAAACACTAAGTTAACGAAAATAACAGCGGAAATAAATTAAGAGCGTTAGAGAACACCGAGATCTGTCACTAAGACAGGAATTCGCCGTAATGCACGAAGGACTTGACTACGTCTCCCTTTGAGGCTCTACCAATGTAGATCCGGCTCCAATCCATTAACCATAACCATAACCATAAGAAGTACAAATCCAGTCCAAATACAAGCCAATAGACACCGATTACAACATGATCGAAGCTATCACTAAGCAACAACACAAACCACTAGGATTTGGCACTCACACGGGCTTCTCACTGGTTTTCTCTCTATACATATATTTAGAGGAATCACTAAGAAGTATTTTTACTTAAAAATCAAAATTTCCCTAATAATTCATGTAGAAGAAAACCATCGGCTGCGCACTCTGAAAGGTTAACACTCTTAACCTAAAAATGGCAAACACACGCTTATATTCTCCAAGCCAACGGTCCAGAAGAGCTGAACAATCCAACGGTTTGAAAAGAAACCAAGCATGTTGATGGGCCTCGGTGGTAATTTGGGCTGGACTGCATACGAAGAGACAAAACACACAGCTTTCAGACCTTAGTTGTTGTTCCTGGGTCACACTGGACGAATTTGGGCAGAACTCTAGTAGGCCCAATTTCTTCACATATCTCCGCCTTGAGCCAGGAACAGCAACAGAACCACGGGTGAATATAATGGATTTGGATGGACATTAGTGTCCTAGCCTCTAACCTGCACAAAGCAAAGCATCAGTAACCCTTTTTTTGGATTTTCCGATGATATGAGAAAACATAAACCCTAAGTTACATTAACACCAAGAAAAGGAAGGGAAAAAAAAAAAGATAAATACGCAGTAAAGTGGGACCTGCCTATTGGATTTACAAAGTGATAATTAACCTGCATCAATGTTCAATAGACTCAAATAGGTCTTATATTTGCTCAATGGCAGTACCTTAGTTCCCATGTCAGCCGGATTGAACCGTGAAGGAATTTTCTCAAGTACAATCTCACCCTTGGCAATAATATCCCTAATGAAATGCAACTTAACATCTATATGCTTTGTTCTATCATGAAAGACAAGGTTTTTACCAAGTTGAATGGCAGACATACTATCACAAAACAGTAAGACATCACCTTCAAGCAGATTCAATTCAGATAGTAACCCCTTATGCCACAGAGACTCTTTTACAGCTTCAGTTATGGCAACATATTCAGATTCCATAGTAGATAATGCAACAATATACTGCAACTATGACTTCAAAGTTATGCAAGCATTACACAAAGTAAACACAAAGGAAGTAATGGACTTCCTTTTATCTCTATCATTTGCAAAATTGGAATCAACATATCCTTTTAGCTTAATCCCTTCAGAACAATGTCTAAAATACAAACAAACATGCAAAGTGGACTTAAGATATCTAAGAAGCCATTTAAGAGCAGTCCAATGCATTGGGCTAGGATTAGACATATATATACTAAGTAAACTCACAGGATAAGCTAAATCTGGTCTAGTGCATATCATAGCATACATAACTGAACCTATAGCATTAGAATAATGTACTTTTTCCATTTTCAGTTTATCTTCAGCAGTAATAGGGCAATCTTCCTTACTGAGTATAAAGTGGTTAGCTAATGGCACATTGACTCCATTACAATCATACATAGCAAACTTTTTCAGCACTTTACACAAGTAGGAAGACTGATTCAAGAATAGAGTATGCTTGCTTCTATCTCTTACAATATCCATACCAAGAATTTTAGTGGCTTCACGTAGGTCTTTCATATAAAAAAACAGAAGATATAGCAGTTTTAACTTCAGAAATTTGATGCAAGTTTGGACCAATTAATAGCATATCATCCACATAAATTAACAGATAAAGCATGCCAGATTTTGTCACTTTCAGATACAAACAATGGTCAAACTGACTTCTATTGAAGTTCAAAGACATCATGTAAGCAACAAATTTCCTATTCCATTGCCTGGATGACTGCTTTAATCCATAAAGAGACTTCTTTAAGAGGCACACATGATCAAGCAGATTTTTATCAATAAAACCAGCAGGTTGGTTCATATAGATTTTTTCATCCAAATCACCATGTAAAAATGCAGTTTTAACATCCATTTGATGTATTTCTAAGTCAAAATGAGCAACTAATGCAAACATAACTCTTAGAGTTGCATATTTAACCACGGGTGAAAAAATCTCATTATAATCAATGCCCTCTTTCTGTGAAACCTCTAGCCACTGACCTAGCTTTGAATTTAACTGGTTCAGATGCTATTCCCTCTTTAACTTTATACAGCCACTTACAGTCAACTATAGACTTCCCCTTAGGTCTTTTAAGAAGGTCCCAAGTACCATTCTTATGTAAAGAGGACATTTCTTCCTTCATTGCTGCCCACCATTGGCCTACATTTTTGGAAGCTAATGCCTCTTCAAAAGTCTTAGGTTCAGTCTCACATAGTTCATCAAAGGATTGAGTGGCAAATACAGACATCTGAAAATCAGAATACTTAGAAGGCACTCTCCTCTCTCGTCTAGCTCTATCGCTAACCAACTGATAGTCATTGGGATCAGGGGTTTCTTCAATATCACTATCACTATCAACATGGTCTTCTAGATGCTGATCTTGACCCTCATTTTGGTCACTATCATGGTCAAATTCAGGGCGTAAGTTTGGATCAGGTACAATGATTTCATTAGTAGGTGACTCCACCTCACCAAGAGGCATGAGAGTTTCAGGGGATGTTTTAGCTGATTCAGGTTTATTAGAGACAGCAGTAGGACTTAAACAAGGCATCTCATCTTCCCTAAAGATGACATCTCTACTGGTAATGACTCTAACTCCACCTGGAGCTCTAACCCACAGCCTATAACCTTTAACACCCTCGGGATACCCTTGAAACACACATTTTAGGGATCTAGAACTCAACTTATCATCCTTTTGATGCACATAAGCAGAACAGCCAAAAACTCTCAAATGAGAATAGTTTACTGGTTTTCCAGTCCACATTTCCTTAGGAATTTTACCCTCTAAGGCTACAGATGGGGTCCTATTAATCAGATAAACAGGTGTGTTTAAAACTTCCCCCCCAAAAAGGCTTAGGAATCCCAGAATCTGATAACATGCATCTAACTCTCTCAAGTAAAGTCCTGTTCATCCTCTCAGCAACTCCATTTTGCTAAAGGGTATATGGAACAGTTTTATGTCTGTTAATACCATTTTGTTTGCAGAAATCATCAAAGATAGAGTTGCAAAATTCAAGTCCATTATCAGTTCTTAAACACTTCAGTTTAAAACCAGATTGTTTTTCAGTGACAACTTTCCAAGATTTGAACTTTTCAAAAGTATCTGATTTGGTTTTCATTGGAAAAACCCATTCCTTGAAAAGTCATCAATAATTGAAAGGAAATACCTATTCCCTCCATATGTAACAACACTAGATGGTCCCCACATATCTGAGTGGACATATTCCAGAATGGAGCTGGACCTATGAACACTATAGGGAAACTGAACCCTATGTTGTTTTCCCATAACACAACTTTCACAAAATGGTAAGTCGGATACATTATCAGAATAAGAGCAGATAAAGACCTAGAAGACACTAATAGAGACACACAAATGCAACTAATGCACACATGAACAGAGACCCACCAGTTTCCTCATGCCTCGAGGACTTAGGACAAGGGAATCTCTATGCACGCCCTATCAGCAAGAATAAAATACAGTGATGGCACACAGAGTGCTCGTGTGTACCCAAGCAGTCAGCAAACACACAAAGTCACTAAGAAGGACACTAAGGACCACAAAGATACACTGAATCACAGAGATATCCACTGGCAGAAAACAGGACACATTACCTAGTACTGGCCACAAAAAGAAAAGAAGCAAACCGAGGCACAGAACTCAACAGAATATAAAGCTTCGAACTCAGCAGTAGCATACATGGGCCAATAGATACACAACCGAGACAAGACTTCAAACAAAAATGTTTGGAAAAACCTTCGAAAAAAAACAAAGTAAACTGAACCTATCCCAACACACTGCTCTGATACCACATGTTAGGTATAGGTGAGTGTTCGAACAAACAAGGTTTTCTCAGAAAGTGAGATTAAAATAGAGTTAATCGAAGTAGCTTGTCACGGTTAGAACAGTAAACACTAAATTAACGAAAACAACAGCGGAAATAAATTAAGAGAGTTAGAGAACGCCGAGATCTGTCACTAAGATAGGAAGTTCGCCGTAATCCACGAAGGACTCGACTACGTCTCCCTTTGAGGCTCTACCAATGTATATCCGCCTCCAATCCATTCACCATAACCATCAGAAGTACAAATCTAGTCCAAATATAAGCCGATAGACACGGATTACAACACGATCGAAGCTATCACTAAGCAACAACACAAACCACTAGGATTTGGCACTCACACGGGCTTCTCACTGGTTTTCTCTCTGTACATATATTTAGAGGAATCACTAAGAAGTATTTTCAATTAGAAATCAAAATTTCCCTAATAATACCTGTAGAAGAAAACCATCGGCTGCACACTCTGAAAGGTTAACACTCTTAACCTAAAAATAGCAAACACACGCTTATATTCTCCAAGCCAACGGTCCAGAAGAGCTGAACAATCCAACGATTTGAAAAGAAACAAGCATGCTGATGGACCTTGGTGGTAATTTGGGCTGGACTGCATATGAAGAGACAAAACACACATCTTTCAGACCTTAATTGTTGTTCCTGGGTCACACTAGACTAATTTGGGCTGAACTCGAGTAGGCCCAATTTCTTCACATTAAGAAATACCTCCCTCATGTTCCCGGTTGTTTATTAGTTGAGGCTGGCTAAGACCATTAAGAGAGATCTTCTAATAATTTGAGGTTGGTTTGTTTAAATAAATACACAGTTGGTTTGATCCTTAAGGTTGGCTTGTCTGAATTCCAGCAAGATTCATCTGTTTAATTTTCCGATATTCTGCCACTGCTCTATTCTATTCCCCTGAAATTGATGAAATAAATGAAAATTGTTTAATGTTGATTATTGAATGGTGAAATTCGTACTGATGATGGGTGAGTGGCGAACAAACTCTTTTTTATTTTTTTGTTGGTGTGTGTCTATTGTAATTCTGTGATGTGTATTTTGTGGATTTTCTTACTGATTGGCATATTTGTTAGCATTGATGGTGAAATTGATTAGTGTAATTAGTTTTGTATTTTGTTAATATTGGTGAATGGTGAATAAAATAAAATCCAATTTGTTTGCTGATAGGTGCATTCATCATTTTGCATCTTGGAAATATTATCTTTCGATATATTTGTGGTATGCTGTAAATTGGTAATTTGGGCTCAAAGAACTTCTTTAATTGAACTGGCCAAACCTGATGATAAATTACTAAAAATTTTCGGTATGCCTAGAACATAAATCACTAAAAATTCGTTTTGACAAAATTTATATATTTTTGCAGCCTCCCTATGAAGCAATATGGCGTTATCACTAGAGTTTGATGCCTCAAAGGCATTGTGGATGGAAAGAAATAATGAAGAGGGTTTTTTTTTATGAATTTATGTTCAGATTTGAAGGTAGAAATTCTGTCAAGACTTCCAGCTATAAGCGTTATAAACTGCAAGCTTGTTTGTAAGACATTTCTTGAACTTGTCTCAACTCCCAAGTTCACTGATTTGCATGTTTCTAGGTCTCCTTAGAGCCTTGTTGTCTTCCAAAGAGGTTCATTAAGACAATTATGCGACCTATTCCAATTTGGTCGTGTTTGACTATCATTATCTTTACTGTAATTCAAATATCAGTTTTAAATTTGGTGTACTTCCCGATGAGTTGTGTGGCACTTCAGAGTTGATAAGTTTTGTTAATGGCTTGGCTTGCTTCTACTACCATGGTCGCAAAAACAAGGCTTCGTTGTATATGTGCAACCCAATTATGCAGGAGTATATCATGCTTCCCTTCATTAAAGAATCTATTAAACATCCCGATTCCCAGGCCCATGGCTTTGGAGTGAGCATGGTTAGTGGTCAATATAAATTGGTTAGAATTTTAACCAAAACGGACTCTCATACAAGCAGCGTTGATTGTAGTGTTTACACACTTGGAGCCGGTTCTTGGAGAAATATAGAGAATATTAAGATAATCCAATTTGCTTACGAATTTGGGTTTTTAAGTTTTCCTACTAGTTTATTTTTCAATGGGATCATCCATTGGCTGCATTGTGATTTAAGGGGTTCTAAGTTGATTTGTTGCTTCGACCTTGAAAAAGAATCATTTCAATTATTGCCTTTGATGGACAATGTTGAAGAAGAAAGAAAGGGCTTTTGCACCCTTGGAGTTGTTGCTGGTTGTTTATGCTTGTGTGACAATACTTCAGGTTCTCGTGTTGTTTTATGGGTTATGAAGGAACATATGGAGTGAAAACATCATGGACCAAGGGATTCGTCATTGATAAAATGCCAAAGTCGGCATGGTCTCAACTGAAATCCCTTGACCATCCTTAAAAACTTTGTAAAGATGGAGAAGTAGTGTTTGTGCACCAGTACTACCAGTTTTGTTTTGTTACCGAAAAGAGATCAGTGGAAACAATCCATAATGAGTCAATGCTTCACGCCTCAAGCTTTCTTTCCCCTGAATTCTTTGCAGGAGAGGAAGTAAGAAAAGTTTCGAGACAATGTCACGAAGCCAAGAAGCGAAGGAACCAAGAGGAAATAAAAAGTTGGGAGAGCGAAAACATGCTTTTTCTAAAATGAAAATTTGGAGACTTTTTTTACAGCAGATAGGTTCATAGCTTTATTTTTCCATTTATTTTACATGTGTGTTAATATTTTCGTATTTATTAAAATGGAAAATTGAAATTCTTAATATACATAAATTGGGTTATTTTACTTTTTGTTCCCATTTTTTGCATTTTGAGATGATTTTATCCCTATTTTCCCCTTTTTTCTTTTTACCTACGAGGTCCCCATTCTTTTGGAAAATGCACAATGTTTGCCCATATTAACGGATTTCATCAATTTACACTGTTAATTTACCCTTCCTTTTTTTTTCTCCTTCCACCTTAGTGTTTCTCTGGGATCTCGGACAACTGACCGTTTGTTGATACATTGATCGGAGAGTCATGCTTTGGACATGATGTCAAATTTTTGGTGCTAGTTGAGAAGTTTCCTCCAATGTCGGTCGTTGAGCAAGGGCGAATAGCGCTCTAAACTATGGGAGTCGATCTCATAAACCATCTGTCACAACCATAGGATTGTGGTTCGGTAATTGGAGCACATCAGATGCTATAGATGACTCACAGATTCCGACAAGAAGAAGAAACACAAAAAACCGGTTGATGCTAAAAATCTAGATCGTGCATAACAGTCAAATGCGGATATCAAAGATTATGGAAAGTGAGAGGTTTATAGTGGCAAACGATTAGAGGTTTTGCAACATCGTTATGCAGATGATGGGTTAATTCTAGTCTTTCAATTTCTTGCTTCTGGTCTTACATGGATTCAAGTTCCTTGCACTCACTATATACAGGCTTTAGTCTGTTTGTATAGAACAACACGAATATTATCATAATTCCTATAACCAATCCTCGGCAAAAAAATAAAAATAAAAATAAAATTACACATTTGGCCTAGTTTTCTAAAAGCGCAAACTATAATTAAACAGTAATATCAAAATTTGAATTTAAGCAAGTGCAAACGTATAGTGCGTGAAGTAAAAGCGCAAAGTGACAGTGTCAAATATTGAGCTTAAGTGAGATCGAAACGAGTTTTTTAAAACATAGATTTGGCCTATAGTATATTTTCCTAATGTGGATAAATGCGATAATAAAGGTAATTGATAATAAGATCAATGGTTTAATAAAAGGGTAAATTACACGTGTGCAACCTTTCACGCAATTTCCATTGTGGTTCCAAATCTTTTTTCCTTACCACATAACTTTCTAACCTTTAAAAGTTAGCATATTGGTCCCTAAAACCTATATTAGTAGGATGAGTAATTTTTATTTTTATTTAATAAAATAAAGGCAATTTGGTAATATATAATAGCAATTTCACCAGTGTGTTGCACATGGGACAAAATTTTCAACCAGTAACAGTATTGATAGATGTTAGTAATATTAACATAAAACCTAAAAAATAATTTAAGTAAAGAGTGAGCTATAACAATAAACTTAATTAATATAACTAACGAAATAATTCTATAAACATTTCGACAGAGTTTCCATATATTTCGTACTAATCCATCATGCAAATATATAAGGAACAACTCATTAAAATCCACACAACTTAATTTATTATTCTCCATAAAATAATCCAATAACACTAGGATCCTACATGGAATAAAATAATCACTATTAGTTATAAGATAATTATAAATAAGGTAATAAAGTAATATCAAATAAAATCTTACCTTATCGTGTACCCAGTTAATATGAAATCAAATTCTTACCATAGTGTAAGGTACATTGAACTTGGACAAACTTGGAGCCAAAGCAAAGTCCTCTTGGATGTGTGTTTTCATATGGAATCCATTTGGGACCACAACTCCAAGTCACAATAAATCACACGTGCACAATTAATTTAAGATAAAGTCTAACACCAAAAATAATTCATAACTAAATTAATCAAATATAAAACTTAATTAGTTTAATTACAAAAATGGAAAATAGAAAATGCCAATAAATTAACTCTAAAAAATAAAGTTAAGAAGAAATAATTAATTATTTTTATAAATAACTAGCTAAGAAACAAAAATCAATTAAAATTAACAATCCCGCTAAGATTTAATTTTTGTGTGATGCAAAATTATCATTCATTAAAGTTATACAAAAAAATTAAAAGAAACTTACCGGCCAATTGGCCGAGTTTGAGACACTACCCACCACTACGATCTGCAATTTATATTAAAAAAAATTTTAAAATTAGGTTGGACCCATTAATTAATTTTAGAAATAAATAATTATTTTTATAAATAACTAGCTAAGAAACAAAAATTAATAAAAATTAGCAATTTCTCCAAGATTTAATTTTTTGTGATAAAAAATTAGAATCCATTAAATTTTTGCATAAAAATTAAAATAAATATGTAACATGAAATTTAAAAACTTACCCTGGACCCTTTAATTAATTTTAGAAAGAATTCAATATTTTAAAAATAATAGTTAGCTAATAAATGAAAATTAATTAAAATAAGCAATTTCGCTCTAAGATTTAATTTTGATGTGATAAAAAATTATAATTCATTTAGTTTTTTCACAAAAAATAAAAGAAATGTGTAACATCATTTTGTTTAATTTATCGTTCAATTGTAACATTAATCGATATTTTAATTAATTTAATCTATATCTATATCTTTTAAATTCCAATATATCTTTTCAATTATAAGATATTTTTAAAATTATATTCATATAATTCTTAAAATTATGGCTATCAATCAAATTATTTTAGAAATAATAAATTTTTTAAGAAATGATTAGCTTAAACATGGAAATTAACAAAGATTATACTATAATTAATTAAAACAATAAAGTGGATACAAATTAATCAAAATTAATAATATTGTTGAAAGGGGAAAATATGATTAACAAACAAAAAAAAATCACTAGATTGCTATGGGCTTTCCCTAAAAAGTGAAAAAATATTTTAAATTACAATATATTTTTCAAATTACAAGATTTCTTCAAAATTAGATTCATACAATTCTTAAAAGTGGCGATATTAAGCTGACTATTTCATAAATAATTAATTCTTTTCACAAATGATTAGATAAAATGAAAATTAATTAAAATTAATTCAAATCAATACGAATAGTGTTAATATTTGATTTTACTTGGTTTCATCGGATGGAAACTGACACTGGTTCATTGGAAGAAAATTGATCAAATTAATTATATTGCTAAATCGGAAAAATTGTATTAATTAAAAATAAATAATAATTAAAATTAATTAAACTGGCCTGATTGACAAGATTTCTCGTAAAAACTAAAAGATATCTTTTGACTTGCAAGACATCTTTTTAATTATCAAATATCTTTAAAACTAGATTCATACAATTCTTAAAATTGTAGTTAAAAAATTAATTATTTTAGAAATAATAAATTATTTTTTTTATAAATATAGATAAAAACAAGAATTAATTAGAATTAATTATATTACAATTAATTATATTACTTGGATTTGGATATATTTTCACTGGACGAAAATCGAGACAGTTTTATTGGATGAAAATCAATAAAATTAATTAAATTTCTAAAAAGGGGGAATATAATTGTTTCAGAAAATGAAAAATAATTAAAATTAATTAAATTTCTATGGGGTTGAAAAATATGCTTTCGAAATTATTTTATCTTTTTTCATATTTTGAAATAAAAATTATGTAAACATTTGTAATATTTTGGATTCCTAGAATCGGGGTGTTACATCTTATTGTAGAATGAGTCAACTGATTATTAGTCTCTAATTACCTTCATTTACTTATCATTCTTTTTCCAAAACATACTTTTCTTTTTATTCTCATATTTTTTGTATTTTCTATAATATTTATTTTGAGTTACAGTTGGTGGAAAAATATTGATATTTCTTTTTGTATAATTACGGTGTTTCAGAGAGTCTGTTCCTTTTTTTTAAAGTAACAAACTCCAACCCTGGGTCTTAAAATAGTAATGATTTTTTATTTTGACACTACTCGACCCAACAATTATATAATAATGCTTTGGTGCAATCTATCACTCTCTCTAGGGAAAGAATTCTTACTAAATAATTGCCTATCAACTGAATCAATTATTGAAATTATATGACTCAATTAGAATATTTTAACTGGTTTTTGACAATGTTAATATTTATCTAAATTTCTATCTCATAAATAAATATTAAGAATCCTAACTACTTTGAATAATTTATTTTATAGCGATTTTTGTCAGTTGGCATTTTACCTAATTTTTAAGTATCATCGATGAAGTTGTATATTTTAAGTATTAATCATATATATTTCAATTTATTTATCTTATCCAAATTAATTTAAATTTTATATCGAATAATTCAATATTTAATATACCGAATATATTAAATTAGTGAGTTTATACTTAATACTCATTTCGTCCCAAAATAATAGACACACTACTTTTTTCACGTAGTTTAAGAAATGTCAATTAATAAAATTGGAGAAACAAAATATTCCCACCACATTTGTAGCGCCCCGAGTTCTAAGAACCCGGAACGTTAGTTCTTTCTTTAAAAACACTTAAATCCTTGTCCCCCCCCCCCTTTTTTTTGAAATATAATAATAATATTAAATGTGGAAAAATTCACAAATAACTAAAATGCGAAAATTAATTTAAATTAACAACGTCGATAGAGCGTTTCACGATCGTTTCAGCACAATCACCTCAAAACATCTGATTTAAGTACTAATAAGTTCAAAGCATTCAAAAGTCATTACTTCAATAGTTAAAAGTACTCAATTGTCAATGGAATTAAAACTAATTTATTTGAAGAAGCCTAAGAGATTCCCACGCCTCGCCAAGCCTCCGGCTCCTTAATCTGCAATTTGTTCATTGGATCGAGAAAATCGTGAGTATTTTAAATACTCAGTAGATGCCGCGCACCACAATTAATATATATTACAAATTAAATGCACATAATCATCATTTACATAAAATACGAACAGGTATGAAATACGAGTTCGTTCATCATCTCTCTTAATCGTGCACGTCATCATAGTATTTAATAGCATGTCGTTAAAATATATTAGGCTAAAGGCCTATCATCATAATGCTATTAAAACCTGTCGTAAGTAGGCTAAGAGCTTATCGTCATAGTGCCGAGGTAGCATGTCGTAAGTAGGCTATAAAAAGCCTATTGTCACATAACATTTACATGCAATATTTATAACAATATTAATTGCAAATGCGCACATTTGAAAGAAACTTTTTAGAAAGGGGATCTACCTTAACTCTTAGCCGAGTATTGAGCTTACTAACGGTGAGAAATCAGTCCTCTAGCTGTCCGTACGCCTCGTCTAGCAAATAAAGAGTTAAATTTATGTCAATATCCTTAAATATTACGTATCTACAGATAATATAGAAGTTTTGGGACCAAAATTAAATGAATATAAAAGTTTAGGGGGTCAATTTGAAAGAATTGGATAGTTTGGGGTCTAATATGCAATAAAAGTGAACTAAAAATATTTTGGACTCAATTATAAGATTTTTAAAACATGAGGGACTAATATGCAATTAAAGTTTAAGGGCTAACTTAAATAGGAATAAGAAATTAAAGGATTAAAAGTGAAATAAAAGTTTAGGGGTTAAATTGCAACAATTGAAAGTTGAGGATTAGAATTTAAATAAAATTTGCGTTCTAACTTAAATAAAATAAATAAGGTGGGGGATTAGACTTGCAAATAACATTCAGGGGTTAAATTATACTAATTGAAAGTTAAGGATTTATAAGTTAAATAAAATATAGGGACCAACTTAAAACAATTGAGGAAGGCGAGGGACTTGTCTTGCAATTACTTAAATAAATTTTAAAAAGCAGCAACAAGAATCGGATCTCTCTCTCTTCACTCGACTCCCTCTTGGCTTTCTCTCGTTCTCGGTTCTCGGCCAGAATCAGGTGGTTTTCCAGCGATTTGGCCGGCGACTCGGCCGACCGACGAAGGTGGAGGGGAGTGTGGCGAAGCTCGTGGCGGTTTCAATTTGAAGAAATGGTGAAGGTTGAGTTCGAAATTGGGTGTTGAAAGTTGAGGAAAAAATTTGGGGATTTCACAAATTCGATCGATTCTCCAACAAATTTCGAAATTAACCGGTTCTATGGTGTTCTAGGGAGATAGAGGAAGGTGTGGGTGTGATTCTTGTGTTGTGAAGTGGATTTTTGAGCGTGGGTGAAGTTTTGGCCGAGCTCTTAGTTCTGGCGTGTAAGTATATGCGTGCGTGTGTGCGTGTTTTGGCCGAAATGAGGATGATGGTGACTTCGTGGTGGAGTTGTGGTGGTGTTACGGTGGTTAGGTGGTGGTGGTGCGGCGGTGTATGTATGTGTGTATTTGTGTGTAGAAAAAAAAATCAAGTGGACAATACAAGAAGATGATTAAGAACTTGTGTGTGATTAAAAACTTAGAACAAAATAAAAATAGAGATATAAATGAAAATATCAAGAAATCTTACCACTTGAAGCTAAGTTGATTTGTTGAATGAGAATGGAATGAACTCCTAGTTGTTCTTGCAAGGTATAAATGGAGGAATAATGAGGATGTAATGGGGCTAGGGTTTGAGAGGAACTTAGAAATGAGTATTTAAAAGTGGGAATTAGGGTAACAATTGCAAATAGGCTTTCTTATTGGGCAAGCATTAAAATTGGACCTTAGATGGGCATATAATTGGGTTTAAGGTTAGTATTGGATCGTTATTAAATAAAAACTAAACTTTAGGGACTAAAACGAATAATTTCTAAAGTTTGGTCCTCAATTGTAAATTTTGAAAATAAATAAATTTTTATAAATATTTAAATGTAACAATAAATAGTATGAATTCCGACTAGACGAGCGTACGATATTTAAATTTTTATAAGTAAGGTCGTAGAGACACGTTCGAAATTTTATTTAATTAAATATATTTTATTTAAGAAGAATTTGCGGTCACTACAACATTCCTAATATGCCCCTACATAATTGCAGGCTTCTATTGAATAATTTATGGGAAAATGGATATGTGTACATTCTCAATGTAAAAAGTTGAGAATTCTAAAAATTATTCATTAAGTTAGTCAAATTAATTACTGGTGTAATATGATTATAGAAAATTAAAAGCACTTTTGATTTTGTAAGTTGGCTAGATTTTGGGACAAATGAAAAGGGAAAGTGGGCCTATTATTTTGGGATAGAGGGAGTATGTGAATATGCGTGTTTAATATGTTTAGAATGTGTTTATTGAAAAAATAAAATGTTAGTAACACATATATTAAAAAGTAGAAATAAAAGTCTTCGATTAAACCACCAAGATGGGTCATGATGGGATGAGAATTTTCTAGCTTGGCGGGGATGGGTAATGGAAGTTCCCATCCTATCGTGATTCTTATATCATCCTCGCTCATCTTAAATTAAATGAGGATTGGCTGGGAACGAGAATAAGTATTTCCTAGCAGGGTAGTAACGGGGTGTCAAGGTCTATCGGACTATACCCACTACATTGCTATTTTTATAATATATCTCTATGTTAATTATATTTCATAATAAAATTTTATAAATCATTATTTACACATGAATTGTTAATAACGTACATCACACTGATGTATAATTAATATCTCCCGAAATTTATAATTTCATATAATAGGACGTAAAATAATTTTAAAGAAAAAACTATGAGCTCTATGATTGTTAGCAGAGTTATTTTAGTATGATTATTTTGATAACTATAATATTTAATATTATTTTATTTGGGTTTACATTAGTAGATTAATCTTTCAATGAGTAAAATTGTGATATATTATCACAATCTCTGCCACAAATTATCATTCTATGCAAAGTATGAGTGAAAATGCTAATTAAGTTATTATTTTATGGAGAATAATAAATTAAGTTGTGTGGATTTTAATGAGTTGTTCCTTATATATTTGCATGATGGATTAGTATGAAATATATGGAATTATCATTACTTGCTTGTCAAGTTAATAAATTCATATATGATACTAGTTATTGGAGCAAGGTGGCACACGTGAAAAAGCTACAAGAAAAAGTTCAAATTAAAAATCTCCTACTTCACATGAAGGGACACTTTTTGGCCAAGAGAAAGCCAAAGAGTTTAGCCTTTGGATTTATGCATTTCACTATTAATCATATACAAGAACGTGCCTTGCTTCTCCCCGTGCATTAAACCATCAAGAAAGTCTTGGTCCTGTTTGTGCACAACAACCTTTGATTAAATCATTGGTCAAATCTCTGGGGAGGAGTCCAATCACTCATAGATCAGTCCATAATGCGAAGAGATCAAAACGGGAGGTGCAGATCTGTTGCGGGAGCACCATTACAAGAAACCATTGAAGAGAGATAGGATGCCAGCTCTGATTACATGCTAAGAAAGATCGAACATGGAGTTCTTTTATTAATTTCTTAAATATTGCAATCTTTATGCATAATTATTGCATTTGGTGTTGTTGTAAAGTTTTAAACTGATTGGATTTAGTGGATTGGTTTTGCTCGTAGGCGACAAGCATGTGGTTTTTCACCCTATGGGGTTTTCCACTTTAATTCTGGTGTTTTGTCTCTTAATTTCTGTTTTATAGTTTCTGTAGCTTTATTCAGGCGCATCTGACGTTATTTAAAGTTCACAGGTTAATCTGGCTAATATTAACTTACAGATTGAGTATAAAACTATAACACAATGCTAGACGCATCTAGGCAGCAAAACACGGTCCAGTTGCATCTGAATCACTTTATTCATATTGTTTAGACAACTAAGAATTTTCAATTGGTATCAGAGCGGGTTCACTTCTAGTAAGTGAGATCTGATTGTCTAATAAGGATGCACCAGCCCCCCTTAGACCCCTTTTGCTAAATGGATCTAATTATGCCGATTGGAAAATTAGAATGGAGATTTATATCCAATCTATAGATGAACGATGTTGAACTACTATTCTTGATGGGTACACTGCACCCACTATCACTGTTAATGGAGTTGTATCTGCTAAACCTAGAAGCACTTTAACTAATACACGACATGTTGCTGCTTCTTATAATTCTAAAGCTCTCAATGCTATTGTTTCACATGTGGATACAAGCCAATTCAAACTGATGTCCTCATTGGGGACGGCGAAGGAAGCATGGGACGCATTATAGGTTGTAAATGAAGGCATTAGTGCAGTTAAATCATCTAGATTGCAGATGATCACTCAAGAATTCGATCAACTCATCATGAATGAGCGAGAAGACTTCAAAAACTTCTATGCAAGGCTAAGTGATCTAACCAACTCGGTCGAATACTTAGATCTCTACCAAACCGTTTTCTTGCAAAGGTGACCTCTATTGAAGAAAGCAAAGATCTTACAAGTTACAACCATGAAAGTTAACGAACTTGTAGGTTCCCTGATGACCTATGAGCTACATTTGATCCAATGGAAAATTTGCAAAGAGTCGGGAATTGCATTTAAGGCAAACTGTATAGATCCAGATGGATATGACAGTAACAGTGAGGCTCCAGACGAATCTGGTGATGCTGTAGATGATGAGACAATGGTTGTCTCAAAAAGTGCCTCAAAAATAATTCAAACTCCTCCAAAAGAAAGAGTAAAAAACGCATAAAGTGTGAAGAGTGTGAAGGCTATGGGCATACCACCTCAAAATGTGCGAACACTTTGAAAAGGACCAGGAATATCATGCGGAGTGATGAAGAGACAGATGCATCTGATTTGGCTCAGGCAGATCCAAAAATCAGGCAATTACTCTTACGGCTCTAGATTCATCTGGAACTGATTCTGTAAATTTTCCTTTTGCAAGTGTTAATGCAGATGCATCTAGCCTGAGATTTGAGAAGCTGAAAGAAAAGTTTCAAATGGCAGATGAACAGATAGATCTATTGTAGACCATGCTGGAGTTTAACAGACAATCTTTTGCCCAATCTCAAAAAGAAAAAGATGATGAGATTGCTAGACTAGGAGACGAGCTGACTACAACTCAAGAGAAGAACAAGCAGTCTCAGAGAAGAGCTAGCTAAAGCTCATGAGAAGATCAAACAGTTTGTTCTTGGTATAGCCAGACTAGATGAAATTCTCAGCTATGAAAGACCTTCCGATGATAAATCAGGTGTTGGTTATGAAGGAAAAGGAAATAGCATAATAAGTGATCATATTATCTTTGTAAAACAAAATGGTAAAGGAAATGATCACCAAATGGCAATAAGAGGTAACGGTGAAGCTATTGTACCTCCAGTTGCATATGTAGCCTCCAGTAGCAGACAGGCTGCATTTGACACTGCATGTAGTAAGCTTACTACATCTGCACCGCTTGGAATCAGATACATCCAGACTAGAACAAATCAGACGATGCTTAGGCCCAAACACACTTAAACTGAAGGAAGGAGCAACTGACTCATGCTACTGCAGATAACATTGGAGTTTTCCATCAAACTCATGTGTTACCTAACAAAATTGTATCTAGGACACGTCTGCAGAACTTAATCCAGGATACATCTGGCGCATCAAGAGTTAGAGCACACACATTTGCACAGACCAAGATCCAGAATCAGAAGCAAAGACCATATATCAATATTCACAAACCGAGAGGTCCTATTGGAAAGAAAAAGAACTTCACTCAAACTCGTATGAGAGCCGAAGCTCCAAGTAAGTACTCTTCTTCTCATGCATGCCTTCACTGTGGTAAATCTAGTCATGATAAGCATAACTCTCATAGATTTACACCCACTTTTAAGTCCTTTATAGCTCATGATAATGCAAAATCTATTAAAACGATAAAGCGTAAAGGTAAAAATGGGAATGCTAGTCAATGGATGTTTGTACCTAAGTGTTACCACAACGCGAGGAGATCACACGGGAGGTGCAGATTTGCTGTTGGAGCGCGGTTACAAGAAGCCTTAAAGAGGAACGGAATGTCAGCTCTGATTACATGCTAAGAAAGATCAAACAGGGAGTTCTTTTATTAATTTCTTAGATGTTGCAATCTTTATGCATAATTATTGCCTTTGGTGTTCTTGTAAAGTTTTAAACAGATTGGATTTAGTAGATTGGTTTTGCTCATAGACGACGAGTATGTGGTTTTTTACCCTGCGGGGTTTTCCATTTTGATTCTGGTGTTTTGTCTCTTAATTTCTGTTTTACAATTTATGCCGCTTTATTCAGACGCACCTGAAGTTATTTAAAATTCACAGATTAATCTGGCTAATATTAACTTGCAGACTATTTGAGTATAAAACTGTAACCCAACGCTAGATGCATCTAGGCAACAAAACACGGTCCAGTTGCATTTGAATCACTTTATTCAGATTGTTTAGACAACTAAGAATTTTTATTTCTCAAATTAAGCCATGGATATGATCTTATTTTTTAATTTTAATGTTACGCCTTTATTTTAATTTTTGTATAGAAATTGAATTAATGGTAATTTTGCATTGTATAAAAATTAAATCTCAGAGAAAATTTTTAATTTTAAGTAATTTTTTTAAATACAAAAATTACGAAAAAATGATCGGTCAAAAATTCATTTTAATTCTTGGAACAACCGTATATTGTTCAACAAATAAACCTATAAATTAAATATTAAATATTTGAAAGAAAAAAAAAGAAATTTGTCGATTCGAAAAATTGAAATTTATCGCAAACATATAATATTTTTATAAGTTCACTAAATTACAACAAATAATAACATAAGCTAACAAGCTAAAAAATTAAATTTAGAATTTTTTATTGATGTTTCTAAGTAAAAGCATAAATATAATGAGATTTATTTATGTATAAGTTGTTAAAATATAATGAGATTTATTTTATGTATAAGTTGTTTTAATTTAATTGGTTTTATTCCATGTTTGATTTGCCTTGAGAATAAATGAAATGAAAATTTCTGCTTTAAAAATTTGTTTCTATATAAATCGAGTCTTTTTTTATAAATACACGAGAGTTTTGATTTAAGTACCATATTAATATATCTCGTTCTTCTTCTTTATTTTTATATTATTCATATAAATTTTAAAAGCATTTGAGTCTATTTTGTGTAATTACATGAGAACTTCTACTTAAGCACCATATTAATACATACATTATTTTTAAAAATTGAATATTTGTTAGGAAAAAAATTATTCAATTTTACATAAAATAAAGCTAGTTTTAACATATATTTGCTAGATAAAAAATTAAAAATTAATTTTCATTTAGTTCACTCTTAAGGCAAATCAAATATGGAATAGAATTAAAAGCTAAAACAATTTATACATCTCATTATATTTGAATTTTATGCACATATATCGCTTAAGCTTCATAGAAAATTATCAATTTTTTTTAATCCCATTACCTAATTAGTCATTAATCTTTACTAATATCAATTTATATTCAAGTTGGACACTAATTTATATATTTGCTATAAATTTTAATTTTCCAAAAAAAAAATTTATATATTGATACTCTACTTGTTTTAAAGCTCGCATGAAGTCGAACAAAATGGAATCGCAAATTTTTTTTATTTATAGTTAGAAAATGAGAAAAAAAAAAAGGAAGAGGAAGAGAAAATGATAGAGAGTGAGAAAGTATTTAGATATTATGGGATTGGGTAAAGTACGATAGGCATAATAATCAAATAAAATCTATATACATTATTATTATTATTATTATTATTATTAAAGGAGTTGGATACGGAATTAGGAAAGGAAAAAAAAAGAGTTCATTTTAAATGGGAAAATGGATTTAAGCCAATAAAAAATATAATAAGAAAAAAAACTTCATTATATATATATATATATATATATATAAGATTATATTAGGTAAATTCAATAAGTGGAAAAAAATTGATGATATGGACTAAAACAGTAATTAAAAAATTAAGAAAAATAATATGTTTATGTGGGAAAAATGCTCTTTTTATATAAATAATAAATAACATAGATTCTTACCGTTTGACTAATAAATAAAATTAAAACATCCCTTTGCAATTTAAAACCTAATATAAATATTACATTCAAGCATGCAAATTGTTAAAATTTCCAACATAAATCTTAAAATCTGTCTCACCCCCAAAACCCATCCCCACCCTATACCCACAGTGAAAACCATGGGAAAATCCCCTTGTTGACATGGCAACAATGAGGGCTCTAGTTTTAATGCTAGAAAACTGGCATGATCTGATGTTGGTTTTTCTATATTACAACGAAATAGAAAACCTCCACAGTAAACACGTGTGGCTTAGGAGTTTCCTTTGGTAAACATGTTGGGAAATTCCCTATAATAATGCGAAAAAGTATGCTGGCATTCTAATGTTACCAAGGGATTTTCCATTTGATAAACACACTGAAAACTAGTATTTTCCCTCCAGTAAACACGCTAGAAAACGAACCTTTTTTTAGTGTTACCATAGGGGTTTTCCCAGCCTGTTTAATAGGAGAAACCCCAAACAATACGTGTCTACTACAGAGGTTTCTCTTTTGTTTTAATATTAAAAAACTAACACGAGACAAGCTGTTTTTAAGCATTAAAATCAAAGCTCATATTGGTTTTCTAGCATTAAAACTAGGGTTTTCCAGCGGAAACTAAGGAGTTTTCACTTGGTTTCCACGATTGGTGCGGGGTGGGGAGAGGGTTGCGATAGAGATGGTTTTTGGGGGTTGAATAGATACTAAGAATTGTGGCAGAATTTGAATAATTTAAGGACTTGATTGAAACATTTACATTAGATTTTGAATTGTAGAGGGAAGATCTAATCGTTATTTATTCTGTTGATTTCGACCCCCGAAGGAATCCTCTGTGGTTCCTATGTAGATTGCTCTTCCTAATCTCCCTCTTGTGTATTTTGACAAAGCCATACTCTTTTCTATAACTGCTGCCCTTGGACGTCCTATTAAAATTGATGAACCAATGGCTACTAGGACTCATCCTAGTGTGGCTCGTATTTGTGTTGAAATTATTTGGTAAAGCCTCGTTTTGAGCACATAAAGATTGGGAATGATGAGTTCGAAACTTTGCAACCCATCATCTATGAAGATGACAAGAAAATGGCCCTTTTGTTTACTGTTCCCATTGTCACCATTTAGGTTATGTAATTTCACAATGTTATTGGAAGCCTGAGAATAAGATAATGCCCAAATTTGAAACCAAGAAAGAAGTTCCTGCAAAGAATCTAAAGGATCAAGTTCAACAATGGATTCCCAAAGAGAAGCCGCCTCAAAATCATGAAACCGGCGAACCCTCTGGCTCTCAATAGCCCTCGACCAATGTTATCACTACTACAGTAGTGGATGGACTGAGACTATCTTCCCCAATCGTCAGAGAATGGCACAAAATCCTCCGTTCCTTCTTCTTCACACACCCTTATTGCTAATAAATTTGAAGCTTTGATGTCTGATATTGATATAATTGATTACTCAAAAGGGGAACATGTTCTTAAAGCACTGGGGTGCATTCTTCCCACTGAGGACCCTCCCCCTACTACCATTACTAAAAGTAGTTCGTCGCCTTCTCTATCATGTCTTCCTCTGGGTCAGCAACAAAATTTGCACATAGAAGCTTCGTGCTCTCTTTCAGATTCATCACTTTTCTTGCCTTTTCCTCATGGAACCAATGGTTGGCGGTAATCAACTTGATGCTTACTCCAAACACCTTGGTTTTCCGCACTTCCTCTCAAATTCTAATAGTAAGATTTGGATATTCTGGCAATCACAAATGTCTTTTACTCTAATTGAAGATCATGAGCAGCACCTCACAGTCTTGTTGGAATCTGAAGCTCATAAACTGTTGCTTTCTATTGTTTATGCCAAATCCACTACTGCTGCTCGAAAGCAGTTTGGGATAGCTTATCAACTTTGGCTCGTTGTGTGGATGCCCCTTGGTTTATTGGCAGTGATTTCAATGCCATCCTCTCTTCCTCAGAAAGGAGTGGTTGCAACCCCCTAATATACAATCCATGAATGATGACTTCTCTGACTTCCTCTTGGGATCCATGCTCAATGTAGTCCCTATGGAAGGTGGTTTTTTCACATGGATGAAAAATAATATGTTTCAGAAATTGGATAAGATATTGGTCAACCAAATTGTCATTCAAGAATTTCCAGACTTGAAAGCTGAGATTATTAATAAAGACTGCTCAGATCATTGCCCTCTCTTACTTTCTTCTGGTGCTCCTTCGAAGAAGTTTGCTACTTCTTTCTGCTTCCACAATTGTTGGGTTAATAATGAGTCTTTCATGACCACAGTTTCAGATTCATGGAATGCTCTACTTGTGCCTTATTCTCAAAGACTTTATGGTGTCTTTTTCAAGCTGTGGAGATTGAAATTTGCTCTAAAACAATGGAACAAAGAGCAATTTGGTGACATTCGGCAGAGGGTGACCCTAGCTGAATAGAATGCTAGAGAGAAAGAACAAATCTTTGAAGCTTCTCACGATCCTATGGACATAGTAGCTACCCACTTAGCTTATGCTGATCTTAATAAAGTGCTCAAGGATGAATAAAATTTTTTGCGGCAAAACGCAAAGGCTAAATGGGCTTCCGAGGGAGATAGAAATACTCAATTCTTCCATGCTAAGGTAAAAGAGAACAGAAGAAGATCTCACATCTCGGGCATTCTACGTGAGGATGGTATTCCTATCGAGGATCCCAATGAGCTTAAAACCTCTTCTATTCAATTCTTTGAAAATATGTTTCAAGCGACTCCTTGAAAAGGTGGCCCTCTTTTATTGCAACACATTCCTCTCATGATATCTACGGTTAATAATTCCAACCTTCTTCTCCCTCCCATTAAGAAAGAACTGCATGATATAGTGTTTAGCATCAATCCTTGGAGTATGGCTGGCCCTGATGGATTTAATTCTTTCTTTTACCAAAGCTGCTGGAACATAATTAAGCTTGATCTCTTGGAGGCTGTTACAGGATTTTTTAGTGGATCAATTCTGGCTGGCATATCTGCAACCACGAGTGTTCTCCTTCCCAAGGTTGAGGGCCCTACTTCATGGAAGGACTTTCGACCCATCAGCCTCTGCAATGTTTTATACAAAATCTTCACCAAATTGCTCAACTCCAGGGTATCTTCTCTGCTTCCAAAGCTTGTATCTTTGAATCAAAGTGGCTCCACACCTGGCAGGAGTATTATTGATAATGCTCTCTTGGTTGAGGAAATGGCCTATCAGATTAATAGAAAGGTTTGGGGTGGTAATGTTATGCTTAAACTAGACATGGCCAAAGCCTACGATAGAGTTGATTGGCAATTTCTCTTTGATGTCCTCCATGCCTTTGGTTTCTCTAATAGATGGATTGGGCTTATTAGAACTACTATCTCTGGCTGCCATTTTTCCATCTTATTGAATGGAGAGCTCATTGGATTTTTCCCATCTCGCAAAGGTTTGAGGCAAGGGGACCGTCTCTCATCCGCCCTATTTATTCTCATGGTCGAGACACTCTCACGTGACTTGAATGCCCTTTTTGCTGCTCATGCTTCCCTTCACTTCATTTATGGGGCACAATTTCTCTCTATCACCTTTCTTTAGCTGATGATGTGATCATTTTTTGTAATAGGCAGAAAAACTCTACTCAAAAAGTCTTGGACCTTCTATCTTTATATTGTGCAGCTTCTGGACAAGCCCACAATACACATAAAAGTTCTTTTACTGCTGTTGGGGATCCATGTATAGCGAGGGTCGGAGATATCACTGGATTTAACTTCCAGCCTTTGCCTTTTAAGTATTTGGGTATACCACTATCCAAAGGGAAGAAGAAAATTATCTTGTATGACGAATTGGTGGACAAGATTAGGAAAAGGATTTTCTCCTGGGAAAATCACTTCATCTCACAGGGAAGCAGGGTAGTTCTTATCAAAGCAGCCATTTCTCTAATGCTTATATACCTCATACAAGCCCTTGATCCTCCCAAGGCAGTTTTGACCAAGATTGAAAAGATTTTTAACTCTTTTTTGTGGGGTGAGAGGTTTGAAAATAGAAAAATGCACTGGGCCTCCTGGGACAAGACTTGCTATCCCATCTCAGGAGGTGGTCTGGGATTTAGAAGCTTATACACTACTTCCCAGGCTTTTGATTGTAAACTTTGGTGGAAACTGAGAACAAATGATTCTTTTTGGAGCAAGGTCCTTTTGTCTAAATACTGGAACCATAGTCACCCTGCTTTGATTAACACTAAGCGAAGACTCTCCTCTTTGGAAAAGACTGGTCAATTGTAGGGACATTGTTGAATCTTCTATTGCTTGGAGAGTGGGGGATGGCCTCATATCCTTTTGGTTTGATCAGTGGCTCTCTGTGGGCCCTCTACACCACTTTTGTCTTAGCACAGCCGATCCTCTCCATTCTGTGCAACAATTTCAATCCCATGGCACTTGGGATATTGCTAAACTGGGATATTTTCTACCTCAAAACATCATCATTTTTATCGTACAAACTCCCATCTTGCCAAGACAGGATCTAATCATTTGGATCCCCGATTCATCTGGTGTTTTTAGCATTGCCTCTGTGTGGATTTGATTAGAGATAAGCTCCACTCATATAACCATTTCAAGACTATATGGAACCCTATCCTTGCTCCAAATTAGCCTTCTTTGCTTGGAGGCTCTAGAAAAATTAGGTGTCTATTGATACTATTATGCAGCGGAGAATTTCTCTCTCTTTGGCTTCTAAATGCTTTTGTTGTGAGAATAAAGAATCCATCTCTCATGTGTTTGTTTCTGGTAAGGTTGCTTCACGGGTTTGGAACCATTTATTCAAACAATTTGGCTTTCCATTTTATTTATGTGATTCCCCAGTTTATCTGTATCTTCATTGGTTGCTATTGTGTCATAGATCTGATAAAGTGAAGTCATTGGTTCCTTTAATTATTTTCTAGTTCATCTGGCTATCTATAAATCATGCAAAATATCAAGGCAGCCGTATAAGTGCATATAAGATCATTTATTCGGTCAATGGGCATTTGTAGCTATTATACTCTGTCCAACAACCTTCTGTAAGGCATTTATCTCACCCCTATTGTTGTATACTGGTCACGGCCTCCTGATAGGATGTTTAAAATGAATATTGCTACCCAATGTAAGGATGGTATTTTCTCTTTGGGTGGGATTTTGCATGATTTTACTGGCGTATGTATTTTTGCTTTTTGCTCTAGGATATTAGAGGCAAAGGATTTGATTGCTGCTGAGGTTTTTGCTGTACATACTGGCCTGCTATTATTTCTTTCCCATGGCCATGCTCAACTCATTATTGAAACTACTTCTCTCAGCGCTTTTCACCTTCTCAGCAAGGACACCATTAGGCTATGGCAGCTGCAACATGTTATTGGTTTCATCAGATCTCAGCTATCTCCCCATGTAAACATTAGGCACATAAAGAAGGACATTAATAGAGCTATAGCATGGGTTGCATCCCTCAGCTATACATATAAGGACCTAACTCAGTTTGCTTCGCATGACCTATCTGGTAGGATTGTTGGGATTTTACAAACAGAACAAGACAATATCCCTCACATAGCTTCGGTTTAATTTGTAATAGATCATATGCATTTCAATTTTATTGTTGGTTTGAAAGGGGATAGTACTTCCCGTTCATCATATAGATTAACTGCCCGTTCTTTTACAACTTTTAACAAATTTTTACACATTTTAACACATTCACATCAAAAGTCAAACCAATTACATCCACATATTTTATGGGACCCATTGTACTTCATAAATCTCCACCACTCAATCCCACTCATTCTCTCTCCTATTTCACATCAAAACTCATAAATACTCATAAATACACATACACTAACAAGGTGTAAGTTTGCACATGTTTTGTAATTCCTTTGAGAGATAAGGCTCATTATGTCCCCTTTTCCTTTGTGCTTTTATTTTTTTCAATAAATTCCTGCATTTATTTTTTGCAATAAATTCCTATCCCCAAGCTTGGATTTTCGAGCCGAGATGGTTTACCTGGAAAAAAAATCATAACTTGCTAATTTTGCATTAATACCTCATTTATAGGGGTAGGCACGGTTTGGGTTGGATTGGTTACTGCGCAATTTTTTTTTTTAGCAACCTGATCAGTTTTCTGGTTGACAATTGTCAACTCGAAAACAGACCCAGGTTACTGTTCAATCCGATGCAAACCGACTCTGGTCTGTTTGGCTCGGTTAAGATCGTGGGTTGGAGGTCCAGATTCCCACCCCCACTCTCAGCGCTTTTCAAACATTTTATAATTTATTCTCCACCGGTTGAATATAATGCGATCTTTGAAAATTGAGTGATGAAGGGAAAAAATCACAAGTTTCGATCAATTTGGATTTTACTAATAATTATGAAATTATTTTGAATAATAGTGTATCATCTTGTTCATTATTATTTTTATGCATAGATTGTATATGATATGATTTTTTAAAAATTAGAGCAATGAAGAATTAATAAATAAATATGTCTCATCGTGATAATATATTTTGTATATTGACCACTTATTTTGCACAAGTTGATTGTGATATTGTTGTTTCAAAATTACAGTAATAATGAAAAACTAGTTTCCTAGGTTTATGATTATAAATTTTAATTGATTAATTAAGTTTAAAAGACCACATGTTTTTTCGGGAAGAAAAATGGAAATTTATGAAATCCATAGAAATCCAAGGGTTGAAGGTAGGATTTTGGTAAGAAAAATGTTATTATATTTTTAAGTTTAAAATCCATAGAAATCCATATAATTCTATAATTTAATAAAATCCATTAGAATCCACAAGCAAATAGAATGTCGGATGTTTATGGAATCCATAAAATTTCAAACTAAGAACATTGGATTTATATAGAATTCACAGAATTCTAAATTGAGAACATTTAGAATTATATGCATTTCTAAAATCCATTAAATTATATGTTGGGAACACCCTCCTAAATAAATAGTGATGAAATCATGAAATGTATGGATAATAATGAGTAATGATGTGAGATATTTGATTTTGATTTTTAATAATGGATGATTTTTAGATAAATAAATAAATAAATAGCACGAACACACATTTAATATCTCTTTCTCCTCTTTTTTTATTTTCTCATTTTCTCAGCCTCCTTATTCAACTCATGCCTTGTTCTTTCCACCATCTTTTCCCTATAAAATTCAAATTTTTTTCTCTCTCCTCATTTTCAACTACACACATAATTACTTTACTTTTTTTAATATACTATCTCTCATTTTCAATCACATAATTTACATGCAATTCAAGTAATTTCTACTAACATTAACTTTGTGGTGGATAGAACATGGCCGTAGTAAATATTACTTTGAGTAGATTTTGTTGTCAACCACTTCCTATGTTGGAATTTTTGTTTTTTATGATATTATTTTACACCCATTTGTTTATTTCAAGTTCAAGTATTAAATTTTAGATGACAATCTCGGTCACTCTAGAACGATTTTTCGCAATCAAATATGCACAATTAACTTCATACGAGATAGAATTTTATTTGACCATTTACTTGCACAAATGTCAAAATCAAATGGGACCTTTTTTTCTCAACACCAAATTCCATGCTCGATTGAAAACATTTTTATCTTTGATTTCAACTAATTTTGAAATTTGAGGCAAAATATCAACTAGTCAACAATAACCATTCCTTCCTATATAATTCAAGTGTCGTGTGTGTTCGACGCAGAAAATCAATTTAACACCTACATCACATTATAAAAATACTACAATTAAAGAATATTTTTAATAACTACAAAATACTTATTTTTACATATATATAACCTTGTGAAAGGAAAGATAAACTTTACATACACCACATTAATTTACAATATTTTAACTTTAATTTCAGCCGTCTTCTTCAATAATAATCATCCCTTTTCATTGTCATATATCTCAATAATACACTAAAAACAGTGGACCTGTTGTGAACGAGAGAGTTTTCATTTCAATTCTCGTTATTGAATTCATTACAAATGACCCCTATTTATAGGAAAATATTGGGGCACATCGTATTACAAATATTGATCTAATATACAATAGTCATTCACACAATAAAACATAATCATTACACTTTATCTTTTTCTTTTTCTCTTCGATTGCACGCCTATGTTTTACAACACTCCCCCTTGAATGACTATTTATACAATTGTCTTTAAACTTATTTGAAGAAAAATCCAATGGGAGAAAAACTTCTAAATTGATGTCGGTAGAGTTGAGTGATCATATCTTTGCTTGAGAGAAAACCTTAGTAGGACAAAACCTGAGCTGACGAGTAAATGGTAAGTTGCTCCCCACGATGATGATCATTTTATAAAAATCCGATCTGTTTGCCTCATTAAAACCTGGTCAAGAAAACCCGATGGGAAAAACTTGATCGGAGGAAAAAGAGTACAGCTACTCCATTTGATTCCGTATCTTGGGGGCCGATACACTCACCTTTGACGGAAGATTTATAAGCCATCGTCATAAACGTTGCCTCATTAAAAACCTTGGTAGGAAAACCCGATGGGATAAAACCTTAATCAAGGGAAAAAGAGTGCAACGCGTAGTTTGTACAAGTATGTTTAAATCAAAATCCTTCGTAAGTATCATATTTATCAACTGTGTCATAATCGATTGCTTATTTGCAATCGACAATCTCGATCTTACATTCTCCCGTATCGACATATATATATCCAAATCTTCTCTCGAGATCTTCTATTAGTTGTGATTAGTCTGCCTCATTAAAAACCTTGTTTAGGAAAAACCATTTGGGATAAAAACCTCAAACAAGGAAAAGAGTACAGCGTACAACAATATCATTGCTTTAAGCTATTACAAGCAATGTTATCCTTTTAATAGTTCAATTTTCTTATCAAGCCCGTATATGTATATTTCAATATTATTCTTCGATATATCTCAATATCCTCATTATCGTTGATCGTATGTAGCGCTACATTTTCATATTGTGTCGACACTTTCCATTTTCATTTCTTTCCCCATAACAATGTAACTTATTGAGATTTCTCATTATCAATCCTCTTTTAGAATTGCACAATATACTTGAGTCTATATTCTCTTCAAAGTGTATGCCTCCTTTATCAAAATCACCTTCTATCATTTGCTTTGATATACATATTTGGGGAACTTTTATTTAAATAATATCAATACTTCGGGCTTGCTAATTTATCAAAACATATATAATTGGTATATGAGATCGTTTGATTCATATTTGAATTTCAAATTCATGATACATTTCATATATTATTTCCAAACTATTAATACTCCCCCTCATGCAAACAACTAAACTCGACACAATTTGTATACTTTTCATCATATATATTCTCAATATTTAGTTTTAATGGGGGAATTTTTCATTCTATATTTTGTTCTCGATTTTGGCAAATCGATTGGAGGACTTTAAATATTTTGCCAATTCTATCCCACTCGTATGCATATCCAATTATTTACGGACCTTATTCAAATTATTTTGGATATACACTCACTAGCTTTATCATTCGACCGGAACTCGTGCTCTTATCATGAGCAAATCATTTCGTAAATTTTCTATTACTATATACACATGTGACTACACAAAGGATCCATATCATATTATTAGTAGTCCACATGAAGGGTGAGTGGGCCCATATATCTCATCCCATATATATGTTCCAAATATATTTTAAATTTATTCCAAATCATTGGCTAGTAATGATTTCATCATTTATCGAGAACAATCATTTGAAAAATTCTTAGGTTCTTGATTTCAATAAATTATTTACATCAATCGAACCGGGATCTATATAGTGCTCAACATGATTTATCACTTTTATCATATCTATGGCTCACCGACATATCCCATCATCTTCGGTGCCATTATTACCCGTGACTTGTTCCAGTGTTGAATCTTAACCCATACGTTTCATATCATGGTCTTGTTTCAAATGCGGAATCGTACCTCATACGGGTTTATAAGTCATCCGGACGCTTATAATATTTACCCCAACAAGGGTCCGAGTATTATAATGGATCATACGCTCTCAAATCTTCGAAAATACTATCCCTCACTGCCGATCAAAATTCTAAAGAGAATTTATCTATGTAGACTCGAAAGATTAAGGATACTAATGAATAAGGGCATACCACAAGATATTCGGTGGTTGATTGAAGCAAAGGTCCGATTATCTGGTGAGATTTCGATTCCTTCTAAATACATGCCTGGAATGGGTAAAAGTAGTTTTTCGAAGAAACGGAGAGCAAAAAGGTTAGGAGGATGTTATAAATGTGCTCGGTGGACTTGTGACACTCGATGTAAATCTGTGGGGTACTTGTCCAAAAACCGAGAGGATAAAATAGCATTCATTAAGGATGGATTGAGTAAGGAGTCTTTGGATGATATTCAACAGGCTCTTGAGACACATCCTAGTGGACACGTACAAGGTGAGCTTATGGCCTTATGGGCCAAATTTAAAGATGAACAAGAGCAGTGCAGTCTGAAAATCTTACTTTAAAAGATCCTATTTGTAAATTTAGTAGAAAAATTTAGTATTATGATTTTCTCGTAATTGTGAAAAATTTTGGCGTAGATCGATGTATTTCGCGTAATTGTAAATATCGTGTTTTTTTTTCGAAATATATATATGTATGTAAATAAATAAATAAATATATTTATATATAGATTTCAATCACCGAAAGTGTATGTCATTTCACCGATATTTTTCTCGTTTCTCTTTTCTCATATTGTCAAAAGGTAAATAGTAAAATCACTTATTGGTTTGAAAATTTATCTTTAAATAGAGGATTCACGATTCTCTCATTCATACATTGAAACTTTAGTGTAGAGAGAGAGATGGAGATGGAGATGGCGATGGGAATTTTAGAATCATCTCATGCAAATCAATCTTCACCTCACCCGATTAAGATCGTATGTGTTCTTGGTGGATCTAGACTGATAGGTGATATCCAATATATAGATATGGCAAACCAACTTATAAAGGAATTAGGGAAACAAAACATCAATATACTGTATGGAGGGACCAATACCAAGCTTTTAAAGAGTCTTACAATGGCCGCACAATTATGGGGGATAAGAGTGTCAAGCGTATTACCTTTTCATCAAGTTGGAGCTAGCAATCGTATTGGATCCAGTACAATCATGGGTTCAGCTGGACTGATGCTAAAAACGCAGTCTATTCATGACTGCATGATGTACATGATGAACAATAGTGATGCTTTTATTGTCCTTCCAGCCGGCGGATATAACACACTTTGGAGGAAATATTCAACATAGCATCATGGGCACAGTGGAACTTTCATACCAAACCCATAGGTTTGTTGAATATTAATTATTTCTTTGATGGTTTGCTAGAATTTCTAAATCAGGGTGTAGAATATAAATTTATTTCTCGTTCAGCGAGAAATATACTTGTTTCGCTAATACGTTGTCGATCTACTCATCAAGATTCAATCATATGTTCAAGAATCTGTGGAAGCTGAAACCCGTCGATTACAGACCATTGGTGTCAAGCGGAAAAGAGATCCTTTGGATCTTTCATTATGAATCCGAATGTTAGGGGTGGCAGAGTTACGGAGTATTTATACTCTCGAGACGCATCCCTCATTTACGGGTTCAATATGTATTTTCTTTTTGTATTTTTATATCTTCAAGTGTTTATTGCCACCCTTTGATATTCTCAATATATTCTTCTTTAACTTATTTTGGGCATCTTCTAGAGCAATAATAATAATATCATGTTGGCTTTATTCGAATATAGGAATCTATTGCACCATCAATATAATATTTGTGACATGTATTTCTTCAATATCATTTTCTTCTCATATCAATACGATCTCATATCACCGATGAGATTGTTTCATATGATCCCACGATACGATATATTTCCTTTGATCTGTTAATTGGGATCTTTATCAAATGCTTCTTTGAGCATTTCTTATCATATCGATATAATATACTAATCTCATAATATTGATGAGGTTTTTCACCATGGTATATTTTCTTTCACTTTCATTACCATGGGATTCTTTGAGCAATTTATCAACACATATATCATCATTTGCTCAAATCTCTTTGTTAATATCAATATAACATTCTTGTCAACTATATGTAAATCGGTCACTATTATTTAGTACCAATCGTGGGGTTTAATCCAACCACATTGGTAATATATATTCTAACTGTGTGGTATAACCCACCACATTTAAAGTATAAAAACATAAATAATAGAAATTAAATTCTCCCCAATAGGTGGTAGAACCTACCGTATGGGAATTATCGCAATAAATATAAATTTAAATTTAAATTTCAATAGGCGGTATAACCGACCATATGTAAATTATAGTAATAAATGTAAATTTAGATTCCAATAGGTGGTAGAACCTACCATATGGAAATTGTCCATTCCAGTCCGCAGAGGTAAAATTATCAACTCCAGTCCGCAAAGGTAAAATTATCGTAAATGTTCTAGCGATATTATACTATCAGAAAATTATTTCATTTCCACTTCAATTTGTAAATATCAATACGTTCCAGGACTATATTGTAACTTTTTCAAAATTGGGGTATTACCTTGCAAATTATGAAAGTTTAATAATAACATATTTCAAAACGAGTTATTATCTTATCAATATTAGTGTCAAATCGAAGCTCTCATTAAATCGAGTATAATGGAGTCGAGAAAAATTAATTTTGATAATGTATTGCCCGTATATCTCAAGAAAACGAATGTTATAGTTTAATGTATTATATATATATATATATATATATATATATATATATGTCATGACAATCAAAGTATCATCCTCATCGATTCCAGAAACAATGTAGTCCATAAATATGCCATAATTCAATACGTGGCCTACTTTGTCTCTATTATTGCATGTGATGTCCAACACCGTAATTAGCAAATAGTATGAAATCATATAATTTAATAATAAATTGCATGGCCCATTTACCTATCTTTATTATCGTCTATAATGTTTCATTTGATTTTGATATATATGAGAAAATTTATATGTGACATTTCCTTAGTGCATGTGAGCTATTAAGCACCTAAAGGACCATAAACATACAAAATAATGTCTATGTTATTTTATGTGTGTGTGAGAGAGCAGAGAGAGAAACAAAGAGAGCAAACCACTATGTCTGCGATTACAACTAAAATGTCATTGACGAGAAGTAATGGCGAGGAAAAATCCAAAGAGTCAAAGCTCCACCACCACCATTCATGGTCCGCTACCAATCGATGAATCCATGCAAACTTGCAAAGAAGTAAGAGCCATCATTTGTATGTAATCAACTTTTTTTCTTTGAATTAACTTGTAGGCGCACCAAAAAAAAATATTCAAAACCCAGATCCTATAATTCTTTGAAAAGCAAAAGCAACTAATAATTACTTATAAGAGATATTAAGAGAAATTCTTTGAGTAGAAATGGAGAAGAAGAGATTTAGTTAGTGAAGAGAAGAGAGGGCTCAAGAATTGTTGTATTTAGTTCGTGAAGAGAAGAGAGAGCTCAAGAATTGATGTATTTGAGATAAAGTTCTCCCAAAAATGATGATGAATGATGACAACGGTTAGTGGAAATCATAGATATTAAATTTACGTTGTTCTGAAGCTAAGTGTAGAGCTTCGTCGATAACGATGTTGTGAAACGAGAGAGTTTTCATTTCAATTCTCGTTATTGAATTCATTACAAATGACCCCTATTTATAGGAAAATATTGGGGCACATCGTATTACAAATATTGATCTAATATACAATAGTCATTCACACAATAAAACATAATCATTACACTTTATCTTTTTCTTTTTCTCTTTTCGGTGCACGCCTATGTTTTACAACAGGACCAATGAAATCCCAAAAAAAAAACTGAGATTTACAAACCCCCCGCCCAAAACCTCTCCCGTCTCTCTCCACATATAATTATATGTAAATCCACAATTCAATTTACTGATTTCTATCCACCCACATTCCAAAAATTTTCAATTTATTCAAGTTTATATGTATTCCACCTAGTTCTTTTTTTTGTGTCAAAAGAGTTGATTGAAAAAGATTAAAAACAGAAGAACAAGAAAAGTTTTAAAAAGGAGATGTAGTTTAATTGTTTTCATTTTAATGTGTCGAATTTTCATTTGAAGAAATTGATCACTAATTAGTTTGTGGTGTATATAAAAGACAAGCAGACATGTCAATCTGGCTCGCGAGCCAGCTCGGGCTCGCCGAGCCAAGCTCGGCTCAGGCTCGCCTTGTAACGATGCATGTCACCTTACGTACTTTTCATAAATTATGCGTAATTTTAGTGTTAGGGTCATAATAAATTATTCAATTTATTATTATTATTATTATTATTATTATTATTATTATTATTATTATTATTATTATTATCATTATTATTATTATTATTATTATTATTATTATCGATAATCCAACCTTATTTTGCAGCAGAAGAACTTGGAAGCCGAGGCGATCAATGTGCCGACTAGAATGCTTAATTTTAAGAAAATGAGTTGAAGTGAGATATTTATAGTCTCCATGTTTAAATATTATGCAATTAAATGCTTTTATTATTTGTTTAGGATTTAACTTAATTTATGAGGGTACAAAATATTGAATCAAAAAAAAAAAAAAAAAAGGGCATTCCTAATTTGGGCTTAATGCAATGTAATGATTTTAACCCACAAATCATAAACCCAAACTCTTATTCTTGACCACCTTAACCCAATTCGAATTGATTAACAAGACCCAACAAGACTACATGACCTTGGCCCAAAACCCATAACTTAAAGTCTTGGTTTTCTTCCTCACCATCACTCACGTTTCATCCCTTCAAGGTCTCGGCTCTCTCTCCCTCTCTCTTCCTCTTCACATTCTCGTCTCTCTCTCCCTCTACATCATGTAGCCAAAAAAAAAAAAAAAGAAGAAGAAGAAGGTAAATCCGGACCAAATATTTGTCGTTTTACATGCTCACACCATGAATCCTTCATGTTCTAGTAGTTTCGCATCCCTTGATGTTGACTAGGAATTCAATTGATGGAATATATGTACATATATATGATATTTGATTTATTCTTCACTCTATGTACTTAAATCCTTTTTGAATTTTAAGAAGTTTGAAGTATGTTTGTGATTCAATTTTTTTGTAAATTGTGTATTTGGTGTTGTTGGATGTTTTAACAAGAGGAAAGTGGGTGAACTTTGTGGTGACAACAAGATGGGTATTGTGATAATGAGAACAATGTTGAAAGTGATTAGTTTTGAGTATGCACTTAAGATGTTTGATGAAATACCTAGGTGATTTCTTTGATATTGGTTAGAAACCGGGCAGTTCTGCCCCCTGAATTTGAAAGGTCATAACTTTTAGTATATATTGAATTTTGCTATGGTTCAAGTTGGAAAACGACCTCCTATGAGTTATGTATCATTTAAAACTGGAATGACATCATTTGAAGCCCTGTTGAAGGTTTTATGCTACTTTTTGTATACCCTACCAGTTTTACCCGAGAACAGTTTTTATGCTAGGAGAAAGATCTTTAGGCAACACAAACGTGCATATCCCGAGCTAATTTTAAAATATGTTGAACTTGTATGGGTTTTCCATCTCTCGCATGAATTTCGTGATTTTATGACTCCATTTACTATTTTAAAACAATTTTCATAAAATGCACTGCACAAGCAGAAACTTTGGGCAGCTTCCGTATTTGAAGTTAAAATCTTGTCACAACATCTATACCTTGAATTTTGATATTATTTTGAGATATATTGTAGCCATATGAGTAATTTAGGCAACCCAATTAGATTCACATGATTTCGTACTCTAAATTTGAAGTTATGGGCATATTTGTAAAGGGTGATAGTTTGAATTTGTGGATTGAAGGTAGTTTGGTTGTGGGATCGCATTTTATATGTTTCCTCTAAATCTTTTTAAAATAATTAGGATTTTGGGTACATTGACGTCGTGGGCAACCAAGACACTCCGCTTGCCAATCAAGTAGATCACACTTATTAAGGAATTCAGGTAAGTAAATTCCCCCTCTTGACTCTAAGTGAAAATGAACGTCTCAGTGAAAATGAACGTGTAAGGTAAAATTTATGTGCTAGTTACTTCTAAGAACAGTTTTTTGTTTCAAATAATTTCTCCATTATACATGTACTTGTCATTGCATTCATAAAGCATGTACAATCAATGGTTTTGGAAAGGTTAAGTACCTTAAATGTTAAAGTATGAAAGTGAAGTCCCTTTCTTGCAAAGTGATATGTATTCACAAATTTTTAATAAAAGAACGGATGTATCTCTATGTCATAAAAGGAGTGAGTGGGAAATGGGGCGTGAGGAACCGGCGTACCCGACCGAGAATGTTTACGCTTCCGCGATGTTGAAAGGAATGGAATGTATATTCCCTTTAAGGGATTGAATGGAATATTTACTACCGGTAGTTTGGAATCTGGTTCCAAATAATAACTACCCACTGCTGAGCTTAATAAGTATAGACGATACACCAAGTGAGCTCACGATGAAAAGTAAATGTTTTGAAAGGAACAAATGTTTTGAACGAAGATTATTTGACTTTGAAATGTTTAAGTTTAAGAAAGTTGGGTACATATTTGAAACACATATATGCATTGCATGTCATAAACATGCATCACGTGCATGGAATTTGCTTACTGGGCTTCAGCTCAAGCAATTTATTTCCTTTACTTTGTAGGTGATGATAGTTGATGGCTGTGGGAGTAGCTTGAAGGCGGGCTCAGTCATGATTAAATTTACTAGCTTTTCATTTGTCTTCATTTAAATTAAATAACGTTCCATGCTTCGGCTATTTATTCATTATTCATTTATTCGTTAATTCAATTGTTTCCCAATTATGAGATTTTTGACTTCCAATTTTGGGTTGATGGACATGTTGGAAAACCAGTTTCTTTTATTTGGCAAAAGTCTTGAATAGTGTTTCTTTTAAGTTAATTGTTTTTGCAAACTTTAGTATTGATGCTGTGAAGGAATGCAAAGTTTTTGAACAGGTTGGTCATGTCCAGTTGCAGGGGAAATCCTGCCAAAATTTGTGTAGGATTTAAAAAAAATCATACATATATATAATATAATAAATATATTTCTTAGGATTAAATCATTTCTATCTATCTTCCGCAGTTAAAAGTATGAAAATAAAAGTTAATAATTCTGAGTTTAGGTTTTCTAGACTTGGGGTGTTACACGCCCAAAGGCGAGCCACGAGCCGAGCACGAACAGCAATTCGATGAGCTACTCAGCTCGAGGTTGCGAGGCGAGCTCGAGCCGAGCGGCTCGCCTAAAGAACGAGCCGAGCCCACACAAGCCATCGGCAAGCAAAGTCGGCTCGCCTAGCCAGATTGACGAGCCTAAAGACAAGTGAAATGCGCTAAGGAAAATATACTATAGTGGGAATTGGGCCGGATTACCTCGACGAAACTTCAAATTGTCTAAATGGCCTTTGACTAGAAAATTAATTTAACATTTAACTAAAAATAGAATAATATATACAATTACTAATATATCCTGACAAACCTAAATCCAAAACACCTTTTCTTGGTCGGTTTTCTTCACCCCCAATTCCCTGCTCACTCTCATTTTGACCAAATACAAGTTGTAAAAATTTGAATCGTTCGTCCCTTATCAAACCCAGTCATCCGCTAATCTTCCAATGTCTCCTTAATTTCGATCTTCATCTCGTTATTCTTCTGCGCACGTGATCATCTCTTTGCAGCCGAAGCTATGGTGGTGCAATGCTGCTGGTACTAGTGGTTTTAGAAGAAGGTAATGAGTTCGTTTGAGTCAATCAATCAGGTCTCTATTTTCTTCACTCTATACGTGTTCAAATATATAGTGTAAATTTATAATCTTTGGTTGTAAATGAGAAAAAAAACTCTAAAATTTCTTTTGTTTACGTTAAAAGATGCAGAATGTAATTACAATTCAATTGCATGTTGGATTGACAGAAGGGCATAGAAGTTATATTTGATTTTTCGTTCCGATTTTATGAATTGTTTGGGTATTTCTTTATTATTTATGCCCGTGATTTGAGTTTTTGATTCTCTCGAGCTTATGAGTTTATTTTCCTCGTTTTGATTCTCCTTTTAATTCTTCGTATTTACCCTGAAAATGTTTGTATATGCAAATTAGCACAAAATGTTCGAGGTGCGTAAAATTTTCCCCAGTCTTATCCTAATTTTGGGTTTTTTTTTCTAGCCATCCCAGTTTGTAGAGTTTATGTTTGCTTCTGAGTTAATTATAAGTGCCCTTTTAAAAAAAAAAAAGACAAAATCATGGTTACTTTTTTATTATGTTTCTTTATGCATTCATGTTATATTTAGGGATTTTATAGTTTCTTCATCGATTAATTGATTTGAGGCAATGCTGCATAGTAAAGAGTTAACCAGATATGATGTCATTATTTTCAGGGCTATGCATTTGATTAACGGCAGACGCTTGCTAAGCCGCTGCTTAACAAGTTGCTGCTTTAACACTGTTAAAACTTACGATCACAATTAGGGTACAAATTCAAATTTTTTTAGTGAATTTTGTGTTGATTATTTATGAAATTGAGCGTCAATGGGTGAATTTTGGCACCGATTAACTTCAATTTGTGTTGATAAAACTATATTCGAAAGATCATTTGCACAATTTCTTCTACACAAGGATAGCTTCTGCTCATAAGGTGTTTGATAAAATGCTTGTGTGAAGTTGGCAACTAAAATGGAAACATGTTGTTGTGAATGTGCTTTTGTGTTTGAGGAAACATGCGTTTGATCACCTCACATTTAAGAGTTAACTAATGTTACTGCCAATAGTTTCTATTTTGCAGGGACCTAAATGGAGCTTCCATTTAATATAGATGACACCTATTTAGGGATTGTAAGCAATAGATGCAAACAAAAGGTTGCACACAATGTATTTGACAAGCTAAACTCTTAGTGCCAAGATAGGTTTCTAGAATCTTGCTTTCGACCACTATTGTTGATATGGGAAATAAAGTTGGCCTCACAAGTAATACATGAGCTCGTACGTAGGAAATTGAGAATATCCAAGAAGAATGAGGTGTGGTTCCAAATTGGAGAGAAGAAGACCAAATTTGGCCTGCAGGAGTTGTTTAGTGACCAGCTTTAAGGTCGGAGACGAAAAGCAGAAGTATAATGCATTGAAAAGAGAATCTCTGCTTCTAGAACAATTGGGATGATTTGCTCGTGGAGTTTGAAATGTGTGATAAGCACAAGGAAGCGGATGCAAAATATAAGTTAGGGTTTCTCACTATTCTGATGCATGTGGTTTTAGCCTCAGAATGTAGAACTCAAGTTGATTTGAGGTAATTCAATCTGGTTGAAGATGTAGCTAAGTTCAACAGCTATCAATGAGGAAATAGATCCTACACACAAACTATTAAGGTGTTCAACCACGACTCATTGAAGATTGACCATGCTACGAAGAAAATATCTTATTCAGTACATGGATTTCCCATTGCCATCATGGTAGTTTTAGTTCAAATTCCCTCACGCTTTATTGTTTTTAAACCAAAAAAATCCATTGATATTGGTAATTGATTTTGTATACAGATTTGGGCATTTGAAGCAATTCCGGAGTTTGGAAGGAAGTTTGCCACGTTTGGTCCTTTATATTCACTACCAAGAATGGTTGCTTGGAAGATGGAAAAACAGCTTAGGGCTGAATCCATCGACTTATTTTTGAAGAGTGGAGATGTATGTATGCTTGCATACAATGTTTCTGTCATTACTTCTTTTTCTTACATGTTATTTTTTATTTTCATTACCATCTTTAAGAATATAACTCATTGATAGCAGCAATCTAGGTTGAAGTTCTTCGAACATTAGAGGCAAATGATGATGAACTCGAGGCATCTTACTTCAAAGAGTTTACAGTTCCTAATGATGAAGACGACGATGTGTCAAACACTGCATTGCATGTAACGCCCCGTCCGTTTATGCATGTGACTTATGATGTTATGTATGGTTGGAAGGTGATGACTGTGTGTTTGGACTATTTGTGACTTCGTTGTGATGCTATGTACGGTGTTAAGTGTCGAAACGGCCTCCCGAGCCAGAAACGAAGCTAAAGTGGGTATTCGGCGGTTCAATATTTACGGCCGTAAATGTATGGCTTACGGCCGTAATTATGTGTTTACGGCTGTAAGGGATGTTTTTACGGCCGTAAGTGATGAAATGCAGAAATGTACCAAAACTTTCAGAGAGGTAATTACGGCCGTATTTTACTGGTTACGGCCGTAACATGTATTATTACCGCCGTAAGTGGTGAAGTGAAGGATGTGCATAGTTACAGAGAGTTTATTACAGCCGGACAACTTGGGGATACGACCATAACGATGGGTTTACGGCCGTAATATATATGGTTACGGCCGTAATGATTGAAGGGTGAGATGTATGGATTTACAGAGGTTTCATTACGGGCGTATTATACTGTGGGTACGCCCGTATCGTATGGGTTATGGCCGTAATGTTTTGGGTTACGGCCGTAAGTTTGGAAGTTACGGCCGTAAATGTGTGAGTTACGGCCGTAATTTTAGGTCGGCAGAAACTGTTGGATAGGGTTTATACACGTTGGCTCGGCCTTTTTCCATCATTTTCGACCCCCAACTCGCCAAAACCCTAGAGAACAAGTCTCAAGGTGATTTCAAAGATTTGGCATGGTCTTTGGCTTGTAGATCATTTACCACTTCAAGTTACCACCTTTGAATCAACAAGAAGGAAAGAAGGAGAAGAAGTTATTCACCCAACCTTCTAGCTTGATTTCTTGTCCTTTTGAGGTAGGTTTGAGATGAATTACCTATGTAGGAGGTAAGTAGATACTCGAATAAGCTTTAGGTAGCTAAGTATGCAAGTTCCCTTGGCTATTTTCATAGTTTTGGCAAAGTATGATATGTCTAGCATGATGTGGTGATTCCTATATGGTTTAGATGCTCTAGCCTTCGTTTATGTTCTTTATGACATACTTATGTTGCCAAAATGCTATGATGTGAATGACGAGTCCATGGGAGACTGAAGTAACGGTGCATTGCATTCATATGTGACGTGTGTTTGAATTGGGTTGCCTATCATGTGTTGCATAAATGTTAAAGTTACGGCCAATTATGGGGGACCTACGCCCCAATGAATGATATGTCGGTCTAATGGGGGACCTACGCCCCAATGACTGATGTATTGGCCTCATGGGGGACCTACGCCCCAACGATGTCAAGAGGTCGGCCAAATGTTTATGACGGCGCCAATGTTAACACATGATTCGCAACGGGCCCTAGATAAATGTGTGATGTCCATATGCATAGTGTCTCTCCCTACTGAGTCATTTTGACTCATGTGTGCTCTTTTACGTGTTGTAGATGATGCCGCGAGTAGGAGGCAGGCTGGAGGTGGCGCAGAGTCCTCTCGCGCGTGAGCTTGTCGACGTGTGGAAAGAGGGAAAGGAAAAGATTTTGGGGTCACGTGTGTGTGTAATATAAACTCTCTTGTAAACTATTACCTTATATGTATGTGAATTAAACTTCTTGGGCGGACATGGAGTGTTTTAAAATACTTTAACTCGCTAACGTTACGTAGGTAACACTGTCTCTAGTACGATACCGCTGACGTACTGGGGAGGGTGTTACAGCGGTGGTATCAGAGCGACAACTTTCCCTTCCACATGCCGAAGGACTTCTATGCCCCTCCAAGGTATTGTACATGTTATATGAGTTTAAATGCGATTGAGTTACTTTGTGTTCTGCCGAGGATACGATATTATGTGATTTCCATAGGAGGGTTGGATAACCGATGCTGTATTTTCCTCTTCCTTTATGGATGATAGATGGCAGACGATCAGGCAGCCACTATAGAGAGGCTTACGCGATTGGTTGAGCAGCAATCACAGATGATGCAACAGATGATGCAGAATTCGAATAACCACAGTGTTGGTGGTAGTAACACGACGGATACTTTAGGAGGGGATAAGGTGAAGGAAGATCGGGATAGGGAGATGGCTACTGATCGGTTCCGACGTTTGAACTCTCCGGTATTCGAGGATGCCAAGGATCCTATTGATGCTGAGAACTGGCTACAAACAATTGAGAGGATGTTTGAGTATGTTCACATTCCGGACTCCGAGCAAGTGAATTGTGCGACCTTTATGCTTAGGGGCTCGGCCGGTTTTTGGTGGGACTTGATTAAGAGGGAGGAGACTGCGAATGATGCTACATGGGCAGTTACTTGGGCGGATTTCTGTGTGCGATTTCGTGCCAAGTACTTCTCTTGATGCTGCCAAGAATGAGAAACTGAATGAGTTTATTCAGTTGCAGCAGGGGAATCTGACCGTGATGGCTTATGGAAAGAAGTTTGAAGAGTTGGCTCGTTTTGCCACCTATATGGTCGATACGCCTAGCCGGAAGATAGCTCGGTTTGTTGCAGGATTGAAACCGGAGTTGGCTCGTGATGTACAGTTGGCTAGTGTTTCGACCACGAGTTATGCAGAGACCTTGGAACGAGCTTATGTAGCCGAGAAGGCGGAGGCTAGAATTGTGCAAGCTCGTCAAGGTAGGCGCCAACCAATTCAGGCTGTTCAATCTACTCAAGGCTCGGCTCAATCCTCTCAGGGTTCTTCGGCTGGTAACCGGGGAAGAGGTTCCAATTTTCATGGCCGAGGCAGGGGTTCGACTTACAGTTCGAACTACAAGAGGCCTGCGGATGCTACTTCATCACGACCTCCGGCGAAGAAGGGAACGGGTTCTCCGCCACCATTGCCATGTCCGACATGTGGGAAGGTTCATAGTGGGCAGTGTTTATTTGGTTCGGACCGGTGTTATGGATGTGGGAAAGAAGGACACATAATTCGCAATTGCCCGGAGGCAAAGAATCAAGCACCACAGTCTCAATCACGACCGGTTGGACGGGTATTTGCTTTAGCTCAATCCGACGTTTTGGAGAGAGCTGATGTGATTGTAGGTACCATTCATATCTCTACTACTTCCGCATATGCATTGTTTGATTCTGGAGCTGCACATTCATTTATATCTATGTCGTGTGCCAGTCGGTTAGACATGAGTCCTGTCCCGTTACGATTTCATATGGATGTTATTGGACCTATGGGATTGCATCGATGTGCTGTGTGGTTCTATCCGTCAGTTAAGGTGCAGATTCGGGATTGCGAGACGTTAGCCGATCTCATTGCCTTAGAAGTCAAGGATTTTGATGTTATTCTTGGCATGGATTGGCTAACGCAACATGGGATAGTGTTGGATTGCCCTAGGCGTGCCCTTAAATTTCCGGGCGGTGAGTTTATTGCATTCCCTAGGTTGGAACGGTCGGCTAGGGTTGTCATTTCACCAATGAAGGCTCAGAGATTGATTAAGCACGGCTGTAGTGCTTATTTGGTGAGTGTGTATAGTCTAGATACGGAGGAAATTAAGTCACAATCATTGGTCCCGGTGGTATGTGAATTCTTTGATGTGTTCCCCAACGACCTTGAAGGGTTACCACCAACTCGGGAAATAAAGTTTCCTATTGATGTTGTGCCGGGAACACTTCCGATCTCAAAGACTCCGTATCGTATGGCCCCAGCCGAGTTGAAAGAACTTCGATCTCAATTGGATGATTTAATACAGAAGGGTTTCATTCGACCGAGCACTTCGCCTTGGGGTGCTCCGGTTTTGTTTGTTAAGAAAAAGGACGGATCGATGCTGTTATGTATTGATTACCGAGAGTTAAACAAGGTGACAATTAAGAATAAGTACCCTTTGCCCCGTATTGATGAGTTACTGGATCAACTTCGGGATTCGGCAATTTATTCGAAGATTGATCTACGGTCCGGTGGGCGTGTTGTCGCAGTACGCCAAAATTTATTTTATTTCCTTACTCGGTTTCAAAACTACAAATTAATGTAGAAGTGGTAAGTAAGGGTCAAACCCAAGAGGAACGGTGCTTAATCTAGTTGTCTTTATCAATTAATATAGAAAAGTGGGGGTTTTGAGAATTTTGAATGAAAATCAAATGACAAAAGATAAGATCAAATAAAACAATTAAAATAAATATCTAGTTCTCGGGTTCGGTTGTGTTGACAACTTGTGTTTATCTTTCCCATGCAACGTGTTACTATTCCATCTTCAATTTATCAACTCTCAATTAACCGAGAAGCTCTGATTAACGAATTCTTCCTTAAGTATATTAAGTTAAAAGTAAGCTCTTTAACTTAACATCTAGCTATTGGATAACCCTAAACAAGCTCTTAGGATTTAATGCAAAGCTAGTATGAAATGAACGAGAAGAATGAGTTGAATTAGATGAATAATTTCACAAGCTCGAATTAATGCATCTAAGTTGATTTGTTAATAAATATGCACGATATTCATTTGCTACTTTGGATTGGAATCTAATGACAATTACGGATCAAAAGTTCCAATCCTAGCAAGTAACTTAAATTTAAAGATTAATTGATTCAATTGGCCAAAGTGAATGCAATAATCACATAAACTCAAAAACGGGTTTACAAGCATAACAAATCAACAAATTGAAGTAGAGGAATAGATAAAACGTTACTAAAGAGTTAGAAAAGATAACAACATGTTAGTTGAACACAACGTCCCTCAACTAGATAGAAAAGTCTTAACTACTCATAATTATGGGTTTCATACTTTTTAGCGAGTGTTCGCTTTGTATCACCACCACTATATGATAGATTATGCAAAATATAGTAAACAAGTAAATAAATACTAAGAAATAAATAGAGAAATAAAAGGGAAAAGAGAACTTAGCGAAGAATTGATCCACCGGAATATGAAAAGCTAAAATCTTCAAGTTAAAACTAAGAACAAATGAAGAAGAAAATTTTATTGGAGAGAACTACTAGCTAATTCTCTTCTACTAAATTGTGTATTTCCTTCCTTACAAATGCCTCTATTTATAGGCAAAATTTCACAAGAAAACATGATAAAAAATTGTACAACTACTCCATTATGATTCCACTAATTGGTAACCACCAAATCATGATCTTAAATTGCTCCATTAGTTTAAATATTGTATCATGGTATAGGTAAGCATCTTGGCTGAATTGTGCAATTGGAATTTCCTTTTTTTGATATTTTAATAGAAAGTTATGAATTTTCTACCAAAACATGGCCCAAGAAATCCTCCATTCACATCACTCTCGGTTTTGCCCATTTTTGACCATGATATAATCCGAATCATTTGAAGATGTCAACAACAAAGTTGTAGCCCTCTGAGTGTCCTTTCCAACAATATAAAGTGCAGGTCAATCCGAATTTTGTAGCAAAAGTTATGGTCAAATTACTGAACTGCGGCAGTAAATTCGAGCTACTGATTTTTTACGCTTTGTCCTTTCTCTTCAAATGGCCATAACTTTCACTAGAAAACTCCGATTTGGGATCCGACAAAATGTAGAAATCCTCTTTTGATATTCTTTGATATTGGCACAAGAAAAATTGTAAAAACAACTTTTCATAAAATTGCATCGGAGGCCCTCCATCTTTGAATTTGCTTGCATTTCGGTCCCAAGTTCCGTTTTTGCTCCGTTTTTATCCATTTTGGCTCCGTTTGATTTCTTGTGACTCTAAACACACAATAAAAGGAAAACACATAAAAATAAACATATAATACTAATAAAACACACAAATACGTAAAATAGAAGAGTTATTTAAGTGCTTTTCTAGCACTTATCAAACTCCCCATTACTTAGACCGTTGTTCGCCTCTAACAACAACAATCCATATGATACCAAACAACACACTGATTTTGCATGAGATAAATAACTTTAAACATTGAAATCCAACTACAGATAATGACTTGCTTAATAAATATTCTCCCGAACCATGAAAATTTCACTTCTTCTCAAATACACAATGGCTTGTGAGTGTGTGCAATTGAGGTTATCATCCCATCACTAACTGGAACCAAATGAAAGCTTACGATGATCTATCCAAATCCTGACCCTAAATAGTCAAATATTTCCTTTCATCTCTCGTGATCCCACTCTTATTTTACAATGATTCCCATGGATCCTAAAAATTACTCTGTTCACCAAAAATCATCAATTGTTAGCACTGCAAAGAAAAAAAAAGGGCATGACAGGTGTTTTATCGCAAATATGTCTTCAATTTAAAGAGTGTTTAGATTGAACACTTCAAACCACTGAGGAAATTTATTTATCTAATTTCACACTTGGGTAGCTATCACATTTCTCGCGATTTTTTTTTCTTTTTTTTTTGATGAAGAAGAAAAAAAGAAGAAGAAGAAGAGTTTTGCAATTTTTTTTCAGCTTTTACCCCACAGGTAGCTTTCACACTAAACCCCTTTCATTAGAGGCAGCCTTCTTCACCCATTCGAGGTGACGGCTTCACACTCTGAGGTAGGTAGCTCTTTCCTGTGGTCCCTCTCCTTATTTCGAATATAAAAGTAAAATTCATTCTCAGCATAGGTCAATGCTTTTTCCAAACTTTTTAAACTCTATCAATAAAAGACACATTAACAAAAAAACAGATACCATGCGATTATAACTCCACCTTGCTAACAATTAATGTTTCCAGGTTACTTTGAGCAAGACGAATGGATAGAAAAAAGAAAAGAAAAAGTTAGTTTACTATGGTCTAGAAAAATAAAAAAATTAACATTTTCAACCTTCAATTTGTGTTCCAGAGAATGATAGTAAATTTCCTATAAATGTGCTCAGATAAATTTGCCAGCTGTGCTTGGAGAAGAACAGAACACATTTTTTTTCGAGATCTTGTAGTTTCAGTTAAGTCACACAAATTAAGCTCAATCATATTCAAAAGTTGCTATCTCATGCAAAATCGTCGACACAAATAAAAAAAAAATCACACACAGACCACAATATGCCACTCCCCCACACTTAAATTCTACATTGTCCCCAATGTAGAAATATAGAAAGCATGAAAAAGAGAAGAAATAGAAACTCCCTATGGTAAGCAATGAGTCGTGCCGATTTGGGGATGGTGGTTGCACAATGTAGCACTTCTGAGGAATACTTCGACAATCCAAGAGTAAGAGACCTGCAATCAACATATTTACAGAACAGGAAAAATAACAGTTGAAAATATTTTGGTTTTTTTTTTGGTGTGTTTTTTTTTTTGTAAGATGAAGAGAAATTTATATACAAAGCGACTTTGGGAGTTGACAACCCTCTGAACATCTTGCAGTAGTATTCACATCAAATTAATGATATGATTCCATCAAGTCTGATCCGCATGGAAACTATCTGAATCAGCATACTCTCTACAAAATAGTTTGACAACCAACCTTAATGAAAAGGTCCTCCATATCGCCACATGACACATAGGTATGTTTACCATTCAATAAAGAACAGCCCCACAAGAACCAACAAATTGGAGAACGTTTAGAGCAGAACGTCCAACTGAGACACTTCTCAAACGAATGAGACGTAGTTTTACATCTTCGGATGGGTGCTAATGATCACGCTCAAAAAGTTGCTGCTCAATGGTTAGGCCATCAAGTTTGGTTTCCAAGAGACGTTGTCGAGCTGGCTGTTTCTCCTGATAGACTTTTCGGCCCTGCACCTAATCGGTCCATCCTTGAAGAAAACAACATGTCTATATTGTGAATAAGTTTAATTTCGAGTACAATGAGGTCCCTCTAATAGCTTTCCACATTTAAAGCAACTTTTAAGGCGTTTAGCACGTCGTTTGCGAGCAGATCGGGATGACCCTGCCCCAAAAGCTATGACGTTCCAAAGGGAACGCTCATACTTGTCAACAAGTCGAACAATCTAAATCTTGATATCAAGAGGCATAGAGAAAGAGTCGAGTACTTGTAGAAGAGCAACAAAACGTAGAGGGGATGCCATAGAAAGAAATGAAAATTCAGTGCACTTTGAGGTATATGCAAAAGATTTGAAAGAAGAAGGTTAATAGAAGAAAATACAGTTCTTTAAGGTCTACTGAAAAAGACCAGTTTAACGCTTTTGGGCGGGATACATAACCAGTATCCAAGGTATTTTTTTTTCTTTTCTTTTCTTTTTATTTTTTATTTTGTTTATTCCAGAGCGTAACACAGATGTGTTTCCAGAGTTAACTCCGTATTCTACCATCTGAAGTTAGCTATTCCACATTCATAACCTTAACTCTAAATCCAATTCATTCGGATCTCTTTTTCTTTCGCTTAATTCCTCTGGCCAATTGATGACAGGCACTTCTACATGTATTTGTGGTACATAAGATTCTAATTTCTCCAATAATTCCTCAATTGATGGTGTAATAAAAATTATTTTTAAAGTATTAGGAGAAATCAGCTTTTGATGAGCTAAAAATTCGAGAAATGCCAATAAACTATTGAAATGGTTTTGAATGTTTAAAAGACCAATTGGCTTAGAGTGTGGATTCAACGTGGTCCAAGAAATTATGCAAAAGATCTGTTCCAAAGTTTCAAAACCCCCTGGTAATACGATAAAAGCATCCGAATGCATTATCATCAGTGTTAAGCATTCAAACAACGATTTAGCCTTTACCTCAAAGCCGATGGTTTTACCATACACCTGTTTTAAAGGTGGCACAGTAATACCAATCACTATTGATCCTCTTACGTACGCAGATTGAACGGCACACCCTATCAGTCCACGGTAACCTCCTCCGTTATTATCTTACCCTTTCGATCTCCAAGTACTGTTCCAACTTCGACTATTGGTGCTAGAAGCGTTGGTTGTCCCAGATTGATTCCACCAAAGAGACTTATGACCCTCAATGTCCTCTTTGAACTCCCAGTTCCGGCAGAAGTAGTAGCCTCCATAGGTTGTTGATTTTGCACACTAAAAACTGACACAAGAACACAAAAACAATTAAAAATAACAATATGTACACGTAGTTGTGATTGTGGCTCACATCTTCCTCTGGTTTTACGTCCAGAAACGGCTTAAACGCCTTCTATGAGTCGGGGATAGGCTTCCCATCCAGTTTTCTTATAGACTGGGAAATAGGGTCTTTTAAAGTCAGATTCCCAAGACTATATCGTTCTCGTTCCTTTTTAAATTCACTCCACAAATTGAGAAGTTCGATTTGCACCATTCCACTAGGATGCGTCTCAAGAGTTTTATGGATATCATCCAAAGACTCCTTGCTCATGTCATCCTTAATGAAACATATTTTATCTTCTCGATTTGTGGACACAAATCCAATGGAACTATTACCTGATTTGCATGTCCATCGAGTGCATTTATAAGGCCATCTAGCACATTTATAGCACACATTCATTCTTTTTGCTCTTCGTTTCTTGGCAAAATTACTTTTGCCTAACCCTGGTGCATATTTAGTACTAAAAGCTGGCATTTCACCTCCTAATCGGACCTTTGCTTCAATCAACCAACGGATATCCTCAGGCATTTCCTTTTCTATCAACATTTCTAACCGTCCTACTCTAGAATAGTAAATCTCTTTCAAAGCATTCAAAGACAATGACGGATAATATTTGTGGATTTTGGAAAATTTGTTATCCATTGAAAATTCAAGTGTTTTGGAGAAGTAGAAGAAAAGAGAGTGCTTAGGTTGCTTCCTAAGTAGCGCCTTTGTTTATAGTCGTTGGCTCGACTATAAATTTTTTTTTTTTTAGTTACGTAACACACGAGAGAAAAAGAAACACTGAAGTAATAAAATTAAAACCATCAAAATCAATAAGTATAGTAGATTATCACACTCTTCCATATTTTCACAGATATTGAAGAAGGAAAAAAAATAAGAAAATTTGAATTACATAATTAATTAATATAAGGAAAAGACATATATATACAAAAATATCACACACATTCATGCTATAAGAAAAATAAATAAGAAGAAGAAAAAGAAGAGTAAGAAGAAAAAAAAATCAAGAAGAGAAGAAAATTACCTAATCACTGCTAGAAATGAGCACTCACAGAGTAATTGAAATTGTGGTTGTGGTTTCATGTGGAGAATGATCTGGATTTATAGTCAAATGAGCACTGTTTCAACCGACAACCATGCATGTAGAGTGTCTTTGGAAAGAGTACGTTGGAAGGAGTATCAGAAAGCGCGTTGACAAATTGTCCATTATCAATAATTAATCCCCACACGTTATCGTAACTATTGCTAATCACCGACGATTTGTGCGTCATCATGTCTCTTCCCAATTGATTGAATCCCGAGATATCGTCCTCCTACAGTAATAAAGCAATATCTTCCTTAATACGTTAGATGAAAAGTAAACAAATTAAAAACAAAAAAATACAAATATTAAAAGAAAATGCTTGGGTTGCCTCCCAAGAAGCGCTTTGTTTATGATCGTTAGCTCGATTACGCTCCCATTTGTCAAGTAGGATTCCTCAAATCCATTGCAGACTCCACATTGTCTTCGATGGCTTCTCCGAGTGTCTTGATTTCTTAACAAATCCTTCTTGAATTCTTCTCCAAATTTTTTGGTCTCATTTCTTTCCATGGCTTCCTTCTTGAGATGAGGTAATTGTGCTTTGGCTCAATCTTATGTGTTGTGCTGGCTCTGCAATTCAACTTACACAGTTCTTGCACAAAAGGATTAGTTGAATTGATTGCAAAGACAGAACAAGCGTTATTAGGGCGCAATGAACCATCAAAAATATTAAAGTTCGCTTTTTCCTCATCAAATTCCATGGATAGTGTACCCTCATAGACATCAATTTTAGTGCAGAAGTGTAAAGAAATGGACGTCCCAATATGATAGGTGTAGGGTGAGGTGAATGTTCATCATCCATATCAAGCACGTAAAAATCAGCAGGGAAAACTAAACCATTTATTTTGACTAGCACATCTTCTATCACTCCATCCGGGTATGCATTGGTACGATCAGCTAGTTGCACAATTACGTGAGTTTCTTTCAGTTTTCCTAGATTAAGTGAAGCATATAAGGGTCTAGGCATGACATTTATGGATGCTCCTAAATCTATGAATGCTTTGTCAATATGGTGATTGCTTATGGTGCAAGGGACAGTGAACATACCCGGGTCTTTGCATTTTGGAGGCAACTTCTTCTGAAATACCGCTGAAACGGTTTCTCCCATTTTGATCATTTCATTTCCCTTCAATTTCCTCTTATTAGTGCAAAGATCTTTCAAAAACTTAGCATAGCGTGGAATTTGTTTGACTGCATCTAACAACGGAATGTTGATTTCTATCCTCCTAAATGTGTTCAAAATTTCCGTTTCCTTTTCTTCTTTGTTAGTTTTTGCTAATCTACTCGGAAAAGGGGGAGGGATCACTTTAGTAGTGACAAAGGGGTTAGGACATGCCTCCTTTTCAAGCTTTTCTTCTTTATCTTCATGTGTGGGAACTTCTTTGTGAGGGTTTTCGATCTCTTTTCCAGTCCTTAAGGTTATGGCACTAACATTCTTTGGATTTACCTCAGGTTGGGATGGTAACTTCCCTCCAGATTGTGCTTCCAGTCGATTGATGGCAGTTGCCAATTGACTCATCTGGTTTTCCAAGTTTTGAATGCTCAATTTGGAATCCTGTTGAAATTTCACAGTGTTAGTTGCTAATGTTTACACCATATCCTCGAGAGACATACCTGATTGTTGAGGTTTTTGTTGAAATTGCCCTTGGGGTTGAAGATTCCCATATTGTTGGAATTGGCCTTGAGGCTTGTTAGGGAAGAATCCTGGGGGTTTGTTGTTCCCATAGCTCAGATTGGGGTGGTCCCGCCATCCTGGATTATAGGTGTTTGAGTACGGATTGTATTCTTGTCTTGGGAATGGGAAATTATTTGCTGAGTTCACTTGTTCGTTGTTATCCACTTGTAGAACAGGACAAGCATCTGTAGGATGTCCTAGATTTGTGCATATGCCACATGCTTTGACTTATGGATTGTTTCCTACAACAATTTGTTTGAGAAGATGTGTTAGTTGTAAAGTTGGCTTTCAATATTGGAATTACTTACCTCGTTAACTCTTCAATGTTCATCTCAGTGCATCTTGAATTGTTGAGTATTTTCAGCCATATTTGAAATCGATTCAAGCTTCAAATAGGGGTTTTGTTCATCAATGCGCCTCCACTAGCAAAGATCAACCATGTTTCGTCGATTGACATAAGCCTTCATAGAAGTATTGCACTAGGAGGTTTTCACCGATTTGGTGATGCAGCGACTTGCAATGAGCTTTTGAAACGCTCCCAATACTCATAAAGAGTTTCTCCATTGTTTTGGCGTACTCGAGAGATATCTTTCCGATATTTGCGGTCTTTGAAGTGGGAAGTACTTTTCGAGGAAAAGTTGCTTCATTTGATTCCATGTTGTGGTGAACTGGTGGTAAAGTGTATAACCAATGCTGTGGCGGCATCTTTTAGTGAAAATGGAAAGGCTCGAGCTTGATTTGCTCTTCGATGATGCTCTGGGGTTTCATGCTATCGCACACCACATGAAACTCCTTCAAGTGTCGATATGGATCTTCGGATCGTCCATGAAAAGAAGGTAGAAGATGTATCAATCCGCATTTTAGTTCGAAAGTCTTACCTTCTTCTACGGTTGGAAAGGTGATATACAAAGGTTGTTGAGTAACTTCGGGAGTTGCCAGTTGTTTGAGAGTTCTTTCGTTATTGTTTTCTGCCATTTCTCGTTCGGTTTGTTTTGCTTGTCTTATTCGTCTTCGAATGGATTTCTCGATTTCTGGATCGAAACTTTCAAGAATTCAATTAGTAGATCGGGTATTATGCATACAAGTGAAGAAGAAATTTTTTTTTTAAAAAAAAATTAATTAATAAAAGCAACTAAATTCGTTAACCGTTCCCCGGCAACGGCGCCAAAAACTTGGGCGTGTTGTCGCAGTACGCAAAACTTTATTTTATTTCCTTACTCGGTTTCAAAACTACAAATTAATGTAGAAGTGGTAAGTAAGGGTCGAACCCAAGAGGAACGGTGCTTAATCTAGTTGTCTTTATCAATTAATATAGAAAAGTGGGGGTTTTGAGAATTTTGAATGAAAATCAAATGAAAAAAGATAAGATCAAATAAAACAATTGAAATAAATATCTAGTTCTCAAGTTCGGTTGTGTCCACAACTTGTGTTTATCTTTCCCATGCAACGTGTTACTATTCCTTCTTCAATTTATCAACTCTCAATTAACCGAGAAGCTCTGATTAACGAATTCTTCCTTAAGTATATTAAGTTAAAAGTAAGCTCTTTAACTTAACATCTAGCTATTGGATAACCCTAAACAAGCTCTTAGGATTTAATGCAAAGCTAGTATGAAATGAACGAGAAGAATGAGTTGAATTAGATGAATAATTTCACAAGCTCGAATTAATGCATCTAAGTTGATTTGTTAATAAATATGCACGATATTCATTTGCTACTTTGGATTGGAATCTAATGACAATTACGGATCAAAAGTTTCAATCCTAGCAAGTAACTTAAATTTAAAGATTAATTGATTCAATTGGCCAAAGTGAATGCAATAATCACATAAACTCAAAACGGGTTTACAAGCATAACAAATCAACAAATTGAAGTAGAGGAATAGATAAAGCGTTACTAAAGAGTTAGAAAAGATAACAACATGTTAGTTGAACACAACGTCCCCTCGAACTAGATAGAAAAGTCTTAACTACTCATAATTGCGGGTTTCATACTTTTTAGCGAGTGTTCGCCTTGTATCACCACCACTATATGATAGATTATGCAAAATATAGTAAACAAGTAAATAAATACTAAGAAATAAATAGAGAAATAAAAAGGAAAAGAGAACTTAGCGAAGAATTGATCCTTGAATATGAAAAGCTAAAATCTTCAAGCTAAAACTAAGAACAAATGAAGAAGAAAATTTTATTGGAGAGAACTACTAGCTAATTCTCTTCTACTAAGTTGTGTATTTCCTTCCTTACAAATGCCTCTATTTATAGGCAAAATTTCACAAGAAAACATGATAAAAAATTGTACAACTACTCCATTATGATTCCACTAATTGGTAACCACCAAATCATGATCTTAAATTGCTCCATTAGTTTAAATATTGTATCATGGTATAGGTAAGCATCTTGGCTGAATTGTGCAATTGGAATTTCCTTTTTTTGATATTTTAATAGAAAGTTATGAATTTTCTACCAAAACATGGCCCAAGAAATCCTCCATTCACATCACTCTCGGTTTTGCCCATTTTTGACCATGATATAATCCGAATCATTTGAAGATGTCAACAACAAAGTTGTAGCCCTCTGAGTGTCCTTTCCAACAATATAAAGTGCAGGTCAATCCGAATTTTGTGGCAAAAGTTATGGTCAAATTACTGAACTGCGGCAGTAAATTCGAGCTACTGATTTTTTACGCTTTGTCCTTTCTCTTCAAATGGCCATAACTTTCACTAGAAAACTCCGATTTGGGATCCGACAAAAATGTAGAAATCCTCTTTTGATATTCTTTGATATTGGCACAAGAAAAATTGTAAAAACAACTTTTCATAAAATTGCATCGGAGGCCCTCCATCTTTGAATTTGCTTGCATTTCGGTCCCAAGTTCCCTTTTTGCTCCGTTTTTATCCATTTTGGCTCCTTTTGATTTCTTGTGACTCTAAACACACAATAAAAGGAAAACACATAAAAATAAACATATAATACTAATAAAACACACAAATACGTAAAATAGAAGAGTTATTTAAGTGCCTTTCTAGCACTTATCATCCGGTTATCATCAAGTAAGGGTAAAGGAGGATGATATTTCCAAGTCGGCGTTTAGTACTCGATATGGTCACTTTGAATTTCTTGTTATGCCTTTTGGCGTGACGAATGCTCCAGCAGTATTTATGGATCTCATGAATGGGGTCTTCAAGCCGTATTTGGATAAGTTTGTAATTGTTTTCATTGATGATATCCTGATTTATTCGAAAACTCAAGAGGAGCACAAGCAACATCTCCGAGTTGTTGTACAAACACTTCGAGAAGAGAAGTTGTATGCTAAGTTCTCGAAGTGTGAATTTTGGATGGATCAAGTGGTCTTTCTTGGGCATGTCGTGAGAAAGGAAGGCATTTCTGTGGACCCTAGTAAGATTGAAGCGGTTCTAAAGTGGCCACAACCGACTACTCCCACTGAAGTACGTAGTTTTGTGGGCTTAGCGGGATATTACCGTCGTTTTGTAAAGGATTTCGCTAAGCTTGCGGTGCCCCTTACACATCTAACCCGAAAGAATGTACTTTTCCGATGGACGGACGAGTGTAAACGTAGTTTTCAGGAGTTGAAGACTCGTCTCACAACGGCACCAGTATTAACGATCCCTGATGGCGTTAGTGTGTTCACCATTTACAGTGATGCTTCCCATCAAGGGCTTGGTTGTGTATTAATGCAGCATGAGAAAGTGATTCTTACGCTTCGCGCCAACTGAAGAGTTATGAGCGGAATTATCCGACACATGATTTGGAGCTAGCCGCGATTGTATTTGCGTTGAAGATTTGGAGACATTATCTTTATGGGGTGAAATGCGAAATTTATACGGACCACAAGAGTTTGAAGTACTTGTTCACTCAGAAAGATCTCAATATGCGCCAGCGTCGTTGGTTAGAGTTGGTGAAGAATTATGATTGTTCGATTCAGTACCATCCCGGGAAAGCAAATGTGGTAGCCGACGCTTTGAGTCGTAAAGAGCCAAAATTACGACCCCGAGAGTTGCAACGAGATATGGAGAAGTTTGATTTAGAGATCTTGGAACGAGAAGGAGCTCGATTGGCGGCTATGACTCTTCGGTCGACGTTACTTGATCGGATTAAAGATGGGCAGGAAAGTGATAATTGGGCAATCAAAAGGAAAAAACGACTCATGGAAAAGCCAAAGCCGGAATATCAAGTGCTGAATGGATTTTTGAAATACAAAGACCGGTATTATGTCCCGACGACATATAATCTTCGGCAAGAAATATGTGACGAGGCACATGTGACACCGTATACGCTTCACCCCGGTTCCACCAAGATGTATAGGGAAATACGGATGCTTTATTGGTGGCCCGGAATGAAACGAGATATTGCGGCGTATGTGGCAAGGTGTTTGATTTGCCAACAAGTGAAAGCCGAACACCAAAGGCCAGCAGGAACTCTCCAACCGCTTCCAATTCCCGAGTGGAAATGGGATGATATCACGATGGATTTTGTGAGTGCGTTGCCACGAACCAGCAAAGGATTTAATGCCATATGGGTTATAGTAGATCGACTCACCAAGTCCGCTCATTTCTTACCTATGAAAATGACATTTAACATGGAACAGTTGGCTCAACTCTACGTACAGGAAATTGTTAGATTGCATGGTGTACCGGCTACAGTTACTTCGGATCGTGACCCGAGGTATTTGTCCCATTTCTGGAAGGAGTTGCAAATGGTGTTAGGGACGAAACTTCAATTTAGTACGGCTTTTCATCCCCAGACCGATGGACAAACGGAGAGAACGATTCAAACTTTAGAAGATATGCTACGTTCTTGTGTCGTAGAATTTTCACACAGTTGGGATCGTCATCTTCCCTTGATTGAATTTGCGTACAATACCAGCTATCACACCTCCATTGGGATACCCCCGTACGAAGCATTGTATGGGCGGAAGTGTAGGTCGCCGTTATATTGGGACGAGGTCGGTGAAATGAAAGATTTGCGGCCCGAAATGATCCAAGATATGATTTCGGCGGTTGAGAAAATTAAGATCCGAATGAAAGCTTCGCAAGATCGCCAAAAGAGTTATGCTGATAATTGACGCCGTTCACTTGAATTTGGGATTGCAGAGAAAGTTTTTATTCGGATTTCGCCTATCAAACGACTTCTTCGATTTGGTAAACGAGGGAAGTTGACGCCACGATATATTGGTCCGTATGAGATTCTTGAAAGAATTGGAGAAGTAGCCTACCGGTTGCAGTTACCTACACATATGGCTCGTATCATAATGTATTCCATGTCTCGACTCTGAGGAAGTATATACCAGATCCATCTCATGTGTTACCGGATCTGTCGTTCGAAGAGAAACCAGTGCAAATTATTGCTCGGAGCGAGAAACAGCTACGAGGCAAACAAATACCGTTGGTTCGTATCCTATGGAGGAGCGCAACTGTGGAAGAAGAAACGTGGGAACGAGAAGATGGCATGAGGAAGCATTACCCAGAACTCTTTACAGGTAACAATTTCGGGGACGAAATTTATTTAAAGGGGGTAGATTGTAACGCCCCATCCGTTTATGCATGTGACTTATGATGTTATGTATGGTTGGAAGGTGATGACTGTGTGTTTGGACTATTTGTGACTTCGTGGTGATGCTATGTACGGTGTTAAGTGTCGAAACGGCCTCCCGAGCAAGAAACGAAGCCAAAGTAGGTATTCGGCGGTTCAATATTTACGGCCGTAAATGTATGGCTTACGGTCGTAATTATGTGTTTACGGCCGTAAGTGATGAAATGCAGAAATGTACCAAAACTTTCAGAGAGGTAATTACGGCCGTCTGGATTGTGCGTTACGGCCGTATTTTACTGGTTACGGCCGTAACATGTATTATTACGGCCGTAAGTGGTGAAGTGAAGGATGTGCATAGTTACAGAGAGTTTATTACGGCCGGATAACTTGGGGATATGGCCGTAACGATGGGTTTACGGCCGTAATATATATGGTTACGGCCGTAATGATTGAAGGGTGAGATGTATGGATTTACAGAGGTTTCATTACGGGCGTATTATACTGTGGGTACGGCCGTATCGTATGGGTTACGGCCGTAAGTTTGGAAGTTATGGCCGTAAATGTGTGAGTTACGGCCGTAATTTTAGTGAGTTTATGTTTGCTTCTGAGTTTAAGGTCGGAGACGAAAAGCAGAAGTATAATGCATTGAAAAGAGAATCTCTGCTTCTAGAACAATTGGGATGATTTGCTCGTGGAGTTTGAAATGTGTGATAAGCACAAGGAAGCGGATGCAAAATATAAGTTAGGGTTTCTCACTATTCTGATGCATGTGGTTTTAGCCTCAGAATGTAGAACTCAAGTTGATTTGAGGTAATTCAATCTGGTTGAAGATGTAGCTAAGTTCAACAGCTATCAATGGGGAAATAGATCCTACACACAAACTATTAAGGTGTTCAACCACGACTCATTGAAGATTGACCATGCTACGAAGAAAATATCTTATTCAGTACATGGATTTCCCATTGCCATCATGGTAGTTTTAGTTCAAATTCCCTACGTTTTATTGTTTTTTAAACCAAAAAAATCCATTGATATTGGTAATTGATTTTGTATACAGATTTGGGCATTTGAAGCAATTCCGGAGTTTGGAAGGAAGTTTGCCACATTTGGTCCTTTATATTCACTACCAAGAATGGTTGCTTGGAAGATGGAAAAACAGCTTAGGGCTGAATCCATCGACTTATTTTTGAAGAGTGGAGATGTATGTATGCTTGCATACAATGTTTCTGTCATTACTTCTTTTTCTTACATGTTATTTTTTATTTTCATTACCATCTTTAAGAATATAACTCATTGATAGCTGCAATCTAGGTTGAAGTTCTTCGAACATTAGAGGCAAATGATGATGAACTCGAGGCATCTTACTTCAAAGAGTTTACAGTTCCTAATGATGAAGACGACGATGTGTCAAACACTGCATTGCATGTAACGCCCCGTCCGTTTATGCATGTGACTTATGATGTTATGTATGGTTGGAAGGTGATGACTGTGTGTTTGGACTATTTGTGACTTCGTTGTGATGCTATGTACGGTGTTAAGTGTCGAAACGGCCTCCCGAGCAAGAAACGAAGCTAAAGTGGGTATTCGGCGGTTCAATATTTACGGCCGTAAATGTATGGCTTACGGCCGTAATTATGTGTTTACGGCTGTAAGGGATGTTTTTACGGCCGTAAGTGATGAAATGCAGAAATGTACCAAAACTTTCGGAGAGGTAATTACGGCCGTATTTTCGTTTACCAGAATAACATGTATTATTACCGCCGTAAGTGGTGAAGTGAAGGATGTGCATAGTTACTGAGAGAGTTTATTACAGTAGGACAACTTGGGGATACGACCGTAACGATGGGTTTACTGGTAATATATATGGTTACGCCATAATGATTGAAGGGTGAGATGTATGGATTTACTGAGGTTTCATTACGGGCGTATTATCGTGGGTACGGCCGTATCGTATGGGTTATGGCCGTAATGTTTTGGGTTCTGGCCGTAAGTTTGGAAGTTACTAGTAAATGTGTGAGTTACTGGCCGTAATTTTAGGTCGGCAGAACGTTGGATAGGGTTTATACACGTTGGCTCGGCCTTTTTCCATCATTTTCGACCCCCAACTCGCCAAAACCCTAGAGAACAAGTCTCAAGGTGATTTCAAAGATTTGGCATGGTCTTTGGCTTGTAGATCATTTACCACTTCAAGTTACCACCTTTGAATCAACAAGAAGGAAAGAAGGAGAAGAAGTTATTCACCCAACCTTCTAGCTTGATTTCTTGTCCTTTTGAGGTAGGTTTGAGATGAATTACCTATGTAGGAGGTAAGTAGATACTCGAATAAGCTTTAGGTAGCTAAGTATGCAAGTTCCCTTGGCTATTTTCATAGTTTTGGCAAAGTATGATATGTCTAGCATGATGTGGTGATTCCTATATGGTTTAGATGCTCTAGCCTTCGTTTATGTTCTTTATGACATACTTATGTTGCCAAAATGCTATGATGTGAATGACGAGTCCATGGGAGACTGAAGTAATGGTGCATTGCATTCATATGTGACGTGTGTTTGAATTGGGTTGCCTATCATGTGTTGCATAAATGTTAAAGTTACGACCAATTATGGGGACCTACGCCCAATGAATGATATGTCGGTCTAATGGGGACCACGCCCAATGATCGATGTATTGGCCTCATGGGGACCTACGCCCAATGATGTCAAGAGGTCGGCCAAATGTTTATGGCGGGCGCCAATGTTAACACATGATTCGCAACGGGCCCTAGATAAATGTGTGATGTCCATATGCATAGTGTCTCTCCCTACTGAGTCATTTTGACTCATGTGTGCTCTTTTACGTGTTGTAGATGATGCCGCGAGTAGGAGGCAGGCTGGAGGTGGCGCAGAGTCCTCTCGCGCGTGAGCTTGTCGACGTGTGGAAAAGGGGAAAGGAAAAGATTTTGGGGTCACGTGTGTGTGTAATATAAACTCTCTTGTAAACTATTACCTTATATGTATGTGAATTAAACTTCTTGGGCGGACATGGAGTGTTTTAAAATACTTTAACTCGCTAACGTTACGTAGGTAACGCCGTCTCTAGTACGATACCGCTGACGTACTGGGGAGGGTGTTGCATTGCATGATGAAGAAGACAAATAGGTGGAAGAGAATATGCATTTTACTTCACCTTGCGATGATCAACCCGTTCCACCTCAACCTCATCCTCCTTTTGAGGCAAGAAATATTAAACAATTAGTGAGGCAAGTAGTAAAAGATGAGATGAGAGCATTTGGCGCAGAGATGGAGATAAAGATGGACACGTTTTTAGAGTCGCTTAAAATAGCCATCTTTCAATCAAATGACACCTCACTTGGCCGTGCTACGTGTAGAGTTGGCAATGGATTGGGTTCGGATCCGATCGACCTAATCCAAATCCAAATCCAAATCAATCACCCCGATCCAAATCCAAATCCAAATGCAAATTCCTTGGATTAGATTCGGATTAAATCGGATTGGATCGGATCGGATTAAGAAAAAAATCCAAATACAATCCATATTAGTATAAATTTTTATAAAAAAATAAAAAATAATAAAAATAAAATTAAAAAATAAAAAATCAATTCGAATCGGATCGGATCGGATGGGATCAGGCCTAATCCGATCCAAATCCAAATCTGTTTCGGATTGATCGATCCACGGATCGTCGGATTGGCAAAAAATTGCTACATTCGGATTGGGTATCCATCGGATTTGGATCGGATCGGATTTTTCTGCCATCATTGGCTACGTGTGATGGGACGAAAGTGAATGAGGATAAAGGTTATCAAGAAAATAAGGTAGATAATGCTTTTAGAGGTACAGAAGTAGCTGATGAAAAGACAGATGGAGTCGAATGAAACAAAAGTACATGAATGGTAGTATTTTTGTCCTTTTTTGCAATAAATTGTTGTAAATAATCAATTAACTTTCTTGTTATGATTTGTAGACATGGTGACTGGTTTGCCATCTGCCACAGCTATTTGCCGAAGAAGGAATCGTGAATTCAATGTAGGCAATTTGGCGAGCAAATGGCATACTGTTCTTGACACGCCAAAGAAGTCCATGGAAGATATGCATGTGCATTATTTATCTATGAAGCAATAATTCATAAGCTTAGAATGTGAAGATGAGTCATTGATGTAATATGAGATAATGACAATGCTATTCCAGTTGGGGAAGCAGCTCAAGAAAAGAGAACTAGAGTCGCTGAAAGAGAAACTGGGGACGTGAACCCTGACGGTGAAGATGATGTACTGGCTGAAGACTGTGTCTCCGAAGATGAAGAATCGCCAATGGTCACTAGGAAGCATTCACTTGACCTTGATGAAAGTATGTAATATTCAAATATGTTCTCGACGTTCTTCTAGCGAATCAGTAACTAGTTATTCCGTACTATTTTGTAGGCATTATGTTGAACCCATTATCTGCCATTGTTCCATATCAAAGACGGCAGCTGTGGAGTATGGATATCGAGAAGAAGGCATTGAATTTAGAAAATGTTGGCAATATTTCGAAGAAAAAGCTCTTGACTACTCCAGAAAATACCAAAGAGCAAGAACTAGGTACACACATATAAGATGACTACCTATGTTATTCGAATATGGCTTAAATTTTTTGAATTCATTAGTTTAACCACATTTGATTATGAAGAGATTGATGTGGAGCCCATTGAGATCGGTAGTTATTGCGTACTATTTCATAGGCATTGTGTCGATTCCATTATCTGCCATTGTGCTATATCAAAGACGATAGTGATGGAAATGGGTCGGGTCGGGTCACCATACCCGAACCCCATAATCGAACCGAACCACTAGTAATTCGGGTCGGTCCAGTTCGGGTATCCGTTCGGGTAAGCTTTTATACCCGAATGGGTACCCGTCTACCCATTTTTTCCTTTTAAAGACAATTTTGACCAACACATTCGCAATTCACAAATACTACAAGATCACCTATAAAATGTAAAATATAAAATATCAAAATTGGATATTTTGCACAAACAGAAATAATCTGTGTTCTACCTCTATTGTACTATTCTAATTTCTAAAAGATTAAACTTTTAAAGGCCAAAATCAAAATTAAAATTAAAATATTACATAACTTCACTCCCCAGTTCAAATACCAAAGTTCATTAGTTCAAACAATCAACTTCTAGGGTTGAATTTAGAATTTAGAACACCAAAGTCTCGTAGGCAAAATTAAGAATACACAATAACACACTTGAAAATTAATCTCTATTTTTATTCATTTAATTTTTTTTTGGGAAAAAAAGTATTTAGGTATTCTGTTCGGGTTCGGGTATGACGCTAAAATCCATATCCGTCTCGAGTTTTACTATCAAAAACCATATCCAATCCGTTGATCCATCGATTCGGGTTTTTTCGATCCGTTCAGCTCAAGTACCCGCAGTTTTCGGGTTTCTCGGGTTGTTTTGCCATTCCTAAAAGATGGCAGCTGTGGAGTATGGATATCGAGAAGAAGACATTGAATTTAGAAAATGTTGGCAATATTTTGGAGAGAAAACTCGTGACTACTCCAGACAATTCCAGGGAGCATGAACCAGGTGTACACATATAAGATGACCGCTCATGTTATTCGAATGGGGCTTAAATTTTTTTAATTCATTAGTCTAAACACATTTAATTATGAAGATATCGATGTGGAGCCCATTGAGATTGGTAGTTATTGCGTACTATTTAATAGGCATTATGTAAAACCCATTATCTGCCATTGTTCCATATCAAATACGACAGCTGTGGAGTATAGATATCAAGAAGGCATTGAATTTAGAAAATGTTGGTAATATTTCAGAGAGAGAGCTCGTGACTACTCCAAATAATACCAAGGAGCATGAACCAGGTACACACATATAAGATGACTGCCAATGTTATTCGAATAGGGCTTAAATTTTTTGAATTCATTAGTTTAACCGCATTTAATTATGAAGACAGCGATGTGGAGCGCATTGAGATCGGTAGTGATACACCAGAGTCTACTAAAGGTAAGGGGTGTCCCATGAAGAGGAAGGAAGCTGTATTACATTCCCCATGGATAAATCTTACAAAAAGAAGAAGATTTCGAAATATCATTGCCTATGATCGATTCAGAGCAGTAGATTCGGCTAAACTTGATGATCTCAAGAAGTGGTTGTCAGGCACTTCAGATGGGTAACTTATTGTAAAGGCTTGTGTTTGTCCTATTAACAGCATAGCGTGTAATACTTATCACACATAATATCATATTTATTTTTTTGTCTTCCTAGGGATGAAGTCGAATTGACTACTGGTGATGCAAGCAAATGGTTTTTCAAAGAGCTTGTTAGGGTTGATAGATGGCTTAGAGACGATGTATGTACTTAATGGTGTGGTTAAGATATTAATTTGTAAGCCAATATAACTTACTTATGTATCTAATAAGAGTTTTTACTTGTAGCACATGGATGCAGCAGTTTACAACATAAGAGTCCGAGCTAAAACTTTCCCGGGTCTGTTTAGACAAGATTGCGCAATCTTGGACTCCAACTTCGTCAATATACGAGGATCTATTTTGGGCAGAAGTCAAATACCAAATCTTCTGAGCCCCCACAATTTGACAAAGCCTTAGTGAACTCATGAAAGGGAATGTATCAGGTTTTAGCAGACCATGGGGTAAATGTACTACGTTGTATGTTCCTTTCTGTAATGAGAACAGGGACCGTTGGCTTGAATTGGAGATTGATCTTACGGGTAGATGCATCTATGTATACGATAGTCCCCCGAGCATTTTGCGGCAAGAATAACTTAAATGGGAAATGAAGCCTTTGCAGGATGTCCTACCGCTGTTAATGAGATTGGTGCATGAAGATGGGGACTACAGTACAAAAGAGTTTTCTATGAAGCACTTGAAAGCTCCGAGCCAAACAAATGGGTATAAATCGCATATTTGGTAAAGCTATGTAAATTTATGTATTGATACTAGAGTTGGCAATGGATCGGGTTCGAATCGAATCGGCCCAATCCAAATCCAAATCCAAATCAATTACCCCAATCCAAATCTAAATTTCTTGGATCGAATTTGAATCCGATTGGCTAGGATCGGATAAAAAAAAAATCCAAATATGATCCATATTGTTATAACTTTTTTTTCAAATTTTTAAATATCAATTGCATAATTAAACATCTGAGAATCCAAAACGGATAATTTAAGAGTTAAGACAATCCAAAATAATAAAAAGAAATAAATAAATAAATAACAAACAAACACATTAGTTTTCATCTTCATAAGTTCGTCTTCATGACTTAAAAAAAAATACTTCATCTTCATGGAATTAGAAGTCAAAAATAAAAGCGCTCACGTTTGAGTTAGATGTGCTTTCATGCAATAAGAAATTAAGAAACAAATATTATATTAAATATTATCAAATTATTGTAATTGACATATTAATGTAACGAAAACTAAACTTATCATTCCCTAATCAAGTTCCTCATCTTTTTAACCCTAATGAAAGTATATTTTATATAAAAAAATCAATTCGATTCCAAATCCAAATTCGTCTCGGATCAGTCGATCCACGGATAGTCGGATCGGCAAACTCCATTCGGATCGAGTATCCATCGGATTTGGATCGGATCGAATTTTTCTGCCATCACTGATTGATACACTTAATAAACTTATGGATATGGTATGTATTATTTGTAGGTCAGATTGTAGGATGTTTACAATCAAGTTCATCGAATTTCTACAGGCCAGGTTGGATATAAAAGGCGTGTATGATAAACATATGCCTGGTTGGCGGGAAAAAATGGCAGCTGAGATATTTGCTTCCCATTTTGATCCTTAGTGCGCAATGTATGATGTAGGAGTTCATATAGTGTAGGAGATCTTTTGGCTAAACATGTGAAAGTAATCTTTTGTTAGAATGTGTATAAGTAATGTTTTCACACAATATAAGGTTTTATTTTATGTCTTTGCATAGCTTCTATTGTGGGATATCTAGTAGTTTCCTTTTCTTTTTCTTCTTCTTTTTTTTATGGGGTGTTGACGGTAAAGACGAGTGTTGAAACTATGTTTGAATGGTAAAGCAATTGAGCGATGACGACATATGTTTCGTTATTCTGAACTCAGAACGATTGAACAATCGTTATGGCTAATCCACATTCGTTATGGTTAAATCAACTTTCATTATCACTCAATCAACTTTCGTTATAGTTCAATCCACTTTCGATATCACTCAATCAACTTTCGTTATGACTACATCAACTTTCGTTATAGCTAAATCAACTTTCGCTATCACTCAATCAACATTCGTGCTAATCCACTTTTGTTGTGACTCAATCACCTCTTGGTATGGCTATATCAACTTTCGTTATCACTCAGTCAACTTTCATTATGACTAAACCATCTTTCGTTCTGGCCAAATCGACTTTCGTTACCACTCAATCAACTTTCGTTATTACCCAAGCAACTTTCGTCATCACAAAATCAACTTTCATTATCACTCAGTCAACTTTCATTATCACCGAAACAACTTTCAATATCATTCAATCAACTTTCGTTGTCAATAAATCAATGTTCGTTATCACTAAATGAACTTTCGTTATCACTCAATCAACTTTCGTTATGACTCTATCAACTTTCGTCATGGCTAAACCATCTTTCGCTATGGCTAAATTGAATTTCGTTACTACTCAATCAACTTTCGTTATCATTCAATCAACTTTCACTATCACCCAAACAACTTTCGTTATCACAAAATCAACTTTCGTTATCATTCAATCAACTTTCGTTATTACTCAGTCAACTTTCGTTATCACCCAAACAACTTTGGTTATCAAAAAATCAACTTTCATTATCACAAAATCAACTTTCGTTATTAGTAAATCCATGTTTGTTATCACTCAACCAAATTTCGTTATCACACAATCAACTTCCGTTACTACTTAATTAACTCTGGTTATGACTCAATCAACTCTCGTTATAACTATATCAACTTTTGTTATCACTCAATCAATTTTCATTATCAATCAATCAACTTTTCGTTTTCACTAAATCAACTTTCGCTATCCATGAATCATCTATAGTTTTGTCATCTCGGGGTTTGGGATAACTAGTTGGGACATCCCATCGGTAACAATATGCTAAATTAACCAACTATCGTGATATAATCGCTAAATCGCAAAACAAGTCCATGATATCATAATCAATCAACTTTCGTTACCACTAAACTAACTACCGTTATCATAATCGGTAAATCAAATCACATTTTTTTTGCAAGTAGATTGTCAAGCCCTTGTTATTCCAAGGCATGTGTCATTATCACTAAATCAACAATGCTTTTGACATCTTGCGATTGGATAACTAATTAGGATGGAGTGCAAATCATTTTTAACTCGTCGTTCAATTCCAATGTTAAATGGGCACATTGGATAACACGCTTTATCACCGTTCGAGTCATGCCCCAAGGTTTGGAGTTTACGAATTTGGGATTTGTATGCTGGGGTTTAGGTTTGGGGTTTGTCGACATGGTTTGGGGTTTGGGGTTGGGATTGGAGTTTGGGGATGGACATCTTAGGGGTTTGGGGTTGGGGTTTGGGGATTGTGGATAGGGTTTGGGGTATGGATTTAAGGTTTAGAGTCTGGTAAACATTTGGGGTTTACTATTTGGTTTTATGGTATGGTGTTGGATTTCTACTAGTAATATGGTGATCTGAACTTCACAATTATTTAAAAAACCAGAGTATATGAAAAGTAATGGTTCTTTCGTGATAACATTGCAGGGACGATAAAGCGATAGTTGATTTAGTGATAACAAAATTTGATTTCGTGCTAATGAAGGTTTATGTAGTGGTAATGAAAGTTGAATGAGTGATAATGAAGGTTGGTTGAATGATAACGAAAGTTGATTTCGTCATATGGAAACTTGATTTAGTGATAACCAAAGTTGATGCCCCTACAACGAAACTTGCTTTAGTGATACCGAAAGTTTGATTCCTAATAACGAAAGTTGGTTTAGTGATAACGAAATTTGGTTCCACTATAACGAAAGGTGATTGAGTAATAACAAAAGGTGATTGAGTGATAACGAAAGTTGATTCCACTATAACGAAAGTTGATTGAGTAATAACGAAAGTTGATTAAGTGATAACGAAAGTTCATGCCACTATAACAAAAGTTGATTCCACTATAACGAAAGTTGATTGATCGATAATGAAAATTTATCTAGTAATAAGGAAAGATGACCGATTGATAACGAAAGTTCAGTGAGTGATAATGAATGTTGATTTACGGATAACGAAAGTTGATTTAGACTCAACTAAATTTGATTGAGTAATAATGGAAGTTGATTGAGTGATAACGAAAGTTGGTTGAGTGATAACGAAAGTTGATTTACTGATAACGATAGATGATTTAGTCATAACGAAAGTTGATTTAGTGATAATGAAAGTCGATTTAGTGATCACGAAAGTTGATGCCCCTATAACGAAAGTTGATTTATTGATAATGAAAGTTGATTCCCCTATAGCTAAAGTCGATTCCCCTGTAACAAAAGTTGATTTAGTCGTAACGAAATTTGATTTTGGTGATAACAAAAGTTGATATCGTCATATAATAAAAGACGGTTAGTCGTAACGAAAGTTGATTGAATGACAACGATAGTAGATTAGCCATAACCAAAGTTAATTGAGCCATAACGAAGCTTGGTTTTTGCTATAAGTACCTGTTTTTATGTACTACTTCCACCGATGCATAACACAAATAGTTGTAAGAACAAAAAAATATACATAACAATACCAGAACAATCTCGATACAGCTAGAACGACTGTTCATTCGTGATGTTCAAACCACGTTAATTTTACAATTTTCCACACCTTCAAGTACGTAAAATGCATTGCTCCAAACATTTTTAAAGGTCAACACATTGGAAACACGACAAAAAATGAGATCAACCAAAAAATAACTAAGTGACTACATAGTTCACTTCACTGTGGTACCTCTTTACACTTACCACGGTTATGGTCGGGATTAGTACACCTACTACACTTACGCACCTTTCGAGGCTCACTAGTAGACTTTTTTCGAGGCTCACCAACTGATTTCTTTATTTCTCTTGAAGGACGACCCCTTAAACGTTGTGACAATGGAGGCAATACAATTCTTAACTTGACATGCTCTGGAATTATCCAATCGTCCTCATTTGGCAAAGGGTAAATAGCGTCTGAATATAAGTCTCTCTAACAAGAACTCGTATAAAATTTGGAGCAAAAGCTATATCCATTCTCATTCAAAAATCTGATCGTAGCAATAGCATGTGCACATGGAAACTGGTCCATTTCAAATTTTCTACACATACATTTCCCTTCGTCCAAGTAAACTACGTGGTTCCTGGTACGTCCAACAACTTGGAAAACAGTCGGGGATACATAACTCACCTCCATCCCATCTGATTCGTTGTACCTGGTGCGCAACTTCTCCTCCAAAGGTGGGGTGAGGAAGCTACTGCATTTTTCTGCCCGAACGTGTCTTTCATGGAACCATCTCTGCCAATGCCTCTCGATATGCTCAATCAAACCAAGAATTGGAAAGTTCCATGCATTCTTTAGCATAGAGTTTATTGATTCGACATTGTTTGTCATCATTATATTGAAATAAGTTGCTTCAAAATGTGCTCTAGCCCAATGGTGTAAACCAACTCTCTCTAGTATCCTTTAATACCCTCATGCCTACTGCATAATGCTGCCATATTAGTTTCAAAATGAGGCATTGAATAAGCTTCTGTTGTTGCCCAAAACAATTCATCCAATTTGAGTATTGGAAACTCAGTTTTTTATGTTTCTTAACAAATGATAATTGCAATACCCATGATGTGCATGCTCAAACACTCCCTGAAAAACACTTGGGATGTTGGTGCCCTTATCAGAAACAATAACAAGATCTGAAGTATCGCCTGTAATTTCTCTCAAGTTTCGAAAGAAAAAAGTCCAAGAAGTACTATTCTCCAAGTCCAATATGGCCCATGCAAGTGGATAAATTTGAAAATTTGCATCTTGACTTGTTGCAATAAGTAGGGCACCTTCGTATCTGGCTGTCAAGAATGTCCCATCAACAGATATTACTCTTCTAATTGAAGTGCGAAATCCATGAATACACTGTCCTAAAGCAATGAAACAATACTTGAAATTCCCATCTTCACCTGTTTCAATGAATGTCGACGTCCCAGGGTTTTTTTTCCCTCCAACACATAACAGTATTGCAGGAGCTTTGCATGACTTTCTTCTGGCCACCCTCGAATCAAACCATATCCATGGCGCTTTGCCATAAATGCCTTGGTATAGCTTAGAGTAATCCCGGACTTCCGATGAATGTCACTAATAATGTCTTTCAGTCTATAAATCGTATTGACATCTCTATAATTTTCGGCAATATGCTTCCCAATTAGCTAATACATTGCATGCCTGTGATCTTTACGTCGTACACTCATGGAGCAACTGTGATGGCCAACATACTTCCGAACTTTGAAGATTTCTGCACCTTTGATCTTCACTGCCCTCAAATGCCAATTACAGTTATTTTCAATACATGTAATCACATACAAGGTCTTAGTTGATTTTACCACTCTAAATTTGAAATGGCGCGTCAATGCTAGCTCCAAAAGTTTTGCAATTAAATCTTTTTTGGATGGAAATAGACTATTGCATTGCAAATCTTGACTCCCTGGGATCCTTACTGAGGATGAACAGGGAAGCGCACTTATAGATGAACTTGACTTTCGAACTGTAACATCTTCTGTTGACAAATTCTCATGGCCCTTCTCTATCGCAGAAACTGTTTCTCTTACGTTTTCACACTTGGGGTTTTCCTCAATAACCTTCAATGCATCCCATTCAACAAAATTTCCATCTATATAAGATTCGTTGTGAGATCATCATCATTCTGCACAAAATCTGTAATACTATCAATATATTCAACTTCCACCTTTTCATGATTTATTGACCCTTAGTCACTACAATAAAAAACTTGAACTTATGTTGGTACAGTCTCGGCATTTTTTCCAATCTCCTCCAAACTATGATCTCCACCTTCATCTTCAGCCGTCTTTTTCACAAGTATCACGCAAAGAGGATGTTCTTCACAAATGGACATATACCACTTCACTTTGTTATCGAAGTCAATCTTCACCGGGGAAACTGGAAATCTAGACATCTTCGAATTAAGGGACCTTAACTCTAATCGAAACGAATTGTTTTCCAACTTTACGAGGTCCCAAACCAGATTATAGAGCTCCAAAAAAGAAATGTTGTCGAAAATATAAACTGGATTGATATTCTCTTCACTGTTCTTCATATATTTCCATGTCCACGTGCCTTCATTACTCTTTTCAAACTCAATAAAGTGACATACTTGTATCCACACCATCTTCGTAGAACCGACGGCTGCAAACAAGCAAAAAAAAATCACAAATATTACTTCAATGAACTAGAATATACCTGAATCACGTGACATTTTAACTTAATCAATTTTGGTTATGGCTAGTCCACTTTCGTTATGGCCAAATCAACTTTCGTTACCATTCAATCAACATTCATTATAATTTAATTAACTTTCGTTATCACTCAATCAACTTTCGTTATGCCTAACCATCTTTCGTTATGACTATATCAACTTTCGTTATCACTCAGGCAACTTTTGTTATCACAAAATCAACCTTCGTTTTGACTAAATCGACATTCGTTTTGACTAAATCAAGTTTCGTTATGACTACATCAACTTTCGTTATAGCTAAATCAATTTTTGTTATGACTCAATCAACATTTGTAATGGCTAATCCACTTTCGTTATAGCTAAATCAACTTTACTTACGGCAAAAACAACTTTCATTATGACTCAATCAACTTTGGTTATGGCTAATCCACTTTCATTATGGCTAAATCAACTTTCGCTACCACTCAATTAACTTTCGTTATCATTCAATGAACTTTCGTTACCACTTAATCAACTTTCGTTACCACTTAATCAACTTTCGTTATCACTCAATCAACTTTTGTTATCACCCAATCAACTTTCGTCATCACAAAATCAACTTTCTTTATAGGGGAATCAACTTTTGTTATCACACTAACTCAACTATCATTATCACTCGATCAACGTTTTTATGACTGAATCATCTATCATTATCGGTAAATCAGCATTCATTATCACTCAACAAACTTTCGTTACCATTTAACCAACTTTCTTTTTCACTCAATCAGCTTCCGGTATCACTTAATCAACTTCCGTTACTACTCAATCAACTTTCGTTATCAGTAAATCAACATTCTTTATGCAGTGTCGTTATGCATTACACAATAAACTAGTAAAATCGTTATACCTAATGTATAATCACTCATTGCATATATGTGATACTCAAGATATAAATCATGAAAATATGTGACATTTAGTTGAGAGTTTAAAAAATAGACCGTCGAACAGATAATGAATACATTATCATTATGCCTAAAAGATCATGACTGCATAGTCGTTATGGTTAATATACTCTTACTGCAATAAAAATATATCATACTGAGCTGGAGAACATGAAAATATAACACCTTTGCATTGAGAATCATGAAATCAAAATAATGCTATCTACGCAAGAGATAACGAATGCAGTTTCGTTATGCATAACACATAACGACTATACAATAGTTATCATTAGTATTTAATTTTTACAACATCATCATATAGAGATCATGAAAATTATACAAAATCAAGAAGGTCAAGATGATTACCAAGTAGAACTAGTAAGAAAACCTAAGAAAACCTTCCAATTTGCTCATTTCTTCAAATCTTTTCACTCTTCTTCTCAAGCACCAAAAGAGGATCTTTTATAGATCGTCACCCACCTATATAAGCTTCCAACAACATGAATTTCAAGTTTCTACAAGTAAAATGATAGAGGAAGAAGTTTTTTTTAGTATAAAAAATGGATTAAATGAACCAAAGTGAAGAGGAATGAAACGTACATATGATGAGGAGGGTTATTCAAAAATAAAAAAGAAACAAAAATAAAAGGGTATTTTAGTTATTTGCAAAATTTCTTTTACCATTATTTAAATTGAATGTCATTTGTACAATAATTAGTTTTGAGTAGGTTTTTAGAATAATTTTGATGTTTGACTAACCCTAATAAACAATGAGCCCGGAAAATATATGAACATATATGGCTATATATGTTATTTTAATTGTGATTATTTCAGTAAATAAAATGTGGGTTTATTCTATACACAATAAATTTTCACTAATTTTCATTAATTTTTTCTTTTTCATTATTTTCGATTACTCTTTGTAACTATTTTATATTTTTTAATATATTTTTCTGAAATTTTAATTATATATTTAATACATCGTTCGAATAAATTAAAAAAATTATTATGTAAAGAACCCTTGTGTGACATTTTTTTTTTTTTATAGTGTATATATAATTATCTTTTTCTACAAATCTGCCCTTCCCTTTAAAATAAAACACGCTATAAAAATTCCCCTTCCATTTTAGGCATCTTCTCTGTCTCTCTTACACGTCTCTCTCTCCCTATTCTTGCGTTCTACAACTCGATTCTTGAAAGAAAGGCGAGAGGAAAAAAGAAAAAAAGAAAAAGAGAAGTAAAGAAAAGGAGGAGTCATGAATACAGCTACAAGCACTTTTGTAATCAGATGGATAAATTTTCTCACAATGGTATATGCTTTCTTCTTCTGCAATTTTCCCTAGATTTCACTGAATATATGTGCTACTTCACTGTTGTTTGAACTTCGTTTTTACTTTTATTTGTGTTAGTAAATAACTATTTTTCCTTTGTTCGGTAATTTACTTTTTCTTGTTTATTATTAATTTTTCCTTGAATGGGTTTATTTTCTTTACTTTGAAATCACCTCTTAGTGTTGGGAATGTCATTAAATGTCTATTTTAGTGTGGTTATATGGAACTTCAAGTGAAGTTCTGGGTAAAATTTTACTGTTTTTTAGGACACTGCTTACCATTAGTTTAATTAGTGGTTAAATATGGAGAACAATCTTTACACTTGAAGTAATTTGTTTGCAGTTATTAGCTATTGGAGTAATGGGTTTTGGGGTGTGGATGAGCACCCATCATGACGGCTGTAGGAAAGCTCTCACAATTCCCGTTCTTGGCCTTGGAGCCGCAATCTTCCTAATGTGAACTTCTATTTTTCTATAAGCAAATCCTTGTTTTCTAACATTTTGTTTTACTGATATTGTCTCTAAGTTGCAGAATGTATTGTTTATAACAATTTTCAGATCGATAATTGGATTCATTGGTGCTTTGAAGAACAACTCCATCCTATTGTGGATTGTATCCTTATAGTGTTAGGATACAAATTTTTACAAATTTTTATGGATTTTTATGAGAAGTAGGACAGAGAATTAGTGGAGTTGAATGGTAGAAATTTGTGTAGTACATGTAGGTTCCACAGAATATGTAGATGTGATTGGCTTGACCAAATAAAGAATGAATTAAAATGTGTGAAAACTTATAAAAATTTGTTCCCTAGCGTGCGAGCATTGTCCATTTTAGTCGCTATGTATTTCTAGTTGGATTTTCCTTAGCTTGTGATTCCCAGTATCTCATCTTGCTCTGCATTGTTGTGGTAGCTATATTGGTCTTCACGGTTTTGGCGTAAGTATATTTTTTCTTTTCAATTTATTCATTATTATTTATTGATGCAGAGTTACCATCTCATTAGTCATTTTTTGGGTTGCTTCTTGAAGCTCTTTCATTTTATGTAACAAATATTTCAGGTTTATTGTAACAAATAATGGCTCAGGTCATACTGCATCTGGTTTAAGGTAAACTTTTTTATTTCATTATCTCTTGATAATATGGCTTTAGCTTGGTGTAATCTTTCTTTTTTTCTTTTTTTCCTTTTTTTCTTTTCTTTTTTTTTTTTTTGTCTTGTTTATAAAAAGGTATAAAGAATATCAACTGCAAGATTACAGCTCTTGGTTTCTGAAACAAGTAAGGATCCATTTTTACATTCTTAATTGGTTGTGTGATATGCTCATTTGCTGGCTCCTATGTTTCAGCTTAACAATTCCCACAACTGGAATCACCTAAGGAGTTGTCTTGTGAAGTCTCATGATTGCAATAACCTTTCAAAAAAATACAAGGTACTCATTGTCCTATTTTCATCTTACTAGGCTAGAAATGAATGTATCTTACTGTTTCGCATGTTTATTTCAGACATTAAAGCAATTCAAATCAGCACAACTAAGCCCCATAGAAGCTGGTTGCTGCCGACCGCCTTCTGAGTATGTGCCTTGTACTTATTAACTACTTTCATAATTATTCCCCATGTTTGGCTGCTCTTAGTAAAGTAAATTACTCAAACATGCTCATAAGTTCATTCCTTGTGTGCGCGTGTGTGTGTGTTTCATTTCTTATTGCTGATGTAGCATAATTGGGGTTAATATATCCTTAACATTTTTATAAATTTTAGGTGTGGTTATCCTGTTGTGAATGCCTCTTTCTACGACTTGAGCTTTCATCCAATAAGTTCTAACAAGGATTGCAGACTTTACAAAAACGCCAAGGCCGTGAAGTGCTATAATTGCGATTCGTGCAAGTAAATATCACTCTCCATCTCTGTTTAAGTTTTTGGAAAATTCTTACTTTTGATTCTATTGCTTTAATGTTGTTATGCAGGGCTGGAGTCGCACAATACATGAAAATTGAATGGCGGGTAGTTGCAATCTTTAATGTTGTTCTCTTTGTTGTCTTGGTAAACCGCCATCTCTCAATACTCTCCCTTATAAATTCAATGTTGTACATCATACATAATTGCAGTACTGATTTGAAATATGTGGTTAATATTGGAGTTTGACTTTGGTTGACTGGGTAGTAGGAGGTGATTTTGGATGGTTCCCATGCTCGCTTTATTTATTTATTATATATATTGTGTTTGTTTTGTATGCTATGGTTTTCTGCATCTTTTTGACTATTATATAATATTCGTAGCGGCTTCTGGTTGTTTCAGTCAGTTATCTACTTTGTGGGATGTTGTGCAAGACGAAACGCTGCAGGGAGCCAATCTAAATTGTGAAAACGGATGATCGTCTTCATTGTCATCTCCTCGTATCTTTGGTGAAAGCTTGCTGATGAGAAAAACGTGCTTCTATATCTTTGTCATGTGTGTAAAGCCTCCTAACTCCTATGAATGTGAAATTTCTACATCCGTTTCTTAAATTAATGGCACCATTTTGGTTGAAAATACTCAAAATAGAGTCAAAATTGCTCTCGGTATATCAGTTATGTTCCAATGCCAGCAGTTGGCATGCCTACGCTCGGAAAAAAAAATCGTAGGATCCACACGGATCCTCCACCATCAGGGGGTAGTTATGTATTATTCATCTCATCTAACGTAGATACCAAAAAAATTAAAAGAATAAAAAAATAAAAAAAATTTAGCTGGATGACGTGGCGCCCTATGGAGGCGTGGGGGCATGCCCACAGTGGATAGGTGAACAAAGGTGCTCGCTATATACCATAATCGATAAGGGGACAAAAAAAAGTTGAAACATGAGTGACTGTATTGAATTTTCTTGAAAGGATGTTAGCCGTATATCGAAAAAATTTCCAGAGTCTACTACTCTTGAAATACTTAAGACTCCATATTCCTAATTAATAAAAATTATTTATTAATACATAAGAAGCCATAATTAAAGAAATAAAGTAATATCCTATGTATAAGTGATTAGTTTTAATTAGCGCAAAAAGAGGAGGTTTTTAAAAAGTACCAGAGATACTTTCCGGTGCATCATGCCACGCGAATAGACGGGCTCACGGCACCAACCTTTTAAAACCAAACACCGTTTCGCAGGCGGAAATGTTATAGGTTAAATAAAATTATCTTTGGAGGAAACATTGTAGTCGTAAAAGCCCACAAATCTCATTTTGTAGGTGAAAATTTTGCAGGTTAGGAAAATATTGTTGGAGCCAAATTCTCAACTTAAAAATCTCCTCAGGCGAAAAAAAAGGACAAAAAAACTATGCATGCAAATCTCATTTTGGGTGTAAAAAATTTTATTGGAAAAAGATATTTTTCTTGTAGTACTAATCAAGATTAAAATGATTTTCCGCTTTTTGAAAAAAAAACGAAAGATTAAACTAATTTTTTTTACATCAAAGTTACTAAAACTTGGAAAAACCAAACGTAATGCTAAGGGCATGTTCTTTGTACCATGTAGATTGGTAGTGTAGATTTACTCGAACGATGTGTTGAATGTGTGGTTGAAAATTAAGAAAAATATATTAAATAATATAAAGTAATTGTATGAGTTGCTGAAAATGACGAGAGAAAAAAAGTTAATGAAAGTTAGTGAAGAAATATTGAGGAAAGAACAAGGATTATTACTTTAATCATATTTAATCCACACTTGAAATAACTCAATCACTCTTATGTCTGTTAATTAGCACGTGATTTATATATTGTTTAAGAACAATGTATGAATCTAAATAAGCAAAAGTACTAGATAGGTTTTTTTTTTTTTTTTTTTTGGGCACTATTGCCACATAGGTATTAAGACTTTTTCCGGCGATACTTAAATCCATTTTTTAATTTATTTGACCACTTAGGTCCTTTCTGATCGCCGGAGATGAGGAAATGAATAAAATATTGATTTTACTATTCACTTTAATTAAAAAAATTAATTTCTCGTTTTCAAATCATTTTCCTCTTATTTTTTTATCTTATAATTCAATAATAATAATAATAATAATAATAATAATAATAATAATAATGATTTATTATTATGACTCAAATAGTCCAAAAAAAGTGTGCCGACTCAGTTTTCAGTGCAAAATAGAAAAAATCGCTCAAATAGTCCAAAAAATTTTGGTGCTCGTTTGGTTTATTTGGAAGAAATTCTCCAATAAGCGTTAATATCACTTTAGTAGAAATATATCACTATAAAAAATATACCAAACACAAGAAATTATCAAATAATAAAAAAAGGATTTTACTATGATTATATCATTGTAAAAAATATACTGAATATAAAGAATTAATCAAAAAATAAAAAGTCCGGTCCACCCCACCCCCCCAAACACCACCACCACTGGGTGGTGGTAGTGGTGGTTGCGCTTAGTTTCAAACCACCAACAAACCAATGGTGTTTTGGGGGTGGGATGGGGTGGGGTGGGTTTAATTTTTATATTTTTATTTTATGACTAATTCTTTGCGCTACTTTTTATTTTTTTGACCATTTGTGTTACCTTTTATTATTGTGGACTAAACTTGCAACTTGACCAGTTTTTTTGGATCATTTGCGATAAAATCTCTACAGTAAAATTATTTTTCAAATATTAATTAATTTCATTTTTCTTATCTTTTTGTACTTATTCGGTATATTTTTTTATAGTAATATATTTCTACTAATATTTTATGAAATACATTAATTATATTCATAGTTCAAATTAAAATATGTGTGTCTCAATGTAGTAATAATAATAATAATAATAATAATAATAATAATAATAATAATAATAATAATAATAATGTTGGCACTCTGGTGACGTGGCACTCGATCAAACCAGGTCCTCGCAACATGGATCCTCGCTGACGTGACAAGGGCACCAGGCCGGTTGGTGACGTGTCCAGTGTCCCAGGTCGGATCAACAATGGAATGTACCTCACTGGAGAATCGGTGGTAGTTCCCAGTTCAGCTCGGTCACCTCCAGGACCTGAGGCCAAGGGCCCAAGTCGGCCGACAGATGGAGAGCTCTTCCCATCGTTAGTCTCTGACACATGGTCCGAGTTCAGTCCGTCCGTGACGTGTTTCCAGTCCCTCTCGCTACAGTAGCCGACAACAAGGACAACCCAAGTGTCATCTGACACCCTGACACCATCTGCAACCGACAGAGCATCTTCTCCCCTCATAAATGCAATGGCGGCTATCCACAAATTCCAAGGTCAACGCCTTAAATGCAAGACGGCTTGCAGGCACTGCAGGTGTAGGCTACTCTGGCGCTCGTACAGTGGCCTCATGATGACCTACCTCAGCCTACCCCTTTCTTGCACTATAAATAGAACACTTAGTGATCATTTGGACACACGAAAATCCTCTGTAATCTGGGACTAGCTCGAGCTCGGATATAAACACTTATTTACATTCTATATTTCTTACATATCGCTAATCGTAGTCCTAACACTCACTCCAGTTGATAATTAATCGGTCCTAACTGATTTCGACATCAACAATTGGCGCTAGAAGGAGGGCCTCCCCCTTATTCCACCCCAGCAACACATCCCAGCTCTACCGCAAGCATTCCTCCCTCACGACATGAGCCACAGTCGCACCTTCCTCGCCTCTACGGACGGAAGCACCTCCGACCCCAGCACGGCATACGTCCCCACGACAAGCCGAGGTCACTCCTCTGGCCCGGGGCACCACACCGCTGGCGAGGTCACCCCGGCCCAGATCCTGAAGCGGCTCGAGGACCTCACCCAGGCAGTAGCCACGCTCCAGCGCAACCCCAGGAAGCGCACCGCCGAGTCAAGCGTCATCTCACCCGCAGGAGGGCGCTCAGCTCGGCGCCGACGCCGCTTGAACTTCAGCCGCTCTCCAGCCCCGACACAAACCACAGTGCCGCTGCACACCCCAACCCTATCAGAGGCCAGGTCATTTGAAAGGACCCGTAGTGTCTTCGACAGGCTTGGCCCCCGGGACAACCGGAAGCGGCCAGCCGAGGGGCAGGGCGAAAATGCGAACGACCCACCCCCGCAGTCCGAGCTCAAGCTCCTGCGGAAGAGGGTGGCCGAGCTAGAAGCGAAGGAGGCAGCCCCCAGCCCCTCAACCCGGGTGGGGAAGGCCTCCCCGCTGAGCCTGAAGATCCAAGCCGAGCCCATGCCAGCCAAGTTGAAGCTACCTCAACAGGGGAACTACGACGGAGTTAGTGACCCGACCGGCCATATTGATCGGTACGCAGCCTTCATGGAGCTACAGGGGGTGAGTGACGAGCTAATGTGTAAGGCCTTCCCGCTGACACTAGGGGATAAGGCCATGAAGTGGTTTAAGAAGCTCCCGCCACATTCCGTAAAGACGTGGGGGGACCTTGCGGCCAGGTTCCAAGCGGCTTTTATGGGGTCCCGGCTGAGGTCGACCCCAAAGCAGAGGCTGGTAGACGTCAAGCAGGGGAGAGATGAGTCCCTGAAGAGCTACGTGGAGCGGTTCAACACCCGATACATAGAAATCGGTAGTGTGTCAAACGAAACTGCCATGGTGGCAGCCTTGGCCGGCCTCAGGTACAGGTCCAGATTCTGGTGGTCAGTCCATGAGAACAGTCCAGAGACATACCATGAGTTCCTCAGCCGAGCTGAGTGCCACATAGGAGCTGAGGAGGCATCCGGTGACCCCGAGGCGAAGCCCCAGGACTCCCGACCCGAGAAAGGCAAGGAGAGGGACACCAGCTCGGTACAGACGCCACGCGCCCAGAACCAGCCGCAGCGTCGGCGCGAGGCCGCTCGACCACCGCCCCAAAGGTTCCAGACCTTCCACGTCCTCAACACCAGTCTAAAAGGAGTATTGATGCACGTGAAGGATCGGGGGGTCCTACCACCCCCAACCCCGATGAGGACCCCCTCTTCAAGCCAAAACCAGGAGAGGTACTGCCGCTACCATAGGTCAGCTGGACATGACACCGACGACTGTCGGGACCTGAAGAACGAAGTCGAGGGCCTGATCCGGCGATGACAGCTGCGCGAGTTCGTGGCCTTGCCACCCGACCACGGCCGACCTCAGCCGGGGAGTTCCCACCGGTCTCAACCCCCTACGGGGCCACGGAACAAGGTCCACACGTTGGTCATGGGTAACCAACACTTTGTCGGGTCGCGGAACCAGCGCAAGAGGTTGGCGAGAGAGGCCTGCACTGACTACCAGTACTCCGCGCAGAGGACCAAGACCAGCTCCACTCCATCTGAACCTCAGGAAGGGATCACCTTTACGAAGGCCGACGCAGCTCACGTCCGCCACCCTCACCAGGACGCCCTTGTCATCAGCATGGTCCTCAACGGTACACACGTACACCGGACACTTATCGACAATGGGAGCGGAGTCAACTTGCTGTACCTCCGAACCTTACTCCATATGGGGCTCGACGAGCGGCACCTCAGCCCGTGCCCCCTTGGCCCTGTGGTGGGAGTGACCAGCCACGCCACCGACCCCGTCGGACAAATATCGATGCTGGTAGAGCGAGGAGAGAAGCCGTGCGTCCGGGCCGTCATGGCCACTTTCATCGTGGTAGACCTCCCAAGCAACTACAACGCCCTTCTAGGTTGGCCCCTCCTGTACGAGCTCAGGGCCTCGACCTCCATTCACCACTACGCTATGAAGTTCCCCACGCCAACGTGGATAGCAGTGGTCCGGGGAGACCAGCCCTTGTGCGACGTCACTTAGCCCGCTGTCCGGGAGCGGCCTGGGGCACTGACCGTCACCATGGCTGAGCTCGACGACCCTCGGAGCCAACCTGAGGACCAAACTGCGCAGCCAATGGAGGAACTGGAAACGGTCGAGGTCGACGCCGAGCGCCCGGAAAGGGTCCTGAGGATTGGGAAAGGACTAGCTGAGCCCACACGATCTGCCTTGGTCGAGTTCCTCCGTGGAAGTTCCGACGTCTTCGCTTGGGAGCCCTCGGACATGGTCGGCATACCTGCCTCCGTGGCTTGTCACCGGCTGAACATCGACCCCGTAGTCAGACCTCGGCAACAGCGACGGCGTCCGCTGAACCAGGAATGCTACGAGGCCCTAGCGAAGGAAGTGGATAAGCTACTTCAAATTGGGTTCATCAGGGAGGCCAAGTACCCCACCTGGGTTGCGAACCCAGACCTCGTTAAGAAGAACAACGGCAGTTGGAGAGTTTGCATAGATTTCACCGACCTCAACAAGGCCAGCCCCAAGGACTCGTTCTCCCTACCTCGGATAGATTAGATGGTAGACGCAACGGCTGGGCACGAGCTCCTTAGTATGATGGACGCTTACTCGGGCTATAACCAGATCCCTATGTATCCCCCAGATCAAGAGCACACGGCCTTCATCATAGACCGAGGCCTCTACTGTTACCAGGTCATGCCCTTCGGGCTGAAGAACGCTGGGGCGACCTACCAGCGCCTGGTCAACAAGATGTTCGCCTCCCAGATCGAAACTACCATGGAAGTATATGTCGACGACATGTTGGTGAAGAGTGTGAGGGCCGCAGACCACGTCCAGCACCTAGGGAGGATGTTCCAGGTCCTGAGAGAGTATCGGATGAAGCTGAACCCGGCGAAATGCGCCTTCGGGGTTGAGTCCGGAAAATTCATCGGCTATGTGGTGAGCTCGAGAGGCATTGAGGCAAACCCCGAAAAGATTAGGGCCGTGCTGAACCTGAGACCTCCCACCAAGGTTAAAGAGGTCCAGACTCTAACCGGCCGGATAGCGGCCCTGAACCGGTTTGTGTCTAAGGCCACGGACAGATGCCGCCTTCTCGAGAGGCCTCAAGAAAGGGAAGGAATTTGGATGGACCCCTAGTGCCAGGCAAATTTTCGAGGAGCACAAGAGACACCTGGCCCAACCTCTTCTCCTGTCGAAGCCCAAGCCGGAAGATGTCCTGTCCGTCTACCTCTCCATCTCTGAACATGCCGCGAGTTCAGTCCTTACTCGTTCTGAAGGAGACATCCAGTACCCGGTCTACTACACGAGCCATTCCTTCGTCGACCCCCAGAAGCGTTACACGCCGATGGAGAAGTTGGCCCTTGTGCTCGTCACCAGCTCCAGGAAACTTCGGCCCTACTTTCTCAAGCACCCGATCGAAGTGGTGACTAACTACCCCTTGCGGCAGGTGCTGCAGAAACCGGACTCCTCAGGTCGGCTAGTCAAGTGGGCGGTAGAGCTTGGCCAGTTCGACATCTCCTACAGACCCCGACTAGCAGTCAAGGGCCAGGTCCTGGCCGATTTCATAGCCGAGTTCAGCCCCCCACCGACGAGTCCCGGTGCCATAGTCGAGCCTTGGGCGCTCTATGTAGACGGTTAAATCGACGGCGTACACTCGAGAAATGCCGGTGGTGCTTGAGCCCTCATTGGAATCTTTTGCCGGTCCCTACGGTTCGTTTAGGCCTCCAACAATGAGGTGAATACGGCCACGATCGCAGCCTCGAGATCGCGCCGCCATGGGAATCTCCCGCCTCCAGGTCCGATGCGACTCCCAGCTCGTCGTCAACCAGCTCAACAGTACCTACCTCGCTAAGGACGAACGGATGACCAATTATGCTGACCTTGCTACCGCCGAAATGGGAAATTTCGAGGAGGTCATCCTCCGACAAATCCCTCGGACTCAGAACAACCTAGCTGATGCCCTGGCACGCCTTGCCACCAGCGAGGGTATAGAAGAGCTGGAGTTTGTACCTATAAACCGACTGGTGAGGTCGGCCATTGCCCAGCACCTCCAAGTGGCGAACGCAGAACTCGCCCCCCTTCATGGATGGGTGAAGTTTTCTCCTTTTTAAAGGATGGTAGGGCCCCAGAGGACCCCAGGCTGGCCAGACAGTTACGGATCAGAGCCGCTCGTTACACGATCATTGATGACACACTCTACAAACGTAGCTTCTCAGAACCTCTGTTACGATGCTTGGCCGAGAGAGAAGCGGCCTTCATGCTTGACGAGATCCACTCCGGAACGTGTGGGAACCACTATGGTGGTCAGGCCCTGGCACACAAGGTCCTGAGGCAAGGTTACTTTTGGAAAACCCTCAAGAAGGACTCCATTGCCTACGTTAGACGCTGCGACAAGTGCCAGCGCCATGCCCAGGTCGGTGGAGCCCTTCCAGTTGAACTCACGCATGTGCTCAGCCCATGGCCCTTTTGCAAATGGGGAATTGACCTCATAGGGCCCATGCCAACTGGTCGGGAAGGAGTGAAATACGTGATAGTGGCCGTGGACTACTTCACTAAATGGGCAGAGGCTGAGGCCCTAGCCCGGATCACGGAACAGAAAACTACCGACTTCATCTGGAGGGCAATCATATGTCGATTCGGAGTACCCGAGTCCATTGTAACTGACAATGGCCGACAGTTCGACAACCATCGACTGAGGTCCTTCTGTGAGACCTGGGAATCAAGAAGCACTACTCTACTCCGAACCACCCCCAGTCCAACGGCCAGGTCGAAGCCGTGAACAAGATTATCAAGCACACGCTCAAGACCCGACTAGAAGCGTTGAAAGGGGGATGGGCGGATGAACTCCCGGCCGTCCTATGGTCCTACCGGACGACGTGCAGGACTAGCACGGGAGAAACCCCCTTCGCATTGGCGTACGAGGTCGACGCTGTCATACCGGCCGAAGTCGAGCTACCGTCCTTCAGAACTCGGCACTTCTCTGAGCACACAAATGACCAAGAACTTATACTCCAGGTCGACCTGCTAGAAGAGAAGCGAATTAAGGCCGACCTGCGCACTGAGCTATACAAGCGCCGCAGTGCTCGGTACTTCAACCAGAAAGTCAGGAAGAGAAGCTTCCAGGTCGGAGACCTGGTACTCAGAAGGATCTTCCTCAGTACCAGAGATCAGGCCGCAGGAGCCCTAGCTGAGAAGTGGGAGGGACCCTTCGTAATCCTCAGAGCCCTCTGCAATGGTTCTTACTACCTCGGAACGGCTGAAGGAGTCGAGCTCCCCCACCCCTGGAACATTGAGCACTTGAAAAAAATACTTCCAATAGCTATCAAGTCATAAATGTTGTAAATCAGTTGTAATACCTCTACTCGAGTAATGAATGGAAGTTGAGCTGTTGTTTGAATTCAGTGTTCAGTACTTAACTATCATACATAGGTCCACCACGGTGGATCCACCCCAACACGTCGACCTACGAGGTCTGGACTGGGGACAGATCTACCAAGGTGGCATCCAATAAAAATAATAATAGGTCCACCACGGCGGACCCACCCCCATCACGTCGACCTACGAGATCCGGACTGGGGACATATCCACCAAGGTGGCATCCAATAAAAATAATAATAGGTCCACCACTTGACTCCACCCCAAAGACGCCGACCGCGAGGTCCTGGATCGGGGACAGATCCACCAAGGTGGCATCCAATAAAAATAATAATAGGTCCACCACGGCGGACCCATCCCCATCACATCGACCTACGAGGTACGGACTGGGGACAGATCCACCAAGGTGGCATCCAATAAAAATAATAATAGGTCCACCACGGCGGATCCACCCCAGCACGTCGACCTACGAGGTCCGGACTGGGGACAAATCCACCAAGGTGGCATCCAATAAAAATAATAATAGGTCCACCACGGCGGACCCACCCCCGTCACGTCGACATACGAGGTCCAGACTGGGGACAGATCCACCAAGGTGGCATCCAATAAAAATAATAATAGGTCCACCACGGCGGACCCACCCCCAACACGCCGACCTACGTGATCCGGACTGGGACAGACCCACCTAGGTGGCACCTGCATCACAGATCGCTACAATTAAGCGCGTCCTAAGCTCTTTTGTCTAACCGAGCTTGGGTCTTGTTAACCTAAGCGAACTGACTACTTGAACAATTGTACAACGCAAGACAGACCGATCTGAACTCACTCATGGTAACCGATCTGGACTCATCCCCTGGTGACTTCGAACGAAGCAAGTGAGCAGATCGGTCACTCAGGCCCACCCCGGATGGACCGTCACCAATTATGGCCGACCTACGAAGTACGACCTTGGCACGGATCCACTACTGGAGAACTAAATACTGTTAAATTATTCAGTTCTTATCCCTAAGACCCCGGTGCGGGGACGACCTAGTGAAATGAGTCGACTTCGAGCACAGCTATGTACAAATGCGCAGAACTTAAACAAGAGATTGAGAAGCCGAACTGAAAATTTCATTAATCATTGAAAATTACACGGCAGTACAAAAAGGCCCAGCTCGGAACAGGCGAGCTAGGCTGTGCTCATTACAACAAAAAAAAGAAAAGAAGAAAAGAAGGGCTACACAGGCAAAGTAAAATTACAAGGCCCTATCATCGCGCCTGGCCTCGGGCATCCGTACTCAAGCCGCTGACCTCCTCAGCCAGGAACCCGATGTCCCAGTCAGGCCGCTTGTGGGTGATGTCGGCCATGACGTCCTCCGCCGCATGGACAAAGGTTGAGTTCAGCTCGAAGGCGTACTCATCCGAGCCCTTGAACTCCTCAATTATTTGTTCCCGCGACGGACCGGACTGACTGGACTGGGCCGCCTTCAGAGCCCCTAGCTCAGCGCGTAGGGAATCCACCTCGGCCATGTGAGCCTTCTTCTGGTCCTCCAGCTCCTTGGCCCTATCCCTAGCCTTCTTCTGGGCTTCCTTCATCTTGTTCTGGGCCTCAGCAAGGCCGGACGTAGACGCGGCGAGGGCGGCGTTGCTCTCGGACAAGCTGGACTTCAACTCCAGGACTGTCGCCCTGGACTGCTCTCCGCTTCGGATCATGTGCACCATGGCCCGACTGCAGTGTGCCACGGCGGTCAACATGTTGTCCTTCGGACTGAGCATGCCTAGGTAGCATTCCTGGGCTGGGGTCCACGACCTCGACAAGGCCACAGAAGCACACTCCACCGAGGACGGCAGAGCAAATTGGCCGACCTCCTCCACCGGCGGGGACTTAGCCCGGAAGAAATCCCTAAGCACCTTAAGGGCTGTCCCCTTTGACGAAGTGAATGCCTCCTCCTTCTTTGGCGTAGTGCCCAAGTACGGTAGCTCGGTCAAGGGCACGCCGACGTCAGTTGGGCCGGCCTCGGGCGCCCTGGGCCCAGTCATGAGGCCCTTGCCGGCCCCATGCTTCGGCAGAAGCCCCTGTCCGCTGGCGGACCCCGATGGGCGTTGGTCGGCTGGTCTCGAGGTCGGCGAGGCCTCAGCTCGAACCTTCTTTGCTGGGGGTTGGGCCGACTGACGACCTCGCATTATCGTTTGAGAAGAAGATTGAGCTGCGAGGTCGGAAAAGGACCAGTTAGCAAAACGATGACGTCGGTAAGTAATGAAGTGGGGCAGTCCGGACGATTACCCGAAGTGGAAGAGGATCACTGAGGACGAGCTCGCGAAAGCTGAGCGTTGAATAGGTTCTCCTCGGTCAGCAGAGAGCGCCAATCCCGATCTAAGATCGACCTCGCGATGGCAGCGCGCTCAGTCCAGCCCTCTAGCGGTCTCGCCTCTTTGAAGTCTGCAAAGGAAAGCGAGTTGGTTCAGTTCGAAATAAAATAACACCAAGGTCGGAAGAATGCTTACCCAAGGTCATGGTAGTTTACGGGGATCGCGACCTCCCCCTCCCTGTCATCCGGACTGACTGGGCACCCCTCCGCCAGAACCGGTTTGCTTCCGGCTTGACCGAAGTCCGAAGTCTGCGGACGGCGAAGGCACCCGAGTTGGCCGAACTAAGCAATAGTACCGGCCGATCACGCCTCGTCCGACTTGAATGTGTACAGGTGGTTGAACTCCCACACTATTAATCCGCTGAGCCCGGCCCGATGCCACAAAGACCAAAGATGCCCAAAGACGGTCTTCCAGGTGTTGGGGGTGAGCTGGGTCGGCGCCACTCCCCACGCACCCAGGAACTGCTTCACCGCCATGGGGAAACGGCCACCCGTCTAGCTGGCGGGAGGTCAGCCCATTCATCGGCCTCGGGCACCACGAACCTCACCCGGGGTGAGACCTGGCATCGGGAACGCCACGAGCTCAAGATTTCGCCACCAACGCCGAGGGAACTAGAGCAGCCACCGGCTTTGTCAAGTCACGCCTGGCCGATTTCTTCTTCCGCCTCCTGAGGAAGGTCGGCTGGGGGGAGAGCGGCTCGGACGGGAAGGAGGTGCCCACCTCGGACGCAAGCTCGGCGGACTCCACCGTAGCCCTGACAGTTTGCAGTGGCACAGCTTCCAGGACTTCCTCGACGCTCGGGGAGTTTTCTCTGTGCGGAGAGGGGGAGGGTCCGGGAGATTGGTTCCCCATGTCGTAGTCGTACACTTCCTCTGAGTTTGACGACATTTTGGAATTTACAAGTTTTTAGTCTGGAATATACCTGAAGATTAGGTCGGTATCGAACTGAAGGCTAGAACGGATCCGAACTGGGCTTGAGCTCGAGAGAGATTTTTTGACAAGTATGAAGAGCGGAAAAGTGAAAACTGGAGAAATGAGGGGGTATATATAGGCAAAGGCAGTGGAAGTTGAAAAGACGCGACCTCCTCCAACGGTTAGCCGACACGTGTTTCGGTGTCAGACCCACGTGCCACGCGCATGCCAGCCCAGACCGGTTAAGCGTCAATCCCGAATCAGGTCAGCATTCACGCTGGGGACAATTGTTGGCACCCTGGTGACGTGGCACTCGATCAAACCAGGTCCTCGCAACATGGACCCTCGCTGACGTGTCAAGGGCCCCAGGCCGGTTGGTGACGTGTCCAGTGTCCCAGGTCGGATCAACAATGGAATGTTCCTCACTGGAGAATCGGTGGTAGTTCCCAGTTCAGCTCGGTCACCTCCAGGACCTGAGGCCAAGGGCCCAGGTCGGCCGACAGATGGAGAGCTCTTCCCATTGTTAGTATCTGACACATGGTTCGAGTTCAGTCCGTCCGTGACGTGTCTCCAGTCCCTCTCGCTACAGTAGCCGACAACAAGGACAACCCATGTGTCATCTGACACTCTGACACCATCTACAACCGGCAGAGCATCTTCTCCCCTTATAAATGCAACGGCGGCTATCCACAAGTTCCAAGGTCAACGCCTTAAATGCAAGATGGCTTGCAGGTGGGCGTGTTGTCGCAGTACGCCAAAATTTATTTTATTTCCTTACTCAGTTTCAAAACTACAAATTAATGTAGAAGTGGTAAGTAAGGGTCGAACCCAAGAGGAACGGTGTTTAATCTAGTTGTTCTTATCAATTAATCTAGAAATGGGGGTTTTGTGAAGTTGGATGAAATTCGAAAATAAAATGACAAAATAAAATAGATGAAAATGAAACAATTGAAAATATATCTAGTTCTCTGGTTCTAAGTGTCAACATCTTGTGTTTATCTTTCCCATCGTAACGCGGTACTATCCCTTCTTCAATTTATCAACTCCTCAATTAACCAAGAAGCTCTCGATTAATGAATTCTTCCCAAGTGTATTAAATTAAAGTGAGTTCTTTAACTTACCATCTAGCTATTGATAATCCTAAACAAGTTCTTAGGATTTAATGCAATGCTAGTGTGAAATGAACAAGAAGAATGAGTTGAATTAGATGATCAATTTCACAAACTTGAATTAATACATCTAAGTTGATTTATTAACAAATATGCACGACATTTGTTTGCTATCTGTGATTGGAATCTAGTGACACTACGGATCAAAAGTTCCAATCCTAGCACATAACTTGAACTTAAAGATTAATTGATTCAATTCACAAAGTGAATGCAATAATCACATAAATTCAAAACGGGTTTAAAAGCATAACAAATCAACAAATTGAAGTAGAGGAATAGATAAAACGTTAGCAAAGAGTTAGAAAAGATAACAACATGATAATTGAACACAACGTCTCTCGACCAGATAGAGAAGTCTAACTACTCATATTAGCGGGTATCACCATCGCTATATGATAGATTATACTTCACTATCTCAAGTAATATATAAAAAAACTATAGAAACAAGAAAATAAATGCTAAGAATAAATAGAGAAGTTTAATCACTCATATATATGGGTTAAATACTTTTTAGCGAGTGTTCGCTTTGTATTACTCTCCACAATATATGAGAAATTAGACTTCAAACAGAAAATAAAAGAAAGAGAGAAACTAGCAAGAAATGTTCGGCTTAATCATATTTCTCGGTCAAGAATCGCCGATTGATTAATCGAACCTAAATTTAGGTTTTTTTCTTCCACTAATATGAGAAACTAAGAGCTTTCAAGCCAGAACTAAGAACTAATGATGAAGAGAATTTTATTGAGGAGAAAGTTAGAGAGAATCACAAGCCACCTCTCTCTGCAAGTCAGGTGTGATTCAAGCTTGGAAATGCCTCTATTTATAGTGCAAAATATTACACCAAAAATATTAAAAATCATAAAAGTCTTCCTTCATGAGTCTATCGCGGTGTGCTCAGATTGTTTTATCTCTAAGAAGTCAAGAAAATACCAAAAACACGCTTTCTTATGGTAGGTGGAGTCCACTTGGTCAAAATCGCAATGCACGCGTGATTCGAGTCACCGCCGCCGCTTAGTCACCGCGCTACGAACGGGGAGGCCAGTGGATTCGCTGTAGCGTGATCGATCACTTGGCGGCGGTGACTGAATACTGGCGGCGCTGACGAAAGATGATCGGGCGTGACTCGAGTCACTTGCGCGCGCCGACTGATCACATGCGCTGACTGAGTCACCCGAGTCACCTGTAATCGCACACCAAGTCCTCAACTTTTGAATGTTGTTCATTTTGGTCCTTGCTAAATTGCATTTTGGTCCTTTCACCTTTTGAAAAGTTTCACTTTGGTCCATGAACTTTTGAAAAGTTGCACTTTGGCCCCTCTACGCTTTGGTTTTGACGCTTTTTAGTCCTTTTTCAAACGGCATAACTTTCACTAGGAAACTCCGATTACATCCAAAAGAGTGTAGGAATCCTCTTTGATGTTCTTCGATTTTGGCACAAGAAAATTGTAAAACAACTTTTCATAAAATTGCACTGAGGTCCTCCATCTTTGATTCGCTTGTTTTTGGTCCCGAAGCCTGCTTTCATTCGATTTTCATCCATTTTGACTCTTTTGATTCTTTGTGACCCTAAACACCACAATAAAGGAAAAACACATAAAACGGAACATATAACATTAATAAAACACACAAACACGTAAAATAGAAGAATTATTTAAGTGCTTTTCTAGCACTTATCAGCAGGCGCTGCAGGTGTAATCATCACGGCTACTCTGGCGCTCGTACAGTGGCCTCATGATGACCTACCTCAGCCTACCCCTTTCTTGCACTATAAATAGAACACTTAGTGATCATTTGGACACATGAAAATCCTCTGTAATCTGGGACTAGCTCGAGCTCGGATATAAACACTTATTTACATTCTATATTTCTTCTGTTACTGCTAATCAGGTCCTAACACTCACTCCAATTGATAATTAATCGGTCATAACTGATTTCGACATCAACAATAATAATAATAATGCCTGGAAAAGGAAAAAAAAAAAGGAAAATGATTAAAGTAAAGAAATTAATATTTTAATCAAAATCAAACAGTAAAATTAATATTTTATTCATTTCCTCATCTCTGGCTACTGGAAAGGATCTAAGTGGTCGAATAAATTAAAAAGAGGACTTAAATGTAGCCAGAAAAAGTCTTAATACATAGGTGGCAATAGTGCCCAACAAAAAATACCTATCTGGTACTTTTGCCAATCTAAATAGTTTGTAAACTATCACGTAGCATTATTTTATTTGTGTCAATTGTGAGAAAAATTTACAATTAAAAATTACTTATGTGACGTAGTTCTTAAAATACAAAAATAATTTCACAGAAGGTCCAATTTCGTACTTTAGATAATAGAATCATCACTGCATTTTTATTTTTCACAAAATTAAATGAGCTAACACTTGAAAAATATTATTAACTAGAATTTACCTTCCCTATTTTACACAACGTTATTTTTTATTTCTTTTTTTATTTACAATGTTATTGTTATATATAAATAAATATATATGAAATAAGTTGTAATGGACTAACTTGATAAATAAAAATTATATTTTGTATTCAATTGAACGAAATATTAGAGATTGAGTGAGCGAGAAAACAAGTTAAGGAGCTTAATTATTCTTTTTGTTAAGACCTTTCTACCCCTCAAGTGATATGACTATAAACTAAAGAAAAGATATAAGAAAAAGAATATTAAAGACAGTAGAAAGTGTAAAGACTATAAAAGATATAAAATAAGACCTAGTAGAACCTATTATAAGAAACGAAGACCTAATTACAATATGTCTGTTTGATAACCAAAAAGTAGAAAGGATTGTAAATGTTATATTTGTGGAGATCCCGGACATGCTAATAATATAATAATTGTGATAATAGAAACAAAAATAAAGAGACAATTAATTAAAAAAGCTTTAATTTTTGAAGACAATTTTTGAAGACTTACAAATTAATGCTATAAAGATGAAGAATTAGATTTAGAAAATTTAGAAATAAATAGTCCAGAGGAAAGTAGCAATAGCTTAGAAATATAATTATTTGTTTGAGAAGAAATGTAAAATGCAAAAACTAAAATCTGTTACAAATAATTTTGAAGCCTACGGTAAGGCGTATATTCATAATTAGCCATTGAAAGTTAACTCTTAGTAAGCTTTAAGTTGAAGTTTTCAATTTGAGATCCATATTGCGTATTGTTTGAAATAAATCCGTACCAATTTCATACTATCTCCATCACAATTATATAAGCTCGTTTTTCTTTTTGGGATGTTCCAAATATATAGGCTTGTTTATTTTTAAGAGGCTTAATTTACATTATTTTACTAATATATTCGCTATTTAATACTCAATTAGCTGTTTAACTCATACGTTGTATGGGGTACAAATTTTTTAATTAATAACAACATTGGTAGATATTGGTAATATTAACATAAAACCTCAACAAATAATTAAAATAAAGAATGAGTTACAACAATAAATTTAATTAATATAAACAACAAAAGAATTCTGTAAAAATTTCGATAGTCTCCCTGTATTTTGTACTAATCCATCTTGCAAATATGCAAAGAACAACACACAAAAATCCACACAACTTAATTTACTATTCTCCACAGAATAGTAACTTAATTACCATTTACACTGATGCTTTGCACAGGATGATAATTCATGATAGAGATTGTGATAATATATCAAATTTTGCTTATTGCAAGATAAATCTACTAATGGAAACGCAAAATAAAATAACATTAAATGTTATAGTTATCAAAATAACCATATTTGTAATACCCCGCCCGTTTATGCATGTGATTTCTGATGTTCTGTATGATCATGAGGTGATGAATATGTGTTTGGACCCTTGGTGACTTTGTTGTGAGGCTATGTACGGTATTAAGTGTCGAAACGGCCTCCCGAGCAAGTAACGAGGCCGCTACAAAATTCTGCAGGATCGAGATTTACGACCGTAAGTTTATGGTTTACGGCCGTAAGTAAAAGCGTTACGGCCGTAATTTGTGGAATGGGGAAATGTGCCAAAATTTACAGAGAGGGAATTACGGCCGTATGACTTGGAGATACGGCCGTAAGTTTTATGGGTTACGGCCGTAATTCTTGAAGGGTGAGATGCATGGATTTACAGAGGCTTTATTACGGTCGTATGGTATTTTAGTACGGCCGTATCACAAGGTTACGGCCGTAAGTTTTATGGGTTACGGCCGTAAATTTGGAAGTTAGGCGTTAAAAGAGGAAGTTACGGCCGTAATTTTAAGTCGGCAGAAACTGTTGGATTAGGTTTTAACACGTTGGCTTGGTCTTTTTCCACCATTTTTCACCCCCAACTCCCCTAAACCCTAGAGAACAAGTTCAAGTGTGGTTTCAAGACTTTGGCATGGTATTTGGCTTGTAGATCCTTGATCCAATTCAAGTTACTACCTTGGAATCAAGAAGAAGGAAGGAAGAGAAGAGGGAAGGAAGAAGATGAGGGTCTCCATCCAATCTTCTAGCTTGGGTTCTTGTCTTTTGAGGTAGGATTGAGTTAGATTACCCATGTAGGAGGTAAGTAGATACATGAATGATCCTTAGATAGCTATGTATGCAAGTTTCCTTGGCTAATTTCATAGTTTTGGCATAGTATGACATGGTTAGCTTGCTATGGTGATGATTCTTCTAGGGTTAGGTACTTCCTAGCCTTTGTTTATGATATGCTTATGTTGCCAAATGCTATGATATGAATATCTCGTCCATGTGCAGTCATATGTCACGCGTGTTTGGATTGGATTGCCTATCATGTGTTGCATTAATGTTAATGTTTTCGGCCAAATATGGGGGACCTACGCCCCAATGGATGATACATCGGTCGAATGGGGGACCTACGCCCCAATAACCGATAGTATGGCCTCATGGGGGACCTACGCCCCAATGATGTTACGAGGCCGGCCAAATGTTTATAACGGCGCCAATGCTAACACATGATTCGCCATGGGCCCGAAAGTAATATGTGATGTCCATATACATTGTGTCTTTTCCTACTGAGTCATTATGACTCACGTCTGCTCTTTTCTATATTTTAGATGATACTGGGAGTAGGAGGCAAGCTGGAGGTGGCGCAGGATCCTCTCGTGCATGAGCTTGTCGGCGTGTCGAAATGGGAAAGGAAAAGATTTTGAGGTCACGTGTGTATAAGATCACTCTTTTGGAAACTCTTTTGTAATATAACTTTTGGAGCTATCACGTTAGATATATATGTAAATTATCGTTTTTGACTTTCGTGAGTCGTGAAACGTTTCCAAATGTGTTAGCTCGGTGACGTCACGTAGGTAACGCCCTTCCTAGTACGATGCCGCTGGACGTACTGGGGCGGGTGTTACAGCAGTGGTATCAGAGCGATTGCTTTCCCTAATTTCCACACGTCGAAGGACTTCTATGCCCCTCCAAGGTATTGTATATGTTATATGATTTTGCATGTGGTTGAGTTGCTTTGCGTTCTGCCTGGGATATGATGTTATAGGAGTTATAGGAGTTATATGTTAGGGTTGGATAATCGATATGGCATTTCCCTCTTTCCTTCTGGATGATAGATGGCAGATGATCAGGCAGCTCCTATAGAGAGGCTTACGCGATTGGTTGAGCAGCAATCACAGATGATGCAACAGATGATGTAGAATTCGAATAACCACAGTGTTGGTGGTAGTAATACGGCGGATACTTCAGGAGGGGATAAGGTGAAAGAAGATCGGGATAGGGAGATGGCTACGGATCGGTTCCGACGTTTGAACCCTCCGGTGTTCGAGGATGCCAAGGATCCTATTGATGCTGAGAACTGGCTACAGACAATTGAGAGGATGTTTGAATATGCACATATTCCCGACTCCGAACAAGTGAATTGTGCGACTTTTATGCTTAGGGGCTCGGCCGGTTTTTGGTGGGATTTGGTTAAGAGGGAGGAAACTACGAATGATGCTACCTGGGCAGTTACTTGGGCGGATTTCTGTGTGCGATTTCGTGCCAAGTACTTCTCCGATGCTGCCAAGAATGAGAAACTGAATGAGTTTATTCAGTTGCAACAGGGGAATATGACAGTGATGGCGTATGGGAAGAAGTTTGAGGAGTTGGCCCGTTTTGCGACTTATATGGTTGATACGCCTAGCCGGAAGATAGCTCGGTTTGTAGTGGGATTGAAACCGGAGTTGGCTAGTGATGTGCAGTTGGCTAGTGTTTCAACCACGAGTTATGCGGAGACATTGGAACGAGCTTATGTAGCCGAGAAGGCGGAGGCTAGAATTGTGCAAGCTCGTCTCGGTAGAGGCCAACCAGTTCAGGCGGTTCAAGCTGCGCCAGGCTCGGCTCAATCTTCTTAGGGTTCTTCAGTTGGTAACCGGGGACGAGGTTCCAACTTTCGAGGCCGAGGCAAGGGTTCGAATTACAGCTCGAACTACAAGAGGCCTGCGGATACTACTTCTTCGTCTCAATCTTCGGCGAAGAAGGGATCGGGCTCTCCGTCCCCAACGCAGTGCCCGACATGTGGAAAGATTCATTCGGGGCGATGTTATTTTGGTACAGACCGATGTTACGGATGTGGGAAGGAAGGGCACATTGTTCGGAATTGCCCGAAGGTAAAGAATCAAGCACCACAGTCTCAGGCACGACCGACAGGACGGGTTTTTGCTATAGCTCAATCCGACGTTCCGGAGAGAGCTGATGTGATTGCAGGTACCGTTTATATTTCTACTACTCCCGCATATGCATTGTTTGATTCTGGAGCTACACATTCATTTATATCCATGTCGTATGCCTGTCGGTTAGTAATGAGTCCGGTACCTTTACGGTTTCCTATGGATGTTATTGGACCTACGGGGTTGAATCAATGTGCTGTGTGGTATTATCCGTCTGTTACGGTGCAAGTTAGGGAATGTGAGATGCTAGCTAATCTCATTGCCTTGGAAGTCAAAGATTTTGATGTTATTTTCGGGATGGATTGGCTAACGCAACATGGTATAGTTTTGGATTGTTCTAAGCGTGCTCTTAAGTTTCTAGACGGTGAGATTGTTTCATTCCCTAGGTTGGAACGGTCAACTAGGGTTGTTATCTCCGCAATGAAGACTCAGAAACTCATTGAGCGTGGGTGTAGCGCATACGTGGTGCGGATGTGTAGTATGGACATGAAGGAAGTTAAGACACCATCATCGGTTCTGGTGGTATGTGAGTTTCTCGATGTATTCCCCGACGATCTTGAAGGGTTACCACCAACCCGAGAAGTAGAGTTCCCTATTGAAATTGTACCGGGAACACTTCCGATCTCTAAGACTTCGTATCGTATGGCTCCAGTCGAATTGAAAGAACTCCGAACGCAATTGGATGATTTATTACAGAAAGGATTCATTCGACCGAGTACTTCACCTTGGGGTGCTCCGGTCTTGTTTGTTAAGAAGAAAGATGGCTCGATGCGGCTTTGTATGGATTACCGGGAGTTGAACAAGGTGACGATCAAGAATAAGTACCCGTTACCCCGTATTGAAGAGTTATTGGATCAACTCCGGATTCGGCAGGTTTACTCGAAGATTCACCTACGGTCCGGGTATCATCAGGTGAAGATTAAAGAAGATGACATTTCAAAGTCGGCGTTTAGTACTCGATATGGGCACTTTGAGTTTCTCGTTATGCCCTTTGGAGTGACGAATGCTCCGGCAGTTTTTATGGATCTTATGAATCGGGTCTTCAAGCCGTACTTAGATAAGTTTGTGATTGTTTTCATTGATGATATCTTGATTTACTCCAAGACTCGAGAGGAGCACGAGCGGCATCTTCGAATTGTTTTACAAACACTTCGGGAAGAGAAGCTGTATGCGAAGTTTTCAAAGTGTGACTTTTGGGTGGAACAAGTGGTGTTTCTTGGTCATGTCGTACGAAAGGAAGGCATTTCTGTGGACCCTAGTAAGATTGACGGTGCTCGGTGGCCTGGCCGACTACTCCCATCAAGCACGTAGTTTTGTGGGTTTAGCAGGATACTACCGTCGTTTTGTCAAGGATTTCGCTAAGCTTGCGGTGCCTCTTACACACCTAACCCGAAAGAATTTACCTTTCCGGTGGACGGACGAGTGTGAACGTAGTTTTCAGGGGTTGAAAACTCGTCTCACAACGGCACCAGTGTTAGCAATCCCTGATGGCATTAGTGTGTTTACGATTTACAATGATGCCTCGTATCAAGGCCTTGGTTGTGTATTAATGCAGAATATGAAAGTGATTGCATATGCTTCGCGCCAACTGAAGGGTTATGAGCGAAATTATCCTACGCATGATTTGGAACTAGCCGCGATTGTGTTTGCGTTGAAGATTTGGCGGCACTACTTATATGGCGTGAAGTGTGAGATTTATACGGACCACAAGAGTTTGAAGTACTTCTTCACCCAGAAAGATCTCAATATGCGCCAACGCCGTTGGTTAGAGTTGGTAAAGGATTATGATTGTTCGATTCAATACCATCCCGGGAAAGCCAATGTGGTAGCCGACGCTTTGAGTCGGAAAGAGCCAAAACAACGACCTCGAGAGTTGCAACGAGAAATGGAGAAGTTCGATTTAAAGATCTTTGAACTAGAAGGAGCCCGATTGGCGGCTATGACTCTTCGGTCGACGTTGCTTGAGCAGATTAAAGATGGGCAGGAAACTGATGATTGGGCAATCAAAAGGAAGAAACGACTCACGGAGAAGCCAAGACCAGAATATCAAGTGCTGAATGGATTCCTGAAATACAAAGACCGGTATTATGTCCCGATGACCGATAGTCTCCGACAAGAGATATGTGACGAGGCACATATGACGCCGTATACGGTTCATCCCGGCTCCACCAAGATGTATAGGGAGATACGGATGCTTTATTGGTGGCCCGGAATGAAACGAGACATTGCGACGTTTGTGGCAAAGTGTTTGATTTGCCAACAAGTGAAGGCCGAACATCAGAGACCAGCAGGAACTCTCCAACCACTTCCAATTCCCGAATGGAAATGGAATGACATCACGATGGACTTCGTGAGTGGGTTTCCACGGACGAGTAAAGGATTTGACGCCATATGGGTTATCGTCGATCGACTCATAAAGTCTGCTCATTTCTTGCCTATGAACATGACGTTTAAGATGGAGCAATTAGCTCGACTCTACGTGCAAGAAATTGTTCGGTTACATGGCGTGCGGCTCACGATTACCGGATCGTGACCCGAGGTATTTGTCTCACTTCTGGAAGGAGTTGCAGATGGTGTTAGGGACGAAACTTCAGTTTAGTACGGCGTTTCATCCCCAAACTGATGGACAAACGGAGAGAACGATCCAAATGTTAGAAGATATGCTGCGTTCCTGTGCCTTGGAATTTTCGCAGGTTTGGGATCGTTATCTTCCATTGATTGAATTTGCATACAACAACAGTCATCATACTTCCATTGGGATGCCCCCGTACGAAGCGTTGTATGGGCGAAAGTGTAGGTCGCCGTTACATTGGGACGAGGTCGGCGAGATGAAGGATATGCGGCCCGAAATGATCCAAGATATGATTTCAGCGGTCGAGAAGATTAAAAGCCGAATGAAAGCTTCACAGGATCGCCAGAAAAGTTATGCTGATACTCGTCGCCGTCCGCTTGAATTCGAAGTCGGTGAAAAGGTCTTTATTCGAATTTCACCTATCAAACGACTTCTTCGATTTGGTAAACGAGGGAAATTGACGCCCCGATATATTGGCCCGTATGAGATTCTTGAAAGAATCGGGGAGGTTGCTTATCGGTTGCAATTGCCCACGCATATGGATCGTATCCATAATGTATTCCATGTCTCGACTCTGAGGAAGTATATACCAGATCCATCTCATGTGTTAACGGATCCTCCACTTGACATTCAACCGGATTTATCATTTGAGGAGAAACCAGTGCAAATCATTGCTCGGAGTGAGAAACAGTTGCGAGGCAAGCAGATACCATTAGTTCGTGTCCTATGGAGGAGCGCAACCGTGGAAGAAGAAACGTGGGAACGAGAGGATGACATGAGGAATCATTATCCCGAACTCTTTACAGGTAACAATTTCGGGGACGAAATTTATTTAAGGGGAGTAGATTGTAATACCCCGCCCGTTTATGCATGTGATTTCTGATGTTCTGTATGATCATGAGGTGATGAATATGTGTTTGGACCCTTGGTGACTTCGTTGTGAGGCTATGTACGGTATTAAGTATCGAAACGGCCTCCCGAGCAAGTAACGAGGCCGCTACAAAATTCTGCAGGATCGAGATTTACGGTCATAAGTTTATGGTTTACGGCCGTAATTATCGGGTTACGGCCGTAAGTAAAAGCGTTACGGCCGTAATTTGTGGAATGAGGAAATGTGCCAAAATTCTGAGAGAGGAATTACGTATGACTTGGAGATCTGGTAGTAAGTTTTATGGGTTCTGGCCGTAATTCTTGAAGGGTGAGATGCATGGATTTACAGAGGCTTTATTACGGTCGTATGGTATTTTAGTACGGCCGTATCACAAGGTTACGGCCGTAAGTTTTATGGGTTACGGCCGTAAATTTGGAAGTTACGGCCGTAAAAGAGGAAGTTACGGCCGTAATTTTAAGTCGACAGAAACTGTTGGATTGGGTTTTAACACGTTGGCTTGGTCTTTTTCCACCATTTTTCACCCCCAACTCCCCTAAACCCTAGAGAACAAGTTCAAGTGTGGTTTCAAGACTTTGGCATGGTATTTGGCTTGTAGATCCTTGATCCAATTCAAGTTACTACCTTGGAATCAAGAAGAATGAAGGAAGAGAAGAGGGAAGGAAGAAGATGAGGGTCTCCATCCAATCTTCTAGCTTGGGTTCTTGTCTTTTGAGGTAGGATTGAGTTAGATTACCCATGTAGGAGGTAAGTAGATACATGAATGATCCTTAGATAGCTATGTATGCAAGTTTCCTTGGCTAATTTCATAGTTTTGGCATAGTATGACATGGTTAGCTTGCTATGGTGATTCTTCTAGGGTTAGGTGCCTCCTAGCCTTGGTTTATGATATGCTTATGTTGCCAAATGCTATGATATGAATATCTCGTCCATGTGCACTCATATGTCACGCGTGTTTGGATTGGATTGCCTATCATGTGTTGCATTAATGTTAATGTTTTCGACCAAATATGGGGGACCTACGCCCCAATGGATGATACATCGGTTGAATGGGGGACCTACACCCCAATAACCGATAGTATGGCCTCATGGGGGACCTACGCCCCAATGATGTTACGAGGCCGGCCAAATGTTTATAACGGCACCAATGCTAACACATGATTCGCCATGGGCCCGAAAGTAATATGTGATGTCCATATGCATTGTGTCTTTTCCTACTGAGTCATTATGACTCACGTGTGCTCTTTTCTATATTTTAGATGATGCTGCGAGTAGGAGGCAAGCTGGAGGTGGTGCAGGATCCTCCCGTGCGTGAGCTTGTCGGCGTGTCGAAATGGGAAAGGAAAAGATTTTGGGGTCACGTGTGTATAAGATCACTCTTTTGGAAATTCTTTTGTAATATAACTTTTGGAGCTATCACGTTAGATATATATGTAAATTATCGTTTTGGACTTTCGTGAGTCGTGAAACGTTTGCAAATGTGTTAGCTCGGTGACGTCACGCAGGTAACGCCCTTCCTAGTACGATGCCGCTGGACGTACTGGGGCGGGTGTTACAATATTAAAATAACTCTACTAACATTCATAGAGCTCATGGTTTTTTTAAAAAAAAATTATTTGACATTTTATTATATGCAATTTTAAATTTTGGGAGATATTAATTATATATCAGTGTGATATATGTTATTAACAATTAATATGTAAATAATAATTTTTAAATTTTGATTACGAAAATACAATCAACATAGAGATATATTATAAAAATGACAATGTAGTGGGTACTGTTAGATAGACCCAAACAACTCGTTGCTACCTGCTAGGAAACACTTATCCTCCTTGCCCGCTAATCCTCATTTAATCTAGGCCAAGCGAGGATGATATAAGAATTGTAATAAAATGGGAACTTCCATTCCCCGTTCCTGCCCCACTAGAAAATTGTCATCCATGTCCATGTTCCATCTTGATGGCTTAATCGAGTACTTTTATTTTTACTTTTTAATATATGTGTTACTGACATTTTATTTTTCAATGAACACCTTCTAAACATATTAAACACGTATATTAACATATTAGGTATAAACTCACTAATTTAATATATTCGGTATATTAAATATTGAATGATTAGATATAAAATCTAAATTAATTTGGATAAAATAAATAAATTAATATATATATATATATATATGATTAATACACAAAATATACAACCTAATTGATGATACACAAAAATTAAATAAAATCTAAATTGATAAAAATCGGTATGAAATAAATAATTCAAACTAGTTAGGATTCTTAATATTTTGGGGATAGAAATTCAGATAAATATTTAACATAGTCGAAAGCTAGTTAAAATAATATAATTAAGTCGTATAATTTCAATAATTGATTGAGTCGATAGCTAATGTTTTTGGTAAGAATTCTTCAATTTATTCCCTAGTGACATCGATAGGTTGCACATTTTAAAATACAAAAAAATGATAAATTAATTGGGAAGCACATTTTTCTTCCTAGTAGCAATTAATTTTAATTATTTTCACTTTTTGAAACATTTATATTTCTCTCCTTTTAGCAATTTAATTAATTTCAATTAATTTTTGTCCAATAAAACTGTGTCAATTTTTGTCCAATGAAAATATATCTTATTAAATCTAAGAAATATAATTAATTCTAATTAATTCTTGCTTTTTAGTGAATTATTTATAAAAAATAATTTATTATTTTTGAAATAATTCACAGTTTGAAGAATTGTATGAATTTAATTTTAATGATATCTTGCAAGTCAAAAGACATCTTTCATTTTTTGGGGGAAATCTTCTCAAACACGGCAATCCAAATTATTTACTAATAATATTTTTATACTTTTTCAATAAGATTAATTTTGATTAGTTTTCGTCCAATGAAATCGTGTCAATTTTCATCTGATACAACCAAGTCCAATTAAATCTTAATAGTGTTATTAATTTTAATTAATTGTAATATAATTAGTTTTAAATAATTTCCATTTTAACTAATTATGGATGAAAAAATTAATTATTTCTTAAATAATCAACTTAATATCTACACTTTTAAGAATTTTATAAATCTAATTTTGAAGAAATCTTGCAATTTAAAAAATATATTGTATTTTATAATATTTTTTCTCACTTTTTATATAAAAACCTTAGCAATCTAATGATTTTTAAAAATTAATTATATTTTCCCCTTTTAGTTCTATAATTAATTTTGATTAATCTTTGTTCACTAAACTCATGTCCAACTAAATATTAGCAATAGAATTTATTATTTTAATTGATTATCATGTAAAAAATTTTAGTTAATTTTCATGTTTAAGCTAATTAATTCTAAAAATAATTAATTATTTATAAACTAATTAATTATTTATAAAATACTTTGCTTGATTGCCACAATTTTAAGAGCTGCATAAATCTAATTTTAAAGATATATTATAATTGAAAAGATATCTTGGGGTTTAAAAGAGATATATATATATATATATATATATTCAATTAATTAAAAAATATATTGATGTTACCATTGAACGATTAATTAAAAAAATTCTTGTTAGACGTTTCTTTTAATTTTTGTGTAAAATTAATTTTTTGCTAAATTTCTAATTTTAATTAATTTTCATTTATTAACAAATTATTATTTTTATAAACAATGAATTCTTTCGAAAACTAATTAAAGGGTCCAAGCTAAGTTTTTAATTTACATATTACATATTCATTTTAATTTTTATGTAAAAATTTAATAAATTGTAATTTTTTATCACACAAAAATTAAATCATAGAGAAATTACTAATTTTAATTAATTTTTATTTATTAACTTATTAGTTTTAAAAATAATTAATTATTTCTAAAATTAATTAATGGGTCCAACCTTGTTTTAAAATTTTTTAAATATAAATTGGGATCATAGTGGTGGGGTGGTGTCTCAAACTCTGGCCAAGTACCGGTAAGTTTCTTTTAATTTTTATAAAACTTTAATGAATGGTATTTTTGTATCGCGCAAAAATTAAATATGAATGGGATTCTTAATTTTAATTAATTTTTGTTTCTTAGCTAGTTATTTATAAAAATAATCAATTATTTCTAATTTTTTTTAATTTTAATTTTACGCCTTCATTTTAATTTTTGTGCAAATTTAATGAATGATAATTTTCTGCTGCATAAAAATTAAATTTTGGAGAAAATTGTTAATTTTAAGTAATTTTATTTTTTAAATATGAAAATTATGAAAAAAGAATCAATTAGAAATTCATTCTAATTCTTGGAACACCCTTATGTTGTTTAATACATAAACCTATAAATTGCAGATTTGAAAGCAAAATAATAATAATAATAATAATAATAATAATAATAATAATAAATAAATAAATAAAAATAAAAGAAATTTATCAATTCAAAAAGAATTTGAAACTTATCGCAAATATACAATATTTGTCCTTGTCAACTAAATTATAACTAATAGTAACATAACCTAATGAGGTAAAAAGTTAAATTTAGAATTAGTTATTAATATTAATATTAATATCTATATCTATATCTATATATAAATAAACCAAGATTATTTTCCCACTTAAATTTATATTTTTCAAAATTAAATAATTTATTTTTTATTCCCATTTCCCATCCATCCTTATCTTCTAAAATCTCTTACCTAAATTTGGGCCAATTCTAAAATCTCTTAACTAAATCTCTATCAATCTTTATAATATATAAAGAAATTTAATATTCAATTCTACTTATGTCTTTTTTTTAATGAATTCTATTTATATCTTCATTATTATTGTTAGTATGCAAAAATAAAGGTCCTAAATTAATCAATAAATTATAATAAATATCAATAACAATAATTATTATTGGGGCATAAACATCATTTTCAGCATTACAATAACAAAAATCATTGGGCTAGATAAAGATATTGCGATGACGGATGTAGTTGTAGAAGGCGTCGTCGCCATAGGGTTTCCAGTCTATTACAATGAAATTTGTTGTTATAATATCATCAACTGCTGCGACGAAAAATATTGTTGCAATAAATGGAAAATCCTATTGCGACAATAGAATTTAATCGCAGTAACACTACAGGGATGAGTCTATTACAACGATACATTACAACGATATTGTAGGTGTATTGCGACTGAAAAAATTATCAAAATAATTTTATATTGGATATATTTTCTTGTGTAACGCACGAGTGATATAGCGAGAAAATATAGGGAAAACTCTATCGTAAATTATAAAAATCTTTTGTGTTTTTTCCTTTACAGAGATTCTATATTAGGGTGTGTTTGATTCTTGCATTTTTTTCCCGAAAAAGTCATTTTCCAACTTTTTTTTTCCTTGGTTGGCTTTTTGATTATCTTTTTTTTCCCCGGAAAATCTTTTCCAACTTTTCTCGAAATCTGCACTTTTCCTTATTTTGGACGAAAACGTTTTCCTTAGGGAAAAGGTGAATTTTGTTTTCCGGCAAAAGTTTGCCTCTCTTTTGATATATTTTTTTTATGGACTATTTGTTTTAACCATAAAGATAAGAAAAATAATCAAATTTCATGAAAAAATACACGAAAACAAGGAAAACAACATTATTTTCCAACTTTCAAATTAATCCAATCAAACACCTATAACTACCATTTCCCTGGAAAACCTTTTCCCGAAATTCATTTACTCAGAAAACGTTTTCCTTCCAACCATTTTTCGGCTTTGCAATCAAACACACCCTTATATCTTGAACATATATCTTCCCATGTAATGCACAGGATGAAAGTACTAGTATTATTATTAAACGAGTTGGATATGGCTTAGGAAAGAAAAAAAATAAAAAAAGAGTTAGTTTCAAATGGGAAAATGGATTTAAGGCAGTAAAAAATATATAATGACAAAAAGCCTATTTTTCTATATATATAAATATAAATTGTTCTATATACAGACAGAATATTATACTAGGCAAATTCAATAGGTGGAAAAAAATTAATGATGTGGAATAAAAAATAATTAAAAAATTAAAAAGAATAATGTGTTTGGGCAGGAAAAAATATTCCATATATATATATAATATAATTATCAATTTTAAAATTTTCTCATTAAATTAGGAACATAATTCACAATATATATTTCCAATATTTTTCTTAATCTTTATGAAAAGACAAGCAAGCATATGTATATGGAGTGGAGGGAGTATACAAAAGAAAAGAAAAGAAAGCAAGAACAAGAAAATAGACGAAAAGAGAATCGGCGGAGAGAAAGAAAACAAAAGTGAGTAGGGCTTTTTTTTTTTTGAATTTTAACTAATAAGTTAAGCACGAATAAGAATTTCAAAATAATATAAGGGTAAAATAGGAAATTAAAAATTTTCAACTCAGCCACCTTTCTATGTAGGCTAATAATTATATTCGCACCACATTTTAATTTACCCATAACATGATCGACGTTTGCATCTATTTGCACTTTTGTCCCTATCCTTTGCATCTATTTGAATGTTTATATCCAACCTTTAATTTGAACCAATAGGCCTTAAGCTTTGGTTGGTAAGTGCGACCCGAACCCAATCCAACTCGGTTAAACAACTTGATTTAAGACCTAACACAACCCAATATAATGAAAAGCCAACACAATGGTTAGGTTGGCTGGAGTTTTGCTCATCTCTAACATCATAGTTGACGTCAATTTGTGCTAAACAATTTTTTGCGACAAATTTATTTAAAAGAGAATGAAGACTACTTGTAATGCTAATTTTCATTTGACAGTTTATTAATATCAACTTATATTATACTTCCTTTGTCCAAGAAAGATAGGTAGTTTTCCTTTTTTATCCGTCTCAAAATATAGACCATTTTATATTTGTGTCCATTTAATTTTTTATTTTACATATTATGCCCTTATTTAATATGCATTGTTATTATTAATAAAAATATATTATCATTATTTAATGTAGGGGTATAATTGAAAAAATACAACTAAAGTTTACTTTTCTAACAACTATGAATTACAATTTCTTAATCATTGTAAACATCAAACTAAGCATATCTTTGTGGGCCCTAGGGAGAACAAGAAGTTATTTGAATCAGGGATAACCGCATCAAATTTTATAAATTTCGCTTCAAAAAAAAAAAAACTTTATAAATTTACCTTTACCTTTGAGCATGCCGCAGATTCCATTCCACCAAACATGAGAGTGAAGAGAATTTTAAAATTGAGTCAATATAATTGATCTTTATCTCTACTCCTTCTAAAAGGGCCGGTTTTGTTCAAGAACGGGTGTTCCGTAACTACGGAACACCCGGGTCATTTTATGGCCTCGTTTGGCCTCCGTTTTGAAATCCGAAAATTTGGCCAAGTTTAGCACGACGAGACGGAGCTCCAGCAATTTGGAAAAAAAATTTCCGACACTGTGGCGGCTGGTGGTGGCTGGTCAAAGTTTTTGGGCTAATTTTTGGCTAAAATTTTGCCAAAAACTTTGACCGGCCATCACCGACCGCCACGGTGTCGGAAAATTTTTTTCCAAATTGCTGGAGCTCTGTCTCGTCATGTTGAACTTGGCCAAATTTTCGAATTTCAAAACGGAGGCGGGACGAGGCCGTAAAATGGCCCGGGTGTTCCGTAGTTACGGAACACCCGGGGTGTTCCTTGAGGTGGAAATAAAATTTCTTCCCATATTACTCTTAAATGCACAATCAAATCAGAACTAGGTCAATAAATATGTTCCATCCTCATTTTATTGGCAGAATTTGAGGTAGCATTGCAACCCTAGAAATTTAATTTGACATTTAATTAGTACACAATTCTCCTTTGCCGCTCATTCTTCCATTAGTTGAATTTGACATTCACTGCACCTCCTTCTTTCATTCTTTCTTCATCTTCCACGACTGCTCCTATGGTATAGAAAAGATCACACTGTAAGCAGATGAAGGGGCCATCTCGCAACCACGCCCACACCTCTCTTGCAGTTTTAACTATGTATCATTTTCCATTTATTGAAGTTTGCTTTGTTTCATTATTAGTTCTAAAAATCATGATTGGGTTGATAGTTGAATCCCAAAATAATATAATATGGTGGTTAATTTGCTTCTAGCTTTCATTATATTGGGCATGGTGTTTGATTTTCATCTCACACTAGCTATTTCACACGTACGTTGCAGAGGAAAATATGTTTAACATAAAGTTGCTATAAAAAAATATAAAATAAAAGAAAAACAAAATGTATAAGAGTTTTTTTAAACTTTTGATAAAGTTTCCCCTAATTTTGGATAAATCCATCCTATAAATACTCAATGAAGAATTACACAAAATGAACATAGCATAATTTTTTATTCTCCCCAAATATCTCAATGTTAAAAGCAATTCAAAAACAATAGCATCAATTATTGTCTTTGACAACAACACTGTTGGGTATTGACTCAAAATTATTTGCCAAGTTGAAGGACTCATGGATGAATTGCGTCTAATTAAATTCTTGGAGTGGAAGAAAAGACAATGCACAAGAGTGCAAGAAAATGAGAGAATTTAATTAGGAAATTTTGTGAATTTTCCTTGTCATGAGTGAGAGAACTTGGAATGGAAGAAACTTGAGGGTTATATAAATAATACATACATGCAGAGAGAGGCAAAGAATATAGAGGCGACCAAAAATGTGAGACAGTGAAAATTATATGAGAGAGAGAGAGAGAGAGAGAGAGAGAGAGAGAGAGTGCCTTTGGGTATGTGCATAGCAGACGAGGGTCTTCTTTTGGGTTCATCTCTTGTCAAGGTGAATTGCACATGGGTAGTTGATGTGTGCGTTTTCACACACTTTTCAGGTGCTCTTAAAAGTTTGGAAATACATAAAATGAGCATATCTCTACTTATAATTCACCAATTTGATCTATGTAGTTAACAATGTAGAATGGGAAGGAAACCAAAGAAAACAAGCAAAAAAAGACAGGCCGGAAGCAAAAAGATGAAGAAAGAGGAGGAGGTAGTGGATTTTTACGGTCGTAAAAGGCAATCTTACGGCCGTAACTTAGGAAGAAAAAGTGCCAAAAATATGTAGTGAGTTATTTACGGACGTACAATGAAAGATTATGGCTGTAACTCGAAGACTTACAGCCATACAACAAGTTCCTACGACCGTAAGAAAGGAATAGAAGAAAGGCCACAAAAAGAGGTAGTAAGTTTTCTGTAGTTGTAAAAAGAAGGTTTACAGCCATACAATGGAGACTTACGGCCGTAATTGAAGAGATACGGCCATAATTGACCAAACTCAAGAAAATTCGAAAAGAAGCAAAGATTATATTACGGTCGTAAAAATGACAGAACGAGAATTGTGAGATTTGACAGTTTTTACTATTTCATTTAATTTCTTCCTGTTTTCTCCTCCACCTTTGGGGCTTTTTTAGGTAGTTTTAGGCTTGTTATAATTTAGATCTTTCAGCCATTATTGGCATCTTTTGATCCATCTTGCTTTGGTTCTCAAGACAAGAGAAAAAGATGAGAAGTTAAGGTTAGATTTCCATGCTTTGTAATTGATGAAGATCACGGTTATTTGTTCAAGTCCATGACTTACAAAGGGGTCTCTGGCTCATCTTCTTTGTTGGTAAGGTTGATCACGTTATTGGTGTTAAGTTAGATCAAGTCATTGTGTTACTTGTAATTGTTTGTGGATTCCATTGTTCTTGATTTGTGATTTGGATAGACTTTGAGAAAAGAATATTCAACTTAGACCAAACAGTAATGGTGTTCACTCCAAGTTCTTGGTAAGGATAGAGATATACCTCTATCTTGGATGATTCTTTGATTATTTCCATGAAGTTTTATGCTTTGGATCAAACTTCAATTGACATAGAGGTATAGTAGGTTGAGTTGATCGAAAATGGGTGATTTAACATTTGAGAGAGAATCACTTATTTAAGGAAAATAGGGTCTAACACAAATGAAAAATAAATCACGTGAGCACTACTTGAGCATTAATTATGTAGTGGTACCGATAATCTCAACTTTATTTCTCATTTCAAGGTATTACAGTGTTTACTTGCTTTACCTTACTTCATTGCATGTTTTAAAGCTTTTTAGTTTATAACCAAACAATTTCTAATCTCAAAATGTATTTGTGTTTGGTATATATATTGTATTAATCAATTAACTACTATGAAACTACTTTCGTCCTTGTGGGAACGAATTCGAACTAAGTCCAAAACTTTACTACTTGTACGGCCGTGCGCTCGCTGTATATTATTGCATGTGTAAACGCCCATCAGCCTAGTTTGATTAATGAAATATGTTTTTGGTTTTGGAATTATTTGCTCATTTCACGTGTGGTTGCTTTTGAGCCGTATGACATTTGTTTGCTTGATCACCAAATGGATGTTATGTGAAGTGTGTATCCATTCGAGGACATAGAGAGAGGTAACTGGCTAAGTTAGGAGAGTCGAGTCTAACGTAGAATATGAGTGAGATGTGATGTTTAATCGTAGTTTAATCAAATTATCGTTTAAACATCACATCTTACTCATATTCTATGTTAAACCCAACTCTCCTGACTTAACCAGTTACCTCTCTCGAGCATCAAACTGGCTATAAATGATTGGCACAACCTACGATATCTCTATGTCGATTAGAACCAACCAAATGTATTAGTCTTTGTGAGAGTAGCTCAAAGGGTCGCATAGGGTTTAGAGGTATATTTCTATCACATACAAGAACTTAAGGTGATTGCTCCACGGTCTAAAATGCATACTTTTTCTCGAATAGATATACACTTCACATAACATCCATTTGGTGATCAAGAAAACAAATGTGATAGAGCTCAAAAGCAACCACACATGAAATGAGCAAACAATTCCAAAATCATAAACATATTTCATTAATCAAACTAGGCTAAGATTATCAATCATTCCAACATTACAATATTTAGCTCATAGTGAAGATAATACAAGACATTAATACAAATAAAGCACAAATGAAGTAAAAATGGAAAATACAATAGTAAGCTAAGATTTCTCCCTTTTTGGTGTTAATTCTGCTTCTTCCATCTCCACCATTATTTCTTCTTGCTCTCTTCATCATCTACTCCAAGTAATGATCCCAATTCAAGCCCGAAAAGAAAGAAAAAAGAAAAGAAGAAGGAAAGAAAGAAAGGAAGAAAAAAGGAAAAAGAAAACCTAAGCTAAACCTAAACTAAGAAGAGAATGGAATATGGAACTGGGGTTCAAATGGTGTGTATAAGTGCCCCAATTCTCGTCCCAAAACATAATCAAGAAGCCCCTTAAAAAAAAATCATGAGCTCTATGAATGTTAGTAGAGTTATTTTAATATGATTATTTTGATAATTATGGCATTTAATGCTATTTTATTTGGGATTTACATTAGTAGATTAATCTTGCAATAACCAAAATATGATATATTATCACAATCTCTGCCACGAATTGTCATCCCGTACAAAGCACGGGTGTAAATGCCCGTGGTGTTCAAGTGCATCCGGGTGCATCGTAGTTACGGTGCTTCCGGGGGGTTTTTCTGGCCTCATCGGATCGCCGTTTTGAAATTCGTGACCGGATCCAGATTCAGTACGACGAGACGGAGCTCCAGCAATTTAGAAAAAAAAATTTCGACACTGTGGTAACCGATCAAAGTTTTGGCCATAATTTTAGAATCTGGATTCCATTCCAAATTTCAAAACAAAGGTCGGACATAGTCAGAAAATACCCCATGAGCACTGTAACTACGGTGCACCTAGGTGCAATATAACAAGCCTGGTGTAAATGCTAATTAAGTGACTATTCGAAGGAGAATAGTAAATTAAATTGTGTCAATTTTTGGGAGCTATTCCTTAATTATTTGCATGATGAATTCGTACGAAATACAAAGATAATTTTATCAAAATTTTTATAGAATTATTTCGTTAGGGCCAAAATACCATATTGGTATTAAAAAAAACACAATTTTGACGATTTAGTATTTAAAAAGCGCCAAGCGACATATTGGTATTAAAAACTCGACTTTTGCGTACATTCGCCTTTTTTTCTCATCGACAGCGGAATCTGTAATAAAATAATAATATTTTTAAATTTTTTATTTTTAATTATTTTTTCGGGGGAATCTTTAATAAAATAATAATATTTTCAATTTTGAGTATTCTTATTCATTTTATGATCTTTAGATCTTATTCTTTTGGGTAGAAATTTTATTCGCATGATATTTCTTATATAATGTGTGATTAATATTATATTGAAAGATGTGCGTGGTTGAAAATGTATATATAATTATACAAAATTGCGTGCAAATAAAAATTATCCAAAAAAATTAGATGAAATCCATCCAATTTTACGATTAGTCAAATCCATCTAAATAAATTTTTTTTACGAGTAGATCAATGTAAAATTATACCAAACACAAAATATCAATAAAATTAAAATTAAAAAAAAATCAGACCAAACTCACCTCCACTCCCAAAAATTGTGGTGGTGAAACCACCACCAGATTGGTGGTGGTTTCACCACAAGCAACTGGTGGTTTCGAAACCACCAGTTGCTGGTGGTTTCGGGTGGTGGTGGTGGTGGTGCACCACCAGATCAGTGGTGGTTTCACCACCACAATTTTTGGGGGTGGGGCGTTGGGGGTGGGTTTGGTATGCCCTTTTTTTTAATTTTTAATTTTATTAATATTTTGTGTTTGGTATAATTTTACACTGATCTATTCGTAATAAAAATTTATTTAGGTACAACAAAATAACAAAATTTGATTTGACTAACCGTAAAATTTGATGGATTCCGTCTAAAATTTTTTTTTGGGATAATTTTTATTTGCATGTAATTTCGAATAATTATATACACGTTTTCAACCATACACATTTTCCAATACAATATTAACCACACATTTTATAAGAAATATCGTGGCGGATAAAATTTCTACCCAAAAGAATAAGATCTAAAGATCATAAAATGAATAAGAAATACTCAAAATTGAAAATATTATTATTTTAATAAAGATTCCCTCGAAAAAATAATTAAAAAATCAAAAATTCAAAAATATTATTATTTTATTACAGATTCCGCCGCCGGTGAGAAAAAAAGGCCAATGTGCGCAAAATGGCTAGTTTTATTAATTTGATATATTTTCATATTTCATAAGACTCTGACGTTATATCTCAGCCACATTGTTGAAATTTTTTTTTTGCAAAAATATCACTACCAGACATCCCATATGACATGATTAGATTTTGGGAGTTCGCTATAATTCTCCCTTAAAACAAGAAATTGACGATTTTCCATAATGTTATATTGTAACTTTGTAAGGCGGTTCTTGGTCAATATCCCTTTGGGTCTTTCTCAAATACGACAGGAGAGAGAATTCAGCACAAAACTCAGAATAGCAGAATCTTGATCTTGACCGTCCAAAGAAGCGGGAAATGAAAGAGAAGTGAGCGGATAGAGTGAGTACCCCAAAAAACAAAACGTTTCACCCATTAAAAAGCCGAATGGTCACAGTTTTGTCCCTTCATAACTTCCACTGTTAAAAAGTCTTGATTTTTCAATTCAATGGCACCCAAGAAAAAAAGCAACAGCACTGAGGAGTCCTCCGCCGCCGCCGACGCCGCGGTGGTGACCCGGAGGTCCACTCGCCTAGCCAACACCACCAAACGAGCACCACCGCCTGATTCTGAGGCTGAAGTACCCAAGAAAAAGAGGGCAAAAACCACCAGCGCCAAACAAGCAGTTGAAGCGCCGCCAGAGGAGGCACCAGTGGCGGAGGAAGGGCAGAAGACGGTCATCATCGAGCACTGCAAGCAGTGCAACTCGTTCAAGACCAGGGCTATTCAGGTGAAGAACGGGCTGGAGAAAGAGGTGGCTGGTATCAATGTGTTGGTGAACCCTGAGAAGCCAAGGAGGGGCTGCTTTGAGATTCGGCAAGAAGGCGGGGGTATTTTCGTCAGTTTGCTGGATATGAAGCGGCCATTCAAGCCAATGAAGGAACTGGACATGGATAAAGTCATATCTGAAATTATTGACAAGATTAAGTGATGGGGTCCCTCTTTCTTTCTTTATTGAATTATTATTATTATTATTATTATTATTATTATTATTATTAATGGTTGGAAAAAGAAAGCCATTTTGTTGTATTGTGGGTTCAGTATTTTGATTTCAATGTGGGGTCATTTTGTTATTCCTCTTATTTTGAGGTTTAAGGATTGAGGAATGCCAACGTATCCTGCTTACTTTTGTGTAGTTTCTGAACATGTCAATGCATCATTTGCCCATTTGCCCATTTCAATTACAGTTAAAGAGTCCTTGTGACAAATTACAAATGTTTGCCTGCTTTATTCTAGTTTAGTTCAGAAACCCATAAAATGTTAACATAAAGAATGCTGCAAGTAAACTAATAGACACAGCACATTGAAGAAAAGAGGCTACTGAAGCAATTCACATCACCCATAGTAAGAATAATGCTACATTGCCAACAAAGAATCAAGATCTGGGAAGGCTGAGGCGCTCGAAAAGTTGGGGAAGATTGGCACTGGTAAGTTTGGTCCTTCTGCTGATTTCGTGCTTCTTCTTCTTGGTCTTCGGCCTGGCTAACTGTTTCGAATCCCCATCAGCTTTAATAATTGCTTGTGGATCACTGGCATATGCTATGTCATGTGAGTTGAAGTTAGATGGCAACCATATTTGGCCCGGAGCTTTCAAAGCCTACAAAAAGATATGAATTCACATTTATCTACATTAAACACTCTTGATCTCATGTGATGGATTGAAGGTACTGTGTTAAGAAACGGCTGTTAGAAAAATCATATTACCTGTAAGTCTTCCATGACATTTGGATTTGAATCCTTGAGATGATTAACAGCAATGCGCTCACGAGACCTCTGTAGCAGGACAAGAAGTTGGTTCTTATCTTTCAAATCATGTTTAGACTGCAAGGAAATTACTCAAGTGATTATCCTGTGAAGAAAAGGTCTATCGAAAAAGAAAAGAAAAGAAAAGAGATTCTATACCTTGAAAGAGAATCGCCTGCCGTCATAATCCACTTTTGGATTGTTTTTTAAACCATCAAAGACCGCTTTATTAGCATTAGTATCCACATAGCATGCTGCATTTATTTGCTCGGGCGTCAACGCTTGCCTCGTCTGCAAACAAGAGATTTCAATAAATTAGGTACTGCTCATGGATAACAAATAAACTATATTGGTCCCATAATCTCAACTGATTTAGAAAGAAAAGTGCAATTTGAAGTCAAATGCATCATTCACCAAAATTTGCAATGCAGCTATCAATTTTCAATAAAAAGATGCAAAAGCATAGGGCACCATATTCAAGTGTCACTCGCCAACAAGAAAGATGCTACCAGATGAATATCTTGAGATGCTTCCTTTAATCCATCTCAAACCACCCACGGAGCATGCCTTCATGATTATAGGAAGAGTTTAGACTTGAATATCCAGTAGTTAGAATTTACATCAGTAAACAGGGCAGCGCACTGGGGACACTTAGACACATTGTTATGCATGGACAAATCATAAAACCTACCTGGTTATTGCATAGTCCTAAATGCTAAAAGATCGCCTGACCATTGTCCATTTAAACAAATATCCATTCTAGTTCGACTATGAGACCTGGTTAGGTGCAATCAAACCATTTGCATTGATAAACGGTGACGTTATTGATGAACATTTGAATCAGATCATGACGTTAGTATCCAGATCCTACGGTTATTGATACATTGCAGAGCAGAATATTAGCATATCTTTTATTTCCAAAAAAGAGTAAAAACAAATTAACGCGAATTCGACTGTCACGGGCAAAGTGAGATACAAAAAGAAAATACAGATTTCTATACCTCAAAAAGCAAATTGATGACACGTAGGATTTGAGGACCAACAGGAGCTTTTCTGATGCTGTTTATAAGTCGAAGCCTTTCTGTATCATTTGAGAATTTAACAGGAGCCAAAAACTTTGCGCTCGCCGAAGATGATGCGCTTGACGGTGTGGATTTTACCATCTGAAGACAATCATTCACTTAGTACCCTAAAGTGGTAAAGTTGAAAGAAGCTCAATGAATGGCATCATAATTCAATTAAAGGGGTTCGAAAATAACCAACCAAATTAATTTAGGGAAAATGGAGAAACATCTAACAAAGATAATTCCACCGTATAGCCAACCAAATCAGTGAATTCTATTAGGTCTCAACATAATTACAATTGGAATTTCACAACTAAATCCGTGAATTTAATTAAACCTAAATTCGAAATTTCAGATTTTGATGAACCAAAATATACACTTGCTTACACATAAAAAAGTTCCATAAATACACAATCAAAGATAGTGTTTAAATTGATAGAATCACACAAGACCTAGAGTGAAGGCAATCGGTAGATACAAGAGAACAAATCCAGACACCGACGTCGTCGATTTCCGATGACATAGAAATTAACGATCAGAGACTCAGAGATGTGGTAGCCGGACAATTCTGGCCTTTTTTGCAATTGTCACGTAAGATTTGACGATAAGCAATTTATTAAAATTTCATACATAAATTTTGACAGATCTAGAATAAACTATATGAATATCAATTAAAGATTAATATGAATTAATATATCTGTAAAAAATCTCGAAAATTAACCTTGGGTGTGGCTAAACACACCCATCCCAATTTCTTTATACACCCATTCAATTTTTCTCTAAAAAATAACCCTAAACAAAATTATCATTTTACCCTTCCATTTCAAAAATTAAAATAGCATTACAAACCATTCCTCTGCCATTGACATTGTAAACCAGTTCACGTTGCTCCCGCTACTGCACTTCGTCTCTTTCCTCACTTCGTCTCTTTCCTGACTTCATCTCTTTCCTCGCTTCTGGAGTTCTTCGCGCCATTATTGGGAGAACTATCGATCTGGAATGGATGGTATTTACAATGTAAGTGTTTAGTTATGAAATATATATAATATTGTATCTATTGCTCGCACGAACACAAAGCTACTGGCGAATGGCTAGCGGCGGAATGGTTCGCCCTCAAGAGGCGACGGATGCAAGTGTTCGCCCCCATGGAAGCGAACACACTCCGTGTGTTCGCCCCCATGAAGCGAACACTACTGCGTCTTTGTGTGGGGTGGGGGTGGGGGTGGGGGAGGGTAGTCTTTGTGTTGTGACTATCTTTGCTATCTTTGTATTGTGTTGTCTTTGGCTTTGCATTCTTGTCTTTGCGCTTATTGTAAATGTATGTTTAGGTAGGACTTTACATTTGCGGTGATCTGTGGGTATTATTCTGATGTTATTCATTAAATTGTTATTTTTAACAGAATCAAATACACGTTCTCTTGAAGAAAGTATTATTGGTCCAAATAACGAATTGGTCATCGGTGCTAATAATGAAATGGCAATGGATTATACATCATTTTCTTGTGTATGATTCTTTTAATTCCGTGATGAATTAGTTGATTGGAGTGCGTATCTGGGGAAAAAATTTGGAATGGTAATAGTTGTTAAGAGATCCGAGTGGAGAGAGTGGAATGCGCCCTCGCGTATTACTTGCATGTGAGCGAAATGGTAAATATCGTGGAAGTGGAAAGAGTGCAGAATCTCACGAAAATGAGTGCAACAAAGAAGTGTGAGTGTGCCTTTGCATTAAAAGGTAGACAAATATCAGTTAGATGGTGGAGTGGATATTACAGGTTATAAATGGTACACATAATCATCCGAGTGTCACGATATTTTGAAGGTCATTCTTATGCTTTGATTAGGTTATCGGTAGATGAGGAGAAATTAGTGCTTGATATGTCAAAAGCGGATGCTCGACCGAAGAATATATTACATACAGAAAGAGAGATATCCCGATAACGCATCAACAATGAAAACAATCTACAATATCTGACGAAGCATAGAATAATCGATCATGGTGGTCAATCCCAATTGCGCTTTTATTGGGAAAATTACAAGAACATGGATATTTGTTTTATATGCGGCGGTGTGAAATCTTGTCTGATGAAGGATCTATTTTTGCCCATTCATGAACTTAAATTGTTTGCGTGCTTTTCCTAATGTATTATTGATGGATTGCACATACAAGACCAATCGATACAAGATGCCATTATTAGAAATAGTTGGCGTCACTTCCACAGATATGACATTTTCTATTGCATGTGCATATATGGAATACGAGTGGGAGGATAATTACGTATGGGTTTTGTCTCTCTTACAATCAATGTTCGATCAATCAGCCTCTTTTCCTACGGTGATAGTCACTGATCGAGACATCGCATTGATGAATGCAGTTGAGCGTATTTTTCCGACTGCGAGACATTTTTTATGTCGATGGCATATTAGTACAAATATAATGGCGAATACTAAGAAGCTATTTCGACCAAAAGAAATGTGGGATTGTTTTATATCCTCGTGGAATTTATTGGTATTATCTAAATCCGAGGGACTGTTTTATTCATTGCTTCAGAAATTTCAGGAAGATTATTCAGCATATCCAGATGCTGTTGAGTATGTAATGAAGCAGTGGATTAATCCGTATAAAGAAAGATTTGTAGCTTGTTGGACAAATGAAGTTCTGCATTTTGGCAATAATACGACAAATAGGTATGGTACTATTTTTATTAATTGTCTTTTATAATAATTGTTTAACCTATTTGATATTCATGTTTTTAGGGCGGAAAGTGCACATGCAAAACTGAAGAAACAACTTGGATCAAGTCAGGGTAATTTGGAAATTTGTTGGAAAAAAATTCACAGTTTGTTTGAGACGTCGCATACTGCTATTAAACAATCTTTTGAGAAGAGCATGCATGTAGTCCAACACACTCATAAAATATCCATGTTTAGATTTCTGCGGGGTATGATTTCAATTACTGCCATGGACAAGATATTAGATGAAATGAATGAAGTAGATAGGGTTGGAGTTGATCCTTTGATCTGCGGATGTGTATTGAGAAAGTCTTGTGGTTTGCCCTGTGCACACGAGCTTGCTAAGTGGAAAAATGAGAAATTTGCCATCCCTTTAGATGAAATTGATAGTTTTTGGAGAAAATTAGATATGGAACCACGTGTTGGAGGTGTTGTTAGTGTCAAAGATGATATGCAGACTCGTCTAAATCATGCCTTTGTAGATTTTGCAAGTTTATTTTCAACGATGCATGAAACAGATAGCACTGTATGATCGTATTGCCGGAAATAGTAGCCGAATTGGTAGCGTTGAGACGATTATATCTGATGAATGATGTGTATTCCTATCTAAAACTTAGTGCTATTTGTACAACATATTAAAACAAGAAACTTAGTATTCGATTGCATTGGACTAATCATGTATGTATCGTATTTTGATGACATATCGAAGCTTTGAATTACCATTTTCCCAAATTGAGTTCTTGTAATACATTACATATCACCTGTAATGCACTACACATATCTTACACATATCTGACTCATTGATTTCTATGCCCAAAACAATAATAGCTCATTTGGTCATAACACAATAGCCTATGTGGAGCTTTTAATTTAATTAATGTCCATTACACACCCTACGTAATACATTGAAATACCATTACACGCTTTATATATGTGATATATTACGTAATACATTGAAATACCATTACACGCTTTATATATGTGATATATTACAGTGCTATTACAGATTATGTGTAATGGATTATGCTGAAAGCATCTGAATATTAAAACAAGACATAACCACTAATTTCATTACTGGCGAGTTGTAACAGATACATTATGTCTCGAAAATCCAAAGTCATTACTTGTAAAAGATACATAATATCTCTAACTATAACATGCATTACTTCAACATATGGAAAATGCGACATACAACACATAGGTCATCGTCGATGTCTATTTGGAGCCCCCCTTGATGATTCTCCCCTATGCTGCCGTCCCCGAGGCGGTCTAGTACGAGATTGTTCCTGATACTCTTCCAATGTCAATCCTTGCAGCGTGAGATAAGCATTCTGAACACCGTGTAGTAAAGCATGCGTACTAAATTCCGCAACACCTGAATCCCACGCAGGAACAAATTCTCGAGAATGTCAGCAGCTGACTATATTTCGATCCCAAACATCGATGGTGTCTGCGCATCTGACCAACCGGATTTGTGGATTGATACTGGATTTTGCACATAGCGATGAGAAATTGTCTTATACCAGTCCATATAATTATCTACGCATTCCCACACAGGTCTGGCCTTATCACCGCATCGACCACTAGATAAAACGTGACTATCCCACATCTGAAACATATGACCAAATAATTCTGTGGACTCGGCTCCTCTCACTACATTTGGATCAATGGGATCTTCGGGAATTTTTTGTTTATATCCAAATTGTCTAAGTACCCGATCCGAATAATAAGGCTCCACAATATTTAAGGAGCTTATACACCCATAAAAAAAAGTAGATGGAGGACGTGGAAATCGGAGTCTGTATCTAGGATACGGATCCCATATTACCTGAAAAATTAAATATGATAAATTACTCTACGGATTTACCCCAACACATAGGGATTACCATAAATTTATAGAGAATCTATTAAACATATTGATCTCACCTCATTTGCATCCAACGCATCCAATCTCTCTCTATATGCTTGAAGGGTGTCTAGATTCGGAGGAAGGGGCCGTGTCTTATCCCACCTCATGGCAAGGGGATTACCTTCCTCGTACTGCATATCAAGCGGAGGCCTAAACTGTGGAAAATGTTCATATATCCATGCCTGTAATAAGTTACAAAAACATCCATTATAAGTCTCAATTAAACCGGAAAAAATATCCATTATATGTCACAAATAAAACGGAAAAATTAAAATTAAATAATCATTTAACTAGGCCAAATATATACCTCCAATAAGGTCGAATACCCGGCCATCTGTACAACGGTTGCACTTGATGCTAGCCCTAATTGTCTATATAAGTGAGCTAGACCAGCAGCTCCCCAAGCAAACTGATGCACCTCATCAAGATTTTCTAAGAAATGCAAATACACAGGTGAGACCCGATCCCCAGTTTTATCTGCGAATATTGTGCACCCCAACGTATACAATAGATAGGCTCGAGCTGCATATATACCACGATTATCATCAGTAGTATAACCCATAAAGGTAGAACGCAGCCACTGCAACTTTATTTTTTCACCCCTGGCACCTCTAAATGCATTGTTGTTGGCCTCTTGAGTCGATACTCCCAATAATCTACTTAACCAAATCCATTCTCTTAACAATGGCGGTTTTGTGAAAGCTCCAATACACGACCACCGACTTGTAAACCAAGAATGCATCGCACGTCATCTAGTGTAATTGTCATTTCCCCAAATGGCATGTGAAACGTATTAGTTTCCGGGTGCCATCTCTCAACAAATGCGGCAATCAAATTATTATCTGGTGCATGATATGATATATCACGTAACATATCAATTCGTGTATTTGCAAAAAGATTCATCCACTGCTGTTGGGTCTCACGATTCAAGTTCCACTTCAGTAATTTTTGGGTATGACATTTTATACTGAGCACGGGCCTTTCATTACCTAACCAAATTTGAGCTGCCACATGTGTCTTATATGTTGATAAAATATGTGGATCGATAGGACCTCCCGGGAATGATTCATCATCTTCATTTTGATTATTTTCAACATTTCCACATTCCGCTTCATCATTTCCAGCTTCACCCTCACCCTCGCCTTGTACTCCATCATCTTCTTGTTCATTTGGCATTTGAACATCATCTATATTCATATTTGAATTGTAATGTAACTCAATTTCTTCATTTTGTGGTATTTGTGACGGACTAGGTAATTGTGCTAATTCTTCCGGATTTTGGTGAGCCAAATATTCTTCTTGCCGACGTTTTCTATCAGAAGCAGTTGGTGGGCGACGAGAATAGGTCCGAACTATAATACAAAATAAAAACTTATTAATTACGTATGTATTAACATGTTACTGGCAAAGAAAAAAAACCCTTAACTAAAGCTATTCTCTTTGAAAACAACAAAAACGTGTTACTGAATGAGAGAGAAGAAGAAAAAGAAAAAAGAAAAAATTCGTCCCTTGAGGGACGAGCAGTCCCTAAGCGTTCGTCGGTGGGAAACGACCGAGTGTTCGTCCCCAGAACAGCGACGGCGTTCGTCCCCATGGGGACGAGCGACGCGATATTCCGTCCCCATGGGGACGAACGCTTGATTCTTCCCCATGGGGACGACGACCAATTGTTGGTGCCGATTACCTCTACTTCGAATAAAAACTTCGAATAAAAACTCTGGCAATTCATACTATGGCAATTCATACTAAGATCTATTCAAATCAAATTAAATATATACATTTCTAAATTAAAATTACATACCAAAGATGCGAAGCCATGATTTCTGTTGCTCGACTTCTACGAAAATTTGCTGTTGCTCCACTTTTGCTTCAATAGATAGAGGAAATATGAGAGAAAGAAGGAAAGAAGTAGAGTGAGAGAGTGTGAGAGGGAGATAGCCGATAGAGATGGGAGAAGGGAGCTTGGGATAGAGACGTTATTTTTAGGGCAAAGGGTAATATTGGCATAGGCGGGTGTATAGAGCAATTGGGAAGACTTTATGGTGGGTGAACTTAGTAAGGTGGGTGTATAAAGAAATTGGGATGGGTGTGTTTAGCCGCACCCATTAACCTTTAATAGTATTTTATGTGTAACAGAATCTGGTGGAAACAAACAATGGGCTTGTAGCTCGATCACTTAGAGCGGGGGGACGAAATTTGCAAGATTGTTTGTACTACCTGGTGATCTCTATTTAGAATTGTAAGATATTTCTAATTTTATTAGGATCCAACTTGTAAAAAGTAAAATTTAAATCCTATTAGAATTCACCTTTTAGGTTTTAAATAATACTAGCTATTTCACCCGTGCGTTGCACGGGGGATAAAATTTTTAACTAATAACGTTATTGATAGATGTTAATAATATTAACATAAAATCTAAAAAATAATTAAAATAAAGAATGAGTTACAACAATAAACTTAAAGAATTTCACTTGAAACAATTTTATAAAAATTTCGATAGAATTTCCCCTATATTTCATACTAATCCATCGTACAAATATGCAAGGAGCAACTCACGAAAATCCACACAACTTAATTTACTATTCTCCATAGAATAGTAACTTAATTAGTATTTGCACCCGTGATTTGCATGGGATGATAATTCGTGGCAGCAATTGTCATAATAGATTACATTTTACTCATTGTAAGATTAATCTACTAATGTAAACCCAAAATAAAATGACATTAAATATTATAGTTATTAAAATAACCATACTAAAATAACTCTACTAACATTCGTAGAGCTCATAATTTTTTCTTTAAAATTATTTTACATTTTATTATATGCCATTATAAATTTTGAGAGATATTAATTATTATACATCAGTATGATGTATGTTATTAATAATTAATATGTAAATAATGATTTTTAAATTTTAATTATGAAATATAATCAGTATAAAGATATATTATAAAAGCAACAATGTAGTCAATACAGTCCGACATACCCTAAACTGTTATTGCCACGCTGGGAAACACTTATCCCTATTCCGACCCATCCTCATTTACTCTGGGCTAAACGCAGATGATATAAGAATTACAAACTTTCATGCCCCGTCTCCATCCCCGTCCCCGCCCCGCTAGAAAATTCTCATCCATGTCAATGCGCCATCGTGATAGTTTAATCCAAAACTTTTGTTTCGACATTTTATTTCTTTAATAAATACATTCTAAATATATTAAACACATATATTAACATATTAGATATAAACTTACTAATTGAACATATTCAACATATTAAATATTGAATGATTTGATATAATATTTAAATTAATTTGGATAAGACAAATAAATTGAAATATATGTGATTAATATTTAAAATATACAATCTAACTGATTATACTTAAAAATAAAATAAAACATCAACAGGGAAAATTCAGCATAAAATAAATAATTAAAGTAAGTAGGATTCTTAATATTTATTTAGGAGATAGAAATTTAAATAAATATTTAATATAGTTGAAAGAAAATTAAAATATTCAAATTGAGTCTTATAATTTCAATAATTGATTGAGGTGATAGCCAATTGTTTAATAAAAATTCTTAGATTTATTTCCCAACGAAAGCGATATATTAAACCAAAAATTATTATATAATTGTTGGTTCGAGTAGTATCAAAATAAAAAATCATTACTATTTAAATACCTATTTTTGGAGCTTGTTACTTAAGAAAAGAAAAAAAATGGAGCAGATCCTTTGAAACACCTGTAATTATACAAAAAAATCTTAGTATTTTGTCGTCAACTGTAACTCAAAAGAAACATTATAGAAAATACAAAAACATATGAGAATAAAAAAAGCATATTTTCAAAAAAAATGATACTGAAAAAGTAAATAAAGTTAATTAGGGACTAATGATCACTCGAATTACTTTACAATAAGATATAATACCCCAATTGTAAGAATCCAAAATCTTATAGGCGTTAACTTAACTTTATTTTAAAATGCATAAAAAGGTAAATTAATTTCGTAAGTACATTTTTCTTTCCGGTAATAATCTAATTAAATTTAATTATTTTTCATCTTTTGAAATAATTATGTTTCCCCATTTTTAGCAATTTAATTAATTTTGATTAATTTTCGTCTAATAAAACTATCTAAATTTTTATCTAATGAAAATATATCCAATAAAATCTAAGAAATATTATTAATTGTAATTAATTGTAGTATAATTAATTCTAATAAAATATTGTTTTAGCTAATTCTTTATAGAAATAATTTATTATTTCTAAATAATTAGTATTTTAACCGCAATTTTATGAATTATATGAATATAATTTTAAAGATATTTTACAATTAAAAAGATATCTTGCATGTAAAAAGATGTCTTTCATTTTTTAGGAAAAATCTAGCCAACCATGGAAATGTAACTAATTATAATTATTATTTATCTTTTCATTAACGTTATATTTCTGTTTTAGCAATATAATTAATTTTTGATTAATTTTTTCCAACGAAATTGTGTCAATTTTTTCCAATTGAAACCAAATCCAATTAAATTTTCACAATATTATTAATTTTTTTTTCGCTAATTATTTATGAAAAGAATTCATTATTTCTGTGATAATCATTTTAATATCAGCCGACTTACTTTACAATAAGATGTAATACCCAAATTCTAAGAATAAAAAATCTTATTGGTGTTAACTTAACTTTATGTTAAAATACATAAAAAGATAAATTAATTTCGTAAGCATATTTTTCTTTCATGTAGCAATGTAATTAATTTTAATTATTTTTCATTTTTTGAAATAAAGTTATGTTTCTATTTTAGGAAAATTGGGAAAAATCTAGTCTACATTGGCAGTCTAATTAATTTTAATCGTTATTTAATTTTTAATTAATGTCATTTTTATGCTTTGGAAATATAATTAATTTTCGTCCAACGAAACCATGTCAATTTTTGCCTACTAAAACCCAGTCCAATTAAATCTTAGCAGTAGTATTAATTTTAATTAATTATAATAGTATTAATTTTAATTAATTGTAATAGAATTCGTTTTAACTAATTATTATTTTTAGCTAATTATTTATGAAAGGAATTAATTATTTATAAAATAACTATTTTAATATCATCACTTTTAAGAATTGTATGAATTTAATTTTGAAGAAATCTTGTAATTTAAAAGATATATTACAATTTAAAGGGTTTTTTTTCATTTTTTTAGGGAAAACCCATAGCAATTTAATGATTTCTTCCATTTTTTAAATTAATTATATTTTTCCTTTTAACAATATAATTAATTTTTATCAATCTTTGCCTACTAAACCCATGTCTAGCTAAATATTGGCAATAGAATTTATTGTTTTAATTAATAATAGTTTAAATAATCATAGTTAATTTTTGTATTTAATTTAATTATTTCTAAGAAATAATTAGTTCCAAAATAATTGGATTGATAGCCACAATTTTAAGAATTATATGAATCCAATTTAAAAAATATCTTACAATTGAAAAGATATCTTGGAATTTAAAAGATATAAATATATATTCAATAAATTGATCTTATACATTTATTTTAATATTTTATTTAAACATTAAATAAATTGTAATTTTTTATCCCATCAAAATAAAATTTTAGTGAAATCACTAATTTTAATTAGTTTTCATTCATTAGCTAATTATTATTTTTAAAAATAATAAATTCTTTCTAAAATTAATAAAAGGTCCAAGCTAAGTTTTTAATTTTCATGTTACATATTTATTTTAATTTTTATGTAAAAATTTAATAAATTGTAATTTTTCATCACACAAAAAATTAAATTTTATAGAAATCACTAATTTTAATTAACTTTTGTTCTTTAGCTTATTATTTATAAAAATAATTGATTGTTTCTAAAATTAATTATTGGGTCCAACCTTATTTTTAAATTTTTTAGTATCCATTGGGGATCACAGTAGTGAATTTTGTCTCAAACTTGAGCCACCTGCTGGTAAGTTTTTTTTTAAAAAATTTTTGTGTAAAACTTTAATGAATCGTAATTTTGTAGTGTAAAAAAATTGAATCTTAGTAGGATTGTTAATTTTAATTATTTTTTGTTTCTTAGTTAATTATTTACAAAAATAATTAATTATTTCTGATCTTATTTTTAAATTTTAATGTTAAACCTTTATTTGAATTTTTATGCAAAAATTTAATCAATGGCAAGTTTTTATGGCATAAAAATTAAATCTTAGTAAAAACTGTTAATTTTAAATAATTTTGTTTTTTAAATACCAAAATTATGAAAAAACAATCAGTTAAAAATTCATTCCAATTCTCGGAACACCCTTATATTGTTCAACACATAAATATATATTAATTAAAGATTTTATAGAACAATAGAAAAAAATTTGAAATTTGTAATATTTGAAAGAAAAATATATAATACTTTTCCCAATAAACTAAATTACAACTAATAATAACAGAAGCTAATGAGGTAACAAATTAAATTTGTAATTTGTTATTGAAGTTTGGATGTTAAAGTGCAAAATAATGAAATATCTTATTATATTTGAATTTTACGCACAAGCATCAATTAAGTGTCGTAGCAAATTATCAAAATTTTTTAATTTTTTAATCTTATTACATCAGTGGTCATTAATCTATATTAATATCAATTTATATTTAAGTTGGGTACTAATTTATATATTTGGGGTAAATTTTAATTTTTTTTAAAAAATAAAAATTTATATATTGATAGTATACTTGTTTTAAAGCTCTCATCAAGTCGAGGAAAATAGAATCACAAATTATTATGTTTTATACGTAGAAAAAAAAAAGAGAGGAAATGATAGAGATAATATTTAGATATTATGAGATGGGGTAAAGTAGGGTAGAAATAATTAAATAAAATCTCTATACATTAATATTAATATATTAGGGAAAAAAATAAAAGAGAGTTGGATATGGATTAGGAAAGAAAAAATAAAAAGAGAATTTATTTTAAGCGGGAAAACGGATTTACGACAATAAAAAATATAATAAGAAAAAAGCCTCATTTTCTAGATATATAAATATAAATTATTCTATATATAGATAGAAGTTTATATTAGGCAAATTCAATAGGTGGGAAAAATTAGGAATGTGTTTTGGAGGGAAAAAATGCTGCTTTTATATATATATAGATTTTCTAGAAATTTGTAAAATATATGAGTACTGATTTATTAAAATATAAATTGCTAATTACTAATTAGTCAAGCCTAATTTAGAATTATACTTTTATCAATAATTTCAATTGCTCCAACAAAAATGCTCTTTAATAATCATAATGATACATGTTTCGTTATCTCATGCTCTGAATGACAAAATAGTCGTGATGATTTGTATGACTCTTAAGATCCGGTGCCGTCGAAATCAGATGAATTAGATGGACACCTAAATAATTCATGAATCAATCATTATAAAAATTTTTCAAATATTTTTTTTACAACTAAAATTTCCAAACAATGGCTGATTGTTCTGTGGTTCCGAGTGCGAGCTAACGAAATATTTGGAAAATTTTTTATTTTGCTTGTTTTATGAATGATTCTGGTCCATGTTTGATTCATCTGATTTTGTCGACCAACATTCGCCAGCCACCGGAGATTTTGCATTAATATTAATAAATCATACACACCATCATGATTGTTCGGTAATTCTAATTTAAAATTTGATAGTTTTGTATATCAATAATTATAATTTGACAATCAGGTAAATATTTCTTATATTTATTTCTTAAACCCTCGACGTTGTGGAAACTATTTTTCCATATTTTTCTAGTATTTCTTAAATTGTGTTTCAAGTCTGTTATTAACTTGGAAGGCGCACCAAGAACCATGGACCTATAATTATAAGCTCCAATAAATTGAAAAAATAATTAAACTATTTAATTAATTTCTCCAACTTATTAATTTCATTATTACAAATTCCATTATTACTCCACTAAAAATATGGAATTACACTCTTCTTAATTATAGAATATCTTACTCTACAAAATTGAGCAGTCCATTGTTATAATCACTATATATGGATTAATTTTCCATAAAGAATTTGTAATTGAACAATGAATTTTCCGTTTACCTTTTCAATTACTTTTTATTCTCATTTATTGATAATTTACTAACGAGTAGCTCTAATTATAAATTAGTTGGGCCTAACACTCAATTTTAGAATTAATAAATGAGGGAATCATTTTTCTACTTTCTGCGGGAAGGAATTGATGCTATATCAACCATCTTTATATACATTAAAAGCATTCCTTGAGCCTATTCAGGTTTCTCACCTAAACACATGGGCTGCTTTTGTGCTTGGCCTCCACCTTATTTCCCATCCAAATTACTCATAGCATGTCTAGCTTTTTCTTACTTGGCTTTTTCTTGGGCTCTTCGTGTAAGCAAACACGGCTTGATTATGGAAAGTTGGATTCTAGGTCACAGCCATATCGTATCCGGCATTCCAACGAGAATTCGATCCTTGCCCAATCTCTTTGAATCTCTTCATGCGTTTGATGATATCCCAATTCCAATTTGCCATAAGCTCTTTCAATCTCCTCCATTCAAGCAAATTATTTTTCCTTATCTCTTTCAATCTCCTTCATTCAAGTCCTAATTTAATTATGGAAAGTAGAATTTGGTTCTAAACCTTCCTTCTCCTAGTTGGGCTCGCTTCATGTTGATATGCGCAAATCCCCCATCAGTTATTTTTTCCTTTGTTCATCTTATCTTAATTATGGAAAACCTCTTTTGCATTTCTTTAAATTCTGTCCTGTTCATATCTCTAACCCGGTTATTATATAAAGATGTGTTAACCCCGTTAGTTTTACAGGCTTACAACAACTATTAAGGTATAGTCATAGAATACACAAACTGGGTTTGCCTTTCTTCAAGTTGTGCCTTAGCTTGTTTAGGGGTTTCAAATTTCTAATGTAAATTGATTTTTGATTTTCGATGTAGCTTTTGAAGCAGCGGCTTGGGGAATTCCAGCAATCGGTGATTTTTTTTATCTTTGCCTCCTGCGATATTTCTATTCTCTTTGAATTTAGCATTGTCTTAATTGAATTTAGTGTTTATATTTTCTGTTTGCTGGTGAAATCTTTGAAAATCTGAAGATGTGTTAATATCTGAAATTTAACATAAGCCTTTATATAACATGAAATCGGTGAAGATGTGTTAGTTTGTGAAATTTGAGAAAATTTCTTGAGAGGGATTTAGGAACATTCATGATCTCAAAATGTGCAGAAAAAATTTGTTTCGTTGTGGTAGATAAATTTGTTTCAATGGGAGTATTGTTTCAAGGTGCAGAAAAAATTTGTTTCTATATGGTAGATTTAACACCAAGTCTGTGAACATGTGTTTGTGTTTATTTGGTTTGTTTTCTTTTTCTCTTGAACACGTGATTGGCTATGTTAAAAAAAGATTGATCACATTAACTTACCTTATTTGTCTCCCATGGGTTCTTTAATTTTGTCATTGTTCCTTAATTTTATCAATTGAGTTATCCATGAAACATAATTGATTGAAATACATGTAAATGGTTGTATATAGAGATGTGTATAAAAGTTTTTAGTTGGAAAAACATATTTTGTTTTTTACTTTAATCATTTTAATTTTCTCCTAGAATGAAAACTTGAATGATGCAAGTTTTATGAGACTACTTAACCAGAAGTGAGTTAGTTTCTACAAGAATCATTTGAGTAAATAAAACTAAATAACTTTTCAGTTAATTCCAAAAATTACCTTGGCCAAATGCCACAGCATGTCAGTCAAATTGAGATAACCTTTTACATTTCGCACGTGGTTCGGTAAACTCATGTTGTCAAAATGTCATCTTTTAGTTTGAATAATGGTGGGCTCCACGAAGTTTGTAGATAATAATTAGTAGTAGTTTTAAACAAGCATAGCTAAAGTGATTACAAACAATACACAGAGAAAAATTTTTACTGGAATAGAGGAATTTAGTTTTAAATTCCAACTATAAGCGAGGAAGTTTAGTGTCCATTGTCCTGTCAAATTCTAGCTTCGAGATAGACTAGCTGCTAAATGTGACTACTTAACTGGAAGTGGGGAAGTTAGTTTCTATAGCTGGAAATCACATTTTTCCCCAAGGGTAAGCATTAAATGATTCTTAACTCCTTAAAAGTTATTGGTCAAAATGTGAAGGATACAAATAAATAACGAAAGAACAGAATGAAAATAGAAATCATAGATCAAAGATGCAGCAACATAGACTCCACATGAACCATCTTGCTAAAACTAAAGAAGTAAAAATAACTATAGGCAAATTGGATAAATAAGATAAACTCTCCCATTGCCTTAACACTATTCAATGTGATATGGAAATGATGTTCAGAAAGGCATAGAAGATGTTTTCTTAATATCAAAACTATTATTTATAGTAAAAAAAACTGCAAATTTGATACTATCATATTATGGTTCTTTTATAATGCAAGTTGTTGAGAAATTTGAGTGAAAAATGATATTTAGGTATGTGATGTTCATATTTCTACTCTCTGCTTGATGAGTGTAAAATATATGGAAGCAACTGTGTCGTTTGTTGTTTTTAATTCTATCAATATGTTAACATGTCTTTGGTGGTTTCCAAAAGCCCATCGATTATTTGCGAGATCTATTGTCGTATCATTAGCTGTCTTTGCTTCATTATTATAATTAGTTGGTCAGCTCTTTATTTAAAACTTTCTTTCATCATGGTCTAGATTGTCAGCTCTGGCTCCTAGACGAATCATGCTTTCACAAATTCGTGGTCGTCTGTTGAAGAAAGATGCTATTGTTGTTCGTGTTGTGCGCATGTGGTTTATTCCCTATAGGGACAATGCCAATCGCAATAGGTTGCTATCCATGGTTCTCCAAGATGAAGCGGTACAAAATTGTTCTTTGTGTTTGGCTTTCATTTTTCTTTTGCAAGCATAATTGATTTTCGCTGCTTATCCAATATATTTATAACTTACATGTCCTTTTATAGGGTGTTCGAATTCATGCAACTATTGATAGAGGTTTAATTGAGCAGTTTCGTAGCAAAATTGATGAGCATGGATTGTATATTATGAAAAATTTTAATGTGAATGAGCGTGATAGGGATTGGAGGCCAGCCTCTCATCCATATAAGCTTTGCTTTCATGCTGACATGAACATTAGTGACAATGTTTTGGAAACGTAAAAGGCTTCCCCATGCAAATTTATAAGTTCAAGCCATATGAAGAAACAATGCAAATGCCGGAAAATGATCAAAGCCCTGATTTGCTTGGTTAGTATGGAAAGTAATTGATTTTTTCTTTATTCTAGGCTTTATTTAAATTTCATTTGAACTTTGTTGGACTTTTATTGCATTAGCTTCCAAGTTATGTGTTTGCAGATTTCATTGGTGCTTTGATTCCTAGAGAAAGGGTGTGGTATGGAAAGAAAAAGGACGGCAACTCGAGCTACCTTTCCTTTACTTTAAGAGACACGAGGTAAGTGTGATAAGGTTTTCAACATTACCTGCATATTTAATATTAAGGTTTTCTAGATTCAATTAACCTTTGGCTATGTTTAGGAACAATGAAATCCCGTGCACTCTTTGGGGAAATTATGCCGATGTTGCAAACCCAAATTGAACAAAAGAAGAGAGGCTAATGTTGTGGTTTTGCTCCAGCTATGCCGTATATCTCGGCGTAAAGGTAATTATCAAATTATTCTTTTTTTTGTTGGTGAATTACCTAAAAGGAGAAAAAGACTATTTCCTTTCACACTCTTCGTTTCTCATCTTTTCCCTTTCATTTGTTATTTAGCAATACTTTTCCTTATAAACTGAAGATAACAATACAATTGGGTTGGCTACCTCTTTTCATGTGATGAAAGTGCTTATTGACGAGCGCATCCTAGAGATTGAAGAGTTTCGTAATCAGTAAGTATCATTGTTCGTTAATATGTGTAGTGCTTGAAACAACTGCAAGTGGGAAATAATTAAATTACGTCTTTTGAATTTTACAGATATACCGCTATGTATCAGCTTGATTCAAAAAGGGTAGCTCTTTATCAATTTCTTCGGCAAGTGCTACTGGTGTAGGCCCAATTTCTAAAATCAACAGACCGTTCCACTTGAAAGAGGTAAATACCCTACTGGCAAAGCCATAGATTTTGCATAATTTGGCACTTAGTGTTCCTAGATTGGATCTTCATTAAGTTGCTTTTCTTTGTCCTATTTTATTTGTTACTTATTTAACCCATTATTATTGCGTATGAGCAAAAGGCTACTGGTTTTATGGAGAGATAGGGACTATACTTAAAAACAATAAATGCATTTATTCGGGATGCATTGATGAAAGTTGCAATGGGAGAGTTTATCTTGATGGCGATCAATATTTGTGTGACAACCATAAGTGCAAAAAGAGGAAGGCAAAACCTGTGCAAAGATATAGTGTTAGGGTGATGGTTGAGCACAAGGAAGATAGTGTGTTCGTCGTGTTATTGGATGAGGTGTGCACCCATGTTGTTGGCAAAACTGCCGTGGAACTTCTATGGGAAATTGGACAGGTGATCCTCCACTATTTTCTTTGTTTTAGGAATTTCTATTTCTATTGAATTATGTTACTGAGCTAAATTTTCTTTCTATTTAATTGCAGGCTGACACAATATGTGAGCCACCTAAAGAGATATTGGAGTTAGAGGGAAAGAATTTCTTCTTCAAAATTTGTGGTTATTCGCTAGCCAGTGAAGAAGGAAGAGATTACGACATTTGTCAATTAAATGATGACGCTACACTCATTGCAGAATATAATGAAGATGAAGACTATAGCTCGGAGGTAGAGAGACTTATGATTAATTTTTAATAATCATTTGGTTTGAATTGCCTTTATCAACTCCCTCAATTTTTTTTCCTCTATCTTGGTTAATAGGAAAGTGATTCCGACGATAATTTAGACCTGCTTCTTGATGATGCAACCGAAGGCGATTCGAACATGATAAATTTGATCTCTTCCATCTTGCATTTAAAATTGTTCTTTAGTCATTATTGTGGGAACTTTGAGGTATACTAAGTAGACAATCTGGTCTCTAGGTTGTGGTTTGGGCACTTTATTTTGAGCACTACAATGGCGTAGTTTTATTCACAACAGTTGGTTTAGAGAATAGGTTTTCAACACAATTTTTGGTCCAGTTAGCTACTGCCATTTTATATAATTTCACTGAGATATCTTGGAAGACAATAGTTGACTAGGTTTGTCTTTATTTGACTTACTTTATTTTTATCTTTGCATCCTCTAGACCTAAGTTAAAGGTTGATGAGGCCAATGCAATCACGTCATCCTCGAAGTGTCGCATAGATGAGGATGATGATCAATTTGGGGCTACTCCAGGCACTCGGAAGTTTACTAATAAGAAGCTGAAAAACATCAAGATTGAGAAGCCCTGACTTTTATTTTCTTGCAATTGCATTAGTTTGGAGAGACTATCAATTATTTCCTTCTATTTCTCTTAGTTCGAACTGTTGAATTTTTTCTAAGTTAATGTTCGGGATATTAAATCTTAGAGTGAATTATTAGTTGGATATGGGAGTTATTTTGCTGGTGTTTGAGTTTGGATACTTGGATTGGTGTGTCTTATTTTTTAGATAATGAATATTGTTGGTTTTGCAAATATGTATTGACGTTCTCTTATTTTCATTTTTCAATGGGCTATTCTTTTATAGTTCGGCTTAGTAGCAAGTGTATGACAATTTATCCTTCTGTTCTATGCATTGGCTGTAAACTCATCAACTTGCAAGGGTCACTATAATCATAATAGCCTTCATTCTTAGGGTGACTTATGATTCTCACATGACAAGAATACATGAAGCTATGTTTGCTTAGTTGATTCAAGAGTACACCATGAAGGACCATTGTTTATGAACAAAGAAAGCATAGATGTCCTTAAAGGAAACATCCTAATCTAATCTTGAACCATGAAGGACCACTATCTTTCTTTCTCCATCATATTAGTTACGATGTTAAATCACCGTTTTTTCAATGCAATCAACATATCTTTTTTTTAATTATTATTTATTATGACTTGGTTGTTGACGCTTCCATTATAAGTTACTCTATCCGTACAATGAGTTCTCCCGCTTTAATCCTTTAATCTACATTTGCCATAATAGTATTGACCCTTTAAAGAAAAAGAAAATGAAAGATAAAACATGAGGCTATCTACCTCTAAAATTGAACTCTAGTTTTACTCTCGCTTCTTGAATCATTATTTTAATTTTGGCTATTATCATTGTGCCGTGCTATTGCTTTTCTTAATATCGTTGGTTAATTCGTTTTGATCTTTTTCCATTGATTAACCCGTCCCTAAAAAAAAATAAAAATAAAAATACTATTAAGATAAAAAAGAAATATATTTTTACTGAAACCCATTCTTGGACTCTGCCGATGCCGCTAATATTATTTTTCCCATTAATTTTACTCTTTCATTTTTTTATTAATTTTTTCCTCTTATCATTTGATCTATTTTTGTCGTAATAGTGTCGAACCTTCAAAAAGGAAAAAAAAAAGAAATTGAAAAATTGATAAAATGTTTATTTACTTTTACACTATAAATTTTCCCCGTATGTTTTTTCCCTTTCATAATATGTAATTTTTATATCATTGATTTTTTAAACCAAATTAACCTTTTTTTAATAACTTTGTTGTCGACGCCACCATTTATTTATTTTTCCTTTATTTCTTGTTTCATATGTTACCAATACAAATTATTATTCGTGTAGAGTAGTTTTTTCCCCATTTATTATTTGTAATCTATATGCGCCATAACAATATGAGGAAGCTTCGTTCGAAACAAAAGGCGATCAGCATAAAAAAAACAGAGAAAGGCATATCACATGTATGAATCAATATAAATATACAATCTTTATTCCTTTTCAGCGCAATTAAATTTTCAATTAAATTTTTTCTTTGGTAATATCATTAATTATATATATCCTCATTGCTTCAATTACCTTATCAATGTTTTGTGATGGGCTAAATCTTTTTTCTCCAAGTAAATGTTTTGCACTAATAATCTTTATATAAAGAATTGTAAAACCAAAAAAAATCTATGTTTTGTAAAGAATTTTAGACATATCGGTTAATTAGAATCCCATTCATTAAGATATTCTTCCAAAACTTATACATAACAATCAAAAGCCTAATTCATTAGTTGTCTTCTTCTCTGCAAAATTTTCTTAACCGTATTCTCAATTCAAAATCTTTTAAGAAGCTCGCTAATCTTGACCACACTTAACTTTCGAATATGCCCGGTTTTGAATTGCAAGGTTAAGAGAATTGCTATTGCTATGTGATTGAACGAGTTCCATTGGCAATTTGACACATCAAAATACAGGTAACATGTCTAAAAGTTTCTCACTTTTTTGCAACTAACCTGTATGAAAACGCTTCCCTTCCCTATATACAATACAAATATTGCACAACGGACAACGTTTAAGCCGTCTTGGATTCTTTTTTCTTTTGCAATTTTCTCCTCTACATCCTCTACCCCTGTTTGTGAATGTTTTCCTTTTGACTTCATTTTGTTATCCAAGTGAACTCGAGAGTAGCAGTAGTTTACAAGAGAGGTGTACATACTATGGGGGTCAAGTATGAATTCTGCACGTCTTGCTTTATGATTTCTTTTGGTTTTCCTTTTGACTTTATTTGTAAGCTTGATCTCATCTACTGCGTACTCTCTCTAGCCCTCTTTTAATTTTTTGGTTTTTGTTGTAGGTTTTGCAGCCACACATTTTCCTCTATTCCTTCGTCTCTTCGTTTTAGCCGTTAGTTCGTCTCTTCTTGTTGCAATTTTGTTTTGTGCTTTACGTGATGGATGATTTTTATAACTCTCTAATTTGAGAGTTATAAAAACGAAGAGATCACTGTACTGATATGGATTGTCCTCAATTTGTAGCTCTTTTGGCATTGAATTGACCGAGTTCCATTGGCAATTTTACGCATCAAAACACAAGTTACATGTCTACGAATTTCTCACTTTTATTCAAGTAACCTATATGAAAACGCCTCCTAATTTTTTGTTGACGTCGCCACTAATTTTTTTATGATTTAGTTTGCTCTTATGTATTATTAGCCTTTTATATCATTAAATTTTTTAAACCTGTAACTTAATTTTAATATTTTTCAACACCGTGCCATTGTCGTTGTTAGTCATACGATCTTCCGTTATTATTTATTTTGCTCTTTTATGTCCTTACATTTTTCTATCGTTCGCCTATTATTTCCTTTGTTAATATTGTTGGTTAATACATATTGTTTGCAAGACGATAGTAATGTAGGCCACTCAAGTGTGAGGGTTTTTTTTAGCCGCAGTCGCATTACATAGTTTCTCAAGTATTCCTTCAGGAGTTCATTGATCTGCTTAGTCTTGACCAAGATATAGGTGTTTGAGTGCACTTTTGATGCATAGCTTAGAAAATACTCCGTGTAAATTCTAGGTTTATTATGATCATTAGATTTTGGGAGTATATATTTGTATAGAAGTTGAACTTAATCAATGAAGTCTGCGGTGAATATGTATTAGATTAGTGCCTAATTATTGGTAGTCTTTCTCTGGATGATGCAAGTTGGCATGTCACATGTGTAGATAATGATTTGTGTTGATACAACAAAATACAACGAAATGGGTAGATATTAAAAGTTATGAATGCATTGGTGGGACTAATGTTTGGCTTTGATAGAATTTATAAACAAGCTTATAAAATATATCTAGATGGTGGGTTTGTCGCCTGGAAGCATTTTCCATATAGATTAATAGCCTCAATTTGGAAAATTTATACATTTTCTGTCAATAGCAATGGGAATAGGAAAATGCAATATGTGTAGATAAGAAACAATTGACAATGCATAGTTGAGGTTATGTTCCACATTTTTTAATCATTTTAACTTTTTTTAAATAACTTTGTCATTGATGTCACCACTATTTTTTTGCTTCATTCTATTATTTCATTTTGTAATAACTTTGTTATTTTAGTCGCTATTTTTGTATGGACTTACTGCACTTGGTTAATCATCGGAACAAAAAAGCATTTTAATCCAATATTTTTAATGTTTGATTTGTTAACTTCCTGGATTTCTTTGAAAACTTAATGTATCCAAAGTATGCATGGGTGAGTATATCAACTTGTGCAAAGATATCCTTTTTTTTTTAAAAATAACTTTGATGTTGATGCTAACAACATTTCCCCTTCATTTTATTCTTTCATTTTTTAATAATTTTTCTCTTTTATCATTTAATCAATGTTCGCTGTAACAATATGGAACCTTTGAAAAAATAAGGAAAAAGAAAAAATGACAAAGTATTTGTTTACCTTTGTTGTTTCTTAAATAATATACCCCATAACACTATGGGAAAGCTTTTTTGGGGGCGGGTGAGGGAAGATCACATATTTGCATATTAACGGTCTATTACACCATATTCATGAATGACCACGAAACCTTAAAAATAAAAAGGATGCTAAATCAATCCTTTAAAATTGAACCGCAATTTTACTCTCGCTTCTCGAATCTTTTTTTTTTATAATTTTGGCAATTATCTTTGTGACCTGTTATTGCGTTTTTTAGTACCATTGGTTAATTCATTTTCATCTTTTCCAATTGATTAACCATTCCTTTAAGTAAAATTAAAACAAGAAAAACATGTAAAGATATGAAGTGTTTGTCATCCATTCTTCTCTTATTTTTCCCTTATTTTTTTCCTCCATCATATTGGTCATTTTTCAAATCATTGATTTTTAAAATACAACCAAAATTTTTTTGACGACTCTGTCCTTGACGCTAACTTCATTTTTCCTCTTGTAATTTAAAATTGTGAGTGATGTGCTTGATTGATTGCTTATTCTCGCTTCTCGAGTTCACATTAATTGGTAATAGTATTGATTGTTTAATCCCACTGATTTAGGCAAGAACAATAAACAAAGCAATGTGTGAATGTGAAGTTAGTTTTGATTGGTTCATATTACCAGTAGTTGCACGGAGTGCTTCTTTTATGCATTTTCCATATTGTTAATTTTGTGTTTCGTTATTGATATTCTTTTAATAAAGATTATATTATTTTTTATTTTCCTTATACTTTGCCATTGTTTGCTACAGTAATTTTTGTTCATTATTTTTCCATAAATAAATAAAAACTAACATTTAGTATTTAATAGATTTAAAGCCTACACAATAATTTTAGGGCCATCACTTAATACATATGCCACTTAACTTAAGACAATTAAGTAATGCTTATTGCTATTATTTTTGGTTTTTTCTTCGATGTCCATTCTAAATAAATGAAAACTAACTTTTAATATACAATTCATTCAAAGCTATGACATTACATAATGAACTGTCGGCAAAAGAGACGCGCCTTTATAATTATGACATTGAGGCCATGGTATAAATTACTTTCTTTGTAAATTGATTCTACTTTTTCTGGATGATTATTTTTTCTTCCCTTTTATCATTTTTCTATGCGAATATGAGATAGTGAAAGCAATTAGATGTATGGTTTGTTGTTAGTTGTTGTAGAAATTATGCTTTTTCCACATTACACTTTATGCCAAGAAACAGTTTTTTGATTACAAGAGGATCCCTATTAAAGTTACATATACATTAGTAAGTAGACAAAGTATAAAGTGACTTTTGGAGTATAATAATTTTTTTAAAACTTTTTATTCATACTTTATTGTTGTCATTATCACTACGTTTTTTTCCCTTTACTTTATTCATTTGTATTGTCAGCTTTGATCGTGTATTTTTTAATTCTATCAGAACCACTACAAGTATCTGTGTTTCTCATTGCAGTCAGGAAATTAACAAAGTGTGCGACTATTTCGAAGGGAAATGGAAGGCTTATAGACGAAAATGGTAAGTCGGAAAATAGTTGAAATCTACGCAATTGCTCACACTATCAATATTGTATTTTTTTGTTTTTATACCATCACCTATTATTATCCGAACCAAAGAGATCATGAGTCTCTAACTTAGAGAGAACTTCTAACGCCATTCATATTCGCGGTTTATTTGACAGATGTTTGCCTTCGAGTACTTAGATGCCATTAACTAATATCACTAATGGTATGTTTTTCTAATTTATATTTATTTAAGGTTTTTTAGCTACTTGAATCTAATACTTTGCACTTTGCTAAATTAATTGATAAAAATTAGTTTCCCGAGCCAGGAGTTAAACATGGATTAAGAGATGAGAACGAGATTCGCGATAGAGATTTTGTTAATAACAACATTAGTGTCTCGGGAAATAAAAGAAGTAAAACTATGATTTGTAATTCATCTGGTTCAAGTGTTCGTCGCCTGAGAATTGATGGCGTTGGTACAAGCAAAGTTGTTACCTGTCATGATGAAAATATTGACACCAATATTTGTGAGTATTATCTTCAAAAATATCAAGTTTGTATATTTTTGGCATTATGTTTGTAGCGGTATATTCTTCAATTTAGTTTCCCATATATTCAAACATTATATTTGTGTGTGTGTGTATATATATATGTATATATATATATATATATATACGATGTACTATTGAAAGCTCGACTGGAAGCATAGTATAATAAATCACCTCTGCGTAGCGTTGAGGCAAATTCTAATGTCACTAAGGTTTATGGTCTGTTCAATGGTTGGGCATCTCTGGGTTTTGGAATGACATCAAGTTATATAACTAATAGTAAGTTTTTCACATATGGTTTACATTTATATCATTTATCTACCTTTACCTTATTTTTGATGTATACATTTTTTAATTAGTTTCTTCGGGAAGCTAAGTCAAATCGGCTGTGGTTGACAATTCACGTGCTTCTATACTGCATGCTTAGAGAACTAATGGTGTTGGTCCGAGCAATTTTGTTAATGAAAGTAAAGAAAATGCTGCATATAATGTTTGTAAGTATTGTGTTTATAGATAATTAACTATTCGTAGTTAAACGTTCTTGATGATTAAGTTTTTTTCATAAGGTCTAGATTCATATTCGTTAAGTAACCTTAATTTGTCACCTAAAATTTAGATTTATATCGTTTACTTATCTGATCCGATAGTTGTTTTCATATTATGCGCTTATTTTTTATGAATTAATTTTTTGGATTAGTTTCATTGGGAAGTAAGTCAAAGCAACTCGTGGTTGACAAATCACGTGCCTATGGAGGACGTGGGTGGAGAACTAAAGGTGCTTGCCGGAGCAATGTCGTGGACGAAGGTGAAGAAAATGCTGCAAATAAATTTTGTAAGTATTGTATTTACAAACAATTAACTATTCGAAGTTAAGGATTCTTGATGGTGAAGTTTCTTATCTAAAGTTTAGATTTACGTCCTTTATCTAACAATAAGTTTTTTTACGTTAGGTTTAGATTTATATACTTTATCCTCTTGATCCCGTTGTTCTTGAACAATTATTTGCTTATTTTTTACAATTAGCTTTTTTGGATTAGTTTCATCAGGAAGTAAGTCAAACCAACCCTTGGTTCGCAATTCAAGTGCTTTTAGAGCACGTTGTCGGAAAACTAAAGGTCCTGGTGCAAGGAGTATCATCAACGAGGGTGAAGAAAATGTCTATAAGTATTGTATTTAAAAATAACTATTCGATGTTAAGCATTGTTGCTATAGCATTGAGTTCAACCATTTTATAAAGTCTCTGTTGTATCATTTAACTGTGTCCTCTTGACATCAATTGTGCTTAGTTTACTGATCTATATATCTATAATATTTAGTTGACATGCATGAGGAATCTTCTGACCATTTGTTTGAGGATGAGAGTGATAGGGATGATTCTTATGGTATGAAAAATCTAGCGGAACAACAATTTTCTCCTATCCTATCACACTAATTTACGACATTATTTTGGTAATATCTATTTTTATTCTCTTGCCATGCGATATTATTGATTGCATTGATTTCACTACGGCAGGTATTCATTGTTCGATGAGTCTTTAAAGATTTTAGGTGAAAGGTCAAGTTCGATGAGTCTTTGAATTTGATTCACTTTGGCTGGGTCTCATGAGGAAAGTGGTGGCACGTACTACTAATGGGGTGAATTTGGGCACCGAGCTATGGTCGATGATTTAAGTATTTTCAATCGAGGTGGAATAGTTGGTAAATTGATTTAAAATATTTAAACAGATAACAAAAAAAGAAGACGACATGGGAAAAAAGGATTGGAGGTCACCACGTCAAGTTTCTAGGCCAAATTAAGTTAGATGTTCATATGATTCAAAGAATAAAAAGAAGGCAGAGACCATGGGAATTGGAGATACATGCTTGAGCCATGAGGCACAAATTGAGAAGGGAAAACGCGTGATGTGAGCACCAAGAAAAAGCCGAGAGGAAAAGGTGGGAGAAAGGGTGGTGCATTAGCCTATTTTGATTGTTCTTTTTGTCGAGACGGGGTTACAAAGGTGTAGTATTGATGAAAGACTACTCAGGAGAACTCATTGTTCAAGCGATTCTTTTATGGAAACGAATTGGACATGGATAGTAATTGAAAATTTGACTGTCATGGTGAATTGTGTTGCCGATCGATGGCTGCAGAAATTAGAGATTAAAAGAAGACACTACGAATGGGGATGTTGCATATATTGTTCTTTGACTTCTCTAGTTTCTTTAGGGAGAGAGTGTGTGTGAGAGAAGAAATATAGTGAAAAGAGAAGAAAATTTAGCGACAAAAAAATTGGCTTGTTCTTTTTTTCCCCCTAATTTCTATTGTGGAGAAATTGAGTGGGTGAGAAAAAATTATACCCAATATTTTTCTCATCAATAAATATATTATTCTCCCATGATTATTAATAGCCAGCTGCGTCATATTAATTATTGGTGTTCTCTATTTTTTTTCTAATTTTTGTTCATTATTTGGCAGTGTAAATTTTGGTGGCAAAATTTGTTATATTCCCTAAAAGTGGTATCAGAGCATTAAGGAAGGAAATAAGTGGTTTTTTCTCTACAGATCGTGTGACTTTTTAATTAGTGTGCAACTTTGTTGTTGTTTTTGTAACTTTTTTGTATGTGACTTTTCAAATCTGTTTGTGAATTTTTAGAACTCATTGGCACTTTGTTTTTTTAAAAAAACATGTGTTTGATGTTTCTGAACTATTTTTCACTTTTAAGTATATTTTTTGAACTTTTCAATTTGTGTATATTTTTGTTGTTTTTGTGAATTTTGTGTGTGACTTTTAAAATCTTTTTGTAACTTTTATTTTAAACTTGTTTTTTACCTTTTTTTTTCAGTTTTGTTTTCAAAAAAGTCACAAAAAAGTATTTCCGGGTAGCGTAATTGCCTGGTTCATTTCCTACGAGACCTTTTTGTGTGAACTGATCGATCACCTTGAGCGATCGCCCAAGTATAAAAACGTATGCAATTTGGGAATTATTTTACTGATTATTTTTCCAATTTTAAATATAAACAAGGGTATTTGTCTAGATGTCACAAAATTTTGGTTGGATATCATTTGAAATTTCTAAGTGAAACTGTTATATATCCATTGCTTGTTAAATGATGAAGAGGTAGTCGTATAGTTTATCAGTTATGCCCTTATTCATTGTCCAATAAAAATATGCCATATTAATCGTGACACTTGAAAATGTAAATCTAAAACTACACATCAAGCCGATTTTGATGCATGGGAAGGATACAGTGAGTTTTGCAAAAGTCACAAGTAAATTGATTTATGAGGAAAGAAGCCTAAATGGTGGAAACGCTATTCCATCTGAAAATTCAATTCTTGTAGCTGCAAATTGGAAGAAAAATAACTCCAAAAAAAGCAACCAATTTGTTGGGGTTGTGGTCAACCAGGACACCTCAAAAGGAATTGTCCAAAACGTAGGGCAAGTTCGGCAAACAAAGATACCGGTGGTGATGCTAACAGTGCGTCTCTATTAGTGGGAGACAATGATGTTCTTTGAAAGAAAGAATAAAATCATCCCTATGGCATGCCGCTAGTTGCCATGATAAGGGATGTATTACTGCTAGCGGGTCCACAATTTGTACATGGGCATTGGCTTGGCAGTGATGCAAGGTGTGTGGTGGAAAAGTGTGTCGATGGCTGAGGAATTTCGAAGATAGCCAAGTATGGAGATTGCACCGTAAATTTCAGCAACGAATGTTCGACATGTGCCGGGGTGAAATTCTTAGAATTTGCAATTCATTCTAAGTGGTATATTTTTTATGGTAGAGCATGATAATTCTCTATGCCGAGAATTGTGACTGTCAGTGTAGATAGTGGTTATTGTAAAAGTTACAGTGATTATTTTATTTAAGTCAAGGTGGAGATTGTTGAATTTTCACTAAAATAAAATAATATCCATAAAGATCAATTGGATAATTGGTTGTCTTCAAGTTGGATTTTACAACCATGCATGAATTGGATCCTTTGCAAATGGTGGTGGAAGCTTGGAGAATTATCTACTAAGTGTATTAGTTGGCAATTGATGGATGCATAGTTGTTAATTGGTTGCTTTGAGTTAGAGCCCTAGAAGAATCAAGATGGAAAATGCTTTAACAAATGGAAGATGCATGGCTAAGGAGGAAGCAAAGTTTGAAATGAACTTTGACCAAGGATTCAAGTTGATGTCGCCACCTTTTGCTTGAGAATTCACCTCCATGCACACGCTATAAATGAGGGTGTGGTTTCTTCATTTGGAAAAAAATCCCATGTGTTTTATATAACACCAAGTAGAGAGAAATTCCAGACGTAGCATTATCGAGTGTGGTAAAGTCTCGTGAGTGTTGTTGGGATTGTAATCGGGGGGCTTTGGTGTGCGATTCTATATGATTGTAACAATTTTTAGTATAGCGAATTATCTCTTACGGCCCGTGGTTTTTCTTCAATTTTGGAGTTTTCCAGCAAGGACAAACACAATTCTTTAGAACATTAGCAAGGACAAAGGCACTTGCTGGATTGGAGTTCTTCATTATAAGCCTCCTAACCACCTATTGTGCGTCACCTTCGACATGGCCGGTGTCGACAAGTGCACAGCAAACCGCAATCCCTCCCGAATAGCAATTGCATCCACCGTACATGGATCAAGAAAGCCATAACCATACGTGGGGAAAGCCCCTTTGTAGATGCATGTTGCGCAAAATACCACCATAGCCAATGAAACCATCATCCAAACGAAGGGCTGCATTAGAAAGGAAATCTGAAAGGATGTAAGATGCTTTCCAGATTTGAAAGGAAATTTAATTTCAATTGGTGTGTTAGATGGAAACTTCGTAAGTGTCAATTCATGGGTTCAACTATCTGTACCCCCCAATCCTCTTCTACATCCCCTTTTAAAGAAAAAATTCAGTAATTCCCATCGTACCCCCTTCTTCTTCCTTTTCTTTTGTTTTCTTCCCTCTTCCCTGCTCTTCACACCCTCACAATAGAAAAAAAAAAAGAGAACAAGGAGAAAACAAAGCTTCTTCGGCTGCCATTAATGGCAGCAGTAGAAGCTTTGGCCGCCAGGAGCAAGGAAGAAAGAAGAAAAAAAAGAGTGTTCGACTACCATAGGTCGAAATCCTTGTTATAATTTTTTTTTATATTTGTCTTCTTGGCACCTTGGCTGCCATTGATAGCAGAAGCTTCAACTTCCATTAATGGTAGGCAAGGTTCTTGTTCTCTTTCATTTTTTAAAAATTTAAGTCAATGGTGGCCAAAACCACCGTTAGTAGTGGTTTAGGTTAGCAGGGTTGCCAATGACGACAGCACAAATAGACAATCTAGTGAGGAAGATAACTTGCTCTCTATTGCAACAATGGTGAAGCTCCCAATTCACCCTTTTTTTTTTTTTGCTCGAGGAGGTGTGAAGAGAAACAGAGAAAGAGAAAAAATAAAAATAAAGGGAAGAAGAAGGGGGTAGGAAGGTAATGAGTGATGTTTTTTTTAAAGGGGGTGTAGAAGTAGATGAGGGGGTGTGTTTAGCTGCACCCTTCATAAAGGTTGTTTAGAATGGTTTTTTAATTCTAATTTAATTCTAATAGTTTTTTAAACACATATAGTTTGTATCTCCAAAATGCTATTCCTAATGCACATGGGATTGTCACTTATTCTTGTAGGACTGTTTTTGCTTACTTATGGCACAATCGATTGGACTGTATTGGTGGCAAAACTTCAACATATCAAGCAAACTAGATCCTTTTATTTTTTTTGAATCGAGAAAACTAGATCCTTTAGACATGGTAAAGTGGGTAAGGTGGATTTCTTTGAAAATTTTATCTTCGGAAAACAAAACAGATTATGTTCTGGAAAAGGGATTCACAAGTCAGGGCTATTCTTGAATACTTACATTCTGACTTGTGCGGACCCTTTTTTCTACATTAAGTAGTTTTAAATATTACGTGCTTATTACTATTGAATTTTCAAGAAATTTTTCGACTATTTTACTAAAGACAATATTGTCTTAAACTTTGTAAAAGTTCATAAAATGGAAGATTTTAATTGAGAATCAAACCAATAAGAATGTGCACTTTGATGAAAATAGCATGTAGTGCCTCAAGCCATGCATATCACTCTCAATCAATGTGGGATACTTTCCATTTCTAATTTCTCATTCACCCACATATTCCAACAAAAGGTTAGATTGCTCCTCCATACTATTGTCCAAAAATCCTTTGAGCACTCAATTCTGAGGTGATAAATATTGTTTTAGGACAACGATATTAATTTTCATTGAAATTTTTTTGCAGTTGATTTTTTTATTTATTTTTTTCATTTCCATATTGTTTCTAATATGAAGTGTCATGAATTGAAGCTAGTGCTGAATCATAACTTTGATGTTTTAAAACTCTATATTGCACTCTAAAGAGTTGAAAGTTTATAGGCTTAATTAAGTGTAAAATGATGTAATCAAATGTTTAGTTTGTTGACGTGTGTGATCGACATATTTTTACTATAATTTGATTGTCAAACATAATTTTGTCAGCTTATTTTAGCATCAATATTAAGTAACATTTCTATTGTGTGTCTTAGTCAGCCAATGTGCAAATTTGTGGGACAAAAGGCCAAAAAAAAAAAAGATTAAGTAGCTTAATGGGCTAAAAGCGCATCAAACTATTTCATGAAACAAGCTGGGCATTTGATTAAAATGGCCGTGAATTTACTCAAGGAAGGAGGGATTGGCTGCTAGGATGGAAGGAAACATGAGAGACTCAGCTGGAATTCGAAGGAGAGGGCTGTGGGACGTGAATTGGATGGAGAAACTCTTGAGAAATCAATGGATTTTTGCGCAACTAATTCAATCTTCATTTATGGCCGGTTTTATCTCGTTTAGTAATTTTAATTCAACGATGTTATTCTAAATTTCTTGATCCAAGGGATAGGATGAAACCCTATTTGACCATGTGATTTTCTATTTATTACTTAGTTCTTTTTATGCACTTTTGACGTTTACGGTTCGTTCTTCGTTGATTGATTAATCTAGTTTCTTTCATCACTTATATCATGTATTAGTGATTGTTAGATAATATTTTAATTAATCAATATTTTGTGCTTGAAGTACTTAATGATTATCTTTGATTTATCGCGAGATTACAATTGGATTTGATATATTGAATACTTGGGCTGTTGATTTTTATATTCTTTGTTTCCTTCAACACAATTGTTATGATAAATGCTTGGTTAATGTAATAAAAGAGGTGAAGGTGGACTAAAATTAGGTTTTACTAATTGGGTTTCATTGATAAATTTATGGGTAGATAATAGATTGATTTCGATTTGTCACTCGAACTTGTGAATTGAATGTGATTAGAGAATTGCTTGGTTAAATAGTTAATCATCTTGCTATTTGCTCTAGTTATTTGCCCAATTTCTACTACTTGTGTTCCTTTTAGTTAATTGAAAACATAAAAATCAGATATTTTCAACTAGTTTAGTGTACAAGTTAATTTCGGTTACCATTATACTTTTTAAATTCACAGTCTTTGTGGGTTTGGCCTCATATTAAATCCATATTTCAATAGATTCATGTGGTTGCGGGTTATTTAAAAGTTTGCAACAAGTTTTTGGCATTGCTATTGGGGACTGCATTAGAAAGTTGATTTAGCCTTAGTTAATTTCGTTCATTTTTTATTCATTTATTTATTTTGTTAATTAGTTTACAATCTTAACCTACAATTTTTAATAATTATTATTTAATCTTTCCTTTTTTTTTCAAGGATAGCTTTATCGTAGGAGCACTTGGTTGTGGCCAATAAGAATTTCTGCAGAAACAAAAAATCAGGTGTTCTAGCTCTTTTGTTTTATTCTTTTATTTTGAATTTTTGTTACTAGAGTAGTTAGTTTGCTATTTTTATTTTTATTTTAGTTGATTGATATTAAAAAAAATTTAAAAATAAAAAAAATTTGCTGGATGCATGGTCATAGATCTCTCAATCTTGAGTTAGAACCATTTGATAGTGAAATTGAAAGAACTTTTCATTAAAAAAACTTGTAATCAACTGATGAAATTGAGGATAATATACTAAAAATTGAGATCGCTGATGAAAGTGGAGAGAAACCTTTTAATGATTATTTTAGTCCTTTATCTAATTTGAGCACATCATGCATTCAATATTAGGTTGCGGCTCGAACTTTTGAACTCAAATCTAGTATACTTAATTGTCTCCCATCATTTTATGGTCTGGAAAGGGAGGAGCCTTATTACCATTTGATTTATTTTTATGCTTTATGTAAGACGTTTAAGTATGAGAATGTTACTCCTAATAATATTAAATTGAGATTGTTCTCATTTTCTTTAAAGAATATAGCAAGGTCATGGTTTAATACTTTGCCTGCTAATAGTATTACTTCATGGGAATAAATGATTGTTAATTTTTGAATAAATATTTTCTTGTTCATAAAACAAATGCTCTTCGTTGGGAAATTTTAGAATTCGTGTAGAGATGGATGAGCCATTCTATGAAGTTTTGGAAAGATTCAATGGGGTTCTACTAAAGTGTCCACATCATGGTTATGAAAAATGGCATCTTTGCCAATATTTCTTGGAGGGATTGCTATCACACATTAAGAATGGTTGATGGCTACAAGTGGTGGAGAGTTACTGTCTAAAAATGCAACTGAAATTTGGGATTTCTTTCAGAAATAGACAGAGAATTCTCAATAGCAAAGTCGTTCTTCTCGAATTGAGGGAAAGAAATGAGGAATATATGAGATCCAAAGTAATGACTCGATTTCAGAGATTAGCAAAGTCAAAGGTATGATTGAAGGCATCTCTCACCAACTAGCTTCTTTGAGAACAACAGCCCCGGGTGAGCCACTTTTAGGTAATTGATCTGGGTCAGATGAGTACTCTGATCAAGCAAATGCCATAAGCATGATGAGAAAGCCATTCTATAATCCATTTTCTAACACATATAGCCCGAGATGTAGAGACCACCCAAATTTCTCATGGTCACAGGGTTCTCAACAAAATGGTGCGCCAAGTCATGTTCCTCAGCAAAATATGAGGCAATTCAATCAAAACTTTTCACAACCAAAATCATGGGAAGAGGCAGTTGAGAAGTTAGCTAATTCCACATAAGTAGCACTTGATCAAAAAAATCAGATAATTGCAGAATTTCAGAATTCTCAGACAACTTCTATGTGTAATATGGAGAAAATGATTGGACAGTCAGCTTCCTCTGTCCAACACTTGGCAACAACCATTGAGAAAGGAAAATTCTCTAGTCAACCACTTCCTAATCCAAAGGGGATGCACAATGCTTGAGTCACGTCTAAAAATCAACAAGAGGATGCCAAGTCTATCATGACATTGAGACGTGGTAAATTGTTTGACAATAAAGTAGAAACCCCAACTAGAAAGAACTCTAAAGAAGTTTCTTCTAAGGAAGTGCCAATTCAAGATCTATCAAATGAGAGTTCAGGTGAAGACAATCTACCATCCTACATTCCAAAAGCTCTTTTTCCATAAAGGTTAACTAAAGGGAACAAAGGCAACACAATCAATGAAATGATGGAAGTCTTCAAACAGGTAAGTATAAACATCCCTTTACTTGATGCTATAAAGCCAGTACCAACCTATGCCAAATTTGTAAAAGATCTATGTACTAAGAAGAGCCAGTTGTGTGTGCACAAAAAGACGTTCTTAACTGAACAGGTAAGCTCTATGATTCAAAGCAAAACTCCTCCAGAATTTAAAGATCCGAGTTGTCCTACAATTTTATGTGTTCTAGGAAACCATAAGATTGAGAAAGCGTTATTAGATTTAGGAGCTAGTGTTAAGCTTTTGTCTTATTCTGTATATGTGCAACTTGGGTTAGACGAGTTGAAACCCACCTTTGTTGTTTTACAACTTGCTGATATATCTGTTAAAGTGCCTCGTGGCATTGCAGAAGATGTTCTTATACAGGTTGACAAGCTTTATTTTCTTGTTGATTTTATTGGACTTGACACTCAACCTATGCAAGATTCTACGAAGCACATTCCTGTTATTTTAGGCTGTCCTTTTCTGGAAACATCTAATGCTATTATCAATTGCAGGAATGCGGTGATGCAACTTTCCTTTGGCAATATGACACTGGAATTGAATGTGTTTAATATTAACAAGCAACCATTAGATGATGGGGAAGTTGTTGATGTTGATATGATAGTGTCATTAGTTGATAATTTCCTTGTTTCTAATAATTGTGATGATGTGTTAGAAATGTGTTTAACTCATTTCGGCTATTTTTTTGATGTTGATAGTGCAATTGATGAGGTGAATGCATTGCTTGACTCAACACCTAGCATGGATACAAGTAATTGGAGAGCAAAAATTGAGCCACTTCCACTTAATAAGGAGAAGAAGAGTGAACATAAACTAAAAACCTACCAAAATTAGAGCGTAAGGCATTGCGAGACAATCTGGAATACGCAGTCTTGGGAGAGCCAAAAACTTTACCGGTAATAGTATCTTCCTCGCTTGATGGCGAGCAAAAAGGTAAGTTGTTAAATGTTCTGTCTGAGCATAAAGAGGCATTAGGGTTGACCATTCCTGATATTAAAGGTATAAATCTTGTCGATTGCATGCATCGCATTCATCTTGAGGAAAATGTTAGGCCCACTAGAGAGATGCTACGTAGATTAAATCCCAACATGAAGGATGTTGTGAGAAATGAAGTGCTTAAATTGTTAGACGCTAGGATTATTTATCCCATTTCTGATAGTAGCTTGGTAAGTTTGGTGCACATAGTTCCGAAAAAATCAGGTTTAATGTGGTTTCTAATGTTAACAATGAATTGATTCCAATTGGAATAACTACAAGATCGCATGTGTACATTGATTACAGAAAATTAAACCTATATTAAGTAGAAAAGATCACTTTCCTTTCCCATTTATTGATCAAATGCTTGATAGGCTAGTAGGACATGATTTTTTTTGTTTTCTAGATGGCTATTCAGGTTATAATCAAATTCCCATTGCTATGGAAGATCAAGAGAGAACTATTTTTAATTTACTTGTCCTTTTTGAACTTTTGCCTATTGGAGAATGCCATTTGGCTTATGTAATGCACTCGCTACTTTTCAAATATGCATGCTTAATATTTTTATGTGATATGGTCGAGAGGTTTACCGAAGTGTTCACGGATGATTTTTCGTTTTATGGAGATTCTTTTGACGAATGTTTGCATCATCTATCTCTAGTTTTACACAGATGCATGGAGAAGAACTTAGTTCTAAACTGGAAAAAATGTCACTTCATGGTGAAACAAGGTATTGTTCTTGGTCATAAAATGTCTAGCAGGGGTATTGAGGTTGACAATGCAAAAGTTGATCTTATTTCCAATCTTCCGCCTCCAAAATCTATAAAATATGAAAGATCTTTCCTTGGGCGTGCTGGTTTTTATAGGAGATTCATTAAAGACTTCAATAAAATTTCTAGATCCTTAGGCAATTTACTTGTTGAGGATGTTCATTCTGTCTTTAATGACTATAGTTTAGACGCTTTTGAAAGCCACAATATTCCAATCGAAAGGCATTTTTCCGAGATGGAGAGATCACCCCAATCCGATATATGGCTCCAATAGACCCGCAGGCATTTTTCCTAATCAACCACAAGGACAATTCCAATCGAAATGAAATTTCCAATCTCAGGGACAATATCAGCAAAAACCACAATATTTAGGTATGTCTCTTGAAGATATGGTAAAGACATTGGCCTCTAACACATTACAATTCCAACAGGACACAAAATGAAGCATTCAAATTTTGGAAAACCAAGTGAGGCAACTGGCCACTGTGATTAACCGATTGGAATCACAATCTAGGGGGAAACTACCCTCGTAGCTAGAGGTAAATCCTCAAAATATGAGTACGATAACCTTGAGAAACAGAAAATGGATTGAAAGATCACAAAGAAAATATCCCAAAATTGAAGATGAGGAAGAAAATGAAATTGAGAAAGATGCGGCCATAGTAAACTCTACCTCTTATCATTGTTAAATCGACCCCTCTCCCTTTTCCTAGCAGATTGGCGAAAACAAGTAAGAACAATGAGAAAAAGGAGATCTTATAGACATTTAGGAGGGTAGAATTGAACATTCTATTATTGGATGCGATCGAACAAATCCCACGGTATGCAAAATTTTTGAAGGACTTGTGCACCAATAAGAGAAAATTGAAAGGAAATGAAAATGTGAAAATGGCAAAGACTGTTTCTGCCATATTTCAAAAGAAAATGTCACCTAAATGCAAAGATCCAGGTATATTCACCATCCCATGCCAAATAGGTAACACTACAATTGATCGGGCTTTGATTGATTTAGGAGTCTCTATTAATGTAATGCCTAAATCCATATGCATTTAACTCAAACTTACTAAAATGAGCGAAACTAACGTTATAATCCAACTGGCTGACCGTTCTATTGCCTATCCAGATGGGGTGGCGGAGGATGTTCTAGTGCAAGTAGGGGGGTTGGTCTTTCCTATTGATTTTTATGTATTGGATATGAATGATGACAACTTTCTTAACTCCATGCCCATTTTGCTAGGAAGACCATTTTTATGGACTTCTCAGGCAATAATATATGTGAGGAAGGGTGATGATAACTGTGCTGTTTATGCTATTGATGTTGTTGCTCCTCTCATAGAAAGAGTTTTTGAATTGAACTGTAAAGATGACTTAGAAATAGCCCTTACGGAGTTGATTGAGCAAGGAAGGAGAGAAGAGGTTGAACTTAAGAAGAAGTTGAAAGAACGGTGGCTGCATTGAATATATTGGAGCCAAATTGAAGCAGGTACAGTACCAAAACCACCAAAGCAATTGATCTTCCTAACAAATTGTTACCTTCAATTGTCCAGGCACCAGCATTGGAGACGAAACCTCTACCCAATCACCTGAAGTACATTTATCTTGGAGATGGAGAAACACTCCCCGTAATCATTTCATCCAAACTGAAAGTAGTAGAGGAAGATAAATTGGTTTGAGCCCTGAGAGATCACAAAGATGCCATTGGATGGACAAGTGCAGATATCAAAGGCATAAGCCCATCAGTCCGCATGCATAGGATATGCTAGAAAAAGGAGCAAAACCATCGAGACAAACCCAAAGGAGGTTGAATCCACCAATGATGGAAGTGGTAAAAAAGGAAATTCTCAAACTATTGGGAGCAGGGATGATCTACCCCATTTCAGATAGTAAATGGGTAAATCCAGTGCAGGTAGTTCCAAAGAAATTCGATATAACAGTTGTAGAAAATCTAGATAGGGAATTGGTTCCTACCAGGATGCAAATAGGATATCGACTATGTATTGATTACAGAAAGGTAAATGCCGAAACACGTAAGGACCATTTTCCCCTTCCCTTCATTGATCAAATGTTAGAAAGGTTAGCTGGTCACACTCATTATTGCTTTCTAGATGGTTTTTCCGGGTATTTTCAAATTGCTATAGCACCAGAGTACCAAGAAAAAATCACATTTACATGTCCATTTGGTACTTTTGCGCACAGACACATGCCTTTTGGGCTATATAATGCCCCTGCTACTTTTCAACGATGTATGATGAGCATATTTTCTGATTATTTAGAAAACCTCATTGAAATTTTTATAGATGACTTCAGTGTGTGGGGAAACTCTTTTGATTCATGTTTGGAAAACCTCACGCTGATTTTGAAGCGCTGCAGGGACACTAACTTACTTTTGAATTGGGAAAATGTCATTTTGTGGTAGAAGAGAGAATAATGTTAGGGTATGTTGCATTTGCTAAATGGATCGAGGTGGATAAGGCTAAGGTAGACCTAATATCTGCACTACCTTACCCCACCAGTTTACGGGATGTGCATTCATTTCTTGGACATGCAGGTTCCTATCGCCGGTTTATCAAAGACTTTTCCAAAATTGCATCTACATTGTGTAGTCTGCTACAGAAAGGAGTCATTTGAATTCAACAATGCATGCAAAAAGGCGTTTGACCAACTGAAGGAGTAAGTTACTACCCCACCGATCATTCAACAACCAGGCTGGGACCTTCCATTCGAGATAATGTGCGATGCAAATGATTATGCTGTAGGAGCAGTTCTAGGACAAAGAATTGGACGAGCAGCTCATGTGATGTACTACGCTTCCAGGACTTTGAACTAAGCTCAATAAAATTACTCCGCCACCGAAAAAGAACTTTTATCTGTGGTTTTTGTCTTAGAAAAATGTCGACCATATTTGTTGGGTTCTAAAGTCATTATTTTTACCGATCATGCAGCACTGAGACACCTCTTGGGAAAGAAGGACGCCAAACCAAGGCTTATCCGTTGGATTCTCCTGCTACAAGAATTTGATCTAGAAATCAAGGACAAAGCTAGAACGAGAATGTGGTAGCTAATCATCTCAGTCGGATAGTGAGAGCAAAAGATGACTTGCCTTTACGAGAATCTTTCCCAGATGAAGGCTTGTTTGCTATAGAGGCAAACCTCATATGGTATGCTGATCAAGTAAATTATATCACCTCTCACCAGATCCGTACAAGTTACCCACGAGCAAAGAAAGACAAGTTAAAAAGTTACGCCAACTACTACATTTGGTATGACCCATACTTATGGGAAAGATGTCCATATCAGATCATTAGAAGGTGTGTACCAGAGTCTGAATACCAGTCTATCTTGATGTTTGGCCACTCTTATACTCGCGGAGGGGATTTCTGACCTCGAAGAACAGCTCAGAAGGTAGTGAAGAGTGGATTCTACTGACCAACCCTGTTAAGAGATGCCTATGTTTTCTGCAAATCTTGTGAGAAATGTCAGAGAACAGGTAGTTTATTCCAACGTAACGAAATGCCTCAAACTCGTATCATAGTATGTGAAATTTTCGATGTTTGGGGTATCGACTTTATGGGACCTTTCCCAAATTCTTTTGGTTATGCCTACATATTGTTAACAATTAATTATGTTTCTAAGTGGGTAAAGGCAAAGGCCACCTGGACTCATGATCCTAAAGTGGTTGCAGAATATATCAAATCTAACATTGTCAGCAGGCTTGAGATTCAAAGAGCCTTGATCAGTGATATGGATGAGTATTTGTATATATATCTTCTACTTGTGATTGTTGAGTGTGTTATTCAAATTTTCGCACTTCTTTTCTTTTATTTTCTAAATTTCTTCCATTAAACATGGACACTGCACTTTTACTTTTGCGGAAATACTACTCATCCTTTCCCTTGAATGATTTGAAAATAATCTAACACTTTAGGATGGAGCGGTTAAGAATATTAATGTACAAGGGGATGCCTGGGGATATATGCTGGTTAATTGAGGACAAGGTCCGACTAGGGGGAGAAATTCCAGCCATCTATACTAGACATTTATCAGGGTTAGGTAAAAGCAGTTTTGCAAAGAAAAGAAGGGCAAAAGGAATGAATGTTTGCTATAAATGTGCTAGATGGACATGTGACACAGGTCGTTGTTCACTCGGATTTGCATCCAAAAATCGAGAAGGTAAATCGCTTTCATTAAGGATGGGCTGAGTAAGGAGTCGTTGGATGATATCCTTCAAACTCTTGAGACGCATCCTTATGGAACTGTGCAACATGAACTTCTCGGTTTATGGACTTAGTTCAATAATGAACGAGAATGCTATAGTCTTGGGAATCTAACTTTAAAAGACCATGTTTGCCAGTTTTTAAGAAAACTGGATGGGAAGCACATCCCCAACTCATACAAGGTGTTTTATCCATTTCTGGACGTAAAACCAGAGGAAGATGTAAGCCACAATCACAGCTACTTGTTTATATTGTTGTTTTTTATTTTTTGTGTGTTTGTTTCAGTTATTAGCCTTATTTGGCAAAGTCGAGTTATTATGGCAGCCACTCCCAGCTCAGCAGGACCTCCTAATGTACAATTGAAAACCATTTGCATATTTGGTGGAACCACTATGGGGACGCAGTCAGAATACATTGTTGCAGCCACTGATTTGGGAAGAAAATTCAGGGATCTTAAAATCAACATCGTCTATGGAGGAGGACTCTATGGGCTACTGGGATGTGTTGTTACGGCTGCTCGAGCACGAGGATCCAGAGTATTAGGTGTCACTCTACCTCATTTATCACAAATCTGTGGAAACGTAGTCGGCATTGAGGTACATGCGAAATCATTGTATTAGCACATATCACTCATGATTGCTTATTCAGATGCATTCATTGCACTCCCTGGAGGTTCAGAAACATTGGAACAAATTTTTAACATCTTCTCTTGGTCCCAGTTGAACTTGCATAATAAGCCCATTGGTCTTTTAAATATGCACAATTCTTTTGACGGTTTATTAGCATTTCTTGATTTTACAACTACAACAAGGTTAATTTCTCCCGTTTCGATGAACATGCTTTTGATTTCGTCCTCAATTGAGGAATTATTGGAGAAATTACATGCTTTTGTACCCCAACTAGATTCAACACAACCTCTAATCAACTGGCGACAAATTTCCAACAAGTGTAAACGAGACCCCAGTGAAGTCGATTTAGAGTTGAGATTATAAAAGTGGAATGTTATCCTTTGGTTTTTAGCAGCATTTACGCATGATTCAGTTTGGCTTTGTTTGTCAGGATTTCAGTGTGAACCCTGTTTGCTCAATAATCAGGTGATATCTCTCTTTCTCCTTATTGACCATTGAGGACAATGTCAATTTAAGTTCGGGGGATGAGATTTTATACTGTTATAAAATCACTTGATAAATTTTATTATGATGGCAGAGTAAGGAGTGGTAGACTCTTGAGACGCATCACAAAAAAATCAAATAAAAAAAATTCATTTGTTTTTCTACTTTAGAGAAAACATTTGCTGATTGCAAGTTTTATTTTGCTTTTTGATTTTATTAAGTATTCGTATTTTCGAGTGTGTTTTCTAGTATGTGTGCATGTTTGTATGCAACAACCTGTGGCATTGAGGCTGTCTGCCCATCATTTTCTGATTGTAATTGGAAGTCGAGTTTTGTTGAAAATTTTGCACCTTTGTAAACCCCAAACACTAAAACTGAAAGTATCATCTCAACCTTTTTGTCTAGGTAACGTGAAAGCATTTGGTGTCAGCAACATATGTTAGGGTCTCATGGTCTGAATTTTTGGTGAACTTTTCTTTTGTTGAGAGAGTTAACATTCTAGAATTGAGAATAGCATTGACATTTGCTAAATAATTGTATGGGATCATTACACATTGCCCATAAATTGTAAGCTTTTGAGCCTTGAAACAGCATGTTCATTTTGTTAAGCTCTTATTCTTTGAATGTGTGCTGCCATGCATGGTTTTATTCTTCTAGAACTTGCTTTGGTATGCATGTTGTGATGCCCTTGTGCGTAAATGTAGATGATAGTAAAGGCAATTTCATGTCAAGCTAATGTTCAACTATCTAAATGTGCCTACCTAGTCATTTATCCTATTTTGGTAGCCCATTTGACCTTTAAAGCCTTTCTGTTGAAAATTGAACCTCAAATTTAGCCATGAAGTTCTAGTTCTTGTTTTCCCACTTTTGAATCCGCAGTAAAGGATTTCATAAGCTGCCTGAAAGATTGACAAAAAGGTCTTAAAAAAATGATTTGTAGTAAATATTGTATTATATATCATTTGAGTGAAAATGAGAAGAAATGGGAAATCCAATATCAGTTGATCTTGCCTGTCGCAAAAAAAGAAAAAAATTTGTATGTGAATAAGTAAGCAGAAAATTTGCACTCGAGTGGATAAGAGAGTAATTCTCTTGTACGTGAAGGAAGGAAAGTGAGATTGTCTATGTTGTTCTTACAGTTTATGAAACTCTGTCACTATTGAGCTTAAAATGATCCTCATCTTTCCTACCTGTCATGAAGCCCTATTACAACTCGAAAAGGGCTTTACTTGTATATACACACTTGAATGCTGCCATGTGATCGATTAGCAAGAGTATAGTAAGATTGTTCTATGCATCGACATGAGAGACTGATGTTGCTCCTTGAAAACATGTCGTGTGATTTGAGTGAAAATCTGGTGAGGGAACTTGATCTCATTACATGTACACATTCAGCGGTTTGAAATACTAGTCTAAAAATAAATAAATAAATAAAAATATTTGAAGGTGATAACTCTTGAGATTGGGGAAATTTTCATGAATAAAATGCTTACCATGGTGTCCTAATATCTATTGCTTTTCTTAAATCATTTTTTTCCAAAATCATTGCTACATAGGATCCTGCGGACCATTTTCCAAAAGACAGAGTAATCCACACACTGAAAGCAGCCCAGTGAATCCGAGTTGCTAATTTCCATTTTTCATGCTTTGTTTATTCATTTAATTTCTTTTAAACTCTTCTTGGCCCTTAGACATGAAAATGAACAAAAACACATAAAAACAAACTTATAAAATAATTATCAAACAAACACAAATGATATTAGAGAATTAATAAAGTATTTTGCAAGCACTTATAAAATTTGCCTGCACTTAGACTGTTGTTCGCCCTCAATCAACACAATATATATATATATATATATATATATATATATAACGTGAGTTAGAAATTTGGGATTGGCCTAATTCTAGTGCCAAAAGAAAGATAGCTTGATTATCTATAAATGTTATCTCTTGTCTCTTAGGTAAAATCGGTGGAAAAATGGTTGAAATTTGGGTTTGAAGACAGCACCATGAACATCCAACGTATCCAATGTCAATTTTAAGTCCAAATGCCAGAACTTGACTTACAAAGATCCAATTAGTGGCAATCCACTATCAAAAGAAAGATAGCTTAATGATCTACAGCTGCTATTTCTGGTCCTAAAGGCAAAAATCATCATTAAAGTGGTTAAAAGGGATGAGGAAGTGGAGTGAAAGTGGAGGAACAACTAGCACATGCATAGTTGAAAGATTCCTTTGGTGCCTATAAAAGGGCAAGGCCATTAAATCATTTTCACTTGTAAAAATACTCTCATATCCTTAATTCCTAGTGTTATATTTCATTCTAGCAACATCTATCTTTTATATCTAGTTTTCTTTTGTATCATATTTTGAGTAAGAGTGTGAAGAGTTTAAGTATGAATAAAGTTTAGGAGATTGCTTAAATAGCCTTTCATATTCCGGCGAAATTATATTTGAAATGTATATTTTGGTCGAGAATATGATTGGCTAGGAGTCTCAATCTAGTTCAAGGGGATGTTGCTCTTCAAAGCTTGCTATCCGATTAACTCATAAGTGACGTTGTTCTTATTCTTTTATTCAAATTGGTTTGTTTTTCTATTTTATTTTCTTGATAATATGAATTTAATTAGATTTGGCCAATTGAGTTAAAATTCTATTATCAACTTGTTAGAATTAAAGTTTCAATCCATAGTTGTTGATTTCTCTAATTCATACGTAACAACTAATGATTATGTATCGTTGGGAATAACAAACCCTATTGTTAAACATTTTGAGCTGATTGAAATGTTACTCTAAATTTAACTTGTTTTCCTAATTCTTAAAGTTAGCTTTTTCATTAAATCTAGAGATATGACTTCTAGGTTATCCAAAAGTCTAAGGACTAATTGAAAAGCTGACCTTCAATTAGTTACACTTGAGGGAAAATGTGGGTAATAATGCAATTTAGTATCTCGGGGTTAAAGATTTGAATAGAAAATAGAGCACATTACGATTAAATTGGATATGCAAGTGGAGGCTCGACCGAACCAAGAACTAGATAATTTCTCTCATTGGTAAAACCCTCTTAATTATTATTTTATTTTGTATTCATTATTTACTCCCCATTTACTAAAATCCCCCCAATCATACTAGTTAGCATAAATCTACTAAAATTGACGAACTATTCTCTGTGGGATCGACCCTTACTCACCACTACGACATTAATTTGCAGTTTTCAAAACCGAGTAAGGTAAATATATTTGGTGCATCACGACACGCATCATTAAGTAACATTTGTATTTTGTGTCTCATTAGTTCAATGTGCAAATTTGGGGGACAAGGGGGGGGGGCGGGGGAGGAAGAAAAGGAAAAAGAAAAGACTAAGTAGCTTAATGGGCCAAAAGCCCATCAAGCTATTTCATGAAACAAGTTGGGCATTTGATTAAAACAGGCACGAATTTAATTAAAGAGGGGTTTACTGTTGGGACAAAAGGAAACACGAGAGGCTTGGCTGGAATTCTGATATGCCCAACTATATCCAGATTGAGCAATTGATGGCGTAAGCACTCTTCAAGCAAGCATCGGCTCCAAACAAGGTTAAGTAGAAAGAAATTGTGAAGAATTAAGAGAGAAAGAAAGAAACAAGAGAAATTAGAGCGATTATTATTATTCCATTCATTCCATAATTTTTACAAGAAAATCAACCGAATGATTTTTATATCCAAGGAAAATAAAAGAAAAAATGCTGCTGTTTAGGTGGTCTATTCGTCCAGCCAACGTGGAGGTCTTCTATCATGTTTGGGCCTCTCAACAACACGGACTGGAGTGTGATGTGTCGAGCCCAATTCTTCCTCAATTATATCATATTGGGCAGTGGTGGTACTTGAGCTAGGGATGTCCAGAGAAAGCCTTGTAATTATATCATGAGAGAATTACTGATCTAGCAAAGAGCAATGTACAAATTACTATAATGCGGTATAGAAAATCATATTTACATTCATGTCATATATTTCAGTTGGATGGACAATTATACCCCTTTCCTACTTAAAAAATCACAAGGCTATCCTGTTCCTTGTTGTCGTACCTGAGATCCCATTCCCATCACATTAATCACTAAAAAGTCTTAATTAAATGCATCAAAAATCTAAATCATTTTTCTTGTCTCATTGAACTCCATCTCCATTGAAATGAATGTAAATTATTGTGTAATAATATATGAAGGTTGGGCATTAATTGATGGTGTAATGCACAATGAGTTCATCAATCCACCATATGTGGTAGCCATGAATGGGCATCGTAATCGCATTTATGTGCTATTGTACTTCATGAAATGATCTTCAACTAATGCAGATGCATTATACCAGTGGGCACTGAGTTATGGAAGTTATAAATTCTTCTTTCTTTTGGGCGATGCCCTTTTGTCAGAGAAAAATGTTTTATATTTTCCCCAGCCATCGATGTATATGAGAAAACAAGCGAGGTCGTTGAAATTCCTGCTTCCAAATGTTAATCGGATGTTAAAGTTTTGTAATTGGGGAAATATTTACAAAATAAAAATGATGTAGGCGTGTATTTGAAGCTAACTAATGATAGAAAACTTCCCAATGAAAGAACCGCATCTTGGCCTATTATGCGATTCTTGAATCTCAGATAGAAATATACACAACTTTATAACGAATAATAGGTTGTATTGTTCGTAATGGAAAAAAACATCATGAATGAACTACTTTTCGATTATTGAATCGCAAATAGATAATGTGGTTGGGACTATGTTATAGGTTATAATAGCATCTGTCATGTTATAGCCGTCAATGTGTCGGGACCACCATTATGCGCTAATTTTTATTTTATGTAATATTAGTATGTGTGATAAAATATGAGTTAGTTAGAGACGTAGATAAGGGCACACTAGTGTTGATAATAGTGATAGTGTATGATGTGTACAAGCAATATCCTCGTCAACTATGCATACCTTTGTATGCATCTCTTTGATTACCCACTGACCTTCCCTAATCGCACATGTGATGCATGTTTACACGTAACACCTTTCTGCCTATGTATCGTACGCAATGTTTCTGGCATTAATTACATGTGCAACAATGACCATCTATTAATATGTGATTCGCTAATAACAAATTGTTGATATGAGAATGCTTGAGTGCAATGGTACTAGCAATATCTTCGTCAACTTTGCATAGTTTCGTATGCATTTGGTTTATTACAAATTGTTTGTTTCTAATTCCGCATGTTCTATACGGGGGGACTTATCAGCGTTTTGCCTACGAAATGTTTCCAAAATTAATTATATGTGCAATAATGGTCATCCACTAATATGTGAGATGCTAATCACGAAGTATTTTTCTAAGAATACTCGAATGCAATGCTTTTATTGATATATATCGTCATGTTGTACCAATTCTAGCTATCTCTCCTCATAAGTGTGGAGTGGGTACCATCTCGGTACGACAGTGGTTAACCTACAAAGCAAATGTTGTACCTGCCGCCGTTTTGATATCGGCCACATGCCATGCAAGCATAAAACCCTAGTTGCTAGACACTATAGGCAAAGGATGTATGACCACTATCCTCCATACTTTACGATATAGTTTTCGAAAGGGACCTACGAGGACCCAGTAAATCCTCCGGAAAATATTGAGGACATCAAAATTCCAGCCGAGGTTAAGGACCGCATTGCTTGGCCACCCATTGTTCGTCATTCTGTAGGCAGGCCCCACACATGCAAACATAGCTATGAGTACAGAATTCCAGAAGCCATTCGCAGGTGTGGCTAGTGTAGGCAAATCGGTCACTACAGCTGCACCAGCAAAACTCCAATTAATGGTGACGACTAGAAGGCAAAATACTTGCATTGAATTTTTTGGCTCTTTTTTGGATGATCGGAAATTAGTCCTGGACATGCTGTCGTTGGGTGCAAAATCTTTTAGTTGTAATTTGAAAACTTATAGCAACTAATTATTTTGCTACAATAGCATATATTTTAATTGTGTTAGTGTCATCATTTAATAGTGTTTTTTATGTCCTCAATTGTGTATTCATTCATGATCGATATTGGAATTCTCATATAATTGAGTTGTTATGATGTCTAACTGTCCAATTCAATTAGCAATAACGTTCGGTCTAGACATTACAGCATATCAATCTCTATAGCCCAAAATTCTGAAAATAAAGCTTGTTATAACATGTGTTATACGTTATAGTATACAACCTATCGAGGGCAAACGTGAAGGAACCTGCGTGTAAACTTCCCTAAAACAATAAAATCAGAAATCGTTTCAACCAACCCACTCTTACAACAAAAGAAACGAAACAATAAACGCCCTAAATACGTTTGAAGTTACAACAAATTAGGGATGGAACGGGCGAAATACAAGGTTTTGTGCAAGGCAAATGGCCTACTCATGTTACTACAACTACATAACCTACACTCCAATAGTAGAATCGTAGAAATAACCTACATAACCCTCTCATGTTAAAATTTACTTATTTGATAGAAAAATAAGCTGATTATCAGCAAAATAAGTAACTTTTAATGGTCAAAATTTATATATCAAGATTGTACTCATATGAAAGATCTTATCAAGTAGAATAATACGAAGCAAAAAAAATTTCACATTTATGGACCATTAATTTTATTTTTGACATTATCTCAGGCAGATATTGGCGAGTGAGGAAGAAGAAATTTAGGGAGGGAAGGAACTTTGATTTGACTAATATGACATAGATTGGGCGTCGGGTGGAAAAGTGACAGGTGGTGTCTTTGCAGTGGGATGGGTGGTAAAAAATATCCTAAGGGAAAAACCATTCTGGTAGATTGTGAATGTTGACATGAAAGTAATATGAAATTACATCCAACTTTTAATGAAAATATATGTTTAATTTATGTCAATCAAGTAATTTTTTCTTATATCATTTCCCACACCTTGAGAAAGCACCTTGTCCTCAAGGTGAAATTCAGGACAAAGCTTAGGAATCTCTTTGAGGAATTCCCAAGTAGCAGCAGCAGGAGAGCTTTCTTCCCATTGAACAAGGACCGGCGGCACAAGAGCACCATGATGAAGCACTTGACGAGTTGCACAAATAGGTATGGGTAAACACATCGGTTAGTTTTTCAATGCAGTCGACGATAATAATTGGACCACGGTATTAGCATCACCGTGAAATGGTTTGAGTACCGAAACATGGAACACTGGATGAATTTGGAGGGAAGAAGTCAAGTCAAAATGATATGCCACCGAGCCAATGTGTTCTGTGATTGTGGAAGGACCATAATAGCGCTTAGCTAGCTTCTGCCTAGAACGCTGAACAATCGAGAGTTGTTGGTAAGGTTGTCAGCGCACCCAAACCACGATCCCCAAAGACAATTTCATTTCACGACAATGGGCATTAGCCTTTTGTTCCATACGATGTTGATCAGTGAGAAGATTGGCTTTCAATGATCGTAATAAAGCATCACGCTCCTTAAGAAGGTCATCAACAGCTTGGGTTGAAGTAGAATTCGGGGAATAAGGTGGAATAGATGGAGGTCGACGACAAAAGAGCGCTTGAAATAGGACATCTTGTTGCTACTATGATAACTAGTGTTGTAGCAAAATTCGGCCCAGCTAAGAAATGAGTACCAAGTTGATGGTTTTTCGTGAGTGAAAGCACATAGGTATTGTTCAAGGCCGCGATTAACAACTTCGCTCTGTTCATCCGTTTGAGGGTAGTACGCAGTGCTATGCTTGAGAGTAGTGCCAAAAAGTTCAAACAACTTTCGCCAAAACTTGCTAAGAAACACATCATTTCGATATGAAATTATTGTAGTCGGAAACCCATGAAGCTTAACCACCATGTCTTTAAATAAGATGGCACTTTTAACTGTTGTAAATTGAGTTGGTAAAGCCCCAAAGTGCGTCGATTTGGTGAAACAGTCCATAATGATCAATATCACAGTGTTACTGTGGGAAATAGGAAACCTAGTAATAAAATCCATAGTAAGACCAAACCAAACTAAGGTAGGCACCGGTAGTGGTTGAAATAACCCGACCGGGGCTTGAGTAGAATATTTGGTTTGTTGATAGGTCAAGCAACTCTCTAGAAAATGCTCAACATCCCTGCGTATGTGGGGCCAGTAAGACACAACAGACAATTAGATAAGAGTGCATTCAATACCAACATGACCCGCGGAGGGGAGTGGCATGATACTCGAGCAATAAAGGCTGCGTTAAAGAGGATTGGCCACTAATATAGTAACAATGTTCAAACAACAATATGCCCTTAGAAACAGAATAAGTGGTAGGCAATGCACCTATAGAAAAATGCTGATGGAGAGCCTGCAAAACAGGGAGTTTAGCGTTCTCTTGGCGAAGTTGACCTAAAATGTTTGCAATGGGGCGGCTAGCCAAGGAAAAACTTTTAGTTGTGAGAGTTGAAAGAGATGCATGTGCATCCTCATGTGCATGAGAAAGAGAATTTGCACCATTATTAGTACGACCAGGCTTGTACTCAATACGAAATTGTTGTCAAGCAATTTATGAACATAAAATTGCTGGGGATCACTTGCTGCAGCAATTCCTTAATACTTTTACGATTTGTACAAATGATGAAAAACGTACTAGGCAAATATGGGTGCCATTTTTGTACTGCTTCAACAATGGCGTGCAACTCCTTTATGTAACTGGAAGCCAGACGAAGACGAGGACCCAATTTCTTGCTAAAATAAGCAATAGGATGCCCTACTTGCATCAGTACGGTGCCAATGCCCACATTGGAAGCATCCGTTTCCACGATCAATTCAAGTTCAAAGTTAGGCAAACAGAACACATGAGCTTCCATCGTCACTTCTTTAATAGAGTCAAAAGCTATGGTCACCGAAGAAGTCCACTCAAAACGATCTTTGTAGAGCAGGTCCGTGAGTGGAGCGGCAGTGGTTGCATATCCTTTAATAAAACGGCAATAATAGCCTGTAAGACCTAAGAACCCTCGCAATTGCTTTGGAGTAGAAGGCACAGTCCAATTTACCATGAAAGCAAGCTTGTTTAGATCGGCTTTGATACCATGGGGTGTGACAATAAGACCTAAATATTAAATAGTATCTTGACAAAATAAACATTTGGATAGTTTCACATAGAATTGATGCGAGCATAAGCACTCAAGGACCTGTTGTAAATGGAAAGAATGCTCGGAAATAGTGGTGCTATAGACCAAGATGTCATCAAAAAACACAATGACAAGTTTGCACAAGTATGGAGCAAACAACTGATTCCTAGTGGCCTAAAAGTTGGAAGGAGCATTTGATAAACCAAATGGCATCACAAGAAATTCATAATGCCCATCATGTTTTCGAAAGGAAATTTTGTAAATGTCACAATTGTGCACACAAATTTGATGGTACCCGGCCCTCAAATGCAATTTGCTAAAGACCAATGCTCCACCTAGTTCATCCAACAACTCATCAATTGTAGGAATGGGAAATTTATCCTTAATAGTCAAGGAATTTAAAGCTTGATAATCCACACAAAAACAGTAAGAGCAATCCTTCTTCTTGACTAACAATACAAGGGAAGAGAAAGGGCTTTGACTAGGATGAATAATGCCCTGCTCAAGCATCTCCTGAATCAAATGTTCCATTTCAGATTTTTGAAAATGGGAGTAGCGATATGGCCAAACATTCACGGGCTTAGAATGTGGAAATAGATGGATGCGATGGTTGATCGCCTAATGTGCAGGCCGGGGGAGGCTGAAAAATGCGTTGGTAATTTTCTAAGAAAATAGAGATGATGGGAGGCAAATCAACGAAAAAGAAATAGTGATAGAGTCTTGATTCAGGGTGGCGACAGGTGTGGTTGAATCATATAGATTATACAGCTTGACTAGGCTAGGAACATAGTCCTGAGACACAAAAGCGTGCAGTTGATGGTAGGAAATCTGCTTAGGGAAGAGATGTAACGCCCTTCCTAGTACGACATGCTATATCATATAGATGACGGTACTAGAGATGGAATTACACATGCAGAAATTCCCAAAAGCACCAGCTCATTTAAGAAAATATAGCTCATCCTATTACAGTACGGGTTTCGGGTAGTTGTAACATCAAAGTACATAAAAGTAGTTTCATTACAAAACATATATTACAAACATATTTTCCCAAAACCTTTGGTTTTCCCCTCTCCCATACGTCGACTCAGCTCGGCTCGAGAGGATTCCCAACCATCTCCCAACTACCTCCTACTCCCTGTATCATCTAAACACACAGACAAATACTCAAAATGAGTCATAAAGACTCAGTAGGAATAGCTATATGTGCAAATGCCTATCACATTCTCAAACAGGGCCTCATTGTGAATTATATGTTTGCATTGGCGTCGTCGTATAACATTTGGCCGGGCCTAATATCGTTGTTGGGGCTTAGATCCCCCATTAGGCCAACACATCATAATTGGGGCTTAGATCCCCCATATTGGCCATTCGAAACTTTCACATTTATGCAACACATGTAGACAACCTTCAATCACACACCACGCGTTATGGATGTGCAAACATTGTCTTATAAGCCTTGATTACAAATAACGTTTGTACCATATATATTGACATCATAACCATATCACCTATGTCATATTATGATGTTAAGAAATGCACACATCACATATAGCATGTTATGATGGTAAGGATTGCACAGCATATCATAAGCTCACTTGACATATCTATAAGTGAAGAAAACCGATGATTCTTTCATGAATCTCATACCTAAGACTTATTCAAGCATGTTCTTACTTTCCACATAATAATTACATCTATAACCTACCTCAAAATAGAAAAACCAAGCTAAGAAATGGATTGGTAGCTTCTTCTTCTCCTCCTCTTCTTCCATCGTCGAGCAATTACGGGTGCATCAATGATATAAATGGTTCTCTAATTCACAAACACTTCGAAATCCTTAGGGAGGATTTTGAAATGTCAATTCGGGTGTTAGGGATGCTTGGGACTAAAAATGGTAAGAAAATTCAAGTCCAAAGGGTTAAAAACTTATCCCAATAGTTCTGCCAACTTAAATTTACGGTCATAATCCTTAACTGTAAGGTCATAACTCATACTTTTACGGCTATAACAATACTTCTTACGGTCGTACAAAACTCTCTGATAATCTTTTTTCTTTCCCTGTTGATCTTATGACCGTAGAATAAAACATACGGCCGTATCACATAGAGTTACGCATGTACAACTTAAATTTACGGTCATACAAAAGTCTTTGAAACTTTTCTTCCTTTCCTTCACTTTAAGGTTTACGGCTGTATGAATATGTTTTACGGCCATACACTTACGGCCGTATCAACGAAATGTACGGCCGTACAAAGCTTTCTAAAAAATTTGGATCCCCTTCTTACCTTGTTACGGTCGTACTTGAAAATCTTACAGCTGTAACTCTTACTTTCATGGCTGTACACATAAAAATTACGACCGTAAATCTCAACATGCTGAACACCTTATGTTACATCCTAGGTTTGGAAGCCGTACCAAACCCCGAACACATCACATACCAGTATAAACGGATCTTTAACATACCAATCACATAAAAAGTCATGTTCAAGCTATTCATATCAATATAACTCCCATACAAAAACATATGGGGTATTACAGAAACGTCGTCCTATAAAACAACTGGGATACCCTTCCACATAAATTCTGTTGTTGAAGTAGCATAATCATGTGCAACTCGACCCAATAGCTGTAACCATTGCATACCCAAAACAACATCAGATCCTTCAATACACAGAACATATAAATCAATGAGAAAGTCAAGGCCCCTGCATAGATAAAGTGACTTGATGACAAACAAAATTGCGCATCAAAAAATCTCCATTGTTGATATACACCCGAAAGGGAGAAGTAGATTGGACAGAAAAGCCCAAAGTCTCAGCCAAAGAAGGCTTCACAGAATTGTGAGTGCTACCGCTATCAATGAGAATGTGGAATGATAGTGTAGCTATTTCACCAACCAAGCAGAGAGAGCGTGGAGTACCATGACCTGACAAAGCCTTCAAACTAGATATATCCCCCACAACCAAAGTCTCATCCACTAATTCAACGGTAGGACAAGATTAAGGCTCACAATAATCACCACCGCCATCATTAGTCCCCATGAGCATTAAAAACTTGTTGTGACAATGATACGACAATGATGAGAAGAACTCCACTTTTGATCACAATTATAACAAAGCCCCTTATCCCCTTTTTCACGAATTTCAGATGGAGTCAAGCGGCAAACTGGTAAAGAGGGGCTTGGTAATAAGCAAGGTAGGGGTGAAGGTTTAGGGGTTTGGGTTAAAGTTGGGGAAATGGATGTGGCTGGGGTCGGATGTTGCATAGAAGTGGGTACGAAATTAGGAAAGATGTGTGGAGACATAGGTGGTGAAGTATGGAAAGGTGGTGAAGGTTTACTGGACCACTTTGACCATGGGCGAGGGTCAGTTTTCGTGTCGTCGACTCGGGTTTTATAGGAAGGAACCAAGGCAAAAGTTTCAATCAATGTGGAAAGCCAAGAAAGCAAAAGTTTCAATCAATGTGGAAGGCTAAGAAAGCAGCATATCGGTTCGGATATCCAATTTCAAACTAGCAATAAGGATTGAAATCAACAACTGCTAAAAAATTCTGAAAACTTTGCTCATAAGCTCCCCAAACTCGTATTGGAAATTAGCCACAGAGGACGTTTGAGTCAATTTAGAAAGATTACCAGGGTGATCTTCGTAGAATGAGGAACCAAAATGCATTCGAAGATTCTGAAGAAATTCCTTCCAAGACGTAAGCAAATTATTTTCCTTCATCTATTGGTACCAAGTAGATGCACGCCCTTCCAAATGAAAACAAACAATACGTAAACGAATATGTTCTGGCGTCCCGTGAAAGTCGAAGAACTCCTCAATCCGAAATATCAAACCATTGGGGTCATTGCCATCAAATTTTGGTACCTCCAATTTCATTGAATGAATAGCCGGACTAACATCCCCAAAGCCCACCATAGTATCAAACGAAATGGGAGTTGATGTGCCACTCGGATGGGAAGGGTTGAATGAAGCAGTGGAACCATTTATCTGGGCAGAGCCGGTCCTGAGATTTGGAGGCCCTTAAGCGAAATCTCGCATGCGGCGCTTAATAAATAAAATTTTGTGTAAAGGCCCTCCCTAATTTCATACCCCGTATCATATTACTTTTATAAATATATACACGTATCATCATATAAAGTGCGAAACTTCGTACGGAACTAAACAGAACGTCCCTCACACATATATTATTTATAAATTTAGTGGCTACCCGAAATCTTTAACATATAAATATAATAGCTTCAGTCCCGATAATTTGGCACAAGATCCTTTTACCCCTTTCCATACATCACACTTTCCGAAATCCTCCGCTGTCTCCAAATGGCTTCCCAAGTCCCGCGGTGACTACAAAGGGAACAAACACACAGAATGAGTCATACAGACTTAGTAGGAATTAGATGTTGTGCAATGCATATCACACACTTACATTGGGCCACGTGGCTACACTGGCACCAACTTACCACACATCATTTTTGGCCAAGCCTAGTAAGGCCATCTTATCATATATGGGGCTTAGATCCCCTAATTGGCCAACTTTCACATTTGTATACAAGTAGCATGTGATAGGTGATCTTATACTGACACACATTCATGCCGTGTTTCATATTAACATAACTTTTCATATCATGTGCCAAACTTACTTCACAATCATATCATATACATATTTGGCGTCATTGCAATCAATGTGTTTACAATGGCGCTATTTCATTCTTATCACATATCGGCCTTCCGTATCAGCCTTAGTTCCCCTTTTAGGCCGAGCTCACATTCATATCTTTGTAAACATATCATAAGCAACCCAACTTGCGCATATTTTATAAGATAACTTGCATTGACATTCACATACATGCCTTGAATCAAATCATAGTTAATTTCATAATTTTGTGGCAATACAAATCATATTGGCATCATACTTCAAAGTTATCACTTCTTGTATATCAAGAATTCTTTACATAACATAGGTTGATGCCAAGATCATCGCAACTTACAATACACAAGGCTAATTATCTCAATTGATTCACAACAACTTCCATATCACATGCTACATCATAATCATATAGGTTTAAAGCTTCACAACTCTTATAGCAACATTCATATAAGTGATATATCAACTTCATATCATAACTCTCTATTCATATCGCTTATTGACATGCCAAGTACTTCCAAATGATATCTGATGATCATATACTTCTTCCTCATATCCATATCAAGTTTCCAAGCTAACTAACATGTATATTCAATCATAAACATCAAGCAAAGCATACATATTAACACACTTACCTTAATACTTGTCAAATACATCTAAAACCTACCTTTTGATAGAAGAAAACCATTGAAACAAAGGGTTGTTAGTTTTCCCTTTATCTTTCCTTTCCTTCTTGCGTCCTCTTCAAAGATTGATCCTCAATTAGCATCCATTATTTGGAAAGTTTAGAGAGTGTTTTGAGAGTGTGTTGTGTGTATCTTGTAAGTTGGGGACGAGTTTGACAGGTTATATACGCGCAAAAGCCAAGAAAAGCCTAGAATCATTATCCTGCTGACTAAAAATTACGGCCATAACTCTTACATTTATGGTCGTAACAACATAATTTATGGCTGTATAAAACTCTCTAAAAATCTTTCACTTCTTCTCCTTAGATTTATGGCCATAAAAACATACTTTACGGCTGTCTCATAACATTTTACGGCCATATAAAACTTTCTGAAATATTTGCATATTTCCATAACTTTCATATTACGGCCGTATACTTCCATGTTACGGCTGTACACTTATAATTACGGCCGTATCCTTTATACTTACTGCCGTAAAAATAGTTATGTCCATAACTTCAAGCCTTACTTATACAGCCATAACTTACACATTTACGGCCGTAACTAACCATTTATGGCCGTAAATATCATTCTGCAGAATTTTTCTCTCCTCGTGATGGTTATGGGCATATAACTTTTATACATCACTACGCCAGACATACCGCCATAAACATAACATAAACATATATTACTTATGAAACTCGTCACATACGTCAAATTCATCATCATATTGCGATAGTAACTCAAAAATCATAATATACGAAATTATGGACGAACTCGGTCGGGGTATTACATTTTGTCCCCAAAAAAACTATATATACTAATTTCAAATAAAAAATTTTATTAAATAAAAAATTTTGTAATTGCAATAATAATAATAATAATAATAATAATAATAATAATAATAATAATCTATCAAGAGATTAAAATTAGACTCCCTAACTGAATAAGTAATAACTTAACTTTTATTAAAACAAAAATAATCCTACCCATATAAACATGCAAATTTTTGGGGGCCTTTATATTTTTGGAGGCCCTCAGTAGCTACTTAACATGCTTAGGTTTAGGACCAGCTCTGTATCTGAGACCACAAATCCTCTAAACTTGAGTCCATAGTGGTCATATTGTTGTAAGGTCTGGTGAAAACCAAAGTTTCAGTATCCAACTGTGTTTGCAAAGCCTTAAGGACAGCCAACATATCAGAATCACCCATGGCGAGTACAAAAAATCAATGAAAGCACCAATTGATACACCCAACTGCACCCAGATCAAGCAATTGACGGCATAAGCACTCTTCAAGCGAGTCTCGGCTCCAAATAGGGTTTAGCAAAAGAAATTTCTGAGAATTAAGAGAGAAATAAAGAAACCAGAGAAATTAGAGGGATTATTATTCTATTCATTCCATAATTTTCAGAATAAAATCAACCGAATGATTTTTATATCCAAGGAAAATAAAAGAAACAATGCCGCTGTTTAGGTAGTGTATCGGTCAAGCCAACGTGGCGGTCTTCTATCACGTTTGGGCCTCTCAACAACACGGGCTGCAGTGTGATGTGTCAAGCCCAATTCTTCCTCAATTATCTCAGATTGAACAGTGGTGGTACTGGAGCTAGGAATGTCCAGGGAAAGCCTTGTAGTTATATCAAATTGAAGGAGGCGGCTTGCGGGGCTTGAATTGGACGGAGAAACTCACGAGAACTCAACGGATTTTTGTACCACTAATTCAATCTTCATTTATGGCGTGTTTTATCTCGTTTAATAATTTTAATTCCACAATGTTATTCTAAATTTCTTGATCCAAGGGATAGGATGAAATCCCATTTGACCATGTGATTTTCTATTTACTACTTGGTTCTTTTATGCGCCTTTGATGTTTATGGTTCTTTCGTTTTTGATTGATTAATCTAGTTTCTTTCATCACTTCTATCATGTATTGGTGATTGTTAGATAATATTTTAATTAATCCATATTTTATGGTTGAAGCACTTAATGATTTATCGTGATATTACAATTGGATTCGATACATTGAATACTTGGGCTATTGATTTTTTGATTCTTTGTTTCCTTTAATGCAATTGTTACGATAAATGCTTGGTTAATCTAATAAAAGAGGTGAAGGTGGACTAAAATTAGATTTTACTATTTGGGCTTCATTGATAAATTTATGGGTAGGCAATAGATTGATTTCGATTTATTACTCGAACTTGTGAATTGAATGTGATTAGAGAATTACTTGGTGAAATAGTGGGTGATTCTAAAACCTTGGTCATTTTAATCATCTTGATATTTGCTCTAGTTATTTAACCAATTTTTACTACTTGTGTTCCTTTTATTTAATTATATTGAAAACATAAAAATCAAATCTTTTCAACTAGTTTAGTGTACGAGTTAATTTCGACTAAATTATACTTTTTAAATTCACAATCCCTATGGGTTTGACCTCGTTCTCATTAAATTTATATTTCAATAGATTAGTGTGCTGGCGAGTTATTTAAAATTTTACAACAATGTGTTAGTTTTCTGGCATTTAACAACACTCGCATGTGACTATACAAACCACCTTTGTCATCATTAGGTGATTTCTTTGTTAGTTATAAACCACCATTGTCATGTTTAGTAATTTATTTGTTGAATTGTTGATATCATTTACGTTGATATCCACGCATCACATTCTTATAGGCGATTAAGAAACCGTGTCTTTTTCCACTGCACCGAGGGACGGATCTAGCACTTGGCGAGGTTGCGCGGCCGCTCATGCTGGATCCGTCGAACATGCTCTTCAGTCGCCGGCTATCAATGAAGATTAAAGAAGGCTCAACGATTTGGAAATAAAAAACGCAGTCGGCGGCCAACCAGTCCCAAGGAAGAAGACGACCCGACGACCTGTGTCTTCTAAATTATATTACCATTTCTCTATTTTGGGCCATTCTTAGGCTTTGTTTGGAAAGGAAGTTGGGCCAAAAATATAACAATTAACCCAAAGAGGAAAGTTCCCAGTTGATTTGTCTTTTATTATTTTATTTATTTATTTATGTGTTGATTGTTAGTTTTTTTTTGACTCATTTCATAATTCATTGTTTATTTGTAGTTGAATCGAATTTTAAAATAATTAAATTAATTTGGCTTAATTTAGGTTTAATTTAAATTTAGCTTTCAATTTATTTTTTGCTTTGTAACTCTTAGGTCAATTTTTTATTTGGGCATATAAAGTAACTAGGGTTTTGTTAATTAATTTAGTGTCTTTGTTAATTTTTTTATTTAAGCTTATCGGTTTAGTTAATTGGCTTAGTTTAGTTTAGCATTGAAATTGAATATAAATAATTATGATCATTTGTTGATTAACTTTTTATCTTGGATTGAGCTATTTAACTTAGTTTAGTTTAGCATTGAAATTAAATTAAAAAATGTGATTATTTGTTGATTAATTTCTAATTTCCTCCTTTCCATTTTGTTTTGACGTTTTAATATATTTTTGTACAATTTTTATATATGTTATTTGATTGATTTGTAGATTATTCATTTTTTTGAAAAATTAAACTAAAGTCTCAATTTAATGATTCGAACACTAATGTGACATTTAATTCAACCACCACTTTATAATTCAGTACAACATTTAACACGCTTGACTACATAGAAGTCAACGATTAACAGTCAACGACTGCTGACGGTCAACGGTCAACAACCGCTCTAGCTAGAGTAATTTCCTAGATCCGTCCCTGACTGCACCCTACATTGTCTAGTGGGTTTACCACTGCACATGATATTGCATGCGCAAATAGCAAATTAGCAATGTCCCATTGCAAATTATCATTGTCGTCATCTATCTCTGCATGTTCATGACAACTGTTCTCGAAGGAAGTAACAAGCGGCTAATCTCACAATTACATTAAACCATGTAAGATTACATAATGTATCTCAATACATTTGCAGATTATGAAGAACTTCACTTCATAATAATATTATCGGCATTCAAATGATGTAAATAAGTACATTTACCAGTAATAATCTCGATATTTAAAAAATATTAAAAGAACATTTCAAAATCTTAATTCTTATGATCCTAAAGCGTAATTTGGATATTATAGAGGAAATAGTGATCATTTTTCAATAATTATCAAAATTAGATACATCTTAAATGATCATATCATAAGATTTTTTACTTTCATCATTAGAAAATAAAAAGAAAAAAAAGAGAAAATTATTTTTGACTGGGAACTTTTATTTATTTATTTTTTTATAGCTTGACCCAGAACTAATTAATCTTTACTGTTTTTAAAAAACAATTTTCGAATTGCTTATTTAATTGATCATAACTACGGACATCTCAACTACCATTGATCCCATGAGATCACTTTCGAGTTTTGACCATCCCACACGCAGTATTAGCTGTGTCAAGATGGGTGGAGGGGTCAGACAGGAATCGGCCTACTCACTTGTTGCTCAGGTTGCATGCCAGCCCCGTGGTCTACATTGAACTAGACCCAGGCGGTTAGGGTTTAGCTTAGCAGGCTGACGGTTAATTGTTGTCCAACTAATTTGAAAAAAATAATAAAAGATAAATTATTTTTTATGGTAGAAAGCCATGAAGGGCTGCAAATTGTAGGCCTTTAATCAATTGGCCTTCAAATTTGTTGATTGCTGGTCAGCCTTTTAATTTTTTTAGTTTTTTTTATTTTTTAATTATGGCTTTTCATTTTAAAATACTCAAAGAAATTTTTACTCATTAAAAAACATAAATTATTAAATATATAAAATAGAAGTCAATGCTTACATTTTTCCCACCCATTTCCCTCTTTCTCATTTATTTTTATTTAATTTTTTTAACTTTTCCGGTGGATTATATCATTTTTTTGTGCATTAGATTAGATATGACTCGACTTATTCATGTCTATCCTAAATTTAACATAATCATAATTGAAATTCAATAATTATGCAATTAGATTTATCTGCAGATACAATTCCATACAATTCAAAAATTATTCAATTTTCATTTGAATTATAAATTAAGATAGATAGATTTGAATTTAAAAATTCTAATTTTTTCCCATTATCTTTTCGCATAATTTTTTAATTATTTATTGGATATCTAATTCAATTCAAAATTTGATTTGAATTATGATATATTATATCATAATCTAATCTAGATATATTTTCTCGATTTCTTAATATTTGTTTCCAATTTTATCAAATCATAATTTCTTTGAAATTTCAATTTCGTTCTATATATTAATTAAATATTTAATTTTATTTCTTAATAATTGTACGATTTTAATTATTTCAAAAATAATTCCCATATTATCTAGTGTTAACTAAACTTCAAATTTAAAATCCTTATCTGATTTGTATGAAGTTTTGATTTCATTTGAACTATTAATATCTTTATAGTTTGAAATTAACTCATATCTCAATTAAAATTGGAACATTAAAATTATATCTTAGTAAGAAAAGTGTTTCAGAGATTTGTTATGTATTTCTTCACATAAATCAAGCTTTAATTTCTACCGTGATATTTTTAAATAGACGCAATTGTTGCGTCTCAAATTTTATGTAAAATACGTTAGTAATTCCCATGCATTGCATCGGGATAAAGATTATTTTAATTTAAATCAAATGAAGCAAATTTGATTCAAATGAGTTGTGTTGGAATAACAAATGAAGCTTACATGGGTTGGTTTGCCTATCAATCCATACGGTTGGCCAACATTGACTAACCCCGTATTCGTCGACCGCGTTGCGTTCCAAAAAATGAGGGCCAATCCAACCGTACCCACCAACCTGCATGGCGGGGTCGTAAACTACGCGGGCTGGTCACGGGATGGCAATGCGTGCGTCGATCCGGTCCAACCAACCCGGATTGACACCATTACCCAATATTGGAGGACTTATTGTTTGTAATTTAATATGTCCCACTAAATGCTGTCATTGCATTTTTATTGGGTAGAATAAATATGATTGGCTCATCCCTTAAAATTTATAAATGTTGGGAGGTGCCAAGATTTAGGACACCTGAAATTTTGTCATCGTTGAAAAAAGTTGGTATTTAAAAGAACGCAGCATGTGGAGAATTTCACTGCGATACAGATATTGAAACGTTGGTTCGTGGAATGTCTTTGTGTCAGTACACGATAAGACACTTTAGTAAGAATCTTATTGTCTTCGGCAATTATTTGAAATACTTTAGTAAGAATCTTATTGTCTTCGGCAATTATTTGAAATATTTTATTAACCATTATTAAAGAGATAATCATAAATTAAGCATTGTCCATGAGTGGGATATTGATTTTGAGCTAAGATTTATTTTTAATAATTGCATTTGCACATAACAGACAGGAAAATATAATTGGTTATGATGACGCTACTTTTTATTAACAATGGTATTAGAAAATAGAAATTTAAACTACAAGAAGTTTCTATTCCCCATATTAATCTCAGTATCTTTTCTGTTTCAAATTCTTCCTGGTTAACTTCAAATTTATTAGTATTTCAAAGAATTAAGGAATGTACGTATTTTTTTGAAAGGGAAATGATCTATTCAAACATCTTCAAAGTCATCAATACACGAAGAAACAAAAAGCGGCAAAACAGTCGGTCCAAAACCAAATATATGTATTTCGGGGGAAAAACGAGATTTAGCGTGGTTTTCGTGAGGAATTAGGCAAAATAATTATGTTTGCTAAAATCTGGTTGTCAACATACGTTGTTCAACACTAACAACATATTTTTTTTTTACAGCTAATCAATTTTTGTGATGACAAAACTAATTGGAAATACGTAGATATTCTCGTGCACTATCGTATAGCATACAATCTTCATTAAGAGATTAATTATATTTAATATTTAGTTAATTTATAAATAATGGTAAAAAAGTAATAAAAATTACTCAATATGTAATCAACAATAGCATCAGTATCATAACAATTTTGACCAATATCATAAATTAAAAACTTATATGAATGTGCCATAAATGTTGAAAGGTATCATAGCTCATGGGGAATCTTTGCGAGGAAAAGGAAACATATTGGTTGTTTATAATGGCTCGCAATTGACTATACCGCGAGGAGAATATTCCCTATTTCCGTTTTGTATAATCATTAATCTCCCAAGACTTTTTATGCATGATTTGACCACTCTGTCTCTGTCTTCATTCTTCTCAAGTCTCGACTATGTACGAATTAGGATAGATTCTGTTCTTAAAAATATTACGTTCTCTTGTTTCTTTTCATGCTTTGCCCTTCACAGTCTACATATAAAGGTATGAGGCCTACTTTTTTTGTTATGTTGGGCTGCCACCACGAGTTGGGCTTTTGCTTTTCAGTTGGGCCCTTTCTTGCAGTGGGCTTCTACGGGTCTGCCTCTACAGTGCCCTTTATATTCCTTCTGTTGTCATTTGTTAGGGTTTAGAGAGTGAGAGTAGATCTGAGGAGGCTGCCTTTGCCGTTTTCGTCCATTCTTGATTATTCTCTGTAATTTTCCTCTTTTAGTGAGGTTTTAGGTATAGGTCAGAGTAGATTCCCTTGTGGTGATCCTGATTATACTTGTTATAGAGTTTAGGTTGAGTGTTTGATTCTTCATTCATTCTGGACTGTTCGAAACTGTGTATTTGGGGTCTTTGATGGAATGAAATAGAGGATCCTTGTTGGTGGATGCTCAAAGGGGGACGTAGGCGTTGGATTTGGTCGCCGAACCTCCTAGACGATTGTCTAAATCAGTGTTCTTTATTTTGTTGTTTATTGTTCACTGATTTGTGACTTGATGTTTATTTGTTACAACATTTTTATTTTTTATTTTCTTATTTTTTAAAGGAAAAAATCTCCTGCAATGTAACACACGTGGAGATTTCAAAACTACCATCATATTGGTAAAAGAGAACGTTTTAATGATTAAAGATTGAACTTTAGATGACTAAGTTCACCGACTTATAGTAATTACTCGTAATTTATATTAAAACCTGTAGACCCTACTTCAGGGAGCTTTATGGAGCACAAGGAATGTCCAGAAAGCAGTCAAATAGAAAGCCCCAGCACTCCAACGTGTGGAATCTAATAAAGCCAACTATCATTTCCCTTTCGCTTTCTTTTGTCTTATGAGTGAGTGTGGGGAGGTTCTTCTTCTTCGATGATTATTATTATTATTATTATTATTATTATTATTATTATTATTATTATGAGAGAGATTTATTTAATAGTCAAAGTCCCCAATTGTAATTAGTCAATAATCAAACCGTAATCAATTTTACAAGAATGTAAAGAATTATTTGTCCATGGACCAAAATACCCTTACACCCAACCCACCCCACCCCCACCGACCACTATAACCCCTACCCACTGTAATCCCCAACCCATCCCAACTCAATCGGTGAGCTCCCCGAACCAGCGCATCACCGGCACGTCGAGGTTTAATCGTCGACTGACGCCAATGCTACACTCCATGAGGCCACAACCCCACCGGTGAACCTCGTTGTTCTCCTAAGAAAAATAGTTATAGAGAACCCCTAACTATTTCCACTCCTCTTCGTCCACCGAGGCCGATAATCTAGGACAAGGGAGACCCCAAAATGCAATCCCCGTTTCTGCATCTTGATTATACACGTAATCTCTAATGAATGGCCGCATCTAAGGCGCTCCATTGTGCTACTTATTTCGGCACTATTAAGGTATGAATCGTCTCCTTTTTGCTAAAACGAGTCTCTGTATTGCTATTCCTTCCTGGAAGGATGATTACGTCTTAGGTTGACTTAAGCCGAAACAACACATTTCCTTCTCGAATTTAGGGCTCGGGAAATTGGGGCTTAGCCTTTTAGTCGTCGAGACGTACCCTGTATCAACAGACCATGGATTGCAGATCATGAGATTGACCAAAACTATTATTAAAAGTTGTCCAGTTTGGGATTCAACGAACATTGTGTAATGTATGCTCTCAAGTTTTGACCGGGTTCACCATGGACTTCCTAATGGGCTTTTTTGTCATATGGGCCTTATCATCAACTTGGGCCGTACATTATTGGCCAGGTCAAGTATACATTCCACAAACAATCTGTGAAGCATTTTAACAAAAACTCATTCCTTAGTCTTTCTTCTTCAGCGGCATATACGAGAGTTGAGAGAGAAGTTCTAGGGTTCATGTTCTCCCTTTTAGATCTTGTACTACTTTCTCTGTAATCGTAAGATTAGTGTTGGGTTTACAATTTGTGATCCATTTTTGAGAGAGAATCGAATGTAGTATTGTAGATCGGTGCGAGTGTGGGAGATTTGAGAGTTTCTTGGTGAAATCTTGTACGAACTTTGAGAACTTTGTACTTGCTGTTGATTAGTGGAATCGAGCCTTGAATCCACGAATTTGTGGAGGCTCAACAGTGGATGTAGGGGTTAGATCCGGTCCCCGAACCACTGGAACCCATTTGGGTTATAATTCGTTGTGTTTTTCTTGTTTATGCCTTTAATTCTGTTGGGTGTTTACGATCCGATGTTTGGTTGAGGTTTAACAGTGGTATCAGAGTCGTGCATCCTTCAAGAATTTGGTATTTCTCGGTGATTACTGTTCACAGTGTTAGTCGTATGTTCTTGCGACTTTTTCTGAAGAATATTTGGGGATTTCTTCCTTCGAGAAAATTTCTAGCCGAATTTGGGTGTTGAGTCACAGCAGTTGGCTTAGTCGGCTGTGATTCTTTGTGTTCACACGACCTTCCTTTTTCACTGGAGGTTCTTTGGTATTTTCTGTTATACGGTTGAAACCTAGCCTTTCTAAAGGCATCGGTATACTCTAACCCTTCTCTGTTAATTCTTGTTTGGTTCCTAGATTGCTTGTTGAAACTCTTTATGTGCATTATTTGATTTGTGTTTCTTGCCTATTGTCCATTCAATCTTGCTCTGTTCTCCACAAATATTTTCATTTTAAATCCTGTTCGAACATTTTTTAATAAAAATAAATGGCCTCTCAAAAGTTTGAAATTGAAGTTTGGAATGGAACTTGAGATTTTTCTCTATGGAAACAAAGATGAGGCGTACTATTACATAGAGGTGCAGGGCCTTAACGGGCTGCCTCAATTTAGTAATCTTGCTAGGTGAATGAATTGGATGAAATTGCATGGAGTTCCATTTTCTTGCGCTTATCTGACTCTGTGATTAGGAAAGTAGGTGAGACTACTACTACACAGAGTTTATGGGAAAAACTAAATGAAGTTTATTCTACTGTCTCTATGCCAAATAAGTGTTACTTGTTGAAAATGTTTTATAACTTTCGTTTTGATGCGTCTTTATCACTGGATGACAATCTTGATAAATTTACAAAGTTAATACTTGATTTAGCTGCTTGTGATGAGACCATTTCTGACGACCAGTAAGCTGTTGCTCTTTTAAATTCCCTAAGTGATAAGTATAAGGATTTGAGAACTGCCTTGGAATATGGAAGAGAGCAGGTTACAGTGGCAGATATAGTGTCTGCTTTAAGGAATAAAGAGTTAGAGTGCCAAGCTGAAACAAGCAATAGTAAATCTGGGGAAGTCTTAGCTGTTAAGACCAAGGATAACAAGAAAAGTGGACCCTCCGGTAGTGCAAACTACTCAAAGGGGAAGTGGAAAGGAAACTATGAGAAAGGTAAAGATAAGAGTAAGAATAAGGAAAACCAGAAGGACAAGAAAAAGGGGTGTTATTACTATGGCAAACCAGGCCACGTAATTAAGAAGTGCTATAAGAGAATAGCATATATGAAAGAAAACCCAAATCTGAATATTGCAGCAATTGTGGCTGCACAAAAGGTGAAAGATGGAGATGTCAATGGAGTCATGCTAATGGCATCCACTGAAAGAAGATCAGATGAGTGGATTTTTTACTCGGGATGCACTTTCCACATGTCTCCAAATAAGGACTGGTTCACTAATTTTGTTTCAACTGAAGGTGGAAAGGTACACTTGGGAAATGACATGAGCTTACAAATCAAGGGAATTGGTAATATCTCTCTAATCTTTAAAAATTCTGTGATCTTGAATTTGCTGCATGTTAGATATATACCTGATCTCAAAAGAAATTTAATTTCTGTTGGTGAACTTGATGATGAGTATGAAGCTACTTTTCATAAGAATACTTGTACACTTCACACTTACTCACAGAAATTGCTTGAAGTTCCTAAGATTAGTGGACTGTATGTTTTGCAAGCTCAACCTATAATTGGTTTTGCTGGAAATTCTGTTTCAGAAAATAAAGCTCTCTTGTGGCACAAGAGACTGGGCCACATAGGAGAAAAGGGTTTAAAAGTTTTAAAGGAGAAAGGAGCTTTTAATAAAGATAATTTTGGAAACTTTGGTTTTTGCGAAGAGTGTCTTTTAGGAAAACAAACAAAACAACCTTTTTCTAAAGGCATACATAAATCCATGAATCTGTTGGAATACATACATGTGATTTGTGGGGCCCAGCCTCTGTGAGTACTTTAACCGGTTACAAGTATTACCTATTAATTGTTGATGATCTGTCTAGCAAAAGCTGGGTCTATTTCTTGAAGCAAAAATCTAAAACTTTGCAGAATTTCAAAATGTGGAAAAAACAGTTTGAAAATCAGATTGATAAAAGGGTGAAGTTCTTAAGAGCTGATAACAGTTTAGAATTTGATGCCTTTTGTGCTGATTGTGGAATTACTAAGCACAGGACTGTCCCATACACTCCCCAGCAGAATGGAGTGGCTGAGAGGCTGAATAGGACCATTTTGAACAAGGTCAGGTGCATGTTAATCAGTTCTGGACTCCCTAAAATGTTCTGGGCAGAAGCTATAAAAACAGCAGTGTATCTCATCAACAGAAGTCCATCAAGCTCTCTAAACTTTGAAACAGCAGAAGCCATTTGGTCAGGTATACCTCCAAATTATTCTCATCTTAGAGTGTTTGAGTGTGCAGCCTTTGCACACCAAAATGAAGGTAAACTTGAACCTATGTCTATTAAATGTGTATTGCTTGGTTATGGTGATGGTGTCAAAGGTTATAGATTATGGGTATATAGTCAGAAGGGTTACAAAGTGATTGTTAGTAGAAATGTGACATTCAATGAGTATGATATGCCATGCCTTAACAAGCATATAGGCACACGTTCTCCACCTCCTAGACATGTTATGCATGAAACTGTGTTTGATTTGACGGATGAATCCGAAAATGATGATGCACAGATTGAGGTGGAGAACTCACAAGACACTAACTTTGATATCCCTTCTAGTTCCCAATCCTCATATGAGGAATCCAGTGAATCCAGTGATCATTCTACTCGTAATCCCATAACAAATTATCAACTACTTAGGGATAGAGGTAGAAGGACTAGAGTACCTTCCACTAGATACAATTCCGATGATTTTGTGACTCTATATGCTGCACTTGATTACATTACTGCTGAACCTGCCTGCTATAATGATGCTATTACGTGCCTTGAATCTGCTCATTGGATAGCAGCCATGAATGATGAAATGCTATCTCTTAAGAAAAATAACACCTGGATACTTGTTGATAAACCTAAAGATAAAATGATAATCGACTGTAAATGGATCTTTAAGATGAAAGAGGGTGATCCAGTTGGAGCAAATAAGAGGTATAAAGCTAGGCTAGTAGCCAAAGGCTTTACTCAAAAGGAAGGGGTGGATTATAATGAGATTTTCTCCCCCGTTGCCAAATATCCATCTATACGAGTGTTGTTGGCTCTAGTTACTCAGCATGATTGGGAACTAGACCAATTGGATGTGAAAACAGCCTTCTTACATGGGGAACTCGACGAAGTGATTTATATGAATCAATCACAAGGGTTTGAGGTGGAGTCTATCAAACCAAAGGTTTGCCTCTTGAAGAAGTCGCTTTATGGCCTTAAACAGGCCCCCCGCCAATGGTATAAAAGGTTTGATCAATTTATTCAAAGCCTTGGTTTTAATAAGAGTAAGTTTGATCCATGTTTATTTTATTTAGGATCAGGTGGTCCAGATTCTGTCTATTTGTTACTTTATGTAGATGATATGCTCATTGCATGTAAAAATAGAAAGGATTTGGAAATGATTAAACAGAAACTGAAAAGTGAATTTGAGACGAAGGATTTAGGGATTGCTTCTAGGATACTTGGCATGGAAATAAAGAGAGATAGGGACTCTCATACCTTATTTCTACACCAAAGTTCCTATGTTTTGAAAGTTTTAGGGAAGTTTTTAATGGCAAATGCCAAACCAGTCTCTTTACCAATTGCAAACCATTTTAAACTTTCACATGATCAATCACCTAGTAGCAAAGAAGAGTCTGAACGCATGATTACAGTCCCTTATGCCAATGCAGTTGGCTCTATTATGTATTTGATGATATGTGCAAGGCCAGATTTGGCCCATGGTATCAGTTTACTTAGCCGTTTCATGGAAAATCCAGGGGAATATCATTGGACAGCCATGAAATGACTGTTCAGATACCTTACGGGCACATCTAGTCTTGGTTTAAAATTTTCTAAGACATTTGATATTGTGTTGAAAGGGTATTGTGATTCAAATTTCGCTGGAGATTTAGACAAAAGGAGATCAACATCCTCCTATGTGTATACACTATGTGATGCATGTGTGAGCTGGAAGTCCCAACTGCAGAAGCTGGTTGCACTTTCTTCTACAGAGGCTGAATATATTTCAGCATGTGAAGCTATAAAAGAAGGAATCTGGCTAAAAGGTTTGCTTTCTAAAATAGGATTTCTGGGTAATGAATTCTCACTTTACACTAATAATCAAAGCGCTATTCACCTCAGTAAAAATCCTGTTTATCATGATCGCACTAAGCATGTAGATATAAAGTTTCATTTTGTGCGAGACTCTATTGAAAATGGGCTGGTTAAACTGATTAAAATCCCAATTGAGCATAATCCTTCAGATTTAGGAACTAAAGTCCTCACTTTGAGTAAGTTCAAGACATGCTTGTCTATCTTGAACATAGTTCCTATTACCTGAGTACTTTACTTGCTTTTCAGTAGTTTAGTTATAAAACACAAAAAAAAAAAGGTTTTACTTCTTTGTTTTATTTTCTTAAAGCCTGTTTTTTTAAAGAATATAATAACTTGTGTCTGTTAAGTGTTCTTTTGCAGGTACCCTTTTTGAGCCAATGATACAATGTGGTGAAGAGTTGTTCGGTTCTACTAATCAAGCTTTCAGCAAGGTGGAGATTGTAATGTATGCTCTCAAGTTTTGACCGGGTTCACCATGGACTTCCTAATGGGCTTTTTTGTCATATGGGCCTTATCATCAACTTGGGCAGTGCATTATTGGCCAGGTCAAGTATACACTCCACAAACAATCTGTGAAGCATTTTAACAAAAACTCATTCCTTCGGTCTTTCTTCTTCAGCGGCATATACGAGAGTTGAGAGAGAAGTTCTAGGGTTCATGTTCTCCCTTTTAGATCTTGTACTACTTTCTCTGTAATCGTAAGATTAGTGTTGGGTTTACAATTTGTGATCCATTTTTGAGAGAGAATCGAATGTAGTATTGTAGATCGGTGCGAGTGTGGGAGATTTGAGAGTTTCTTGGTGAAATCTTATACGAACTTTGTACTTGCTGTTGATTAGTGGAATCGAGCCTTGAATCAACGAATTTGTGGAGGCTCAACAATGGATATAGGGGTTAGATCCGGTCCCCGAACCACTGGAACCCGTTTGGGTTATAATTCGTTGTGTTTTTCTTGTAAGCCTTTAATTCTGTTGGGTGTTTACGATCCGATGTTTGGTTGAGGTTTAACACATTGTGCTTGTGACTTTCTTACACCCAATCCCCGGCTTCTAAACAATACCTTTTTGTAAAACTGTAGTTGCTTTTAAAGCAAGAAGATGAAATTTCTGTGCTGAAAGATGGTCAAGTCACATTGCAATCAAGATTAGAACAAGGGGAAGAAGCCAAAGCTGCTTCATGGGTAGAATACAGCTAATAATTGATTCTTATACCAACAAAAGCTTCACCATCATCAAGATTCCCTCACCGTCTAGGAGTAAGAAGTAGGCACTCCTTTGGGTTCACTCAAGAACCCATTTTCTAAAGATTTATCGGTTTCCAGGTGATTTAGTTCATGTTGGTTGAGACTACATTTTTTCCTTGCTGACAGAACAATGTACTGAGTTGGTTGTGAAATGAAATTGATAGGTGACTTAAACTGCTGGCATTTCTTCTTCTTAAATTTTTTTTTTAATAGTTGCTATAGTAGATGGCCATGGTTTTAAATCGTGACAATTATAAGTTTCAAATTGTGACCCAAGCACCGATCACGGTTCAAAATCGTGACATCCCGACTGAGTCACAGTTTTAAACCGTGGCAATTCGCAAATTCTGGTGCAGTGTCTATAGATATTACAGGGGGTGATAATCTAGAGAAATAAATGTGCGCAGTGAAATTAAGGGATGGGGGAAGCAAAATCTTGAATATTGGTTGAGATTACAGATGGTGATAATTTAGAAAGAGAAAGTGTCTAGAGAGAGAAATTTGAAGGCGAGGGATGCCAGAATTTGAAAGTGTGTAGAGAGAGAAAGCCCGAAGGGGGAGAATTGAGAGGTTGAATATTGGTTGAGATTATCGAGGTTGATAATCTAAAGAGAGAAAGTGCGTAGAGAGAATGAAGGGGAAGGGGAACGTGAGGGGTTTAATATTGATCAAGATAACCAAGAGTGGCAATGTCGAGAGAAAGTTGGAAGCGAGATAGGCGAGAAGTTGACTGTTGACTGAGATTACCTATAGTAGCAATCTGGGAAAAAAAGTCAGAGACGGGGGAAAGAAGAAATTGAATGTTGATTGAGATTGCCTGTGGTGGTAATCTGAAGAGAGAAAGTGCATCCAGAAAAAAAGAGGAAGACAGGGAAAGATAAGTTGAATATTGATCGAGGTTACTTGGCGCAGTAATCTCGAGAAAGAAAATGAGTTGAAAGAGAAAGTCGAAGACGAAGGAAGGGAAGAGTTAAATGTTGATTGAGATTTCCAAGGTGGTAATCTGTAGAGAGAAAATACGGGGGAAGGGATAAGTTGAATGCTGATCAATATTAACTGAGGCAATATTTCGGAGAGAGAAAGAGCGTAGAGAGAAGGTCAGAGACGAGGGAAGGGAGAAGTTGAATGTTGATCGGTATTTCTTTCAGTAAAGGTCAATGCTAGTCCTAATTCTAGAATTTCAACTCTCTCTCAGCAAAAGAAAAGTTCACCAAAAATTCAGGCCAAGAGACTATAACACATGATTGCCAAAACTAAATGCTTTCAAGTTACGAGACACGTTGATATTTTCTATTTACCATTTCGGGGTTGACAAAGGTGTAAAATTTATATCAAAACCAGACTTTCAATTATGATCAGCAAATAGTGGAAAGATAGCCTCAAGGAAGGTGCTCAAAATTCGCCAATTGATACAAGGAAAACTGACTACAAATTTCAGAGGATGTCACACACAAACATGCTTACATAATAGAAAGCACACTTAAAATACAAATACACAATCAAAACAACAAGGAGACTGGCAACCCCCACCCCCCAACTTTGAGAATCACAATTAATTCAACAAATCAAAAGTACCAAATTACTACACTAAACGAGAAGCCCTGTGATCAGCAACTACTTTTGCTAAAGCAAAAAGACAAAGTAGTTTTTTTATGAGGAAGATGCATCTCAAGAGTCTACAACTCCTTACTCTGCCATCTCAGAAAAAAAATTATCAAATGATTTATAACAACATAAAATTCCACCCAAAACTAAAATTGACATTGTCCTCAATGTTCAATAAGGAGAAGGAGAGATATCACACGATTGTTGTTAAGTAGAATCATGTTGAAAGGCTGCTGCAAAGAAATATAAAATGATAACCTTCCACATTTATAATCTTAACTCTAAATCGACTTCATTGGGGTCTTGTTTGCGTTTGTTGGAAGTTTGTCTCCAGTTGATGAGAGGTTTCGTCGAATCTAAATGGGGTATAAAAGAACTTAATTTTTCCAATAATTCCTCAATTGAGGATGAAATCAAAAGCATGTTCATTGAAATGGAAGAAATGAGCCTTTTTGCAGTTGCAAAATCCAGAAATGCTAATAAACCATCAAAATAATTGTGCACATTTAAAAGACCAATGCGTTTATTATGCAAGTTCAACTGGGACCAGGAGAGGATTTTAAAAATTTGTTCCAATATTTCTAAACCTCCCAGAATTACAATGAATGCATCTGAATATGCTATCATGGGTGATGTGCACTCATACAACGATTTATCTTGTACCTCAATACCGACTGTACTTCCATAGATTTGTGATAAAGGAGGTAGAGTGACACCGAAGATTCTAGCTCCCCATGCTCGAGTAGCTGTAACAGTACATCCTAGCAGTTCTGGAGTCCTCCTCCATAGGCGATGTTGATTTTAAGATCCCTGAGTTTTCTTCCCAAATCAACGGCTGCAGCAATGTGCTCTGACTGTGTCCCTATATTGGTTCCATCGAAGATACAAATAGTTTTTAATTGTACATTAGAAGGTCCTACTGTGCTGGGAGTGGCTGTCATAATAAATCGGCTTAGCCAAATAAAGCGAACAACTGAAATAAACACACAAAAGTCTAAAACAATAATATAAACAAGTAGTTGTGATTGTAGCTGATATCTTCCGCTGGTTTTATGTCCAGATATGGCTAAAATACCTTCTATGAGTTAGGAATATACTTTCCATCCAGTTTTCTTAAAAATTGGCAAGCAGGGTCTTTTAAAGTCAGATTCCCAAGACTGTAGTGTTCGCGTTCTTTATTGACTTCAGTCCATAAATTGAGAAGTTGATGTTACACAGTTCCGCAAGGATGCGTCTCAAGAGTCTGTAGGATATCATCCAATGACTCCGTACTCATGCCATCCTTAATGAAAGTTATCAAATCTTCTCGATTTTTCGACAGAAATCCAAGTGAACTACAACCTATATCACATGTCCATCTAGCTCATTTATAGCAAACATTGATTCTTTTCGCCCTTCATTTCTTTGTAAAGCTACTTTTTTCTAAACCTGACAAATGTTTGGTATAGATGGCTGGAATTTCTCCACCTATTCGGACCTTTGCCTCAATTCACTAGCGTAAATCTACAGGCATCCCTTTATGCATTAACATTCTCAACAGTTCTATCCTAAAGTGGTAGATTGTTTTCAAATCATTCAAGGGAAAGGATGAGTAGTATTTTCAAATTTTTACAAGTGTAGATTCCATGTTTAGTGGAAAAACTTGAAGAAACAAAAGAAAAGAAGTATAAAAATTTGGATTGCAGTCTCAAGAAACACAAGTAGAAGATATATATACAAAAACAAGCCACACTCATCCATATAAGGCTAAATTATCATGGAAGATAAAGAACTTTACCTAAAACAACTGTACAAGAGGAGATACTGAGAGAGAAAACCAAGGTAATTCGTAACGTGGTGTGGGGAAATGAAGAACTGTGTCAAGTTTAAAGCTTAGGTTGAGGTACTGTGCCAACCACTAACCAGACAAAGGCAATGAGCTATCTACGGTATCCGAGGGAAAAAGGGCTCGGTGTGGTGTTCGAGGTAACGCATTTGCCCGGTGTCCCCCGCCTTTGCCTTTTTCTTTTCCTTTTCTTTTTTCTTTTTTCTTTCTTTTTGACCACTTTTACAACGTTCCTCTGCATTCGGCAATAATTTGCATTAGACCAATGCTAGATTTGCTTTGGCAGCAAAATTTTCCGTGCTGCCATTTTTTTATCTCCATATCCGATTATTTGCACAACTGATTTTAACACTAAGTATCTTTCAGGTTTCAAAATAACTATACCTAAAAAAGATACAAAGATTAAGCTAAAAATATAATGTTGAAATAAAGCAAAATTTAAGAAAAACACCAATTTTTAACAAATTTACATTTTAAATAAGAATCAAACAAACCAAACAAGTATAAAATTTAAACAAGCATAAAATTAAAGACGTTAAGATGAAAGAAATTGGGTTGCCTCCCAAAAGGCGCTTCTTTATAGTCACGAGCCTGACTATGACAATCACTCTACCTCTGTGACGGCGAGAACTCACTTTTCTTTCGAAAAGTCAATTTCAAAATGGTGTTTGAGACGTTGGCCATTTACCTTGAAGGTACGTTTTGTTGGACGAGTGAGCTCAATAGCTCCATAGGGAGTAACTTGAGATACAGTGAAAGGGTCGGACTAGCGATATTTGAGTTTTGCAGGGAAATAATCTCAGGCGAGAATTATATAATAGGACTTGGTCTCTTATCTTGAATTCCCTTTCCCGGAAATGACGGTCATTCCATTTTTTTGTTCTCTCTTTTAAATAGAAGCATTCTCATATGCTCCCAATCGAAAGTCATCCAATTCATTCAGTTGCAAACACCTTTGTTCTCCAGCTGTTTTCAAATCCATGTGTTAGCTATTTTATGGCCCAATATGCCTTGTGTTCCAATTCAACAGATAAGTGACAAGATTTTCCAAACACTAATTGATACGGAGACATACCAATAGGTGTTTTGAAAGCAGTACGGTAAGCCCAAAGTGCATCATCCAATTTCCTTGACCAATCAGCGGGAAACGAGTGAATAGTGGTTTCAATAATCCTTTTCAGTTATCGATTTGATATCATCCAATGTAGTTATTGTTGTAGGAAGATGGGAATGGTCCCATGAAATTAATGCCCCAAATATCAAAGATTTCGACCACCAAGATGTTGTTCAAGGGATCTCCTGTTGTGAAGAAATGTTCCCAATGCGTTGGCAATGGTCACACACTTTCACAAATGAAAACACATCTTTGAATAAGGTAGGTCAATACAATCCGCTTTGTAGCACTTTAGCAGCTATTTTGGTGGGTCCCAAATGGCCACCATAAGGTGATGAATGCGCACGTTCTAGAATGACTCTCATTTCATCTTCAGGTACACATCTTCTGATGATCTGATCGGGTCCTCTCCTGTACAAAAATGGTTCTTCCCAATAGTAGTGATGAAGATCATGGAAGAAAATTTTCTTCTATTGATAGGAAAATTTTGGTGGAATGATGCCCAGCTAAGGAGTTGATGTAGTCGGCGAACCAAGGAGTTTTGTTAACTAGAAACAGTTGCTGTCAGGAAATTTCTAATTGATTTCAGCATCTGTTGGCTCCACATCATGTTGTAGTCTTGACAATTGATCCATAACTTGATTTTTTGTTCCTTCCTATCTTGAATTTCAATGTTGAACTCCTGTAGAAGCAATACCCATCGGATGAGCCTTGGCTTGGCATCTATGCAAACCACAGCTTTCAACGCAATGAGGTATGCTCGAAATTTGTCAAAAGCATATACGACTGCAAGTAGCTCCTTTTCCATTGTGGCATAGTTCACCTGGGTTGTGTTGAGAGTCTTGCTTGCATAGTAAATCACTCTAAAACCTTGTCTTTCCTTTGCCCTAGAGCTGCCTGCATGGCCTAATCACTGGCATCGCACATAATTTCAAAAGGCAAGTTCCAATTTGGTGCGATGATTATAGGTGCTAAGATTAACTTTTCCTTTAGAGTATTAAAGGCAGCAAGACATTTTTCAGAGAAGTGGAAAGGGACGTCGTTTTCCAAAAGCTTGACAATGGCTTCATGCGGACAATGAACCTCCTATAGAATCTGGCGTGCCCTAGAAAACTTCGAATGCCCTTGAGGGATGTGGGTGGAGGCAATTTCTCAGTTACTTGCACTTTAATGCTCTGTCAACTTCTATCGTCAACACTGATATACGATGACCCAACACTATCTCGTCATTTACCATGAAGCGGCATTTCTCCCAATTAAGTACGAGATTTGTCTCTTCACATCGCTGTAACACTAAACTCAAATGGTGGAGGCGCGCGTCAAAGGATGACCTGAAAACCGGAGAATTCATCCATGAAAACCTTTATAAACCACTCCAGCATATCTTAGAAGATTGCAATCATGCACAGTTCAAATACGGCTGACACAACCCGAATGGCATTCTCCTTTATGCAAATATGCCATACGGACAAGTGAATGTTGTCTTCTCCTGATCAGTGGGTGCAATGGGGATTTGATTGTATCCTAAATATCCATCAAGAAAGCATTAGTGTGAATATCTTGGCAATCATTCCAGCATCTGATCAATGAATCGAGGGGGAAATGATCTTTCCTCGTTGCATTGTTGAGCTTCCTATAGTCAATGCTAACCCTCCAACCAGTGACTGCCCTGGTTGAGATTAGCTCGTTGTTCTCATTTTTCACTGTAGTTATCCCACATTTCTTTGGTACTACTTGAATAGGACTCACCCATGCACTGTAAGATATGGGGTAAATGATCCCCACATCTAGGAGTTTGACAATTTCCGCTCTAACCACTTCCTTCAGAGTGGGGTTAAGCCTTCGTTGATTCTCAATAGATGTTTTGGAACTCTCCTCCAGCAAGATTTTGTGCATACATATCAATGGACTAATCTCTTTGATGTCAGCAATTGTCCATGCCAGTGCCGTTTTGTGAACTCTCAGGACTCGAAGAATTTTTCTTCTTCTAACTCTATCAAGTGATTAGAGATAATCACAGGAAAAGTTGAAGATTCTCCAAATTATGCATATTTGAGATGAGTGGGGAGAGGTTTCAATTCAAGAGTTGGGGGGATTCAATAGATGGCAAGAAGTTTTTCGGAGCTTTCCCTAAAGGCTTGTAAATCTAGTTTCTTCTATAAGTCATGGTAGGTAATGCTTCCAAGTTATGGGCCATCTTACCTCGTACTTCATTCTCTATTTTTGTACTCTCCGATCGGACAATACACCTCAAGAGGTTCCAAAGGTAATCCTCTTCAAAAATTTCTCTCACTGGTTGGTCAACGACATCAATTTGAAAACAAGGATATGTGGAAGAAGAAGAAGGATGTTTTAATGCTATAAAGACATTGAAAGTCACCACCTCTTTACCCACCCTTAACGTCAGTGTGCCTTCGTAGACGTCAATCAAAGCTCTTCCTGTTCGTAAAAATGGCCTTCCAAAAATCAATGGAATTTCTTTGTCTTCTTCCATGTCCAAAATGATGAAATCCATCGGGTAAATGAATTTATCGACCTTAACTAACACATCCCCGATAATTCCTCCAGGATATTTAATAGATCGATTCGCCAATTGTAAGGTAACGATGGTAGGCCTACATTCTCCTAATCCAAGCTTCCTATACATAGATAAAGGCATGAGATTGATGCTAGCACCAAGGTATCATAAAGCAAATCCAGAACAGAATGACCCAATGGTGCAGGGAATGTTGAAACTCCCAGAATCCTTTAGTTTCGGAGGTAGCTTCTTTTGAAGAATGGCGCTACACGCCTCAGTGAGCATCACAGTTTCATGCTCTTCCAGCTTTCTTTTATTAGAAAGAATCTCCTTCATAAATTTTGCATAGCTGGGCATCTGTGCTTAAGCATCTGCAAAAGGAATGTTGATGTGCAATTTCGTGAAGATTTCAAGAAATTTCCCAAATTGTTTATTAAGTCTGTTGTTCTATAGCCTTTGATGGAATGGAATAGGAGGCATATATGCTTTCACGGGGTTTGCGATCCTTTTTTCCTCCTTTTCAGAATTGGATTCTTTAGAAGATGTCTCACCAATACTTGTTTCACAGGCTTTCATCTCTTCCTCTTTTTCAGAGACTTCACTGGTCACTGTGTTCTCTGTTCTCTTTACTTCTCTCTCTAGAATTTGTATACCACTTCTCATTTCAATGGCGTTGACCTCTCTAAGATTTGTCTCTGTATCAATTGGCAATTTACCAGGCGCTTGTCCTGCAACTACTGATGGTAGTTGCCCCATTTGAGTCTCCAAATTTTTTATTGCCGCATTTTGATTTTTGAGAGTATGCTCAATCTTTTGCATAAAATTACTGTTGACCTCCATGAACTTTGCGAATACCACTTCTAAAGAGTTTTTCTTTTGTGGCTGGTGGAATCCAGGTGGTCTCACCGGTGCTTTATTGTCTCTCCATGAAAAGTTTGGGTGTTGTCGCCACCCTGGATTTTAAATGGGAGCATAATGCTCAAATTGTGCCCTTTGACTACTTCCAACAAACATTGCTTGCCTTTCAGTAGGTCCATTTGAGTGCGTGATAGGACATTCTGTAGTGGCATGATTTGCGTAGCAAATTTCGCACCCTCCAGATGATTGAACCATATTGGCTATTGGAACCATCAAACCCTCAATCTTCTTTGACAGAGTTGCAACTCGAGTAGATAGAGCAGTGATAGCATTTACTCCATGAACTCCCGCATGTTTAGACACTGGATGACCAGAATACCACTGATGGCTGTTTACAACCATTTTCTCAAGAATTGATGATGCTTCATTGAAAGTCTTCTCCACCAGGGAACCTCCTACTGTTGAGTCAGTGTGCTTCTTGTTTTCATTTCCCAACCCATTATAAAACATTTGTACTATAAGCCACTCCGATATCCCGTGATTTGGGCAATGTCTCAATAGATCGTTGAAATGCTACCATCCTTCAGAAATAGATTCCCCATGGCGTTGGGTAAAAATGGAAATTTGTGTCGTAATTTTCAGCATTCTACTCGGTGGGAAGAATTTTTCCAAAAAATTTTGGCATAAATTGTCCCAACTAGTAATGGAGTTGGCAGGCAAAATGCAAAACCATGTTTTTGCTTTTCCTGTCAATGAAAATTTAAGAAGTTTAATTTTTATCGCATCTGATGATACTCCATTAATGTTAAACATGCCACAAATCTCCAAAAATTTTCTGATATGCTCAGGTGGGTCTTCGTCAGGTAGGCCATGGAATTGGACGATTTGTTGAACTAATTGAATATGTAACGCCCCGAGTTCTAAGAACCCGGAACGTTAGTTCTTTCTTAAAAAAAACACTTAAATTCTTTAAACCACAATTTTTTTTATAATACCAATAAATGCGGAAAGATAACAAATAACTAAAATGCAGAAATTATTTCAAAATAGCATAACATTTTAAAATTATCGCACATCTGTTCAATCTCTAATAGTTTCAAACATTTAAAACATTCGAGTGACATACTTAGACATCTTGAGTTCACAAAAGAAATAACGACGGAAACGAAGTTTCTTATTAAATAAACCCTAAAGAGCGTCCATGCCTTGCCAAGCCTCCAACTCCCTAATCTGCAATTTGTTCATTAAATAAAGAAGACGTGAGCATTTAAAATACTCAGTAGATCCCGCGCACAACAATTAATATATATTACAAATTAACAGCACATAATCATAAAATATGAACAGGTATGAAATACAAGTTCGTTGATCATCCCTCTAAATCGTGGACGTCATCATAGTGTTTAATAGCACGTCGTTGTAAAATATTAGGCTAAAAGCTTATCATCATAATGCTAATGAAACACGTCGTAAGTAGGCTAAGAGCCTATCATCATAGTGCCGAGGAAGCACATCGTAAGTAGGCTAAGAGCCTATCGTCATAGTGCCGAGGAGGCACATCATAAGTAAGCTATGAAAGCCTATCATCACATAACATTTACATGCAGTATTTATAACAATATTAATTGTAAATGCACACATTTGGAAGAAACTTTTAAGAAAAAGGGATCTACCTTAACCCTTAGCCGAGTATTAAGCTTACTAACGGTGAGAAATTAGTCCTCTAGCTGTCCGTACGCCTCGTCTAGTCAATAATGAGTTTAATTTATGTTAATACTCTTAAATATTAAGTATCTATAAGTAATATAGAAGTTTGCGGACCAAAATAGAAAGAATATAAAACTTTGGGGGTCAATTTGAAAGAATTTAATAGTTTGAGGACCTATTATGCAATAAAAGTGAACTAAAAATATTTTGGGCTCAATTAGTAGATTTTTAAAAGTGAAATAAAAGTTTAGGGGTCAAATTAAATAGGAAAAAGAAATTGAAGGTTTAAAAGTGAAATAAAAGTTTAGGGGTCAAATTGTAACAATTGAAAGTTAGGGACTTGAATTGAAATAAAATTTGGGGGCTCATTTGAATAAAATAAATAAAATGGGGGATTAAATCTATAAATAATATTTAGGGATTAAATTGTAACAATTAAAAGTTGAGGACTTGCAAATTAAATAAATTATAGGGACCAACTTAACCTATTTAAATAAATTGAGGGACTTGGGCTGCAAAATCCGGATTAAGAACATTGATGGGCCAGTTTTTCATCATCCTCACCCGATCACTCTCTCTCTCGTCTCTCTCGGCTTTCTCTCTTTGGTGAAATTGGGCCGGTGGTTCCGGCGGTTTTTCCTTCGAAGTTGTTGCCGGCGAAGGTCAAGCACAACATGGTGAAGCTAGTGGTGGTTTTTAATTGATGGGAGATTGATTATAGAGCTCGAAATCGATGGTTGAAGGTTGCGGGAAAAACTTGGGCATGTTAAAAGTTCGATCAAATCTTCAAAAATTTTCGAAATCGAACGATCCTATAGTGTTCTAGGGAGCTAGAGGAAGGTGTGGGTGTGATTTTTACATTTTGAAGTTGAGATTTGGGCATGGTTGATGGTCGGGCCGAGGCTATGGCGTGCGTGAGTGTATATATGTATGCATATGCGTGTACCTATGGCTGAGTGTGTGTGCGTGAGTTGCTGTGATGATGGTGATGATGGTGGTGGAGTGGCGGTCGACGGTGGTGGTGGTGATGGTGGTTGACGGTGAAGGCGGTGGTCGGTGGCAGTGTATATATATGTATACGTTCTACAAAAATCAAATGGAAAACAAATACAAGAAGTAAATTGTAACAAGATAAATAAAACGGACAATAGTTAAAAATAGAAAATGAATATGAAAAGTTAAGAATCTTACCACTTGGGAACTAGTTTGAGTTGTTGAATGAGAAGAGAATGAACTTGAAGGTGAAGTGGGGCTAGGGTTTGAGGGGGGATTCTAAAATGAGTATTTAAAGGGTTACCATCTCAAATGGACTTATAATTGGGCTTAAAGTAAATATGGGATCGTATTTGAATAAAAACCAGACTTTATGGACTAAAACGAATAATTTCTAAAGTTTGGTCCTCAATTGTAAATTTTGAAAATGAATAAATTTTTATAAATAATTAAATATATCAATAAATAATATGCATTTCGACTAGACGAGCGTACACTGTTTAAATTTTATAAGTAAGGTCGTAGTGACATGTTCGAAATTTTATTTAATTAAATATATTTTATTTAAGAAGAATTTTCCGATCACTACAACCTTACCCTCTTAAAATAATTTCGTCCTCGAAAGTTAAACTTACTTGAAATATAAACTTACTTGATCGATAAGGTTTGGGTATATGGATAGAATTTCTTCTTCTTTGATACGGACCTCGTTGGTCTCGATGCCAACGCAACCCAATCCAGATTGGATTAGACCCCAGAAAAGCCAATCACTGGTAGAGATCGAAAACCTGACGACCTTCTACTCACGAAGTGACAACAATAGGCTGAAACCTATCACCTTCAACTGTGCGTAGTAGACAACCGGCAGGGGTGAACGCCACAAGAGTTGATCACGCTCTTGATATGTTCGATGTGTTCAAAAGAACAACAAGAGAAATCAATTCTCTCAAGAAAAGCATAAGCTCTCTCTTTTCATATATGAACCAAGTTGTTCTTACAAAAATGGCTTGTTAGTTCATATACAAGCTCCAAATTGAAATAATAATAAAATAATGCAAAAATCCGAAAATATCTAAAATTTAACCTAGGTCGGCTAAAATTACGGCCGTAATTATAGGATTTACGGCCGTAAATCCTCGGGTACGGCCGTATGACTCAAAAGTACGGCCGTAATAAACTCTCTGCCTCAAAGCGCCAAACCGGATTCTTGCGTTACGTAGTATGGACAATGGTTACTGGTAGTAATTCTTGCGTACGGCCGAGTATCGAGTAAGTATGGCGTAATGAACTCTCTCGCATATTTTGGCCCAAAAGTCGAAATCGAGAATGCAGGCCGTAATTATCAAAGTTACGGCCGTAATCGGCTGATACGGCCGTATGGCCCAAATGGTACGGCCGTATTTAACTCTTTGTAAATCTCTGGTCTTCAGCTTCCTAGGTTACGGCCGTATGGCTTTAGGTTACGGCCGTAAGGGATGAGTTACGGCCGTAATTGATACGGTTACGGCCGTAAATTTCGTCTGCATGGCATTCTTGAGTTCCAACGCCCCCACCTCGTAATTGGAGGATTTCTTTTGGCTCGGGAACTCTTGTGGACCATTCCAAGGCTGTAGATGACTTGGTAGGGACATGTTGACACACCTCTTCCACCCAGGTCATCAAAGCTCGTCCCACTTTCTTGGCTCTGCTTCGCGTGAGCGGCCCGGGCGGCAGTGGGGTGGTTCGGTCGACATGGAGCTTTCCGGGTTTGTATCATCCCCTCCCTCTTCAGGTTGTTCGTCCACGAATCGGTTCTTGCATCAAACAGAACAAGATCATAGACGTTAAATATAGCAGACACATTATACTCACCTGGAAGATCGAGTTTGTAGGCGTTGTTGTTGATTCGTTCAACTACTTGAAAAGGCCCATCGCCTCGTGGTAACAATTTCGATCGGCGTAGTTGAGGGAATCTTTCCTTTCGGAGGTGTAGCCAAACCCAATATCCCGGCTCAAAGATCACTTCTTTTCGCCCTTTGTTCACCCTGGTCGATACTTGTTGGTTCTTTTTTCGATCTGTAGTTTTACCTTCTCGTGTATGGACCGAACAAGCTCGGCTTTGTGTTTACCATCCAAGCTAACCCTTTCACTTACAGGTAAAGGAATCAAATCTAATGGGGTTAGCGGATTAAAACCATAAACTACTTCAAAAGGCGAAAAATCAGTTGAAGAATGTTTAGCATGATTATACTCAAATTCAGCATGTGGTAAACATTCCTCCCACGTCCTAATATTCCGACTAATGATAGCTCGAAGTAATTGTGACAACGTACGGTTTACTACTTCAGTTTGACCGTCAGTTTGGGGATGACTCGTGGTTGAAAACAGCAGTTTGGTACCTAGTTTTCCCCACAAGGTCTTCCAGAAGTAGCTAAGGAATTTGACGTCTCTATCTGACACAATTGTCTTCGGCACTCCATGTAGCCGAACTATCTCACGGAAGAACAAGTCGGCAATATGACTTGCATCATCGGTTTTGTGACAGGGTATAAAATGAGTCATTTTACTAAACCGATCAACTACCACAAAAACCGAATCTCTCCCATTTCTAGACCTAGGTAACCCCAAGATGAAATCCATAGATATATCTTCCCATGGCGATTGAGGTATGGGAAGGGGAGTGTAAAGTCCTTGAGGTAACACCTTGGATTTGGCCTTTCTACAAGTAATGCAATTCATGCAAATTTTCTGTACGTCTCGTTTCATCTTAGGCGAATAGAAATGAACATGCAAGACTTCAAATGTCTTTTCTACACCGAAATGTCCCATGAGGCTTCCTCCATGAGCCTCTCTCACTAACAACTCTCGTATAGAACTAGAAGGAACACAAAGTTTATTCTCTCGAAATAAGTACCCCTCTAGCCTATAGAACTTCTCAAATCCACTCGTTTCACAAGCAACATAGATACTACTAAAGTCTGGGTCTTTCTCATATAATTCTTTCATTAATTCAAAACCCAACAATTTAGTATCTAGAGTGGTGAGTAAGGTATACCTGCGCGATAAAGCATCTGCAACAATATTTTCTTTGCCTTACTTGTACTTGATCACGTAGGGAAATGTCTCAATGAACTCCATCCACTTAGCATGTCGCTTGTTCAACTTGCCTTGGCTTTTGAGATGCCTTAGCGATTGGTGGTCGGTGTGGATCACAAACTCTTTTGGCCAGTGATAGTGTTGCCAATTTTCTAGCGTTCGAACCAATGCATAGAGCTCCTTATCATATGTAGGATAATTGAGGGTGGCACCACTCAATTTCTCGCTAAAGTATGCAATTGGTCTTCGTTCCTGCATCAACACAGCACCAATACCTATGCCCGACGCATCACATTCAATCTCAAAAGCTTTGTTAAAGTCGGGAAGAGCAAGTACGGGCGAAGAACACAGTTTTTCTTTAATTGTTTGGAAAGCTCGTTCTTGCTCCTTCTCCCATTTAAAACCAACGGTTTTCTTGATTACTTCAGTTAATGGTGCGGCTAGCGTACTAAAGTTAGGCACAAATCGACGATAGAAACTAGCTAAACCATGAAAACTACGAACATTGGCTATGCTAGATGGAGTAGGCCATTCTTTAATTGCCCGAACTTTTTCTTCATCAACTGCTACTCCATTGGCACTCACCACGTAACCAAGAAACACAATTTTCTCAAGACAAAAGTGACTTTTAGTAGCGTTTGCAAACAAATTTTCTTTCCTTAACGCTTCCAACACAAGCCTAAGGTGTTTCATATGATCATTGAGCCCCCTACTATAAATCAATATGTCATCGAAGTACACCACTACAAATTTACCAATGAAAGCACGTAACACGTGATTCATTAGTCTCATAAATGTACTTGGTGCATTCGTCAAACAAAACGGCATAACTAACCATTCATATAAACCCTGTTTAGTTTTGAAAGCCGTTTTCCATTCGTCACCCTCTTTCATTCGGATTTGGTGATAACCGCTTTTCAAATCAATTTTGCTAAAAATACTAGCACCATAAAGTTCATCAAGCATGTTATTAAGTCTAGGTATGGGGTGGCGATATTTTACCGTGATGTTGTTGACAGCTTGACAGTCAACACACATTCTCCATGATCCATCTTTCTTGGGCACGAGCAAAACTAGTACGGCACATGGACTTAGACTTTCCCGGATATACCCTTTGCTAAGCAAATCCTCCACTTGGTGTTGCAACTCCTTTGTTTCCTTGGGGTTGCTACGGTAAGCGGGGCGATCGGGAATCGCGGCTCCGGGAACTAGGTCAATCTGGTGCTCAATGCCTCGAATTGGTGGCAACCCGCTCGGCAATTCTTCGGGAAGGATATCATTGAATTCCTGTAAGAGAGAAACAATAGAATTGGGGAGGGATTCAAGGTTAGAATTGAGCATTCGACCACTCTCTTTGTACACTAACAAGATCACTGGTTGGTTCTCCGAAAGAGCCCTCACAATTTCTCTCGGCCGTGCAAAGAAGCACTCTTTCTTCTTTCCCTCATGCTCACTCTTCTCTCCTTTTACTCTCTCATTACTTTTCCCACTCAACTCTCGTCTCTCCTTTTCCTTCTCGTCAGCTTCTTTTTTGAGCTTAACTTGATCCTCATACACTTGTTGTGGTGGCAAAGGAGCAAGTACAATTGGTTTCCCATTGAACTTGAAGCTGTATCTATTCCGATATCCATCATGTGTCACGCGTCTATCAAATTGCCACGGTTGGTCTAGCAATATGTGTGTAGCTTGCATAGGTACTACATCACATACCACTTCATCTTCATCTGTTCCAATCAAGATAGAGATCTTCACTTGCTTGGTAACCCGAACTTCGCCTGTATCACTAAACCATTGCAATCGATACGGTCTCGGGTGTTCGATCAATGGAAGTCCAACCCTATCAACGAACATATAACTAGCAACATTCGAACAACTCCCCCCGTCAATAATCAAACTACAGGGTTTATCTTGCACTAGGCACCGAGTGTGAAAGATATTCTCCCGTTGAGAGGTCACTTCATCCACCTTCGCCTTTGTGCTAAGAGCTCGCCGTGTAACTAATGTCTCGGGGATCGTCATTACATATTGCTCATCCGAGTCTTCCCTCTCCTCCTCCACAATAGGAGGGACTTCTTCCTCATCCTCCGTTTTAATCTCACCATTGTCCCTAACCACCATTGTGCAGCGATTGGGGCACTCCGAGGCTATGTGACCTCGTCCTTGACATTTGAAACATTGGATATCTCGGTTTCGGGGTGGTGGTGCACCCATTGGCCTCTTCCCTTTATCTTCCCCCACCGGAGAAGACTTAGGTGGTTCACTCCGCCCTTTCCAAGCCGGCTTTGGAGTTGTAGCCTTGTCACTACTCCATTTCGGTTTCCCAAAGCTACTACTTCCCCCGGCTTGAGGTTTAATAAAACTCTTCTTCTTCAATTGCATCTCAACCCTGGCGGCCTTATATACCAATTCTTGAATATCGGCATAATCATGCAACTCAACACGATTGGCAATCTCCCGATTCAATCCACTTAGAAACCGCGCCATGGTAGCCTCTTCTTCTTCACCTATATCGGCTTTAGTCATAAGAGACTCCATTTCTTGATAATACTCTTCAACGCTTCGTCCCCCTTGATTTAACGTTTGCAATTTATTGTACAAACCTCGATAGTAATATGTAGGAACGAACCGCTTTCTCATTATCGTTCTCAACTCATTCCAAGTACTCACCGGAGCTTCCAAATTTCTTCGCCGAGCCGTAGTTGTTTGTTTCCACTAACTAAGAGCATATCCCGTGAATTCTTTCACTAGAAGCGGAACTTTCTTCTCTTCCGGGATTCTATGGAATTGGAACACCAACTCTACCCGACTTTCCCAATCCAAGTAAGCATCCGGGTCGGGTTTACCTTGGAATGAAGGTACTTCAACCTTCACATCACTCTCTTCTTCACGTGGTCGGCCATTACCTCTACCACCTCCTCGGCCCCCTCGACCTCTACCACCTCGATATATCACATCATATTCCTCCTCCTCACCCTCTTCAAACTCCGGAGGATTCCTACGGACATTCAACCTAGCTATTGACTGCTCAACATCTTCTCGTAATTGTTGCCTCAAGCGACGCTCCATTGCAGTCATAGAAGCCTGAATTACCGATTGGATGTCTTCCAAGGTGGCGGTCCTAGATCCATGTCCCTCGACTGAACCTGTATCAGACATGGTGTGCAAGTGTGTGCAAGCTGGTAGTGTCCTCCCGTGAATATCACTCGTGTATATCACTCAACACTCTCTCCCTCAACACTCAATAATACACTCACACTCGTGTTCAATCGAACTCAACGAACTTGCTCAAGGTAAGATCGTTTTGTATCGTGCACCAAAACACAATGCCAAAGCAGTTTAAGTTACAACTCAATGACACAACATAATACAAACTGAATTACAACTCGATGGAAAACCCTAGTACCTAAGACAATGTAACTCGACTCAACAACAAGATAATGCTAACACGAATACTAAGTGTAGCCAATGTCTTGACTCACACCCGTTCACACATCAACGGAGCCATTGTTTTTATATATATTTTTTTTCAATTCTTTTTCGGCTCTCTCTTTTGGTTTGTGTGTTTTTTTTTCACAACATACACTTACAATCACAATACCAAGCCAATACTAGAATAGAAATAGATTCCAAGCACAAATAGCAATTTGCACCTAGAACACCAAGAACACACACTAAAATCCTACAACTGGACACTTGGAAATTCAAAATTCTAATCCGATAACAATCACTAACATAACATTCTAAGACTTAATAACAAAGGACTTATACTATAAAAACATAAAACAAAGGATAGATACCAGATGATTAGAATCTGTGCTCTGATACCAACTGATACGGACCTCGTTGGTCTTGATGCCAACGCAACCCAATCCAGATTGGATTAGACCCCAGAAAAGCCAATCACTGGTGGAGATCGAAAACCTGACGACTTTTTACTCACGAAGTGACAACAATAGGCTGAAACCTATCACCTTCAACTGTGCGTAGTAGACAACCGGCAGGGGTGAACGCCACAAGAGTTGATCACGCTCTTGATAAGTTCGATGTGTTCAAAAGAACAAAAGAGAAATCAATTCTCTCAAGGCCGTAAATTCTCTCAATTCTCTCATATATGAACCAAGTTGTTCTTACAAAAATGGCTTGTTAGTTCATATACAAGCTCCAAATTGAAATAATAATAAAATAATGAAAAAATCCGAAAATATCTAAAATTTAACCCTAGGTCGGCTAAAATTACAGCCGTAATTATAGGATTTAAGGCCGTAAATCCTCGGGTACGGCCGTATGACTCAAAAGTACGGCCGTAATAAACTCTTTGCCTCAAAACTGCCAAACTGGATTCTTCCGTTACGGCCGTATGGACAATGGTTACGGCCGTAATTCTTGTGTTACTGCAGTATGCTGAGTAAGTATGGCCGTAATGAACTCTCTGCATATTTTGGCCCAAAAGTTGGAAACTGAGGGTACGGCCGTAATTATCAAAGTTACGGCCGTAATAGGCTGATACGGCCGTATGGCCCAAATGGTACAGCCGTATTTAACTCTCTGTAAATCTCTGGTCTTCAGCTTCCTAGGTTACGGCCGTATGGCTTTAGGTTACGGCCGTAAGGGATGAGTTATGGCTGTAATTGATACGGTTACGGCCGTAAATTTCGTCTACATGGCATTCTTGAGTTCCAACGCCCCCGACTCGTAATTGGAGGATTTCTTTTGGCTCGGGAACTCTTGTGGACCATTCCAAGGCTGTAGATGACTTGGTAGGGACATGTTGACACATCTCTTCCACCCAGGTCATCAGAGCTCGTCCAACTTTCTTGGCTCGGCTTCGCGTGAGCGGCCCGGGTGGCACGTGGGGTGGTTCGGTCGACATGGAGCTTTCCGGGTTTGTATCATTCTTTCCCCAATGTTGCCTCATCCTTGCCATGACCACCCCATTGAATCTTAACTAGGGGAACTCTTCTATTCCCCAAGACATGGACCTTTCGATCTATGATCGTCACGGGTGTCTCTTGATATGACAAATCCTTTTGAATATCCAAAGATTGAAAGTTCACCACATGACTTGGATCATGGACATACTTCCTCAATTATGAGACATGAAATACATTATGCGCCGATGAAAGCTCGGGTGGCAAAGCCAAGCGATAAGCTACTGTCCCAACTTCTTCTAATATCTCGAACGGTCCAACGAACCGTGGTCTCAACTTCCCTTTCTTCCCAAAACATATGGTGCCCTTCATTGGAGACGCCTTGAGAAATACTTTTTCTCCAATCTCAAACTTCAAGTCCATTGTCCTTTTGTCGGCGTAGCTCTTCTGTCTATCTTGAGCAGCCTTGATCCTTACTCCGATCTTCTCAATAGCCTCAACAGTTTTCTCTACCATTTCTGGTCCCAACATCTTCCTCTCTCCAACGTCATCCCAATAGATCGGCGATCGGCACCGTCGCCCATACAATGCCTCGTAAGGCGCCATCCCAATCGTAGCCTAAACACTATTGTTGTAGGCAAACTCTACAAGTGGCAAATGGAGTTTCCCAACTCCCGCTAAATCTAAAACACATGTTGTCAACATATCCTCCAATATCTAAATGGTACGCTCAGATTGACCATCCGTCTGGGGATGGTAATCGGTACTAAATCTGAGCTTTGTGCCCATAGCCGTCTGTAAACTCTCCGGAAATGTCGAAGTAAACCTCGGATCTCGATTTGAAACAATGGACGCTGGTACCCCATGAAGTCGAACAATCTCTCTAACATACAATTGTGCCAATTGGTCAACACTGAGAGTCATCCTAACGGGTAGAAAATGCGCGGATTTCGTAAGTCGATCCACAATCACCCATACGGCATCGTGTCCTCTCGAGGATCTCGGTAGAGCCGTCACGAAATCCATAGTAATCTTCTCCCACTTCCACTCTGGTGTCCGCAAGGGATTCAACAATCCCGACAGCCTCTGGTGTTCCGGTTTAACTTGTTGACAGACTAAGCATCTAGCCACAAATCTCGCAATGCAACCTTTCATATTTCTCCACCAAAAGGTATGCCGTAGGTCACGGTACATCTTCGTTCCACCAGGATGTGCTACATAAGGAGTCGAATGAGCCTCTGTCATAATCTCATCTCTTATCTGCTCATCTTTCGGCACACACAAGCGCCCCCTAAACACAATTGCTTCATCTGAAGCAATCTCAAAGCCTATCTTCTTACCAGTTCCAACCTCCGATCTAATCTTCTCAAGGAACTTATCCTTCTTTTGGGCCATTACAATTCGACTTCTCAAGTCTGGTTGGAGAGTTAAGGTTGCTAGCTTGCCCGATGCCAACTTGGCGAAGCTTGTACTTGATCTTCAAATTCTGCAAATCCCGAATGATCTGATCTTGCATAGTACCCAATGCAGATACCTATCCAACACTCTTCCTACTCAGTGCATCTGCCACCTTATTAGCCTTACCCGAATGATAGAGAATGGTACAATCATAGTCTTTCACAAGCTCTAGCCAACGGCGTTGCCTCATATTCAACTCTTTCTTAGTGAAGAAGTACTTGAGGCCCTTGTGATCTGTGTAAATCTCACACTTACTCCCATACAGGTAATGACGCCAAATCTTCAAGGCATGTACTGCTGCTACAAGTTCCAAATCATGCGTCGGGTAATTCTGTTCATGTGGCTTCAACTGTCTCGACGCGTAGGCAATCACTTTCCCTTTCTACATCAATACACATCCCAATCCTTGCTTAGAAGCATCACTATAAATGACAAAACCTTCGCATACATCGGTATAGTCAACACCGTGCCGTAACCAATCGACTCTTCAACTCCTCAAAACTCTTCTCACACTGATCGGTCCAATGGAACTTAACACCCTTCTTGGTCAACTGAGTCATGGGACCCGCAATCTTGGAGAAACCCTCAATTAATCGTCGATAGTATCCAGCTAACCTGAGAAAACTCCTTACTTCTCCAACATTTGTAGGAGTAGACCAATTCATCACCGCTTCGACTTTGGAATGATCAACTTCAATGCCCTTGGCTGTTACAATATGACCCAAAAATCCAACTTTTTCGAGCCAAAATTCACACTTCTCGAACTTGGCATAAAGCCTCTCTTTCCTCAACACATCAAGTACAATCCTCAAATGTTCTCCATGCCGATCAAAATCTCCCGAATAGATCAAAATGTCATCGATAAACACGATGACAAACTTATCCAAATACGGATGAAAGACACAATTCATCAAATCCATGAACATTGCCGGTGCATTCGTGAGACCGAAAGGCATCACTGTAAACTCGTAATGCCCATATCGTGTCCTAAATGTCTTTCTGATATCCGCCGACTTGATCTTCAACTGGTGGTATCCCGACTTCAGGTCAATCTTCGAGAAAACCGAAGCACCCTTCAATTGGTCAAACAAATCCTCAATTCTTGGTAGAGGGTACTTATTCTTTATCGTCAACTTGTTGAGCTCCCTATAGTCAATGCACATCCTCATACTCCCATCCTTCTTCTTAACGAATAAAATATGTGCTCCACACGGAGACACACTCGGCCGGATAAAACCTTTCTCAAGCAATTCTTCCAATTGAACCTTCAACTCTTGCAATTCCTTCGGTGCCATCCGGTATGGGGCTTTAGACATGGGGCCAGCTCCTGGTACTAGTTCGATAGCAAATTCCACTTGCCTATCGGGTGGGACACTTGGCAAATCATCAGGAAAAACGTCTTTATACTCACACACAGTAGGCACAGAATCCAATGCCACCTCATCTATAGATTCGCCTTGAAGGCTAACAAGATATCCCATGCTCTTTCTCTTCGCCAATAGCTTCTCCGCTTGTAGAGCCGAGACAAGGCGAGGAAGCGCCTTAATCTTCGACCCATAGAATCTAATCACTTATTCTCCATCATTTCAAAACACAACTTCTTTCTCATGGCACATGATGGCGGCATGGTTGGCACTCAACCAGTCCATACCCAAGATAATATCAAAATCCCTCATTGAAATCACATTCAGATCCGCCTCTAGCACCATCCCATCAAAGTCTATCGGTACGGTCTTGGCTATTTTATCCGTCTCTATAGTCTTTCCTGATGGTAGGCTAACCTCAAGTATGCTATCAGTTTTCTCCACTAACAAATCCATTCTATCCAAACATGTATCAGAAATAAACGAGTGCGTAGCACCTGAATCTATCAACACATAAACAGGAATACCAAAAACAGATAACACACATGTGATCATATTAAGAACACACATTTAGGGAGGAGTGATAGGTAGTTAACGATGGCGTACTAGAGAGCACTAGAGTAAGTGATATACCTGCAATCACATCAGCATCTCCCGCGGCATCCATAGAAAAAACTCTAGCTTTCCCCTTCCTTGCTTGCTCAGCCTGCTTAGACGGTCCCTCATTGTTCCTAGCTTGCGTGGAATGAAAATCTAGTGCAATATGGCCCGACTTCCCACACTTGAAAAAAACACCGGTGCCCTAAAGACACTCTCCCCTATGATACTTCTTGTACCTCGGGCACTGGGGGACGTCTCCTCAAATCTGACCCTTAGTCGGTCCATGGCTAGGCTTCTTGTTGGACATCTGATTCTTGTTCTTGTTTTGATTCTGGCTTGGGCCTTGCCACTTCCTCTTTCCTTGGAACTTTTGGCCACCTTGATTTCCCTTATCATTTGCTTCCTCCATAACATAGGCCACAGTCTGAGCTTTGCTAACAACTTCCCCATACGTGGGGAGCTCAAGAACACTAACAATTTGGCAAATCTCGGGGCGTAGGTCCATCACAAAGCGGCGTGCCTTCTTCTCCTCCAAATCAACAAATTGAGCCGCAAATTGAGATAACTCCTCAAACTTCCTCTTATAGTCAATGATATCCATGTCGCCCTGCTTCAGATCCAAGAACTTCCTCTCCTTCCTGTCACGATGGGCCCATGGAAAGTACCTCCTCCTCAATCCTTCCTTAAACTGCTCCCAAGTGAAGGCCTTTTGTTGCTCGACACTCCTAGACCGAGTGTCCGATGCCCACCAATGGCCAGCATTGCCCTTCGACATAAACTCAACACATAACACCTTCTGATCATCAGGGCATGAGATGTGTCTGAAAATCCTTTCAATCTCCTGAATCCACTCCTCAACAGCTAGAGGACCGCTCTCACCGTCGAATGTGGTCGGACTGTACTTCCTAAACTGCACAATCGATGACATGGCGGGGATAATTGGAGCAAGCGGGGGAGGAGCTTGCGCCAAATTCTGAACACACTGCATAAAATTCCTCATAAAAGTACCCGGGTCAACCTGATTAGGATCACCCCCACGTGTGGCAGCCCTACGGGGTTGAACCATCTTTCTAAGCAATCAAACCACACAATATAGCACCACGTTATATCCCCATCACAGCCAATCGCAAGTCATTACAATCCCATCTCAATGCATTACATCAAAGTAAAGTCACAAACACCATTAATATAGGCAATAGGGATAGCAATACCCTCACATGACAGTCAATAGGTGCTTCAAATCATGAAGTCAATCTTGAGGACTAGAAATATTACAAAATACACTTTAATTCATGCTTTATTCATCATGTGAATATTTCACCTTAAGCTCAAACTCGGTTTCTTTCTCTCTATTCGGATACAAGCACTTCATTTCTAACTCACATAAAACATTATATCTTACACAAAACATTTCATCTCATGTATCCGAAAAATGAACAATAAATTCTTCATAAAATAACTTATTTACCTCGGAGTGGAGAGGCGATGCTCGTGGTAGCTCTTAGGATTTTAAAACTCTCAAATTTTCTTTTTTTTTTTTAAGTTTTTGTAAAATTCTTTAAACAATTGCAAGTCTACAGAATCGTAGACCCGCTCTGATACCAAGCTGTAACACCCCGAGTTCTAAGAACCCGGAACGTTAGTTCTTTCTTTAAAAAAAACGCTTAAATTCTTTAAACCACAATTTTTTTTATAATACCAATAAATGCGGAAAGATAACAAATAACTAAAATGCGAAAATTATTTTAAAATAGCATAACATTTTAGAATAATCTCACATCGTTCAATCTCTAATAGTTTAAAACATTTAAAACATTCGAGTGACATAGTTAGACATCTTGAGTTCACAAAAGAAATAACGACGGAAACGAAGTTTCTTATTAAATAAACCCTAAAGAGCCTCCATGCCTCGCCAAGCCTCCAACTCCCTAATCTGCAATTTGTTCATTAAATAAAGAAGACGTGAGTATTTAAAATACTCAGTAGATCACGCGCACAACAATTAATATATATTACAAATTAACAGCACATAATCATAAAACACGAACAGGTATGAAATACAAGTTCGTTGATCATCCCTCTAAATCGTGCACATCATCATAGTGTTTAATAGCACGTCGTTGTAAAATATTAGGCTAAAAGCCTATCATCATAATGCTATTGAAACACGCCGTAAGTAGGCTAAGAGCCTATCGTCATAGTGCCGAGGAAGCACGTCGTAAGTAAGCTAAGAGCCTATCGTCATAGTGCCGAGGAGGCACGTCATAAGTAAGCTATGAAAGCCTATCGTCACATTACATTTACATGCAGTATTTATAATAATATTAATTGTAAATGCGCACATTTGGAAGAAACTTTTTTAAAAAAGGGATCTACCTTAACTCTTAGCCGAGTATTGAGCTTACCAACGGTGAGAAATTAGTCCTCTAGCTGTCCGTACGCCTCGTCTAGTCAATAATGAGTTTAATTTATGTTAATACTCTTAAATATTAAGTATCTATAAGTAATATAGAAGTTTGTGGACCAAAATAGAAAGAATATAAAACTTTGGGGGTCAATTTGAAAGAATTTAATAGTTTGAGACCTATTATGAAATAAAAGTGAACTAAAAATATTTTGGGCTCAATTAGAAGATTTTTAAAACATGAGGGACTAATATGCAATTAAAGTTTGGGGGTTAAATTAAATAGGAAAAAGAAATTGAAGGTTTAAAAGTAAAATAAAAGTTTAGGGGTCAAATTGCAACAATTGAAAGTTAGGGACTTGAATTTAAATAAAATTTGAGGGCTCATTTAAATAAAATAAATAAAATGGGGGATTAAATCTGTAAATAATATTTAGGGATTAAATTGTAACAATTAAAAGTTGAGGACTTGCAAATTAAATAAATTATAGGGACCAACTTAAACTATTTAAATAAATTGAGGGACTTGGGCTGCAAAATCTAGATTAAAAACATGGATGGGCCGGTTTTTCATCATCCTCACCCGATCACTCTCTCTCTTGTCTCTCTCGGCTTTCTCTCTTTGGTGAAATTGGGCCGGTGGTTCCGGCGGTTTTTCCTTCGAAGTTGTTGCCGGCGAAGGTCAAGCACAACATGGTGAAGCTAGTGGTGGTTTTTAATTGATGGGAGATTGATTATAGAGCTCGAAATCGATGGTTGAAGGTTGCGGGAAAAACTTGGGCATGTTTAAAATTCGATCAAATCTTTAAAAATTTTCGAAATCGAACGATCCTATAAAATCCTAGGGAGCTAGAGGAAGGTGTGGGTGTGATTTTTACATTTTGAAGTTGAGATTTGGGCATGGTTGATGGTCGGGCCGAGGCTATGGCGTGTGTGAGTGTATATATGTATGCATATGCGTGTATCTATGGCTGAGTGTGTGTGCGTGAGTTCTGTGATGATGGTGATGATGGTGGTGGAGTGGCGGTCGACGGTGGTAGTGGTGATGGTGGTTGATGGTGAAGGCGGTTGTAACGCCCCGTCCGCTTATGCATGTGACTTATGATATTATGTATGATTGGGAGGTGATGAATGTGTGTTTGGACTCTTTGTGACTCCGTTGTGATGCTATGTACGGTATTACGATGTCGAAACGGCCTCCCGAGCAAGAAACGGCCAATGGGGAATTCGGCGCTTTAAGATTTACTGACGTACATGTATGGTTTACTACCTGTAATGGATGTTTTCTACCGTAAGTGATGAAATCTGAAATGTACCAAAACTTTCGAGAGGAAATTACTACCGTATGTATTGTGAGTTACTGGCCAGATTTATCGTTACTGGCCGTAACATGTATTATTACTACCGTAAGTGGTGAAGTGAAGGATGTGCAAAGTTACAGAGAGTTTATTACGGCCGGACAACTTGTGGATACGGCCGTAACGATGGGTTTACGGCCGTAATATATATGGTTACGGCCGTAATGATTGCAGGGTGAGATGTATGGATTTACAGAGGCTTCATTACGGGTGTATTATATTGTGGGTACGGCCGTATCGTATAGATTACGGCCGTAATGTTTTGGGTTACGGCCGTAAGTTTGGAAGTTACGGCCGTAAATATGTAAGTTACGGCCGTAATTTTAGGTCGGCAGAAACTGTTGGATAGGGTTTATACACGTTGGCTCGGTCTTTTTCCATCATTTTCGGCCCCCAACTCCCCAAAACCCTAGAGAACAAGTCTCAAGGTGATTTCAAAGATTTGGCATGGTCTTTGGCTTGTAGATCATTTACCTACTTCAAGTTACCACCTTTGAATCAACAAGAAGGAAGGAAGAGAGGAGGGAAGGAAGAAGAGGAAGTTCCAACTAACTCTCTAGTGTGATATCTTGTCATTTTGAGGTAGGTTTGAGATGAATTACCTATGTAAGAGGTAAGTAAATACACGAATAAGCTTTAGGTAGCTAAGTATGCAAGTTCCCTTGGCTATTTTCATAGTTTTGGCAAAGTATGATATGTCTAGCATGATGTGTTGATTCCTATATGGTTTAGATGCTCTAACCTTAGTTTATGTTCTTTATGACATACTTATGTTGCCAAAATGCTATGATGTGAATGACGAGTCCATGTGCGACTTAAGTAATGGTGCATTGCATCCATATGTGACGTGTTTTTGAATTGAGTTGCCTATCATGTGTTGCATAAATGTTAAAGTTACGGCCAAATTATGGGGACCTACACCCCAATGAATGATATGTCGGTCTAATGGGGGACCTACGCCCCAATGACTGATATATTGGCCTTATGGGGGACCTACGCCCCAACGATGTCAAGAGGCCGACCAAAGGTTTTTGACGGCGCCAATGTTAACACATGATTCGCAACGGGCCTTAGATCAATATGTGATGTTCATATGCATAGTGTCTCTCCCTACTGAGTCATTTTGACTCATGTATGCTCTTTTACGTGTTGTAGATGATGCCGCGAGTAGGAGTCAGGCTGGAGGTGGCGCAGAGTCCTCTCGCGCGTGAGCTTGTCGACGTGTGGAAAGGGGGAAAGGAAAAGATTTTGGGGTCACGTGTGTGTATAATATAAACTCTTTGTAAACTATTACCTTATATGTATGTTAATTAAACTACTTGGGCGGACATGGAGTGTTTTAGAATACTTTAACTCGCCAACGTTACGTAGGTAACGCCGTCTCTAGTACGATACCGCTGACATACTGGGGAGGGTGTTACAGCGGTGGTATCAGAGCGATAACTTTCCCTTCCACATGCCGAAGGACTTCTATGCCCTCCAAGGTATTGTACATGTTATATGAGTTTAAATGCGATTGAGTTACTTTGTGTTCTGCCGGGAATACGATATTATGTGATTTCCATAGGAGGGTTGGATAACCGATGCGGTATTTTCCTCTTCCTTTATGGATGATAGATGGCAGATGATCCGGCAGCTACTATAGAGAGGCTTACGCGATTGGTTGAGTAGCAATCACAGATGATGCAACAGATGATGCAGAATTCGAATAACCACAGTGTTGGTGGTAGTAATATGGCGGATACTTCAGGAGGGGATAAAGTGAAGGAAGATCGGGATAGGGAGATGGCTACTGATCGGTTCCGACGTTTGAACCCTCCGGTATTCGAGGATGCCAAGGATCCTATTGATCTTGAAGCGGCTCTGAACAATTGAGAGGATGTTTGAGTATGTTCACATTCCGGACTCCGAGCAAGTGAATTGTGCGACCTTTATGCTTAGGGGCTCGGCCGGTTTTCGGTGGGACTTGATTAAGAGGGAGGAGACTGCAAATGATGCTACATGGGTAGTTACTTGGGCGGATTTCTGTGTGCGATTTCGTGCCAAGTACTTTGATGTTGCCAAGAATGAGAAACTGAATGAGTTTATTCAGTTGCAACAGGGGAATATGACAGTGATGGCTTATGGGAAGAAGTTTGAGGAATTGGTTCGTTTTGCCACCTATATGGTCGATACGCCTAGCAGGAAGATAGCTCGGTTTGTTGCAGGATTGAAACCGGAGTTGGCTCGTGATGTACAGTTGGCTAGTGTTTCGACCACGAGTAATGCAGAGACCTTGGAACGAGCTTATGTAGCCGAGAAAGCGGAGGTTAGAATTGTGCAAGCTCGTCAAGGTAGGGGCCAACCAATTCAGGCTGTTCAATCTACTCAAGGCTCGGCTCAATCCTCTCAGGGTTCTTCGGCTGGTAACCGGGGACGAGGTTCCAATTTTCGTGGCCGAGGCAGGGGTTCGACTTACAGTTCGAACTACAAGAGGCCTACGGATACTACTTCATCACGACCTCCGGCGAAGAAGGGAACGGGTTCTTCGCCACCATTGCCGTGTCCGACATGTGGGAAGGTTCATAGTGGGCAGTGTTTATTTGGTTCGGACCGGTGTTATGGATGTGGGAAAGAAGGACACATAATTCGCAATTGCCCGGAGGCAAAGAATCAAGCACCACAGTCTCAATCACGACCGGTTGGACGGGTATTTGCTTTAGCTCAATCCGACGTTTCGGAGAGAGCTGATGTGATTGCACGTACCATTCATATCTCTACTACTCAAGATATGCATTGTTTGATTCTGGAGCTACACATTCATTTATATCTATGTCGTATGCCCGTCGGTTAGACATGAGTCCGGTCCCGTTACGATTTCCTATGGATGTTACTGGACCTACGGGATTGCATCGATGTGCTATGTGGTTCTATCCGTCAGTTAAGGTGCAGATTTGGGATTGCGAGACGGTAGCCGATCTCATTGCGTTGGAAGTCAAGGATTTTGATGTTATTCTTGGCATGGATTGGCTAACGCAACATGGTATAGTGTTGGATTGCCCTAGGCGTGCCCTTAAATTTCCGGGCGGTGAGTTTATTGCATTCCCTAGGTTGGAACGGTCGGCTAGGGTTGTTATTTCACCAATGAAGGCTCAGAGATTGATTAAGCACGGGTGTAGTGCTTATTTGGTGAGTGTGTCTAGTATAAATATGGAGGAAATTAAGTCACCATCATTGGTCCCGGTGGTATGTGAATTCCTTGATGTGTTCCCCGATGACCTTGAAGGGTTACCACCAACTCGGGAAATAGAGTTTCCTATTGATGTGGTGCCGGGAACACTTCCGATCTCAATCGTATGGCCCCAGCCGAGTTGAAAGAACTTCGATCTCAATTGGATGATTTGATACAGAAAGGTTTCATTCGATAGAGCACTTCGCCTTGGGGTGCTCCGGTTTTGTTTGTTAAGAAAAAGAACGGATCGATGCGGTTATGTATTGATTACCGAAAGTTGAACAAGGTGACAATTAAGAATAAGTACCCTTTGCCCCGTATTGATGAGTTATTGGATCAACTTCAGGATTCGGCAATTTATTCGAAGATTGATCTACGGTCCGGTTATCATCAAGTAAGGGTAAAGGAGGATGATATTGCCAAGTCGGCGTTTAGTACTCGATATGGTCACTTTGAGTTTCTTGTTATGCCTTTTGGGGTGACGAATGCTCCAGCAGTTTTTATGGATCTCATGAATCGGGTCTTCAAGCCGTATTTGGATAAGTTTGTAATTGTTTTCATTGATGATATCCTGATTTATTCGAAAACTCAAGAGGAGCACGAGCAACATCTCCGAGTTGTTTTACAAACACTTTGAGAAGAGAAGTTGTATGCTAAGTTCTCGAAGTGTGAATTTTGGATGGATCAAGTGGTATTTCTTGGGCATGTCGTGAGAAAGGAAGGCATTTCTGTGGACCCTAGTAAGATTGAAGCGGTTCTAAAGTGGCCACAACCGACTACTCCCACTGAAGTACGTAGTTTTGTGGGCTTAGCGATATTACCGCTGCTTTGTGAAGGATTTCGCTAAGCTTGCGGCGCCCTTACACATCTAACCCGGAAAGAATGTACTTTTCGGTGGGACGGACGAGTGTAAACGTAGTTTTCAGGAGTTGAAGACTCGTCTCACAACGGCACCAGTGTTAACGATCCCTGATGGCGTTAGTGTGTTGACCATTTACAGTGATGCTTCATATCAAGGGCTTGCTTGTGTATTAATACAGCATGAGCAAGTGATTGCTTACGCTTCGCGTCAACTGAAGAGTTATGAGCGGAATTATCCGACACATGATTTGGAGCTAGCCGCGATTGTGTTTGCGTTGAAGATTTGGAGACATTATCTTTATGGGGTGAAATGCGAAATTTATACGGACCACAAGAGTTTGAAGTACTTTTTCACTCAGAAAGATCTCAATATGCGCCAGCGTCGTTGGTTAGAATTGGTGAAGGATTATGATTGTTCGATTCAGTACCATCCCGGGAAAGCAAATGTGGTAGCCGACGCTTTGAGTCGTAAAGAGCCAAATTACGGCCTCTAGAGTTGCAACCAGATATGGAGAAGTTTGATTTAGAGATCTTGGAACGAGAAGGAGCTCGATTGGCGGCTATGACTCTTCGGTCGACGTTACTTGATCGGATTAAAGATGGGCAGGAAAGTGATAATTGGGCAATCAAAAGGAAAAAACGACTCATGGAAAAGCCAAAGCCGGAATATCAAGTGCTGAATGGATTTTTGAAATACAAAGACCGGTATTATGTCCCGACGACATATAATCTTCGACAAGAAATATGTGACGAGGCACATGTGACACCGTATACGCTTCACCCCGGTTCCACCTGTATAGGGCAATACGGATGCTTTATTGGTGGCTCGGAATAAAACGAGACGTTGCAGCGTATGTGGCAAGGTGTTTGATTTGCCAACAAGTGAAAGCCGAACACCAAAGGCCAGCAGGAACTCTCCAACCGCTTCCAATTCCCAAGTGGAAATGGGATGATATCACGATGGATTTTGTGAGTGGGTTGCCACGAACCAGCAAAGGATTTGATGCCAGATGGGTTATAGTAGATCGACTCACCATGTCTGCTCATTTCTTACCTATGAAAATGACGTTTAACATGGAATAGTTGGCTCAACTCTACGTATAAGAAATTGTTAGATTGCATGGTGTACCGGCTACAGTTACTTCGGATCGTGACCCGAGGTATTTGTCCCATTTCTGGAAGGAGTTGCAAATGGTGTTAGGGACGAACTCCAATTTAGTACGGCTTTTCACCCCCAAACCGATGGACAAACGGAGAGAACGATTCAAACTTTAGAAGATATGCTACGTTCTTGTGTCTTGGAATTTTCGCAAAGTTGGGATCGTCATCTTCCATTGATTGAATTTGCATACAACAATAGCCATCACACTTCTATTGGGATGCCCCCGTACGAAGCGTTGTATGGGCGGAAGTGTAGGTTGCCGTTACATTGGGACGAGGTCGGTGAAATGAAAGATATGCGACCCGAAATGATCCAAGATATGATTTCGGCGGTTGAGAAAATTAAGATCCGAATGAAAGCTTCGCAAGATCGCCAAAAGAGTTATGCCGATAACCGACGCCGTTCACTTGAATTTGGGATTGGAGAGAAAGTTTTTATTCGGATTTCGCCTATTAAACGGCTTCTTCGATTTGGTAAACGAGGGAAGTTGACGCCTCGATATATTGGTCCGTATGAGATTCTTGAAAGAATTGGAGAAGTAGCCTACCGGTTGCAATTACCTACACATATGGGTCGTATCCATAATGTATTCCATGTCTCGACTCTGAGGAAGTATGTACCAGATCCATCTCATGTGTTACGGGATCCTCCACTCGACATTCAACCGGATCTGTCGTTCGAAGAGAAACCAGTGCAAATTATTGCTCAGAGCGAGAAACATCTACGAGGCAAACAAATACCCTTGGTTCGTATCCTATGGAGGAACGCAACTGTGGAAGAAGAAACGTGGGAACGAGAAGACGACATGAGGAAGCATTACCCAGAACTCTTTATAGGTAACAATTTCGGGGAGCGAAATTTATTTAAGGGGGATAGATTGTAACGCCCCGTCCATTTATACATGTGACTTATGATATTATGTATGATTGGGAGGTGATGAATGTGTGTTTGGACTCTTTGTGACTCCGTTGTGATGCTATGTACGGTATTACGTGTCGAAACGGCCTCCCGAGCAAGAAACGAAGCCAATGGGGGAATTCGGCAGTTTAAGATTTACGGCCGTACATGTATGGTTTACGGCCGTAATTATGTGTTTACGGCCGTAAGTGATGAAATGCAGAAATGTACCAAAACTTTCAGAGAGGAAATTACGGCCGTATGTATTGTGAGTTACGACCGTATTTTACTGGTTATGGCCGTAACATGTATTATTACGGCCGTAAGTGGTGAAGTGAAGGATGTGCAAAGTTACAGAGAGTTTATTACAGCCGGACAACTTGTGGATACGGCCGTAACGATGGGTTTACGACCGTAATATATATGGTTACGGCCGTAATGATTGCAGGGTGAGATGTATGGATTTACAGAGGCTTCATTACGGGCGTATTATATTGTGGGTACGGCCGTATCGTATGGATTACGGCCGTAATGTTTTGGGTTACGGCCGTAAGTTTGGAAGTTACGGCCGTAAATATGTAAGTTACGGCCGTAATTTTAGGTCGGCAGAAACTGTTGGATAGGGTTTATACACGTTGGCTCGGTCTTTTTCCATCATTTTCGACCCCCAACTCCCCAAAACCCTAGAGAACAAGTCTCAAGGTGATTTCAAAGATTTGGCATGGTCTTTGGCATGTAGATCATTTACCTACTTCAAGTTACCACCTTTGAATCAACAAGAAGGAAGGAAGAGAGGAGGGAAGGAAGAAGAGGAAGTTCCAACTAACTCTCTAGTGTGATATCTTTTCATTTTGAGGTAGGTTTGAGATGAATTACCTATGTAAGAGGTAAGTAGATACACGAATAAGCTTTAGGTAGCTAAGTATGCAAGTTCCCTTGGCTATTTTCGTAGTTTTGGAAAAGTATGATATGTCTAGCATGATGTGGTGATTCCTATATGGTTTAGATGCTCTAGCCTTAGTTTATGTTCTTTATGACATACTTATGTTGCCAAAATGCTATGATGTGAATGACGAGTCCATGTGCGACTTAAGTAATGGTGCATAGCATCCATATGTGACGTGTGTTTGAATTGAGTTGCCTATTATGTGTTGCATAAATGTTAAAGTTACGGCCAATTATGGGGGACCTACGCCCCAATGAATGATATGTCGGTCTAATGGGGGACCTACGCCCCAATGACTGATATATTGGCCTCATGGGGGACCTACGCCCCAATGATATCAAGAGGCCGGCCAAAGGTTTATGACGGCGCCAATGTTAACACATGATTCGCAACGGGCCCTAGATCAATATGTGATGTTCATATGCATAGTGTCTCTCCCTATTGAGTCATTTTGACTCATGTATGCTCTTTTACGTGTTGTAGATGATGCCGCGAGTAGGAGGCAAGCTGGAGGTGGCGCAGAGTCCTCTCGCGCATGAGCTTGTCGACGTGTGGAAAGGGGGAAAGGAAAAGATTTTGGGGTCACGTGTGTGTATAATATAAACTCTTTTGTAAACTATTACCTTATATGTATGTTAATTAAACTGCTTGGGCGGACATGGAGTGTTTTAGAATACTTTAACTCGCCAACGTTACGTAGGTAACGCCGTCTCTAGTACGATACCGCTGACGTACTGGGGAGGGTGTTACAGCGGTGGTCGGTGGCAGTGTATATGTATGTATACGTCCTACAAAAATCAAATGGAAAACAAATACAAGAAGTAAATTGTAACAAGATAAATAAAATGGACAATAGTTAAAAATAGAAAATGAAGATGAAAAGTTAAGAATCTTATGACTTGGGAACTAGTTTGAGTTGTTGAATGAGAAGACAATGAACTTGAAGGTGAAGTGAGGCTAGGGTTTGAGGGGGATTCTAAAATGAGTATTTAAAGGGTTACCATCTCAAATGGGCTTATAATTGGGCTTAAAGTAAATATGGGATTGTATTTGAATAAAAACCAGACTTTATGGGCTAAAACGAATAATTTCTAAAGTTTGGTCCTCAATTGTAAATTTTGAAAATAAATAAATTTTTATAAATAATTAAATATATCAATAAATAATATGCATTTCGACTAGACGAGCGTACATTATTTAAATTTTATAAGTAAGGTCGTACTGACACGTTCGAAATTTTATTTAATTAAATATATTATATTTAAGAAGAATTTTCTGGTCACTATAGAATAGTTCCTCGTTTAATGTCAAAGTTGTTTGCTGGAATCGCTGGAGGAACTAAGCAAGTGAAATTATCCCCAATGGTAGGAATAATACAGTCCCTTAAGGGACGATCTGGAATAATCATTTGATTATCCATTTCATCTGCCATTTTTTGTTCCAACCTTCCAACATGTAATCTATACCTAAAGATTCGTTCAATTTTTGGGTCGAGAGGAATCAATGGACTAAACTTCTTACTACGCATACAAATCTGACCAAAGTAATTAAATAAAAATAAAAATAAATACAAATAAAAATTCAAATGAAAGAAAATTTTGATTGGTGTTGATATTAAATCTGAATCCCTGGCAATGGCACCAAAAACTTGTTCGTTAGAAAATGTATCAAATAATTTCCACAAGTGTATGGGTCAAACAAGTAGTAAAATAGATTTTGAGTCTAAGTATCGATCCTACAGAGACTTGATTTAATTACCAAAATCATCAATTTTATACTTTATTTGAAAGGACGAATCGATTGTTGTTTTGGGTTTTCAAAAATTACAAAAACTTACAGATTAATTTATAAACTAAATAAAATATAAATTACAAGAATTAAATGTTTGCGATATTTAAATTGATGACTAGAAATTGAAAGACTTGGGACTCACAATTTCACAAATGTTGATTCGTCTAATACAGGTAATTGGATCAAAATGTGATTTTATTTTCGTTAGCGATTGAATTTATGAAAATAAATATTTATGTCTCTCGATGATAAATAAATCTATTCTATGGGGCTAATTTATTTATCTCTAAATAAATTCATTATCAATCATTTAGAACGTATTCAAACAATAAATTCAAATAGGTTATTAAAAACTTCACATAAAGATCGCACTAACCACAAGTTTATTTCTAAATCTTGTCCAAATTTGTGTCCTATATTGCTTGTTCTAATTTGTGTTCTCATTTCTCAAATCCGATACAAACCAATTTATAATTTTTCAATTGCTCAAAAAGATAAATTTATGAATTCAACAACATAAAATTAACAACAATTCAATCACATATTGTTAGATCCAATAACGTCTAAACTAGAGTTCACAAAGAAGATTCATTGCTCGTCCCAAGTATGTAAATTAAGCTGCACAAGATTCTAATACAGAGAATTAAAATAGTGAAAAATATAGAGATACATAATCGGCCTCAAAGAGTTGAAATAGATGTTTCGATATATATTACACTTCAATGACCATCAAATTCCACTTGCACCTCTTTGTTGAATCTTTTAGATGAATTCCTTTTTCTCTTGATTTTTCCCAAAAACTCTTTGAAATATTCTGTAAATTTTTCTCTCTTCTCTCCAAACTCACTGCCTGGCTTCTTTCTCCAGACTATCTTTCTCTCCCCTTCAAACCTTCATATCTCCTCAAAAGAAAACAATGATTATGTTTTCCTTTTCCTTTATTGGTGTATCATTGTGATGTTTTATTCCCGCATCTAAGAAACCGCTACAAAGATACCACAACGAGCAAATATTCGCCATTTTTCTCCTCATTGGGACACTAAAAGTACAACCTATCAAATGCATGCAAAAACATGATTCATCAATCTCATAAACGTACTAGGTGCATTAGTAAGACAAAAGGGTATGTATGACCAACCGCTCATACAAGCCATATTTAGCCTTAAAGGCAGCTTTCCACTCATCACCTTCTTTCAATCTTATTTGGTAATATCCACTTTTCAAATCAATTTTACTAAAAAGTGCAAGACTGGTACAATTCATCTAACATGTCATCTAGCCTAGGTATGGGATGTCGACACTTTACCGTGATGTTTTTGATGGCTCAACAATCAATGCACATCCTATATGTCCCATCCTTCTTAGGAACAAGTAGCACAGGCAAGGTACAAGGGCTCATGCTCTCCCTCACATATCCTTTGCTCATCAATTCCTCAACTTGCATTTGAAGTTCTTTTGTTTCCTCAGGGTTACTTCTAGAGGCTGGTCAATTTGGAATTATTGCACTAGGAATGGAGTTTATTTGATGTCCTATGCCTCCAATGTGTAGAAGTCCACTAGGCATTTCCTTGGAAAAATATCTTCAAATTCCTTGCAACAAAGAAATGTCCAAATTGGGGAAGGATTTGTGAGACTCATCAAGAACAACAAGTGACTCCTTATACACCAACAAAAGTAACTGTTGGGTCGCTCAAATGGCCCTCTTAATCTCACCACTAGTTGCATAGAAACACACTTTTTTCCATCCCTCCCTATTTTATCTCTTTTTCCTCTCAAGTTCATCCCCTTTTTTTTGCACTCTCATTTTTCTGTCCACTTGCATTTCCACTATTTCCTCTTTTTTCATTTTCTTCTCTCTTTTCTTTTTCCTCTACCTCACTTTTGAGTTTCATTTGATCTCTATAGACTTTAATCTGACTCAAAGGTAAAAGTACAACCGGTTTCCCATCCATTTGAAAACTATACTAATTTTTTCTCGTATCATGTATCCCCTTCCTATCATATTTCCATGGTCTTCCCAATAAGATGTGTGTGGCATGCACTGGAACAACATCATATAGAACCTGGTCACAATAGGTTCCTATATTAAAGTTGATAAGAACATGCTTGTTCACCTTTACCTCACGACTATCACTCAACCACCAAAACTTGTAAGGATTTGGATGCTTCAGCAACTGCAAACCCAATTTCTCTACGATCGTGGTATTAGCCACATTAGTGCAACTTTCTCCCATCTATAACTATGCTACACACCTTATCCAGTGTAACACCTAGTCTGGAAAACATTTTCCCTTGGCTGCTCAGCTTCACTCACCTTAGATTGAATATTAAGTGCTGTCATCATGACTAATGATTTTGGTGGACTCATAGCTCCTTGTGCAACCTCCTCTTCACTATCACTTTTTTCACATTCTAGATCATGGCCAACAAAATCCTCATCTTCAGAAATCCATTCACCGTCTCTTAAAGTCATCGTCCTCCTATTTGGGCACTCAGATGCCATATGGCCAAGACCTCTACACTTAAAACACTCAATTTCTCTACTATGAGTAGGTATAGGCACAACCTTGGGTTGATTTTTGTTAAACCCAATTCCGTTCCCCTTAGTAAATTCAACCTTCCCCTTTGTAGCACTCCGGTCAATCCTCTCACTATCCCACTTTGGCTTCCAAGATGAGCTAGACCCTAAAGAGTACTTATCTAGGCCCCTCCTTTTGAATTGCTCTTCCACCTTCATAGCCTTGTGAACCATCTCCACCAACTCTTCATAATGGTGTAACTCAACTATGTTTGCCCTGCTCAGAAACCTTGTCATGGTATCTTCTCTATCCTCCTCTATGTCAGCCCTCATCATGGCCATCCCCATCTCCTTGTAATAATCCCCTACACTTCTTGACCCTTCAGTAAGGGTTTGCAATTTTTGATAGAGACTCGAATAATAGTGACTTGGTACAAACCGTTTTCTTATAATAGTTTTCATTTCATCCCACGTGTCTATACTTCTCTCCAAATTCCTCCTCCTACTAATCATCACCAAGTCAATTCATAATTGGTAAATTCTACAACCGCCATTTTCACCTTCTTCTCTTCTGAGTAATTATGTCACTCAAAAATCAACTTCGCCTTTCTTTTCCACTACAAATAAACCCCTGGATTACTTCTACTCCGGAAAGATGGGATTTTCATTTTGATACTCCCAATATTCTTATTGACTCCATCACGACCCCGACGATCCCTTCTAACTCCTCTATTTTCTCTATACTTCCCGACGACCAAATTTTGATCACCAATCTCATCACTTCCGGTATCTTCTTCTCGTCCATTCCTAGCTTCTTGCCTATTTTTCCTCCTATCATTATGAACCCTACCTTGTGGTTCATTCTGCCTTGCCTCAAGCCTTTCCAGCCTTGCAAACATATCTCTAAGCACTTCCATTACTTAATTGTTCTCTTGCCCAACGAAGTCATTGTGCTTGTGTGATAAGTGTCCTGATGTTTTTTTATCACTTGTGTATCATAATGTACTCATCACTCTTTCCTTTTTCCACTCTATTCCTTTTCTCCAAGTTCTCCAAAGACCATAACCAACTAAACTAAAGAAGGTTGTTCTTTGTGAGATCCAACACACAATCAATCAAAGGGGACAAGATAATGAAGAAAATTTCAACCCAATAGCAAGTTGAATTTCTTTATTTGCCATTAACAAAAGAAAGACATACAATAAAATTAGAAGATAAATAAACGTCATAAGCGAATAGTCTAAGAACAATGAAATAGAAACCATATATTTCTTTCCAATTGGACCTCACATCCCAAGGCAAGAAGAAGAAGAACAAATTAAATCTCTTCTTTTTCGTCTTTTTTTTTAACTTTCAATGGATTCACAGCGAAGATCAAATCAAGGCCCAACTTTTTGCTTTGTTTTTGTTTTTTGTTGTTTTTTTGAATTTTCCCACAACCTATGAAATGGACAAGGTTATGGTGATGATAACACCTTTTTTTTTTTTTTAACTTTAGAAACTCACGAAACAATAATATGGAAATGGTTAAATTTTCTTTTTTTTTTAAGTAAGAACATGAAGAACACAGAAAAAAAGATCGATTACCTCGTTGGAGCGATGCCAACGAAACTCACAATGTGATTCCAGAAAAGCTAAAATTGAACAGAAAGTTGTAATCTCCCATGCTTCACGACTCAAGAACCTAGGGTATATAAGACCCTAAGCTCAATAAGATGCAGAAACTAGAACCTTCAATTGATTGTTATTGAACTCGAGCAAGAACGATGATTTCTTGTAGAGTTCGAAAAGTTATAAGAGGAATAATTGAGAAAAAAAGGTAATTTCCTCACAATAAATGTTTCACTGAAATAGAATTCAAAGTTGTCATTTACAACGAAAAAACAATCGTTTAAATACATAATAGAAAAACCCTAGACTATTGCTTATCGGGAGAGAAACTGGGATTGCCTAAAATTCTAATTAATAGAGAGAATAAAAAAATACCATAAAAATATTCTTAACAAAACTACTAAAAATAGAATATTGGAAAATAAGGAAAATTTCATAGAAACGCCTATGTGGTAAGGCGTGCCCGCTTTAGGTCGTGACTTCTTTTTTAAATAAACTCTTGCAAACTGGTGAAAGCAGGGCATGCCCATGCCTTAAGCCAAGACCTCTTCCACATCATTTGCCCATTGAATCTCACTATGTTGATCAAAACTGATGCTCTTGAGTTGTTTTGGCACGACTCTTCAATCTCAATCAATGTGATTGTTCGTGGCTCTTCACCATCTAATTCAAGTCCAAAATTGAACTCTTTTTCCGCTTGAGCCTTAACCCCCAATTTTTGAACTAGCACCATCATTTCCTCTTGGATCATTTTAGCCTTAGACCTCGTAATTCGATCTTCCGGCATATAAACCATGTTTTGACCTCCGTGATTCTCATAAGTGGGGTGGGAGTATTAGCAATTTTTTAAAGTAAATATGAGAGTCTTTTGGGAAATGTGAGTATTTTTAGCGTGTGCTTAGTAATTGGTGCAGTGTGAATAGTCCCACCCAAAAATAAAAAAATTAAAGTGATAACACTCTTTATGGAAGTAATTGAAGTAAATTGACATTGTTAAAAAGAAATTGAAATCGGTAAAAATATGTTATGAATACACCATTTATAAATTATAGATATACTACTTTTTTCGCTGAACTTTTTTGTGTAAATTAAATAATTTTTGAAGTCATAAATTTTTATGTTACAGCTCCAATTTTTTCCAAAAAGTATAAAATTTAGCCAACAATATTAGTAACTCATATATGTAAGCTAATTTACATTTTTTATAATTTTATTCTCTAAGTAGAAATATGAATACCTCAATTTTCTACTAAACCAGGCCAAACATCTAATTCAAAAAAAATAATAATAAGATTAGTCACATATATTTGACTCGATTAAATATGATATCCATCAACTATTAAAACTATGAAAACATCTATATATATATATATATAATGCTAGAGTATTTCAGCCGATTTTTAATTTATTTTTTAATGTTTTCCCGCCTTCCACCCTCTTTTTGCTTTTCTTTTTTTCTAACTAGCAGTAACATCGCGTGCATTGCACGGGAGTCGGATATATTGATATATAATTCTCGTAAATCTATATTAATTATCACTAACACTATTAAACACAATTACAAAAAACAATATTACAATCCCAAACGTCACAAGATTTAAGTAAAGAATATTCATTCTTTTTTTCAAAAAAATTCAATAGAGTTTCGTTTGTACTCTTGTCGATTCCAACCCAAAAATAGAGGCACAATACCGGACAATGAACACAAACTTGAAGACGTACAAAAATTACTGTGGATAACACAATTTTACATTTGTAATCAATAATAATAACATTCATTAATTGAGCACAAAGTCACATTGGATAACAATACCAAGGATACTATAAAATCCATAACCACACCAAGGTCGATTGCACAATCAACATTATGTTGTAGCGTTTCCTCAATGCCTTTCTTGCAACATGGTAGATAATGAATGGATGTGAGATCTGTAGACACAGTAGCCTACAATAGAAAAGGCAAGAACAAATCCCATCAATATTTTACAGGAAAAAACAAATATATAGCACTCTAAAGCAAACAAATCATATATCCATCCATACCGGCACATACATCCTATTGAGATATTTTGCCGCACAAATAGCAATCCATAGAACTTTAACGGCAACCAATCCATCTACAATAGCACAAGCAAGAACAAATCTCATCATTATTTTAGGTCTTTAATAGTCTGCAGCGCAGCAAAATAGGTGATGCAATTCAAACTACTATAATCTGATTGAATGAGTACGTTAATATGGGATTCATCTAAAAGGCAACATATCCTATATGTGCATATGCAACGTCTCACACTTTATACGAACAGATAGAACATAAAGATACAAACATCATACCTCATGTGATTCGTACGCACAACGCACAATACTAAAGGTTGCTAAAAACTTCTTTGTAGACGACGTTTGTTGTCTTGCAAGTTGGCTCTCACTATCATCACAAAGCATAAATTTAAACCCCTTTCTATTCGTTACCCTTGAGACTGCGATATATAGCTAACCATGGGTGAAAACTGGCCTGGTCAAATGTACCCCAACATTACTGAGAGGTCTATTCTTGACTCTTACTGATGGTCATCGCATAGCAAACCATTAGAGAAACTTGCCTTCTTTGAAAAGTGATGGCAATCCAATATCAGATGGCGTTAGACTCAATCTGGGAATTAGAAAATCCTTTCCAGAGTTTACCCATTAAGTATCTTGGCCTCTATAACGTGATTTCCAAGCCGTGTAATGATAAGATGGGTACCATTTACACAGACCAGCCGAATGATCGATATGGCACATCAACATGACTAGGGGACAAACCTTCAACTTCAAAACATGACTCAGGACTCCAGAACACAAAATCCCATTCAAGAAGTCAAGAGTATGAAGCTTATTTAGCAAATCACCATCTGAACCATCAGTCCTACAAGTCGAAGTCCAATCAGAACTATAATATGTGCTCAACTCTGAACAATTCTTCTTAACCATATAATCGTTAACCATTCCAACATCTTCGAGTGTAGGAGCAAGTCTGGCCCTTCCATTCAAGTAAGAGGGAGAATTCCCCTCAGCCAAAAAATTGGGATAGGTGCTATCTACTATAGCTTTCACCAGATCAGAAAAACCACGCACTAAAAGATCGTCGCAAATCTCAACAGTCGCTTCACCATTGTTTGGCCCACCAATCTCTCCATCTCCAATGCTTAAAATGCATTCTAAAAACCTTCTCAGTTCATCAGTGTCTTCATCCCCGAGAAGATCCCGAAGCCTCATATTTCCCGTTAGTCTCAATACTTTACAATGGTCCTACAAAGAAGAAGAGTTTAGAGATGCATTTACGATTTCAGGCCTTGTTCCTTTCGGTATGACTGGAAGAATCTACCTAAAGTCTCCACCAAAGACAATAGTCTTTACACCGAAGGGTAAGCCAGCATCTCTTGGGTTATTGAACCTTGCAAGATCCTGCATGGTGCGATCTAATGCCTCAAAATAGTGCTTATTCATCATTGGGGCTTTGTGCAAATTATTAAGCTAGTCCTCTCAATAAGCCCTGCCAAAGTCCCTGTTTGATGTTGCAAGTTGAATGTTCATCCACATTCAACGGGATTGAAAATTGGGAATGAGTTGTTCTATTACCTGGAAGAAGAGAAGCTATTGCACTAGATGCCAAATTAAGTACTATTTCTCGTTAAGATCTTATTGTAGCTGAAAGGGTCTTCCACAAATAACTTTTCCCAGTACCACTGTGTCCATACAAAAAGAAAACTCTACAATGATCACCGTGCACTGCATTCATCACTATATCGTAAACGGCTCTTTGTTCCTTGGTCAGATCAGACAACAACCTCACATGTTCTTCAGCCAAAGCATCCTTATCATAGTCCAATTAATCATGTATTAGAATGTTGTCTGGTGTAGAAAAATACGATCCATCAGGAGAAGGCATTGAGCCATATTCTCGAAGGCTTTTCCCATGTTAGCGTAGCAACTTTTTAGTCTCAACCAATGCATAGTTTTGATCTGATAATCAGTGAGCTGCAAGTCTGCATTAAAGTTTATAGAATTAGGTAATAATTGGAAAAATACAGGTGGATATTCAATGCAAGCAAATATCGTGAATTCAAAAGAAGGTCTCTATGATTAGTAATACCTGGGTCGCATGGAGCCTTTCGTTGATTGTGTTCAATATCTTTTGAAAAATATTACCGGCATTTCTCCCACAGTGCCTCGGGTCTATCCAAGCAGTCAGACACGAGTAGGGTAACTGTAACGCCCCGATTTTTAGAAATCGAAGAGTTACTAAATTAGCAATTACTTATTCGAAATGCGGAAAATTGACGGTAATCAATTTCTTTTTTTTTAAATCCTTTTAATATTAACAATAACATAATAATAATAATAATAATATCATATTAATAATAATAACAATATTATTATTTTTAAGGATAACAATAATATGGTTCAAAATCCACACACTAAAAATGAAACAACATTAATCAATTTGAAAATCAGTATTCGCTCTCTAGATAAACGAATTAAGTCTTCTAAACAATATGCGGAAGTTCAGAATGATTCAGTACTAAATTTCCAAACGATTTTCTAATAGAAGAAAAATAGGTTAATATTATAATTAAGTGGATGGTGCCGTCTCGACTCGCACCACTTCGTCGGACTCCTTAATCGAAAAAAATTTAAAATAATTGGGGTGAGTATAAACGTAGTTATACTCAAAATTTCTGATAGAAAAGCATTTCACCATATCACATATCCACACATGAAATTACAACTAGAGGCAATTAGACTATAGAAAAGTCGAGTGTTGGAAACTCCGAGTCAACGTGGGGAAAGTCGCTATGACAATCCGAATGGCCCTTAACCATTAGTAGAAGATGGTACTTAACACCATCACATGCATGTCACATAGCAAATATACCATAAATCATAACCACGCGTAAAGACATGATATGGTTTTAAAACAAACAATCGCCTTTAATTGAAAATATTTTGTATAAAATAAACCCCACCTCGAATTCGTAGTTCTCGTAAATCCCGTGAAAGTAGAGCTGGTGTGATGCTAGCGCCTTTACGGACTTTCCACGTCGTCTAATAAGAGAATTTAAATATAATTTTAGTAATTTAAATATTAAAATTGACTTTAATAATTTATTCGGGTCTTAAAGTATTTAGTTTAATGTTATAGGGCCTAATTGATGACTTTAAAAGTTGCTTTGAGCTAAATCGAAAGAGAAGTTTTGATTTGAGGGTGGAAATTGAAGTAATTGGTCAACTAGGGTGATTTCGAAGCCCAGTCGAAACTATAGGGGTTGAAGTTGAATTTTTAAAACTTAATTTGGACTGGATTGAAAGAAATCGTTGATTTAGGGACTGTTTTGAAGCTGGATTAGAACTTTGGGACTTCAATTGTGAATTATATAAATTCAATTGAAGTCAATTGAAGTAATATAATAATTTTGGGGATCATTTTGAACTTATTTGAAAATATATAATAAACTAAGGGACTAAATCGAATAAAAGTTGGGAGTTAAGGGACTTAGGTTGTAATTTCTTGAATTTGGGCCAGAAGAATTGGATTTTGGCCTTGTCTTCTTCATTCATTCACACATACTCGAGAGGCGAGAGGGAGAGAAAGACCAAGGAAGAAGGGAAAAAGGGAAGCGATCGAAGCCACCGCGTCGCCGCCTCTTGTCACATGCGTCGGCAACCACGGTCGACTCTCCTCGGCACGGTGACCTCGGGAATAGCAGTGCGGTCGGTGTCGGGCCGAGAGGGAGTCTCAATCAACTGAAATCGGGCAAGTTCTCCGGCGAGTTCGAGCTTTTTCCGGCCAAATTCCGTCAAAATAAGGTTGGGTTTTAGTTCTACTACGCTATACTACCTCCTAGGAAGTAATTTGTGGAAGAAATTTGAAGATTGAATGCAAGAAACATGTCCGGTACTATTCACGCTCGCGGTACTGTTCACGGGTTACTATTCACGATTTTTTTTTTTTTTTCCGAATAGAGGATGAATATGATGAACTGAAATCAGATTTTTAATGTTTGGTTCGAATTCTAATTTTTTGGAGAGTAAGCCGAGAGGATGATGGTGAAAAAATTGCTTTGTGTGTGTATGTATGTATTTTTGATACGTGTATAGGTAAGTGTGTGTAGGTTGCTTAAGCATTATGAATACATGGCAATAGGCGCTAATTACAGAGGTAAATTGTAGAATTCTTGGTTAAGATTCACGTAGTAGATTGATATAGACACCACACTATTGTAATAAAGTTGCAGATTACTGGTAATATTCTTTGAGAATTTGAATGATCTCCTCTGTGTCTTGAAGCTGTTGTCACGAGAGTTGGGAAATTTTGTTTTGTATGTGAGCTTGAAAGAGGAGAAAGTGGTTTATGGGAGTCTGCAGAGTGGTGTATTTGCATTGTAGTAGTAGTAGAGATGGGAGACGTGAGCTGAAGAAATTCAGTGTAGAGAGGAGTTCTTCATTAGTAAAGAAAACTTAGTGGGTTGGACCAAAAGGAAATATGGTGGGCTTGAAGCCCGATTAACTACTTTGGCCCATAATAAATTTTCGACCCGATTAAATTATTAAATTATTAAAGTTCATTTTTATTTTTGTTCTGCTAAGCTATTTATTCATTGAAATTTTAATTTAAGTGAGAAGTCGTAACGACGTCGTAAAGCGTTGAATATTTATTTATTTTTTTATTGCGGTCGTTACAGTAACAAATAGATTTCTCAATGAAACTTCACAAGCCTAATGACTTATCTCGAGGATTCCATCAACGTACTCTTTATCATCATCTGGGAGACCTCGAGCATAGCATGCTTCCTTGAAAGTATATATACTTTCCCATCTACCATTCTTGTATCTTTGTAACACTTTGGACCACGCACATGATTTAAAAACATGCGCAGAGAGTGCCTAAGAGAGTTCAATACAAAGATAGAACAAAAAATTCATCCAGCCACAAATGCAAAATCATGCGAGCCAAGAATTGAGAATACAAACATAGAACAAAAAAATTCATCAGTCACAAATTCAAAATCATGCGAGCCAAAAATTGAGAATTCAAATATAGAATACCTTTCTCCCGTCCCTGGCCGAGCAAAATATAATCTCCCAAAAGAAATCCCATTCTTCCTCCGATCCCACTGACGCTTCTTCTGGTTCCAAACGAATTTCGAAGGAAACTCTACATAAAGTAATTCTCTAGGTTCAGGGTATATTCTATTTGCTTGAATGCAATAAACTTGCTCTCTTTAACATAACACTTCCTCAACACTTCTCCAACCTCGTCATTTTCAGAATAAACAACATTTTGTTCACCCGGGAGATGAACATTAAGAAGTCCAACCAGAATATCTCTATAGTGGATCTTTAAACCAAAAGTTCTCCAAGTAGCCTCACAGGCAGAGATTTAATGACAATCACAATATGAATTAATCTCATCAACTGGTTCAATTGAAGCTGAATCAACGGCCTTCGCAAATGCAACAGTAATACGACCATTGCCCTTAGTAATGTACTTGAAGGGATACTTTCTGGCATCGGTCTGGTTATACCACTCGACATTAATATGCGTCGCATACCTCAAAAGCAAATAGGGATTGTGATGTATTACGAATCTGTTGTGAAGAACAATCTTGCCATTATCAACTATCCTTCCATCATTTCTATACTTATATATAGCATAGCCACTCTTATCAATGCTCGTGTAGCTGGCAAACTTCTTTGAAAAATCCTTTGTACATCGGCCTTTATCCATACAAGGAGACCTTCTATTTGCATCCCCACACAGACTATGTACTATGAGGTCCTTAACATGATTATAGTGCTTAGGCTGAGTATCTTTATCCAAAATTATATTGTCAATGTGTGCCGACGTAGGATGCCGTCCTTTTTGCGCGATAAACACTAAAATATTTGCATTTGGCAGGCCACGCTTTTGGAACTCCATGGTATATATAAGTACATGGCACAAAATTAGCATTTGTGAGAAAATATAACAGATATAACCTCAACGATGAATAAAATATTTTTCTCCACCAAAATAATGACATTATTTAGTCAACAAATACAATCACAAAACAGAAAGTTACCTGCTTTGGGCTCGAAATATGTGTTTTTTCTTTATGTCATTGATTAGTTTCTCCAACTTGATTTTGAAGATCCTAGAAATAATATCCGGCCGATCAAGAGGATGGAGATCACTTTCTCCAACGAAACGTGTGATCTCAGGCCATTTCGAATTACATGTCAAAGTGATAAATAGCTCCGGGCATCCAGCCCATCGACATATGGCCATAGCACCTTGATAAAATGCGATCATATTATGGGGACTCCCTATATAATTGCTCGGTAACACCACAAGCTTTCCCAACATTGGAAGTTTGCTCTCTCCACCACCCGCAGCATCTTGCAAGCTACAATACAACCCAGATCTCAACTCCGGTTGATGTGTTTGATAAAGATCATGCTATCCATCTCAATCATCATGTAATCATCGACCAGGAATTGCTGAAACAATGCCCTTGATCGTTGAAGATACAGTGACTCATTAGCCCTCTCTTGTAGCCTAAACGCAAAGAACTCCTAACCCTTGACATGCTTCCTGCCATTCGATCTAGATGTAGCAGCTCGAGAAAGCATAACATCCGCTCGCCAGCCATCCTATTCAAACGGGAACAGTAGAGGTTACTGCAAACCTAAGAATGAAGGATTCAACTAATTCATTCATTAGAGGAGTCCACCTATCGTCTCAATAGTGACATCATGCTCGAGTCGATCAAAGTCAAGGTCACCCATTATCAATGTTGCGACATGTTCTTGTTGCGGGGGGTTGTATTGTCTTCTATCTCCTATCCTCGTTCTACTGAGCCGCATCCTAACATCAACACAGTTACTCTCATTCAAGTTGTCTCTCGCCATCCTTAACGATTTCACAAACACGTTATGTTCATTGAGCATTTCCTTCAAATCAGATACAATCTCCACATGCAAGTTTTGGATGCCTTCAGACCTATTACATGAGAATAACAGAGTGTTATAAAGAGGACCACGATTGCATATAGGTGAAAGTAATGCTAAATATACATAATTAATTGAAAATTTTTATTATACATCATCCAACCATACCTGACAACTTCCATTCAGTTCATGCTTTCATTGTGAGGATCTTGCATATATATTTGCAAGAACTTCAGTTGGTCGCCATCTCAAGGAAGCAAAGATCAGATACTGTGATGGTTTTGACCATTCAACCGAAACATAGGGGATGCTCTACCCCTGTTTATCACCTTATCTATCTTTCCACCCATTGAAGTGAAGGAAAACATGGAATTGTATAACTGGATGTTGTCAACAAAATGCTTGCTCCTGCGACCCACTCCAAGAATCAAATCTTCCAAGACTTGGGGGGGTCGCCTCAATAACGAAAGCACTATATTTCCCTGATTACAGTACATCTAGAAATTGGGAAATTCTTTCTAGATAAGTTCTTGTTTCTCTTGGGATACCAAAAAATTGCTTCGCAATGGTTCCACAAATGTGTAGGATCTCCAATATCATCATAAGCTACAGAGCATTTAACTACATTTGGACTCTTAGAGAATCACATGCTCAAAAGGGACAAACACTATAACAAATATAATAATTACAAGCTTTCGAGATCTCATCACACTCAATGTCGCCATTTGCAACAGGCCCAACATTTTCCTCTCAAAACAAATGTGAAGATAATCTCACAATGAAAGCAATACTTAATATTCTTATATACCATCGAGCATGTCACCATCCCTCTCATCTCCGGACGATTTAGCAAACGTTTCAGGCGACACACCAACTAAATATTCAAAAAGAAATAAAATTATTAAAGTCAACATGAATAGAACCATCAACACAAGATCAATGAATTTAACATCAACGGATACGGTCCATGTTTCTTTAATTAATTTTAACAATTACCATTATTATTAGGACCATGTCGATCACTACCATTATGCATATTGCTCGATTCAGCACCACATCTTTCATCAAGAGGCACTCTAGAATTGCCTGAACCTTGATTTACATTGATGGCTGCGACGAAAAGAACGCAAAAAAAAACCCCATTAGTAATATCAATTACAATAATCGAAGAATCACCCACGCCACAAAAAAAAAATTAATAATCAAAGAACACAAAATAATGAATAGATACCAGGCGAAGTTGCTATAATTAACTATAACACTTACCATTATCAGTAGGATCTTGTCCATCGTTGCTACTGTGAATGTTTCTCTATGTAGCACAATATCTTTCACCAAAAGGCGCTCTAGAATTACCTAAACCTTGATTTGCATTGACGGCTATGATGAAAAGAACGTAAAAAAAATAAAAATAAAAATAAAACCATTAGTAATATCAATTACAATAATAAAAGAATCATTCCCCTTCCCAAAAAAAATAATAATCAAAGAATATAAAACAATCAGCAGATACATGGCGAAGTTGCTATAATTAATTTTAACACTTGCCATTCTAAGTAGGATCTTGTCCATCGCTTCTACTATGCACATTGCTCAGTCCAGCATCATCTCTTTCACAAAGCGGCATTCTAACATTGCCTGAACCTTGATTTGCATTAATTGTCGCAATGATATAAACATAAAATACCGATTAGTAATATCAATTACAATAATCAAAGAATTCCCCGCCCCTTTCCGTGGTGAAAAAAAAGACCAAAAATCAAATACCATAAAACAATCAATATTCAATCAACAACACAAGAGGAAATAGATAATTTATTTATTAAAAAAAATGTACCATTGTTAATATCCACCAATGCCATTCGACCACTGAAAGATGAGATCCCATCAAATAAGCCACCAATCCGACTCACATTAGGAAAAGTGTCCTTTATAGATATAGCCGATCTATCGTGTCACGACCTAATTGAATCTGATAACATAACATATATTACTTCAGCAAATGTATCTAAAACTACTCTTTTAACACGGTAAAAGGAAATGAGTATGTATTTTTTTATTTAGTTTTTTGTAATAAGTGAGAAATGATTTTTGGCAATAACAAAAATAGCTATGAACACGATAACACTATATATTAAACAGCGAATGTTGAAATGTAAGCGGAAAAAAAAAGTTCTCATACCATTAGTAATACCATTTAATGAAGGCTGATTGTTGGAACTTTGCATTCGATCAAGCAAATGACTTTTTTGCGTCATATTAACACTATTTTCTTCTCCCAATGTATGTGCCTTTTTGAGCTGCAAGCCAATTATATCCAATAATACAATTTGGTAAAGTCAAGTGGAATAGTTATGACAAAAAAATGTAGTAAGACAATTATCATGCCATTTTTCATGATATTTAGGAATTAAATGTGATTAATAGAAAATATTTAAGTAATTTATTTTTAAAAAAAGAACACCAACATAATACGTAATGTTTCATATTAAAGAAACTCATACCGTTAGTAGCATTACTCGAGGAATTCTCATCGCGCCGGTTAATAATTTTCATTCAATTTCTTAGATTTATGGTAGAACAGCGTACTGTTGAACCAAGCAAATCTTTGCCAAAACTTTGACTTGCATTGATGGATGAAGTAAAAAGAACATTTAAAAAAAATAGTAAAATCAATCAGAATATTCAAAAAATATACAATGATTTCTATTTAATTAGTACAGTACCAATATAAAGGTACTTTATTTATTAAAAAGTCATACCATTAATAATTTTTTTAATCCTAATTAACAGTTGAACAATAAGATTGCATCATATAAACCACCTTCGCAATTCACATTTACAGAATTCTCTTCGATAGATATACACGTTTTATTAGTTTGTGACCAATAATAGCTAAGAATGTAACATAAGTTAGTTCACACATGTATCCAAAATTGCACTTTCGATATGTAATTTATGTCATAAATTGATAGCCATTTTCACCTATTCGTAAAACACATATACATTAAATGACCAAAGAAAAACAAATCGAAAGAAAAGATCAAAAATAATTTTGAAAGAATAGGTAATTTGCTAAACAAACAGCGTTGTCAAAAATTAATAACCTATGTGGAATTTCCCGACGATGTATTAAAATTGTTTTTCCGTGAAAATGAAAAAGCGAATTTATACAATCCTATGCATCATGTACGCAAGTTGGTAAACAAAGTACGGAATAATAAATCGATAAAAAAGTACCAACAAAAAAAAAACACTTACAAACATTACATGCAGTATTTTCTCAGTTTGGTTGACCACTATGCTTTGGTTTGTGCCTTCTATAGTCGAACAGCGTGGTATTGAATGGAGAAAATCTCTGCCCAAACCTTGATTCACATTGATAGATGCGTTGAAATTAACATTAAAAAACCATTAGTAATATCAATTACAATAAACAAAGAACATAAAACAATTCATGTTTTGTCAATACAATACCAATAAATAGACAATTTATTTATAAACATTACCATTATTAATGTCTGTTAATGATGTTCACCTGCTGAAAGATGAGATGCTATCAAATAAACTACTTATGCGACTCACATTAGGAGAGTTGTCTTCTCCAGATTATCGAAGTTGAGTCAACCACGTCCTACTTATAGCTATGAATATTATAACATACATTAGTTCATCAAACGTATCTAATACTATTATTCTAACATGAAAAAAATTGAAGATATACTTTTTTCCTTTGTTTTTTCGATTAGGTTAAAAACAATTTTTAGCCAAAAAAAAAAAAATAATGCCAAAAAATTACAATAACACAAAAAATCATACTATTTGTGGTGATATTTAATAAATCTTCGTGATTAACACAAGATGTGTTAAGTATTTTTTTCCCAAAGAACGCCAATAAAAGTAGTAATTTTATTCTATTAACAAAACTCATACCATTAGTAACACTAGCATTTTCACCCGTGCGTTGCACGGGAGCGATATTTTTTGGCAAGTAACAATATTGATAGATATTAGCTGTATTGACATAAGACTTATTAAAACTGAAGCAAATATTGGGCCACAGCAATAAGAGCAATCCAAAAATTAAAATATAATGCCTAGTATATGACAACACACGACAAATAATAGAAACATGTATGCATTTTGCGTAAGATAATAAATGCAGTTAAAACTGATAAAAGTCAATTGAAGGGCATTCAGTTACCCTTTCCAATGACAGTGTCATTAATGTATAAGTGCTATATATAATTACGACAACACACGACAAATAATAGAAACATGTATGTATTTTGCGTAAAAGGATCATTGTAGTTAAAACTTTTGAAAGTCATTTGAAGGGCATTCAGTTACCCTTTCCAATCACAGTGTCATTAATGTATAAGTGCTATATATAATGAATCAAAATAACTCCACAAAATTTGTGATGGGGTGATCGCACGTGCATAAATATAAGTAAAAAAAAATATGTCATTTCGCATATCAAACCAGTAATGACGTAATGGGTACATGTAAATAACTAAATAAAGTGAAGAACACACTTGATGACATACCGTTGGTATGAACCTATAAGTTACTAAATACTTCTTTATAGACGACATTCGTGGTCTTGTTAGTTGGATTACCATCGTCATCACATATGACAAACTTCAAACCCTTCCTGTTCGTCACCCTCGACACTGCAACATACAATTGCCCATGAGTGAATACTGGCCTCCTCAAAAAAACCCCAACATTTGTGAGTGTTTGACCTTGGCTCTTATTGATTGTCATTGCATAGCAAACCATCAAAGGAAACTGCCTCCTCTGAAAAGTGAATGGTAGTCTTATATCAGATGGCGTTAGGCTCAACCTGGGGATTAGGAATTCCTGCCCCTCATTTACACCAGACAAAACCCTCGCCTCAATAACATGATCTCTGAATCTAGTTACTATCAGCCGAGTACCGTTATACAAACCAGCAGAGTGATCTATGTTACCCATCAACATCGCTGGAAACCCCCTCTTTAGCCTCAAAACATGACTGGGCACTCCAGAGCAGCTAATCCCATTCAAGAATTTAGGAGTGTGAATTTCTCTAAGCAAATCAGTATCGCAGTCATCGAACTTACACGTCGAATCCGAGCTATAATACGTCCTCATCTCCGACAGGTTTTCCCGAACCATATAGTCATTGACCATGCCAACATCTTCAAGGGTGGGGCCAAGTATAGCTCTTCCATTCAAATAAGATGGCGAACGTCCCTCGCTCAAAAAATTGGGGTATGTGCTCTCCATAATAGATTTAATGGGATTCGATGTGTGTGGGACCAAAAGATCATCGGGTATTTCAATTGTAGCCCCGCCATCGTTCGGACCTCCAATCTCTCCATCACCAATGCTCAAAATCCACTCTGAAAACTTTCGAAGTTCATCGGAATCTTCATCTCCTGGAAGATTACGCAATCTCATGTTCTTTGTAAGTTTTAGCACTTTACAACTATCCCAGAGGCTGGATGAGTTTAAAGATGCATTTACTATCTGTTGTCGGTTTCCTTTGGGAATAACTGGAAGTATCTGCCTAAAGTCTCCTCCAAATACAATAGTCTTGCCACCGAATGGTTGATTATTGCCGCGAGGGTTGTAAATTTGGAAATGTCCTACATCGTGTGATCCAAGGCTTCAAAACAGTGCTCGTTCATCATGGGCGCCTCATCCCAAATTATTAACTTCGTCCTCTGTATAAGCTCGGACAAATGACTTCCATATGTAATGTTACATATTGAATCTTCATCTGCATTCAGTGGGATGGCAAACCTTGAATGTGCAGTCCTCCCCCTAGTAGTAGGAGTGAAGCTATAGCACTGGACGCTACATTAAGAACTATTTCCCCATGAGATCTTATTGCAGCTGACAGGGTCTTCCATAAGAAAGTTTTTCCAGTACCTCTATGGCCATACAAAAAAAAGACACCACCCTTATCACCATCAACTGCCCTCATCACAGTGTCATAAACACCACGCTGTTCATCTGTTAGATCTGACAGCAATTTGGCATGTTCGTCGGCCAACACGTTCTTATCATAGTGCAATTCATCATGTATCAAAATATTATCCGAAGAAGTGAAATAAGAAGTATCAGGGAATTGCATTCTATCGTAATCCCGAAGGCTTTTCCCCCGTTGGCGGAGCAACTTCTCAATCTCGACCAGGGCATAGTTCTTCTTCTGATCGTCAGTCAACTGAATATCTGCGACAAAAACTTGTACAATTAGGCATTGATGTTGAAATGAAGAAAAATCAGATGGTATGCAAAGGACAAGCTCCTAATAAAGATGTAAAGACACATGTTTCATTCAATATTATACAAACAATAAAAAAGTTCCGTTTAGCAAAGTAATACCTGGATTATTAAGGCTTCTGGGGTGATTGTTTTCAATATCGTTAGAGAGATATTGCCAGCACTTCTCCCACAAAGCCTCGGGCCTATCTAAGCAATCCGTCACCAATAGAGTGACGAATAAATTTCGCAAGGAAAATTTAGAAGCCCAATTACTTGCCACTATTATTCCATCAACATACTCTTTATCGTCATCTAAAAGTCCTCGAGCATAGCATGCTTCCTTAAAAGTATTATAGACTTTCCCATCTACCGTCCTTATGTCACGATAACATTTCGGACCACGGACATGATTTAGTAACATGCGCAGATAGTACCTAAAATGAAGGGGAAGAAAAATGTTTTAAAATTATCGAATCTTAACAAAGTAAAAACACAGATCATAAGTAAACAAAGCATACAGGCAATACCTCTCTCCTGTCCCAGGCCGAACAAAAAACAATCTCCCAACGGCAAAACCGTTCTTCCTAGGAAACCAATCATGGGTTTTCTTCCTCCATACGAAGTGATTAGGAAACTCTGCATAGGTAAGTTCCCTAGCTGCCATATATTCTTGATTTGCTTTCATCCATGCCATGAACTTGCTCTGTTTTACAGAGGACTGCCTCAAAACTGTCTCGACCTCATCACCCTCGGAATATATAATACTTTGTTCCCTAAGAAGATGAAAATTTAGACGTTCAACTGCGACACTCTTATAGCTGATTGGGAAAGCTAATATCCGCCATGCCGCTTCACATGCTGAGATGTACCGACAATCATAATATGACTTAATCTCATCAATAGATTCTGTAGAGTTAGAATCAACATTTTTTGCAAAGGCAACAATGATCCGATCATTGCCCTTAGTTATGTATTTGAATAGGTATTTAATGGACCTGGTTTGGCTGCACCATTCTACATTAATATGTGCTCCGTACTTCAAAAGCAAATAAGGGTTGTGAGGGATTACGTATCTGTTGTCAAGGAGAATCCCATTTTTCTCAATAGTCTTTCCGTCTTCTCGGCGCCTATAGACAGGAAATCCACCTTTATCAATACTCGTGAAGGGAAAAAACTTCTTGGGAAAATGCTTCGTACATTTACCTTTAACCATACAGGGAGACTTTTTATTAAGTACACCACATGGACCATGAATCATGAGATCTTTGACCAGATTATAATATTCAAGTTGAGAGTCCTTGCTGGGGATCTCAACATATATTATCTTATCAATCTTTCTGCATTTGGCTCTTGGTGTCTTTGGGCCATGAATAGCAAAATATGTGCATGCGGTAGGCCATGCTTCTGGAACTCCACAGTCATCATTGAGACGGCTGGACTAGCGTAAGAATAGGTATGATGATTGCTTCTGCTGCACCTGCAAGCCGTCAACATTTATGGCGTTGACCTCGGAACTTACGCACAGCCGCCTTTGCATTTATGGAAAGTGTCCTGCCAGTTGCAGGTTGTGTCAGAGTGTCAGATGCCAGGTGGTTTATCCTTACTGTCGGACACTGTAGCAATCGGGACTAGTCACACATTGTCGCCGAGCTAACCTCAGACCAACCGTTAGGAAATATGACATGGGAACAGCTCCCACTATTTTGCCGACCTGGGGCACTTCGGCCGAGCTAGGTAAGTCCTGCCGAGCTGAACTGGCCCCCCCTCTCTGGGTCCTCCGGTAAGATGACTCCCATTGTCAGCCCTGACCTGAGTCCCTGGACACGTCAGCAAGGGGGCCCACACCATGGTGGATCCAGGCTGGACTCATGCCACGTCATCAGGGTGCCAACAGATTATTTCATAAATAATTATTTTTTTCATAAATAATTTGTTAAAACTGAAAATTCATTAAAAATAATTGCATTACAATTAATTAAAATTAATGACACTGTGCAGATTTAAATGGACTTGGTTTCATTGGACGAAAATTTATAGGGTTTCACTGGATGAAAATTAATTAAAATATATTATATTGCTAAAACAGAAAAATAGTATTATTTAGAAAGCAAATAATATTTAAAATTAATTAGACTTCCATGGTTAACAAGATTTTCCTTAAAAAATGAAAAATATATGTTTAATTATAAGATATCTTTAAAATTAGATTTATACAATTCTTAAAACTGTGACTAAAAAACTAATTATTTTGGAAATAATAAATTATTCTTATAAATAATTGGCTAAAAACAAGAATTAATTATATTTCTTAGATTTAATTGGATGTATTTTTGTTGGACGAAAACTGACACGGTCTTACTGGATGAAAATTAATCAAAATTAATTAAATTGCTAAAAGGGGAAATATAATTATTTCAAAAAATATAAAATAATTAAAATTAATTAGATTGTTACGAGGAAGAAAGATGTGCTTCCAAAATTAATTTATCTTTTTCCGTATTCTAAAATAAAGTTAAGTTAACACCTATAAGATTTTCGACTCCTTGAATTGGGGTGTTACTGGTTATTGTCGATTGAGTCGATTGAGAATTAGTTGCTAATTAACTCCATTTACTTTTTCACTATCACTGTTTCTTCAAAACATGCTTTTCTTTTGATTGTCATATGTTTTTGTTTTTTCTATTGTAATTTTTTTGAGTTACAGTTGGCGGCAAAATATTAATATTTCTTTTTGTTTAACTAAGGGTGTTTCAAAGGGTTTGCTCTTTTTTTTTTTAAGTAACAAGCTCTAAAACTAGGTCTTCAAATAGTAATTATTATTATTTTTTATTTTAACACTACTCAAACTAACAATTATATAATAACTAGTCTTTTTCACCCGTGCGTTGCATGGGAGGTTAATGTATCAATAATTACATGTTTAATATATATTAATTCTATATCAATAATACCACGAAGATAATAAATCGAGTATTTGTGATTGCACTAAAATTAATAATTAAGATAAGTAATGAAAAAATCCGATAAAAATTTCGATAGAGTTTTCCCTGTATATCATACAAATCCTTCCTGTAAAATATTCAAGGAACACCTCACCAAAATCCACATAACTTAATTTACGATTCGTTTGAAAATCTCATAACTTAATTTACAATTCTCCTGAAAATCTCAACAATGAAAACAATTCAAAAATAACACTATCAACTATTGTCAACAACATAAACACAAAATGAATAATACAAATGGCTCATATTTTTCTAAGAAACAATGAATGGACTTAAATATAAGTCGCAACCCTAATTTTCTCCAAGAAAATCAAATTCCTATTAATCCACCAATGAATCGTAATAAGACAGCAACATGTATTTTTTACGTAAGCCTCTAAAACTTCGAAGTGCATTTATATGAAAAACCTTTAGAAATATAAAATATAATACCATAGTTCAGATAGAATAAATATAACTTACTCAAAGTGTAATTTTCGACAGTAAAGCAAGTTGAGCCACCTTAACTCGAGTACAATGCTACATATAGATAAGAGTTGCATATCATTAATTTGTATAACTTCAACAACTATCTCAATTGGACATTATCTTCAAATAATATAATAATAGAAAACCAATAATATATAAGTACAGTGATTCACTTCTAATATCAACGTAGATGACAAAAAGGGTTTGTGTAAAAAATTAAATAAAGTAAACAACGTACCTCACATGATTCATAAGTGTCAGACTATACATTACTAATAACTTCTTTACACACGACATTCGTAGTAGCTTTGGTTGGATGACCATCGTCATAACAGAGCACAAACTTCAAACCCTACCTATTTTTCGCTTTGGAGACTGCAAGACATAGTTCGATAATGAATATGTAAACAATGATTTTTAAGATTTGATTGTGAAATATAATTAATTTACAGATATACTATAGAAATGACAATATAGTGAGTATAGTTTAACATACTCCAGCACTCTGTTTCTATTCCGCTAGGAAAACGTTTATCATCATCACCACTCCCATCCTCATTTAATTGAAGGGGAGCGAGTATAATATAAGGATTGCAATTGGATAAGATTCCCATTGGCCGCCGTGCCCCGCTAGAAAATTCACATTCCTTCCACTACCCATCGCGATTATATTGTTGAATAGAAACTTTTATTCGTATTTTTTTAAATATAAGTAATAATGACATCTAATTTATTTTATAAATATTTTCTAAACATCCTAAACACGTAAAACATATTCGGTGTAAACTTAGCAATTTAATATATTCGGTATATTCATATTCTGTTTAAACTCATCAATTTAGATTTTTACTTTAAATAATTTAAATTGTATAAGATTTTTAATGTGGTTGATAAAAAAATCTTATAGATTTTACATTTTCTTAATCAAATATTGAACAATTTGATATTAAATTTAAATTATTTTGGATAAAACAAATAAATTGAAATATATGTGATTAACAATTAAAACAAACAACTTGATCAATGATTTTAAAAAATTAAATAAAATCTAAACTAACAAAAATTAGTGTAAAATAAATAATTTAAAGTAGCTAGAAATATTTATTTAAAAGATAGAATTATAAATAAAAATATTTATCATAGTCGAGAGCCAATGAAAAATTTCTGATTGAGTTTCATAATTTCCATCGGCAATAGAGTCAATAGCCAGTTGTTTATTAAATATGTAATTTACAGAATACGTAATTTAGATTTTTACTTTTCTTCTTATTAAATCATTATTGAAAAATATATAATTGAGATATTTACTTATTTATCACTAAAATTAGACTTTTAAGTTAATATGAAACTAAATAATATAGGAGATGAAATTATTCAATCTATATATATCTGAAAACAAACTTTTTAGTTAAAATAAGGATTGTGTTTTAAAAATATAATTTTGGAAGTAAATATTATCAAAATTAAATATAGACTGATGAAATTCAAGCCAATAATTATGACCATACGGTTGACTAATACAATAAATGGATAAACTGATTCTTAATTAAAATAAACTATTTATTTATAAAAATATTATTATAAGATAAGGAATTCAAATTGATATGAAATTAATATGCTATAAAAATCAAAATCATAAATATGACTTGGACAATGTAATCGGAATATAATTACTTGTCTTTTTTAATTGGATTTTTTTTTGTGTTTTTAGCAAATTATCTTGTCTGGGTGAGTTATTTAGTGATCGATTCCAGGCATTGCATGAAAATCCTATAAAAAATTTATTTCTTCTAGTTTTTTTCTATAAAAAGTTTTAACCTGAAGAGTTAGAACGATAACTTCATTTTATTAGAACTATGACTTTCTTACACAAGATCTTTGTCAAAAATATTAGCAATTAATATAAAAACTAAATTAAGAAGATATTTTATTTTTTTAAATGAAGGTATTATGTTAAATAATTTTTAATATATATTAATTAATTTATATGAATAAAAAATTAATTTATATTTATGTAGAAAAATATTTTAGAAATCCAATATTCTTATTTTATTAGTTAAGGCATAAAATAAGTTTTTCTTCTTTTTTCTAAAGCATAAACTATAGAGTATGTTTACATATGGAACATATGCGTACGTCTTAATGTATTATTTTTTATAAAAATTTCAACCCTTGAGATTCCCCACAAATGCGGACCAACGGAGCAGGAATGAGGTTAGTATTTCAACCCCTGAAATTCCTCACATTCTTTGCTTTGATAATCAAGTCTTACTTAGACAAATAAAAAAATTCAATTATAAAAGAGTTATATTTTAGTAAATTATAAAAAAAAGGAAATTATGGAAAAGCGTGCATTTACTTTTCAATTTGTTAAAATCAAGTGCTTTGTTTAGAATTTAAAAAATCACGTTTTCCAAAAACATGATTTTAAAGATATAACTTATTATTATGCATCACATGAAGTATACCTAATATAAGAACTTAGGCATTTATTTTGAAATAATATATCGACTCAACCCAATGATATTTAAAAAAATCATAATAAAAAATTTATCAATGCAGAAAACTAAACGTGTTTGTTCACCATAAGCGATTCAAACGAATGTAAATCAAATGGATATAAATTAGCTTCCCTGATGTATAGGAATATCTCATTAGATGGAGATGCTAGCAATGTGTCGTCCAACGCATAGGGATTATTTGGCTATTGAGGAAAGAAAGTAAAATCTATCCACAAAGTTACCTTCGCAATTAAAAAAAAATTGAGTCAGTTTAGTGGTATAAAAGTTAATGATAGCAACGATAAAAAAAAAAAAAAAAAAAAAGAGGAAGAAAAAAATTTATTGGTAAGAGGGAACAATTGCTTCAACTATTTATGGCAAACAATTCATCGAATTCTTTAGATTCATACTTTAATTTATTTCATATAATTATAAAAAAAAATAATTGGCCTTTTTTCAACCTAATGATCAACTTAGGAAGAAGAAGAAAATGACTATTCTAAAAAATAACTGTATTATATATAATTGTAATAATAATAATAATAATAATAAAATTGTATTATAAATTGCTTGGATAAAAAAAATTGATGATACAAATGCAAAAAAGACTAATAGTTTGAAGAAAGTAAAATCAATCCATGAATTTGCCTTATAAACTAATCAAAGCCAAAAACGAGGAAAAAAGATGAAGACGAAATTTTTTAGTGGAAAGAAAGAACAATCATTTTAACAATTTATTATAGACAATTCGTTGAATTCTTTCAAGTCATATTTTAATTTATTATCTATAATTGTTATCAAAAATAATTCCATTGGAGATTACGCTAGGTAACAAATAAAAAAATATAATTAAATTAAAAAGAATATTAATGCTTAATATAATGATGGTCTATATAATAAAAAGAATATCATTAAAAAGGATAACGTCTATTTAAGGCAAAGATAATGTCTATTTTAGGAAAAATACATTGGAAGGAAAAATATAATGATGTGGAATTAAAAATTAATTAAAATTTTCAAAAAAATAATGTTTTGGAGGGGAAAAAAGGCTGTTTATCTATATATATAGATTCTATGGTGCAATCTATTGCTCTCACTAGAGATCAAGTTCAAGAATTCTTACTAAACAATTCTATTGACTCGATCAATTATTGAAATTATATGACTCAATTAGAATATTTTAACTAGCTTTCGACTATGTTAAATATTTATCTAAATTTCAATCTCCTAAATAAATATTAAGAATCCTAACTACTTTGAATTATTTATCTTATACATATCTTTGTAGTATTGGATTCTAGTCACTACATTAGATGTCATTATCGATTTGATTTTCAGAGTATTTAACTGTTGGATATATTGTACTGGGCAATACTCTTAACACTAGTACAAAAAGCATTTAGGGTGGCGGTTGTTTTGGTGAAAGCGTGGCGGTTAATTGGACGCCACCCAAAATGGCGATACCCAATGTCGACATAAGGGTGGCGGTTCCAAAAAGGCCACGAAAAAAGGAAAGGGTAGCAGTGATTTTTCAAGAACAACCGCCATCCTTTCATTTATTATTATTTTTTTTAACTTCGGGTGGCGGTTGTAAGTTCACAACCGCCACCCTTTCTTATACATATATATATATATATATAATATATATATATATATATATATATTTTTTTTTAAATTTCAGGTGACGGTTTTCAATCCACAACCGCCACCCAAAATCTTTTTTTTTTTTTTTATAACAACATAATAAAGGGTGGCGGTTCTACACTAGGAACCCCCACCCTTTGTCTTTTTTTTTTAAGTCATTTAAATTTTTACGTTTTACGCCTATAAACTTTAAACGGCCATAACTTTTGCATACGGTGCCCATTTTCAGCCCACGACCCTATTCCGGAATCGTCGCGACGAGATCTACGATAGTCATCGCTATCACCATGATCGCATATTTCAAGCCCATTTGAGATCGTTTAAAGCCTCAAAATTCAGATTTTAAAATTTACAATCCATTGTTTGAATAAAATACGTGGTTTTTAGTGTAATCTTATGTTCATTGTACATCCTTAATATATACATATTGAAAGATATAGAATAAAAATAAACATATTATTATTACTTGTATTATTGAATGACATATTTGAAAGACATATTATAACAATATATTAATACTAACTATATTCACTAAAAGTATATCTCCAATTCAATAATAATGCATATAAATCCCACAAGTGCACACTAAGGGTATGTTTGATTGGGTGTTAAGTTGATGTGCGCAATATTCCGTATAAAAATATGTGGTCAATATTATTTTGGGAGATGTATGTGTGGTTGAAAATGAGTATGAGGTTATACAGAATTGCGTGCGATTAAATTTACAGTGGAAAGAACAAGCCCTAAAAAACAAAGTTCGAATCAAATACAACACATTAGATATGAAATTATAATGTATAAGTATAGTACGCTAACAAAAAAATACATCAAGATTTACAACATGTTGATGTCGAAATCAGTAAGGACCAATTAATTATCAATTGAGGTGAGTGTTAGGACCTGGTTAGTAGTAACTGAAGAAATAAAGAAGTAAAGAATGTAAGTGTATTTATGTTCGAGCTCGTCCATGATTACAGAGGGTTTTTCGTGTCCCCCAAATGATCACTAAGTGTTGTATTTATAGTGCAAAATGTAGGAGGAATCAGTAGGTCATCATGAGACGGCTGTGCCGGTGCTAGGGTAGACATCATGATTGCACTTGCTGTACCTGCAAGCCGTCTTGTATTTAAGGCGTTGACCTTGGAACTTGGGTGTAGCCATCATTGCATTTATGGGGAAAAGATGTTCTGTCGGTTGCAGGTGGTGTCAGGGTGTCAGATGACACGTAGATTGTCCTTGTTGTCGGCCACTGTAGCAAGCGGGGCTGGGCGCACACCATGGCCGACCTCGGACCCTCTGTCGGCGCGGCGATGGGACGATCCTCAGTGCCGGCCGACCTGGGCCATGGACCGAGTTAGGCGGGCCATACGAGCTAAACTGGGACACATGACCTATCCTCTTGTGGTAGAATTCCGGTGTCGATCTGAACTGGGCACTAGACACGTCATCAGCCGACCTGGTGCCCCTACACGTCAGCAGGAGGTCCATATCCTGCGGTAAACCTGGGTTGGGTCCGTGCCACGTCACTAGGGTGCCAACAATTGTCCCCAGCGTGAACGCCGACCTAGGTTGGGGTTGACGCTTAAATGGCCTAGGCTAGCACGCGCGTGGCACGTGGGCGTGAGCCTGGGACACGTGTTGGTCGACAGTTGGGGGAGGTCACGCCCTTTCGTCTTCCACCTCCACTGCCTATATATACCCCCTCATTCCTTCAGTTTCCACTTTTCCGCTCTCTACACTTGTGAAAATTTCACTCTCGATCTCAAACCCAGTTCGGACCGTGCTGCCCTTGAGTTCGTTACCGACCTCACATTCAGGTAGATTTCCGAACTAAACACTTTGCAATTTTCGGGAATGTCGTCAGGTTCAGAGGAGGCGTATGACTATGACATGGGAGACCGATCTCCAGGACCCTCCCCCTCTCCGTACCGAGAAGACTCCCCGAGCGTCGAGGAAGTCTTGGAAGCCGTGCCTCTGCAGACTGTCAGGGCTACGGTGGAGTCCGCCGAGCTGGCGTCCGAGGCGGGCACCTCATTTCCGTCCGAGCCGGTCTCATCCCCACCGACTTTCCTCAGGAGGAGGAAGAAGATGTCGGCCAAGCGCGACCGGACGAGGCCGTGGGGATGCTCCCAGTTACCTTCGGTGCTGACCGAGGAGTTGCTGAGCTCGTGGCACTCCTAGTACCTGGTCTCACCTCGGGTAAAGCTCGTGGTACCTGAGGCGGATGAGCGGGCTGATTATCCATCAGCGGGGCGCGTGGCTGTGAACCAGGCCAAGCTCGAGTCCGGGGTGAGACTGCCGTTTCCCAGGACGGTGAAGCATTTCCTCAGTGCTTGGGGGGTAGCGCCTACTCAGCTCAACCCCAACACGTGGAAGACATCCTGGGAATGATGGTGCTGTGGCATAGAGCCGGGCTCAGCGAGTTGACGGTGTGGGAGTTCAACCACCTGTATACCTTCAAGTCGGATGGGCAACACTCGGGCTGTACTACTGCTCAATCCGACCGAACTCCGGGGGTGCCTTCATTACCGGGCTTCCAGACTAAGTAAAAGCCTGGAAGCAGAACTGGTTCTAGGCGGAGGGGTGCCTGGTCAGTCCGGACGACTGGGAGGGGGAGGCCGCGATCCCTGTGAACTATCACGAGCTCGGTAAGTATTCTTCCGACCTCGACGTTATTTTATTTTGAACTGAGCCAACTCGTTTTCCTCTGCAGATTTCAAGGAGGTCAGATCGCTTGAAGGCTTGACTGAACGTACTGCCATCGCGAGGTCGATCTCAGATCGCGATTGGCGTTCCGTACTGACGGAGGAGAACTTGTTCAACTCACGGCTCTCGGGAGCTCGCCCTCAACGATCTTCTTCCTCAGGTAATCGTCGGAACCTTCCTACACCACTTGTTGCTGTCCTCGCCTATTTTTCACAAGCTGACTGACTGTTTCCGGACTCGCAGCTCACTCGTCCTCTCAACCAGTCATGAGGGGACATCAGCCCGCAGCACCAGCCACCAAGAGGCCTCGCGTCGAGGTGCAGAGCTCGCAGCCCCCAACTTCCAACCCGGCTCGGCATTGCTCGGCCGTCGTCCACAGCGGCGCGGGAAAGAGGCGATGGCGAGTGCGAGGCGGTGGAGCGATCGTGCCGACCTAGGCCCTCAGAGGGGGGACCTGCCCTACCTTGGGACTTTGGAGTCAAAGGAGGCCACCTATGCAGGGAGTAAGGGGATCCTCCCGAAGCCGCTCCGGGATTTCTATCGTTCCAATTCTCCGGTCAGGTCGCAGAGCTCCTCGGTCCTGCCGATCTCGGGAGCCAATGCCCACTTCGCCGTTGAGAGGTCCTGGACTCCAGCCCAAGAGGAGTACCTCTCCAAGATGGACGCCGAGGACAACACTCTCAGTGCGGCCGTCCACTGCAGTCGCGCTCTGATCCACCTTATCCGAGCTAGGGAGCAGTCGAAGGCCTCCGTGAGAGAGCTGCAGGGGAGCTTGAAGGAGAGTGACTTAGCCCTGGTGGAGGCAAGGGCCAGCGCGAGCAAGGCTCGATCCGACCTCAAGGAGGCCCAAATGAAGGCTAGAGAAGTGGCGAAGGAGCTCGAGGACGCCAAGAGGGCACACTCCACAGAGGTTGAGTCCCTCCGAGCTGAGCTCGAGGCGGTGAAGGCTGCTCAGTCCGGATCCGCCGGACCATCTCGCGAGGCGGTGATCGAGACCTTCAAACAGTCCGACGAATACACTACCGAGTTGAACTCCACCTTTGTCGGTGCTGCCGAGGACATCATCGGGGACATCGTGCAGAAGCATCCAGAGTGGGACATCGGCTTCCTCAGGGATGAAGTCAAACGGTTCAGGGCTAAGTACGGCTTGCCGGGAGATCGAGCCCGAGATCGGCCAGTAGCCTCGGGCCTGCTTTCTTTGTAACTTGTAATCCCTTTTTTTTGTAACGTATTGGACATGACCCAGTTCGGATGTTCCGAGCTGGGTCCACTTTGTAACTTTTTATTTATCTTGAATGAAATTGTTTCAGCTCAGTTTTTCCCTATCTCGTTTCGATTGTAATTTCATATAACCGTACTCGAAGTCGGCTCATCTCACTAGGTCGTCCCCGCGCTGGGGTCATAGGAAAAACTTAAAAACCCAATAATTTAACAAGTATTTGGTCCCGCCCCTGTGGATTCGTATCCAGACCGTACCTCGTAGGTCGGCATTAGTTGGTGACGGATCCCCCGAGGTGAGCCTGAGTGACCGATCTGATGACTCGCTCTATTCGAAGTTCTCATGATTGAGTCTGGTTCGGTCTTCCCATTTCTTGCTATAATTGTTCAAGTAATCAGCTCGGTCAGGATGACATGGTTCTAGATCGGCTGATAAAAAGAAGTTAGGCCCGCTTGATTACGATGGCCGGTTCGACGCACGGGTGCTACTGGGGTCGATCTGTCCCCAGGCCGGACCACTTAGGTCGGCCATTTCAGGGGGTGGGTCCGCCGTGGCCGACCTAGGTCGTTTTTTCTTTTATTTTATTTGGATGCCACCTTGGTGGATCTGTCCCCAGGCCGGACCACTTAGGTCGGCCATTTTGAGGTGGAGTCCGCGTGGCGGTTCCTCGCATGATAGTTAAATCGAACACCGAATTCAAACAACAGTTCAAAAAACTTCCATTCATTGCTGAAGTGGAGATATTACAACTGATTTTCAACATTTACAACTTTATAGCTACTAGAAATATTCCTTCAAGTGCTCAACGTTCCAGGGGTGGCGGAGCTCAACTCCTTCGGATGTACCGAGGCAGTAAGAGCCGTTGCAGATGGCTCTGAGGACTACGAAGGGTCCCTCCCACTTCTCGGCTAGGGCTCCTGCGGCCTGATCTCGGGTAGCGAGGAAGACCTTTACAGTACCAGGTCTCAGGCACTGGAAGCCGCTTCGACTTTACGGTTGAAGTACCGAGCACTGCGGCGCTTGTATAGCTCAGTGCGCAGGTTGGCTTCAATTCGCTTCTCTTCCAGAAGGTCAACCTCGAGCATAAGTTCCTGGTCATTTGTGTGCTCAGAGAAGTACCGAGTTCGGAAGGAGGGTAACTCAACCTCGGCCGGTATAATAGCATCCACGCCATATGCAAGTGCGAAGGAGGTCTCTCCCGTGCTGGTCCTGCATGTCGTTCGGTAGGACCATAGGACGGCCGGGAGCTCGTCTGTCCACCCTCATTTCAGGTTCTCCAGTCTAGTCTTGAGTGTGTGTTTGATGATCTTGTTCACGACTTCCACCTGACCGTTGGACTGGGGGTGGTTCGGCCTGGAGTAGTGCTTCTTGATCCCCAGGTCCTCGCAGAAGGACCTCAACCGACGGTTGTCGAATTGCCGGCCATTGTCTGTTACGATGGACTTGGGTATCCCGAATCTGCATATGATTGCCCTCCAGATGAAGTCGGTCGTTTTCTGCTCCGTGATCCGAGCCAGGGCCTCAGCCTCTGCCCACTTAGTGAAGTAGTCCACGGCTACTATCGCATATTTCACTCCTCCACGACCAGTTGGCATACGTCCTATGAGGTCAATTCCCCATTTGCAAAAGGGCCATGAGCTAAGCACATGAGTTAGTTCCGCTGGAGGGGCCCCGCCGACCTGGGCGTGGCGCTGGCACTTGTCGCGGCGCCTGACGTAGGCGATGGAATCTTTCTTGAGGGTTGGCCAGAAGTAACCTTGCCTCAGGACCTTGTGTGCCAGGGCCTGACCACTAGAGTGGTTTCCACACGTTCCAGAGTGGACCTCGTCGAGTAAAAAGGCCGCTTCTTTCTCAGTCAAGCACCGCAACAGAGGGCCTGAGAAGCTGCGTTTGTAGAGCGTGCTGTCGATGATAGTGTAGCGAGCGGCCCTGATGCGCAACTGTCTGGCAAGTCTGGGGTCCTCCGGGGCCTTGCCATCCTTTAAAAGGGAGAAAATTTTGTCCATCCACGAAGGGGGCCCAGGTCTACGGCCGCCACATGGGAGGGCTGGGCTATGGCCGACCTCATCAGTCGGTTGATCGGTACAAATTCCAGCTCCTCTATCCCTTCACTGGTAGAGAGGCGTGCCAGGGCATCAGCCAGGTTGTTCTGAGTCCGAGGGATCTGTTGAAGGGTGACTTCCTCGAAATTCATTATTTCAGCGGCAGCAAGGTCGGCGTAGCTAGTCATCCGCACGTCCTTAGCAAGGTAGGTGCCGTTGAGTTGGTTGACGACGAGCTGGGAGTCGCTTCGGACTTGGAGGTGGGAGATACCCATGGCGCGGGCGTACCTATGGCCTGCGATCAAGGCCTCGTATTCAGCTTCATTATTGGAGGCCGGAAACGAGAACCGCAGGGACTGGCAGAAAGATTCCAAGGAGGGGCTCAGGAGCACGAGCCCGGCTCCAGAGTGTACGTCCGTCGATGAGCCGTCTACATAGAGCGTCCAGGGCTCGACCTTGGTACTGGGACTCGACAATGGGGGGCTGAACTCGGCTATGAAATCTGCCAGGGCCTGACCCTTGACTGCGAGCCTAGGTCGGTACGCGATGTCGAACTATCCAAGCTCCACTGCGCATTTGACCAGCCAACCTGATGAGTCCGGCTTTTGGAGCACTGCGCCGCAGGTAGTTAGTCGACGCCGATGGGGTGCTCGAGGAAGTAAGGTCAAGCTTTACGGGCGGTGGCGGCGAGGGCTAACTTCTCCATCGGCGTGTAACGAGGGTCAACGAAGGGCGGCTCGTGTAATAGGCCAGATCTTGGGTGTCCCCTCGACACAGTAAGGCCCGAACTCGCGGCATGTTTAGAGACGGCGATGTAAATGGAGAGGACATCTTCTGCCTTGGGCTTCGACAGGAGAGGAGGTTGGGCCAAGTGTCTCTTGAGCTCCTCGAAAGCTTCCTGGCACTCGGGGGTCCATCCAAAGTCCTTCCCCTTCTTCAGGGCCTTGAGAAAGGGGCGGCACCTGTCCGTGGCCTTGGACACAAATCGGTTCAGGGCCGCTATCCGGCCGGTGAGACTCTGGACCTCTTTAACCCTGGTGGGAGGTCTCAGGTTCAGCACGGCCCTAATCTTCTCGGGATTTGCCTCAATGCCTCTCGAGCTCACCACATAGCCGAGGAATTTTCCGGACTCAACCGCGAAGGCGCATTTTGCCGGGTTCAGCTTCATTCGATACTCTCTCAGGACCTAGAACATGTTACCCAGGTGCTGGATGTGGTCAGCGGCCTTCACACTTTTCACCAACATGTCGTCGACATATACTTCCATGGTAATCCCGATCTGGGAGGCAAACATCTTGTTTACCAGGCGCTGGTAGGTTGCCACAGCGTTCTTCAACCCGAAGGGCATGACTTGGTAACAGTAAAGAGCTCGGTCTATTATGAAGGCCGTGTGCTCCTGATTTGGGGGATACATAGGGATCTGGTTATAGCCCGAGTAAGCGTCCATCATACTGAGGAGCTCGTGCCCAGCCGTTGCGTCTACCATCTGATCTATTCGAGGTAGGGAGAACGAGTCCTTGGGGCTGGCCTTGTTAAGGTCGGTAAAATCTATGCAGACTCTCCAGCTACCGTTGTTCTTCTTAACGACGACTGGGTTCGCAACCCAGGTGGGGTATTTGGCTTCCCTGATGAACCCAATTTGAAGTAACTTATCCACTTCCTTCGCCAAGGCCTCATAGGGCTCCTGGTTCAGCGGACGTCGTCGCTGTTGCCGAGGTCTCACTGCGGGGTCGATGTTTAGCCTGTGGCAAGCTACTGATGCAGGTATGCCGACCATATACGAGGGCGCCCAAGCGAAGACGCTTGAGCTGTGCGAAGGAACTTCGACCAGGCGGAGCGCGTAGGCTCAGCGAATCCCTTCCCGATCTTCAGGACCCTTTCTGGGTACTCGGCATCGACCTCGACGGTGTCTAGCTCTTCCATCGGCTGTGCAATTCGGTTCTCAGGTCGGCTTCAAGGGTCGTCGAGCTCGGCCATGGCGACAGTCAGCCCCCCGGGTCGTTCACGGACAGCGGGTTGGGTGACGTCGCACAAGCGGGCTGCGGCCTGATCCCCTCGGACTATTGCTATGCCCGCTGGCATGGGGAACTTCATGGCGTAGTGGTAAATGGAGGTCGAGGCCCTGAGCTCGTACAGGAGGGGCCGACCTAGGAGGGCATTATAATTGCCTGGGAGGTCTACCACGATGAAGGTGGCCATGACGGCCCGTACGCATGGCTTTTCCCCTAGCTTCACCAACATCGATATTTGCCCGACTGGCTCAGTAGCATGTCCAGTCACTCCAACCACAGGGCCAATGGGGGCACGGGCTCAGGTGCCGCTCATCAAGGCCCATGTGGAGTAAGGTCCGAAGGTATAGCAAGTTGACCCCGCTCCCATTGTCGATAAGTGTCAGGTTATGCGTGTGTATGCGGGTGAGGACCATCTTGATGACAAGGGCGTCTGGTGAGGTGGCGGATGTGGTGCGTCGGCCTCCGTAAAGGTGATCCCTTCTTGAGGTTCTGACGGAGAGGAGCTTGTCTTGGTCCTTTGTGCGGAGTACTGGTAGTCAGTGTAGGCCTCTCTCACCGACCTTTTGCACTGGTTTTGCGATCCGACGAAGTGTTGGTTGCCCATGACCAACATATGGACCTCGTTCCGTGGCCCCGTAGGCGGTGGAGGCCGGTGGGAACCCCCCGGCTGAGGTCGGCCTTGGTCGGGTGGTGGGGGACGAACTTCGCCTTGTTGTCCTCGCCGAATCAGGCCCTCCACTTCATTCTTGAGTCCCGGCAGTCGCCGGTGTCATGCCGGTGACCTATGGTAGCGGCGATCGTCTCCTGGTTTTGGCTCGAAGAGGGTCCTCATCGGTCGGGGTGGTAGGACCCCAGATCCTTCCACGTGCATCGATGCGCCTTCTAGGCGGTGTTGAGGGCGTGGAAGGTGCGGAACCTTTGAGGGCGTGGTCGGCGGCGTCGCGCCCACTGCGACTAGTCTTTGGAGTGCGTGGCGCTTGGGCCGAGCTGGTGTCCTTCTCTTTGCCTTTCTCGGGTCCGGGATCCTGGGGCTTCGCCTCGGGGTCTCCGGACGCTTCCTCAGCCCCGATATGGAACTCAGCTCGGCTGAGGAACTCATGGTATGTCTCTAGACTGTTCTCACGGACCGACCACCAGAATCTGGACCTGTACCTGAGGCCGGCCAAGGCTGCCACCATGGCGATTTAAATCGACACTGCGCCAATCTCTATGTATCGGGTATTGAACCGCTCCACGTAGCTCTTTAGGGACTCGTCCCTCCCCTGCTTGATGTCTACTAGCCTCTGCTTTGGGGTCGACCTAAGCCGGGACCCCATAAAAGCTGCTTGGAACCTGGCCGCGAGGTCCCCCCACGTCTTTATGGAATGTGGCGGGAGCTTCTTAAACCACTTCATGGCCTTATCCCCTAGTGTAAGCGGGAAGGCCTTGCACATGAGCTCGTCACTCACCCCCTGTAATTCCATGAAGGCGGCGTACCTATCAACGTGACCGGTCGGGTCACTGACTCCATCGTAGTTCCCCTGCTGCGATAGCTTTAGCTTGGAAGGCATGGGCTCGGTCTGGATCCTAAGGCTCAGCGGGGAGGCCTTCCCGACCCGGGTCGAGGGGCTGGGGGCCATCTCCCTTGCCTCTAGCTCGGCCACCCTCTTCGCAGGAGCTCGAGCTCGGACTGCGGGGGTGGGGCGTTCGCATTTTCACCCTGCCCCTCGGGCTGCCGCCTACATTCGTGACGGGGGCCGAGCCGGTCGAAGACGCTATGAGTTCTTCCGGATGACCTGGCTTCCGAAAGTGTTGGGGTCTCCAGCGGCACGGTGGTCCGTGTTAGAGCGGGGGCGGCCCGAAGCGCAGCGGCGCCGGTCTGGCCGAGATAAGCGTCCCTTCCTTGGCGATATGACGCTAGACTCAGCGGCACGCTTGTGGGGGTTGCGCTGTGGCGTGGTAACGGCCTGGGCGAGGTCATCCAGTCGCTTCAAAATCTGCGCCGGGGTCACATCCAGGAAGTCTTTGCCCGCGCTGAGGCGGTTCTCGTGGGCGTGCCTAAAATCTTTGGGACCGGAAGTGGTCCCGCCCGTAGAGGCGTAGGACGCGCCACTGCGGCTCATGTTTCGAGGGAGGAATATCCGAGGTAGAGCTGGGATGTGCTACTGAAATGAAAGGGGGAGGCCCTCCTTCTAGCGCCAATTGTTGATGTCGAAATCAGTAAGGACCAATTAATTATCAACTGAGGTGAGTGTGAGGACCTTGTTAGTAGTAACTGAAGAAATAAAGAAGTAAAGAATGTAAGTGGATTTATGTCCGAGCCCGTCCTTGATTACAGAGGGTTTTTCGTGTCCCCCAAATGATCACTAAGTGTTCTATTTATAGTGCAAAATGTAGGAGGAAGTAGTAGGTCATCATGAGACGGCTGTACCGGTGCTAGGGTAGACATCATGATTGCACCTGCTGTACCTGCAAGCCGTCTTGCATTTAAGGCGTTGACCTCGGAACTTGGGTATAGCTGTCATTGCATTTATGGGGAAAAGATGTTTCGTGGGTTGCAAGGTGGTGTCGGGTGTCAGATGACACGTGGATTGTCCTTGTTGTCAGCCCTTTGTAGCGGCCGGGCGCACACCATGGCCGAGCTGACCTCGAACCCTCTGTCAGAAACTGTGACGATGGGACAGTCCTCCGTGCTTCGGCCGACCTGGTCCATGGACCGTGTTAGGCGGGCTATACGAGCTCAATTGGGACACATGACCTATCCTCTTGTGCTAGAATTCCGGTGTCGATCCGAACTGGGCACTAGACACGTCATCAGCCGACCTGGTGCCCCTACACGTCAGCAGGAGGTCCATATCGCGCGGTGGACCTGGGCTGGGTCTGTGCCACGTCACCAGGGTGCCAACACAACAAATACCCAATAATTTGGGGATATTAACATACTAACCTCAAGAATAGAGAAATTTCGGACCAATTGATATAGGAAGAAGACCTTGCCTTCAATTGTAGCTTCAACTTGTGAAGAAAATGCAAGAACACTTGAAATTGTGAAACCCTGCAATTTGGGGATTTCAAAATCTAACCTCAAAAATACACGAATTTGGGAGAAATAGATAGAGTAAACTTACCTTACATCAATTGCAACCCCAATTTGCAAAGAAAATTAGATAAAATCCAATTTGTGTGCCACAAGTTGCAAGTTTTCGCACCTGAGAGAGAAAATCGCAGAAATAATATCTCCAAAGTGTTTCAGGTTTTTAATACTGGTTCGATAAAGGGTGGCGGTTGTATATAACAATCGCCACCCAAAGGGAATTCTAAAATTTGAAACCCTGCAGTTTGGGGATTTCAAAATCTAACCTCAAAAATACACGAATTTGGGAGCAATAGATAGAGTAAACTTACCTTACATCAATTGCAACCCCAATTTACAAAGAAAATTAGTATAAAATCCAATTTGTGTACCACAAGTTGCAAGTTTTCGCACTTGAGAGAAAGAAAATCGCATAAATAATATCTCCAAAGTGTTTCAGGTTTTTAATACTGGTTCGATAAAGGGTGGCGGTTGTATATAACAACATCTGATAAGTGCTTGAAAAGCACTTTAATAACTCTCTAATAATATTTGTTATCGTGTGATAATTGTTTTATAAGTTTGTATTTATGTGTTTTTATTTATTTTCATGTTTGAGGATCAAGAAGAGTTGAAACATGTTTAAATGTATAAACAAGGCATGGAAAGTGCAAATCAGCAACTCGGATTCACAGGGTAGCTTTCAGTGTTTGGATCATAACTTGAGCTAGAAATATGGGATTGACCTGATTCTAGCACCAAAAGAAAGATAACTCGATTATCTACAAATGCTATTTATAGCCTCTTAGGCAAAATCGATGGAAAAATAGACGAAAATTGAGTTGGAAGACAACATCATGAACATCCAACATGTCCAATGTCAACTTTCAGTGCAAATGCCATTACTTGGCCTACAAAGATCCAATTGTTGTGATTCCACTGCCAAAAGAAAGGTAACTCGATGGCCTACAACAGTTATTTCTGGTCACAAAGTCAAAAATCGACATTAAGATAGCCAAAAGGCATGAGGAAGTGGAATAATAATGGAGGAACAGCTCGCCTAATGCATTATTGATAGATTCCCTTAGTCCCTATAAAAGGGCAAGGCTATTAAGCCATTTTCAACTTGTAAAACACTCTCTCATCCTCAATTCTTAGTGTTATATTTCATTCTAGTAGCATTCATCTTTTGTTTAGCTTTCTTTTGAATCTTATTTTGAGTAGAAGTGTGAATAAAGTTTTAGAGATTGCTTAAATAGCCTTTCATATTCCGGCGGAAGAATATTTTAAATGGATATTTTAGCCAAGAATATGATTGGCTAGGCGTCTCGATCTAGTTCAAGGGGATGTCGTTGTTCTAAACGTGCTATCCGATTAACTCACAAGTGACGTTGTTCTTATACTCTTATTCAAATTGGTTTCTTTTTCTATTTTATTTTTGATAATATGAACTTTCATTATATTTGGCCAATTGAGTTAAAATTCTATTATCAACTTGTTAGAATTAAAGTTTCAATCCGTAGTTGTTGATTTCTTTAATTTATATGTAACAACTAGCGATCACATATCGTTGGGAATGCCAAACCCTATTGTTAAGCATTTCGAGTTGATTGAAATGTTACTCTAAGTTTAACCTGTTTTCCTAATTCTTAATGCTAGCTTTTGCATTAAATCTAGAGATCGGACTTCTAGGTTATCCAAAAATCTAAGGACTAATTAAAAAGCTGACCTTCAATTAGTTACGCTTAAGGGAAAATGGAGATAATAAAGATGTGTAATTTATTATCTGAAGGTTAAAGATTTGAACAGAGAATAGATCACGTTATGAGTAAATTGGATATGCAAGTGGAGGATCGACGGAACCAAGAACTAGATAATTTCTCTCGGTGGTAAAACTTTCTTCATTGTTATTTTATTTTGTATTTATTCCTCATTTGCTAAAACCCCCAATCATATTAGTTAGCATAAGTATACCAAATTGACGAACTGTTCCCTGTGGGATCGACCCTTACTCACCACTGCTACATTAATTTGTAATTTTCAAAACTGAGAAAGGTAATTAATATTTGGTGTATCACGGCACGCACCAACCGCCACCCAAAGTGAATTCTAAAATTTGAATTTTGAAATTTTGAAATTTTTCGAATTTTTGGTGGCGGTTTTACTATACAACCACCACCCGTTTTTGGACATTGGGTGGCGGTTGTACAGTACAACCGCCACCCTTTGTCTTAATTTTTATTTTTTTAAAATTTTAATTTTTGTCGAATTTTAGATGGCGGTTTCTTTCTACAAACACCACCCTTTGTCTTATTTTTTATTTTTTTAAAATTTTAATTTTTGTCGGATTTTGGGTGGCGGTTGTACTGTACAGTTGCCACTCGTTTTGGGACATTGGGTGGCGGTTTTTTTAACAACCGCCACCCTTTGTTTGGTTTTTTTTAAATTTATATTCACTTGGGCTGGTGAATTTTTGTGGCAATCGCCACCCGTTATCTTTGGGTGGCGCTTTTTTATAGAACCGCCACCTAAAGGGTGACACCTAATGTCCGATTTGTACAAGTGTAAATATAGTGGAGTTTTAAGAGTATTTCAATTCTAAGTAGTGATCAATCTATTTGTTTATTTTAAGATGTCACTACAACGCCCATCTAAAACACCACACCAAACCCCACCCCTTTCCCGTGATTTTAAGAGTATTGCAATTCTAGATTTGCTGGATATGACTAAAATTGGTTTTTCCCCTGGCTTCCATGAATCACCTATTAATTTGATTGCATCTAAAAGATGGAATAAAATATGGAAATAGCTATCATTCCAAAACCAGAATAAGGTATCCAACATCAGAATGAAAATTCCCAAACCAAAATAAGCAACCAGAATATCCATTCAAAAAAAGAAAAAATTCCATTCATTGTACTCACATCCAGAATCTAAAAAATCTGTTTGAACCCCAACTTCAAAACCAATTAATAAATCCAAACATCCGACAATCACATTGAAAAAACCAATACGAAAGGCAAAGCAAAAAGGTAGAACCAAATTAAAAAATGTGTGATAAACAAAAAAAAATTTAAGAAACAATCTTGAAATCTCCATAATCCTTCTCAATCTTCACACCCTTCATCTTCTTATTGGTAGAGCCTTAGGTCATGTGTGCAACATCTTCCCCAACTTCAACATCATCATCATTGTGAAGCAGGCCCTTTGAAGAAGGTGTAAGAATTTCTTTGTCATCAACTTCAACATTCTGTAAATCATAGCAAAAATGACAAATAAGTAAAAAAACCCGTATAATATTAAAAAACCCGTATAATATTGACTCAAATTATTGAATGGATTATATATTGGTACTTGGCACTAAGAAAATATGTTGAAAAAGATAATAATAAAGCTTGGGTTAAAAATGAGTGAGACAATTTTATACCTCCTTCAAGTTCACTTCGGTTGTAGTGCAGGATAGCGACATTAAATCATCATCTGGATTATTTTCTGATCAACGGGAAAAACCATTTAATTTAATTATTGATCCAAAATCGAATGCTTCAATGACAAAAAACAAAAAAAAAAAATTTGATTTGTTTATTACCGATGTCTAGCTAGAACAATGTCGTGGCTTATTTGATGCAACAGCGTTGGGGTCATCATCGAGTGCATTGATGCGGTAAGTCCTTACACCTCCATCATTTTCCAAGAAACCAACTGATTGGAACAAATAGGATTTGCCAACATGTTCCATGATCTCCTTTGGAACAACATCTTCTCCTCCAGCCTATGATAAATAGATAAAAATATTAAACTAAATATTAATGTTGAATAATCCACAGTGAAATCGTCAAGTGAAAAAAAGAAATGTATTGATTCACCTTCCCCATCTCTTCATCCCAAAAGACAACAAAGGTCTTATTTTTTCCATCATCCACTTCATATTTGATTCTGTATCTAGCCACCGGATTAGTCATTTTGTTTGCACACTTGCTGCAAACGAATTCATCTTCGATTGCGTCAACTTTTTTAGCGCAAGTACAATCAGGACAACCCGTGTAATACCATCCATCTTCCAAAAGAATGCGAGTTATTTCACCATAGAAAAAATCCCTTAACCTGGAGAAATATAGTTCATCAAATATACAATTATTTTATTATCGAATGGCGATAATATAAGTCGAGCTAAGAGCAAGTGAAGTTCAATGAAGAAGAGTGAAGTACATTTTTGGCAATAGAAAGCTGTGAAATTATTCTAACTTGGCCGGAGAGAGTTGATGTAGAAGATGTCTGTGAAACATGAGAACTACTCTGTGAAGTAGTCTCTAGCAAAGCCAAGTAACTAAGAAAAAAAGAAAAAACTCAGTTAGATCAAATGTAAGTAAAGATAAGCAAACAAAATTTAAAAATAAAAAAAATAAAAGAAAAAAGAAGTGAAAGTATAATGACTTTGTACAGAAATATTCTTCGGCCATGGCTGCCTGTCATCGTCGACATGGTGTCCGGCTTGCCACCAAGAGAGAGGTCGAGAGAAAGAGAGAGAGTGACGAGATGGAGATGGAACTCGGAGAAGGAGAGAGATCGAGGAGGAGGTAAGGCTGAAAAATGGTGATTACCTTGTTGTAGCTTTGTGTGTTTGTGTTAATGAATTAGAGTGTTTATATAGGAGTCTTAGGGTAGTAATTAAGGAATATAAAATAATTTGAATAAGGAAGAAAATATCTCCCAAAATATGGCAAGTTCTTGCCACCAAGACTAAGGTTAAGGTTTCTGATTTAGGTTGTGATTTAAAATCCGAATTAGGGTTTTAAAATTGGTGATAAATTAAAATTAAGGTTAATTAAATCAGGATTAGACGAGAATTGTGAAAAAGTTGGTTAAAACTAACTTTTAGAGTTGAAGGTTTTTTTTTTTTGATCACTTCAACCTCTCCTACTTAAAATAATTTTATCCTCAAAATTTAACTTACTTGATCAGAAGGTCTAGGTATCTGGAGAGAATGTCTTTTTCCTTTTCCTAGGTGGCCTCATCCATGCCATGTTTACCCTATTGGACCTTAACTAGAGGAACTTCTTTGCTTGTAAGGACATGGACTTTTCTCTCTAAGATGCGCACGGGCGCCTCCTCATACGTTAAATCTGATCGAACGCCAACTGACTGAGCGTTTACCACAAGGCTTGGATCATGTATATAATTTCTTAATAGGAAAACATGGAATACATTATGTACTGCTAAAAGTTCTGGAGGCAATGCGAGACGATAAGCCACGTTCCCAACTTGCTCTAGTATCTTCAATGGACCAACGAATCTGGGTTTCAACTTTCCCTCTTCCCAAAACGGAAAACTCCTCTCATTAGAGATACTTTGTGAAATACTTTATCACCAATTTGAAATATTAGCTCCTTCCTTCTCTTATCAGGATAACTCTTCTGCCTATCCTGTGCAGCTTTGATTCTCGATCGGATACGATCTACCACTTTTACAATTTTCTGAATTAGTTCTGCTCCCAATATCTTTCTTTCGCCAACTTCATCCTAATAAACGGGCAATCGAAACTGACAATCGTATAAAGGTTCATAAGGAGCCATACCAACGGTGACCCGAAAGATGTTGTTATATGCGAACTCCACCAACGGAAAATGGGTTTCCCAACTGCCACCCAAGTCAAGTACACATGATCTCAACATATCCTCGATGGTTTGAATACTTCGCTCAAACTTTCCGTTGATCTGAGGATGATAAGCTTTACCAAACGTCAATTTAGGGTTTGTTTGATAAGATGTTATTGATTTATATTGATTTACTCGAACGACGTGTTAGATGTGTAGTTGAAAATTTGGAAAAATATATTAATAAATGAAAAGTAATTGAATGGGTGGTTGAAAATGATGAGAGAGAAAAAGTTAATGAAAGTTAGTGGGAAAAAATAGTGTAGAGAACAAGCCCTTAGTAACCATTGCTATTTTAAGGCTTTTCCAAAATCTTGAAGTGAACCTCGGGTCTCTGTCTGACACTATCGATACTGGCACACCACATAGTCGGACAATTTCTCTGATATAAAGGTGGGCCAACTGGTCCATATTAAATGTCATTCGGATGGGCAGAAAATACGCTGACTTTGTGAGTCAATCTACGATGACCCACACAGTGTCATGCCCCCTTGCTGCCTTTGGAAGACTGACGACGAAGTCCATAGAAATCTTCTCCTACTTCCATTCTGACATCTTTATTGGATTCAAAAGCCCTGATGGCCTTTGGTGTTCTGTCTTCACCTGCCGACAGGTCATACACTTATTGAAAAATCTGGCGATACTTCCTTTCATATTCCTCTACCAAAAAGTACTACACAGATCTATGTACATTTTGGTTTCTCCAAGACGAGCCATAAGGGGCAGAATGAGCTTCAGTCATTATCTTCAGTCATTATCTCATCCCTAATATGTTCAAACTTTGGCACACAAAGGCGACCCTTGAACATGAGTGCCTCATTAGTTGAAACCTCAAAGCCAATCATTTTTCCTGCACCAACTTGAGACCTAATCTTCTCCAGGAATGTATCGCACTTCCGTACAATAATAATTCGGTTTCTCAGGTCCGGCTTAACTGTCAAAGTTGCCAATCGAGTCGGTGTTCGAGTCGATGAATCAATAACTTCAGTCCTGAAATTCTCAAAATCTCGTATTAACTGTCTGGTATAGAGCCCAATGCTGACAACTGTCTCGTGCCCTTTCTGTTCAAAGCATCTGCAACTATGTTACCTTTACTCGGATGGTAAAGTATGGTGTAAACATAATCTTTTACTAGCTCCAACCACCGTCGTTGCCTGATGTTTAGCCCCTTCTGGGTGAAGAAGTATTTGAGGCTCTTGTGACCGATATAGATCTCATATTTACTTCCATACAGATAGTGATGCCAAATCTTTAAAGCGTGCACTACTTTTGCGAGCTCCAAATCATGGGTCGGGTAATTTTGCTGGTAATGCTTTAACTGTCTGGAAGCATAAGCAACGAATCTCCCATTTTGCATAAGTACACAACCTTATCTGTGTTTTGATACGTCACAGTAGATACAAACCTATCTAAGCCGTCAGGGATAGCCAAAACAGAGGCAGCCACTAGCCTGTCCTTCAATTCCTGAAAACTCTTCTCACACTTCTCCGTCCAATTGAATTTCACGCCCTTCCTGGTTAACCGTGTTAAAGGTCCTGCTATCTTTGAGAATCGTTCTATGAATCGGCGGTAGTATCCAGCCATTCACAGGAAGCTTCTTACTTCACTACATTAGCAGACCTAGACCAATTAGTCAGTGTCTCCACTTTGGAGGGGTCCATCTCAATTCCCTTACCCGTTATGACATAGCCCAGGAAACCAACTCGTTCAAGCCAAAATTCACACTTTTTGAATTTGGTGTAAAGCTTTTCCCACCTCAAGGTACTCAGTCCTGCCCATTGGGTGTTAGTGTGTGTGTATTTATGAGTATTTATGAGTTTTGATGTGAAATAGGAGAGAGAATAAGTGGGATTGAGTGGTGGAGATTTGTATAGTACAGTGGGTCCCAGAAAATATGTGGATATAATTAGTTTGACTTTAGATAAGAATGAGTTAAAATGTGTAAAAATTTGTTAAAAGTTATAAACGAACGGGGGTTTAGATGTTCTTCATGCTGTCATGGGTCCCTAGAGTAGATTAGTATGTCATCAATAAAGATGATGACAAACTTATCCAAGAACTCGTGAAAGACTTTATTCATCAAGTCCTTGAACACCGCTGGGGCATTGGTAAAACCAAAGGGCATTATCATGAATTCGTAATGTCCATACCAAGTCCAAAATGCCATTTTCGGTATATCCTTGGACTTAATCTTCAACTGGTGATAGCCTGACCTCAAGTTGATCTTCAAGAAAATAGCTCTTCCCTTCAGCTGATCAAATATGTCCTCAATCCTTGGGAAATGACACTTGTTCTTTATTGTCAACTTGTTCAGTTCACGATAATCTATACACGTCCTCACACTTCCGTCCTTTTTCTTTATGAAAACCAATGGGGCTCCCCTCGGAGATACACTCGATCGAATAAATCCCTTCTCAAGAAGCTCCTCCAGTTGGACCTTCAACTCTTGCAACTCCTTGGGTGCCATTCAGTACAGAGCCTTGGAGACTGGACGGCCTCGGGCACCAAGTCGATGCCAAGTTCTACTTGCCTCTATGGTTGAACTCTAGGTAAGTCCTCTGGAAACACATTGGGGTAGTCTCGTACTACGGGTACTTTGTAATACCCCGTCCACTTATGCATGTGACTTATGATGTTATGTATGTTTGGGAGGTGATGAATGTGTGTTTGGACTCTTTGTGACTTCGTTGTGATGCTATGTACGACATTGAGTGTCGAAACGGCCTCTCGAGCAAGAAACGAAGCTAATGGGGTAATTATGTGTTTACGGCCGTAAGGGATGTTTTTACGGCCGTAAGTGATGAAATGCAGAAATGTACCAAAACTTTCAGAGAGTTCGTTACGGCCGTATGGTTTGTGAGTTACGGCCGTATTTTACTTATTACGGCCGTAAGTGGTGAAGTGAAGGATGTGCAAAATTTACAGAGAGTTTATTACGGCCGTACGTAGTATGCGATACGGCCGTATTATCTTGCGTTACGGCCGTAAGAGATGGGTTACGGCCGTAAGAATGAAGGATGGGAAAACCCTGATTTACAGAGTCTTCGTTACGGGCGTATAAATTGGTGGGTACGGCCGTATCGTATGGGTTACGGCCGTAAGGTTTATGGGTTACGGCCGTAAGTTTGGGAGTTACGGCCGTAAATGTGTAAGTTACGGCCGTAATTTTAGGTTGGCAGAAACTGTTGGATAGGGTTTATACACGTTTGGTTCAGCATTTTTCCATCATTTTCGACCCCCAACTCCCCAAAACCCTAGAGAACAAGTCTAAAGGTGATTTCAAAGATTTGGCATGGTCTTTGGCTTGTAGATCATTTACCTACTTCAAGTTACTACCTTTGAATCAACAAGAAGGAAGGAAAGGAAGTTATTCACCCAATCTTCTAGCTTGATTTCTTGGTTGTTGAGGTAGGTTTGAGATGCATTTCCTATATGTAGGAGGTAAGTAGCTACATGAATGAGTATTAGATAGCTAAGTATGCAAGTCCTCTTGGCTATTTTCATAGCTTTGGCAAAATATGACATGTCTAGCATGATGTGGTGATTCCTATATGGTTTAGATGCTCTAGTCTTGGTTCATGTTCTTACTTATGTTGCCAAAATGCTATGATGTGAATGACGAGTCCATGTGAGACTTAAGTAATGGTGCATTGCATTCATATGTGACGTGTGCTTGAATTGGGTTGTCTATCATGTATTGCATAAATGTTAAAGTTACGGCCAAGTATGGGGGACCTAAGCCCCAATGAATGCTATGTCGGTCTAATGGGGGACCTACGCCCCAATGACTGATATATTGGCCTCATGGGGGACCTAGGCCCCAACGATGTCAAGAGACCGGCCAAATGTTTATGACGGCGCCAATGTTAACACATGATTCGCAATGGGCCCTAGATCAATATGCGGTGTTCATATGCATTCTGTCTCTCCCTACTGAGTCATTTTGACTCACGTGTGCTCTTTCATGTGTTGTAGATGATGCCGCGAGTAGGAGGCAGGCTGGAGGTGGCGTAGGGTCCTCTCGCGCGTGAGCTTGTCGACGTGTGGAAAAGGGGAAAGGAAAAGATTTTGGGATCACGTGTCTGTGTAATATAAACTCTTTTGTAAACTATTACCTTATATGTATGTTAATTAAACTTCTTGGGCTTCATGGAGTATTTTAGAATACTTTAACTTGCCAATGTTACGTAGGTAACGCCATCTCTCGTACGATACCTCTGACGTACTGGGGAGGGTGTTACAGCGGTGGTATCAGAGTGATAACTTTCCCTTCCACATGCCGAAGGACTTCTATGCCCCTCCAAGGTATTGTGCATGTTATATGAGTTTAAATGCGATTGAGTTACTTTGTGTTCTGTCGGGGATACGATATTATGTGATTTCCATAGGCGGGTTGGATAACCAATGCGGTATTTTCCTCTTCCTTTATGGATGATAGATGGCAGATGATCAGGCAGCTACTATAGAGAGGCTTACGCGATTGGTTGAGCAGCAATCACAGATGATGCAACAGATGATGCAGAATTCGAATAACCACAGTGTTGGTGGTAGTAATACGGCGGATACTTCAGGAGGGGATAAGGTGAAGGAAGATCGGGATAGGGAGATGGCTACTGATCGGTTCCGACGTTTGAACCCTCCGGTATTCAAGGATGCCAAGGACCCTATCGATGCTGAGAACTGGCTACAGACAATTGAGAGGATGTTTGAGTATGCGCACATTCCTGATTCTGAACAAGTGAATTGTGCTACTTTTATGCTTAGGGGTTCGGCCGGTTTTTGGTGGGATTGGATTAAGAAGGAGGAGACGGCAAATAATGCTATATGGGCCGTTACTTGGGCTGATTTTTGCGTGCGTTTTCGTGCCAAGTATTTTTCAGATGCTACGAGGAATGAGAAACTAAATGAGTTTATTCAGTTGCAGCAAGGGCATATGACCGTGATGGCTTATGGAAAGAAGTTTGAGGAGTTGGCTCGTTTTGCTACCTATATGGTTGATACGCCTGGCCGGAAGATAGCTCGGTTTGTTGCAGGACTGAAACCGGAGTTGGCTCGTGATGTACAGTTGGCTAGTGTTTCAACCACGAGTTATGCGGAAACCTTGGAACGAGCTTATGTAGCCGAGAAGGCGGAGGCTAGAATTGTGCAAGCTCGTCAAGGTAGGGGCCAATCCAGTCAAGCTGTTCAATCTACTCAAGGCTCGGCTCAATCCTCTCAGGGTTCTTCGGCTGGTACCCGGGGACGAGGTTCCAATTTTCGTGGCCGAGGCAGGGGTTCGACTTACAGTTCGAACTACAAGAGGCCTGCGGATACTGCTTCATCACGACCTCCGGCGAAGAAGGGAACGGACTCTTCGCCACCACTGCCGTGTTCGACATGTGGGAAGGTTCACAATGGGCAATGTTTATTTGGTTCAGACCGGTGCTATGGATGTGGGAAAGAAGGACATATAATTCAAAATTGCCCGGAGGCAAAGACTCAAGCATCACAATCTCAATCACGACCGGTGGGGCGGGTATTTGCTTTGCTTTAGCTCAATCCGACGTCCCGGAGAGAGCTGATGTGATTGCAGGTACCATTTATATTTCTACTACTCCCGCATATGCATTGTTTGATTCTGGAGCTACACATTCCTTTATATCTATGTCGTATGCTCGTCGGTTAGTCATGAGTCCAGAGCCTTTACGATTTCCTATGGATGTTATTGGACTTACAAGGTTGAAGTAATGTGCTGTGTGTTATTATCCGTCTGTTATGGTGCAAGTTAAGGATTGTGAGACGTTAGCTAATCTCATTGCCTTGGAAGTTAACGATTTTGATGTTATTCTCGGGATGGATTGGCTAACGCAACATAGTATAGTTTTGGATTGTCCTAAACGTGCTCTTAAGTTTCCAGACGGTGAGTTTGTTTCATTCCCTAAGTTGGAACGGTCAACTAGGGTTGTTCTCTCAGCAATGAAGGCTCAGAAACTAATCACGCATGGGTATAGTGCATACTTGGTGAGGCTGTATAGTATGGAGACGAAGGAAGCTAAGACACCATCATCAGTTCCAAATTAATTTAAATTTTATGTCAAATCATTCAATATTTTATCTACCGAATATGTTAAATTAGTCAGTTTATACCTAATATATTAATATACGTGTTTAGTATATTTAGAATGTATTTATTGAAGAAATAAAATATCAATAACATATATATTAAAAAGTAGAAATAAAAGTTTTTTATTAGACCATCATGATGGGGCATGGATGAGGATGAGAATTTTTCCAGCGGGACGGGGACGAGGAGTGGAATTTCCCATCCTATTTTAATTATTATATCATCCTCGTTTGGCCTAGATTAAATGAGGATAGATCGGAATGAGGATAAGTGTTTCCTAGCATGACAAGAATAGGGTATTAAGGTCTGTCGGACTGTACTCGCTATATTTTTATTTTTACAATATATGTCTATTGTGATTATATTTCATAATTAAAATTTAAAACTCATTATTTACGTATTAATTGTTAATAATGTACATCACACTGATATATAATTAATATCTTCTAAAATTTGTAATTGCATATAATAAAATATTAAATAATTTTAAAGAAAAAACCATATTAGTAAAGTTATTTTAGTATGGCTGTTTTGATCATTACAACATTTAATGTTATTTTACTTTGGGCTTTTATTAGCAAATTAATCTTGCAATGAGCAAAATATAATATATTATCACACTCTCTATCACGAGTTATCATATCATGTAGAGCACATGTGTAAATGCTAATTAAGTTACTATTCTATGGCAAATAGTAGATTAAGTTGTATCGATTTTCGTGAGTTGTTCTTACATATTTGAGGGCTGAGTCAGTACAAAATACATGGCAAACTCTGTCGAAATTTTTATTAAATTATTTCAAGTTAAATTAATTAAATTTATTATTGTAAGTCATTCTTTATTTTAATTATTTTTTTAGATTGTATGTTAATACTATTAACATCTGTTAATATTGTTGTTGGTTGAAAAATTTATCCCCTGTGCATTGCACAGGTGAAACAGCTAATTAATTATTTAATTTGGACAAGACAAAAAAATGAGCAAGGAAACTTGCTCATTATACATATATATATATATATATATATATGTATATATATATATATACACACTATATATTTGGTAACTATTTCTTATATAAAATAAATCAAATAATGATGATAACTAAAATCCAATAAAAATATATAAAGATAAAGACAAAGCTAATTAACGATAAAGATGAACTTTGTAAAGAGATAAATATTAGGATTTGTTAACTATTATGGATATAAAATACATTAGATAAAAATAATGTACAATATAATATACAAATATGAAAATTTATGTTTTTGTAACGACCACATTTAAATTTTAACTCTAAAGGATTATACGGCATCGTTATGGCTTTTCCATTTTTAATTTTAGAAATTTAAGTTTAGCGCTCGTCTAGCAAACTAAAAATAATAATAAATTTAATAATTTAATCGGGTCGAACTTTATTATGGGCCATCGTAATTAATTGGGCTTCCAACCCCACTATCATCTAAGGGCCCAACATATTCTCTATTGGGCCAACCCACTATCGGATAAGTTTTGAAACATGAGTTGGGACCGATAAGAATTCCTATCTCTGTTAAATTCCCTCCACTCACGTATTTTCTTCACTCTCTACTCCACCCACGACACAAAATACTCCACTCCATAAATCCCTACTCACGTTCCCTCCCTCGAGCTACCACCAAACTCTCGTTCTTAGTCTACAGCTTTGAAAATCAGAGAAGTCATTCCCAATTCGCAGCAAAAACAGATCATACCAGGTAATATGCCAACTTTTCTATACAATAGAATTGGGTCTATGTAATCTACTACTTGAATCGTAACCAGAAATTTCAGCAATTAACCTCTGATTAATTTGCATCCATTGCCATGAAAACGTCATGCTTAAACAACATACACAACACCCAAACACATTCAAATCAAAAACCAGTTAATCCTTCCCCTCACAGGCTGAATCGAGGCAACACCCTACTGCTAATTTCCCTGCATTTTATCGACCATGAATCCATTACCAGGAAACACAAAACACAACCAAGCTTCTCAATCCAATCAACCAAACACAAGTTCTTACAATCGAGAATTTGAAAAAAAAAAAAGAAAGAGGGACGAAATTTCTGAGATTGCCGAGGAGATATCGGCCATGGCGGTGGCTTCTTCACTTCAAAATTTCTTCCATATTTCAATACCAAATCAACAGCCGATTATAATGGAACCAAGACTCAACTTTATTTGGCGAATTTTGGCTGGAACACTATCAATTCCGCCGAAATTTCGCACCAAGCTATGGCCGGATGACTCCATGTTAATTCCCTTCGTCGAGGCAGCGGTTGCCCCATCGGACACCGGCGGTTTGCCCGGCGACGGCGGCGGCGGCGATGGTGATTCATCTCCTCCATGCGGTGGCTGCTCTCGGTTGCCCTTTTCCCTCTTCTGTCAAATTGCCGATCGAGAATGAAGATGAAGACAGGCCCAAACCCGGTTTCAATACCCAATTCGAGAAATTGTAGCCTCAACCCCTTAACTTCTAACTCCTATTTAATTCAGTCCTTTAGTTTAATTATCTCTTTCCATATAGTTCAAAACAGTCCTCAAAATCATAGTTTTACCTCAATTGACTTCAATTGAATTTATATGATTTACAATTGAAGTCCTCAAGTTCTGAGTTAACTTAAAAACAGTCCCCAAATCTGCTTAATCCTCTCAATTAAGCCCAATCAAGTTTTAAAAGTTCAATTTCAACCCCTATAGTTTCGGTCGAGCTTCGAATAAATCCTAGTTGACTATTACTTCAATTTCCGCCCTCAAATTAACTTTTAAAGTTTGCTTTTCGGCCCTAAAACTTTTAAATTAAATTCTATAAGACCCGAATAAATTATTAAACTTCAATTTTAAGGTTAAATTACTAAAATTATGTTTAAACTCTTTTACTAGACGACGTGGAGAGTCCGTAGAGGCGCTAGCATCACACCAGCCAAAAATTTGAGGAATTTACAAGAACAAAGAATTGAGGTGGGGTTTATTTTATGCAAAATGGTTTTTACTTTATGCAAAATTGTGTTACTTCTTGCAAATGTTTTTATTTTAAAAAGTGATTGCTTACTCTAAAATTCATATCATGTCCTTTACGTGTTATAATTGTGGTATTTGCTATGTAACATGCATGTGATGGTGTTAAGTACCATCTCCATCTACGGAATGGTGTTAAGGCCATTCGGATAGTCATAGCGACTTTCCCCCACGTTGGACGGGAGTTTCCAACACTCGACTTTCTATAGTTATCTGTCTCTAATTGTAATGTCGTATATAGCTATGTGATATGGTGCAATATTTTTCTAATGTGCCCCACTGAATATAACAACGTTATACTCACCCCAAATATTTTTAAACTCTTTTTCAGATTAAGAAGTCCGGCGAAGTGGCGCGAGACAGGGCGACACCATACACTTAATTATTATGTTAAACTATTTTTTTCTTTTCTTAGAAAATCGTCCAAAACTTAGTAGTATATTATTTTTTTGAGCTTCCGCATATGGTTTAGGAGTTTAATTTATTTATTTAGAAAATGAATATTGATTATCAAGTTGATTGATATTATTTCGTTTAAGTACGTGAATTTTGAACCGTATTATTATTAATTGTAATATTATTACTATTACTATGGCTATTATTATTATTATCATCATTATCATTATAAAGGTAACAAAGAAAAAAATTATCATCAAATTTCCGCATTTCAATTAATTAAAGGCTAATTTAGTAACCCTTCGATATTCAAAAATCGGGGTGTTACAGTGTTTAACAGCGTTTTGGCCAAAAACTGCTTCAGTTTATTATTCTTGTTTAATATTTTTATAGATTAGAGGTAATGAATGTTGATAATGATATATTAATATCATAATTATGTGTGATAACTAAATTAAATTATGCAAAATTCGTAATTTAAAAATTAATAAACAACTTAAATATATATATATATATGGGAGAAAATCAAAATCAAAGTTAATAAAATAAATTTGTGAAAATACATTCAACTAGTATTACCCTCGTGCGTTGCACGGGGTGACTAAGACAATACATTTATATAAAATAATATTATAAAATAAGACAATTAATTATTATGAATATATAACAAAAATAACGAAATATATGTAACATTATAGATTTCATCAATGGTTTACAAATTTTGATGCGAAATATTATCTTATAAGAAAAACTGCTATATCAATTATTGTAATTGATGGTTTTAGGTAAACATACAATATTTGGGAACAACATTTAGATAATACACTTTTTTGAACAAAAAAACTAAATAACACGTTTTAGAAGTCATTCAAAACTGTTTAAATGTATTTCAAATACGATTAACAATGATCTTATGGTTGCCTACCCATACGTAAATAAATTTTAAGAATATTGAATTGATTTTGGACCACATTTACCTCGAATTAAATTCTAAATATTAAATCAATTTTGTACCTTAAGTAAATCAAAAAAGTTTTTCTTATTTAATTTTTTAAAATAAATAAAAACGGTTTTTCTTAAATAGAAAATTACTACCACCATGGTACTACACCAAATTGACATTTTAATTAAAAAACTAAAATCAAAATGTAATATTAAAAAATTAAAATGTATATAAAAAAAGTCAATTCTCATTTTTAAAAATAATTCAATTTCCATTGTATTTTGTAACATTGACATCATATTGCATTTTCATTAATGTTTACATTTAATTCATTTTTAATTATATGCATAATTCAAAATTTTAAATTTATATAAAAAATTAAAATAAGGAAAAATACTAAATAAGGAAAACAAAATAATAAAGTGTGTATTTAATAATTGTTTTCAAAATACGATTTTCTTTTTCAATTTTAAATAAATAAGTGTCAATTTGGCACTGCCAATATGGCGTAGTGCCTAATTGGCACTTTTCTTTTTATAATATATAGATAAAGATACCCACTATTTTTTGAATAATCTAATTCACCTAACTAAGCAAAACTATCAAAACTTATAATTTTAATATGATGAAAATAAATAAAAATAAATAATATTCAATATTTTAAATTAGAACTTTAAAGGATGAAGTTATATCTAAAGTCTTTCCAAAACCAATTTTTTTCTCATTAAATGATCGCTTTAAATATTGGTTTATTTTTAATTATATTTTTAATTACTATTAATTAATGTTAGATTATTTCCAAAACTAATTTTTTAATTTTCAAAAAATATTTAATACGTGCCATGTTGGCATCTTTACCAACGTGGCACTCCAGTTATTTGAATATAAAGATGTCAACTTTGTATATATTCCATCTGTCCCACAAAGATAGCTACTTTCCTTAAAATGAAGAATTAAAATATTAAGTTCGTAATATATACCCCATTAAATGTATATTGTTATCAATAAATTATAATTATTAAACTGAAATAATTAATAAATTAAAGAGTATATTAGAAAAATGGCTATTGCACTGTTGCAAACGTTGGCAACATAAGAGCCATCCCACACCGATGTGGCGCTACTGCTGCGTTAAATTAAAATTTTTTTTAACATCCACATCAAGTTAGATAAATAATATATAATTGCCCTTTGATGGTGGGGGTCTCACAGACTCCATGAATAGTTTTTCCCTGGAGTGTGGGCACCATAAGGTATTCACTGTGTGCATTAGATCAACACCCTTAGAAAAATACTATTGAATTTAATATATAATTTCATCAATGGTTTACAAATTTTGATGCGAAATATTATCTTATAAGAAAAACTGTTATATCAATTATTGTAATTGATGGTTTTAGGTAAACATACAATATTTGCGAACAAAATTTAGATAATACACTTTTTTGAACAAAAAAACTAAATAACACGTTTTATAAGTCATTCAAAACTGTTTAAATGTATTTCAAATACGATTAACAATGATCTTATGATTGCGTACCCATACGTAAATAAATTTTAAGAATATTGAATTGATTTTGGACCACATTTACCTCGAATTAAATTCTAAATATTGAATTAATTTTGTACCTTAAGTAAATCAAAAACGTTTTTCTTATCTAATTTTTTAAATAAATAAAAACGGTTTTTCTTAAATAGAAAATTACTACCAACATGGTACTATACCAAATTGACATCTTAATTCAAAAACTAAAATGAAAATGTAATATTAAAAAATTAAAATGTATATAAAAAAAGTCAATTCTCATTTTTAAAAATAATTCAATTTCCATTGTATTTTGTAACTTTGACATCATATTGCATTTTCATTAATGTTTACATTTGATTCATTTTTAATTATATGCATAATTCAAAATTTTAAATTTATATAAAAAATTAAAAAAAAAGGAAAAATACTAAATAAGGAAAACACAATAATAAAGTGTGTATTTAATAATTGTTTTCAAAATATGATTTTCTTTTTTTAATTTTAAATAAATAAGTGTCAATTTGGCACTGCCAATATGGCATAGTGCCTAGTTGGTACTTTTCTTTTTATAATATATAGATAAAGATACCCACTATTTTTGAATAATCTAATTCACCTAACTAAGCAAAACTATCAGAACTTATAATTTTAGTATGATGAAAATAAATAAATAATAAATAATATTTAATATTTTGAATTAGAACCTTAAAAGATGAAGTTATATCTAAAGTCTTTCCAAAACCAATTTTTTCACATTAAATGATTGCTTTAAATATTGGTTTATTTTTTATTATATTTTTAATTACTATTAATTAATGTTAGATTATTTCCAAAACTAATTTTTTAATTTTAAAAAAATATTTAACACGTGCCACGTTTGCATCTTTACCAGCGTGGTACTCCAGTTATTTTAATATAAAGATGTCAACTTTGTATATATTCCATCTGTCCCAAAAAGATAGCTACTTTCCTTAAAATGAAGAATTAAAATATTAAGTTCGTAGTATATTCCCCATTAAATGTATATTGTTATCGATAAATTATAATTGTTAAACTGAAATAATTAATAAATTAAAGAGTATATTAGAAAAATAGCTATTGCTATGTTTCCAACGTTGGCAACATAAGAGCCATCCCACGCCGACATGGCGCTACTGCTGCGTTAAATTAAAATTTTTTTTAATATCCACATCAAGTTAGATAAATAATATATAATTTCCCCTTGATGGTGGGGGTTTCACAGACTCCATGAATTTTTTTTCCCTGGAGTGTGGGCACCATAAGGTATTCACTGTTTGCATTAGATCAACACCCTTAGAGAAATACTATTGAATTTAATATATAACAAAAATAACGAAATATATATAATATTATAGATTTCATCAATGGTTTACAAATTTTGATGCGAAATATTATCTTATAAGAAAAACTGTTATATCAATTATTGTAATTGATGGTTTTAGGTAAACATACAATATTTGGGAACAAAATTTAGATAATACACTTTTTTGAACAAAAAAACTAAATAACACGTTTTATAAGTCATTCAAAACTGTTTAAATGTATTTCAAATACGATTAACAATGATCTTATGGTTGCCTACCCATACGTAAATAAATTTTAAGAATATTGAATTGATTTTGGACCACATTTACCTCGAATTAAATTCTAAATATTGAATTAATTTTGTACCTTAAGTAAATCAAAAACGTTTTTCTTATTTAATTTTTTAAAATAAATAAAAACGATTTTTCTTAAATAGAAAATTACTACCAACATGGTACTATACCAAATTGACATTTTAATTCAAAACCTAAAATCAAAATGTAATATTAAAAAATTAAAATGTATATAAAAAAAGTCAATTCTCATTTTTAAAAATAATTCAATTTCCATTGTATTTTGTAACTTTGACATCATATCGCATTTTCATTAATGTTTACATTTGATTCATTTTTAATTATATGCATAATTCAGAATTTTAAATTTATATAAAATATTAAAATAAAGAAAAATACTAAATAAGGAAAACAAAATAATAAAGTGTGTATTTAATAATTGTTTTCAAAATATGATTTTCTTTTTTTAATTTTAAATAAATAAGTGTCAATTTGGCACTGCCAATATGGCGTAGTGCCTAGTTGGCACTTTTCTTTTTATAATATATAGATAAAGATACCCACTATTTTTGAATAATCTAATTCACCTTACTAAGCAAAACTATCAAAACTTATAATTTTAATATGATGAAAATAAATAAATAATAAATAATATTTAATATTTTGAATTAGAACTTTAAAAGATGAAGTTATATTTAAAGTCTTTCCAAAACTAATTTTTTTCTCATTAAATGATTGCTTTAAATATTGGTGTATTTTTAATTATATTTTTAATTACTATTAATTAATGTCAGATTATTTCCAAAACTAATTTTTTAATTTTTAAAAAATATTTAATAGGTGCCACGTTGGCATCTTTACCAACGTGGCACTCCAGTTATTTTAATATAAAGATGTCAACTTTGTATATATTCCATCTGGTTCACAAAGATAGCTACTTTCCTTAAAATGAAGAATTAAAATATTAAGTTTGTAATATATTCTCCATTAAATGTATATTGTTATCAATAAATTATAATTGTTAAATTGAAATAATTAATAAATTAAAGAGTATATTAGAAAAATGGCTATTGCTCTGTTGCCAACGTTGGCAACATAAGAGCCATCCCACGCCGACATGGCGCTACTGCTGCGTTAAATTAAAATTTTTTTTAAATATCCACATCAAGTTAGATAAATAATATATAATTGTCATTTGATGGTGGGGGTCTCACAGACTCCATGAATATTTTTTCCCTGGAGTGTGGGCACCATAAGGTATTCACTGTGTGCATTAGATCAACGCCCTTAGAAAAATACTATTGAATTTAATATATAATTTCATCAATGGTTTACAAATTTTGATACGAAATATTATCTTATAAGAAAAACTGTTATATCAATTATTGTAATTGATGGTTTTAGGTAAACATACAATATTTGGGAACAAAATTTAGATAATACACTTTTTTGAACAAAAACTAAATAACACGTTTTATAAGTCATTCAAAACTGTTTAAATGTATTTCAAATACGATTAACAATGATCTTATGATTGCGTACCCATACGTAAATAAATTTTAAGAATATTGAATTGATTTTGGACCACATTTACCTCGAATTAAATTCTAAATATTGAATTAATTTTGTACCTTAAGTAAATCAAAAAAGTTTTTCTTATTTAATTTTTTAAAATAAATAAAAACGGTTTTTCTCAAATAGAAAATTACTACCAACATGGTACTATACCAAATTGACATTTTAATTCAAAAACTGAAATGAAGATGTAATATTAAAAAATTAAAATGTATATAAAAAAAGTCAATTCTCATTTTTAAAAATAATTCAATTTCCATTGTATTTTGTAACTTTGACATCATATTGCATTTTCATTAATGTTTACATTTGATTCATTTTTAATTATATGCATAATTCAAAATTTTAAATTTATATAAAAAATTAAAATAAGGAAAAATACTAAATAAGGAAAACAAAATAATTAAGTGTTTATTTAATAATTGTTTTCAAAATATGATTTTCTTTTTTTAATTTTAAATAAATAAGTGTCAATTTGGCACTGCCAATATGGCGTAGTGCCTAGTTGGCACTTTTCTTTTTATAATATATAGATAAAGATACCCACTATTTTTGAATAATCTAATTCACCTAACTAAGCAAAACTATCAAAACTTATAATTTTAATATGATGAAAATAAATAAATAAAAAATAATATTTAATATTTTGAATTAGAATTTAAAAGATTAAGTTATATTTAATGTCTTTCCAAACCCAATTTTTTTCTCATTAAATGATTTCTTTAAATATTGGTTTATTTTTAATTATATTTTTAATTACTATTAATTATTGTTAGATTATTTCCAAAACTAATTTTTTAATTTTTAAAAAATATTTAATACATGCCACGTTGGCATCTTTACCAATGTGACACTCTAGTTATTTTAATATAAAGATGTCAACGTTGTATATATTACATCTGTCCCACAAAGATAGCTACTTTCCTTAAAATGAAGAATTAAAATATTAAGTTCGTAATATATTCCCCATTAAATGTATATTGTTATTAATAAATTATAATTGTTAAACATAAATAATTAATAAATTAAAGAGTATATTAGAAAAATGGCTATTGCTCTGTTGCCAACGTTGGCAACATAAGAGCCATCCCACGCCGACATGGCGCTACTGCTGCGTTAAATTAAATTTTTTTTTTAATATCAACATCAAGTTAGATAAATAATATATAATTGCCCCTTGATGGTGGGAGTCTCACAGACTCCATGAATTTTTTTTCCCTGGAGTGTGGGCACCATAAAGTATTCACTGTGGGCATTAGATCAACACCCTTAGAAAAATACTATTGAATTTTACTTTTCTAATAATATTAAATGATATTTTATTAATTATTGTGAAAATTGAAATAAGCCTGTCTTTGTAGGACGAAGAGAATATAGTATAATATAATATATACATCCCCGCTTTAATGCCATATGAGATGGGGAACATGTGTAAAAAATCAACCCATATATAAATATTTTAACATTTGCACAAATGTGAACATTCAAGCCGAAACCAAAATGTATAATGATATACTAAACCAATATTGATTATGATGAAAAACCCAAAGGCGAAAGTTGTTTAGCGGAAGTCGTATAGGCTCGGTGCTCTCTCTCTCTCTCTCTCTCTCTCTCTCTCAGTCATATCACTCATATGATCCTTTTGCATTCGCTTTTCCTTCGATGGTTCATTCTACTTTCCCTTTTATTGCACCTATCCTCGGAAAAATGGCATAAAAATCAAAATATCTCCAAATTCAATTCAATCAATAAAATGAAACCTTTCAGCGTCTTCCAACTCATTCGATCATCAGTTAGCGTATGAAGTGGTATCAGTAGATCAAATTAAATCAGTCCGATGAATAGCAGGCGGTGTGCAATTTGTCTCCACGATGTAAATTTTTCCGATATGTTTTGCGTCGATGGTTGCTTGCACAGGTTGTGCGTTACTTGTCTGAAGAAACACGTGAAGGTAAAGTTGCGTCAGGGAATTATCCCCAAGTGTCCTTTCGATGGTTGTGGGAATGATCTAAAACTCGATGATAGTTGCAGAAAGGTATTAACATCGGAATTAGTTGAGATGATGAGCGAACGGATAAAGGAAGCAAGAATTCCCCCAACAGAGAGAATTTATTGCCCACATCCTCGGTGCTCAACATTAATGTCAAAGTCAGAGACAGAGATTTTGGGGTCTTCTAACTGTAGAAAATGCGTAAAATGTTATTCGCCTTTTTGTGTGAACTGTAAAGTGCCTTGGCATGAGAATATGTCCTGTTTTGATTACAACAAGATCAATTCGAGTTCGGCTGATGCTTTGTTGAATTCACTTGCTTCGAAAAACCTTTGGCGACAGTGTAAGAAATGCAGCCACATGATTGAACTTTCTGCTGGATGTTTCCACATAACTTGCAGGTTATAATTAATATGATTGAGTTCGATGTCGATATTTTGTTTGTTTTTAATTTTATTTGATCCAAGTAGTAACAATAGAACATTCTTCTATTGGTTGCAGATGTGGATATGAGTTTTGCTACACTTGTGGCATGGAATGGGGGAAGAATGAACCGACGTGCACTTGTCCGCGATGGGAGGAGCGTTACATCATTCACGACTAGCTAACTACTTCGCTCATGTAACTTGCTATTTTCTCCTCTTCTTGTTTAATTTCATTCAAATTATCACTTTTGCAAGTTATTAGGATGAGGGGTACTCAACTTCTCGAAGATTTATTGATGATGGAAAATGATATGGTACTTAATTCAACTTCTTTTGATCAAAGGAAGATGCAAATTGCTACTTTGCACCATCTCAATTTGCTCAACTCATCTATCATCATGTACCCGAGACTAGCCACCGATTGTGCAATAATTAATGATGAATAGTTTTATTCAAAATAGGATAATGTTAAAGGAAGAACCAATTTGTATTGCTCTTCAAAATAACTCCCTCACGATCATTCAATGCACTTCTCATTTAAACTTGTCACATAATACTGTGGACAACCTATCCCTTTTTTTTTTTTTTGATTGTAAAGGTAAATTATATATTGATCAAAAAGTATATACATATACAAATACGTTGGGCATACCAGGTAGATCAAAGGTGGAATACTACAAAGAGCAAGAATAACATGCGACACATCCATGGCTAATGATACAGGGTGAATTTGAACATTAGGATACAACATCCCTATCCTTTCCATCTTAGCTTAAAGATGTGTAGATTTAATGATAATGACACTTGGGATAAAACTTCTTACGTGACAATTTTTAGTCATGCTTAGTATTTAAGTTATAGCTTTTGTCATAGTTCATCCCCTTTATATAAAGTTGTGTTTTCTATATGAATGATCTTCAATTTAAAACAGGACGTCTGCAAATTATTTTTAAAAGTAATACTCTCTTTCTGACTCATGAAGATTGCAATAACACTAAAGAAGTATAAAGCATTTGCAAAGAGTTGATGCCTCATTGCTGGACTAAAGTATAGAATCAAGTTATATATCTTCACGAATCATAAAACTGGAGCCTACATGATAGCTTCCTTAACTGTAGATTTGGAGTTTACGGCCATAGTGATGCTCATTTTCAGGGAAGTCTACATCATCATCAGTGTTCGCATTGTGATGTGGCTTGCAAAGTAGCAAGAGAGAGGTCTGATATTGTGCAGTATTCACTGCTACAAAAATGACTTTAGGGAAAGTAGAATATGCGGCCTTTTTTTTGTAAAGTGTTGTGTAAAGCTGCCCGGTGGCCTTTTCGTAATCCCGTTACCGATATATTATTAATTAAAAGTTTTGAGGGTTACATTGAACATGTAGCTACGCTTAACATGACCCATTTAACCTAGAGTAACTACAAGAATTTTTGCGTTTTTTTTTCTTTTTCTTTTTTTGATAATATTAAGTCCACGAGTAAATATTTTGTATTTGTGAAATTTATTTGAGGTAAAATAATATATTCTGTTATTAATTTATTTTAATAAATTATTGTAATTATGAGCTTGCATCTGTTTGCAAGTTACTTAAATATTATAATTAGAGCTAGCAGTAACACCCATGCGTTGTACGGGAGCCGGGTACATTGATATGTAATTCTCATAAATATATATATAAATAATTATCAAGAGTATTGAAGACGATAATAGAAAACAATCCTACAATCTCGAATATCACATGATTTAAGTAAAGCATGTTTATCCTTTTTTAAAAATTCAATAGAATTTCGTTTGTACTTCTGTCAATTCCAACCTATAAATATTGGCACGATTTGTAACAATCCACACGAACAAACAAAAGTACAAAAATCACAATTTTACATTAGTAACCAACAATAACAACATTCGTTAATTGTGCACAAAATTACATGGGACACCAATACCAATAATACTATAAAATCCATAAATACATCAATCTTGAATGCGCAACGGACAGAATGTTGTAGTGTTTCCTCCATGGCTTTTTTGTCATGCGACACATAAGGAATGGGTGTGTGATCAGTATACATGGTAACCTACAATCGAACATTCAAGAACAAATCTTATCATTATTGAAAAGTACAAAACCAATAAATATTACTCTAAAGCCAAACAATCCTATATCCATCCATATCGGAATAGAAAACGGATGAGATATTTTGAAGTACAAATAACAATCCATAGAACTCTAAAGGCAACCAATCCATCTACAATATCACAAGTAAGAATAACTCTCATCAATATTTCAGGCCTTTGATATTCTGTAGCACAAATAGCAAAAATAGGAGCTACAATGCAAATCACTATATTGCCCTAGAATGCCTATGTCAATATGGGATTTAATTGAAGGCAACCAATCCTATATCTATATATATGATATCTCACGCTTTAAATGAACAGATATAACGTAAGAGCCACAAACAACATACATCATATGATTTGTACGCACAATATTATAGATTGCTGAAGACTTCGTTGTAGACGATGTTTCTAATCATACTAGTCTATAGCATCCACTATCATCACAAAGGACGAATTTCAACCCTTTCCTATTCGTTACCCTCGAGACCGCGACATATAGTTGACCATGGGTGAAAACTGGCCCCCCTCAAATACAACCCAACATTACTGAGTATTTGTCCCTGCCTCTTGTTGATTGTTATCGCATAGCAAACCATCGGCGGAAATTTCCGGCTTTCAAAAGAGAACGGAAATCGTATATTAGGCGAGTTTAGATTCAATCTGGACATTACAAAATCTGTTCCAACATTTATCCCATTAAGGGTCTTTTCCTCTATAACATGATTTCCAAGCCGCTTGATTATGATATAGGTACCATTACACAAACCAGACGAATGATTGATATTACGCATCAATATGACCGTAATACCAACCTTCAACTTAAAAACATGACTTGGCGCTCCAGAACGTGAAATTCCATTCAAGAACTCAAGAGTGTGAAGCTCATTGAGTAAATCACTATTTGAACCATCAGTCCTACACGTGGAATTAGAACTGCAACATGTCCTCAACTCTGAACTATTCTTGTTAATCGTATAATCGTTCACCATTCCAACATCTTTGAGCGTAGGAGCAAGTATGTCCCTTTCATTCAAGTAAGAAGGGGAGCTCCACTCGGCCAGAAAATGAGGGTAGGTGTTGTCCACTATAACTTTCACCGAATTAAAAAAACCACGCACAAAAAGATCACAGGTATCTCAACAGTTGCCTCACCATTGTTTGGCCCATCAATCTCTCCATCTCCAATGCTTAAAATCCATTATGAAAACTCCCTCTATTTATCAGTGTATTCATCCCCTAGAAGATTGCAAAGCCTCATGTTTCTCGTTAGTCTCAATACTCTGCAATGGTCCTACAAAGAAGAAGAGTCGAGAGATACATTTTCAATATCGGGCGTGGATTCCTTCAGTATGATTGAAAGAATCTGCCTAAAGTCTTCTCCAAATACAATAGTCTTGCCACTGAAGGGTAAGCCAGCATCCCTTGGGTTACTGAACCTGGCAAAATCCTGGATGGTGCAGTCAAATGCCTCAAAAGAGCTCTTATTCATGGGAGCTTCATCCTAGATTATTGAGCTAGTCTTCTCAATAAGCTTGGCCAAGTGACTTTCCTGTTTGATATTGCACGTTAAATCTTCGTCCATATTCGACTTGATTGAAAATCGAGAATGAGCAGTCCTATGCCCCGGAATGTAGTGATCGCGAATTTCCTTAAATTAAAATATTTAATTAAAGTAAAATCTCAAACGTGTTGCTACAACTTCACCTATAAAGTTAAACAGCGTACGCTCGTCTAGTTAAATTTTATATTATTTACTACTATATTAAATTATTTAAAATAATAATAATTATAAAAAATTTATTTATTTTCAATTTACGTTTGAGGACCAAACTTTAGAAATTATTCATTTTAACCCCAAAAATTTAATTTTTATTCAATCATAACTTTATATATATTTTAAACCCAATTATAGGCTCGTTTAAGGTCCAATTTTACTTCTTATACTACAAGAAAGCCCATTTGGAGGAGTAACCTAGTTTTTACCCTATTTATACAAGTTAAGGTTGGTTTTAAAGCCCTAGCCTCACTATTTTCCCCTCTTTCCACAATTGGTATCTTCTAGTTCATCCCACTCATTCTCATTCAATAAATTAAACTAACTTCAAGTGGTAAGATTTCTTGATATTTCCATTTATATCTCCATTTTTATTTTTGTTGTTTTAAGTTTTAATCACACACAAGCTTTAATAATCTATTTGTATTTTTCACTTGATTTTTTTCATACAAATACATACAACACCGCCGCGCCACCACCTCGCCGCCGCACCACCACCTCACCGCCGCACCACCACCACACCTCCACCATCTCCCTCATCATCTCGGCTCAAACACACACACACACACACTCACTCACGCATACGTACACGCATAGCATCTCGGCCAAAAACACCCATGCTCAAAACTCAACTTCAAAATACAAAAAAATCACACCCATACCTTCCTCTAGCTCCCTAGAACATCGTAGAATAGTTTAATTTCGAAAATAGTTAAGGAATCGATCGAATTTTAAAAATACACAAATTTTTCCTTTAGTGTTCTAGCTTCAATTTCTTCCCAAATACTCAGTATCTCTCCGATTAAAAACCACCACTAGCTTCACCACCTCCATCTCCACCTTCGCCGCCATTTACACCGGCGAGTCGCCGGAAAGAGAGAAAACCGAGAGTGAGAGCCGAGAAAGGGGGAGAGCCGAGCGTGAGAGAGAAGAGAGAGTCGGGTTAGGATGATGATGATCCGATTACTTGGCCCAAATCCATTTTAAATCCAGAAATTGCAAGTTAGTCCCCGAGCTATTGGATCCTATTTAAGTTGGTCCCCAAGATTTATTTAATTTGCAAATCCCCAACTTTTAATTGTTACAATTTAATCCCTAAATATTATTTACAGAATTAATCCCCCATCTTATTTATTTTATTTAAATGAGCCCTCAAATTTTATTTAAATTCAAGTCCCTAACTTTCAATTGTTGCAATTTGACCCCTAAACTTTTATTTCACTTTTAATCCTTTAATTTCTTTTTCCTATTTAATTTAACCCCCAAACTTTAATTGCATATTAGTCCCTCATGTTTTAAAAAATCTTATAATTGAGCCTAAAATATTTTTAGTTCACTTTTATTGCATAATAGGTCCTCAAACTATTAAATTCTTTCAAATTGACCCCCAAAGTTTTATATTCTTTCTATTTTGATCCACAAACTTCTATATTACTTATAGATACTTAATATTTAAGAGTATTAACATAAATTAAACTCATTATTGACTAGATGGGGCGTACGAACAGTTAGAGGACTGGTTTTCACCGCTTAGTAGACTCAAAACTCGAGAAATACTTCAGGTAGGCTCAAAAGACTCATTTTTACTTATCGTGCAATTATTGTTAATTATCTGTACTATATAAGTACTTTTAGTGTATAATAGACTTGCCTTCGGGCCCAGACTTGCCTTCGGGCCTAAACTTGCCTTCGGACCCAGAGTTGCCTTCGGGCAAATTACTTACCTTCGGGCCTAGAGCTGCCTTCCGACCCAGAGTTACCTTCGGGTATTATATTATTGAGTTTACATGACTATTTGCCTTATATATATCTTCGTATAAATGATTAATTTGCGCAGAGCCTACTGAGTATTATTTAAATACTCACGCCTTTCATTATTTTACAGATTGAGGAGTTCAGTGGTGTAACGAGACATGGGAGTTCTATTTAGGCTTATTAAATAAGAGATTTCACTTTCGTTGTTATTTTGGTAAACCGATGTATGAGATTATGTCGTTTTCAAACTTTTGAACTATTTAGTAACTTGTGTTAGATGTTTTGAACGTTTGGTGATCAAATAATTTTAAAACACTTTAGATGGTTGTTATATCAAATGAATTTCCACTTTTAATTATTTGTTATACTTCCGCATTTAATATTAGAAAAAAATGGTTAGTTTTAAAGAAAGAACTGACGTTTCGAGTTCTTCGAACTCGGGGCGTTACACGGAAGAAGATGAGAAACTATTGCACTGGATCCCACATTAAGTTCTATTTCTCCTCGAGACCTTATTGTAGTTGAAAGAGTCCTCCACAAAAAGGTTTTCCAGTACCACCATGTCTGTACAAAAAGAAAACTCCGCCATGATCACCATCCACCGCATTCATCACAGTATTGTAAACACCTCTTTGTTCCTCAGTCAGATTGGATAGTGATCTCGTGTGTTTCTCGGCCAAAGCATTCTTGTTGTAGTCCAATTAATCATGTATTAGAATACTATCTGGTGCAGAGAAATACGAACCTTCGAGAAAAGGCTTGGAATCGTAATACTAAAGGCTTTGTCCCCGTTGACGTAGCAACTTCTCAATCTCAATCAATGCATAGTTTATGATCTGATCATCAATCCGCTGTAACTCTGTAATAAAATTTGTAAAATTCGGTAATGATAGGAAAAATATAGGTGGAGAATCAAAGCACGCAATATCGTGAAGTCAAAAGAGAGTCATTGTGAACATCAATACCTGGGTTGTGCAGAGCCTACCATTGATTGTGTTCAATATATTTTAACAGATATTACCAGCACTTCCACCATAAAGCCTCGGTTGTATCCAAGAAGTCAAACACGAGTAGAGCACCCGAAGAGATTTCTCAATGAAGCCTTAGGAGCCTAATTACTTGCCTCTAGAATTCTATCAACGTACTCTTTATCATCGTCTACAAGACCGTGAGCATAATATGCTTCCTTGAAAGTATTATATACTTTCCTATCAACCGTTCAGATATTTTCATAACACTTTGGGCCATGTACATGATTTAACAACATGTGCAAATAGCACCTAGAAAATTCAATAGAAAGGATAGAAGACAAAAAAAGAAGCTCATTAGTTACATAGTAATGAAAATTTGTTGTAACAATGAAAGTAACACCAGGAAATGGATGATATAATATGAAAATGGATATTAACCAAGGCATCACCCAAAATGCAAAATCATGCGCATTGAAAATTAAGAATTCAAATACAGAATACCTTTCTCCAATCCCTGGCCGAGCAAAATATAATCTCCTAATAGAAAGTTTGTTCTTCCTCTGAACCGACTGAATTTCGAAGGAAACTCTACATAAAACAATTCTTTGACCTTAGGATATATCCTGTTTGCCTTCATCTATGCAATAAATTTGCTCTCTTTAACAGAGGACTTCCTTAAGACCTCTCCAACCTCATCATTTACAGAATACACAACGTTATGTTCTCTTGGGAGATGGATACTGAGACACTCAATCGAGACATCTTTGTAGTGGATTTTAAATCTAAAAGTTCTCCAAGCAGCCTCATAGGTAGAGAGATGTAACAACAATCGTAATAGGAATAAATCTCACCAACTGGTTCAGTGGAAGCTAAATCAGCGACCTTCACAAATGCAACAGTAATATGATCGTGCTCCTTAGTTATGTACTTGAAGAGATAATTTATGGCACCAGTTTGGTTACACCACTCAACATTAATATGTGCTGCATACCTTAGAAGAAATTAGGGATTGTGAGGTATTACGAATCTGTTGTCAAGAACAATCCTGCATTTGTCAACTTTCTACACCTATATATAGTGTAGCCACTCTTATCAATGTTTGTACAGTTGGCAAACTTCTTTGGAAAGTGATTTGTGCACCGGCCTTTGTCCATACAAGGAGATCTTCTTTTTGTATCCCCACACAGACCGTGCACCATGAGGTCCTTGATGTGATTATAGTATTCGGGTAAGAATCTTTATCCTGAATCTCAGCAGGTATTATTCTGTCAATGTGTATCGGTGTCGGATGTTGTCCTCTTTGCGCCATAAATGCGAAAATATGTGTATGTGGTAATCTACGTTTTTGGAAGTCCATGGTATATATAACTGCACAGCACAGAACTAGTAATTGTTAGAAAATGTAACAGACATACGCTCAACAATGAATAAGATTTTTTTTCTACAAATACAATGACATTATTTAGTTGACAAATACAATAATGAAGTAGGAAGTTATTGGCTTCGGGAACTCCAAAAATGTATTTTTTTCCTTATGTCGTTGATTAGTTTCTTCAACTTATCTTGAAGACCCTGTAGATAATATCCGGGTGATCATGAGGATGGAAATCCATTTCTTCGACGAAACGTGTGATCTTAGGCGATGTAAAAGTGACGAATAGCTTTGGGTATCTGGCACACCGGCATATGGCAATGACATCATGATAAAATGCGATCATATTATGTGGACTCCCTATATAACTGCTCAGCAAAACCACAAGCTTTCCTAACCTTGCAGGGCTTCTCTCTCCACGACCTACAGCATCTTGCAAGCTGCAATACAACTCAGATCTCAACTCTGGCAGATGTGTCCTGATGTAGGTCATGCGAGTCGTCTCGATCATCATGTAACTATCGACTAGGAATTGTTGAAACAATCTCCTAGACTGCAGAATGGATGGCGACTCATTAGCTCTCTTTCATAGTCTGTACGTAAAGAACTCATTTATGCTGACATGCTTCCTGCCGTTTGAGTTAGATTCAGCAGCTTGAGTAAGGATCACATCCTCCCTGTAGCCATCATGTCCAAATGGGAAAAGTAAAGTGTACTGCATACCAAGGAACGAAGAATTCAGCTGATTCATTCGCTGGAGGAGTTTGCCTTTCGTCTCAACAATCAGATCACACTTGAGCCGATCAAAGTCAAAATCATCCTTATAATCTTTATCAATGTTGTAGTGGTCGTAAATTTCTCTTAAATTAAAATATTTAATTAAATAAAATCCCAAACGTGTTGCTACGACTTTACCTATAGAATTTAATAGCGTACGCTAGTCTAGTCGAATTTTATATTATTTATTATTATAACAAAATAATTTATAAAAAATAATTTATTTTTCAAATTTACTTTTGAGTACTAAATTTTTAAATTTATTTCATTTTTGGTCCCCAAAGATTTTTATTTTATTCATTAAAAATCAATTTATAGTCCAATTTGAGTGTAAAGGCAATTTAATCCAATTAGTAGCCCATTGAAGGCCCATTTGTGTTCCAACCCAATAAGCAAACCCTAAGCAAGTTCTTACCCTAGTGCACATTTTAAATATTTCTTGTTGGGATTCTCTCAAACCCTAACCCCATCAACATCCTCATTTTCCTCCATTATCATCCTCAATCTCATTCCATCCATTCTCATTCAACATCAAATAAGAGCAACTAATCAAGTTTCTATAGGCAATTTCTTCTCAACCTCTCATTTTAAATCTTTCTTTCCATTACTATATCATAAAATTCAATCTCTCACACACACACAAGTTCTTAATCATGTATTTACTTGCATTTTCACTACACTTTCTCGTAGTTTTGTTGTGTTTTCACTTCACAAACACATTATAGCTGATATTTTCATTTTTTACGATAGCAGCACAGTAGCTCAAACACACACACACACACAAAAACTCGGTCATCACCATCACGCACCACCACCGCCACTTTCATTGCCGCCGTTACTTTCCACCACCATTTCCACTTCCATCACCACCTATAGTACATGTCATCACCATCATCTTAGCAATATAGAAATATGCATATACGCACACGCATAACTCATGGCCAAGAACCATCACCCACACTCAAACTCAACTTCACAACCTAAAAATTACACCTACACCTACACCTTTCCCGACCTCCATAGAATATCATAGAACCAATTAATTTCGAAAATGGCTAGAGATTGGATCGAATTTGAGAAATCCCCAAAATTTTCCCTCAAGCTTCCACCTTTGATTTCGTGCTTTATCTTCATAAAAACCTTCAATTGAAGCCACCATTGACACCACCAAACCCCACCGCTGTCTTTGCTGCCGGTCAGCAGCGGTGCCACCGCCGAGTGGCGTACTTCCTTTTCCTTCTTCGATTTTTTGGCTGAGAGACAGGGACGAATGAGTGGAAGAGAAGCCTATGTTAAGTTTTCAATTTTGGGGTTTTAATTACGAAAATTGCAAGTCAAGTCCCTCATTTTCTTTAATTAGTTTAAGTTGGTCCCTATTGTTTATTTAAATTTCAAATCCTCAACTTTTGCTTTTTTTTTTTTTAATTTAGCCACTAATTTATCTTTACAAAATGTAGTCCCGCAAGTAATTTATTTGATTTGAGTAAGCCCATAGAGTTTATTTAATTCCATGTCCTTACTTTCAATTCTTACAATTTGACCCCTAAACTTTTATTTTAAATTTAATCCTTCAACTTTCCTTCTTTATTTAAGTTAACCCCCAAACTTTAATTTCATCTAAGTCCTCCAAGTTTTAAAAATTCTATAACTCAGTCCAAAGTATTTTTAGTTAAATTTTATTGCATAATAGATCCTCAAACTTTTCAATTATTTCAAATCGAGCCCCAAACTTTTATAATCTTTCAATTTTAGTCCATAAATTCAATATTACATATAAATACTTAATATTTAAGTGTATTCCCATAAATTAAATTCCTTATTGACTAGGCGAAGTGTACAGACAACTAGAGAATCGACTCTCATTGCATAGCAGTCTCAATACTCGGGGTAAAGGTTTAAGATAGACTCATTTTCTAAAAATTGCTCTTCAAATGTGTACATTTACAATTAATATTGTTATAAATACTTGCATATAAATGTTATGTGACGATAGGCTTCATACCTACTTATGACATGTTTCCTCGGCACTATGACGATGAGCTCTTAGCCTACTTACGACGTGTTTAATAGTACTATGATAATAGATTTTGAGCCTAATAAATAATAACGACGTGCTTTTAAACACTATGATGACGTGCACAATTAAGAGGGATAATGAGTGAACCTGTATTATATACTTGTTCGTATTTTATGATGAATGATGATTATGTACATTTAATTTGTAATATGTATTAATTGTTGTGCGCGGTGTTTACTGAACATTTAAAATACTCACATTTTCTCTATCAAATGAACAAATTACAGATGAAGGAGTTGGAGGGATGGCGAGGTGTGGGAGCTCCTTAGGGTCAATAAAATAATTTTATTTCCTTTCTTATTCTGAATAGTTTTAAAACTGTTGAAGTATATATTTCGAATGTTTCGAACTACTTAGTACTTATTTATGGATGCTTTGAGTTGCTGGAGATCGATCCCACGTAAGATACTCTAAATGTATTTGTCATTTAACTGAATTTCCGCATCTTAATTATTGTTATTTTTCCGCATTTATTAATATTGTATTATTATAAAAAAAATTCAATTTATGAAATATTTTAGAGAAAGAACCAACGTTCCAAGTTCTTAGAACTCGTGGCATTACAAATGCTACGACATCTTCCTGATGTGGAGGTTGTATTGTGTAACGACCACGTTCAATTTTTATCACTTAAAGAACTACACGATGTCGTTATGACCTAACCTATTAAATTTTAGCGCTCGTGTAATAGAATAAAATTTTAATTTGATAATTTAATCGGGTCAAAAGAAAATTTATTTAGGACTAACAAAATTGTCCATTGGGCTCTAAGCCCATCTATCATTTTAAGAGTCGGATTAATCTTCTATCGGGCCAACTTATTCTATTGTAACTCAATATTATTGATTATCAAGCCCACTCTAATTATAATTGGGGATCCTAATCCTATTCAACCCAAATTCCACTCCCAACTTGCCACGTCTCTACACACCCACCTCCATCACAACACCTAAACTTCTCAGGATCCCTCAATGGCAACAACTCTAAAATTTTAACTTCTAACATCATTCACAAAAGGCACTTCAGATCACCACTTCTCAACATTAACGTTTTCTTCCCCCATACAGTAGAAACATGGCATTCAAAGCAATCATCGTGCACAGACATTGCCTTCACACACATATATATAAAACAAATTCGAGCCCTTCACATCTCAAGGATTCGACTCAAACACAGAATCTATTTATCATCACCATTGTCCTCTAATCTTGCTCGAGTTTAGGAAAAAACAAAAACTGCGTGAATAGTGTGAACAGTACCCGCGAGCGTGAATAGTACCTGGCCATGGTTCTTGCCTTCAACCTTCAATTTTCTTCCACAAATGGCTTCCTAGATGATAGTAGAGTGTTATAGAACCTCGAACTCAAACTTATCCGACAAATTTTGGCCGGAAAACTCTCAATTTTGCCGGAGATTTGCACCCAAACTCGGCTACCACGCAGCCTATTTCATTCTTCACAGCCAAGAGTGATAGCCGGGACCTCTGGAGAGCCTCGTTTGCGGCTGCAACGACTGCCGGAGGTGGTGGCGCGGCGGTGGACATGGCCGAGATTAACAATCGGCTCCTCTCCCTCTTCCTCTGTGTTGATGCGTGTATGAATGAAGGAAACCAAGACCCAATCTGAATTTTGACCCTCAATTGAGGATATTACAGCCCCAAGTCCTCAAACTCTAAAAGTAGTACAGGTTGGTCCCTAGTTTCAACAACTCACTCAATTGAACCCCTAAAGTCGATTACCCTCTTCCATAAGGTCCAATCGAGTTTGAGAAGTTCATTTTAAGTCACCAAGATTATGTATCTAATTCAATTGAGTCCAATGGAATTCATATAAATTGCAATCAAAGTCCCGAAGTTCTAATTTAACCCTAAATCGATCCCTAAACCATTGTTATCCTTCAATCAAGTCCCAATTAAAGTTTCAAAACTTAATTTTAACCTCTAACGTTTTGATTGAGCTTCAAATTAGTCCTAATTGACCAATTACTTCAATTACCACCCTCAAATCCATACTTCTCTTTCAATTAAGCTCGAAGTAGCCTTTAAAGTTCGCTATTAGGCCCTAAAACTTCTAAATTAAATTTTATAAGACCCGAATAAATTATTAAACTTCAATTTTAAGATTTAATTACTAACGTTATGTTTAATTTCTTCTGTTAGATGAAGTAAAAAGTCCGTAGAGGCGCTAGGATCACACCAGCCCTAATTTCGAGGAATTTACAAGAACAAAGAATTGAGGTGGGGTTACTTTATGCAAAATTGTGTTACTTTTGCAAATGTTTTTATTTAAAAAAGCGATTATTTACTTTAAAATTCATATCATGCCCTTTACGTGTTATAATTTGTGGTATTTGCTATGTGACATGCATGTGATGGTGTTAAGTACCATCCTCCATGGAATGGTGTCAAGGGCCATCCGGATAGTCATAGCGACTTTCCCCCACGTTGGACGGGAGTTTCCAACACTCGACTTTTCTATAGTTATCTGCCTCTAATTGTAATTTCGTATATGACTATGTGATATGGTGTAATATTTTTCTACTGTGCCCCACTGAGTATAACAACGTTATACTCACCCCCAAATATTTTAAAACTCTTTTTCAGATTAAAGAGTCCGGCGAAGTGGTGGCGAGCAGGGCAATATCATCCACATAAAACCATATTAAATTAGTTTTCTTTATTTAGAGAATCATTCCAAACTTAGTACTATATTATTCTTGAGCTTCCGCATTTGGTTTAGAAGATTTAATTTGTTTATTTAGAAAGTGAATATGGGTTATCAAATTGATGAACATTATTTCATCTGAGTACGTGGATCTTGGTTATTATTATTATTATTATTATTATTATTATTATTATTATTATTATTATTATTATTGAAAATGTTAGTGAAAAAAAATTCGTCAAATTTCCTCATTTCAATTAAGTAAAGGCTACCTTAGTAACACTTCGATACAAAAAAAATCGGGGCGTTACATATTGCCTCCAGTCTCCTATCCTATTTCCGATGAGTTGCATCCTAACATCAGCACAGTTACTCTCATTCAACCTGTCTCTCACCATCCGGAACGACTTCGCAAACACATTATGTTCGTCGATCATCCCCTTCAAATCAGATACACTCTCAGCATGCAAGTTTTGGGCCCCTTCAGACGTATTACAAGAGCGCAATGATAACAGATTGTTATAAATAACACCGCGATCGCAACCGGAGGGAAAAAACCATGACATGAACTTAAATAAGTAGAAATTTTAGTATGCTTCATCGAAACATACTTGACACCGTCCATTCGGCTCAGGATTTCACTGTGAGGGTGTTGTAGGTATATTTGCAAGAACTTCGGTTGGTCACTGTCTCGAGGAGGCAAAGATCCAATGTTGTGGTTGTTTTGACCGTTCAATCAAAATATAGAAGGTGGTCTACCTCTATTTATCCCCTTATCTGTCTTTCCACCCGTTGAAGTGAACGAAAACATGGAATTGTAGGCACGAATGTTGTCAACGTAATGCTTACTCTTGTAATCCACTCCAAGAATCAAATCTTCCCAAACTTGTGGGGGTAGCCTCGTTAACGGAAGCACGATATTCTTCTGATTACAGCACATGGAGAACTTCGAGAAATTCTTCCTAGATAAGTTCTTGTTTCTCTTGTCATACCAAAAAACTGCGCGATGGTCGCAGGAATGTATAAGATCTCCAATATCATCGTAAGCTACATAGAATTTAACTACTATTAGACTCTTATATCATCACATGCACAGAAGAGACCAACGCTATATGAAAAATAATAATTACTAGCTTTCGAGATCTCAACACACTCAATGTTGCCATCTGCAATAGACCTAACATTCTCCTCTCAAAACCAATGTCAAGACGACACAACAACAAAATCAATACTTAATACTCTTACATACCATTGAGCATATCACCATCCATCTTGTCATCGGATGATTCGGCTGACATTTTAGGCGACGCACTAACTAAATATTCGAAAACAAATAAATTTATTAAAGCTCCCATGAAGAGAACATTGCTTTATCACAAAATAGCAAACAACATAAGATGCTCGAATTTAACATCAACAGGTACATATCAAAGTTACTGTAATTAATTTTAACTTTTACCATTATCACTAGGATCTTGTCCATCGTTGCTACTATGCATATTGCTTGGTCCCGCACCATCTCTTCTACCAAGAGGCACTCAAACATTACCTAAATCTTGATGTGCATTGATCGCCACCATGAAAAGAACAAAAAAAAAAAGACAAACACACACACGCACATTTCGTTATATCAATTACAGTAATCAAAGAACATAAAGCAATCTATGTTTAATCAACAGCACACGAATAAATGCATATTTTATTTTAAAAGAAGTACCATTTTTAGTATCAATCAATGTTGTTCGATCGTTGAAAGACAAGATCCCATCAAATAAGCCACTTATTCGACTCACATTAGAGAAGTGTCATCTCTACAGATATACGCGATTTATTATGTGGCAAGCCAATTACATCTGATAACATAATATATATTAATTCAGCAAATGTATCTATAGCCAATCCTCTAACATGGTAAAAATAATTGAATTGCAATTTTTTAATTTAGTTTTTTTCTAATAACTAAAAAACTACTTTTGTCAAAAACAAAAGCAGCTCCGAACACGACAACACCATATATTAGCTTGAAAGTTTTGAAATTAAAAAAAAATGATCTCATACCATTTGTAATACTAGCTATAGAGGATTGATTGCTCAAAGTTGGCATTTAATCAAGTAAAGGACTTTTTTGAGTCATATTAGCAATATTTTCTTCTCCAAATATAATTTCTTTATTTGAATGTGAGCCAGTTACAACTGATAATATTATTATATATCTATATAAGTTAAGTTGGATAATGGTTGCTCAAAAAATGCAGTAACACAATTGTCAAACTATTTGTCATGATATTTGTCAATTGATTGTGATTAACCAAAGATACAAGTAATTTACTTGTAAAAAAAAAAAAAAGAACACCGACAAGATAAGAATTTTTTTATTTTAAAGAAACTCATGCCATTAGTAACTGAAGTGGGGAATTCTTGATCACACTGGTTAATAACTTTCGTGCGATTTTTGTGATTTATAGTAGAACAACATATTGTTGAACCACGCAAATCTTTGCCCGAAACTTGATTCGCATTGATAGCTGTGATGAAAATAACACACAAAAAATTAAAAAAAATTAGGGATATCAATTAAAATATTGAAAGAGCATAATTTTTTTAATTTAATCAATACATTACCAATACAAATGTAATTTATTTATAGACTTGATGGATTTCCTGCCTCTTTTTATCAAGTTTCCCGGAACATTATTAAAGCTTATCTGTTTAGTTGTGCTGAGGATTTCTTTAATGGTAAGGATGTTCCTTGAGGTATGACCTCGACCTCCATTGTGCTCATCCCTAAATCCCTTCAAGCTATCAATTGGAAAGACTATAGGCCTATCAATTTATGTAATGTGAGTTATAAAATAATGTCTAAGATATGTACTACGAGACTCAACACACTACTTCTCACTACCATTTCACAAGATCAAACTCGCTTCACGACTGGAAGATCTATAGTTGACAATGTGTTGCTTGCTTAAGAACTTTTGTATCAGATATCTCATAAAGTGAGAGGTCAAAATGTTATTTTGATGCTCAACATGATGAAAGCTTATGATAGAGTCAACTAGGATGCCTTATTTACTGTCGTTTAGAAATTTGGTTTTGACCACTCTTGAGTGTCTGAGATGAACAAATTGATATCTAACTGCTAGTACTCTATTTTAATCAATGGAAGTATTTGTGGTTTCTTTTGCTCAACAATAGGCATTCGTCAAGGAGATCCCTCCCTTTTCATTATTTTGGCTGAGTTGCTCTCAAGAGGCTTAGACCATCTCTTCAATCTCAATCCAGAACTTTATTATGAGTATGGAGGTAGGATTCATGTATCTCATTTTGCCTTTGCTAAGGACTCTATAATCTTCACTAATGGATGCAAAAATTCTCTTTAAAAAGTCATGGGATTTTTCTCTTAGTACTATTATGCTACTTGTACGAAGATTAATGAAGCTAAAAGCTCTTTCACTGCTGCTCTACCACAACATCAGAATATCATTGGTCAATGTACTGGCTTCTCCTGCCAACCTTTTCCCTTTTTATACTTTGGGTTCCCATTGCATAAAGGTCACAAGAAAATTTTTCTCTTTGATGCCCCCTTTATAGCAAAATTAAAAATAGAATGCTAGGATGGGGACACAAGTTACTTTCTATGGCTGGAAGATCTACTTTGACAAAGCACATCTTGGCTTCAATGGCTTTACATTTATTCCAGGTGCTTGATCTTCCTAAAACTCTTGTTGCAAGACTATATCGATTGTTCAATGCATATTGATGCGGTGATGCGAAATCTTAAAAATACCTTCATTGGGCGAAATTGGAAGATCTTTGCTATCCCTATATTAGGTATTGACTGTGTGAATTTGCATGACAAAAGCATTAGTTTTGACTGCAAGCTATGGTGGAACTTTAGGAAAGGTCATTCATTATGGAGTCTTGTTATGGCTGATTTACATTGTCAATCTCATTGTAGACATTGAATTTTTTAAATAAAATAAATTATTTTGAACTGGTTGATTATAAGTTATTAGCCCATTCATCCATTGAAAATGTCTATTGTCTATTTAAGGCCCAATTTTTCAATCCAAAGGGTCAATGTCTGTCCTACTATTCCTAACTTTTTTTACTTGGTTAAATATAATTAAAATGTTATATTTATCATTTAAATAGAGTTGGATAATTAATAGGCGTTAAAAGAATTCATTCAAACAAATACATTGTATAAGTGTGGAAGGTTATAAGGCTATCCAACTTTGCCTAAATATATATCCCACTAATCCCATTGTAGAAGACCCTAAGAACGGTCAAGAAGAGGAGAGTTATAGAAAGTTCAGAACCAAATTCAAGGAAGAAGAAAGGAGAAGAAGAGAATAAACACTCTTAAGTTCTCCAAAGCCAAGTTGAAGTGAAGAAGAAGAGACTGAAATCTATCTATTACTATATAATTCCAGAGGTGATTTTCCCACCTAAAGCTCTTCTTCACACATCTCAATGTCCTCTTCACGCATTTAGTTTTTTTTCCTTTTCCTTTTATGGGGCTAACGTTTGAAATAAATATAGCCGTGTAGGAATTTTATACAAAAAGCAATTGGGCGCCTTTGGTTGCAACACTACTTAAAGGTAGTGCTGCACTCGTGGCAAGGATTGAAATCCCTTGCCACACGCAATTATTTCTCTTTTTATTTAATGACCACATGATTGCATTTATAACAGCTGTGTAGCATATTTGACCAAGAAGGCCAATGGGCCTATTGGTTACGGGTGCAGCGCTACGCCCATGCGCATTAATTTTTTTTTGTTTTTCCTTTTTTTGTGTATTTCTTTTTTTTTTCTTTATCTTTTCCTGTCTTTTTAAGTGGAGAAGAATCCCACAACGAAAATTTATAAAATGATGTGGGATTTCTCATCTATAAAAGGAGGTTAGGTTCCTTGATGCGGGAATGATTTGGGCCTGAGCAATTGGGCTCGTATATGCAAGTACTAAAATGTTTTTCAAAAATATTTCAATATTATTTTATTTCTTCATTTCTTTTCCTTCTTTTTTTGCCCATCCTTTCTAAGAGGGATGATTTTGACCTTAACACGAATATATATATATATATATATATATATATATATAAGTATTAAAAAGTTTTGTAAAAATATTTCAATATTATTTTATTTTCATTTATCTTTTTATTTTTCTTTTTGTTCATTTATGGGTTTCTTAAAAAAATTTCGTATTTCTTGTTTTTTCGTTTCCTTTTTTGGTCCTTTCTTTCTTTCTAAGTGGGAGAAGAATCCCCCACATCAAAACTTAATGAAATGACGATGTATTTCTCATCTATAAAAGGAGGTTGAGTTCCTTTATGCGGGAATGATTCGGGCATTAGCAATCGATTCTATATACGCAAGTATTAATGTAACGCCCCGAATTCTAAGAACCCACAAAGTTAGTTCATTCTCTAAAATATTTCATAATTTTTATAAATGATAATACTAATATTAATAAATGCGAAAAGTGATTTAAATTAACAAATGTGATAGAATGTTTTACAACTGTTTGAAAGCATTCATCTCAAAACATCCAATTTAAAGTACTAACAAGTTCAAAACATTCAAAATACATATTTCAACAGTTTAGAAGTACTCAGAATAGTAACGGAAATAGAATTATTTTATTTAGTAACCCTAAATAGCTCCCATACCTCATCGCGCCTCCTACTCCTTAATCTGTAATTTGTTCATTTGATAGAGAAAACGTGAGTATTATAAGTACTCAGTAAACCCTACGCACAACAATCAATATATATTACAAATTAAATGCACATAATCATCATTCATCATAAAAATACGAACAAGTATGTAGTACATGTTCGTTCATCATCCCTCTTAATCGTGCACCTCATCATAGTGCTAATAAACACGCCGTAAGTAGGCTTGAAGCCTATCGTCATAGTGCCAAGGAAGCATGTCATAAGTAGGCTTGAAGCCTATCATCATATAACATTTACATGCAAGTATTTATAACAAATATCAATTGTAAATGCGCACATTTGAAAAATACTTTTTAGAAAAGGAGTCTACCACAAACCTTTCCTCAAGATTGGAGCTTAATATGCGGTGAGAATCGGTCCTCTAGGCTGCCCGTACGCCTCGTCTAGTCAATAAAGAGTTTAATTTATGTTAATAAACTTAAATATTAAGTAGTTATAGCTAGTATTGAACTTATGGATCAAAATTGAAAGATTATAAAAGTTTGTGAGTCGATTTGAAACAACTGAATAGTTTGAGGACCTAATATGCAATAAAATTGTACCAAAAATACTTTGGAATAAATTATAAGATTTTTAAAATATGGAGGACTTCGGTGCAAATGAAGTTTGGGGTTAACTTAAATAATGAAAGAAAATTGAAGGATTTAAATTGAAACAAAAGTTTAGGGGTCAAACTGCAAGAATTGAAAGTTAAGGATGTAGGATTAAATAAACTTTAAGGGCTTACTTGAATAAATGAAATAAATTGGAGGGTTTAATTTGAAAATATAGTTTAGGGGTTAAATTATAGAAATTAAAAGTTGAGCACTTATGATTTAAATAAACTATAGGGACTAACTTGAAGGAAATCAAAAGGCTCGAGGACTAAATTGCAAATTTCCTAATTGGATAAAGAAAATTGGGATTAAAAATCCCCATTCACAACCCCTGAGGGTAACTTCTGATGGAGATGGTGGTGATGCCGGCGGCAAAGCCGATGTCGGCCACCAGCGAGGGTGGCTGTGGATGTGGTGGTGTTAATTTGAAGATATTGGAGAAGTTTTGTGGAGAAATTGGTGGTTGAAGTTCAAGACCAGAATTGGGGATTTTCTAGTTTTAGATCCTCTTTTCTTCCTCTTTCTTCTTCTACTTAGCTTCTTCATGGTGCTAATGAGGTGGTGGAATAGAAATTTTAAAGGTTGGATTGTGTTTGAGTGGGATGTATGTATGTGTATGCTTGTGCATGCAAGATGTATATAGGAGTGTGTGCATGTTTTCTGTGTTGCCGTGCGTGTATATCGTTGTGGAAATGGCGCTGGAGATGGTGGAAGTGGTGGTGGTGCTTGGTGGTTGTAGTGGACATGGTGGTGGTGATGGTGGTTGGAGGTGGGGATGAAGGTTGTGTGGCCTATGTATGCATGTGTGTTTGTGGGTTGTTGATGGTTACTGTTAAAAAAAAAAAAACACCATCTACTATGTGTAATGAAAATCCTATGATGCTTGTGAGATGGAAAGATAGAAATTACTTGAATAGTATAGTGAAAAAATAAAATTTATTAAGAACTTTTATGTGTGATTGAATGTCATGACAAGATAATGGAAATTAAGATTTGAAATGAAAGGCTAAGGAAATTAGCTATAGAAGGCTTGTTTGATTTGTTCTTGCTTGATGTTAAATTAAAATGGATGGAAATGAATGAAGGTGAATATGGTGAGATTGAAGAGGGTGGAGTTTGGACTGAGGTTTGAAACAATCCCAACTACAAGAGTCTAAAGGAAACATTCGGGTAAAGAACTTAGTTATGGTATTCTTTATGGGCAAAAAACACAAATGGGTCTTAAATGGGCTTCTAATTGGATTAGATTGCCTCCATACTGAAATTGGCCTATAAATTGCGCTTTAAATGAATAAAATAAAATCTTTGGGGACTAAAATGAAAACATTTGAAAGTTTCATCCTCAAATGTAAATTTGAAAAACAAATAAAATTTTTTATAAATTATTTTCTTACAATAATTAGATAATAAATAATATTTTAGTTAAATATTTTAATTAGACGAGTGCACGCTATTAAATCCTTCAGGTAAAGTTGTAGCGACGTGTTAGGAAAATTTTATTTAATTAAATATTTTTATTTAATAAAATTCACGGTCACTACAATTAAAAAGCTTTTTGAAAATTTTTTAATTTTATTTTATGTATTATTATTATTATTATTATTATTATTATTATTATTATTATCTTTTTACCATTTTCTTTCTTAGTGGAGGAAGAGTCCCCACATCGAAAGTTGATGAAATAAGTAGAAATTTTCTCATCCATAAACGGATAATAAAAAATTATCATATTATTATTACAACATTAAAATTACGGCCTGTGAAAATGTTCTTAAACAATATTTTATCTTCACATTTAAGTTATAATATCAAAATTTAATTATTGATCGATTTCATTGGAGAATTACAAACTTGCTTCTTTTTAAAAATGTTTTTTTGCTTCTCGAAAATTAAATTATTATTTATATTCTATTTATTTAAAAAATAATATATTTTATACATTTATGAGAACATGCTCTTCTTTACTAATAATAACTAAATTTATTTTTGGTTTTTTTCAATATTTGTCGTTTTTCTTGGGTTTTTTTTAGTTCTTACTTTCTAAGTGGGAGAAGAGCCACACATTGAAATGAAATGAGGAGATATTTTCTCATCTATAAGAGGAGGTTGGGTGCCTTTATATGACAATGATTTTGATCTTAGCAATCGGGCTTATATATACAAGTATTAAAAAAATTGATAATATTTCGATATTATTTTATTTTTACTTTTTTCCTTCTTTTTTTTTCCCTTTCTTTAAGCTATTTTTTATTAACGGTTTTTAAGTGGTCCATTAAGTGGGATATGAATCCCACATCAAAACTCGATAAATAAAATGGAAGATTTTGGCCCATAAAAGATGGCGGTTTGTTTGCTCAGATTGAAATTAAATAGCAAGTAAGATTTAGAATTGGATTGCTGGACTAAAATTGAACTTTAAATAGGACTTGAAGTTAAGATTGGGCTCTAATGAACAAAAATTAAGATTTTGGGATTACATTGAAAAAATTTGGAAGTTTGGTCCTCACATGTAAATTTGAAAGAAAAATAAATGCATAAATTTTATAAATCATTTTCAATGAATACGTAAATAATAAATAATTAATAATTTGATTAGACAAGCGCACGATATTAAATTCTATGGGTGAATTTGGAGCGAAACATTTAAGAAATTTAATTTAAATAAATATTTAATTTAAGAAAATTCGTGCTCACTACAAGAGTAGTTGTGGGTTGGGAATGCACGTGTGTGTGTGTGTGTGTTTGTGTGTTGTGCGGAGTTGCTACTAGTCATTGCATTGTTGTGGTGATGATGGTGGCGCGGTGGTGTGGTGGAGTCGTTGCTACTGTGTGTTGCTGTTTGTGTGAGTAGCAGTGAGAAGTTGTAACTACTAGTTAAAGCTTCCATTTACTATTGTAGAAACAATTAAAATAAAGTGAAGAATGTATGTTATATAAGTGAATAAAAGGAAATGAAATTTACCTATTAGTCACTAGTTGATGTAGATGCTTGTGTTGTGAAGATACTAGAACAAAGGAATTGGGCTTGAGATTAAGATGTAGAGAATGTTAAGAAACTACCTATTGAAAACTTGTTAGAATAGAGAGTATAGAGGAGAAAAGTGAAGAATTTACTTATTGAAGTTGACTTGATTGCTTCTTGTGAGTTTTGTATGGGGAATGAAATGAAGATGAGGAACAAACCACTATAGATTGTCTTGATAGAGTTGGTGGAGGATGGAATAGAAGATGAAGCTTGTGCTATCTTGACTTACGGCTTAAGGAGGGTAGGTATAGGCTTAAATAAAGTATTTAAAGGGTACGAATTAGGATAAGAAAGCTATGGTGAAACTTTCTTAATGGATAAGAAATGAAAATGGACTTTAAATTGGCTTATAACTGGATTGGACTGCAAATTGGGCTAAAATTTGAAATTGGTTAAAAATAAATTGTGTTTGAATAATTTCAGTTGTAAGGAATTGGGTTACAACTTAGACTAAAATACATTTAAGTTAAATAACAATTTATTTTGGGCTAATTGAAAACCCCTTAAATTGACCAGCCGAGAAATTTAAGACCTTTGAAATTAAATTAAATGGAAAAACAAGAATTAAAAATAATTAGGACTTAGATACTAAGGATCGAAATAAAGTTGAATGGGGTCCAAATTGAAAATTACTGAAAGTTAGGGATTTAGTAGAAAGATCAATTATTGGGATTTAATGACATAGTAACTAAAGTTAAAGTCCAACGATTAAAATTAAATAGGAAGTAAGTTTTAGAATTGGATTGTTGGACTAAAATTGAACTTTAAATTGGACTTGAAGTCAAAATTGGCTTCTAATGAATAAAAACTAAGATTTTGGGGATTATATTGAACAAATTTGGAGGTTTGGTCCTCACATGTAAATTTGAAATAAAAAAATAAATTTTATAAATCATTTTCAATCAATCAGTAAATAATAAATAATTTATAATTTGACTAGACGAGCGTACGTTGTTAAATTCTTTAGGTGAAGTTGTAGCGACACATTTAAGAAATTTAATTTAAATAAATATTTTATTTAAGAAAATTCATGGTCACTACAAGAGTAGTCGTGGGTTGGGAATGTAGGGGGGTGTGTGTGTGTTCGCGTGTTGTCTTTGAGTTGTTGCTGCTCATTGCGTTGCTGTGGGGATAGCGGTGGCGCGGTGGTGTAGTGGAGCTATTGCTACTGTGTGTTAATGTTTGTGTGAGTAGCTGTGAGAAGGTGTAGCTACTGGTTAAAACTTCCACTTACTATTGCAGAAACAACTAAAATCAAGTGAAGAATATATGTTATATAAGTGAATGAAAGGAAATGAAATTTACCTATTAGTCACTACTTGATGTAGATGCTTGTGTTGTGAAGATACTAGAACAAAAGAATTGAACTTGTTAGAATAGAGAGTATAGAGGAGAAAAGTGAAGAATTTACTTAGTGAAGTTGACTTGATTGCTTCTTGTGAGTTTTGTATGGGGAATGAAATGAAGATGAGGAAGAAACTACTATAGATTGTCTTGATAGAGTTGGTGGAGGATGGAATAGAAGATGAAGCTTGTGTTATCTTGACTTAGCGCTTAAGGATGGTAGGTATAGGCTTAACTAAAGCATTTAAAAGGGAGGAATTAGGATAAGAAAGCTATGATAAAACTTTCTTAATTTATAAGCAATGAAAATGGAGTTTAAAAGGGCTTGTAATTGGATTGGACTGCAAATTTGGCTAAATTTTGAAATTGTACGAGTCGGACAAATAGTAAAATGGGTTTTTGAGTTCACGTATCGATCTCACGGAGACTTGATTTAACTACCAAAATTATCAATTTATACTTTATTTGAAAGGACGAATCGATGGTTGTTTTAGTTTTTTGATAATTATAAAAACTTAAAAATTAATTGATAAACGAAATAAAATATAAATTATAAGAATTAAATGTTTGCGATATTTAAATTGATCACTGGAGAGATTAAAAGACTTGGAACTCACAATTTCACAAACTTTGATACCTCTAATACACGTAATTGGATCCAATAGTGATTTTATTTTCGTTAACGATCGAATTTACTAGAATAAATATTTGCCTCTCTCGATGATAAACAAATCTATTCTATTAGGCCAATTTATTTATCTTTAAATAAATAAACAAATCTATTCTATTTTCGAAACTTCACCTAAAGATCGCACTAGCCGTAGATGTTTCGATATATATTGCACTTCAATGATCTTCAAGTTCTATCATTGTCTCTTCTTTTAAACCTTCAAAATGGATTGATACTTCTCTCAATTTCGCTTTCAAAGCTCTCTGATATTTTTTGTAAGTTTAACTCTCGTATCTCTCTTCTCTCCAAAACTGTCTTCCTAGCTTAATTCTCAGGACTCTCCTCTGTCAAACTTTTCGCATTCTCTATATATTCCTCGTTCAAATCCTGCAATTCAAGTCAAAAGGTAGTGTAATGATTTTGTCTCCCTTCTTTTCTCTTTTCTCTTAATGATTTTCCATCATTATGTCTCCACTTCTCTTATTTTATTTCTTCTTTTGGATCGAAAACATGGCAAGAGATGCCATTACAAGGGAAAATTATGCGCAATTGCGAAGAGGTCCCTCATCTTCAAGAAGTTCTACACTTGGTCCTTTCTACCCTTTTTTGCTTCTTTGTTACTCCTAATACGAAAAAATAAACAAACACAAGTAAAAATATACTTTAAAACAAAAAAATATACTATAAACATATTAGAAATTGGAAATTAAAACATTTAAGGTACAACTTATCAGTTAAAAATGAATTTGGTTTGAATAATTTAAGTTGTAAGGAATTGGGCTGCAACTTAGACTAAAATACATTTGAGTTAAATAACAATTTATTTTGGGCTAATTGCAAACACTTTAAATTTAAGAGTCGAGAAATTGAACGAGAATTGAAAATAATTAGGATTTAGATACTAAACATCGACATAAAATTGAATGTGGTCCAAATTGCAAATTATTGAAAGTTAGGGATTTAGTAGAAAGATCAATTCTTTGGATTTGATGACATAGTAGCTAAAGTTAAAGCCCAAGGATTAAAATTAAATAGGAAGTAAGTTTTAGAATTGGATTGTTGGACTAAAATTGAACTTTAAATTGGACTTGAAGTTAAGATTGAGCTCTAATGAATAAAAACTAAGATTTTGGGGATTACATCGAACAAATTTGAAAGTTTGGTCCTCACATGTAAATTTGAAAGAAAAATAAATAAATAAGTTTTATAAATCATTTTAAATGACTAAGCAAATAAAAAATAATTTATAATTTGACTAGACAAGCGTACGCTACTAAATTCTTTAGGTGAAATTGTAGGAACACATTTAAGAAATTTAATTTAATTTAATTTCTTCAACCATAAATTTCAAGTCCTTTTTTCTCTAATCGGCATATCTCTTTTGTCTATCTTGTGCAGCCTTGATCTGTACCCTGATCTTCTCTATAGCCTTAACAGTTCTCTCTACCATTTTTGGTGCGAGTATCTTCCTCTCTACCACTACATCCTAGTAAACTGGTGATCGACACTCTCGACCATACAATGCTCATAAAGTGCCATCCTTATTATAGCATGCAAGCTATTGTTGTAAGCAAACTCTACCAGTGGTAAACCAGTTTCCCAACTTCCAGCTAGCTCGAAGACGCACGCCTTCTTCATATCTCTAATATCTGAATTGTATGCTCAAATTTCCCATCTGTATGGGGGTGATTACAGTACTGAATTTAAGCTTAGTGCCCATAGTAATCTATAAGCTCTCCCAAAATTTCGAGGTAAACCGTAGATCTTGATTTGAAAAAATGGATACAAGTACCCCATGAACTCAAACAATCTCTCTAACATACAACTGCAACTAGTCCACACTGAGAGTAATCCAAACTGGTAGCAAGTGTGCAGATTTTGTAAGTCGGTCCACAATGACCCATATAGCACCATGCCCTCTCGGTGATCTCGGTAGGCCCATCACGAAATCCATGGCAATCTTCTCCCACTTTGACTCTGGTATCTCTATAGGATTAAACAATCCCAAAGATCTTTGATGTCTGGCTTTAATTTGTTTACAAACTAAGCATCTAGCAGCAAATCTTGCAATACAACCTTTCATATTCCTCAACAAAAAAAATATCCCGTAGGTCATGGTGCATCTTCATCCTACCAGGATGAGCTACATAAGGCGTTGAGAGTGAGCTTCTGTCATTATCTCATTCCTGATTTGTTCATCTTTCGGCACACAGAGATGCCTTTAAACATAAGTGCTTTATCTGAGGCAATTTAAAAACCTACTCTCTTATGAGACCCAACTTCCTAACTGATCTTCTCAAGAAACTTATCCTCCTCAATCTCTGCAATTCTCGAATGACCTAATCATATTCTCTACCCAATGCAGATAATTGTTCAACACTCTCCCAACTTAGTGCATCTGGACATACTTTCTCAACTGTGAAAAAAGAAATACATTATGCACAAATGAGAGCTTAGGCGGCAAAGCCAAATGATAAGCTACTATCCCAATTTCTTCTAATACCTCAAATGGTCCGACGAACTGTGGTCTCAACTTTCCTTTCTTGCCAAAACGTAAGACACCCTTGATTGGAGACACTTTGAGAAACACTTTCTCTCCAACCTTAAATTTCATGTCCTTTCTTCTTCGATCGGCGTAGCTCTTCTGTCTATCTTATGAAGCCTTGATCCGTACTCTGACATTATCTATAACCTAAACATTTTTCTCTACCATTTTTGGTTCCAACATCTTTCTTTCCGAATTCATCCCAATAGATTGGTGATCAACACCATTGGCCATACAATGCCTCATAAGGTACTATCTCAATTGTAGCCTGGAAACTGTTGTTTTAGGAAAACTCTGCTAGTGGCAAATGAGTTTCCCACCTCCCAGCTAGGTCGAAAAAACATGCCCTTAGCATATCTTCTAATATTTGAATGGTACACTTAGATTGCCCATCTGTTTGGGGGTGATAAGTAGTACTGAAATTAAACTTAGTGACCACAGCCGTTTGTAAACTTTCCCAAAATTTTGAGGTAAACCCCGGATCTCGATCTGAAACAATGGACACAGGTACCCTATGAAGTCGAACAATCTCTCTAACATACAGTTGTGCCAACTAGTTGACACTGAGAGTAATATGAACTAGCATGAGTGTGCAGATGTAACACCCCAATTCAAGGATTCTCGATCTTGGAAGCGTGACCATTTTTTACACATTAAATACGGAAATAAAGTAAATAGAGTTACTTTTTTTTCATTTGTGTCAATCTTTATTTTAAATTAAAATGCGGAAAGGTAAATAAATTTTCGAAAATATCTTTTTATTTTAAATAATATGCTGTAGAAGTTTCGACAGAGTATCCCCTATAAATCAGACTTAACTAACCTATAGGGGAACACCACACTAACACAGCAATCAAATATGCACGTCGACATCACGATATCTAGAACCAATACTCATCATCCATTCATGTAAGCCAAATAGTATTTTAAGGAAATAACCAACATTCAATACCATCGAATAAGTAACAGAACTTCTTTAATATCATATGTAAATATCCCCAAAAGACTAAATCAACATCTAAAAGAATTAAGGAACGAAAGATTAGCAACTAACTAATTTAAACCAATCTCTTATTCGAAAGAATCAAGAGCAATGACACGGCTATTGGGTGAGCTTGCCTCCAAGTGATCTCCTCAATGCATCAATTCTCATCACCTAAAAACATGGGGAAATTGAAGGAGTGAGCTAAAGCTCAGCAAGCAAACTTTTATGCAAGTGATACATGCGAATGAGATGTATTACTTAAAACTTAGACTTATGCGTGCCCATTTACATTGACCTTAACATTTCCTTTTTCAAAACATTTTCTTTCAATTGCAAGCTCACTTTGTGTATCCTCTAGCCAATCAGATGCATTGGGCCATTCTTAGTTGGAACCAGAAATATTCTACTGCTAGGTACCGCAAAGCGGAAAAACTTTCATTTACTTTCACATTCACATTCACTTTCACATTACTTTCACTTTCCTTTCGATCGGTACACCGGTCCACGTGCCCCATTTCCCACTCACCCTTTTCATGGCTTAGAGGTACACCCATTCATTCCAAAACTTGAGATAACTTTCCTTCCAAAAAACTTGCACTTTCCAACGAAATCATTATTCTTTCAAATCATTGAGCAAACGTGCTCATGGATGCAATGGCACAATGTTTATGCATGTTTGATCATTGATTAGAATGTACAGTGATTAAACAACATAAGACAAGCAGTGCTAAGATCATAAATTCAGCTTGAATGTCCAAATGACTCTTATAGCTACGTTACAAATCAGGATCACTCCCACAACTCAAGTTATAGGGATCACAACATATTTTCAACTTCAAACACATAAGCTGATTTTATTTTCAGCTTGGGCAATGGACATTCAAAATTTAGCTTGACTTGGGAAACGGTCCAATAAAATCATGAAATTTATATGGGAGATAGGAGACACACATAGGTTCATAATATTTATAAATTAGCTCATAATAACCACATTTTGTAACGCCCCGAGTTCGAAGAACTCGGAACGCTAGATCTTTCTTTAAAACTAACCATTTCTTTTTTTTTCTTCTAATATTAAATGCGGAAATATAATAAATAATTAAAAGCGGAAATTCTTTTGATATAACAACCATCTAAAGTGTTTTAAAAATTATTGAACACCAAACGTCCAAAACATCCAAAACGAGTTACTAAATAGTTCAAGGGTTTGAAAATGACATAATCCCATACATCGGGTTACCAAAACAACAACGGAAGTAACGTCATTTATTTAATAAGCCTAAATAGAACTCCCATGCCTTGTCACGCCCCCGAACTCCTCAATCTGTAAAAGAATGGAAGGCGTGAGTATTTAAACAATACTCAGTAGGCTCTGCGCAAGTTAATCATCTATACAAGTATATAAGGCAAATAGTCATGTAAACTCTGTAATATCATACCCGAAGGTAACTCTGGGCCCGAAGGCAGCTCTAGGCCCGAAGGCAAGTAATTTGCCCGAAGGCAACTCTGGGCCCGAAGGCAATTCTCTTACCCGAAGGTAACTCTGGGCCCGAAGGCAATTCTTTACCCGAAGGTAACTCTGAGCCCGAAGGCAAGTCTAGAAGGCAAGCATTCACATCAATTACATACATTTGCACACTCATATAGTACAGATAATTAACAATAATTGCGCGATAAGTAAAAATGAGTCTTTTGAGCCTACCTGAAGTATCTCTCGAGTTTTTGAGCCTACTAAGCGGTAAAAATCAGTCCTCTAGCTCTGTTGGTACGCCTCGTCTAGTCAATAACGAGTTTAATTTATGTTAATATTCTTAAAATATAAGTATCTATAAGTAATATAGAAGTTTGTGGACCAAAATAGAAAGAATATAAAACTTTGGGGGTCAATTTGAAAGAATTTAATAGTTTGAGGACCCATTATGCAATAAAAGTGAACTAAAAATATTTTGGGCTCAATTATAGGATTTTTAAAACATGAGGGACTAATATGCAATTAAATTTTGGGGGTTAAAGTAAATATGAAAAAATAAATTGAAGGATGGAATTGCAACTGGTTTCTCGGTCCTCTCCCGACTCTCTTCTCGGCAAGAATGGGAATAACTCCCAAATCAAAGCGTAGGATCACGAAATTCTAATTCCTAGGATAACTAACTCATTGGATAATGTCTTACATTAAAATCACATCTAAACTCCAACTATATGAGCCAAAACAAGTTTTCAACTCTAAGTACAGAAACTGTGGAAAATACCCTGCTATGGCGGTATACGTTTGTCAAATTATTTAAAATAGTAAAAGACATCATAAAATTCTAAAATTTTTACAGAACGTAGAAAACTCGTACATATTCATCGTATAAAAAAATTGTTTCATATAAATCGCGTTTAGGGCATCAAAACTATTTTTAAACGGACAATACCTTGTTCTCGGGTGGAATCTGCCCAGTTTCACAAAAAGTATCATAAAATATCCTAAGAGGCTCCAAATGATGTCAAACCAATTCTAAATGATAGATAACTCATGGGGGATCATTTCCCAATTTGAATCACCTCGAAATTCCATCTATACTAAAAGTTATGGCCTTTCAAAGTTGAGTGCAGAAGCTGGAAAAAAAGTCACAGGTCCAAAATACATTGGTTTTTCTTTCAAGCAATTCATCAAACACTATGGGGGCTTGGTAGATATCAAGTAGTCTTAATCTCATCCCATAACAAGACCTCATGCCCAACTCAAAGTATCAAGTAAATTACTTTCCCCAACCACCAAAGTCTCAATAAATCCATAAAATTTCAATTATTTATCCTCAAACAACCTATATTAGGATAGAAAAAGATAAGAGTAGAGAAAGATTACCTTATTAGAACCAAATAGAGGTCACCACAAGAGAGGAAGAAGGGAGAGAGATGAAGAAGTGATGAGGCTTGAGTTCTAAAATCAACCCTAAACTTATATAAAGAGGACAAATTTAGGGTTACCATTCCAAATGGGCTTTCTTGTTGTGTAAGAATTAAAATTGGACCTTAAACGGACCTATAATTGGGTTTAAAATAGATATTGAGTCATATTGAATAAGAAACTAAACTTTAGGGACTAAAATGAACAATTTCTAAAGTTTGGTCCTCAAATGTAAATTGGAAATAAATAAGTGCTTTATAAATTATTTTCTCAAAATAATTTAATATAATAAGGCATAATATAAAATTCAACTAGACGAGCGTACGCTATTTAATTCTATAGGTGAAGTTGTAGCGACACGTTCGAGATTTTACTTTAATTAAATATTTTGATTTAACAAAATTCGTGGTCACTACACATTTGTTTCACCAAAACATTTTGTTTCTATGGTCAAGAAAACTATTTTCGGGTATACCCTGACCAAGCTCACAAAAACTGTGACAAAAACCTCGATGAGTCCCCAAATGGTGTGAAACCAATTTTAAATGATTCCTAACTCATAGAAGGTCACCGTCCAATTGGAATCCGCCATAAATTCAATTTATACTAAAAACTTTGGCTTTTGCAAAGCTAAGGGCAGAAGCGGTTAAAATTTCTGTTCATGCAGCACACCGCATAAAATGCGTGGAGACATAACATACTTAGAAATTGGCTCATGATAAGGACGTTTGGGTTGCCAAAATATTTTTCCTATAGAACACCAATCTGTTCTCGAGTGCAGTGTGCCCAAGTTCACAAAAAGTGCAATAAAAACTCCTACCGGGACTCGAATGATGCCAAACCAACTCTAAATGATAGATAACGCATACAAGGTTGTTCTCCAATTTGACTCATCAGGGAATTAAATGTATGGTGAAAGTTATGGCATTACAAAAATATGGGCAAAAAGCAGTTAATCAATTCTAATCTTGTAAAACATGGGTAACTTCATTCAAACATTATATCGAACACTTACAATGCATACAAAGATATACTCTAATCTTTACTCTTTTCTTCACTCCAAAGCTATCCAATTTAGGAGATGAAACATAAGAAAAGATCCAAGTTTGTGACATATGCACACAACTTCAATCAAATTTCAAAATGCCCAACTAAAACTTCAATATACATGCATCCATCTTCAAATTTACACACCAATATCTTGTTAATAATTTAACTACTCTCCTATATAATGATACAATGATAGTACCACCACATAACCACTAGTTACAAACCAAAGGACATGGAATTTGCCTTCTTTTTCTCCCTCACGATGGGCTGCCATGCGATGAATGAGGGGAGAGCACAAGAGAGAAGTGAGATACGATACGGAAGGGAGAGACGTACGTGACTAATGAAGGAGGTTTGGGTCATTCTTATTGGGGTTTTATTATGTCAATGCAAATTGGGCTACCTTCCCCTTAATTTCTTAGGTGTCTTTGGTTCCAATAAGACAATTTATTTTGGGCTAATAATAATGGATGAATTATTGGCCTCTTTTTTTTTTTTTTTTTGGAGTTCAAGAATAGGCTCAAATAAATTGGACTCATAATTAAAATATTCAATTCTAGTTTGTTAGTAATTTTCTTTTGTTAAATCTTGGAGAAACACGGAAATGATCTAAATTGCAAATAAATTAAACACAATTGTAACAACATAGTACTTAAACTCAATTTCGTGAAAATCAACGTTCGAATTGGCACATAAAAAAAATCTAAAAATTATGAATGGCACTTTGACCGTGACGATGTCCAAGTCCTTCCACTGCAAAACAAGGTCAACTTCTCAAATATTAAAATTATTTATTACAAACAAATCAGTAAAGTTTCACGTAATTTATTATAAATTTTACTTCATTTAATATTCACACAAAAATTTAAGATGGGCTACAACTCCTTACCGCCTACAAGAAATTTCGTCCTCTAAATTAAACTTACTAAATAGGCGGGGATACTTGGCTCGCATCTCATCCTCACGCTCCCAAGTAGCGACTTCTATTGCGTGATTCCTTCAAAGGACTTTAACCAATGATGCGACCTTCAGCCTTAGTTCTTTTTTTGCCCTTTCTAAGGTCTTAACTGGCAACTCTTCGTGGGTTAAGTCCTGACGAAGATCTGATGACTCATAACTAAGGACGTGAGAGGGATCTGGGATTTAAATCTTTAACATAGACACGTGAAACACATTATGCACCCTCGATAGAGCTGGTGGCAGTGGAACTCAATAAGCTAAGGCGCCTACTTCTTCAAGTATTTCAAAGGGTCCAATGAAACGAGAACTTAGTTTCACTTTCTTCCCAAATCTGATAACCCCTTTCATAGGAGCTATTTTCAAAAAGACCTTGTCACCAATTGCAAATTTCAATGGCTTCCTTCTTCTATCTGCATAGCGCTTCTGTCTACTTTGTCCTATTTTCATTCGTCAGCGAATTTTCTCAACAACCTCGGCGGTGATACGGACCTCGTTGGTCGAGATGCCAACGCAACCCAATCCAGATTGGATTAGACCCCAGAAAAGCCAATCACTGGTGATGATCGGAAACCTGTCGACCTTCTACTCACGAAGTGAGAACAATAGGCTGAAACCTATCACCTTCAACTGTGCGTAGTAGACAACCGGCAGGGGTGAACGCCACAAGAGTTGATCACGCTCTTGATAAGTTCGAAGTGTTCAAACGAACAATAAGAGAATTGAATTCTCTCAACAAGCTCAAAGCTCTCAATTTCATATATCAACTTGGTTGTCTTTACAAAATGGCTTATTTTGCCCATATACAAGTCCAAAATTGAAATAATAATAAAATAATAGAAATATCCGAAAATATCTAAAAATTAACCCTAGGTCGGCTAAAATTACCGCCGTAATTATAGGAGTTACGGCGCAAATCTCGGCACGGCCAGTATGACTCAAAAATGCGTAGTAATAAACTCTCTGCCTCAAAACTGCCAAACTGGATTCTTGCGTTACGGCCGTATGGACAATGGTTACGGCCGTAATTATTGCGTTACGGCCGTATGCTGAGTAAGTACGGCCGTAATGAACTCTCTTTATATTTTGGCCAAAAAGCTGGAAACTAAGGGTACGGCCGTAATTATCAAAGTTATGGCCGTAAACGGCTGATACGGCCGTATGACCCAAATGGTACGGCCGTATTTAACTCTCTGCAAATCTCTGGTCTTCAGCTTCCTAGGTTACGGCCGTATGGCTTTATGTTACGGCCGTAATGGATGAGTTACGGCCGTAAGTAAATGTCTGATTCTGGCCGTAAATTTCGTCTGCATGGCATTCTTGAGTTCCAACGTCCCCGACTCGTAATTGGAGGATTTCTTTTGCTCGGGAACTCCTGTGGACCATTCCAAGGCTGTAGATGACTTGGTAGGGACATGTTGACACACCTCTTCGACCCAGGTCATCAAGGCTCGTCCCATTTTCTTGGCTCGGCTTCGCGTGAGCGGCCCTGGCGGCACGTGGGGTGGTTCGGTCGACATGGAGCTTTCCGGGTTCGTATCATCCCCTCCCTCTTCAGGTTGATTCGTCCACGAATCGGTTCCTGCATCAAACGGAACAAGATCAGAGACGTTAAATGTAGCAGACACATTATACTCACCTGGAAGATCGAGTTTGTAGGCGTTGTTGTTGATTCGTTCAACTACTTGAAAAGGCCCATCGCCTCGTGGTAACAATTTCGATCGGCGTAGTTGAGGGAATCTTTCCTTTCGGAGGTGTAGCCAAACCCAATCTCCCGGCTCAAAGATCACTTCTTTTCGCCCTTTGTTCACCCTGGTCGATACTTGTTGGTTCTTTTTCTCGATCTGCAGTTTTACCTTCTCGTGTATGGACCGAACAAGCTCGGCTTTGTGTTTACCATCCAAGCTAACCCTTTCACTTACAGGTAAAGGAATCAAATCTAACGGGGTTAGCGGATTAAAACCATAAACCACTTCAAAAGGCGAAAAATCAGTTGAAGAATGTTTAGCATGATTATAAGCAAATTCAGCATGTGGTAAACATTCCTCTCACGTCCTAATATTCCGACTAATGATAGCTCGAAGTAATTGTGATAACGTACGGTTTACTACTTCAGTTTGACCGTCAGTTTGGGGATGACTCGTGGTTGAAAACAGCAGTTTGGTACCTAGTTTTCCCCACAAGGTCTTCCAGAAGTAGCTAAGGAATTTGACGTCTCTATCTGACACAATTGTCTTCGGCACTCCATGTAGCCGAATTATCTCTCGAAAGAACAAGTCGGCAATATGACTTGCATCATTGGTTTTGTGACAGGGTATAAAATGAGCCATTTTACTAAACCGATCAACTACCACAAAAATCGAATCTCTCCCATTTCTAGACCTAGGTAACCCCAAGATGAAATCCATAGATATATCTTCCCATGGTGCTTGAGGTATGGGAAGGGGAGTGTAAAATCCTTGAGGTAACACCTTGGATTTGGCCTTTCTACAGATAATGCAATTCATGCAAATTTTCTCTACGTCTCGTTTCATCTTAGGCCAATAGAAATGATCACGTAAGACTTCAAATGTCTTTTCTACACCGAAATGTCCCATGAGGCTTCCTCCATGAGCCTCTCTCACTAACAACTCTTGTATAGAACTAGAAGGAACACAAAGTTTGCTCTCTCGGAATAAGTACCCCTCTAGCCTATAGAACTTCTCAAATCCACTCTTTTCACAAGCCACATAGATACTACTAAAGTCTAGGTCTTTCTCATATAATTCTTTCATTAGTTCAAAACCCAACAATTTAGTATCTAAAGTGGTGAGTAAGGTATACCTACGTGATAAAGCATCTGCAACAATGTTTTCTTTGCCTTGCTTGTACTTGATCACGTAGGGAAATGTCTCAATGAACTCCATCCATTTAGCATGTCGCTTGTTCAACTTGCCTTGGCTTTTGAGATGCCTTAGCGATTGGTGGTCGGTGTGGATCACAAACTCTTTCGGCCAGAGATAGTGTTGCCAATTCTCTAGCGTTCGAACCAATGCATAGAGCTCCTTCTCATATGTAGGATAATTGAGGGCGGCACCACTCAATTTCTCGCTAAAGTATGCAATTGGCCTTCGTTCCTGCATCAACACAGCACCAATACCTATGCCCGATGCATCACATTCAATCTCAAAAGCTTTGTTAAAGTCGGGAAGAGCAAGTACGGGCGAAGAACACAGTTTTTCTTTAATTGTTTGAAAAGCTCGTTCTTGCTCCTTTTCCCATTTAAAACCAACGGTTTTCTTGATTACTTCAGTTAATGGTGCGGCTAGCGTACTAAAGTTAGGCACAAATCGACGATAGAAACTAGCTAAACCATGAAAACTACGAACATTGGCTATGCTAGATGGAGTAGGCCATTCTTTAATTGCCCGAACTTTTTCTTCATCAACTGCTACTCCATTGGCACTCACCACGTAACCAAGAAACACAATTTTCTCAAGGCAAAAGTGACTTTTAGTAGGGTTTGCAAACAATTTTTCTTTCCTTAATGCTTCCAACACAAGCCTAAGGTGTTTCACATGATCATTGAGCCCCCTACTATAAATCAATATGTCATCGAAGTACACCACTACAAATTTACCAATGAAAGCACGTAACACGTGATTCATTAGTCTCATAAATGTACTTGGTGCATTCGTCAAACCAAACGGCATAACTAACCATTCATATAAACCTCGTTTAGTTTTGAAAGCCGCTTTTCCATTCACACCCTCTTTCATTCGATTTGGTGATAACCGATTTTCAAATCAATTTTGCTAAAGATACTAGCACCATAAAGTTCATCAAGCATGTCATCAAGTCTAGGTATAGGGTGGCGATATTTTACCGTGATGTTGTTGACAGCTCGATAGTCAACACACATTCTCCATGATCCATCTTTCTTGGGCACGAGTAAGACCTGCAAGACATGGACTTAGACTTTCCCGGATATATCCTTTGCTAAGCAAATCCTCCACTTGGCGTTGCAACTCCTTTGTTTCCTCGGGGTTGCTACGGTAAGCGGGGCGATTGGGAATCGCGGCTCCGGGAACTAGGTCAATCTGATGCTCAATGCCTCGAATTGGTGGCAACCCGCTTGGCAATTCTTCGGGAAGGATATCATTGAATTCCTGTAAGAGAGAAACAATAGAATTGGGGAGGGATTCAAGGTTAGAATTGAGCACTCGACCACTCTCTTTGTACACTAACAAGATCACTTGTTGGTCCTCCGAAAGAGCCCTCACAATTTCTCTCGGCCGTGCAAAGAAGCACTCTTTCTTCTTTCCCTCATGCTCACTCTTCTCTCCTTTTACTCTCTCATTACTTTTCCCACTCAACTCTCGTCTCTCCTTTTCCTTCTCGTCAGCTTCTTTTTTGAGCTTAACTTGATCCTCATACACTTGTTGTGGTGGCAAAGGAGCAAGTACAATTGGTTTCCCATTGAACTTGAAGCTGTATCTATTCCGATATCCATCATGTGTCACGCGTCTATCAAATTGCCACGGTCGGCCTAGCAATATGTGTGCAGCTTGCGTAGGTACTACATCACATACCACTTCATCTTCATATGTTCCGATCAAGATAGGGATCTTCACTTGCTTGGTAACCCGAACTTCTCCTGTATCGCTAAACCATTGCAATCGATATGGTCTCGGGTGTTTGATCAATGGAAGTCCAACCCTATCAACGAACATATAACTAGCAACATTCGAACAACTCCCCCCGTCAATAATCAAACTACATGGTTTACCTTGCACTACGCACCGAGTGTGAAAGATATTCTCCCGTTGAGAGGTCACTTCATCCACCTTAGCCTTCGTGCTAAGAGCGCGCCGTGTAACTAAAGTCTCAGGGATCGTCATTACATGTTGCTCATCCGAGCCTTCCCTCTCCTCCTCCACAATAGGAGGGACTTCTTCCTCATCCTCCGTTTCAATCTCACCATTGTCCCTAACCACCATTGTGCGGCGATTGGGGCACTCCGAGGCTATGTGACCTCGTCCTTGACATTTGAAACATTGGATATCTCGGTTTCGGGGTGGTGGTGCGCCCATTGGCCTTTTCCCTTTATCCTCCCCCACCGGAGAAGACTTAGGTGGTTCACTCCGCCCTTTCCAAGCCGGCTTTGGAGTTGTAGTCTTGTCACTACTCTATTTTGGTTTCCCAAAGCTACTACTTCCCCCGGCTTGAGGTTTGGTGAAACTCTTCTTCTTCAATTGCATCTCGACCTTGGCGGCTTTATGTACCAATTCTTAAATATCGGCATAATCATGTAATTCAACACGATTGGCAATCTCCCGATTCAATCCACTTAGAAACTGCGCCATAGTAGCCTCTTCTTCTTCACCTATATCGGCCCTGGTCATTAGAGACTCCATCTCTTGATAATACTCCTCCACGCTTTGTCCCCCTTGAGTTAACGTTTGCAGTCTAGTGTACAAACTCCGATAATAATAGGTAGGAACGAACCGCTTCCTCATTATTGTTTTCAAATCATTCCAAGCACTCACCGGGGCTTCCAAATTTCTTCGCCTAGCCGTAGTAGTTTGTTTCCACCAACTAAGAGCATATCCCGTGAATTCTTTCACTAAGAGTGGAACTTTCTTCTCTTCCGGGATTCGATGAAATTGGAATACCAACTCTACCCTACTTTCCCAATCCAAGTAAGCATCCGGGTCGGCTTTACCTTGGAATGAAGGCACTTCAACCTTTACATTTTTCACATCACTCTCTTCTTCACGTGGTCAGCCATTACCTCGACCTCCTCGGCCGCCTCGACCACCTCTACAACCTCTATATATCACCTCATATTCATCCTCATCACCTTCTTCAAACTCCGGCCTACGAACATTCAACCTAGCTACCGATTGCTCAACATCCTCTCGTAACTGTTGACTCAACCGACGCTCCATTGCGGTCATAGAAGCCTGAAGAACTGACTGGATATCATCCAAGGTGGCAGCCCAAGATCCGTGTCCCTCGACTGAACCTGTATCAGACATGGTATGCGAGTGTGTGCAAGACCTGTAGTGTCCTCTCGTGAATATCACTCGTGTATATCACTCAACACTCTCTCACTCAACACTCAATAATGCACTCAAGCTCTTTTGTCCAATCGAACTCAACGAACTTGATCTAGGTAAGATCTACTTGTTAGTTCACCAAAACAATGCCAAAGCAGTTACTTACCCCAAATTACAACTCAAAGGCGCGACTCAATGTAATGTAAATTACGACTCAATGTAAACCCTAGGACGTAAGACAATGTGACTCACCACAAGACGATACAACAACAATCCAACACTAAGTGTCGTCAATGTATTGACTAACACTCGTTCAACGTACCATGGGAGCCATTGCTCGTTTTTTCTTTTTTTTTTTCTCGTTTTTGTATTTTTTTTTTCAATTCTTTTCGGCTCTCTCTCTTGGGGTTTTTTTCACAACATACACTTACAATCACAATACCAAGCAAATACTAGAATAGAAATCGATTCCAAGCACAAATAGCAATTTGCACCTAGAACACCAAGAACACACACTAAAATCCTACAACTTGACACTTGGAAATTCAAAATTCTAATCCGATAACAATCACTAACATAACATTCTAAGACTTAATAACAAAGGAATTATACTATAAAAACATAAAACAAAAGATAGATACCAGATGATTAGAATCTGTGCTCTGATACCAACTGATACGGACCTCGTTGGTCGAGATGCCAACGCAACCCAATCTAGATTGGATTAGACCCCAGAAAAGCCAATCACTGGTGATGATCGGAAACCTGTCGACCTTCTACTCACGAAGTGACAACAATAGGCTGAAACCTATCACCTTCAACTGTGCGAAAGTGCATAACCGGCAGGTGAACGCCACAAGAGTTGATCACGCTCTTGATAAGTTCGAAGTGTTCAAACGAACAATAAGAGAATTGAATTCTCTCAACAAGCTCAAAGCTCTCAATTTCATATATCAACTTGGTTGTCTTTACAAAATGGCTTATTTTGCCCATATACAAGTCCAAAATTGAAATAATAATAAAATAATGGAAATATCCGAAAATATCTAAAAATTAACCCTAGGTCGGCTAAAATTACGGCCGTAATTATAGGAGTTACGGCCGTAAATCCTCGGGTACGGCCGTATGACTCAAAAGTACGGCCGTAATAAACTCTCTGCCTCAAAACTGCCAAACTGGATTCTTGCGTTACGGCCGTATGGACAACGGTTACGGCCGTAATTATTGCGTTACGGCCGTATGCTGAGTAAGTACGGCCGTAATGAACTCTCTTTATATTTTGGCCCAAAAGCTGGAAACTGAGGGTATGGCCGTAATTATCAAAGTTACGGCCGTAAACGGCTGATACGGCCGTATGGCCCAAATGGTACGGCCGTATTTAACTCTCTGTAAATCTCTGGTCTTCAGCTTCCTAGGTTACGGCCGTAATGGATGAGTTACGGCCATAAGTAATACGGTTACGGCCGTAAATTTCGTCTGCATGGCATTCTTGAGTTCCAACGCCCCGACTCGTAATTGGAGGATTTCTTTTGGCTCGGGAACTCTTGTGGACCATTCCAAGGCTGTAGATGACTTGGTAGGGACATGTTGACACACCTCTTCGACCCAGGTCATCAAGGCTCGTCCCATTTTCTTGGCTCGGCTTCGCGTGAGCGGCCCGGGCGGCACGTGGGGTGGTTGGTCGACATGGAGCTTTCCGGGTTCGTATCAAGCGGTCTGCTGTACCAACTTTGGACCTGTTGGCTTTCTTTCTCCAACCTCATCCCAATGCCTTGGGTGATCGCATTTCCTCCCTTATAACGCCTCATATGGTACTATACCAATTGTAGCTTGGTAGTTATTATTGTAAGAGAACTCAACCAAAGGAAAGAATTCGTCCCAAGTGCTCCGAAAGTCAAATATACAAGCCCTCAACATATCTTCCAGGATATGAATTGTCCTCTCTGACTGATCGTCTGTTTGCAGATGAAAAGTTGTACTAAAGCGCAACTGAGTACCCAGAGCCTCATGTGAACGTTCCCAAAAAGAAGAAGTAAACTTTGGATCACGATCCGACACAATGGACAGCAAGACTCCATGAAGTTTAACAATCTCTGCCACATACAACTGTGCATACTTCCATGTTATAAGCAGTCTTCACTGGCAAGAAATGTGCTGACTTAGCAAGGCGATCAACAATCACCTATATAGAATTATAACCCTTCTTCGTCTCAGGAAAACCAACAACAAAATCCATGCCTACTCGTTCCCACTTCCACTCCGGCGCCATCAAGGGTTGTAATACACCGGAGAGCACGTGATGCTCAGCCTTAACTTGTTGACAAGTAAGGAAGTGCTCAAAATAAGTTGCCACATCTCGTTTCATGCCATTCCACCAAAAGTTTTTTTCTCATGTCTCGAGCCATCTTGGTACTACCAGGGTGGACTGAATAAGGTGTGCTATGAGCTTCCCTCATAATCTCCTGCTTCAATTTCTCATTGTCAGGAACTACTAGGCTATTGCCACGGCGAAGAGCACCATAAGTGGTGCTGACATAATCAATACATTTTCCTTCTGTCAATTCCGTTTGAATTTTCATCAGTTTGGGGTCCTCACACTGTAAACCTTTGATTCTCTCAAGAAATGTGGGTTGCAAGGTCATATTGGCAAGATAGCCTGCCTGCCTCGATCGGTAATCTCTAACCCAAACCTCTAGATCTCTTTTACTACGGTTTTTGAACATCCTGCAAAGTAGCTATCGCACCGTCACTCTTCCTTCTAAGTGCGTGTGTGACCGCATTAGCCTTACCCAGATGGTAATTAATAATGCAATGATAATCCTTCAAAAGTTCCAACCACCTACGTTGTCTCATGTTCAACTCCTTCTGCGTGAAGAAGTATTTGAGACTTTTATGATTAGTGTAGATCTCGCATCTTACTCCGTAGAGATAGTGCCTCCATATCTTTAGTGTGAAGACAACTGCTGCTAACTCAAGATCGTGGGTCGGATAGTTTTTCTCATACTCTTTCAGTTTCCTTGAAGCGTAGGCAATCACTTTACCTTGTTGCATAAGAACACATCCGAGTCCACTTTTGGAAGCATCACTGTAAATGACAAATCCCTCGTTACCTTGTGCAATAGATAAGACAGGTGCAGTCGTCAACCGTTTCTTCAACTCCTCAAAACTCCGTTTGCATTCCGCACTCCACTGAAATTTCATATTGTTCCTGGTCAACGGAGTTAAGGGAGAGGCAATTTTAGATAAACCCTCAACGAACCTTAGATAATACCGAGCTAACGCAAGGAAAATACGAACTTCACCAGCATTTGCTGGTGTTGGCCAGTTTCAAACTGCCTCAACCTTACTCGGGTCAACTGCCACACCTTCCTTTGATAGAACGTGTCCCAATAATGGCACCCTATCCAACCAAAACTCGCACTTTTTAAACTTAGCGAATAGTTTCTTTTCTCTAAGTTTCTGAAGCACCAACCGTAGATGACTTTCATATTCTTCCTTTAAGTACTCCTTAAAGACCCGATTCATCAAGTCCATGAAAGCAGCAAGGGCGTTGGTCAAACCAAAAGGCATCACCAAGAATTCGTGATACCCATATCGAGTGTGGAAGGCAGTTTTTGGAATGCCATCTTCTCTAATCCTTAATTGATGGTAACCCGATTGGTGGTCAATCTTGGACAAGTGTCCGGGGCCCTGAAGCTAGTCAAATAGATCTTCAATTCTTGGCAATGGATATTTGTTCTTTATTGTCACTTTGTTCAACTCTCTATAAACGATACAAAGTCTTATAGAACCATCATTCTTCTTAACAAATAATATAGGAGCACCCCACGGTGAGAAAACTGGGACGAATAAAACCCTTATCCAAGAGGTCCTGTAGTTTGTTCCTTTAGCTCCTTCAGTTCAGCAGGAGCCATACGATACGATGCTTTGGACACAGGGGTTGTCCCAGGCACCAAATCAGTGGCAAAATCAATCTCGGTTTTTGGTGGTATGCCTTGAAGGTCATCTGGAAAGACATCCTGAAATCTCAAACAACCGGAATTTATTCAATAGTGAGTTCTGTCCTAGGTACTTGAGTCACTATAGCTAAGTAAGCTGTACAACCTTTATTCAACATTTGGTGAGCTATCATTGCAGAGATTATCAGAATTCCAACAAACAAAAACGAGGTTCATTTGGTGGCTCAAACACTACCCTCTTCGCGTGGCAGTCAATAGTGGAATGTCGTGATAGCCTATCCATCCCCAAAATTACATCAAAGTCAGTAATCTCCAGTACTATGAGATTCGCCAACCACTCCTTTTTACTCACCTTGACGGGGCAATCTCGCAATGCATAACTTGAGTTCAATATTTCGCCGGAGGGTGTTGACACACAGGGCAGGATATCTAGCTGTGGAGTTGGTTGAGTCAATTTCTCAGCAAAGGTAGGGATAACAAATGATTGAGTAGCCCCAGAGTCGAATAAAGCAGTTGCAAGTGTGTCACAAACATGTATAGTGCCTATATGATTAGACGTAAAAGATATACATGTAATTACATTGTATGAATCGACAAAGTACTTAATTCTAAATTACATTTACTTGACACCACAAACGGTGACTGCTCAGCATCCATCTTGGACATGGCATAAACTTGAGCTGGAGTAGCCTTCTTTTGGTCCTTGCAATCCTTGGCCTGGTGTCCTATCCTTCCACAGTTAAAGCATCCGGCATTACAATTATTAGCAAAGTGACCCGGCTTCCCACATTTGTAACATACATCTTTGCCTTGCAGGCATTCACCAAGGTGTTCCTTGCCACATTTTGGGCATGTCCTCTTTTGTTGATTATTAAATTAGGAGCTTTGCTGCTTCCCTTGATCGTTGCTTCTCTTTTGCCCTTGATTGCTCCAGCTCTTAGAGTTCCCAACCTTATACTTCTAAGCATTAGGTTGGAACTTTGCTTCTTCTCTTCCCACAGGATGTGCCCTTTCTACTAGGAGGGCTTTTTTGACCACCTCTCAGGAAGTTGAGAGCTCAAAAGGAATCACTAATTGTTTGATATACGACTTAAGCCCTTCTTCAAAATGTCTTGCCCTCCTATATTCTTTTGCGACCAAGTCGGGAGCAAACTTAGCCAATCTGGTGAATTCAGCCTCATACTCAATAACAGATTGGCTCCCTTGTTCTAGCTTCACAAACTCCCATTCCTTCTGTTGGCGAACGCTCTTGGGGAAATACTTATCATTAAAAGCCTCCTTAAACATATTCCGTGTAAAAGGGTTAGTGTCATTCTCATGTTGGCGCTTAACCATCAGCCACCAGTCATATGCATTACCCTGGAGCATGTAAGCGGCAAAGTCGACCTTTTCCTGATCAGTATAGCTCAATGCAGTGAAGGCTTTCTGAAGTTCAGTCAGCCATTTCTTAACTTCCAGAGGGTCTGTAGTGCCTACAAAAGATGGGGAGACAACTTCTTAAATTCTAAAATTCTTCCTTTTCCCTATGCCTCCTGTCTCCTAAGCTGGTTGGCTTGCCCGAAGGTAGCTAATGCTTGCATAAAGTCCTCCATAGTCATCGGAGTACCTTGAGGAATGTTGTCGTTATCTGTCCCCTCATTACAGGCCTGCGACGTCTTTTCTAAATCTTGGGGACGGTTAACATCGGGAGCTTGTGAACGGTGCGGGCCATTATTGAATAAACAAATAACTGCCATGAGACACTTTCTACATCGAAAAGATAACAAGCCATTGCCTCCAACTATTGACCATTATAGATCATTTAAATATTCAATAATCTCAACATAGAACTTGACCTTACCAAATGATCGAGGAAGATTCACCTGCGGTTTAGCGCAGTACTTGTATACCCTTCAAAATAATTTAAGTTCCCTTTTGTGGTTTTTTTTTTACTCTACAAAATCGCCTTTAAAAACTCTTAGCTCTGATACCATAATTGTAACACCCCAAGTCAAGGATTCTCGATCTCGGACGCGTCATCATTTCTTACACATTAAATGCCGAAATAAAGTAAAGAGACGTACTTTTTTTTCTTTAATTTGTGTCAACCTTTATTTTAAATTAAAATGCGGAAAGGTAAATAAATTTTCGAAAATATCTTTTTATTTTAAATAAACTGCTTAGAAGTTTCAGCCGAGTAACCCCTGATAAATCGGACTTAACCAACCTGTAGGGGAACTCCACACTAACAAAGCAATCAAAATATGCACATCCACATCACGATATCTAGAACCAATACTCATCATCTATTTATGTAAGCCAAATAGTATTTTAAGGAAATAAGCAACCTTCAATACCATCGAATAAGTAACATAACTTCTTTAATATCATACGTAAATATCCCCAAAAGACTAAATAAACATCTAAAAGAATGAAGCAGCGAAATAATAGCAACTAAGTAATTTAAACCAATCTCTTATTTGAAAGAATCAAGAGCACTGACACGGGTATTGGGTGAGCTTGCCTCCAAGCGATCTCCTCAATGCATCAATTCTCATCACCTGAAAACATGGGGAAATTGAAGGAGTGAACTAAAGCCCAGCAAGTAAACTTTTATGCAAGTAATGCATGCGAATGAGACGTATTACTTAAAACTTAGACTTATGCGTGCCCATTTACATTGACCTTTCCATTTCCTTTTTCAAAACATTTTCTTTCAATTGCGAGCTCACTTGGTGCATCCTCTAGCCAATCAGATGCAGTGGGCCATTTTTAGTTGGAACCAGAAATATTCTACCGCTAGGTAACGAAAAGCGGTAAAACATTCACTTACTTTTACTTTCACGTTCACTTTCACTTTCACGTTACTTTTACTTTCCTTTCAGTCGGTACACCAGTCCCCCATGCCCATTTCCCACTCACCCCTTTCATGGCTTAGAGGTACACCCATTCATTCCAAAACTTGAGATAATTTTCCTTCGAAAAAACTTGCACTTTCCACCCAAATCATTATTCTTTCAAATCATTGAGCAAACGTGCTCATGGATGCAATGTCACAATGTTTATTCATGTTTGATCATTGCTTAGAATGTACAGTGATTATACAACATAAGACAAGCAGTGCTAAGATCATACCTCATTGAAAATGGCCATAAATGCACTTACTTACCTTAACAAATTCATCTTACACATAATTAAGTAAAGTTTACTTGCCTGGGGTCCTTAGCTTTCTTTCTTGTAAAAGTTTGCGAGTGGAGGAGCCTTGGTTGTCATGGTGTCAACGCGCCAAAAACCCTAGTTCATTGCACAAGTATAGAGAAAACACTTAAAATTAGGATCCTACACCCATTCTACCAATTACTCACGTTCTCAAACGTCTACCTTCACAACAACGAGCATAACCTCAAGCATAGAGCAGAAAACCATATAAATTCAACTTGAATGTACAAATGACTCTTATAGCTACCTTACAAATCAGGATCACTCCCTCAACTCAAGTTATAGGGATCACAACACATTTTCAACTTCAAACACATAAGCTGAATGTATTTTCAATTTGGGCAATGGACTTTCAAAAATTGGCTTGACTTGGGAAACGATACAATAAAATCATGAAATTTATATGGGAGATAGAAGAAACACATAGGTTCATCATATTTATAAATTAGCTCATAATAACCACATTTGTTTCACCAAAACATTTTTTTTTCTACGGTCAAGAAAACTGTTTTCGGGTATACCCTGACCAAGCTCACAAAAAGTGTGACAAAAACCTCTACGAGTCCCCAAATGGTGTGAAACCAATTTTGAACGATTACTAACTAATAGAAGGTCCCTTCCAATTGGTCACCCATAAATTCAATTTATACTAAACGCTTTGGCTTTTGCAAAGTTAAGTGCAGAAGCGGTGAAAATTTCTGTCCATGCAGCTCATTTTAAAAAAAGTCATATTAAAATAGGAAACGAAGTATTAAAATCATTAAATTCATACAGGAAGCATAAAACTCGTGGAGGTCGAACATACTTAAAAATTGGCGCATGCTAAGGACGTTTGGGTCGTAAAAAATTTTTTCCTATAGAACACCAATTTGTTCTTGGGTGCAATCTTCCCTAGTTCACAAAAAGTGCAACAAAAACTCCTACGAGACTCGAATGATGCCAAACCAAACTGTAGATAATAGCTGATGTATACAGGGTCGTTCTCTAATTTGAATCATCAAGAAATTCAATGTATGCTGAAAGTTATGGCATTACAAAAATAGGGGCAGAAAGCAGTTAATCAATTCTAATCTCGTAAAATATGGATAACTTCACTCAGGCATTATATTGAACACTTACAATGCATACAAAGATATACTCTAAGCTTTTACTCTTTTCTTCACTACAACGCTATCCAATTTAGGAGATGAAACATAAGAATCGATCCAAGTTTGTGACATATGCACACAACTTCAATCAAATTTCAAGAAACGTCAACATACATACATCCATCTTCAAATTTACACACCAATATCTTGTTAATAATTTAACTACTCTCCTATAATAATACAATGATAGTACCACCACATAGCCACTAATTACAAACAAAAGAACATGGAATTTGCCTTTTTTTTTCCCCTGACGATGGGCTGCCATGCGATGAATGAGGGGAGAGAATAGGCGAGAAGCGAGACACGATGCGGAAGGGAGAGACGTACATGACTAATGAAGGAGGTTTGGGTCATTCTTATTGGGGTTTTATTATGTCAATGCAAATTGGGCTTCCTTCCCCTTAATTTCTTAGGTGTCTTTGGGTCCAATAAGACAATTTATTTTGGGCAAATAATAATGGATGAATTATTGGGTGGTCATTTTTTTTGGAATTTGAGTTCAAGAATAGGCTCAGATAAATTGGACTCATAATTAAAATATACAATTCTAGTTTGTTATTAATTTTCTTTTGTTAAATCATGAGGAAACATGGAAATGATCTAAATTGCAAATAAATTAAATACAAATGTAATAAGATAACACTGAAACTCAATTTCGTGAAATTTAACAGCGAATCGGCACGTAAAAAAAATCTAAAATTTATGAATGGCACTTTGACCATGATGACATCCAATTCCTTTGGCTGCAAAATAAGGTGGACGTCTCAAATATTAAAATTATTTATTACGAACGAAACAATAAAGTTTCATGTAATTTATTATAAAATTTCACTTCATTTAATATTCATAGAAAAATTTAAGAAGGGAGCTACAGAAGATTTGATAAGTCGGTCCACAACAACCCATACAGTATCATGCGTTCTTAGTGATCTCGATAGACCCTTCACAAAATCCATGGTAATCTTTTCCCACTTCCGCTCTGGTATCTCTAAGGGATTCATCAATCCCGAAGGTCTCTGATGTTCGATGCTAACTTGTTGACAAACCAAGCATCTGGCAACAAATCTTGTAATGCAACCTTTCATATTCCTCCACCAAACGGTATCTCGTATGTCATGGTACATCTTCGTCCCACTAGGATGTTGGTTCCTTGTTGTGTTGCACCAAAATTTATTTTATTTTCCTTACTTGGTTTCAAAACTATAAGTTAATATAGAAGTGGAAAGTAAAGGTTAAACCCACACGGAACAGTATTTAATTTAGTTGTTTTATCAATTAGAACATAAAAATGGGGGGTTTATGTGAAATTTGAATGAAATTCGAAAATAGAATGGCAAGTAAAAGAATAATGAAATAAATCAATTGAAAGAAATATCTAATTCTAGGGCTAGATTATGTCAACAACTTTTGTTAATCTTTTCAATGTAAATTAAAGTAAGTTCTTTAATTTAACTTCTAAGTATTAGATAATCCTAAATATGATTTTACTATTTAATGGAATGCTAATATCAAATGAACGAGAAGAATGAATTGAATTAGATGATTGGTTTCACAAAGTCAAATTAATTCATCCAAGTTGATTTGTTATTAAATATGCATGATATTTATCTGCTACTTTGGATTAGAATTAATGACAATTGTAGATCAAGAGTTCTAATCCTAGCATGTAATTGGATTTAAATATTTAAGCGATTCAATTAGCCAAAATGATTGCAATAATAATATAAACTCAAAAACAATATTAAAAGTATAACAAATCAACAAATTGAATTAAATGAATCGATAAAACGTCACTAAAAGGATAGAAAAGATAACAACATGTTAGTTTAACATAATGTCTCTCTCGAACCAGACAGAGATGTCTAATCAATCATATTTGCGGGTTAAATACTTTTTAGCGACGTAATCGCCTTATATCCCCACTAAAATATGAGAGAGTATATTTCTCTCACATAAATAATATATAAAAGAGTAGAAATAAGCAAAGAAATGCTCCGGTAATCATACTCACGGCTGCCATATCGTTGATTGATTTTAGTTTACTTAGTTTAGTTATTGCTTCCGCCGAAATATGAAAAACTAAAAGCTTTCAAGTTAGAACTTAGAACAATGAATAAGAGAATTTTATTGAAGAAGAAAGTATAAGAGAATACCATCTAATTCTCTCTACATTCACGTGTCTTTCCTTTTCATATTTGCTTCTATTTATAAGCAAAGATTTATAAAAAAAAAGAAAAAAAATTATATACGTGACCCCTCAATGAGTCTATTATCTTGTGTCCATCTTGTATTGTCTCAATGGGGTAAAAATTAGGTAAAAATCACACCAAAATCATGTTGGAACAATCTGGGCGAAACTACCAAGGTGACGCGAGCGTGACCCGAGTCACACCTGGGCTGCGTGCTGCTTAGGAACCGCCTGGGATGCGCGCTGCTCGGGAACTGCCTGGGACGTGCGCGGTGACTCGGGTCGGGGCTACTGCAACTCGAGTCACGTTGCTTGTCACCAAGTTATTTGCAACTTAAATCCCTCAACTTTCAACTTTTTGTTAATTTTGATCCTTGAACTTTTTCAAAAAGTAACTCTTTGGTCGCCAAATTTTTGGAAAGTTATAATTCGGTACCTGATGTAACACCCCGCCTGATTTCATGCATGATTAGAAGTGATTTCTTTCGATGGTTATGAATATGTTTGCTTAATCATGATGATTGTTTCTTATATATGTGTGATTGGTATATAGGCTTTTTCATGTGTGTGAAGGTGATATGACCAGCAAGAATTCATGGAGCAATGAGAATTTCAGAAAATTGTTGCAAAACCATTTTTACGACCTTCATCTCTAAAGATACAGCCGTAGTGTAATAACCCACTTTTAAATTGAAATTCACACTTTTACTAGTCAAAGTCAAATGTGGAAAAGTCAAGTCAAAGTCAGTTGTGACTAAAATGGACTAAATTAATTTAGAGGAGAACTTTTTAGAATTTATATAAGTTGAGAATTTCACTGAAAATAAGAAAAGTATAAAATTTGGGATTTAATTAAATGTAAGAGAAAAGTTGAGGGATCACTTGCCAAAATCTTATACTCAATACATATCACAACAACCAAGCAAGGCCTGGTCCATTATTTGTCAAAAATGACTGCCAGAAGGAAGAAATCGGCGAGAAAGAGAAAAAGAAAAAGAAAGGAAAAAGAAGGAAGAAAAAGGGAAAGAAGGAGGAAAAAAGGAAGGAAAATTGGGAAGCTTAGCCTACTTGGTGGTGTTTATTGCTTGGGTTTGTCATTCATGAAGTTTTTTCCAAAGTTTTCTCAAGGTAAGTAGATAAATTAATTACTCTACATTGTGTAAAAATTAGGCCTTTTTGATTTATGGTTTAAATGGAAGTATGTGGAAGGGGAAACGATAAATTTTGTGATATATATTAAGTATTTATATTGATTGAAGCATATACTTGGCATTGAAAGCAAGGGTTTTAGCTATTAGATTAATTTAAAGATTAAGTTATGGATAAGCATGTTTAGATATATTTTAGCCTATTTTAAGTTGGGTAATATTGAAATTTGATATGATTGGTAGTTTTGAGATTATTAATGTTGGTAGATGAAGAATTTACTAGTAAGTTGGCCTCCTATGGAAATGAGGATTATATTATTTAAGGCTCCAATTTGAATTTTAAATGATACTAAGAATTTGGTAGTCTTGAAGAGGTAGTGATTGTTCCACTAAGAAGGGGAAAACACTATAATAAGAGAATGAAGAGTAAGGATTGATTTGAGAATGAAATTATTCTACCATTTTATTAATCTTATATTGATCCCAATATTATTTCTTATCTCAGGAGGTAACGAGGAGATTGTTGCAGTATATCGCCAAAACTAGGAGACGACCATCCATTTTGTGAGTGGGAAATTATTTATTTGAAAACTTAGAATTTCACAAAAATTCAAGTATTTATGTTTCTTAAATTTTTACCAAAAATATTTCAAAGTTACTTGTTTTCTTTAGAAATGGATTTCCAAGCTCTATAAATATTTGTAGAAATGCCTTGATAACACTATTACAAATGGACTTGATTTTTCAGTAATTGCTTTATAACTAGCTTGTTTTAGCATAATGGATTATTGTCATGTTATTCTAGCATCATGATAAGGATTTCAAAACCACCAGAATTACCAGATCTAATTATCTGTTCTTATTCTAGTACATTGAGAGGCTTCGGCTGCTGCTAGAATTGGTAATCCACTCTTATGCACTGAGGGGCTATGGCCGTGTATAAGGGTGTATATATGTATATGAGGTCTTCGAGACCCACTTTCGTGCACTGAGGGGCTTCGGGCTGTGTGCGGAGGTGTTCTACCGTCTACGCGCGTAGATACAGGTTATAGTTTTAAGCAGATGAATTTATTGGGTGCTCTTTTGGTGTGGATTTTCTTATATATTATGGATTATTAAGTATGATACTTATAATCACGAGATGGTTTCTCTACGAGTAAATTATTGACAAGTGTGTTTTATGTTCAGTTCTCAAGGCTTATGAATTGAATTATCTTTAATAAAAGATTCACAAATGTCATTACTACAGGAAGAAGATACTCATATTTTTCCCTAACTGTTTATATTATAGGAAGAAGATACCATTTTTGAGCATCATGGAAGGGGATTTTGCAGCATTCGCAGAGCTATAAACATAGGCAATTCCATGATCTATTTTGATTAATCCCTAAGAAGTGATATTATATTTTAACCATGTAGATTAGATTTGGAGATGTCTTTAATGTATGTAAGCATTTAAAATTTCTATATTTTGGGATGTAATATGATAGGGAGGTTGTTGAGAATTAAATTACTTGGTTGAGCATGCTTGGATGGTTTGGAAGTCCTTAATTTGTTTAAGTCTTTTTTTCTTGGGAATTTGTAATGCATTACAGGTTGGTTTAGTCAATGTTATAGGGGAGACTCTGTCAAAAATTCTTTTGAAAACTTGGAGGGGACTAAATTTGTATATGAGTGCTTTTAAAGGATAGTATGGTCAAGATGCCTTGGTGTAGGTCCCGGCACATATAGTTGGCACCTGCCATCGGCACACGCCTCGTCTTAGGTCTAGTAGGATGGTCTGGGACTAGTCATGACATGTAAGCTATGACAATACTGCCGTAACGTTAAGGCAGAAGAAGTACAAAAACTTTCAGAGACTTTGATACGGTATGGCTGTAAGTTTGTGATTTACAACTGTAAAAGATAAGGATACAGCCATAATATTGATGATAAGGGGATGTGAAATTTATAGAGACTTTTGTACGGCAGTACGTAATAGTTTTACAGATGGAAGTTTGAGATTTACAGCCGTAATTATTAAGATACGATTGTAATTCTAAGTCGGCAGAAAGCTTATTCTAGACATTTCTTTCCATTTGGTGATATATATCTTACCAATTTCAACCTAACACCCCAAATGACACTTTCCACCATTTTCTAAACTTGCCAGACCTTGAGTAAGGCTTGAATATTAATATTTACCATCATCTCATCCTTTTGGTGCTACAAAGAAGAAGAGGGGAAGAAGAGGAAAGAAAGGAGGAAGCCTCCAAGCTTCCTTTAGTCGTTTTCTTCTACATAGCGGTGGGTAGTAGATGTGTTTATGTATGTAAAGAGGTAAGTCACTCATATGTTAGATTATGATGAGGATTATAACTGGAAAACACAAGTTTCCTTTGTTGAATGCATTAGGTTAATCAAAGTACAGTTTCTTGGCTCTAAGATGTGTTTTCTAGGATTTTGCATGCCTTGAGATGCCACCTATGTTCGTTCACCTCTTCTAGTGCCATAGTGTGTTACATGGAAGGCAAAACTTATGAAGAAAAGGTAGAGATTACCATTATTAATATGTTTCCTTCATGATTCGGTAAATGGCAGAGTATGGTGAGGTTTTCGTTGTGGCTTAATTTGATTGGCATATTTATATAAGCTATGTCACGAGTATGTACACATATAGGTTGCCAATAATGTGTTTACATCTGTGTAAGATAAGCGGCCCATATGGGGGACCTAAGCCCCAAAATGTGATGTAAGGTCAATATGTTTCGGCCATATATGTGATATGAATATTGAAAGGCCGTATATGTGATGTGATATTCGGTGGCGCTATTGTGAACACATGATTAGCAACCGGGCCCAGAGTCACATTCGTCGCATGCATTTGCATACGCACCTATTGTCTACTGAGCTTTTATGACTCACTATGTTTTCCGTTTTCTTTTGATGATGTTGGACATGGGAAGCAGGTTGGAGACAGCATAGGGTCATCTAAGTTTGATGTGATGTATGAGGAGAAGGGAAGATAAGATCCTGAGCCTAGTAATTGTTTTGAAAGTTTAGATATATAAATATATATAGTGAAGGTTTTGTTATTTGATAGTCGGATTGATAATGTTATAACTGTCAGCTCATACCACCTTTTGTGCGAATACGCACCTGTGTTTGAATTATGGACTTGTGATTTCGGAAATGCTTCGAAAGATCAATATGTGTGCGTTACGTTGTCTCTAGTCCCGTAAATGAGATATGGATCCGTATATGAAGCGAACTTGTGCACAGTATGCATTTATACTACCATAAGATATTCATGAATTCGTATATGAAATGAATTGTGCACGTTTCAAGTATACGTTAAACAACTTAAATGTATGCAGTATATAATTATAAAGCGAAACTAGAAAGGGCGTTGCACATAAACTTTTAGGATTTGATGCTTTTTAGTCTTTTTCTTCAAATGGCAATAACTTTCACTAGGAAACTCTGATTTGGGATCTGGAAAAAATGTGATAATCCTCTTTTTATGCTCTTTCACCTTCGCTCAAGAAAAAATTGCTAAAAAGCTTTTCACAAAATTGTTCCAAAGGTCCTCCATCTTTGATCTGCTTGCATTTTAGTAGGGATGGACAAAAAAATAGGAACCCAACAAAAAAAAACCAAAATTGAATGGTTCTTTTAAAAAAAATTAAGACCCGGAACCAAAAAATTAGAACCAAAAACAGAATGATTCCTTTCCAATAATTGAAAACGAAAACGAAAGCAAGTAACTTTGATTTGAAACTAAAGTTCACATATATTTTTTAGTAAATTTATTGTCATGTTAATACTATCAACATTGATTCAAATGTATAGACGATAAAGAATGCTTGCAGAAGACGTATATCTAAAACTTAAAAAAAAATAAAATATTGTCTTTGGAAGTTACACCTTTATTTCACGCGGTGCCGTATACTTTTATGCAAATTTGACAATGCAATCACAAATATTAAAATACCTAGAACCGAATGGAATCGAACACGAACGGGTATCTTGCTTGAAAGGAGCCGAATGGTCCCATTTTTAGTAGGACTGAAATTTTTGGCTCTGTTCGGGTAGTCAAATACCCGGAACCGAACTCGGAATGCCCACTCCTACATTGTAGTCCCTAGTTCTCATTTTTCGCTCTCTTTTCACTCATTTTGGCCACTTTTGACTCTTTGTGATCCTAACCACAACAATTAAAAAAAACATAAAAAAGAATATATAAACCAAATAAAAATGCGAAAATAGACGAAATAGAAGAATTATTTAAGTGATTTTCTAGCACTTATTTGATGTGCCACATACGGGGTTGAGCGAGCCTCTGTCATTATCTCATTCCTGATCTGTTAATCTTTTGGCACACATAGACGCCCTATAAACACAAGTGCTTCATCTGAGGCAATTTCAAAACTACTCGCGTACTAGTTCCCACTGATATGATCTTTTCAAGAAACGTATTCTCCGTTTGTGCCATCATGATTCGACTTCTCAAGTATGGCTTGACAATGAGGCTTATTAATCGAGCCAACTCGGCGAGGCTTGTACTTCAATCCTCAAATTTCACAAATCTCGAATGATCTGATCCTGCACAGTACCCAATGTAGATAGCTATCTAATGCTCATCCTACTCAGTGTATCTGCCAGCCTATTGGCTTTACCCCAGTGATAGAGAATGGTACAATCATAGTCTTTTAGAAGCTCTAGCTAATGTCACTGTCTCTCAATTGTTTTTAAATGAAGAAGTACTTGAGGCTCTTGTGATCGGTGTAGATCTCACACTCACTCTCGTGCAAGTAATGACGCTAAATCCTCAAAGCGTGCACTACTGCCATGAGTTCAGAATCATGCACCAGATAATTCTGGTCATACGGTTTCAACTGTCTCAACACGTAGGTAATCACTTTCCCTTTTTGCATCAATACATATCCCAATCCATACTTAGAAGCATTACTATAAATGACAAAACCTTTAGTACAGTCGGATGTAGTCAGCACTGGTGTTGAAACCAATTAAATCTTTAGCTCTTTATAACTTTTTTCACGTAGATCAGCCCATTGGAATTTAATACCCTTCTTAATTAGATGAGTCATTGGATCCGCAATCTTGGAGAAACCCTCAATGAATCATTGATAATAGTAGCCTAATCCGAAAAAGCTTCTTACTTCTCCGACATTTGTAGGTGTAGATCAATTCATCAAAACTTCAACTTTGGAAGGGTCAACTTCAGTGCCTTTAGCTGTTACAATGTGTCCCAAAAATTAAACTTTCTCTGCCAAAATTCACATTTTTTGAACCTGGGCATACAGCCTCTCTGTCCTCAATGTCATCGATAAACAAATGACCAACTTCTCTAAATATTGAATAAAGACTCGGTTTACCAAATCCATGAACACCGTAGGGACATTCGTGAGATCGAAGGGCATTATTGTAAACTTGTAATGCCCATATCATGTTCTAAATGCAGTCTTTGGTATGTCTGTTGACTTGATCTTCAACTGCCGATAACCGGATTTGAAATCAATCTTCGAGAAAACTGAATCACCTTTCAACTAATCAAACAAATCTTCAATTTTGGGAAGGGAGTACTTATTCTTTATCGTCAGCCTGTTGAGTTATCTTATAGTCAATGCACATCCTTATACTGCCATCCTTCTACTTAACAAATATGACAAGTGTTCACCAAGGAGACACTTGGCCAGATGAAACCTTTCTCAGGCAATTCTTCCAATTGAACCTTCAACTCTTGCAACTCCTTCAGTGCCATGTAATATGGGACTTTAGACAAGGGGCAACTCCTAGTACTAGGTCGATAGCAAATTCCCACCCGAAAAATCATCTGGAAAAACATCTCTATACTCACGTTCCTTTGGCATGGAATGCAACACAATTTCCCCCGAAGATTCTCCTTCAAGGCTAACAAGATAATCTTGACTATTTCCTTTTGCTAAAAGTTTTTCTCCCCATAGAGCCGAGATAAAGGGTGGAAGTGGCTTGATCTTCGACCCGTAGAATCTAAATACTTATTCCCTATCCTTTTGGAAAACAACTTCTTTTGCATGGCACATGATAGCGGCATGGTTGGCACTCAACCAATCTATGCATAAGATAATATCACAGGCTTTGATCAAAATCACATTTAGATCTGCCTCCAGTACCATCCCATTGAAGTCTATCTGCTTGTCTTGGCTATTTTATTGGTATCTATAGTCTTTCCTAATGGAAGGCTAACCTCAAGTATGCTATCAGTTTTCTCTAGTAGCCAAACATGCATCAGAAATAAATGAATGCATATCACCCGAATCTATCAACACACAAATAGGAATACCAAATGCAGATAGCATACATGTGGTTGTATTGAGAACATACATTTTGGGATGAATGATAGGTAGATGACTATGACATATTTGAGAGCACTTAAATAAATAACATACCTGTAATCACATTAGCATGTCCTGTAACATCCATAGAAAAAGCTATAGCCTTTCCTTTCCTCATTTGCTCAGTCTGCTTTGACGGCCACTCATTGCTCCTAGCTGGTGTGGAACGACAGTCTAATGCAATATCGCCCGAATTCCTGCACTTGAAGCAAACTCCAATGCCCCAAAGACATTCTCCTTTATGGTTGGGGATGGAAAAAAAACGATCTGCACCGAACCTGATGGATATCTTCCCCGAACGGTAAAAATTTTCTCTAATCCGTGGACCAGCGGATCAATAACAATAAGATTTTCTGATCTGTGAATTTGTGGGGCAATAACAAATCGAGGTCGACCCGCCCCAAACTACCCTGCTAAGTAATATAATAAAATAAAATAAAAAGGTTGGCAAAAAAAAAGTTTAGAAATTGGATCATTGGAACAACTAATAACAAGCCACAACCCACATGACATGTGCAATAGATCTGGCCCAACCCAAATGCCCAATCATATCGATTAGAAAAGATTGAAGAATAAAGGACATTAAACTCAAATGTCAGAATTGCTCAAAAGAAAAAACAAAAACCCTTGTCTTATCGCCTCTCAATCTCTCATTAGTCTCTAACGCTACATCTCTCAATCTCTCTCGCTAATTGTCCCATGAAACTATCTACAAGGTAAGTATGATTAGTTTATTATTCGGATTAAAGGTTTATTGTTCTGATTTAGTCTTTATAGCATGAAATTTTCATATTTTGCATGCACCTTTTGATTTTTCTTTAAATATTGTTTCTGGCGCTTAGTGCTTCAATACTAATTTTACAAAAAATTGTGTTTGACATATTTGATTGAATTCAAATGCATTTAACATTTGTGTTACGAAAAATGTACACGAAACGTGCACTAGAAGGTTTATATGCAGGAATAAGAACTAGGATAATTGAGTTGAAGCATTTTTTATTTTCTTGTGTTTACAGACAAACTCCAAAGTCCAAACCCATGTTGCCTTTGTTCATTCATTATTTTAATATTATTTGGCCTTATTTAAAATCTTAAACAGTCTCATTTGATGACAAAATCAATCAAGGTTTAATAGGATTATAAGAATATATTTTATGTAAATTGTAAAATGGATTAACCATATTAACTACTAACTAAAATTATATTTTAATAAGTTGTTTACCTATTACTTCTCATGTTTTTTGTGCTTTCGTTATTGGCTTGTTGTTTTACTAGCCATATATATATATATATATATATCTATGTGCAGATGTCGGATGTTAGACAAAATAGACCTATACAAAGTGTTGATAGTGCAAGACAAGCACCAAGAGATGATAGTATATCCGAACAACTTGATACACCAATGAGCAATCATGTGAAGGAATCTCTAACTGCAGCAGAATAAGATAAAAATTTGATCGAATTAAGTGCTGAAGAACATGATGCTGGTAGTGGCATTGGTTTAAAGAAAAAACTCAAATCAAAGGTATGGGAAGAGTTCAAAAGAATTAAAAATAGGAGTTGAATGGAAGGCTGTTTGCATTCATTGCAACGAAAAACCAGTTGGTGACACAAAAAAAGGTACAACTCATTTGCACAACCATTTGAAAAGATGCAACTTTAGTACAAAAGTAGTTCTCGGCAAGCAATATTGAACTTCCCGAAGGAAAGTAGTGAAAAGTGAATATGGGAACATACCATTTTGATCAAGACAAGTGTAGATCCAGTCTCACCAAGGCGGTGATTTTACATGAATATCCGTTGTCTATAGTTGAACATGTCAGATTTAGAAGCTTCTTGAATGATCTTCAACCAATATTCAAGGTCCCATCACGTAACACACTTAAGAATGATATAATAAAAATATATGCTCACGAGAAAAAAAAAGGTAATGGTTGAATTAGAGGAAAACCAGAGCTGAATTTCAATTACTACAGATATGTGGACCGCATCAAACCAAAAGAGAGGATTCATGGCAATCACCGCTCATTACATGGATGATTCTTGGAACTTGCAGAGTCGGGTAATCAGGTATATTGATTCTATATATATTTTTTTGTTTCTATCACTTGTATGTAACTTTATTCAACTTGTGTTTTTTTTTGGCTAAGTTATTTAACTTGTGTTGATTCTTTTTCTTTTTCTAATCTCAGGTTTATGTATGTACCTTGCTCACATACTGTAGAGGTACTTGCTGAAACTCTAGCCAGATTTTTTTGCTTGATTTGAACATTGATCGTAAATTGATGAGTGTGACTATAGATAATTGTTCTACGAATGATAAAATGATTACTTCTTTGACAGAGAAGCTTGATTGTTCTACTCTTTTGTTGGCTGGTGAATTTTTGCATATGAGCTGTTGTGGACACATACTTAACATCATTGTGCAAGAGGGTCTAGATGCTATTAAACCTAGTGTTAAAACTATTTGTGAGAGTGTTGCATATTGGACAGCCACACCTAACAGATCTGAAAAATTTGAATAAGTTGCATATCTATTGAAAATAGGATGTGAGAAAAAATTGATGCTTGACTGCAAGAGATTTTCTTGCTTTGTGATATAAGGATTTTTTCCTCGTTTGAAGCAAAGAGAGTCAAAATATGAAATTGTTCCTATCGAAGGCGACTCGAGTTTGGCAAAAGAGATCTGTGATAGGTTGGAGGTTTTTTATGAGGCAACTAAATTGTTTTCTGGGACAAAGTATCCAACATCTAATCTTTTCTTTCCCAATGTTCGTGATATAAAGTTGTCGATGTATGATTGGTTGGAGTCTTCCCACGATGCTATTCTTAAGATGGCTGATAAAATGCTTTTGAAGTTTATCAGATATTGGAATGAGATTCATGGAACTTAAGCATTAGCAACCATGTTGGATCCAAGGTATAAGATGAAGCTGGTCGAATACTACTACCCTCTTATTTTTCATGATACACATAAATATGAAATTGATAATCTTTATAAAGTTTGCCAAAAGTTGGAATGTGAGTATGATACAAGTTCGAGGAGTAATGTGTCTCAGCCTAACTCTTCTTCCTACTTCGGGCCATCTACTAGTAATAAGAAAATGAATCGATTGGCTGGTTTTTATGAGTTTGTTTCGTTTAATCCTAGTCTACCCAATGTGAAAACTGAACTTGATTTGTACTTGGATGAGCCGATCTTGCCTAGTTCAGACAATTTTGACATATTGGCATTGTGGAAAATAAATGCAACAAAATATCCTGTCCTAGCTCGAGTTGCAAGAGATGTGTTGGCCGTTCCAGTGTCAACAATAGCATCTGAGTCAGCTTTTAGTGTCGGTGGTAGATTCGTGACTCCATTCCGTAATAGGCTTCACCCCAATACTTTGGAGGCTTTGATGTGTGCTAAGGAATGGCTATGGGCAGAGATTCACAATAAGATAGATATACGTTATATTCTAAATCTATTAGTTTAGTTGATTTTATTTGTAGCTTATATAGTTATATTTCTTTTCTTTTTTGACAGAAAAATCGACATCATATATTGGAAGCTGCACAATGATGACTGAAGAGGAAATTGAGGAAGGAGTAAGTATGATAAATGTTAGTTACTAATAATCGCTGTGATAATTGAACCTAATATTTGATTCTTACATATACTTCACTCTTACATTTTTACTATAGGAACCATGTTACATCAACTGTAGCTCAAATATGGAGGGATAAATAAGGTCACAGGGATTGGAAACCTGAAGATTGAAAGCTCATCTGATATTACTGACTTGAACATTTGTTGATTTTTGTCAATGCCTACGTTATCTTGTTTATGTTATCTTTCACTCGTTTGGGATATGGTTGAGAGACTTATTTAGGTTGCTCTTTGTTCACTTCATAACTTTACTACTTGAGCAACTATGCTTTATTTGATTGTTTTTGTCAAATGCTTATAACTTGTGAGAAGTTTAATGAGTCTGTCCAAGGTTCTCTTTGGTGATTATTATGTAATGGGATTGGACAAATTATTTGTCTAAAAACAGTTCACAAATCATTTCGTTGATCAAAAGCCAATCTTCTTTGCTCTGCGATCTGCCCTGATCTGATCCGTTTTTCAGTTCATGGAATGCGGGGCAATATTTCTAACGAGATTTCTTCGTGCGGAAATAATAATTTTTGCTAATATGCTACCAATCTACCCAGTTGCCATCCCTATTTATGGTGTTTCCAACACCTAGAGCACTGAGGAACGTCTCTTGGGGTTTGGCCCTTAGCTGGTCCATATTTAAGGTTCTTGTTTGGCATCTAATTTTTGTTTTTATTCTGATTCTTACCTGGATCTTGCCATTTCCTCTTTCCTTGAAACTTTTGGCTATTGTTGTTCTCTTTGTCATTTGCTTTCCCCATAACATAAGCCACATTTGAGCCTTGCTAACAACTTTCCCATAAGTAGGGAGCTCAAGAACGCTCACAATAAGTTGGATCTTAGGGTATAGGCCCATCTAAAAATGGCGTGTCTTCTTCTCCTCTCAATCAACCAACTGGAGTGCAAAACCAGATAGCTCCTCGAACTTCCTCTCTTAATCAATGATATCCGTATCACATTGCTTAAAATCCAAGAATTCTCTCTCCTTCGTGCCATGAAGGGCCCGTGGAAAGTACCTCTTCCTTAGTCTCTCATTGAACTACTCCCAAGTAAAGGCCCTCTGTTGTTCAGCACTCCCAGTTCATGTATCCGATGCCCACCAATGGCCAGCATTGTCGTTCAGTATAAACTCAACACATAACACATTTTGATCATTAGGACATGAGATGTGTCGAAAGATTCTCTTAATCTCTTGAAGCCACTCTTCAACAACTAGAGGACTGCTCTTCCCGTTGAAAGTGAGCGGACTATGCTTCGTAAATTTCACAATCGGTGATGCTATGAAAGCAACTGGGGCAAGATTAGGGGGGCTTGTACCAAATTCTGCATGCATTGCAGGAAATTCCTCATGAAGGTAGTCGAGTCGATCTGACTAGGGCCAGCCCTATTTGTAGTAGTCCTGCATGGTCATGCCATCTCTTTCTCTAGAAATAAAGACCACACAATATTACGTCGCTTGATAGTCCCATTGAGTCCATGACAATCCATTCCAACGTTATTTGAATGCATTACATTGACTTAGAATCCCAATTACTAGCGGTTACAAATCATCATTCATAGAGGCGTAGACAGAAAATAATATCCTTCTATAAATGTCAATGGGATCCTTGTCATCATGAAGTCAATTTTGAGGACTAGAAATATCATTAAATATACTTTAAGTTATTGCCTTACTCATCTCTGGAAAATTTCACACTTAGACTCAAACTCGGTTCCTTTTCTCCACTTACATAGAAGTACTTCATTTCTAAATTACATTATACATCTCACTTTATGCATCCGAAAATGAACAGTAACAATCTTCATAAATAACTTGTTTACTTCGGAGTCAGCGGAGAGGTGATGGTCGTGGTAACTTTTATGACTTAACCAAGCTGTAATGCCCCGAATTCCAAGAACCCAGAATATTCGTTTTGCCTTTAAAACTATTTCAATTTTTATAATAATAATAATAATAATAATAATAATAATAATAATAATAATAATAATAAATAAAAAAAATATTTAAAATGTGAAAATTTAATGCAAATAGAAAATACGTTAGAGTACCTTACAACTATTTGATCTCCAACAACTCAAAACATTCAAAATAAAGTACTAAATAGTTCAAAACATTCGAAATATATACTTTAATGCATAAACTTTACCTAAATTAGCAACGACAATGAAACTTTTTTTTTGAATACACCCTGAGTAGCCACGACGCTTCACTATGCCTTTGACTCATCAGTCAGCAATTTGTTCATTAAATAGAGAAGGCATGAGTGTTTTAAATACTCAGCAGACCCCATGCATAACAACCAATATATATTACAAATTAAATGCACATAATGATCAGTCATCATAAAAATATGAAGAAGTATATAATACAGGTTTCGTTCATGATTCCTCGTTATCATGCATGTCATCATAGCGCTTAAAAGCACACCGTTATTATTTATTAGGCCAAGAGCCTATCACCATGGTGCTAATAAAAATGTCATTATTCGTAATTGCACTTAAAGTCTATCATCATAATACTGAGGAAGTACGTCGTCATATAACATTTATATGCAAGTAATTATAATAAATATTAATTGTATATGGGCGTATTTAAAAAGAAATTTTTTAGAAAAATAGTCTATCTTAAACCTTTCTCGAGTTTTGACCTTGATTCACAGTGAGAAATTAGTCATTTGGCTGTTCGTACGCCTCGTCTAGTCAATAAGGAGTTTAATTTATATTAATAAATTAAATAGTTTGAGGGCTTTAGATACAATAAAATTGAATTAAAAATATTTTGGACTAAATTGTAAGATTTTTGAAATGTAGGGGTCTTAGATGCAAATAAAGTTTGAGGGTTAACTTAAATAAGAATAAAAATTCAAGGGTTTAAACTGAAATAAAAGTTTAGGGGTCAAATTGTAAGAATTAAAATTTAAAGACCTAGGATTTAACAAACTTTAACGGTTTCCTTAAGTAAATTAATTAAATTGGGGTACTTTATTTCCAAATATAACTTGGGGGTAAATTATAGAACTTAAAAATTGAGGACTTATTATTTAAATAAACTATTTGGACTAACTTAAAGCAAATTAAAAAGCTTAGGGGCTGAATTGCAAATTCCTAATTAAAAATTTGATTGGGAAGAAAATCTCTGATTGAAACAAGCAATGGTCATTTATGGCTTTGCTCGGCTGAGAAGAAAAAATCAAGGAAAAAGGCAATGGAGTCGCCAGAGATGACAGAGGCGACTGGCGGCAAAGGTCATGGGTTGATCGGTAATGCATTTGGAAGTTTCATTTGAAGGAAATGATGAAGATTAGGCATGAATTCGTTGGTTATCGTTTAAGAGAAAATTTGGATTTTTTCTAAAATCCTTGCTATTTTCTTCCCTTTTCTTCTTTCTAGACGATCTAGAGGTTGTTAGAGAGGTGTGGTGATGATCATCAAGTATGGTTGTGGTGTGTGAAATGTGGTGTGTGTGCGCATGTGTGAGTTGGACCGTTAGTTTGGGTGCGAAAATGGTGTTTGTACATTAATGTGTTTGCCGATGCTGCTGCTGTGTTTGAGTGCTAGGTGGTGGAGCTATGGTGGTCACGGTGCTGGAGTTGCTTGGTGATGGATTGTAGTTGTTGGCAGTGTTTGTCCGGCCGGGCTTGAGATGGTGGTGTTGGCTGTGGATGGTTGAAGAAGGCATATACTGCTACCTATTACTGGGCTGTAGTCATTAGGTTGATGTGTACTGAGCCTGCTGCTTGTGTGAGCTACAGTGAAGGGAGGTGAAGAACTAGCTACTATGTGTGTGATATGGTAGCACAGTAAATACTTGAAAAATGCAGTGAGATAGCAGCCTATTAAGAACTGTGTATGTTTGAATGTTATATCAAAATAATTAAAATAGAGGTGAAAAATGAAGAGTTAAGAAATTTTACCCATTGGAAACTTCTTTGATTGTTCTTACTTGATCTTTATTGAGAATAGAGGAAATGAATCTGAATATGGTGAGGTTGAAGTGGGATGCACTTGGGGCTAGGGTTTAAAGAATCCCAACCAAAAGTATTTAAATAAAATACTAGGGTAAAGAACTTGGTTACAGCTTTGATGAGGGGCAAGAAATATAAATGGACTTCAACTGAACTTCTAATCGGATTGGATTGCTTCTTGGCTCACATTGGATTGTAATTGAACTTTAAATTGGACGTAAGTTGAAGTTGGGCTCTAATGAATAAAAACTAAGATTTTGGAGACTATAAATCAAATAAATTTGAAAGTTTTGATCTTCAAATATGAATTTGAAAAATAAATGAATTTTATAAATTATTTTCTTGTAATGATCAAATATAATAACAAATAATATAAAATTCGACTAGACGAGTGTGCATATTTAATTCTTTAGGTGAAGTCAGAGCGACACATTCTGGAGATTTGTTTAATTAAACATTTTGTTTAAAAAAATTCGCGGTCACTACATAGGTTCTGCTAATTTCTTTCCACTCCTAAGTATTATAGCTTCAGCATTCTCTTTTGGGTTTAGGAATAGTTTGGGCTGGAAGTTTACTTGAGATCTGGGCTTCTGTATTGTTAAAAGAGGTGCAGATTTTCCCTACTTGGTTGGGTAGATGTTGCAAAAGAGAATCAGTTTTCATTTGGAACTAAACACCCAGGGTATGGACCTAGTTAATCTAGGTAGTCAATTTAGGTGGGGACATAAGTTGGCCTAGGGATACCTCGACCATATCTCAAATTAGGATGTTTCTCAAATCCTTATTATAAGTGCTAGGAAAAAGGGACATACTTCCTCTGGGATTGGCAAAGGAAGCCTCCTGTAACATTAACATCCTAAACCTATAAAGTTAACAAGCATCGGTAGTATAATATTTGTCAATCCATATTCCACAGGCACGGGCCTGTAAGGTCCCATTTGTAACAAGCTTAGACATAAGAGTGGTTAAATGAGCAATTTGTTGAGCAATTTCTTAAAGTTGTTCTTTAACAACACTAACATCAATTTCATTAACTCTTCGAGTTTGCTCAAATCCCTTCTAATTCCAAATTGTTGAGTATTCTTGCCCATAGTAGATATCAATTGTCTAGCTTGTGTAGGTGTCTTATTGACTAGTGCTCTCTCGCTAGTAGCATCAGCCATGCCCCAGTCACGTGGTAAAACGCCTTCATAGAAATATTGAATAAGCAATTGTTCGCTAATTTGATGTTTGGGTCAACTAGTACCCAATCTTTTGAGTCTTTCCCAGTATTCATATAGTGGCTCATTAGGATTTTAACTAATTCCAAAAATGTCTTTTCTGATGGACCCAATCATAACCATAGGAAAGAAACTTCAAAGAAAATCTTGTTCAAAATCTGCCCCGGTGGTAATGGATCCAGGAGAAAGATAGCAAACCCAATCCTTAGCAACGTTATGCAAGGAAAAAGGAAAAACACATAATTTTACTTGCTCTTCATCAACCGCATCAGGCATCATTGTAGAACAAACAACTAGGAACACTTTCAAGTGCCTATAGGGGCCTCCTACATGACCACATAACTAAGGAAGTAAATTAAGAAAACCAGAATTTAACTTAAGAGGTCTTCCCAATTCTCAAAAAACAAACTTAAGGGTTGAGCATCAAGATTAGGTTGGGAAAGCTTGCTTAACGTTTGGTTAGCCATAACCTGTTCTCCTTGTCGATGTTGTTCCTCTTCTTGTTGAAACAGTTTTCCCAAGTAGAGCAAACCTTCCTCTTCTAAGACTTCGCTAATAATTCTTCTACTTCATACTTTAATTCACTACAACCGGAGAAAAAAAGAAAAAGAGAGGGAACAAAAAGTCAAAAGTTAGTCATAGAAATAGCGAATAGCTATAAAAAAATTGAAAAAAAAAAGAAGAAAGGGAAAAGAAAACAAGAGAGAAAAGAAACAAAACAAAGAAGAAAAAAAGAAACAAATGATACATATATCTTGTAGGCACTACAAGAATATCAGTTAATCCAAAAATTAAGTGCACAAAGCAACTCTCGCCAGCAACGATTCCAAAATTTTATATAAGGTGTCATTAATAGTACAAATTAACCTAATCTCATCACAAGTAAAAGGTATATTTAACAAATTAGTGTAGGCCAAGAAAGGATTGTTCCCACTAAGGGAGTTGTGCTTACTAATCTTTGAAGTCAATCGAAAACGACATTAACTTTGCTCTACCACATCTATGAATGTAAACATAAAATAGGGGTAAGTTACGCCTACGCTCATCAACCTTGCCTAAGCCGTTGCATTGTCTTATTTAGCACAATCCAACAAAATAAATGAACATATTTTACGTTCTTTGCACTAACTTTGAAACATACACGTGGTATTTTTGGGAGGTGTGAAAGGTAAAAATTTACATATGACGTCATTTCATTCTCTTTTCTTTGGGCCTATTATGACTCAGGCTTACTTGGGAATCCACATCTTTTATTCCCTTGTTGAAACATAATTAGGTCTTCATTTTGGGGCACATAGGCGTGTACAATGGCTAAAAAGAAAACTCCACAGATCAGCCTCAATAGGCCTGGTACAATTAGCCCAAAAACTGCCATTTCGGGCTTCCAAAACTTGTGACTTTCAGCCTCATTTTGACCTTGAATACTTGTCATTCTAGAAAACCTCATAACATAAAAATTGTAGATCTCTTTTTGAGCTTTTCTGGGGAATTTTGAATAGCCTTAATCCGGGCTCATACAAAAACGAAAAGCCCAAAATAAGAACATGCGCCAAACTATCCAAATTATTGGATTTTGCCCGTTTCACATACTTATCTTCACGCCTAGTCTTTCTCCCTTAAAGTTTCGCTTGTCAATCTCCTACAAAATGAAAATACACTATAGGAAGCCCATTTACCAAGTAAAATTTAAATTATAGAGACTAAAGCTAATAATTGACAACACAATGCAAATATGTCCACATAGGGGCTAAATTGTGGGGTTAAAACGCGTATCGTTATGCACTTATCGCTATGATGACTATAACGATGATGACGATGACTGTGACTATGATAACTACAAACATGGTGACAACTACAACGTCGACGACAACAAGTATGATGACAATGAGGCTTACGATGATGACGATTACTATGACAATGACAACTGCGACAATGATGATGTCTATGACGATGACTACGACAACAAGGACGACGACGATGATAATGAAGACGGTGAGTGCAATGATGATGACTTTAACCACTATGACGCTGACCACAATGACCATGACTACGACGACGATGATTGCATCTATGACGACGATGAGTACGACGACAAAGATGACCACGACGATGAGGATGACTACGACAATGACAACTACGACGACAATGAGTACAATGGTGACGACTGCTATGACAATGATAATGATGATGAATATGACGACAATGACTAAAACGATAGCAACGACTATAACTATGACAACGACTATGACGATGATTATGACTACAACGACAATGAGGATTACAACGACTATGACGATGGCTGTGATGACGTAGATTACGATTAATATGACTATGATGACAACTAACGACTTCGACTACAAGGACAATGACGAAGACAACTACGACGATGACGACGTCAACTATAACAACAAGGGCGATTTGACAATGACTACGACTACGATAATGATAATGATGACTACAATTACGATGACGACTTCGACTACGATGACTATAATGACGACAACTACAATTACGATGACTAAGACTACAATGACGAAAACTACAAAGACTACTACGACGACCACGACTACAATGACGATGATGACTACTACGATGACTATGACAACATCGACAACGACGATGATGACCACTTCAACAACTACAAGGACTACGATGATGGCAAGTACTGTGATGATGATGAAAACTACAATGATGACCATGATGACGACAACGATAATGAGGACAACAACAATGAGGACGACGATGAAAACAACGATAATGACAACGATAACGATAATAATAACAATGATAACGGTGACAGCCACCACTGAAACAACAACGACAATGATGATCACAATGACGACGATGATGACAACAATGATCATAGCAAAGACAAGGACGACTACGACGATGATAGCTACGAAAACGACGACCATGACAACAGCGGTGACGACGACGATGACAATGACAATGATAACCACGACCATGACTATGACAACAAGGAAGGCAACCACAACAAAAACAATGATGATGAGGATGACAACAACAATAGTGATGATGACGATCAAAACAACAACAACAACAACAACAACAACGGCAACAACAACAATAACAACAACAACGATGACAACAGTGATGTTTACAAGGACGACGATGAAGACAAGGATAACATTGACCACAACGACAATGACAACAAAGACAATGATGATGATAGTGACAATAACAACAAAGACAACAACAACAACAAAATGACAACAACGATAATTGTGTTGATGACTATGACATCAGCGACGACGACAATAACAAAGAGATAACGACGACAATGACGAAAATGATGGCAACAACGACGACAACAATGGCAATGATGACGAAAATGAATTTGATGATGATGACATCGATGTTGACAATGACGATGACAATACCACTGATGACGGTAACAACGACGACGATGACATTGATGAGGATTACAAAAATAATAATGAAGATGATAACAACACCGACCACGATGACAACAGATGACAACAACTACGACGACAATCACAATGATGATGATGGCAACAACAGCATCGACAATGATGATGACGTCATAGAAACAATGATGACATCGAAGACAAAAAAAATGATGAAGGCGAAGACGATGGCAACAATGACGACAATCAAACATCGTTGATGACGATGACAACAATGATGGTGATAAGAAGAATGACGTCGATGACAACCACAACAATGATAACAACAACAACAAGAACATTAACAAGAACGACAACAACGATGACGTAGAAGATGAAAACAACAACATCGATGAGGACATTGATAACGACAAAAATGACGATGATGACCACGATGATAATGACCACAACATCGATGATGACCACAACAATGACAATGACGATGATGACGACAATGACAACGATAACAACAATAAGGATTACCACGATGACAATGGCAAAGATGACGGCGACGATGATGACAATAATAAAAACAACAACGAGAATGACAACGATGATATTGAAAGAAAGTACCTTGCCAGTCTAAGTGTGACGCTCTAACTTCTTCTAAATGAGAGGTGTTGTTTGATTGACAGATTGAGAGACACTACATGGCGAATGGTGCCACTATCTATAACAATGAAATCAATCTCAACATTCATGTCCGGTGATGCATTTTGATTGTAATCATCTTGCTTGCAGCTCCTACTCATTTCCCGTGCCTCATGCAGTTTGGCATCTGGAATCCTAGTCTGTATAGTAGGTTGAGACATTCTGGGAGTGCTCTTCCTGATCTCGACCTTACATGACTTGTAACGCCCCGATTATTGAATATCGAAGTGTTACTAAAGTAGCCTTTACTTAATTGAAATGTGGAAATTGGACGATAAATTTTTTTTAAAAAACATTTTCAATAACAACAACAACAACAACAACAACAACAACAATAATAATAATAATAATAGTGATAATAATAAGGTTCAAGATCAATGTACTTAAATGAAATAATATTCATCAATTTGATAACCAATATTCATTTTTTAAATAAACGAATTAAATCTTCTAAACCAAATGTTGAAGCTCAAGAATAATATACTACCAAGTTTTGAATGATTCTCTAATAAACGAAAACTAATTTAACATGGGATTAAGTGGATGATATCGCCCCGCTTGTCGTCACTTCGCCGGACTCCTTAATCTGTAAAAGAGTTTAAAATGTCTGGGGTAAGTATAACGTTGTTATACTCAGTGGGGCACAGTAACAAAAATGGTATTCCACCATATCACAAACCCATATATGAAATTACAATTAGAGCTAATTACACTATAGAAAAGTTGAGTGTTGGAAACTCCCGTCCAACGTAGGGGAAAGTTGCTATGACTATTCGAATGGCCCTTAACACCATTCCGTGGAAAAAGATGGTATTTAACACCATCACATGCATGTCATATAGCAAATATACCACAAAATATAACAACACATAAAGGACATGATATGGATTTTAAAGTAAACAGTCACTTTTGAAATAAAAAAATATTTTCCAAAAATAAAACCATTTTGAATAAAGTAAAACCCCACCTCAAACTCGTAGTTCTCATAAATTCCTCGAGATTAGGGCTGGTGTGATGCTAGCGCTTCTATGGGCTTTGCACATCGTCTCACAGAAGAAATTAAACATAACTTTAGTAATTAAATCTTAAAATTGAAGTTTAATAATTTATTCGTGACTTATACTATCTTAATTTAAAAGTTTTAGGGCCTAATAGCAACTTTAAAAGTTACTTTGAGATTAATCGAAAGAGAAGTATTGATTTGAGGGTGGAAAGTGAAACTATTAGGGTGTGTTTGATACACGTTTTCGTTCCGGGAAAATCGGTTTTCCAGCTTTTTTTCCTTTCTTGGTTGTTTGATTGTCATTTTTTTCCCGGAAAATGTTTTCCAACTTTTCTCGAAATCTGCACTTTTCCTTGTTTTTTTCCTTGGGTGGGAGTTAGTTTTTGTTTTCCGGGAAAAGTTTGATACTTTTTTCTTTTTCTTTTTTAATGAAAAATTCAATTTAACCATAAAGATAAGGAAAATGATCAAATTTCATTAAAAAAACTCAAAAATAAGGAAAATAACCTCATTTTCCAACTTTCAAATTAACCCAATCAAACACCTACAACGACCATTTCCCTGGAAACCTTTTCCCGGAATTCATTTACCCGGAGAACGTTTTCCTTCTAACCATTTTCCGGCTTTGCAATCAAACACACCCTTAGTCAACTAGGGCTAAATCGAGGCTCAATTGAAACTTAAGGGGTTTAAACAAAACTTTTGAAAATTAATTTGGACTTGATTGAAGGAGAACAATGGTTTAGGGATTTATTTAGAGTTAAATCAGAACTTGGGGACTTTGGTTGCAATTCATTTGAATTCAACAGGACTCAATTGAATTAGATACATAATTTTGGTGACTTCAAATGAACTTTTGTAACTCGATCGGAACTTATTGAAAAGGATAATCGACTTTAGGGGATCAATTGAGATGGTTGCCGAAACTTGGGAATAACTTATACTAAATTTAGAGTTTGAGCTGTAACGCCCCGAGTTCGAAGAACTCGGAACACTAGTTCTTCCTTGAAAACACTTATTTATTTATTTATATATATTTTGAAACATAATAATATTAATAAATGCGGAAAAATAATCAAATGGCTAAAATGCAGAAATTTATTTAACCTAATAAAGTCGAAAGAGTGTCTCACGGTAGTTTTCACACAGTCCTCAAAAACATCCAATTAAAGTACTAGTAAGCTCAAAACATTCAAAAGTCATTACTTCAACAGTTAAAAGTACTCAATTGTCAATGTAATTAAAACTAATTTATTTGAAGGTCCCTAAGAGATTCCCACGCCTCGCCAAGCCTCCGGCTCCTTAATCTGCAATTTGTTCATTTGATAGAGAAAATCGTGAGTATTTTAAATACTCAGTAAATCCCGCGCACCACAATTAATATATATTACAAATCAAATGCACATAATCATCATCTTCATAATATACGAACAGGTATAAAATACAAGTTCGTTCATCATCCCTCTTAATCGTGCACGTCATCATAGTGATTAATAGCACGTCATTATAATATATTAGGCCAAAGACCTATCGTCATAATACTATTAAATCACGTCGTAATTAGGCAAATAGCCTATCGTCATAGTGCCGAGGAAGCACGTCAAAAGTAGGCTAAAAAGCCTATCATCACATAACATTTACATGCAGTATTTATAATAATATTAATTGCAATTGCGTACGTTTAAAAGAAACTTTTTAGAAAGGGGATCTACCTTAACCTTTAGCAGAGTATTGAGCTTACTAACGGTGAGAAATCAGTCCTCTAGCTATCCGTACGCCAAGTCTAGTCAATAACGAGTTTAATTTATGTTAATATTCTTAAATATTAAGTATCTATAAGTAATATAGAAGCTTGTGGGCCAAAATGGAAAGAATATAAAACTTTGGAGGTCAATTTGAAAGAATTTTATAGCTCGAGGACCTATTTATGCAATAAAAGTGAACTAAAAATATTTTGGGCTCAATTATAACATTTTTAAATCATGAGGGACTAATATGCAATTAAATTTTGGGGGTTAAATTAAATAGGAAAAAGAAATTGAAGGATTAAAGTGAAATAAAAGTTTAGGGGTCAAATTGCAACAATTGAAAGTTAGGGACTTGAAATTAAATAAACTTTTAGGGCTCATTTAAATAAAATAAATAAAATAGGGGATTAGAGCTGTAAATAATATTTAGGGATTAAATTGTAATAATTGAAAGTTGGGGATTAGAAAATTAAATAAATTATAGGGACCAACTTAAACTAAGGATGGAACTTGAGGGACTAACTTGCAAATACTTAAATAAATTAAATGAAAACGGATCCGGGTCAAACTCCATCTCTCTCGCCCGACTCTCTCTCTTCTCGCACGCTACTCTCGGTTCTCTCTCTATCTCTCAGTTTCCGGCGGTTTGGCCGTCAAAAAGGCCGGCGAAGGTGAAGGTGGTGGTGGTGAATCTAGTGGTGGTGTCAATTTGAAGAAATATTGAGTATTTTGGGAGAAATTGAAGCTAGAACCTTAAAGGAAAAATTTGGGTATTTTCAAAATTCGACCGATTCTTCAAAAATTTTCGAAATTAAACTATACCACGATGTTCTATAGAGGTAGAGGAAGGTGTAGGTATAATTTTTGCGTTTTCAAGTGGATTTTTGAGCGTGGTTTAAATTTTGGCCGAGGTTTATGCGTGTATGCGTGTATGTATGCGATGGTGTATGTATATATCATTATATATTCGTGTATATGCGTGTGTGTAGATGGGTTTTGGAGGTGATGATGTTGATGAAGGTGGAGTGTGGTGGCCGGTGGTGGTGTATCTAAGCGTGTATATGTGTGTATCATGTATGTATGTATCTATCCTACTTACACTAGTGACCAAGTAAACACTATCAAAATTTGATTACGAACTTAAAACAATAAAATAGAAATAAGTTAAAATGGGAAAGATCAAGTAATCTTACCACTTGGGGTTTGATTTGTTGGATAAGAATGGATAGATTGATCTTGAGGATGACAATGGAGGAGAATGGGGCTAGGGTTTAAGCATACTCAAAAAGAGTATTTAAGGGTAAAAGTTAGAATAGCATTTGCAAATGGGCCTCTAGATGGGTTTCAAATTGGATTGGACTGTATTTGGACTTTAAATTTGGCCTTTAGCAACTAAAAATCTTTGGGGACTAAAATAAATAAATTTCAAGGTTTGGTCCTCAAAAGTATATTTTGAAAATAAATAAATTTTTATAAATAATTAAATATAGCAATAAATAATATGAATTTCGACTAGACGAGAGCACACTATTTAAATTTTATAAGTAAAGTCGTAGTGACACGTTCTAAATTTTATTTAATTAAGTGTATTTTATTTAAGAAGAATTTTCCGATCACTACATGAGCGACTTGGGGCTGCAATTTCCTCAATTGAGAATCAAAATTCAGCATTGGGGTCTTGGTCGTCACACTAACACGATGCAAACACAGAGAAGAAGAGGGAGATGACTCCAGCAAAAAGGAGCCAAGGTCTCGTCAGAGGTCTGCGCCGCCGTGAAAGACTGGCCGAGACCCGCCACTAATCGGGTGGATATGTCACAAGAGTATGGTGAATTTGAGCTGTAATCGGCCAAATTTTGGTTGATTAGATGAGAGTTTTGGGTTCTACTAATCTCAACATTGTTTTGGGGGTGAATTATGGAAGAGAGTTCAAGGTTGAACGCAAGAAACCATGGCCGAGTTTCTCTGTTTGTTTTGTCCCTCTTCCTTTTTATTTTTGAATTCTCGAGCATAGCCTCAGATTGGAGATGATGGATTGAACATCAATTTGAAGAGTGTGCTTGATCGATTGGATTTGAGTTTGGTATTGTTGTTTGTGTCATGAAGAGATACGTGTGTGTGTATGCGATGTACGTGATTACTGCATGTATTGTAATCAATTTCTAGTAGCCAAATTAGTTTCTATTGCATGAAAAACCAGCCAATCAAAGAAAAGTGGTTAACAGATACCCATTGAATTCGCTGCGTTTCCTGCTGGAAAATAGAGTGGGGTAGCTGAGTTGAAACTATAGCTCGCGGTTGAACTTGTGGTTGCTAGGAAATCCACAAAGATTTTCTGTTGTGAGGAATATTGCTAATGGAACACTTGAGAGAGGGAGAAAGCGTGATAAATTTTGGAGATAGAGCATAGAGTTCTTCTAATGGAGGGATATTGCAAAGTTAAAGTGTTGAGAGAAAAGTGGGGGAGTGGAGATGTGGGTATGCGAAAGTGGAGTTGGGAAAGAACTCTGAATAGGCAAAACTCATGTTTGTTTCAGTTGGATACTAAGATGGAGTTTTCAATGATAAGATAAACTTTGAATTGATTTGGTTGATAATAGTAAGGTTGAGTAAAAACAAGTTAATTGGCCCAATAGAATATGAAATGTGCATTTGATTTAAAAATTGAGTCTAAAGTCAAAAGACAAATTTTATTGGCCCAAAAGTAGATTCGACCTGATTAAATTATTAAATTTGTGTGTAATAGTTTTTTTCTATTAGATGAGAACTAAATATAATTCTCAATTTAATAGGTTGAGTCGTAATGATGATATTTTATTTAGAAATTTTAAAATTTCGCTGTGGTCGTTAAACCTCCCCCACTTGAAGAAATTTTGTCCTCGAAATTGAGACTTACTTAATTTAGAACGTCGAGGTACTTGGCTAGAATTTCATCTTCTCTTTCCCAAGTGGACTCCTCTTTCCCATGTCTACTCCACTGGACTGTAACGAGTGGAGTCTCTCTATTCCTCAAAACTTGGACTTTCCTTATGAGAATCGCCGTAGGCGTTTCCTCGAACGTCAAATCTTTGTTCACATCCAGCGATGCATAATTGACGATATGGCTTGGATCCTGGGTGTACTTTCTCAGCATCGAGACGTGGAAAACGTTATGCACTGCAGACAATTCTGGCGGTAAGGCCAATCGGTAAGCCACATCACCGACCTCTTCAAGAATTTCAAAAGGTCCGACGAATCTAGGCCTTAACTTCCCTTTCTTCCCAAATCTTATCACTCCCTTCATTGGAGCTACTTTAAGAAAAACTTTCTCATCCACTTTGAAATGTAAGTCCTTTCGTCTCTTATCAGCGTAGGATTTTTGTCTATCTGTATTAGCTTTAATCCTTGTTCTGATCTTATCAATAGCTTCCACTATTCGTTCGACTATTTCTGGACCCAAAATCCTCTTTTCACTAACCTCATCCCAATGCGTAGGGGATCTGTACTTTCTCCCATAGAGAGCTTCATACGATGCCATCCCAATGGTAGCCTTGTACCTGTCATACGCAAACTCAACCAATGGTAAGGGCGTTTCCCAGTTGCCACCAAGATCAAGCATGCAAGCTCTTAACATGTCCTCCAAGATCTGTATGGTCCTTTCCGACTGACCATCCGTTTGTGGGGTGATAGGCAGTGCTAAACTTCAATCTAGTACCCATAGCATCTTGTAGGCTTTTCAGAAATTAGACGTGAACCTGGTGTCCCTGGCCGGATACAATAGAAACCAGTACCCCGTGTAGTCTTATGACCTCTTTCACAGAGATCTGGGCGAACTGATCAAGGCTGAAGTTCATTCTTACTAGTAGGAAGTGAGCTGATTTAGTCAAACGATCAACAAAGACCCAAACGGCGTGATGACTTTTCACTGTTTTGGGAAGTCTAGTGACAAAATCATTGCTATGTGTTCCTACTTCCACTCTGGAATCTCAAGCAGATTCAACAACCCTGACGGTCGTTGGTGTTCGGCTTTCACCTACTAACCCGTCATGCATTTCTCAATGAACAAGCCGATAGATCTCTTCATGTTCCTCCACCAATATAACTTCCGTAGATCTTGGTACATCTTTGTACCTCCAAGATACACAGTATCAAGCGAAGAATGGGCTTCTTCAAGAATCTCCTCTCTTAACCCTTCATCGTTCGGTACATACAATCTCCCTTTAAACGAGAGAGTGCCATCAGCGGGTACTTTGAAATCCTTCACATTTCCCGTGAGTAACTGATCTTTGATCTTACACAAGAAGTTATCATTTTTTTGAGCCTCTTTAATTTTATCCCCGAGCATAGGTCGCACTACAAATGTGGCTATGATTGCAGTGGTGCGACATGGGAGAGTCACAACTTCGATCTTCAGACTGGTGAAATCCCTGATCAACTGTTCTTGACCAGTCGGCATAGTTGCTAACTGATCCTTCGTCTTCTTGCTTAGTGCGTCGGCTACGACGTTAGACTTACCCGGATAGTAAAGGATCGTACAATCATAATCTTTAACCAGCTCCAGCCATCTTTTTTGTCCCATATTCAATTCCTTCTGTGTGAACAAATACTTGAGACTTTTATGGTCTGTGTATATCTCACACTTGCTACCATATGGATAGTGTCACCATATCTGTAGAGCGTGAGCTGTGGTCGCCAACTCTAAATAGTGTGTCGGGCAGTTCTGGTCAGGGGGTTGGATGTACATCCTTATCGAACCATCTTTCTTCTTCATGAAGAGCATTGGGGCTCCCCAAAGGGACACACTGGGTCGGATAATGTCCATCAACTCTTGTAAATGCACTTTTAGCTCTTGGAGTTCCTTCAGTGCCATTTGATACGGCGCCTTGGATACTTATGCTGCTCCTAGTACGAAGACAATAGCGAACTCCACATGTCTATCTGGAGGGACTCCAGGTAAATCGCCTTGAAACAATTCTACAAAGTCTCATACGATTGGTACATCCTTTAGGGGTTAGCTCAATCGATGGTGGACTAACCATACTCACAAGATATCCCTGGCCAGTACCTTTCTTCAACATCTTCTCCGCTTTTATCGTAGAGACAATTCGGGGTAAGGTTCTGACTTTCGCCCGAAAAAGGAAAATTCATCTTCTCCAGCCTTCCAGAAAAGTATTTCCCTTTCACGACACTTAATAGTAGCATGGTTGCTACTAAGCCAGTCCATTCCCAAAATAACGTCAAAATCCTTCATTTCTAGCACGTATAGGTCAGCCTCTAAATCCCTTCCATCAATTTCATACCTAACAGCTCTAACTTTCTGTTCAAGACTAACAGTCTTTCCTGAGGGAATGCTAACCGCTAAGGCCTCATTCACGGTTTCACATAAGTTTCCAATCTTAGCACGAAAGCTAACTGATATAAAAGAGTTGGTAGCACCAGAATCAAATAGCACGAGAGCAGGTATATTAAAGATTGATAACATACCAGTGATCACGCTTGGATCTTGCTGCGCCTTGTTCTGTGTGAGTGTTAACACTCACGCCTTTCCCTTCTTAGTAGCTTCCCTACCTTTATATTTGGGGCACTCCCGACAAAGTGACCGGCCTTCTTAGAATGCTAGCAAACCCCTTTACCCATTAACCTTTTCCCTTGGTGGTTCTTCCCACAATTCTGGCACAAAGGTTTGTCGCTAGCCGTGTTAGCATTGCTTTCCTTTTGATTGCCTCCAGATTTTCCTTTCTTGTTCTAGAATTTTCCCTTGCCCTTGTCGCAGATATGACGTGCGCCTGTTTCAGGACCTGTGAGTAGGAGGTAAAGCCATGGGTTGCTAGTATTCCTCCTATTTATGGATGAAGCCCCCTTTTAAAACCTTCTTGCCTTCTTAGTGTTTGTATCCACCAAATAAAGTGCCCAGCGTGACATTTACGCAAACTTCCTCTCGTATTCAACCAGGGGCAGGATTCCCTATCTGAGATTGGAAAATTCTATCTCCATCTTGTCGCGGAGATCCTGGGGGTAATACTTTTCGAGTGCCGCTTCCTTAAACTGAGTCCAAGTCATTGTCTGAAGTTGGGCCGCAGGCAATGTGCGCTGGTAGGATTCCCAACAATGACCAGTGTCCTCAACAATCATGAATTTAGCACATGAGATCTTATGGGCATCTCCGAGCTCCATGTGCTTGAAGATACGTTCGAGGCCCAGTAGCCACTCTTCCGCTACTTGGGGTCCAACCTTCCCATTGAGGGTTGGGGCTTTGTAGCGGTAGAATTCTCCAATGATCTGGCTAGTATTCCCAGCATTACCTTGTTGGTTTGAGTTGTTGTTCTGATTGTTGCGCTTCTAGCTCTGGTTATCGTTGTTCTGCGCATTGATCTCTTGTACAACTCTAATAAGATCTCGCAGAAGGCCAGCTTGTGTGTTGCTCTATGCCATTTCCCTAATCAACCAAAATAAGAGTTGATTTACCGTTCATCCAACTCATTACAAAGCAACGCCCTCTCAAGGAATAATGCACAAAATGCACAACAAACACCAATGTCAATTTTTATCATTAACTCAAGTTTCGATAACAGACAAAATAATAAAATTGCAACAAATGTTCAAGGTCTGAAACCATAGTCTAAAAGGAACCAACAATAATCAGAATCCTACTGAGTAAAATGAATCAATCATACTGAACAATTGACTAGACATCAACCTACGAAATGACTAAAACCCTACTAGCTACCGCTAATAGAGAATTCTAATCCTTCCAAAGTTCCTTATAAAAGTCATCATCTGAGTCCGAGTTGACTGAGGTGCATCAAAATGTTTGGTCCTCTCTGTGGGCCGGGAAGCCCCCATAGGGTCGTCCTCTGCCAACGCTTGCTCATCGTCCAGCCTCTCGAGCAACCTCTTCATGAACTCCCTGTAGGAAACGGCTAGGGGATGATCCCCGAAGGTTTCATTCATGTGCATGAAGACGTCACGAGCAATCTCGTCCCAATCATCAGGCATCGTCTCAATGAGATGAAGGATAGCGTCGAGCGACGTAATTGGGTGACCCTTCTTCCTTGCAGCAACCTAGAGTCTCTCCATCTCTGGGATGTCTTGGCCTCAGGAGTAATTCATCGGCCATATGTCCTTGTCATAGTCACGGCGTTCCTGCGCATATGGTCTTCAAGAAATAGACTTCCTACCGGTCCTCTGACCAGCAGGAATATCTTTCTTACCAATTATGGAAAAGGGCCAGCTAGGTGACGTTTCTAATTCATTTTAGTCTAAATTCGAGGACTAAGTTGGGAAATTTTTCTCCAATGCACACAAATTAACACCGAGAGATATAAGGTATTATGGATACAACTACTTCAAAAATACATTCAAATACTGCACGAGAACTAATAACTTTCCACATTTCCATAACATTTTAGTGCACCAAGGTTTCATAGCTTAACTTCTCATACTGTATCCAACCTTCGTCTCTCAATCTACAAAATAATGTTCCTTTAGAATTAAATTTCTTCCTTTACCTTTTGAGTCGGCGTAGCACGGTGGAGCGGGCATCAAACTCAGGTAATTCTTTAAAAAAAAAATTTTGTTTGAAAGTTTTTATTTAATATTTGAGCGTCTATAGAAAAGTAAACCTTCGCTCGGATACTACACTGTAACACCCTGATTTTTGAATATCGAAGTGTTACTAAAGTAGCCTTTAATTTATTGAAACGTGGAAATTTGATGATAATATTTTTTGAATAACATTTTCAATAATAATAATAATAATAATAATAATAATAATAATAATAAGGTTGAAGATCCACGTACTTAAATGAAATAATATTCATCAATTTGATAACCAATATTCATTTTCTAAATAAACGAATTAAATCTTCTAAACCAAATGCGGAATCTCGAGAATAATATACTACTAAGTTTTTAATGATTCTCTAATAAAAGAAAACTAATTTAACATGGGATTAAGTGGATGATATTGCCCGCTTGTCGTCGCTTCGCCGAACTCCTTAATCTAAAAAAGAGTTTAAAATATTTGGGATGAGTATAACGTTGTTATACTCGGTGGGGCACAGTAACAAAAAAGGTTATTCCACCATATCACAAGCCCGTATACGAAATTACAATTAGAGGTAATTAAACTATAGAAAAGTCGAGTGTTGGAAACTCCCGTCCAACGTGGGGAAAAGTCGCTATGACTATCCGAACGGCTCTTAACACCATTCAGTGGAAAAAGATGGTATTTAACACCATCACATGCATGTCATATAGCAAATATACCACAAATTATAATAACACGTAAAGGACATGATATGGATTTTAAAGTAAACAGACACTTTTGAAATAAAAAATATTTTCTAGAACTAAAACCATTTTGCATAAAGTTAAACCCCTCCTCAAATTAGTAGTTCTCATAAATTCCTAGAAATTAGGGCTTGTGTGATGCTAGCACTTCTATGGGGTTTAAACGTCGTCTAATAGAAGAAATTAAACATAACTTTAGTAAGTAAATCTTAAAATTGAAGTTTAATAATTTATTTGGTTCTTATAGCATTTTAATTTAAAAGTTTTAGGGCCTAATAGCAACTTTAAAAGTTACTTTGAGATTAATCGAAAGAGAACTATTGATTGAGGGTGGAAAGTGAAACTATTAGTCAACTAGGACTAAATCGAAATTCAATTGAAACTTTAGGGGTTTAAAGTAAACTTTTGAAACTTAATTTGGACTTGATTGAAGGAGAACAATGGTTTAGGGATTGATTTAGAGTTAAATCAGAACTTGGGGACTTTGGTTACAACTTATATAAATTCAATTGGAGTCAATTGAATTAGATACATATTTTTGGTGACTTAAAATGAACTTTTGTTACTCGATTGGACCATATTGAAGAGAATAATCGACTTTAGGGGATCAATTGAGATGGCTGTCGAAACTTGGGACTAACTTATACTAAATTTAGAGTTTGAGGGACCTGGGGCTATAATTTCCTCAGTTGAGAGTAAAAATTTAGCATTGGGGTCATGGTCCTCACACTAACGCAATGCAAACACATAGAAGAAGAGGGAGATGACTCGAGCAAGGAGCTGAGGTCTTGTCAGAGGTCGCCGCCGCCGATGCTGTCGGAGTAGGTGTCGGTGGGGGACGATGACACTGTCACCAGGCATGGGGCTCGATTGGCAGAGACCCGGCATTGAATCGGGTCGATATGTCACCAGAGTATTGTGAATTTGAGTTGTAATCGGCCAAAATTTGGTTGATTAGATGCGAGTTTTGGGTTCTACTAATCTCAACATTGTTTTGGGGGTGAATTATGGAGGAGATTTCAAGGTTGAACATAAGAAGCCATGGCCAAGTGTCTCGGCCTGTTTGGTCCCTCCTTTTTTTTTTTTTTGAATTCTCGAGCATAGCCCCAGATTGGAGATGATGGATTGAGCATCAATTTGAAGAGTGTTTTAAAATTCTCAATTGCAGGAACTTCTGTTTGATCGATTAGATTTGAGCTTGGTATTGTTGTTTGTGTTATGAAGGGATACGCGTGTGTGTGTGTGTGTGTATACGATGTAAATGATTACCGCATGTATTGTAATCAATTTTCGGCAGCCAAATTGGTGTCTATTGCAGGAAAAACCAGCCAATCAAAGAAAAGAGGTTGAACAGTTACCCATTGAATTTGGTACATTTCTGCTTGGAAAATATAGTGGGATAGCTGAGTTGAAACTGTAGTTCGCGGTTGAACTTGTTATTGCTGGGAAATCCACAAAGAATTTCTGCTATGAGGAATATTGCCAATAGAATACTTGAGAGAGGGAGAAAACGTGAGAAATTTTGGAGATAGAGCATAGAGTTCTTCTAATGGAGGGATATTGCAAAGTCGAAGTGTTAAGAGAAAAGTGGGAGAGTAGAGACACGTGGGTGTGCGAAAGTGGAGTTGGGAAAGAACTCTCAATAGACAAAACTCACGGTTGTTTTCAGTTGGATACTAAGATGGAGCTTTCAATGAGAAGATAGACTTTGAATTGATTTGGTTGATCATAGTAAGGTTGAGTAAAAATAAGTTAATTGGCCCAATAGAATATGAAATGCGCATTTCATTTAACAATTGGGTCTAAAGTCTAAAGACAAATTTTATTGGCCCAAAAGTAGATTCGACCTGATTAAATTATTAAATTTATATATATAATAGTTTTTTTCTTTGATGAGAACTAAATATAATTCTCAATTTAATAGGTTAACTCGTAATGACGACGTTTTATTTAGAAATTTTTAAATTTTCCCGTGGTCATTACATGACTGCACTTGGATCTTCACTCTTCTATATGCTTGTTCTACAGAAGGGTCACATTTGTTGATGCGAACACCTTTATTTCGAGAACTATCGATGTATTTATCCCTCTTCATGGTGAGACATCTAATAAATAAGCATAGTTCCATTCTTGAATCTGACTGAATAGATGGTGTGAAGTTTAGAAAATGTGCCATTGTCCCAACCACGTATTCCCAACAGGATTTCAACACTGTCGCGAAAATCATCACGGATCATAAACAAATTTCAATTTTCTCCTTGCTTAATCGCTTTATTGCTAGGGCCTCCCTGGCATGCCTCGCTAGGTTTCACTCTTTTGTTCCGAAAGTACTTTCCTGAACCCAACGAGTATGTGTTTTTAACCATGATTTGATCATGGTGACTACTTGCAGACATGTTCAAAACTCTTATTAACATCGTAGAGCGGGAGCTAATCTTTGTTGATTGCCAACTATTTTATTACTCTTTATTTTATAGTAGAGTTTAGGATGGAATTCTTGTCGCTATCAAATTTCATACATATTTCTTATTGACATAGTTGAGTTCACTGTGCTATGTATGTGGTAGAGAAGAAACTTCTACAACTGAGTTTACTATTCTTGTGTGGACAATACATACTTTAATACAAATTTCCTTAGCGGCCATTTAAACATGCTACCCAGGAATAAGTATGTTCAACAACTAAACAAGACTTCCTTGGAAAGATTTGCTGGTACCTCTTCTTTTTGGGCATGTAAAATCTTTCCTTCTAACGTCCTGAATATAATTACAGATGAAGTGCTTTCGTATTGGCTCTTCATCTGTATTGACTAAAATTTTTTCCTAGTAGAACATTTTCTCTTTAGAGCTGTGACTGCAATTTATTGTGCATGAATGCACTTGTGGTACCCGGTAGACTACAAAGCAGAACGATGACTTAATTCAACCAAATTGACTGCCTTCCTTTAAGTAAGGTCAAAGCCGTTTGCTGATTAAGCTTCAAAATGAATTGTAGTCAGTTTTGAGTAGTCGGGTGGTAAACGCTTGAACCACAAATCCGCACCATTTACATCGGCCATCAACTATAAGAATAAAAGCCTCTTTAGGAGATTAATTCAAAAAGTGATCTGAAGTGTGTAACCTATTTCGAGATCCACAAATGTATTTTGACTTAAAAATATTGTCATCTTTAGGATGATCTAATATTTCAATCCCATTTATGCATATCTTCCTTCAAAAAAGGATCCAACAGTAAAATTTAAAAAATTAACCTTCAGTTAGGGAGGCCGTGTTTGAAAAGCCACTTGAAGCCCAAGCAATCCATTTTCGATGGACCGACTAGAGGAGACCATGGGTACTAAAGTCGCTTCCACTTAATATTTTGAGGAAATTGGACTGAATACTGCATTTAAGTTTTATATTTTAAAAATCCTGCTAAACCTAAGTAATTGCACAAATTCGGTATTCGCGGTTCAATGGCCCGACCCACTTATTTGATATCTGCCGGTTCAATTATTTTTTTTCTCAGCTTCTTCTTATTGTTTCTCCTCTCCCGTATGGAAATCATCATGACATTCTACCATTGAATTCATCTTCTACTTTGCAGCGACCCAGTTCGTAATGTTCATGGTCTTCGATCATAAACTCTCTACCTATCTTCGAGTAAAGATCTATTTTCTTACGTATTCCTAAGCCGTTTCTTGCTCTGTGTCGCCTAGGTTTCGTTGTCCAATCGGTCAAGTGTTTGCTTTAATGCTTGTAAATGGGGTTCTAATGGATTTCAATTTGCCTAGAGTGGCTATGCAAAAGTAGAGAATAAATTTCACTTTGCTTATGAACTGTTCGAGAAAATGGAAGAGAAGGACATGATTTATTGGAAGTTGATGATGGATTGCTGTGTGAAGAATGAGAAATTAGAAACATCTAGTCTTCTATTTGATAAGATGTCAGAGAGGGATGCTGTGAGCTAGGCTACTATACTTGATGTTGCTAAACGTCAAGGGACGTTTGTGATATGCACACTAGATATGTGGCTTGTTGTTAGGAGTAAGAGTTGAATGATCATGAAGCAATTGATCCATTTTTCACCAATTTTGTATATGCGATGCTTGAAAACTAAAGGAAAAAAAGTAAAAATTGGAACTTTAGAGAGATGCATTTGATTTTAATAGGATTCCGCTATTTTTCGAAAATAAATGGTGTATTGAGTGTCTCGAGTTCGTGGTTAAGGATGCACAGGAGCCATGGTAAATATATTATTTTGCTAAATTTAGTGTCATTTATCTGGATGTGCTGCTATTTGGCAACATGTAGAGGAACTATGCTTTGAACTAAATCTTGCATCTTTAGAATGACTGCGAAATATCCTCAAGGAGAATATTTATAGTCATTGTGCTCATTTTTGGAGATGGTGTGCCGAAGCTTGCCATTGTGGAGACCGTAGATGATGAAAAGGTAAATAAGCATTACCTTATTCTTTAAGAGGCAAAAAGCATGTTCTTCTGTTACTGGTGATTGGCAGCCATGGGGGTTTGGAGATTCAAGTGCTCCAACAATACAAATATGAGCCTCAACTATTTGTGTGTTCAATTTAAGTTTTATTGTTTTTTAAATTTACTTTTACCTAATGTATTTAGTAAACTTATACTGTATTGCATATTTTGTGTAATACATTAAACATGTAATTCAAGTGTAATCACAGTACCAATTCATTTCTAATACAATCTACAGTTATGAATTAATTTATTAGTGCATTACACTTTATGTGCAATCAATGTGTAATGTACTATACATTTTGTATGAAAAGATATATAATAATTTTTAAAAAAATTGAATGTTAGAAAAATGTTAAAATTCTACACTATGTTTGACACAACAAAAAATGATGTGATATGATTACACATTTTGTATAACTCATTTGTAACATGTAATATAATCAGTGTTATTAAAAGCCTAAAGTGGGAAATAATATGCATTGACTGCTTTTTTCATGCTTTTGGCCTAGGCCACACATGGATGCTACACTTCGCGTCTAGGCGCCGCTTAAGCAAGCTTTTTAGAACACTGAATAAAATACAAACCAATAAATTACAAATTCTATGGAACTAATGTGTAACAGATTGCATATTTAGCGTAATTAATCTTTAATTCATTGGTGTATTACACTTTATGTGTAAGGCGTGTGTCATTCACTACACATTTTTATGTAAAAGAGAAATAATAGTGCATTACACTTCATGTGTAAGACATGTGTCATTTACTACATATTTTTGTGTAAAAGAAAAATAATAATTTTGTTTGGAAAAAAAGATAACGATTTTAAAAAAGTAAATGTTAAACTTATGCATTCTGTTTGAGGCAAGAAAGAATAAAGTGATTTGAATAATTACATATTCTATGCAATTTATTTGTAATGTGTAATAGAATATAGACTAATGAATTACATATTATGTGTAGCTAATGTGTAATAACTTATACATACTGTGTAATTAATATTTTTATTCATTAGTGGATTACACTTTATGTGTAAGGTGTGAAAGAGAGAGAAAATTCAAAAAAAAATAAATATTAAATTTCTTCATTATGTTTTGACTCAATAAAAAGTAATACGATATGAATAATTACACATTCTGTGTACTTTTTTTGTAATGTACAATATAATGCAAACTAATGAATTACACATTGTGAGTAATGAATGTGTAATAAATTACATCTTCTATGTAATTAATATTTTTATCCATATGTGTATTACACTTTATGTGTAAGGTGTGAAAGAGAGAAATTTCCATATATATATATATATATATATATATTAAATTTATTCATTATGTTTTGACTCAAGAGAAAAATGTTACGATATGAATAATTAGTAATTACACAATCCATGTACTTCATTTGTAATATATAATAGAATTCAAACTAATGAATTTCATATTTTCTGTAACAACTAAATTAAATGTAGAATACCTTTATTAACTAAATTAAAAAGTTAAGTTACAAAACTATAAGAGGAAGTGGAAAAATGAAATGTTTAAAAAAAATAAAATAATATATAAAGAATTATTGGAAAAGGAAGAAAAAGAAATAAAAATATAAAAACCAAATTATATAAGAAGAGATGTACCAAAAAAATGTTTATCATGAAAATAACAAAATATAATTGAATTATGGAAAATAAAAAAGAAATGAATGAAAATAGTGAAGGAATGAATTAAAATCCTTGAATTGCTTATGTGATGAATCAACCCTGGGATCCATCAATTTGGTTGTACTAGAGTTACATGTCTTACCAGTTGCACCGCGCCACAACATGTTCAAGTTTTTGTCTTACTGAAATATATGCTTTAAACTGACCCGGTCCAAAAATACCTAATTTTTGTAATTTTTCCTGGATGTTTGTGTGCAGCAAGTAATTAAGTTACATTTACCTAATTTTTGAAAAACTAAACATAAACGTGTGTATTAGTGTAAAAACCCCTAATATTTTACTGCCAATGGGTTTCATCTTTTAAAATAATTAACAACCATTTAATTAATCAAATAAACAAAATGGCCTAATTATTTAAGGCGCCCTTCTGAAAATCAAAACAAATTTGATTTAAGCCATACCGTGGATGCATGTCACGTACAGAACATCAGGGTGATGTTAATCCTAGTCTACATGATTAATGAATAACATTAATGTGATCATTACATTAGCGAATAAAAAAATATCAAATTGTAGCCGACGTCAAAGATAAAATAAATTACAACTTAGGATCAAGCCTATAATTTATGCTTCTTCTATCCCTTGAGTTTCTCTTGGTTCCTTCTTGGGCTTCCACTGCGTTGACCCATGACTTGCAAGCCCAAATTGAATATGGTACAAGAAAATCTGCTTCACTATCTTGAGTTCAAAGCTCTCGTGGAGTTACTTGATGCTAGCGGAATAATTTTTCCAAATTAATTAATTGACTGTAATATAATATTTTGACCCCATTTGACAAAGTCAAAACAAAATGTAAAATGTCAATAAATTATAAGCCATTAATTAAACAACCAACTTATAATTAGAAAAATATATTCAAATTAATTGAATATCAACTTAAGAACCAGCATTTAAGGCTCGAAAGAATTAATCAAATTAAATTGCTGAATTGCAAATCAATATCTAGGGCCAATTTGATCAATTCGACAAGATTCGGTGCAATTTTAAATATAAAGACCAATGCTCAAGAGAGGCCAAAAAGAATTGGGGTCTAAGTTCAAATAAAAGCAAAATCATCAAAGGAACTCCAGCTCCAGCATATTTCTTCTTCATAATCATAGTAGTGGCCGGCAGTGACAACCGCACCAATGGCACTGCCCTTCGCGTAACGGGTAGTGCTATGGTGCTACCCACTATTTTTGGTACCATGACCTAGATCTACAGTGCCCATCAACATTGCTGTCACCAGAAACTCAACGAAGTAGGGTGCTGCAATTCTCAACAGCAACATCCCATGGCGGCCACCACGCTCGCGCTTGGTAGATCACACGATTGTAGCAGCCATGGCTGTTAAAATGCAAGATCTCTCAGCAGCCATGGCTGGCAGCTGCTATGCAAGACCATGTAGCAACCGACCACGGCTGTTGGTGTGAATACTACCGACAGCTACTGCCAATATCGGGGGGCCGATGGTTTTCCCTATTACCTTATGTTCGGCTTTTTCTTGACTTGCCTTCTTCGAATCTTCAATTATTCAACTATCCAAGAATTGAATGCATAATTAAATACAGACTCTGTAGCAAGAACTAAAATTATACACCGACTTTAGTAAAAAATAAAGGTCACATATAATCGAACCATTTAATCATCATAAAGATCCATTCAATAAACTTCAATTAAACAGTAGATCTTGAATTCCTAAATGTCGCCCAATCTATAAACATACAAGTCTAATTGATCGAATACCGTCGACCGCGAATAAAGAGCAAGATCAGGCTTTGATTCTAGTTAATGGAAAGACTGGGGGCAAATGAGAGACTTAAACAATTTTGATGGTTAAATTGGGTCCATCTGCGCATTTAGTGGCAAATCTATAATATCAAATCAATTGCAAGAATGTTGCAGAATTTACCTTCACAGATTTAACTGTAATGACTAATCCGATCAATTTCTTTGAGTCGATTGAGTCCTAACAAAGCTTTCCACTCTTGAATATTTATCAATACTCTTCAACGCTTGAATCCAATCTACCTCTAATAGATAGGATCTTGTCTTGACTCACCACACCAAGAAGTCATCCTCGTTTTAGTTAAGACAGTTCACTCGGATGTGACTAACTTGATTTTCCAATTAATTGTGCACTTAGTTGACCCATCGATTCTACCGCATTGAATTCTATTTAGCTAGCCCCATGCTGAATATTAAGCTAATTAGATTCTGGAAATCAGTCTTATCTAAAAAACTTAGACGCACTACTTCACTCCTTCAATAAGAGCAATGGTTACCACTTATGATGCAAGCTTTATCGTTTTGACTCTCCTTCAGCTCCACAATATTGAAGAGAATATTGATCGAGTCAAACAATTGATCTCACCCATGGAAAATAAATGTTCCTCTAGATTGTCTGCACGATAAACACCACCGAAGACGATTTAACGCAAATCATATAGCTGCCGCATTAAACTTAATTCTCCGTGTATGGTCATCCTACGGAATTAAATGTGATAAGCTTGTGCAGTCTAATATACTTATCTTGAAGCATACCAATGTTGCCGCTCACGATTCCACTAACTGCAACGGTCAAGATAGGCCTGTACTCGGACAAGTTAATGTAGAAACAAACGGACCTCTGAGAATATGGCGCCACTGCCTTTATTCTCGGTCCGGGACCAGAGTATTGTCAACTTAAGTATGGCACAAATTTTCTAGGTGTCTCAATATGCGCCTTTCTAAGAAGTCGAGGGCTCTTCAATGCTAACTCATAATATTAATTATTCTATACTAAAGAAGATAAATAATCTACTAATTTATGTCACATAAATAATTGCATATTTATACTTTGACTCTTTGTTCTAATACTTTGTTGGGCACATATCCCAACAACCATCGGCTTTTCATCATCAACGAGATCGAAGATAGGATGCCATCAATGATCAATTCCTTAGCTCAATGACAAATGGTATGGAATCAACATCAAGAGCGAATTTAAATCAATCAAAATCCTAAGCAGACAGACCATGCACTTAGCTAAAATTTGGTGATATACCAAGGGCGTTGGATGGGTGAGGCAGTGAAGATTTTCTGCTCCTCATTGACCCCGATAATTATCTCTTAGAAGCTCTGCTGTACCACTCGGATCTTTTGGACCCAACATTAAAAGGGGTAACTTGTAAAAAGAATTGGGGAAACCCACTTTATTCATAATGAACGTAAATTATAACAATTTTATATAAATAATATGATCCTGGAATGGAAATAATACTTATGAACTAATAAAATCATAAATCAGCCTGGCCATACCACGCCACATCAAGTTCCCGATCCACTTCATTAGTGATAGCATGAAATAAAGCAAAATGTGAAAGTCTGAGATTTAATCTGAGTTAATACAACTTAATAGCACTACAACAAATCACATAACATGATTATAAATATAGCATAGGAGGTGCAAGGAGACCTGCCTTCATAGGGTGTCATGAATCGTTATGCATAGCGTTGCTAAACTCCGATTCCAAAACATATAACATACTTGAACATAAGGGATCCATAACATGGATTAATTTAATACGTAGTAAATAAGGTTGTACTTACCTAGGCTTGAATGAAAGAAAAAGCTCCCAACTTTGAGATGCTCCAATGGAGATGGAGAGAGAATTAGACTACTAGTGCAAAATAATTGTTTTGGTGTGAAAAATAGAAAAAGGGAAGGGGTCTGTTTATAGGGCTAGAGGTAGGGTTCAAGTAAGATTAGACAGATTCATAAAGTAGCTAGGATAAGTAAAAAATATTTGATTTTCCCTTATCCTAAGCATTTAATGAGTTATGAGTCCACGCGATAATTACAATATAACTGTGGACCAATAGAATAACAGAAGACATGTCGTGTATATAAATTCACCCAATGAGGTAATTTCAACTTGCATTATAATTCTTAGCATATTTAAAATTGACATGTGCTTAAATATCATAACAAAATGAGATAATCAAGATTTTTCTTGTAAAACGCATTTTTAGGGTAAGGGTGAAATTTAGACTTGATAATAATTCACCTCTAGGCCCCCAAACTTCATAAAAATAGGCTGAAGAAGTCCTTAAACATGTATAGGCCTTTTCTAGGGTTAGGGAACCTAAACAAAATTTGTGGGCGTTACAATCTACCTACTTACATAGAATTTTCATCCTTGGAAATTACATCATCAATCGTTTGCAAACAACTCGGGATACTTGGCATGCATTTCATCCTCGCATTCCCATGTGGCTTGTTCGACTAAGTGGTGTTGCCATAGTATCTTGACCAATGGTATACCATTATTATGAAGCCTATCAGCAATAATACGTGTCGGTTTCTCTCTGTAACTAAGGTCTGCCGAAATATCTAAGAGTTGGTGCTAAACCACATGGCTTGGGCCAGAGGTATCTTTCCTCAATATAGATACGTGGAAGACATCGTGTATTGTTGATAGTTTTGGTGGTAAAGCCAATTGATAGGTGACATTACCAACTTCTGCGAGTATCTCAAAAGGTCCAATAAATATTTGCCTATGCTTTCCCTTCTTTCCAAAACAAAAGACACCTTTCATGGTTTTAACCCTCAGAAAAATGTATCTCCAACGGAGAATTTCAAGTCCTTTCTTTTTCCGTCTGCATAACATTTCTGTCTATCCTAAGCCTTCTTCATGTTGTCATAGATCATCTCAATGGCTTGTACTGCCTGTTTGAAAATTTTTAGTCCTAATATTTTTCACTCCCCAACTTCATCCCAATGATTAGGTGATCGACACTTTGTTAGATACAAGGCCTCATAAGGTGCCACGCCAATAGAGGCATGGTAGCTATTATTACAAGAAAATTCTATTAACGGTAGGTGCTTTGCGCAATGCCCCTATATCCTCAGATTGCCCATTTGTCCGAGGCTGAAACAAAGTAGTGAAACATAGTTTAGTTCCTCCCATAGCCCGTTGCAAAATTTTCTGGAATTTTGAGGTGAACCTTGATCTCTATCAGATAGAATAGTAACTGGGATGCCATGTAAGCTTACAATCTCCTTGACATACAATCATGCTTGCCGATCCATAGAGAATGTAATCTGGCTTGGTAAGAAGTGTGCCAACTTAGTAAGTCGATCAACGATCACCTGAATGGCATCATGTCCGCTGACTAATTTTTGAAATCCTATTATGAAGTCCATTGTTATATGTTCCCACTTCCATTCTAGGACATCAAAGGGCTACGCTAGTCTTGATGGTGGTTGGTGCTCCACCTTTACCTGTTGACAAATTAAGCACTTGCTAACATATTCTGCTGTTTCCCCTTTCAAGTTATTCTACCAAAATACTGTTTTCAAATCTCAGTACATTTTTGTGCTGCTAGAGTGAATGGAATAAGGGGCGGGGTAAGCCTTCTCCAAGATCTCCTTCTTCAGTTCCACAAAGTTTGGTACATATAAATGTCCCTTTAGTACAACGTATGATTTTCTGTAATCGTGAACCCCTTTCCTTTGTAGTACCAACCTCAGTTTTGATGTACTTAATGAAGATCCCCCATCTGATAAGCTTTCATTTGATCCTGAAGGGTTGGGCGGACGATTAGTGCCATAATCCTAGCAGCCCCACCAGATAGGGTTGTCACTACCTTCAAACTCAGTTTCTCCAATTCCTTCCGTAGAGAAAGTTGTGTGGTTAATGCTTCCATCCAACAAGATGCATTTCTACTCAGTGCATTTTCTAGGACGTTTGCCTTACCTGGATGATAGTGGATCTCGCAGTCATACTCCTTCGCCAATTCGAACAACCTCTTTGCATTATATTCAGCTCCTTCTATGAGGATATGTACTTGAGCCTTTTACGGTTGGCGTAAATGTACACTTACTACTGTTTAGGTAATGCCTCTAGAGTTTGACAGCATGTACGATAGTTGCTAACTCGAGGCCATGAGTAAGGTTAGTTTGTTCATAGGGTTTTAACTACCTTGAAGCCTAGGCAACGACCTTTCCATGTTGCATTAATACACATTCATCACCATGTTTGTATCCATCACTGTATACGACAAGCCCTTCTGTTCCTTGTGGAATGGTCAACAGTGCTGCATTGACTAACCTCTTCTTCAGTTCTAGAATACTGGTTTCGCAGTATTATGTCCACTTGAACTTTGTCCCCTTTCGAGCCAGTCACATGAGTGGTCCTAAAAATTTGGAAAATCCCTCGATGAATCTCCCATAGCGCCCTCCTAATCCCAAAAAACTAAAGATCGCACTCATTGTTGTAGGGCATGACCTGTTAAAGACTGCCTCCAACTTGATGGAATCTGCTTCAATCGCCTATGCTGTGACGACGTGCTCGAGGAAAACAACCCCTTCCAACCAAGAGTCACAGTTTTTGAACTTTGCAAAGAGGCATAGTTGGCAGGGGGCCGGGCTAGGTTGTAGTCTAGTCCTTCCCCCAGCCTAGAGTTCTAAATATGTTTTGAAATTAGATAAAATTCATAGTTTTACCCATATTAACAAAAATAACTTTTAGGCAAATTGGTTGAAGGTTGTTTTTTCTATATTAAGGTACGGGTTCGGATCCCCCTCCCATCCTTTTGCTATATTATGTTTTTCATTCATCTATCTCTCTCATTTAGATTTCTTTTTGCTTCAGTTTAATTTATTTATGTTGTTTGTTTATTTTTCCTTTCCTCATTTCCTTTTTTCATTCCTTTTATTTATATTATTTGTTTATTTTTCATTTCCTCATTTCCTTTTTGCATGTATGTCTAATTCAATTGGTTTCTTTTTCTTGTCTTTTATATAATCTACTTTTTATTGATGATTGGATGAGTTTAGGTAATATGAAATGACAATTTTATATTTTGCACTCAATTACCAATAACATTAAACACTCAAGTTACTTTTTCTCTCTTTTAATGTAAAAAATCTCAATTTTCACGATTGAATTTGTTGTCATAATTTTTCGCAAGAGCATAGCGAGAAGTTACTTTATGAGTCTTAATTGTTCCTATTGTTTTGGATTGAACCTATTTGTGTATCATATTTACTCATTTTCAGTTTATTGTTTTGATTTTTTTAATTATTTTTTTGGTTGGTTTGTAGCTTGTTTCAAATGCTTACTATCATTATATCGATTTTGGTAATACGCGAATATGTAATGAGTTTACAAAAATAAATTTATTATAGATGAATGCAATGACAAACTGATCCAAGTATTGATGGAATACTAGGTTCATAAGGTCCATGAAAACTCATGGGAAAGTGGTTAGTCCAGATGAGATGAAATGGAACTCACAGTGTCCGTGCCGGCACCGGGAGGCTGTCTTTGTAACATTGCTGGGCTTGATTTGAAGCTGATGGTATCTCGACTTTAGGTCGATTATTGAGAAGACACAAGCCCCCTGCGGTTGGTCGAACAAGTCCTCAATCCTTGGGAGAAGATATTTTCTTTTTATAGTGATCTTGCTCAACTCCCAATCATCAATGCACATCCGTATAGACCCATCCTTCTTCTTGATGAATAACACAAGTGTCCATGGCAACACACTTGGTCTTACAAACCCTTTGATGACGGTTCTTCCAGTTGGGCTTTTAATTCTTGCAATTCCTTCAACACCATTTGATATGGTGCCTTGGATATTGGAGCAACATTGAGAAGAACTAAGTCAGTGGCGAACCCTTCCTAATTCTTGCAGCATTTCTGTAAGATCATTTGGGAACACTTCTTGGAAGTCCTTGACAACTGCTACATCTTCAATCTTTAACGCATGCTCTTCTATAACCATTGCTGTCATTAGAAATCCTATACAATCACCTGACTATAGAAATTTCTTAGCTTCAATCCCTAAGATGATAATTAGCAAGGGTTTCGTTCTAGCGATGGAAAGTCATATTTCTAACCCATTTGAATCCTTATAGACTACCTCTCTTTCATAACATAATAAGGTGGCGTGGTGTCTAGATAACCAGTCCATCCCTAGAATCACGTCAAATTCTTATATATTGAGGACATTTAGGTTTGTGGCTAGAGGTCTCACATTGATTTCTACATTGGTAGCAGTTACCTAATTTGTACTCAGGACACCTCCAGTTGTTGTAACTACCTCTAGAGGGACATAGATACATGTTCTTTGGGCATGTTAAGTTTGTTAGCAACATTAAGGATATAAATGAGTGGGTTGAACCATAGCCAAGTAAGGTATAGGCAAACATTCCAGAGATAAGAACGTTACTTGCGAGGACGTTGGGATCCTGCTAAGTTTCTTCACCTATTAGTATGTACACTCGTGCTTGTGCCTTAGATGGGTTGCCTAGTTTTTGCTGCTGTTACGGTTGATGCTTTTTTCGATTGAGGTTTAGGGTAGGATTTAGCTGAATGACCAATCTCAGCAATCACCCCATTCTACACTGCAAAGGTGGCATTTCTAACACTTTCCACACACAATGTATGGCGTGACATTAGCTATGGCCTGGTTCCCCCAACCTTTCTCCGCCAGGTATTGCCCGTCTTTCCCATTTTCATTCCACTTACATTTGTCTCGTGGCCTCTGCTAGGACATCTTACTGACATCAACTGCGGTCTCTTTGAAGTTGGCCAGTTGAGCGTTGGCTTGCACTTCATCATATGTCGGTAGTCAAGACGTCACTACCACTTGGCGAAGATCATCTCTTAGTCCGAATTCAAAATGTTTGGGCCATTTCTCATCGATGTGGACCTACTCTGGGGCAAAGTGTGATAGCTCATTGAATTTCCTTTCATATTCAGTCAGGGTCATGTTGCCTTATTTTAGGTTGAGGAATTCTCTCTCGTTTTGATTGTGGATGTTTGCCGAGTAGTACTTCCTAAAGAATAGCTCACTGAATTGATCCCAAGTCTATGCATTCCCCAGTGGTTTGCACTGGGCAGTTGTATCCCACCAGTGCCTTGCCCCTTTTGCAACACAAACATTGCACATGTCACCTTCCGTGCTACTTGGCAGTCAATGAGTTTGCATATATGCTCTATCTCTGCCACCCTTTCGTCGACTAGTAGTGGTTCAGGGCTATCCTCAAATGTTGGTAGCTGCAACTTTCGGAATTGCTCTATGACGGTTGGCACATTGTTCCCATTATTGGCGATGTTATGAACATGCCCCTAAATTGCTGAAACTGGTTGTTGCAATTGTTATTTACCTCGTTGTTTGCTCCTTTGCTCCTACTGTTATTTGTCTTGTTATCGATGACAATTAGCTTGAATAAAATTGTGATAAGGTAATTAGCCTTCCTTTATTTTCATTGTAAGGTGTGGAATTGAATGAAGCAAATATAAAAATAAAAAAGTACGTTTATTAATAACTCAAATAAAGCAGGATAGAGCAAAGGGAATTCCTTGACATGCCAAGGATCTGATTGTTTTCTCTAGTGCTCTATCGGGGTCTAGCTTTGGATTTCCCCCCGTGTAAGTAAGATGTTGGGATTACTCAAAACTTCCAAGGCATCTTCTTCTAGGTCTTCCTAAGGGTCTTCATATGGATCTTCCTTTAGATTCCTTCTCCTAATTATACTCCCATCATCGTCAACTGATGATATCTTAGAAGGGTTATTTATGGAAGGCTCATAGAGGTTGCAAAGGTTTAGCTCACGAGGTCTCCAGCTTCCTTGAGCATCTACTGGGTCGTTCACAGCTTAGTTGCTTAAGTAATTAATTAGTAGGTCCCGGCATGCTTGATAGTTAAACATTCGTTCTGTGTCTTCTAAAAACATCCTCCAATAATGGCCCAATATTCTATTAAGGTGGTAAACAACTTCATCCCTGCGAAACTTATATCCATTTTTTTCGATGTGCCCCATGATCTTCTCCATAGCGTTCAAATGATCTGATAGGCTATGATTTTGGTTTCTTTTGTAGGTGTTAAACATCTTGACAAATATGTTTCACTTATAGTCTCGAGCTGTTTGACGATGGTTGCTACTACTGGCCATCTATGAAGACGAAAATTAGAAGCGATTATTAGTTGGGGATTTTTTTTTTTTTTGGAAAATGAGACTTAGGGACATAATGTTTCCATATTTCGGAGTTTTTCAAAAACGTGTTTTTTTTTAAGGATCGGGCTACGCCTGTTCTTATTCATAGGTATACACTTATACATATTTTTATTGGCTAAATCCGTTACTTTGTTTCGCTAATTTTCACAACGTGGCACTGAAAGGACTTCAAGCTGGGGAGGGGGGGTCACGTGGACCCCTTAAACCCCAAGCCCGTTTAGGTCTTGGTGGCAAAGTCCATTCCAGTCTTGCAATTGTGCCCACTAGCAAACCCAGGATTGGACTTAGTATAACTAGTTCATTATGGAGCATTCATTTTATTAATTTTAATCATATAAGCTTAACTAAAACTTGATCATGAATATAACTTATACAAGGATTCTAATTTTTTTCTACAAACATAAGTCACAAGGAAGTCATAATTGGTGAATTGCTAGTTTCGCAAGATATCTAATATACAAATATTTCATAGGGCATAAATTTTCCTAGGTTCACATGATTTTGAATACACGCATATTTGATAAATCATAATTTTTCCTATCACATACTTTGTACACTTTAATTCACACATCATAACTTAAAATACTTGGTGTGGAGATCGGAGGCTTAACGGGATATATATATAATATATATATATATTGTTCTAGAATGGAAATAATAAGTATGAACTAATAGCATAAATAAAATCATAAGTCACCCCAGCCACACGATGCCACGCCAAATTTTGATTCGCCTCATTGTTAATTAACTAAAATAATATGTAATGTGAAAGCATTAGATTTAATCTCAGTAAATACAACTTAATAACATGACAACAAGTCACATAGCAGAGGAGGTGCAAGGAGACTAGACTTCATACGTGTCATGAATTTTTATGCACAGCGCTATTAAACTCCGATCTCGAAAGATATAACTTACTTGAATATAAGGGGTCTACAACATGGCTTAATTTAATGTGTGGTAAATAAGGTTGTACTTCTGTTGGCTTGAACTAAAGAAAAAGCTCATAATTTCGAGATTCTACTATGGAGAGGTACAGAGAACTAGATTACTAGTGTAGAATAATTGTTTTGGTTGAAAAATAACAAAGGGGAAGGGGTCTATTTAGAGAGCTAGCGGCTGGGCTCAAGTAGGATTAGACGGATTCATAATGTATCCAGGATAAGTCAAAACTATTTTATTTTCCCTTATCCTAAATATCTAATGAGTCCACAAGATAATTACAATATAATTGTGGACCAAGACATGTTGTATATATAAATTCACCGAATCATGTAATTTCAACTTACATTATAATTCTTAGCATGTTTAAAACTGACATGTGCTTAAAATCAAATTAAATCTCATAATATCATAATAAAATTAGATAATCAAGATTTTTCTTGTAAATGACATTTTTAGGGCTAGTTTAAATTTAGACTTGATAATATTTCACCTTTAGGCACCCAAACTTCATTAAAATGGCCGAAAAGGTCCTTAAACATCGGTTGGCCTTTTTTATAGGGTTAGGGAGCCTAAACAAAATTTTTGGGCGTTATCTACACCTCGCAGAGCTCATTCTTGCCGAGTGTTGGGACTTTGCAAAACAAACAAGGCCTCATATAGTGGAAATTACATGACATGCAAAACAATTGGCGAACTATGACTTCTAGGACTAGATCCTCAGGCCAGAATTGCCACTCCCTACTCGGGATGAAAAAATTTTCGTTCTAGTGGTGAATCTTGTTAGGACTTTCCACAATCGATTGAAGCCAAGGCAAAGTGTGAGGCGTCAAAGCATACCAAGCCAGTTGATTATTAATCTGGTACATTTTGGTGAACTCCTCTAGGGCAATATAACATCCTGACAAATCCTCAGTTGCCACATCACAAACATCGACACACATTGCCCCCAAGCGCTGGGCATCAATTGTCCAGGAGGCCAATTCGAAAGTCTCAAGATCCCGTGAATCGTGGGGTAAAGAATGAGGCACAACCCCTACGTCATGCGATCGATATAGATGTTCGTCATTCCCAGTGGGGCATTGCATATGAACTGCAAAGGGCTGGAATCTTCATCCACTATATTGAATGTTGCCTGCAGCCCTTGCAATATCGAGCTCTTTGTAGTTGCAATATTATACACCTTCATCACCTTAGGGCCCTCGTAGTAAGTCATCTACTAATAAGGTTCGTGGATGGTGGGGGTCGGAATTTCTCATGGTGTTGATTAGAAAAGGACACAGCCATTAAGTAAAGGTGAAGTTTTTCTCCTTGGGCTTTTTGATTGGCTTCTTTATGTACTTATTCTTCCCATCAGTTCGCTGGATGAAGTACCAAAAACCACATGAAACACATCATTAGCATCACACTCCAGAGTACTACTACTAACGAAGAAGAAGGTGAATCAAATTCATGCATGATTACACACATAAACGTGGAAAAGAACTAAAGAAAGCTAAAGTTAAAAAAAAATTATCTATTCAATGCGCCTAAGAAGCTTTCGGCAATTCATGAGTTTTATGACTCCGAATGTGTATGCCGGAGGCAGTTGTGCTCCATGTTTGTTGTAAAACTACCAAAAAAACTCATAAAGATGGCTAAAGAAAAAGAAGAAAGATAGAGAAAGATGGCTAAAGAAAAAGAAGAAAGATAGAGAAACTTATTGTGAGCAGGAATGGCGGAGTAGCGGCTTAATTGAAGAAAGTCTACAACATAGTTGTTGGTCGACCAAAATCTTGCAAAAAATAGATAAATAAAGAAACAAGAAAGTTACTCGAAGTGATGGAAGCACCAAAATGACCCCTCATCATAACTATCCTCCTATTTATAAGGGCCAAAACATTCTAGGGGTATGGGGCGCTTCGAATCTCGAAATATTGGCAATGATTCTGCATGGGATTTTAATGCGCATGGATGCACTGGACTTCCCGGAAACCAAGAAAGACTATATTAGCATTTAATGCAAGCTTCCAAACTATCCAATGGCACAAGTACACATCATGAATTCTAAGCCATGGCAACGGGCATGGTGACAGTTCACTTCGTCAAATATTCTTTGATAGTTGAAAATGATTTGCGTCACACAAAATTATGGCCCCAACAATTTTTCCAATGTTGGCGCCTTTCGGAATTCAACTATGTTCACAAATCAAGTCCTGGCCAACCAATCACTGAATGACTCAAACTTAGGTGGACTGTGACATATTTTTCATGCATAACTTGAGCGAGGCCCTTACTTATTAAGGATTTTCCTTACATGCATGAATGCAATTGGGAGACTTCAACCAATAAATCGAGGCCTTGCTTGGCTTACTTTCTCACAAATGACTTCATTAAAATTTTTGCTTACTCTATTGAGGCTTCATCTTACTTTGCTAAGGCTCTGTCTAATTCTCGCTCTATAGCGAACCATTTCATTTAAGCTTCGGTTGACTCGTAATTCTTATTACACCATTGACACGAACGTCTGACGTCGTATGACTCGAGGGTTCGTCCTGACTTCGTGAAGATGATTTTGAAAAAACTCAAACCCCAACAACTTAGAACTCCTTGCCCAATATAAATAATGAACAAGGACTTGGGAAACTATTGTTATATATGGGATTCACTGCCGTCTACATGGCGTGCTGGTCAGACCAAATAGGTGACATAGCATCCAAGATAATCCCGGAATTGGTGATGTGGCATATCACTCAGCTCGGATTAACTCAACGTGATGCACAAAGTTGGAGCTCCTCGTCTGTGAAGGCCCTAGACTGAGCGTAAAGCTCTTCATGATGCCGCAAATGACTTTCTGATAAGTGCTTAAATGCACTTAAAAGATCTCCCAAGTATCATGTCTTTATCGCCTTTTATTTATATAAAAGTGTTGTTTTATTTCCTTTTGTTATTTGTGGTGTTTAGGATCAAGAAAAGTGAGAAGAAGTGAAAAATGGCTAAAAAGTGCACATATGGTAAAAATTAAGGACAAGTTTTGACCCAGATAAAAGTGGAATTTTGACGTGACTATTTGAGGCAAAGTTGTAGATATTTTTGTCTAGGGTTATGAAACCTACTTGTGCTTGGGTCCTATGCATGAAAATTGATCCTTAAAAAAGAGAGAAGAAGACAGCAAACATATATTCCATCATAGACAGAGCTAAGGAGAGATTGAAGAGGAGATCTGAAGAACTAATCCACAAAAGTTGAAGATCTAGATGCCGTATTCAAGACCAATCACCATGGATCTTCACACCAACATGACAGCATAAATTCATTCATCTAGCTCAAAGGGGATGTCGTAGTTGAAGCTTGTTATTCAATTAATCGTTCAGTAACGTTGTTTTCTACTCTCTATTATTAAATTGGTTTGTTATTCGAATTTGAATTTTAAAGATTTATTGAAGTTTATTTAGATCTGGTCAGTTTATGTGAATTTCATTAGATCTATTGCTAGGATTAGTTTTCAATCCATAATTATTGATTCTCTAATTCATGCGTAGCAGCTAACGGTTGCGCATTGTTAGGATTAACAAACCCTAAGTTAAACAATTCGAGATTGTGTGATTGTTGCTTAGTTTAGCCTATTTTCCTAGCGATAAATGCAACAATTGTCTTAAACTTAGGGAGCTCAATCTAAGTTATTCAATTGGTTAGGATTAATTGAAGAGCTTGTCTCAATTAATTGAATTAGGGAAAATTCAGGTAGTCAGAGCTTGTTGATTGCCTAGGGTTATTAATTTAACTAGAGAGTAGGAATGTGTTATGCTTAATTGGATTCTCTCTTTATTGATTCTCTCTATTAATTATTCTTCGCATCGTTATTTATTTTTAAATCTAGTTTTTACTTCAATTGCTAACCACTTCCCCCCAATCATTAGTTAGCACACTTTAACTAGTTTTACACCGTTCTCTTGGGTTCGACCCTCACTTGCCGCTATTATATTTATTTTAAAATCGAGTGAGGAAAATTATATTTATTATTTGTTGGTTACGACAGCCATCACTTTCTAAGTGCGACTTCGGCACTACTAACTTCGCTAAATATGCAAGCATGAGAATTCGTAAATAATGAAAAAATCTTGGATAGAGAAGGAAAGCCATCTACACTAAATCTTTGGGACACAATTCAAATCAAAAGAGGATTCTAGAGGATCTTGGATTTCGATCATGTAAAGGATTCAGTCCAAGTAATCTTCTCTCCTTGATCAAATGCTAATTGTTGCACTCTCGAAATGGGCAAATAACCCATGGTGTGCGGTATGCAAGTTTTCAATCACTAAAACTCTACATCATTCAGTACACACCACCATTATTTTCACCTCCTTGTCCTCTATCTCACTAAGCACCTCCATACGAATTCTGTAACTTATGAAGTTGTTTCCTCTTGGACTTTACTATCATATTGCCAACAGTTGTCAGCATATTTTTCTTTGGAGACCTTAGTGCCTAACGATTTTAGTTAGGCATGCAGACATTGGCTAGGTGGGACAAGATTGGAGTGGGAGATCTATTAGCTTGCACGTGACGTGATCCACATCCTTTCGTCAGCGCATATAACGTTTTTTTGAAATAGAAGGTGCATTGTATATATTAGGACGTGAAGGACTCGAAACTCTTAATAATTCTATTGAAAATGAAACTCATTTAGTAATTACAAGAATCATCCAACTGATATTAATTTGATGATGATGATGATGATGATAATAATAATAATAATAATAATAACAACAACAACCCAAAAGTTCTAATAATTCTGCCTGAAAAGAAAACTCTCGTAATAGTTTTATAAGAATCATTCAATTAACTTGAGCTTTCTAAAAGTGTTAAAAATGAAACATAAAGGGTACTTAAGCGCTTTATTAAGTGTGAGCTTGGAGCGAAAATCTTGAAACAAAGGTGCGCAGTAGCGCCCTTAAGCATAAAAAAAGCGTGAAGCGTAAGTTCGATACTTTGTCATGCTTTGTGCTTTTTAGAACCTCAATTAATATTTGATTCAACCATTTAGATCATTAAAAGTCAAATTTAATAACATGTTTTCTTTTTTGTAAACATTACCGTTCACTAGTTTTTTGGTGGTACACTATTTTTCATGACTTATCAAATCATTATTTATTATGTCATTGTGTAGTTTTTATGTCTTTTCTCTTTTATCGAACTAGTATTTTTACCTATGTATTTCATGGGAAGATATGTTCATCAAATAATTATATTTGTTCATCAAATAATTATATTCCTTTCAAAATAAAAGTTAAAATAAAATCCATACGATTCTTTAATAAATTTGATAGAGTTCTCCCTATATTTCGGAAAAATTTGCCCTGTTAATACTCATAGCATAAGTCCCAAAACTTTCAACATAGCATAACTATTATTTATTGTTGATAACCTTGTCAATGGCACTAGCACTCTCAGTAAAATTATATGCATTGCTTCCCACGACACAAGCAACACGTGAAATGCATAAACAAAATCATATTTTGAAATGATCATTGAATCATTTAAAGAAGCAATCCAACTTATCCATGTCTCATGCCTCTCGTTCATCACTTATTCCATCATTTCAAAACCTTCATTGGTTCGCGCACCATCGATCTCCTCTCCCACATGACCGATCTACATAGAGGAAAAGTATTATTAGAAAAGGAAGGGCATAAAATCCTAGTGAGTATAAATATGAGACAATTACAATCTTAAGGCAGAGAGACAATATAATTTTTCATTTAGAAAACATACGGTTTCCAATAGATAGGAGCATACTAGATGGAATTGAAATGGAGAATACCATAAGGGACTAAAAACATCTTTGTAAACAATATTTGTAGTAGGTTCTATTTGATGTCCATCCTTGTCAAAAATCACAAATTGCAACCCCTCCTTATCCGTGAGCCTTGAAATTGCCCCTTTCGTTTTGCTCTCTGGATCAATGAAAACTACATCTGGAAAAAAATAAAAAAAATAAAACATAGTCATAACATTTTTTCAAAGAAATCATTACTTTACTTGTACCAAGGGCTTCGGGGATAGTGAATGGCACCTGAAAGGATAATTTTTCTTTCACAATCGATCTTGAGACAAATTTTGTATGACCCCATTACTGTTTAGCTACGAAGGAACCACGAAAATGAAGGGTACGATATGGCATATTTATAGCTAGATTTGTTTGAGACCTTTTTTACAATATGACATGTCCTTCAAAACTAATTTTGAACTGTTTCTAACCCTTTAAACATTTTTGTGACCTTTCTAAAACCTATTTGTAACCTTTTTTAATGAGATTGTTTTCGGTTATTTAAAAGTTTTTGCCACATTTTTAATAGTTTTGTGATGTTCTTAACTTATTTATATATTTTCTGGAGCTGCTACTGATCTTTTTACGTGAAGACGATGTTCAACTAAAAAAAGGTAATTCAAAACAACCACGTAAAATGCGCTAACAATAATGATGTTCAAACAACATAGAAGAAATAATTTTTGCTTTTTCATTGGTGGAGTAATCAAGGTGCAACCTGCCTTCCATCATAAGTTAAAGCTGAAAAATATGTCATACCCAAGATATATTAAATATAGAACACAAAGTTAAATATATATTAATGAAACAAACAAACTCCTTATAGATCCACCAAAAGCGAGAAGTAGACATTATTTTCCTTCCAACAAAGTGAAGTTGCATGGTTCATTAGCGGTCCCTAGATTCCAACCTACAAAAAATCGAATCGAACTAAAACACGTATCAAGGAAAAAGGAAAAATCTAAAACACAAAATTTTAAGGCTCCAGAAAAAGGGGAAAAAGATTTTTTTTCCTTGTAATTCTACTTTCAATCACTTATATTCAAACCTCTTTAAGTTCATAGTAGTTTCCAGGTTTAATGCTATGGAAGAATCAAAGTGTGAGTCATCTCATAAGAAAATTTCACTACTTGAGATTCAAAATCGGTAATATTCATCCGAATGTAAAAACAAGACAATAAAAAAATGGAGAAAAGAGTCTAAAAAGATGTGACCACATGCACTCTTGGTTTAAAATCAAGCTTTCATGTGAAAGACCCACCATGGTTGAGACCCCAAGTGCGACTTTTTTGGTCGTCAACCTGTCTATATGCACTACAAGAAATGTGTCCTTTAGGGATGACATATTAGGGACGACGTTAATGTCGTCCCTAAAAATGACGCTTATAGGGGTGACATCTTGATGTCGTCCCAATTGAACGCGAAACCTTTAGGGATGACATCTGGCGTCCCTAAAGGTCAAAACGTCGTCCCTAAAAGAAGATAATGTCGTCCCTATACCTCTTTTGTCAATAGGGACGACACTTGTCGTCCCCAAAAGTTATCTACTTCGTGTGTATATGTTTTAAACCAATAGGGACGACATATGTAGCCCTTATTGGATCTGGCGGGTCACCAACCGCATTTAACTCACCAACCATATTTATTGACGTTAGCTGGCGACAACTCTGTTGGTTACTTTTAGGGACGACATATGTCGTCCCTAAAGAGTTTCAGACTTTTTAAATTGCAATATGTACTTTGCAGAGCGTGTTTAACCTTTAACCACCATCTCTTGCATATCGTGAGAGCTTGCTCCAAGAAAAACGATGCCGATGAACTAGCAAAAATTATTTTCTTACATTTGGTGAGTTGCAGATTTTATATTTTTTTATTTTTATTTTTCGGTTTGTAGCTGTTTTTTATGAAAATAGTTGTTTATAATATATGTCAATTTGTACCAATATGATTCTACATTTTCTTAAGGTTGTGGAAGCTTATACAAGCAAAATCAAGGGAGAACCAGCAAAGTTCTATGACACAATTTCGTACATTTTGTAAGTCACAAAAAACTCATCTGCATTTTTTTTTTTGGTTTTTTGGGTTAGCAAAATTTTATGATGTAGTATTTCCATAAGATATATGCATAAGATATATGTTTTGAACACGTGCGAATTTTTATCAATTATCACTATATTTGGGTAACAATGGCAGATATATGCATGAACTCAAGGCCACTAGTGCAAAAAAAAAAAAAATTATTTACCAAAAAAAAGGCAGAAAAATAAAAAAATACACATTGTTTACAGCTTAATCGTTAGGTACATAGCTAAGTAGTGATTGTAATATTTCAAATCATAGGTTCATATCTTGTTAGTAGATTTTTATTTTAGCAAATTTTAAAAAGACTATGGCTTGTGGTGCACTATTTTTATTCAATATGTCAAAAAAAAAAAAAAAGGTTAAGCCTTTTTTTTCTTTTTCCTTTTCGAAAACGATAAAAAATTTTGGGCTATCACAATTTTATTATCCTTTGTATTCACTATTTGAAATAGGCGTCAAACCTTTTTTCCCCAATCTATCTCTCTCATTTTTTTTGTTGTTGATAATGGACAAAATTTATGCCATTAATTAAGTCACTGCTATTTCCTTCCATTTTTGAATTGGAAATTGATGCCCGTAGATTTTTTATTAAAAATCTAAAACAAAACCAATTTCACTACTTGAACAAATTAAAGAACATAATGATAGATGTTCAAGTAATCCAAAATATCGTCTTGAAATTTATACTTCAAGTTCAATTTAACCTCAAGGAATAAATAATCCTACAAATCTAATATTAATGTAATTTTTTATTTTAGATGCCGACCTTTAAATGAATGTATTATATATGTTATGACTATGTGGATTGAAGTCATATTATGTATGGTTTATACTTGCTCTTGCAGTATGCATTTTAGAGATGGATATTGATAAGAGCTGGACAAAAATTAGGAATCGTATGAGGTCTATAGAATTTAAAAAAGGCTTGACAGATTTTATAAATCGGGCGAGACAATATGTAAATGATAGGGGGCTTATTAGATGTCCGTGCAACGATTGTTTAAATGTGGCCAGTCATGACTTGGAAACTGTTGAATATCATATATATCGATATGGTTTCTTTGAGAGTTATGATATATGGATTTACCATGGTGAAACCGAACATCTGCATGGGCATGTACATGGACAGGGAGGGAGTTCTGCGAATCAAACAGTGGATGAAATGGAATATGTTATGGAGGACATTGCTTGGAATGAGCATGATGATGCAGGTTATGATGTTCAGTATGACGAATTGTTTGAGGCTCTACATTCAGAACTGTTTCCTGGAGTTTCTTCATTCTCTTCATTGAATTTTTTAGTGAAATTGATGCATCTTAAGGTAGTGAATAAATGGACAAACAAGTCAATGGATGATCTTTTACAGTTGTTAAAGCTAGCATTCCCACAAATGAATCTTGTGGACTCTCATTATGAAGCTAAAAAGATGATGACAAAGTTGGGATTGGGTTACCAATCAATTCACGTTTGCAAGAATGATTGTGCACTATTTTGGAAAGAGCATGCTAATAAGCAAAATTGTCCTGTATGTGGAGAGAGTCGGTGGGAGCAAAAAACTGGTAGAGGATCTGGAAAAAACATTCCACATAAGGTGCTGCGATATTTTCCTCTTGCTCCTAGACTGAAACGTCTGTTCGCCATGAAAGATACAGCTATACTAATGAGGTGGCATAGTAGAGGAAAGAGTAGAAACGATGATGAGATGCAGCATCCGGTGGATGGGAAGGCTTGGCATGATTTTTATGAGAACCATCCTCAATTTGCAAGTGAGATTAGGAATGTTAGACTAGGATTGGCCGCAGATGGTTTCAATCCATTTGGAAACATGAGTTCGGTACACAGCACGTGGCCAATAGTTATGACATGTTACAATCTACACCTTGGTTATGTATGAGATGAGAGTACCTAATGTTGACTTTATTGATCCCAGGGCCAAAAGCACCCGGTAAGGACATGGACGTGTTCTTGAGACCTTTAGTTGATGAGTTGAAAAAGTTGTGGTCACCTGGTATTGATATGAGAGATGCTGCAACCAGTAAAGAAGGATTGTTTAGGATGCGTGCCGCGTTACTATGGACAATTAACGATTTTCCTGCCCGAAGTAGCCTTTCGGGTTGGAGCGGTCAAGGGTACTTAGCATGTCCACCATGTGGCGAAGATACACCATCAGTGCGTGTAGAAGGTAAGATAGCCTATGTGGGACATAGACGATTCCTTCCAATGAGCCATTATTTTAGGCGAAGTTTAGATTTTGATGGACAATCGGAACGAAGGCCCCCTATTGTTCCCGGGAAACACCCAAGTTTCGGTGGTGCAAAAATGAAAAGAAGTCCTACAGAACTGAATTGGAGAAAAAGAAGCATCTTTTATGAGCTACCTTACTGGTCTACTAATGAGCTTAAACATAATATTGATGTTATGCATGTGGATAAAAACGTATGCGATAGTTTGCTGGGTACAATTCTTGACGATCCTCACAAGTCGAAAGACACTGTTAATGCGAGACGGGATCTCATGAAGTTAGGAATAAGGAGAGAGTTGCATCTATATCAGAGTGGGAATAGGTTGATGAAGCCTGCAGCTAAGTACACATTGGACCGTGCCGATTGTCGTAAGTTTTGCAATTTCATCGGATCTGTAAAATTTCCCGATGCCTTCGCTTCCAATTTGAGGAAATGTATACCACCTAACGAGGGCCGTATCATTGGTTTGAAGTCACACGATTGTCATGTGATCATGCAGAGATTGTTGCCAGTGGGGTGTCGTGCTTACCTCGACAACACAATATCAAAACCAATCATTGAGCTTTGCTTGTTCTTCAGGCAACTATGTGCTAAGAAACTCAAAATTAGCGACATGATTGCAGCTCTGGAGCATCTAATTTTGATACTCTGCAAGTTGGAAAGAATATTTCCACCGGCCTTCTTTGATATTATGATTCATTTGGTGATGCATTTGCCCGAAGAAGCAATCTTAGGTGGCCCAGTGTATATGAGATGGATGTATCCCATTGAGAGATACCTTAAGAAATTGAAGGAGTATGTAAGAAATAAGGCGAAACCAGAAGGTTCTATAGCAGAAGGGTATGTGGTTGACAAGGCCCTGACATTCTGTTTCGAGGTACTTGATGATGTCGAGACTAGGTTCAATCGGCCAGATCGAAACTAATCTGTCAATCCTCGGACAAGGCAGTTTTCTATTTTTATGTCCCAGTGTCGCCCCATTGGAGCCCAACAACTGGTGGTGCTATGCGGCGATGGTCGAAATCAAGCAATGTTTTACATATTGAACAATAGTCCAGAAATTGAATCATATGTCAAGTAAAGCATCCCACTCTTTTTTATACTATTTAAATGTCATTTATACAATATTTTAAACAACGTTCCTTAATTTGGGTTGTTTTTTGCAGTGAGCATAGGGAAGAACTATTGCATGGTGGCTATCCAAACATGGAAGAACTACATAAGAAAACATTTCACTCTTGGTTCTACCGAAAGGTTATTAATATTTTAATGTTGTTTCCTGATTAGGCTCAATGATGTGTTTTTATTTGGTTTTCAAGCACTGCTTAAATTAGAATTTCACCATGTGCAGGTTTATATGATGCGTGAAGATAACAACCCAAAAGTCACTGATGAGTTATTTTATTTGGCTAGTGGATTTCAACATACTGTTCAGTCATACACTGCTTGTATCGTCAACGGGGTTCGATTTGTCACTTATAACCGTGATCTGCGTCGTCGAACTTAGAATAGTGGTGTATCTGTTGCAGGGATAGGTGGTGAAGTTTTTTATGGAGTATTGGAAAAGATATTGGAGCTTCAATTTTCATCGGATTTGTCGGTGGTTGTATTTCGATGCAAATGGTTTAAGTGCGATGACAGAAGAATGGTAAGAGAGAATAATGTTACCAGTATCAATATCAGCGCAGAGGCATATAAGAACGATCAATTCATCCTCACTACCCAGGCAAAACAAGTTTTTTACATTGATGATCCATTTCGAGGTCCGAATTGGCGAGTTGTACAAGAAGTTCATCACATGGTCGCTGCTAAGGACTCTCCGGGATTAGAGTTCACAGAGATAGACTTATTGCATCCGAACAATTCTTCTACGTTTTCTCTGATAGTTGATTTGGGTCACTTAGAACACGTAAGCTTGCAGCGAAATGACGTTGCCGCTGAAGAGGTTCAAGGATTTGTAACTAGTTCTTTGTCTACTACTGATGCATCGTTTATTGATGATGATGATGATTTAGAGGACGATACAATTATAGAGTATGATGATGAGGATGCAGAACTAGATAGTGAGAGGAACGATGCTGATGATGATGAGGATGCCACGGATAACAACATTGATTCAGACTAATTTTTTTTAATAGTGATTCAGACTAAATGTTGTTGTTTAATATTTTAGTAATAATTCAGTGAATTAAACTTTTTTTTAAAAAAAATTATAGCAAGTTAGAGCATAGTTGAATAATTGAAAAAATTAATTTTAAGATATTTAGTTTTTTTAAAAATATATATTTAAGATGTTTAACTGATAATTAAATAAAATGTATAAATTTTTTTTCAGATTATATAAATATGTACAATACGGTTTCGCTAAATCTGTAATGTGTTAATGAATATTATTAACACATCATTATTATTAAATATAAACTAATTATATTATAAATTTATAAAATTAAAAAAAATAAAAAACAAATTTTTCGACCCTCGGCCGAGGCAATTAACCGAGGGTCCAACAACTTTCCCGCCTCCACTCGGTATCATTACACGAGGCTAAAATTGGTATTTTCTGAAAATGTGGGTGTAGGGTAGTAAGTTTGTGGGTGTAGATAACATGACTCTTTGAATAATTGAAAAAAAGTAATTTTAAGATATTTAGTTTTTTTAAAAATATATATTTAAATGTTTAACTGATAATTAAATAAGATGTATTAATTTTTTGGAAATTTTCAGATTATATAAATTATATTTCTATATAGAATAATGAAATAATATGAAACAAACTGGTCCAAATATTTAGACTCGCGCCTAGAATGAATTTCCTCCCGCGTGATAATTTAGAACCAATAATTTGTCTACTACTAGGGGCGATAATGTGGTCCCAAATGTTACCCTACAATAAATATAATATCTTTTCAGTCTCTTTCCCTTTCATTTTGACGACACCTCCCACTCCCACTCCCACCGCCTACCAAGTCTCTCTCTGTCTCATGTCCATCACCGGCGGCCGTTCTCCACCACCATCAACGGTTATCGACCACCTTTTCTTCTCTCACCGGTGCTGTATTTCCCACGCCGCCTCTTCCAGTAGTATCTGCGGAAATAGAATTTCGAGTTTCAGGGGAAAACCACTGCCTCCAACAACTATCAACGCATTTCAGGTAATTTTTTCACAACATATAATGAGATAATGAAAGCTATTGTTGGAAATTTTGCCGTTGCTAAGTGTCTAGTTTTCACCGTAAACCCTAAACTACTACCTTTGAATTTTGCTTTATGGTTCTTGGCAATATACTGGGAAAAATGGAGTCTCTTCGATTTATGGTTTTCTTTTTGCAAATTTCGTTTCCTCCCGTTGTTTATTTGCCTAATATCAAGTGTTATAAACTGTATTAGTGATAAGCCCATTCTTTAATTTGTCTGTGTCTTGTGTCTTGAAAACTTGTCCAGTCTTATTAGAAGAATCCAATTGTTTTATTCTATTTTAGGAAGAAAAAAAAGACTGGCACGGTCTCGGATGAAAGAACAGACATTAACAAAATTTCTCAACTCTTTGGGATTTACATCAACTTTTCTTTCTTGAAGTGATGACTCTTCTTTTCTTTCTCTTTGGTTGGTCATGATTTGGCTGGAATTAGAGACGAAAAATGGCTGAGGTAGCGAGAGCTCATGGAGGAAACGGTTCAGGGGAGCCCCCCCGACCGCCACGTCGCACTTTGCCGCACGGTTGTGAGACAGGTCTATTATTTCTTATCCATTGCACGGTGTATTTGCTTATCTTTCTCTCTTTGTTTCTTTTATTTTTATTTTTTTATCAATTTGCAGCACCACCAACTAAAAGGCGGAGCATTTTGCGCAACAAGGCCATGATTGTAGCTTGGACAAACAATGGGAAAAATGCTCTGCCAATTAAGTTTGATTGGAAGGCGAAGACCCTACAGCCACTTTGGAAGAACAGAGGATATCTGATCTGGCTGATAGGGAGTACTGTCAAAGCTGACATTCTTCCAAATATCGTGGATTGGGCCCACGTTCCTGAGAAGAAACGCGATCGTATAATGTCTGCGGCTCATGTAAGAATTCATTAACATAAAAATTAATGCTTGCCTTGCAATATTTTTATGTTTAGTTTTTGCCAATGAAGTGAAAAAGCAATTGAGGGATAATAATAGAGTTATTATAAATTCTGACCTTGGTGCTATTGGATTTTGCATGCATTTTCAAATACCATTGTTTCTTGGTATAAAAGACATGTGTCACCTTTTTCTAGTTTTTTGAATCAGCTATTCCATATGTTTGGCTAGGTATTTATAAACTTGTTTATGGAAGGGTGATTATAGTCAGAAGAAATTGCAGCATGAGGAAAACCAAGTGAAATGCTCTCACATAAATGGCCTATTGAAAGAGTTTTCCTTTGATGTTTTTATGTTTCAATATTTGTTCTTTTGAAACTAGTATTTTCACTATTTTGATTGATTTGATGTTTATATATTTGGATAAATGGAGGGTTAATTCTTTGTTTTTAGATAGCTTGGCACGTATGATTCTTTTTGATCTCGGTAATTCTTGTTTTCATAGATGTCTGCGGGTGTATTTCATTTCATATGATGGTAGAGCGAAACACAAATTCTATGTTGTTCGGGTTCTTCAAGGAATCTAACCATTCCATCCTTTTGGCTTAGTTGGATGGAATATCTGGCTTGCAAATTTTTAACTATTGTAGTTTATCTTATTTTTCACAGACATACTTTGACATTCGTGGTAGTATGGAGGACGCTGAGTACCAGGCTGTCTGCAATGGGCTTGAAAGACTAATGGCTGATAGATATAGGAGCTACAAGACAGAAGCGCATAATCACTATCTCGAGTTTGGGGCAGCCTATCCTTATCGCAATATCTCCCATGAGGATTGGCTAAAATGCGTGGAGTTCTTTACTACTCCGGACTTTTTGGTAGGTAGTTTTTAATTTGTTCGAATTGAATCAAAAGTATAACTGAATAAATGATTATGCTACCAATACATTTTTGTGTTCTCAGGCCCGATCCCAGACAAATAGGGCCAATTGAGGGAAACTTGAGTACGTTGGCCTACAGGGGTCTCGAAGCTTTTCAGCCACTCGAGAGGCCGAGGCAATTAACTTATGTTTTATTTTTTTTACTGTGAGTAATTAATATATTTTATTTTATTGATTGAACATTAAAATTGTTGTAGAGAGACCCTGTCACTGGTGATTGGATGACCCTTCCCGATACATTTCAACGGGTTTACAAAAAGAACGGTGTTTGGGTACATGAGAATGCAGCTGCAGACCATGTAAATTCTCTATTTCCCTTTCAATGCTTGCATTGTGTTCCTAGTATTTTAATTTGACTTGCAATTCTTCTAGTAGTTTGCTGGAATAAAATCAAATGCTTTCTGCTAAAAAATGAATTCTTAGTTGTTCACAATATCATCCAATTTCATGAAATTAGTCTCTAACAAGAAAAATTAGAATAAAAAGCAGCAAACCTGTTTGTCTTTATGTTTTCTCAATTTATATCTATCACTAATTGTAGTTTATGCTCTTGGTTAACACCATTGGGAAAAATATTCTTTGGTGCTCTTGGTTAACATATTTGTTGTTCTAATTATCTCTTTCTTAACTTACATGCATGCACGTCTCCTAGATTTATATCTTATATCTTGTATCTTGTAGATTTAGGCCTTGTTCTTTCCAGGATAATTTTCATCCCACACTCTTCTCTCTCCTCTTTTCAATCACATACACACTTTTCAATACAATGTTAACCATACATTTTACACGGAATATCGCGCGGATAATTTTTATCCACAATCAAACAACCCCTTATATTTATCCTCATACAAGTTGTTTAGTTTAGTTTTCTTTGGAGATCTCTTCATTGTAAATTATATATGCGGAGCTTCTTCAGTTAATGAAACTAATGTTCTTCATCATCCTCATTCTTTCTCCTTTTATACTCTATAAATAGGAACGTTTGACACAGGTCCACGAGACACAACTAACACAAGCGTCTACCTCTGGCACAGCATTGGATGAGATACACATCGCACAAGAGGCATTCGGTGCCCGACGTGGGCATGTTCGCGGAATAGGTAAGATTCCAAGACGCAAGAAGGTTGTTGTTATTAGTGGCACGGCATCGTCTGAAGCCCCACAAATGAATCCTCATTCCCCTGATACTGCAATTTCTCAGCACACTCCCACTACTCAGCATGCTCCCATTACTCAGCTTGCTCCCTCTACTCAGCACACTTCCACTACTCAGCATGCTCCAATTACTCAGCCTGCTCCTATTACTCAACATACTATAGAGCATTGACCTGAAGATATGTATGCTGCACTTCAACTTTTTGCTGAGGGTCAGGGAATGACAGTTGAAGAAATCTTGAACCAAGCTCGTCCACGCCGAAACAATGGCTCGGGTATGGCTAGTGGGCCTTCTGGATTGTTGATGTTATCTGATTTTAATGTTTTGTAGGATCATTATTAGAGCCATTTTGAATTATGTTGTTGGATGGTTAGAACATTAGATATGATATGATCCTAGGACTAACTTTTGCTATGTAATGTTTTGTGGGATCACATTAGTTTCATTTTGAATTCTGCTGTTGGATGTATACATGTGATCCTAGGCTAACTTTTGATGAAGATGAAGATTTAATCCTAGTTGTGACTTTTGGGGTATATTTAATTCCCAGCAGTAACTTTTGATGTTTAATGTTAATTCTAGCGTGTGAATTTCTCTCTTTCTTTTTGTTTAATATTAATGTATCTTATAGGGGCGATTACGTTGTCCCTAATAGGCCTGTCACGGAGTTGACTGCAGCAGTTCTAGGGACGACAATGTCGCCCCAATAGGTGATATCCTCTTTAGGGGCGACATTTGTGGTCCCTAATAATCCACCTGACGGTGTTGACGGAAGTAGTTATAGGGACGACGTATGTAGTCCCTATAGAGGATATCACCTATTGGGGCGATATTTTCGTCCCTATTAAGTTACAGGCACGGACTTTTAGGGACGACCCTTGAGGGACGACTTATTGACCCAAATAATCTATTGGGATGACATTTTATCTTTTAGGGACGACAATTGTCGTCCGTAAAAGTGGATTTTCTGGTAGTGATGGTTTATAACTTGCCCTGCCTTACAGATCTTTGGCTCCCATTGTTATAAAATTCACCAACAAAGTTGAAACTATTACATGGCATGAGAGACGTGGAAATTTAACAAAGGGCTTCTCCTACCAAAAAGGCATATTACTCCATTTGCAACATAATAATACCTTTCAATCTTGAGCTGTAGAGAAACAACATTCCACATTCAAAAAGAGCAGGAATTCCATCTCTTAGAAACAATTCCAACATGATTCAACTTCATCACCATTTGACTTCAAACAATGCAAAAATATTGAATTTTTAACCCAAAAAATGAAAACTAGAAAGAGAAAAAATATAGGTTGAGGGGCATGCTGGTTTGGTCTGCTGCATCATCGGGATTGTAATATGCGTTGAGGTGATACGATTCTGAGTAAGCCCATGCCGACAGAGACACCCCACTTACCAATTGGATCAGTTACACGAAGCCAAACAAAGAAAGTGGATCGAGCGATGATGACATTGGTCGAAGAAGTATGCCAAAATGCTCCTAAGGAGTCATCTCCAAGCTTGACTCATCATATGGGAGCTCATGAAGCAAAAGAAATCATGTACCAAGTGTTCGAGACAAGAGAGATCAAGATTTGAAGGTTCATTGAGGTTCAAATCTACACATGTTTGACATGAGTGGAATTTTGAAGTTGATGTCTTCTGTAGATTTGTAGCCCATTGAGTCTAGTAACCAATGCAATTTGAATCAGCTCAATCGGACGTCGACATCAAAAGTATGACCAAAGGGGGCCTGAGGAGTAGCTTGACTCGCTGCACATTTTTCGGCCAATTTTGGACATTTTGGGATATTATTGCTATTATATTATTTTTTTCCCAAGCTTAGCATGTAAGTTTCCTCTTTTTTTGGCCATGTATTAATATACAACAAGCTCATTTGGAAACTCATCTTAGATCATGAATGAAAAGTGAGAGCTTTAGGTTCTTATGAGAAAATTCATTTTCTCTTCTTGTTCTTTTCGACAAATTGAACTTACCAAGAGCATGATCAACTCTTGTGGCGTTCAACACTGCCAGTTTTCTACTACACACAATTGAAGGTAATAAGTTTCAGCCTATTGTTGTCCACTTCGTGAGTAGGAGGCCGATAGTTATTGATCAATACCAATTGTTTAGCTTTTCTATATTCGTATCTATTTGGATTAGATTGCGTTCGCATCAAGATCAACGAGGTCCATATCATTTGGTATCAGAGCATAGATTCTAATCATCTGGTATCTATCCTTTTACTTTCATTGTGATTGTTGTGTGTGTTGTTATTGTCTTATAAAAAGAAAAAAAAAATGAAAAAAGAAGTGTAGAGATTAGTGTGTGTTATTGGTGTTCTAGGTGCAAATTGAATTCTTGTGCTTAGACTCATTCCTTCTACTAGTATTGTGTTGTATTAGTATTGTGTGCTATGGTTTTACTGATTTAAAAAAAGGGGGGGGGAATAAAAAAATTTTCTCCATTTGATTGTTGAATGAGTGTTAGTCGATGTATTGGCTACACTTAGTATTATCGTCTAGTTTTGTATTGTTGTTAAGTCATTAAGTTGTAAGTTATATTGTCCTAGGGTTTTAGTTAGGTTTTGTAAGTTGTCTTGAGTTGTATCAAGTTTACAATTGGTTTGTTTGAGTTGTAATTTGGTGAACTAAACAAGGCCGATCTTTCCTTGATCAAGTTCGTTGGTTTCAATTGAACAAAAGAGTGTGAGTGTATTGTTGAGAGTGAGTGTTGAGTGACATACACAAGAGATATTATACGAGAGGACACTATTTCTGCACACACTTGCACACAATATTCAAGGCCAGTTCAGACGAAGGACAGGGTTCTGAAACTGTAACATTGGAAGACATCCAATTGGCTTTACGGGCTTCTATAGCTGCAATGGAGCATTGATTAAGGCAACAGTTGAGAGATGATGTTGAGCAGTCAATAGCTAGGTTGAATATCCGTAGGAATCCTCTGTAGTTTGAAGAAGGCGAGGAGGAAGAATATAAGGTAATTTATAAAGGAGGTAGAGGTGGTAGAGGTGGCCGAGGCGGTCGAGGAGGCTGGGGAAATGATAGGCCACGGGAAGAGGAAAGTACTGTTAAGAATGTGAAAGTAGAGGTACCTCCATTCCAAGGAAAACCCAACACGAATGCGTATTTGGATTGGGAGAGTAGGGTGGAGTTAGTTTTCCAATTTCATCAAATCCCGAAAGACATGAAAGTGCCACTTTTGGTGAAGGAGTTCACGGCTATGGTCTTAGTTGGTGGAAACAAACTACCACCACGCGAAGAAGAAACTTGGAAGCTCCCGTGGGTACTTGGAAGGAGTTGAGAACGATGGTGAGAAAGCGATTTGTTCCGACACATTCTTATAGAGGTTTGTGTAGTAAATTGCAAACTTTAAATCAGGGAGGACGGAGCATTGAGGAATATTATCAAGAAATGGAGTCACTCATGACTATGGCCGATGTGAATGAAGAGGAAGAAGCTACCATGGCTCGATTTTTGGCGAGATTACATAAAGAGATTGCCAATCTTGTTGAATTTCATGACTAATGAATCACATTCTTCGTGCTTTCATCGGTAAATTTGTAGTGGAGTATTTTGATGATATCTTGATTTATAGTTGGAGGCTTGATGAACATACAAAACACCTTAGACTCGTTTTGGAAGTACTAAGGAAAGAAAAACTATTTGCCAACCCTACTAAAAGTCATTTCTGTTTGCAAAAAATTATTTTTCTTCGTTATATGGTTAGTGCTAACTGAGTAGAAGTTGATGAGGAAAAGATACAAGCAATCAAAGATTGGCCTACTCCATGTAGCATAGCCGATGTACGTAGTTTTCATGGCTTGGCTAGTTTTTATCATCGATTTGTTCTTAACTTTAGTACAACACCATTGACAGAAGTAATCAAGAAGACTGTTGGTTTTAAATGGGAGAATGAGCAAGAACGATCTTTTCAAACAATCAAAGAAAAACTGTGTTCTTCGCCCGTACTTGCTCTTCCTAATTTTAACAAAGCTTTTGAGATAGAATGTGATGCTTCGAATAGATATTGGTTGCTGTGTTGATAAAGGAACCACTAAACCATAATTCGCTGATTGTCACAGTCAAAAAGCGTGACAATTCAATATTGTCACGGTTAATAACCGTGACAAAATTAGGGGTGACTACACACATTGTCACGGTCAATAACCGTGACAATAACACTTTGTCACGGTCAAAATCCGAGTTGGGGATATCCCCTATCTCGCCGATTGTCACGGTCGTGGATGGTGACTTATTGTCACGGCTGATCATGACAATCTAGTCACGCTGTCGATTCTTATGGATTGTCACGGTCGTTGACCGTGACAATTTCTTCTCTAAGTTGTCACGGTCTATGACCGTGACAATTAGTTTTATTAAAAAAAAAAATCGATGCTGAACAGTTGTGGCCAAATTTTTTCAATTAGATTAGCTGCATATCTAACAAAAAATCATAAGACAACCAATACCATTCACTCCAAATAATCCATACAACTCATATATATTCACTAGAAACAATCCATACCTCTACAACCAATCTCATCCACACACTATATAAACACAATAAGAAACTTGATAAATACACTTGTAAATCACTAATCAATCCATCCAGACACACATTACAAACATATTCACATAGTAACTCTCCACACAATCAAGCCATGCATGTTAACCACAATGAGATGCTTGATGTTTATATACTAAATCATTAGTTACAATCCATCCACACACATTGCAATCTCATTCACATACTAGCTTTCCACACTACACAAGCAAACCATGTTGATCGACAATGAGAAACTTGATCTTATATACACTAAATCACTAACTACAATCCATCCACACACACTTTACAATCCCATTCACACACTAACTCTCCATACTACACAACTAAGCCATGTTCAATAAGAAACTTGCTGTTATATAGTCTAAATCACTAATTACAATCCATCATCCACACACATACATTACAATCCCATCCACACACTAACTTTCCACAATACAACCAATCCATGTTTACCACACTACAATCAATCCATCCACACACTAAATCCACGTAATCCATCCATACACTAACTCTCAAAAAACATACAAACAACACTAACAAAATACAATACAATCCGCACAAATTACACAATACATTCGAAATAACCATTATTAAGAAATTCATACTAATCCCATACAGTCCAGATTCGTTAAAAAACCCATCCAAGCTAAGTACATACAAAATCCACGGTAAGTTCCAAATCTAGCTAACTATTACATCCAAATCCATACGTTAAAGTCCATGCGATATTTATAGCAGTTAATTTAAAATTCATGAGGAAACATAAAAGAGATAAAAAAAACTATCCACGTACCTTTTCCAACAAATATAAAGGCCACGCGATAAATGAGCCCTCACCAAAATCTCCCAGCATGGTCGCACACCCTTGCTGACCAAGATATATTGGCTCATTCTCCATATCTGGGTAAATGGACAATATTATTACTTTCGCCTCGGGAGGACGCAATGCCCGTGAGTGAACAATTGTGCCTGGCTCAATCGTCTCAAGCTTTACCAATCCAATATTCTTTTGGTTCTTCAAATCTCGCAACTGATAGTAATCGTTGTGTGCAATCGTCCCAGAGTTGTTGCTACTCATCGCGGGATGTGATGAGGCTTCTTCTGCAGCCGAAAAACCTTTTACCAAGGCACTACCACCAATACCAGGGGATGGAATGTCCATATCAGGGGCACCTTGAGCTTGCAAATTGAAGAAATTTAGAAGCTTATCGAGTTTGGAATCAGTGGAGGCTATCTTATTTGGCATTTGCTCTATCAGAGACACACATGGTCGAGTGGCCTTGTACTTGGTCTTGGAGACTCCGCTTCCAACCCCACGAGTTCGGCCAGATTTGTCTTTGCCAAAAACTTGAGTCAAAGGATCAGTATCGAGATTCATAGAACTCGAATCTCCTCCCTGGCTTGTTCCTATCTCACTAATTTTAGCCTGTTACATAGATGATTGAATGTCAACAAATACCTATATTCTGTTCTATACATATTTATACATACATTAACTCAACGCAGTCTCAACAAAATTCGGGTGATACTCTCCTGATTCTTTGTTCTTCCGGGCAAGCAAGTATAAGTTTGTACGAGTTGGGGAGAGGCCCTCGTCATTCGTGCCTTTCGTTCGATCCTACAAACTCAAAACGATTTTGTTCTAAGCATTGTGGGATTCGAGTAGTGAGATCCTTGTTTTAGACTCAAAGAAAATTTAATCGGCACTCAACCGACATTTATATTAAGAGTAGACTAAACTTTACCATAATCATTTATGGTACAATAATCAATATTTAACCTTCAATATACTTCTATTCAACAGCTTAAGCAAATAAATAACTTTCAATATGTACTAAAACACAAATAAAAAGCGTACCGTCCATTCATCAGCAATTTGGGAGTACGATTTGGCCCCAAGCAAATGAACATCTGTCTTCTTTGCTCTATTTGCTTTGTTTTTCAATCTCTGCTCAATCTTGAGTGACCCAGCCTGGCGTTCAACAAACCCGTCCCACTGGTTTGCTGGGATATATTCATTCTCTGGAGCTTTTTACCCTTGTACTCTAAGATTTCTCTCTCACTACTAGATTCACCAAATGTGCGTCTGCGCACATTTTTCTTCCAACCCTTCAATTGCATTCCTATCTGAGAGAGAACACTGGCCTTGTGCACAGGATCGAGATCGAACTCAATGGTCAGCGAGTTCCAAAGGTCATTCTTCATGCCTTCTTCGACGGTCCTCCAATCTTCATAATCATCGCCCACTGTTGTTTTGGCCAACTCCAATGATCGGGTCATGAATGTCATTTTATTAGAGCCAATGGGATTGCCTAATACATCAAAATTGACATGCACCTTCGGCTTCGGGGTATATCTATGCATCTGCAAGGTTTCCTCATTAATCCACAATATTATATTTAAAAGCAATAATATCATCTCTAGATACCTACAGAAGTTAGTGAACCCTGCTGAAGATTGTAAACTCCGATGAAATAAAAAAATACATATAATCCATACAACTACATGTAGACAACTAGAACAGCATCTACTAGGACATAGTTTAAAGCTCATACATATAGCAAACGATTACAATATAGAAATAGAGAAAGAAAAGATATACTAGAATAGGGGAAATTACAATATTTAAAAAAAGATCTAATCATCCAAGTAGTCTAGGAAGGCGCACAAGTTTGGATTGTCGTCCAACACAGATTGGAACTCAGTTGGGGCTTGCAATGCATCAACTTCTGTAATCAACCGCTTAGGTGAATACAGTACAACAGACCATTGACCATTGTTGATATACTTTGAATAGAAGACCTGCTTTATATTTTGAAAGGCACAGACAAAAGGCTCGTCTTTGACGTTGCCCTTGCTTTTCAGTTTTGTCAAGTCTACCATGACCATGTTTGTAGCAGGATCTACCGTACAAGCGTTTTTGTCCTCAACTCGCACCCAATCGCACTCAAAAACTGTCTCCACGAAATCTATGTAATCTAGTTCATATATATGTTGAACAATCCCATAATACGTCAATTCAACCTCCTTCGGATTTTTATCTTTTGAACTAGATACACAATTCGTTCAGGCCTTAATTGCAATGCTGCTATTTTGCCTCACATTAAGTTGTTGCTCACGACTATGTTCAGAAAAGACAAAACCCTTGACTCGATATCTTCCAAACTGTTGGGCATGAAAGCTAGGGCCTTTTGTCAGCCGTGCAAGCCTCGACGTTACATCGCCCATTTTTAGCAACTGAATTATACAAATAAAATGTTTATACGACGCTCGTAAAGCTAGTCGAACATAAAATTAATCTATTATAGAAGCAAGATTAAATGTAGTAGCTACGTCATTTGATACCCATTGCCTGAAGTCGTAATGTGGATTTGAAACCCCCTTTTTCCTCCTTTTACATTGTTGAGATGCATTATATTTCCTATATTTCACAATTAATAGCATTTCATTAATATAACATATTCGAAAATTGTAGACATGGACATACGGAGGCTTTCATATGGAGACTTACGTTCGCCAATCATCGACGTCCTCGTGTGTTTCGAAAACATAACGGGACACCTGCTCATATTGCAGAGTTGATAAACGTACTTTCTTCCCCTTTCCGAATGCCTTTTCATCATCAAACTCACCAATTTCATTAACAAATCGCTCACGATGAGGATTGAAACTTCCAATACCAGGATTAGGCATGTACTCCCTGGCAAACAAAGAACCCTCATTTGTGATATACTCCTCCGCAATTGATCCCCCAATGTACTGAGTATTCTTCACATAATCTTTAAAGAATTTCATTAGCCGTTCAAATGGGTACATCCACCGATATCTAACAGGACCGGACATAAGGGCCTCATCGCACAAGTGTACCAATAGATGGATGTTGATGTCAAAGAATGAAGGTGGGAAATACTTTTCTAACACACATGTTGCCTCAGTAAAGAGGTGATCGGCCGAGACCATATGCTTCCGATTAACAACTTTTTCACACAATAGGGTGAAACACAAACTTATCTGCATAATAGCTCGACGTAGCTCCTTGTGTTTCGAAAAGCAGTGCTTGAATAGTAAGGGGACTAGTTGCATAATGGCATGCCAATCGTGAGATTTGCATTGTTTCAAATCACGTGCAGTGAAATTCACAACCCTACGTAAGTTGGAGGAGTAACATGTTGGAAGTTTCAAATCATGCAGGGTTTTGGGAAATACGTCTTTCTCGTCTTTAGACAGTGTGAAAGCTCCATCGGGCATGACATTTTTTCCGATTTCGCGGTCACTTTGCATCCATAGGCTCTTCTTAAGTTTCATCAATCGAAGGTCCTCTCGTGCCTTATCACTATCCTTCGAATGTGTTCCCTATAGGCATGTGCCCACTAGATGTTCTATGATGTTTTTCTCTGCATGCATGACGTCTATCACATGTCGGACGGAATGATCTTTCCAATATGGCAAGTCATAGAGTGATGACCTTCTAGACTATGGCTTTGTTTTACTAGGGTCATTGTGATCGCCTCTACTCTTGCGTTTCTTTGCTAAAGTTTTTGGATGTTTACCTGTCAAGTTATGTCCTGCATTGGAAGCCTTCATTTCAACTTCTGATCCCGATAGCCTCCTCGGAGCTGTCCTCATTTCAACACCACTAGGAAGAAAGTTACTTTTGTCTTGCCTGAAGTTGTGGTCCCGAGGTAGAAATCTTCGATGGGCATGATAACAAATCTTATGACTCGCTGGCAACCATTCAGATTCAGTATCTTCAGCACATATAGGGCATCCAAAGTAGCCATGAACATTGCAACCAGATAATGTGCCATATGCTGGAAATTCGTGAATTGTCCACAACAGCATAGCCTTGAGCGTGAACCTCTCTTGCTTGTGCGAGTCAAACGCTTTCACGCCTTCAACCCACAAAGCATTCAATTCCTCTATTAATGGAGCTAGAAATACGTCAATATCATCGCTTGGAGCTTTTGGACCAGGAATTAAGAGAGATAACATACAAAACTCTTTTCTCATGCACAACAACGGTGGGAGATTATATGGAATGAGGATCACCGGCGAAACACTTTGATTAGTACTTCAATTACCAAATGGATTGAAACCATCGGTTGCTAATCCAAGACGAACATTGCGAGCTTCTTTAGCAAAATCTGGTTATGCAACATTTGCCGATTTCCAAATAGTCGAGTCGATAGGACGCCTCATAAGATTACCCCCTCCTCAGCTCTCGCATGCCAAGTCCTAGCTTCCGAAATCCACGGTATGGTGTACAGTCGTTTCAACCTCGGCCCCAATGGAAAATATTTCAAAGCTTTTTGCGGTACTTTGTGCATTCGAAAACCCCGCTTATCTGTATCTTTCTTTACAAAAAATCGTGGTTCACTGCATACCGGACATTTTTCGCTCGACTCAAATTCGTTGCGGTACAAAATACAATCATATTTGCATGCATGGATGGTTGTACTACATTCCCAATCCTTTCAAGGTACTCTTCATCGTTGGATAGCTTGTCGGCAATGAGTCCGGATGATCCAAATTGGCTTTTCAGGTTTTGTAACCCTATCATCGCATACAGTACGGTGTGAACCTTATTACAGTTGGGATATAAAGGTTTTGAAGCGAATTGTTTCAAACAAAGATACTCCTCATCCTGAGCAACATTTACATCAGCTTGTTCATCTCTCTCATGATCCATATTTTCATTGGCTATGAAGTTATTAACTCCGTAGGCGTCATCGATAAGGTCATTCATCATGGGACGTACCGTTGAGCGATCCTCTACTTGTACATTTACTGTTGTCGGTAGTTGTTCTCGGACAAAAGCAGAAGACCGTTCACCATGCCAGCACCAGAATGTATATGTATTATCCATACCCCACTTTACCAAGTGTAGCGATACATCCTCATCGAGGAGGCATTTACCATTTCGACAACGAGTGCACGGACATGGCATGATCTTATCGTTCAGATTTCTCTTCGCAAACTTAAGAAATTCCCTAACCCCTTGTACATACACCGGGTTTGTTCTCGTAACCTCACCCGTCCATTCTTTATAACGTGGAAACTCCATTGGGAAAGCTTCAATGTTTAAAAGCCGAGTTCATCAAGTTTTGAAGCATTGAATATGATATTGTCCAGCAAGTAACGCAACGGGAAGATAATACACAATACGGTTTTTGAATTTAATGCTAACAAATATAGTATAGGAGAAAAACATGTGCCATGTTGAATGCCCTAATACGCCTTATCTCTCGAAGACTAAAAGGTAGGGTCCTAACCCATTCGTCATTGACTTGTGATTTATGCAATCTTTGCTATCAAAATATATTGCGCAGTCATCTCTAACCGTATGTGTAAGTTTCGGCAGGATTTCCTCGTATTCTCCAAAGTGTACGATCTATAGTAGTTGTAGTATACACACAAAGAATATCGAGGAAACACTATCCAATAATTACACACTGGATTAAAGGGACCGTACAATATATTTTGGTAGCATGTTGCATAATTCACAAATCAATGACAAACTGTCCAAAAATGGGACAATTCAAAAATTATTTTATAAATTTAAAACACTCCAAATACATGGAAGTTTGTAATTTATAAAATAATCTTCAAACGGGTGCTCTAAGCTCAATGATATATAGTTGAGTATAGTGACAGGTATGATTATCCAACAATTATGAGTGGCGTGACATGTAAATAACATAAAGATAAAAAATAATAGACGAAACAAATAGAGGGATAAAAGAAAGAATGTAGGGTTACCTTAGGAAACTGGGTTCTCGAGCACTTTGTGAAGAGTAGAAATTCAAATGTGAAATTGTGAATCTTCAAAAGGCTGAACAAATACGGAAAAATGAGACATCATTGTTAGCAAGCTAAGTACAAATTTTAGTTCATATTAAATTATCAAAAATACTATAGTTGTCTTAAAATGTGTAGTGTGTATGATTGAAGATGATATAAAAGAAGAAAAAAAGAAAGAGTGAATCTGAAAGTAATTTTATCGATTTAGTTCTGAATGAAGTTATTAGTCAATTATATTGTTGATGAATTAATAGGTTGGGCCATACATTGACATTAAATGTTAGGTGAAGGTAAACATGGAGTTTTCAAATCAACTCACCTTAAAGAGATTTGAAATCTTTTCGAACCAATAATTCAATTTAAACCCATGTTTTAATTTTCCAGAGGAAATAAAATAATGATATATAATACACAAAAATACGACAAATCATACACAAGCTCAAGAAGCTTGTATATATAGCACTATACATGTATCCAAAAATTGATGAATGGCCTGGACAATGCACTGGGAAATACTGAAATCCATTGATAATCTGTTAAATTTTAGAGACATTGAGTGGCTCACATTCAAAGGTGGATATTACGGAATTATTTTCCCATGGTGACTGATAGTTTTAGTAGCTTCACAATTATTGTCATGAGTAAAAAATCCTCAATTCTCTATATATTCATCCACCAAGACAAATTATCAGCACCAAACACTACTTTAACACTTCCAATCAGTAATCATCAAGAATGTAATATTTAGAATTCCCACATTACTACCCAAAAAGAAAATTTTTTCGAAACATTATTGTTCTAAAATTCAACACATTATTGTTCAAAAATAACCAAAAAAGCTGCCAAAAACATAGGAACCAAAATTTTCGAACAATTAACATCCAAATTCAACACTAAGAGTTCAATTTCCTTCTAACCTCTCTTTCCAACCGTGCCACTGTCTCTGCCAAAGCCTCACGGCCACATTTGGGCACCAAAATACATCCATAATTAAATTTCTAAATTTGTAACCATAGTGGCAGAATTGAACGGTAGATCTGCATTAAGAGGTTTACGAGTTTAATTGAATAACAAGAAAGGGATTCTGGAGCGGAGAATTGGGGTTTGATGACCTCGTTGCGTGGGCCGAAGCTTGGGGAAAAGCTTTGAACGGTAGCTTGGGGATTGAAATTCAGACGAAGCTTGAGCCGAATCTTGAGCCAAAAGCTTGGAGTTATCGATTCTCAGATCAAAATCACGGTTTTAGACTGAATTTGGGGATTATTGGCGGTGGAATTAGGATTACACTGAAATATACGAATTTGGGGATCTATCGGGTCTGTGTGAGTTTATGCTATGCTGCGTTTTTTTTTTTTAAATTATTACGTTCGATCACAGTTTATAACCGTGACAATGGCGCCTTTCGGTCACGATTTATAACTGTGACCCATGCAACGCGGATTGTCACGGTTTATAACCGTGTCAATAAAAAAAAATTCAAAAAAAAGCTTTGAGTCACGGTTGTTAACCGTGACAACTGGTGAAAATTTGAGTCACGGTTAAAAACCGTGACTCCTTCAAAATCTATTATGTGACAATTCCCTTGTTTTGGTATAGTGAACAGAAACCAATTGCATACTTTAGCGAGAAACTGAGTGGTGCCATCCTCAATTATCCCACTTACGACAAAGAGTTTATGCATTGGTTCGAACTCTAGAGAATTGGCAACATTATCTTTGGTCGAAGGAGTTTGTAATTCACACCGACTATCAATCCCTAAAGCATCTCAAAAGCCAAGGGAAATTGAACAAGCAACTTGCCAAGTGGATGGAATTCATTGAGACATTTCCCTGCGTGATCAAGTACAAGCAAGGAAAGGAAAACATTGTTGCTGATGCTCCATCACGCAGGTATACTGTACTCACCACTTTAGATGCTAAATTTTTTGGGCTTTGGTTGATGAAAGAATTGTATGAAAAAGACCCGAACTTTAGTAGCATCTATGTTGGTTGTGAAAGGAATGGATTTGAGAAATTCTATAGGCAAGAAGGATACGTATTTCGAGAGAACAATTTATGTGTGCCTTCGAGTTCTATAAAAGAATTGTTGGTCAAGGAGGCTCAACATGGAAGCCTCATGGGACATTTCGATGTCCAAAAGACGTTAGATGGGTTGCAAACCATTTCTATTGGCTGAAGATGAAATGAGATGTAGAGAGAATTTGCATGCATTGCATTACATATAAGAAGGCCAAATCTAGAGTCATACCTCAAGACTTTACACTCCCCTTCCCGTACCCCAATCACCATGGGAAGACTTGTCAATGGACTGCATTTTGGGGTTACCAAGATCAAGAAATTGTAGAGATTCGGTTTTTGTGGTACCTGATCGTTTTAGCAAAATGGCCCACATTATACCATGTCACAAAACCGATGATGCATGCCACATTGCCGATTTGTTCTTTCGTGAGACAATTCAAGTACACGAGGAACCTAGGACGATTGTGTCAGATAGGGATGTTAAATTTCTTAGCCACTTCTAGAAAACTTTGTGGAGAAAGCTATGAACCAAACTGTTATTCTCGACTACTAGTCATCCCCAAACTGATGGTCAAACTGAGGTCATGAATCATACCCTTTGACAATTGCTATGTACTATCATTAGTCGGAATATTGAAACCTAGGAAGAATGTTTGCCACATGCTTAATTTTCTTATAATCACGCTATACATTCTTTGACTGAATTTTCGCCATTTTGAAGTAGTTTATGGTTTTAATCGCCAATCCCCGTTAGATTTGATTCCTTTACCTATGAGTGAAAAGGGTAGCTTGGATGGTAAACGAAAGGCTAAGCTTGTTCAATCAATGCACGAGAAGGTAAAAATGTAGATTGAGAAGAAGAATCAACAAGTCTCGACTAGGGTGAATGAAGGGCTCAAAGGTATGATTTTTGAGCAAGGAGACTGGGTGTGCCTACACCTAAGAAAGGAAAGGTTTCCCCAGTGAATGCGGTCGATGTTGCTTCCATGAGGCGCCGGTCCTTTTCAATTGATTGGAAGAATCAACAACAATGAATATAAGCTCGACTTGCCCGGTGAGTATAATATATCTGCCACATTTAACGTCTCTGATCTCATTCCGTTTAATGCAGAAACTTATTTGTGGATGAATCTCCCTGAAGGGGGAGGGGATCATATGATTCTAGGAGCTCCACACCGACCGAGGCACCCCACTTACCAATTGGACCGATTACACGAAACCGAACTAAGAAAGTGGATCGAGCAGTGACGAGATTGGTTCCAGATGTATGCCAAACTGCTTCTAAAGAGTCATCTCAAAGCTTGAATCGTCCATTGGGAGCACATGAAGCAAAAGAAATCATCTACCTAAGTGTTAGAGACGAGAGAGAGCAAGATTTGAAGGTTTATTGAGGTTCAAATCTACACATGTTTAACACAAGTGAGATTTTGAAGTTGATGTCTTCTGAATATTTGTAGCCCATTGAGTCTAGTATCCAACGCAATTTGAATAGGCTCAATCGGACGTCGGGATCAAAAGTTATGGTCAAAATACTAAAGTCTACATATGCTGAATTTCAGCAAGGCGGGCTGCCCGCGCACCTTGACCAGCTACACGTTTTTTGGCCAATTTTGGACATTTTGGGATATTATTGATATTATAGTTTTTTTTACCAAGCTTAGCATGTAAGTTTCCTCTTTTTTTGGCCTTGTATTAATATACAACAAGATATTTGGAAACTCATCTTAGATCATGAATGAAAAGTGAGAGCTTTAAGCTTCTTGTGAGAAAATTCATTTCTCTTCTTGTTCTTTTGAACAAATTGAACTTGTCAAGAGCGTGATCAACTCTTGTGGCGTGGACCACTTCCGGTTGTCTACTATGCACAGTCGAAGGTGATAGGTTTCGTCCTATTATTGTCTACTTCGTGAGTAGAAAATCGACAATTATTGATCACTACTAGTTGTTTAGCTTTTCTGGGTTCGTATCTATTTGGATTGGGTTGCGTTGGCATCAAGATCAACGAGGTCCATATCATGAGGTCCCTTCAATGGCTTCCCCGACCCTTTACATGATATGGTTGGCAGGAAATTTAAATGATTATCCATCTACTATAAGAATTTAGGCTTTGCTGACAAAGTGTTTTTGTAGCGAAAGGTCTTTACTTGTGGGGAATGACTTCGGAGAAAAAAAAAATTTGTAGCCAGATTTGTCGGCTTCGGCTACAAATTTTCTTAAATTTGTGGGCAATGTTCGACGCTACAAACCTTTCAGAAACAAATATAATTTGTAGGGAAAGTTTAGATGTCGCAAAATTTTGAAATGATGAGCTAAATATTGTTTGTCTTCAAAAGAAGAGAGGCCACGAACTCTTTGGAAATAAATATGCTTTGTCACCTAAGGCTAGCCTTTGCTCACAAATGAGAAATATTTCAAAAATATATAAAAATTATTTTTTAACCCTACCCACTAACCACCATATCTTTCACCCGACTCAACCTAGTCTGCTAATTATTTAATTAGCTTCCAAAATAAGAAACATACAAGAATTGAACCTTGGATCTTTGTGGCTAGAGGGTTGAGATCTCAACTACTATGCCATTTTGATTTCTTGTTATTCATTATCATTCTCATTAATATATAAGATGTTATAGTGTAAATCTTACAAATAGTTTGGTACAAATTTTTATTTTTTTAAGGAAAATTTGTTCAAAATTTGTAAAGAAAATCATATACCGATGATTTATTTATTTATTTATTACTTTTTTGTCGAAAAATGTAACCTTTAGCTACAAATGGAAAGAATTGTAGAAAAAACCATATGCCTACGAAATCCATTTTCTTGTAGGGAAAAATATCCTTTGACTATAAATTTTAATTCGTTTGTGAAACTTTTTTAGGGAAAATCAAATATCTACAAAGTCTTTCTGATTGTGGGGAAAGGTAACCTTCACCTACAAATTCTAACTTGTAGGAAAAATCATACGCCTGCGAAATCTACTTTTTGTGGAGAAAGATATCATTTTGCTACAAATTGAAATTTGTTCTGCAAAAATTTGTAAGGAAAATCATATGCTGGAAAATCATAATTTTTATAGGCAAGGGAACATTTGGCTACAAATTGTAATTAGTGGCAAAAAGTATATGCCCATAAAAGCCATTTTTTGTGGGAAAAGATGCACTTTGGCAACAAATTTTAATTTGTTGGTGAAAATTTTGTAGGGATAACCTCTGTCTACTTGCGATCCTGATATACTATGGTATTATATTGTCCACTTTGGGCTTAGTTCGCACGATTTTGCTCTTAGACTGACCCCAAAATCAATATATTAATAAAGAGAGCCCTTTTTTGGAGGAAATTTTTCTGCTCATTTTTTAGCTTTTTTAAATATAGATTTTGGAGGGCTTTTCTCCTCATGAGTTTTTCCCGCTATTAATTGATTCTTAAATTAAGATTTGGTTTTCCCGCTTATGAGACGTTCCCTCCATTGGCTAATTTTTTTTAGTTAGGATCATATTTTTTATTTTTTCTTTTTTGTTTCCTAATCTATATTAAATTCCTTAACATTTATTAGTAATGATCAGGAATTTTATTAAATCTATAATAATAATAATAATAATAATAATAATAATAATAATAATAATAATAAAAATCTATATCTATATATTAATAAAGAGAGTCCGGTATTCAATTTTCGGCCCTTTTGAATTTGTTTATCTCATTTATTTTTCAGCATTTTAAATCTAGATAGATCTAGAAATGATTGGAGCTTTTTTTTGCCCTTATGACACATCAATTACATCTTGAATGAATAATTAATAATTAATTAATTAATTAATATATATATATATGTATATATATATTATATATATATAAAGGGGCCACTTTACTATTGTTTTCCTGTCTATGTATTTGAAATTTGAAATACTATTTTGGAAGCCTTTTTTCGGCCAATGTGTCCTTCCCTTTATTGGCTCATTTTTTTTAACTAAGTTATGACTTTTTCTTTCTTCCCTAATCCATATTAAATTTATTAACAATTATCGTGAATAGCTAAGAATCTTCATATATATATATATATGTGTGTGTGTGTGTGTGTGTGTGTGTATTCTATTTATTATAATAATAATAATAATAATAATCTATATCTATATCTATATTTATATTATTATTATTATAATAATAATAATAATAATTATTATTATTATTATTATTATTTCATATTAATAAAATTTAATTGAAAAATACTAATAGAAAAAACTCTAATATTAACTAATTTTTGAATTAGTTGTTCAATTATAACATTAATCAAAAAATTTTAATTAATTGAATCTATGTCTATATTTATAGCTTTTAAATTATAACATATATCTTTAAGATTAGATTCATGCAATTTTAAAACTACGGCTACTAAGCTAATTATGTTTTAAATAATTAGTTGAAAAATGAAAATTATTTATATTGCAATTAATCAAAATTACTTATATTACTAAGATTCAATTGGATAAGATTTCGTTGGACAAAGATCAATCAAAATTAATTATATTGCTAGAAGGTGAAAAATATAAATAATTTAAAAAATGAAAAATAACTAAAATTAATTAGGTTGCTATGGGTTGGCAAGATGTTTCTTAAAAAATGAAAAATAAAATATTTTAATTGGAAGATAAGTTTTAAATTACAAGATATCTTTAAAATTATATTCATACAATTCCGAAAACTATGGATATTGAAGTGATTATTTTAGAGTTAGGAAATCATTTTCCTATGTTGACATATTTTGGAAAATAAAGTTTTAATGACATATATTTACATATTATAATTTCAAATGTTAGAAATGATATCATGTTGAAAATCACAATTTTCAATAAAAATAGGAAACCAAGTAAACTACAAATATGGAGGTTATGCAAATTTATCAAAATTCATCATAATTGAATTTATTTTTTATTTTCTTTTTTACAATTCCTCTCATAAGATCTTAAGATTTTTTTTTTAATTTTTAACAATTATTGATTAAGGCGTCTATTTTAATTATTAATCATATATATTTTAATTTATTTATGTTATCCAAATTAATTTAAATTTGATATCAAATCATTCAATATTTGATCAAGATAATATAAAATGTACAAAATTTTTTGTCATCCACATTAAGAATTCTATATAATTTTAATTATTTTAAATAAACATCTAAAATGATTTTTTTTTTAATATTTATATACTGAATATGTTAAATTGGTGAATCTATATTGAATATGTTAATATATGTTTTTATTATGTTTAGAAAGTATTTATTGAAAAAGGTAGATGTCCTTAGTACATATTTAAAAAATGAAAATAAATAAAATTCCTCAATTAAATGATCACGACCGTAGACTAGAATGAGATTTTTCTAGCAAAGCGAGCATAGAGAATGAGGAGTCCACATCCATTGCAATTCTTATATCATCCGGACTTGGCCCCGATTAAATGAGAATGTGGCGTGGATGAGGACAAGCGTTTATTAGCGGGGCATGAATATGGTGCGAATGGAGCTGACAGAAGTACAGGCGAAACTCTATTGAAAATTTTAGAAAAATTTGAACTTGCATTACGTAAATCATGTGATGCACAAGAGTTACTGCTAGTTATGCCTAGTTGGAAGGGTCTCTTGGCTAATAAACTGATCTATTCTCTGTTGCCCACGCAATGTGGCATGGCAGGTATTATAATCACCCCTCTCCTAAAGGAGTTCAATCTCCATGCTGACCACACTTCCAATTGGACTCTACCAATGATACAATTAATAATGACTTGGCCTTGAAAATGGCCTACCCGATTCGGCCTACTACGTCCCAGTGAGGAACCATACTGATTTTGGGTCCGGTCCGCTTTCGACCCAATCAACTTTGGCATGATATTTTCTACTTTGCGCTTAGCTAGCATGGTTTTTCTCTTAGGTAATCCCCAAAAGACCACATCCCTAGTTGGAAAGATCTCTTGGCTAATAAAGTAATCTCTTCCCTGTTGGCCAAGCAATGTGGGATTGCAAGTTATACTAAATGGATAAACACAAGAAAATAAGAGTATAAGCTAACAAGTGGAGGTGGCTTGGGGAGGATAAATTTTAAGGATGACCACTGTTTGTTTGGTAGAGATTTTCGAGGAATGACTGTTAAACGTGGAGCTAAAGGTTATAGAAGTTATGGGGAATGGTTAATGTGTTTCAAAACAAAGAAACTTGTCTCTTTCATGAATGTGTGGGACAAGTTGATTTTGGACAAAATTTGATTTTTGAGAACTATAAATCCAAACGAAAAACGCCATGTCATGTTTAGACCTAAAGAGACTCCTGCACATTTATGAGAATAATGGGAGAGAGGTAGAACAAGAGCTGCCGATGAACTTTAGAAAATAGCTTTGCCTTTTGTAGTTGTACAGTGCCAAATTACTTCATTCAAAAGCTTAGACTGTTTCAGACGAAGAAATAAAATGTTGCTACAACAGAAAAATCGAGCCCTCGCAATGCGGTATTAACAATTTACAAATCCATATCACATGGTTTATTAATTTGCAATGATTTGTTGTGTTGTACTGTTTATTTCTTTTTTGTTTATCGTCATTTTTATTTATAATTTAATTTGATAGAAATTATTAATTAATTTTTCTTTCATGTGAGCCTACTTTCATGAATGTTCATAAACGAGCTAAGAGACAGTATAAAGTAGCTAAGTGGTACTGTGACGCAGGCAGAACGATAAGAACAATAAATCAATTCACGAATTCGTTGAATTCAATAGGAATTACTGAATTGTAAATGATATAGAACTCTCTAAGAGAAAACTGATGTTTATTTAATATTCAACCGGTCTAAAATAATGAGAACAAGCATATAAATAGTACCCTACATGGGCAAACTTGGAGAACAAGAAACTCTAAATATATGAAACTAGGAAACCTAAACAACTAAACTCTTTGAGAACAAAACACCTAATAAATAATAAACTAATGAATTAATAATTAAATAAAGACTCAAAATCATAAGAAAAGGCCGAGCAATAAGGCGTGCCCGTGCCTTGAGTCTGGACGTTTTCTGAATTAAGCCTTGCCACGATCCAACATATCCAAATATGCTATTGCTTGGTCCATGACTCCATCATCCTCCCCGGGGTCGAAAGGATTCGCCCTCAAGAGATGGTTCATCATCGGACGAACTGTCACCAGCATAGGGAACCAAGTGTTTGACGTTGAAAACGTCGGACGTGCGAATATGGCAAGGAAGCTTGAGGCGGTAAGCGTTGGGATTAATCTTCTCAACAACCTCCAATGGACCGATCTTCCCAGATGAAAGCTTATTATATTCATGGGCTAGATAGCGATCCTTAGTAAGGACTGCCCACACAAAGTCTCCCACATTGAATTACAAAGCCCGACGGTGAGCATCAGCTGCAGTTTTGTACTTGCTAGCTGATTCTATTAGATTCTGATGGGTCGCACGATGAATGGATTGCAAACTATCAACAAAATCAATAGCTTTGCCATGCAAGCGAGTACGAGATGGGAGAGTAAGCAAGTCAAGCGGTCCACGGGGAACCATGGAATAAACAACCTGAAAAGGAGCAAAACCTGTACTCCGACTAATGGCAGAGTTGTGTGCAAACTTAGCTTGGCTCAACTTTTGATCCCACGAACGAATATTGTCCCCGACCAAGCAACGCAATAAATTTCCCAAAGATCGATTCACTACCTCAGTTTGGCCGTCCATCTGGGGATGATAAGCACCACTAAAATTTAGAGTTGTATTCACCATCTTCCAAAGGCTCCGCCAAAAATGACTCAAAAAGCGAGTGTCACGATCAGAAACGATAGAAGAAGGAAGACCATGGAGACGATATACCTCACGAAAAAATAGTTGGGCCACATTAACTGCATCAGTGGTCTTCTTGCAGGGAATAAAGTGGACCCATCTTGGAAAAACAGTCAACGACAACAAATATAGAATCACAACCCCGCAGAGTTCGTGGTAACCCGAGCACAAAATCCACGCTTATATCACTCCATGGTTGAGTAGGGATGGGCAAAGAACGATATAAGCCGGCATTACTAGCCGTCCCCTTAGCCACATGGCACACACGACAACGGGACACATGACGACCCACATCACGTCGAATAGTTGGCCAAAAGAAGGAGCGTTGAACTAATTCTAAAGTGCGATGGCGGACTACATGACCAGAGTCATGAATCTCTTCAATAATTTTCTGCCGCAAACTACAAGTACGAATGCACAACTGAACCCCACGAAACAAGAAACCATCAGATAAAACAAATTCAGTTTCAGAGCCTGAGCAAATGCGCTCCACGACTTTAGAGAAGAATGGATCAGTAGCATAGATGTCACGGAAAGTATTGAAACCTAGGACAGAGAGACGCATATCAATCAACAAAGCATGCCGGCGGCTCAAACCATCAGTGACCTTGTTACGAGCACTAGATTCATGCTTAATAACGAAGGTAAATTGTTATAAATACGCCGTCAATGAGGCATGGCCCGCAGAGATTGAGTCTTGCGTAGTCAGATGTGTCAAAGCCTCATGATGGATGTATAAAATAAATTCCTTATGAAATAGATAGTGGCGCCAATGACGAACCGCTTGAACCACCGCATAAAACTCGACATCATATGTTAATATACTAAGAGCAAGGGCCAGTCAACTTTTCACTGTAAAAGGCGATAGGACGCCCACACTGACTTAAAACACCGCCAATCCCTACCTTTGAGGCATCACAATGAAGCTCAAATGGAAGAGAAAAATCAGGAAGAACAAGCAATGGCGCAGAAGTTAATTTGTCTTTGATAGTTTGGAATGCTTTAGTAGCGTGAGGAGTCCTGAAATGTGGAATAAAACGACGATAAAATGAAGCTAACCCGTGAAAACTGCGCACCTCATACAATGTGTGAGGGATAGGCCAGTCACGTACGGCATTCACTTTGGCACGGTCAACACCAATGCCTGCGGCGCTGATCTCAAACCCCAAAAATAAGATACGATCTATCATAAAACTACACTTTTTAGGTGCAGCATAGAACTTTTCTTGGCGCAAAATAAGAAAAACAGAGCGGAGATACTGTAGATGATCATTAACCGATTTACTATAGAAGAGGATGTCATCGAAGTAAACAACAACACAAGTGCCAATGAGGGGGCGGAGTGCCTGATTCATTACTCTCATGAAGGTGCTAGGAGCATTCGATAACCCAAATGGCATTACAAGCCATTCGAACAACCCTTCATGAGTTTTGAAAGCAGTCTTCTACTCGTCACCTGGTCGGATGCGAATCTGGTGGTAACCGCTCTTCAAATCAAGCTTACTAAAAATAATTGCACCGCGGAGCTGATCCAGTAAATCATCCAATTGGGAAATCGGGAAGCGATAGCCAATTGTGATCTTGTTAATGGCTCGACTATCCACACACATGCGCCAATGGCCATCCTTCTTAGGAACAAGAAGTACGGGGACCACACAAGGACTTAGACTTTCCCGAATAAAACCCCGCTGCAAAAGATCCTCAATTTGACGTCGTAATTCTACATGCTCGGTAGGACTCATACGATAAAGAGGCCGGTTAGGTAATGCTGCCCTAGGAATTAAATCAATATGATGTTATATATCACGCAATGGTGGAAAACCAATAGGCAAATCATCAGGAAAAATATCAATAAATTCAGACAATAAAGGAGCAACTTGATCGGGAATGGGAGAACCATTGGATACATCACGCCCCACTAAAATAAAAACCATATCTTGAGATTGTAATTCACGTTCGAAGTGACGCTGAGAAAGGAATAAGACCTATCCAGAAGAAGGGGTGGGGGAGGTCGACACGTTGGGCAGAGAGTCGTTCGGCGATGGGCTAGGTGCAGGCATAGACGATGGTACTAAGATGGCCTTTTTACGATTAAACATAAAACTGTAAGTATTAGCCCTTCCATCATGAATAGCCGACTGATCGAATTGCCACGGATGACCAATAATAAATGATAGGCATCCATGGGCACAATATCACACCAAACATCATCAAAATATTTACCACCACCGATGGAAATATGCAACAAAGCACGTCGATTAATAGTCACAGCAGTAACTTTTTGTAACCAAGCTAGTTGATATGGTTTACGGTGGGCTTCCACTGGTAAAGCAAGCTTTTTAACAGCAATCGCAGACACAACATTCTCGCACGAACTAGAATCAATTATAAAACGACATACTTTACCGTTAATGGTGCAAGTCGACGAAAAAAGATTGCGACGCTATAAGGAAGCTGAATCATCTTTGGGTGCAAGGCATGTACGCCGTAAAACAAGTGTCGGGCCGGAATCGCCTACAAGAACCTCTTCAGCAATATCACCTGAATCATCTGTATCAAAAATAGGCAGACCATCATAATCATCTGAAACAGGATCATCCGCAAGCAATCCTTTCTTAGCACCTGCATTCGGACAAGCAGATTGGCGATGTCCAAATTCACCACAAGAAAAGCACTGAATGCCTGGTCCAGGGCGAGAAAATCTCGACGCAATAGCACCTGATAGACAAAGGACACCGGGTGTGCTACCTGAGCCAGTGATCGAGGTCGCAGGTACACCTCCTGCTCGTGGAGCCGTTCCACGGCCACCGGTGGGGGGATTCAATCCAGCAGCACACCGATTGAGTTGCTTCTCTAACAATAAAGCCCGCTGATGAGCCTCCGAAACAGACGTAGGCGTAAACATATTTAGTGTGTCTTGAAATTGGATACGCATTCCCCCAATATAACGTGACACCAATTGATCATCAGTTTCAGCAATATCATTACGGGCAATCAACTGATAGAACTCTTCAGAATATTCATCAATAGTCTGTAATCCTTGCTGCAAATTTTGTAATTTTTGGTACAAAATTCGAGAATAATTAAAGGGCAAGAAAGCAGATTTTATGTGTTTTTTAAGCTTACCCCATGAATCAATCTTTGCTTTTCCTTGGCACGAGCGGGCGGTTTTAAGCTGCTGCCACCATGCTGCAGCCCTCCCATGGAACCTAGTTGCCACAAGCGAAACACGTCGTGAATCCGGTACTTCCTTAACATTCAAGATCCGTCGTGAATTCGGTACTTCGTTAAAATCCAAGATCTCTTCCACTGCACACAACCAGTCTAAAATTTCTTCTGTCTCCAATCCACCGTGAAATTCGGGAATATCTACTTTGAATCCAGAATCCCACCTACGATTTTCTTCCCCATCTCCTAATGGAGGAAACGGATTAACCACAGACGCCGTCTCCTCATCGTCGGATGATTCAACGGGCGGCGGCACATGACCAGCACCACCGCGGCCACCACAGCCTCGACCTAGACTCCTTCCAGCGCCGGTGCCTCCTTCGCGCCCAGCGACCATTCCTTGTCGATTACCGGTGAGTATCTCCAATACTTCTACGTTCTGTCGCAACACTTCAGCATTCTGAGTCTCCATCGCGGCCACTCGTTGTGCCAACAAATCGATCTGCTGGTGGATTTGATTATTCTCCTCATATTGCTCATCATGATTAGCATCACGAGCAGGTTGTCTTCCTCGAATCATCTTGTCGAAGCATAGACTAGCTCTCATACCAACTGACGCAGGCAGAAATGATAAGAACAATAAATCAATTCACGAATTCGTTGAATTCAATAGGAATTACCGAATTGTAAATGATATAGAACTCTCTAAGAGAAAATTGATGTTTATTTAATTTTCAACCAGTCTAAAATAATGAGAACAAGCATATAAATAGTACCATACATGGGTAAACTTGGAGAACAAGAAACTCTAAATATATGGAAACTAGGAAACCTAAACAACTAAACTCTTTGAGAACAAAACACCTAATAAATAATAAACTAATGAATTAGTAATTAAATAAAGACTCAAAATCATAAGAAATGGTCGAGCAATAAGGCGCGCCTGCTCCTTGAGTCTGGACGTTTTATGAATTAAGCCTTGCCACGATCGAACATATCTAAATATGCTATTGCTTTGTCCATGACTCCATCATACTGCCTATCTTACAATCTGTTTTGTTATTGTTTTGCACTTTAATTTTTATCACATCTATATTGTGTTATTATTGTTGTTATTATATTAAATTGAAGATAATAATCTTTAGGATCTAAGAGAATATATATTTAAACTTTTTTTTTATTATTGGCATTGTTTAAATATTTTATGTTTTTTTGTAGTATAATATCGCTAATACTTTATTTCATTTTTGAAAATTCTTCATTTTTATTTTAAAACCTATAAGTATGTTCAATAAAATTTTGTGATGCATTTTTAGCGACGTATTTGGTAAGGGTAGCGGCCCGAATTCTAAGAGCCCGGAACACTAGTTCTTCCTTGAAAACACTTATTTATTTATTATATATATATATATATATATATATTTGCTTGAAATATAATAATATTAATAAATGCGGAAAAATAATCAAATAACTAAAATACGGAAATTTATTTAAATTAATAAAGTTGAAAGAGTGTCTCACAATAGTTTCAACACAGTCCTCAAAAACATCCAATTAAAGTGCTAGTAAGTTCAAAACATTCAAAAGCCATTACTTCAACAGTTAAAAGTACTCAATTGTCAATGGAATTAAAACAAATTTATTTGAAGGTCCCTAAGAGATTCCCACGCCTCGCCAAGCCTCCGGCTCCTTAATCTGCAATTTGTTCATTTGATAGAGAAAATCGTGAGTATTTTAAATACTCAGTAGATCCCGCGCATCATAATTAATATATATTACAAATTAAATGCACATAATCATCATTTACATAAAATACAAACAGGTATAAAATACAAGTTCGTTCATCATCCCTCTTAATCGTGCACATCATCATAGTATTTAATAGCACGTCGTTATAATATATTAGGCTAAGGGCCTATCGTCATAATGCTATTAAAACACGTCGTAAGTAGGCTAAGAGCCTATGGTCATAGTGCCGATGAAGCACGTCATAAATAGGCTATAAAAAGGCCTATCGTCACATAACATTTACATGCAGTATTTATAACAATATTAAATGCAAATGCGCACATTTGAAAGAAAGTTTTTAGAAAGGGGATCTACCTTAACCCTTAGCAGAGTATTGAGCTTACTAACGGTGAGAAATCAGTCCTCTAGCTGTCCGTACGGCTCGTCTAGCCAATAAAGAATTTAATTTATGTTAATACTCTTTATTATTAAGTATTTGTACATAATATAGAAGTTTATGGACCAAAATAGAAAGAATATAAAACTTCGGGGGTCAATTTGAAGAAATCGAATAGCTGGAGGGCCTATTATGCAATAAAAGTGAACTAAAAATATTTTGGACTCAATTATAAGATTTTTAAAACATGAGGGAATAATATGCAATTAAAGTTTAAGGGCTAACTTAAATAGGAGTAAGAAATTAAAGGATTAAAAGTGAAATAAAAGTTTAGGGGTCAAATTGCAACAATTGAAAGTTAGGGACTAGAATTTAAATAAAATTTGTGGGCTCACTTAAATAAAATAAACAAAATGGGGGATTAGATTTGCAAATAATATTTAGGGGTTAAATTATAACAATTAAAAGTTGAGGATTTGTAAATTAAATAAATTATAGGGACCAACTAAAACTAATCCAAGAACTTGAGGGACTTGTCTTCCAATATCCAAATAAATAAAAAAATAAAACAACAACAAGAACTCGGATCACTCTCTCTCGCCCGACTCTCTCTTTATCGCTCTCGGCTTCCCCCTCCGTCGGTGGTTGGCAATGATTTGGCCGGTGACTTGGCCGGTGAAGGTGAAGGTAGTGGTGGTGAAGCTATTGGCGGCGTCAATTGAAAGAAATATTGAGTATATGGGGAGAAATTGGAGCTAGAACCGTTCGGGGAAAATTGGCATTTTCAAAATTCGACTTTATCTCTAACTATTTTCGAAATCAAATGGTTCTACGGTATTCTAGGGAGATAGAGGAAGGTGTGGGTGTGATTTTTGTGTTTTGAAGTTGAGTTTTTGGCATGGTTGATGTTCTTGGCCGAGAACCATGGCGTGAATGTATATATGTATGTATATATGCAACTTTGTGTGTGTGTGGCTGTGTGGTTGCGGTGATGTTATTGTTGCTGGTGGTGACGGCATGGTGGTGGTGTGGTGGCGACATGGCGGTGACGGGTGGTCGGTGAAGGAGTATATACGTGTATGTATGTATGTACACATGGCAAGAACAAGTTACTAACTGCAACAAGGTCCATTTATGTGTAGAAATGCTAAATTAAAAGAGTGTAATACTAAATAATAATTAAAAGAAAGGATTGGAATTGAGATATAAATTAAAAGATCAAGAATCTTACCACTTGAACTTGCTTGATTGAATGAGAAAAGATATAATGAACTTGAGGATGATAATGGAAGAAAGTGAGGATGCAATGGGGCTAGGGTTTGAGAGGACCCTAGAAATGAGTATTTAAAGGGACTCTTAGGGTAAGAGCTCAATTGGGCCTTAAGTGGGCTATAGTGGATAAGTTAACAATCTTTAGGGGCTAAAACGAATAATTTCTAAAGTTTGGTCCTCAATTGTAAATTTTGAAAATAATTCAATTTTTATAAATAATTAAATATAACCATAAATAGTATGAATTCCGACTAGACGAGCGTACGATATTTAAATTTTTATAAGTAAGGTCATAGCGACACGTTGGAAATTTTATTTAATTAAATATATTTTATTTAAGAAGAAATTGCGGTCACTACAGTAAGCAAGTTTTAATTTTATTTATATTTTTCCACAATATAATTACAAATATTATTATTATTCTTGACGGCAAAGTCGACTAGTTGACCTATTACATGGCCGATAGCTAAGTATGACCGATTGACCCATAGTGACCTAAGAAGGCTATCTAAGGATAGGTGATAACTCAAGCAGGCACTAAATAATTGGGGAGGAATCCCGATAAATACTTAGCTAGGGTCATCAGCTGGAGACTGCCTAACATACAGGTCACCTTAGGGGATTTCCCTGGCCAAGGTCTCAATCACCAATAAAAAGGGACACAACAAGAAGCATAAGGCAAGCAATATTTAGCTACGCGCATTCTAGAAAGAGAAGTAAATAACTAGATTCTCGTCTCTCTCTCTCCTTGTAACAGTAATCTTTTTCTTGGTGGATCTATAACCATCAAGTAGCAACTAGCCCTTATGGTATCAAGACTAATAGCAGTTTCACTCTCTCGAAAACTAAGGAGGTGATCGTCCTCAGAGGGGAGCTAATATCCATATCAGTCATCAAGTTGGAGGCCTAAAAGAACAACGATTAGATCAGACTTGATACAAAAACTTGGGCTAGAATGGACAAGTCTCGGCCGATCAAAAGGCAAAACGCAAGGGGTAACATGGGGAGTCGATATCTGCGCCCTACACGCTATCTCATCCTCACAATCGACAAACAGGAGAATAGATCTAGCCAGTAGAAATCCCTATCAACTGACCGAGGGGAGATCCGATCACTAGTTGAAAGCCTAACAACCCAAATTGGCTCTATTCCTATGGGCCCCCCCCCCACCACAAAACAAAAGAGAAAGAAAGAAGAAAAAGAATATAACGCATATATATATATATATATGTACGCAGCTATATATATATATATATATCAACCATATCATAAAACTTTAGAAATCTGGAATAAAACATACCGATATGACTCGACTCCAACACCGCCAAAAATTCTGAAGCAAGTAGGTGTAGCGCCTCCAAATACAACCCAAAGTCTTAAGGTGGAAGGACCGTGAATATCCCCGTCAAAAGTAAGATTCAGATTTGAAGATAATTGTTCCCTTCCTTCCAAACATAAATCGATGAACTTACCCACAACATTGCCAGAAGCCGGAGTTTTTGGGAGGTAATCTTTGCTACCACTCAAAACTACAATAGCATTCATGAATGAAAAGGGAAAATTGACACGTTAGCAGAAAAATTGATAGGACAATGAGCTTCCTTACAGTTCGTAAGGAGGAACTGACTGTATTCAGATGGGCCTTGGCATACCAAAAGATGTCTCAATATGCAATAAAACCCTAGAAGTCTCCTTCTCTGAAATTTGAAAACTTCAAACTCGAAAAAATGCCCTTTTAGGACCCCCCCCCCTCTATGACAATCCGATGGGCGACACACGCGTGGCAAGGTTATTGAGCCTGAAAGGTTGTCCAGAAACTTCTTTTGTCACATACCAAATTCCTCACTCGGCTTGAGTATCGGTCGATTAAGGTATAAACGACCAATACTGGGAGGTTTATGATTAATAGTCGACCGTTTGACCTATTACATGACCGATAGCTGAGTACAACCGACTGACCCTTAGTTACCTACAAAGTCTATCAAACGATCGGTGATAACTCAATCAGGCGCTAAAAAAAAGGACATGGCCTATAAATACTTAACGAGAGTCGTCAGCTGGAGACTGCCTGACATACAGGTCACCTTAGTGGATTTGCCTAGCCAAGGCCTCAATCGCCTATAAAAAGGGACACACCAAGAAGCGGAAGGCAAGCAATTCATAACTACACCCATTCTAGACAGAGAAAGTAGATAACTAGATTCTCATCTCTTGCTCCCCCTATAACATTAATCTGTTTCTTGGTGGATCTACAACCATCAATCATTATTTCATTTTTTAAAAAAATTTTGACATGTTTACTTTATAATTTTTTCGAGTGAAAAATTTATACTTTGTTTGATATTTATACTAGAAAGAGACAAACACAGAAAATTAAATATCAAAATATTCTCGTAATATAATTAATAGTTAATTTGTGCTTCTCACCAATGTCAGCTATTTTTTTTCACAATATATCTAAATTTTTTTTTAAACATTTATTCTTATATTCTTAGAACATTTTCCATATGCTTTTGCATTTAAAAATTTTAAAAAATATGAACACTTCAAAAAAGTACCATGTTCAATACACACACACACATATATATATACACGACCCTGCCCCTTCCATGGCCCAGCCGAATTCGGCCTGCTACGCCCCAGTGAGGAATCATACCGATTTTGGGTCCGGTCCACTAACGACTCAATCCACTTTAACATGATATTGTCAGCTTTGGATTTAACCGTCGCGGTTTTGCTCTTAGGCCTTATGCCTAGTTGGAAGTGATCGATAACCCAATTACAACTGACCGATGGGATAACTACAAGTGACTGATAAAATAGTTACGAACGACTGATGGGATAGTCATGGGCGACTGATACGGTCCACAGCCAATGGGTCCACTGGATTACTCAATAAGGCAGTCAATTGATGAAGCCGCCACCACACCTCAATCTAAAATGCTCACAACCATCTATAATTGAAAGGCATCACCTGGAACAAAGAACATCTCGCTCCTTATCAGCCTCTAGAGAGAGAAATTTTACAAGCTAATAAATACTTCTCTTTCTAAATCCATTTCACTTTCAAAATCTCTAACCTCTTTCTTGGTGGATTCATAATCATCAAGCGCCGCCATCTTTGGGAATTCGATCAAAATGCCCTGTTGATTAGTTTAATTTTCGTATTGTAGGTAGTAGATGAAGTCCCTTATTTTTCCAGACTATTGACAAATTGATCTTGAGGATCTTGGTGTTCTCATCACCCACCATGGTACTGCATTCGATCAAGTTCAACGGCTCGATCCACTGGGCTATATATAGAGGAATGTTGATTTATGTCTATGTGCATACTTTGTATATACATTTAGAAACATCTGATGAGGATTCTAATATAGATTGAAAGTTTTGATAGAGTGATTTAGTACCAAGTGGTGTGATTTGTCATCTACTTTGAAGTTCAATTGAACTTTAAATTTGAAGTAATAAGTTCATTCGTAGTTTAGCTCATCATTAATGAATTTGTATTCAAAGTATTTTTTATTTTTTAGAAATACATTTATTTACAAGATCTTTTGGCCCATGGTCGATCAAATTGCAATTCTTTTTGGGAAACTGCCAGTTTGGTTAAATTTGATTTTTCATGTTTGATGAAGATCACTTTCAGTGGTTGATTTAAAGTTTGCAGTGATGAATATGTCTTTCCGAAATTGATATTATTTCATTTCGATGGCTCTACAAATCACAACTAATGCAAAACTTTGTTAGTCTCTATCTGTATAGCGATTTTGCTCGTCCAGTTTGATGTTTAAGATGAAGATTTGCAATTGAAAACAATTATGAGTTCTTATTGATTTTCTTATTGTTAGATTAGAATACAAATTGGGTGATTGGTGTTTTCTAGGGGTGATTGATGTTTTGGTTAGGTGATTGATGATTTCTTTGGCTCTATCATATTCAACAAAAGCAAATTAGGTGATTTATGAGTGATTGATTTTTTCTTTCGCTAATTGATAATATCTTGTTTCAATATTTATTTGGAAGAAATGCTAAGGCTTGTTTCCATATGTTGGATCACAAGAAGAAGTTTCTTATGGAGTACTTTGAAACATAAGTGGAGATCTATATTCAATTGCTTGATTTATAATTTTCTCATCATTTGTGTAATTTCTTTTACGTGTACAAGCTCGAGGCATCGGTCATTGCACAAAGATGTCCATCATTTCACCAAGATATTGTTCACTTCTCCAATCATTTCAATGAGAAAAGATTGAAACAGGAATACTCACTTGATAATCGCCCAATATCGCCATATCGCCTAATATCACCACGTCGCCTAATAATCGTCTAACACCTTCGTATTACCTGGTTTATGAAACTGCATGGGCTTTGCTTATAGTCATGAGCTCTATATATCAACCAGGAGCAACTCTAACAGTTGTAAGCTCTGTCAGTCAGCCAGGAGCTACTTTAAAAGTCATGAGTTGTATCAATCAACCGCAAGCTTTGCTTACAACCGAGAGCTCTATCTATCATCCACAAGTTACTTTAATAGCCGTGAGCTCCATCAATAAGCCAGGACTGGCTTGAACAGCGGTGACCTCTATCAATCAGCCACGAGCTACTCTAATAGCCATGAGCTCTATCAATCAACCACGTGCTACTCTAACAGCCGTGAACTTTATAAATTCAGACTTGAGCTTTGCTTACAGGCCTGAGCTCTATCTATCAACCACGAGCTACTTTAACAGCTATGAGCTTCATCAACAAGCCACTAGCTACTCAAACGGCCGTGAGCTCTATCAATTAGCTAGGAGTAGAGCTTTATTTATCAACCACGAGTTACTCTAATAGTTGTGAGCTATCTCATATCTGCCACAAGCTTCATTAGCAGTCTAGAGCTTCATGAAGAATTGTGAGCCTTAATAATGACCATAAGCATTATCTTAGCCGGATTTACAATTGATCACTCCGAAATGGCTAATATGCGTTATTATCACTCGATTGGCATATCATAACAAAATGGGTAGTATGCCTTATTATCACCAGATAGATGATAGATCACTCCAAAATGGCTTATATGCCTTTTTATCCCCCGATTCATGATAGATCACTCCAAAACGACTAATATGCCTCATTGTACCTCGATTGAGTATTGACCACTTAAAAAATGACTGAAAGGCCTCATTATCACCTGATGTATATTTAAATTCTCCACAATGACCAATATGTGTCATCAATGCCTGAACAAGGAAAAGTACATAACGATGACTCTCAAGCAGTGACCATAGTTTTCATTATCGGTCATGATTTTCACCATTGTTCTCACCAACGATCATCAATGGCATAAGCCATTGATCTCGTAAAATGACCATACATGGCCCACACTATCCATCATCTGCAATGATCATACATCGCTAAGACCATCAATCATCCATTAGCAATTGTGCATAATATGCACTTATTGATAGTATTATTATTATTATTATCATATAAGTGATTTAAGAGTTTCTCCATTGTCATCACGAAGCTAAGTACAAATGACCATGACTAATGTAATCACGACCACAAGAGCTAAATGTCGTTTTCTAAATATTGAAGATAGATTTCAATCAACAAATTAAATTGCAAGTCATGACAAACTAAATAAGAAAATACACATTTTACTTAACTAATCTACAACCCTTGTCACAATTGAAATGTGATTCGAGTAATATCTGAAGATTATAGAAAAATAATAAATCGAGAATGGGGGGCTTATGATGGGACAAGTGACTAATGGATGATTGAACAAGTGATTGATAGTATAATTACAACTAATTGATACGATAACTACGATGGTTCCATTGGGATCACTCACTAAGGAAACCAGTTGACAAAGCAGCCACGACGCCTCAATCTAAAATCCTCACAACCATTAATAAATGACATTAATCACCTGGAACAAAGCACAGCTCCCTCATTATCAGTCTCTAGAGAGAGAAATTTTACAGAGCTAATCTAAATACTTCTCACTCTAAATCTCTCTTTTTCAAATTATCTAACCTCTTTCTTGGTTGATTCGTAATCGTCGACAGTAATTACAATCACCACCTTAAAGGGGGCCAATGCGCTCGTTGGCCATACTTCTAACTGGCCTCTCACTTTGATACCATCAATAATGACCTGACCCTTGGCATGGCCTATTCGAATTGGCCAGCTACACCCTAGTGAGACCCATATGGATTTTGGGTCTAGTCTGCTGGTGACCTGATCCACTTTGGCATAATATTGTCCGCTTTGGATCTAAATCATACGATTTTTCTTTTGGATAACGCCAAAAAGGTCTCATGCCTAGTTGAATGGGTTTCTTGGTTAAAAACTAATCTATTCTCTTGTTGCCCAAGTGATGCGGGATTGCAAGTATTACAATACAATTTTCATTTATATAAGACGTGCAAAACGTGCACAAAAACTAGTTACGTAAAATATGAACAACGAGTCACATAGTTGATTCTAAAGAATAATGTTCTCTTCGTCCATAGGGAGGATAAATCATACCTGGGTGATGACATGACACTATCTGTTTATTAAAAAGCCCATATTGACATGACAATGCCACGTTATCTATTATAAAATTATTTCAAAATTGCCGTAGCAATTTAGACATTGTTAAATTTACTCCAATGCAACCGCATAGTTAAAAAGTGGTCAATTGCGTGGTTTGAAATGTCAAAATGCAGAAATGATGTAGTAACAAATGGAGGAAGTTTTGTGATAACCATAGGATTCCGTGTTAGAAAAAAATAGGAAAAAGAATAACCATCCGATCGCATCACTGGAAAATGCAACAAATAGCAACAAGCGTATGGTCATGATACAGCGAGGCGCATTGCTTCCTTAAGGTACATGGATTTTGGTAGGGATGATTGGAACATATAAATAGATGTTAATTCGTATTCTGAAGTCATCACAGAAAGCCTTAAAAACATTTATGTATTCCAAACAAAGCTACCCGAATCAAATATAAAAAAGTGTTGTTCAAGTTTTATTCAAGTTTCTTCTTGCTTGAGGAAGAATTGGAATCTGAAGCATGATCATTCCTACAAATTGTTTGCCTTAGGCCTTCAAGCACTTACATTTAGTAGACGATAATTTCAGTTTTAAGGACAGTAAAGTCAATTCACGTTTAAGCCTTCCATTTTCGTGCATTTTCGTTTCTTTTCTCTTCATCATCTTATTCTCTAGTTTTACACTCTGTATTTCCAATATTTGAGATTAAGGAAAGCTTTATCCTTCCAATGGGATTGAGAACATTACTTGTCCAAATATTAAAAATTAGTTGTTTATTGGTACATGTTAAATACAATGATTACTGCAAGTTTACCAAAATAAATAGTCCCTATTGTTGGAGTTTAAATCGAAGCCTAATTTTCGAATGCCCATCTCGATTCAAAGAGAAAAGAACATAAGAGCGAAGCGTACCTGATACCATAATCTGAATAGAGATCTAAGAAAATGGGTTAGATTTACCAATTTATGCGTATTTCCTTAGGGTTTTCTCTATTGACGGGGATGTAGAGAAAATAAAACTTACAGACAATTAGGGACCGCGACCCCTTTATATAAAGAGCTGCTAGGGTTGCAGTTATTTCTTAATATTTCTAAATTGGCCTCTCATCAATTAAAAAATGCGATCTGGTCTCTACACATGAAATACATGATCAATTGAATACCCAATTAGCTAAATTAACCTTATAGACAACTTTTCGTATTAGCTAAGCCTTAAGATAGCCAATTCACATTTACAAACACATGTATGGCCCCACATGTTGAATAATTATTCCAACAATCTTCCATTGAGCCACATATATAACCTAACAGATGTGCGCAACCTTATGAGGTCAACCTTGTGCTATAATTGTTAAGGGTATTTTCGAACAATCTCGTCCATTGATCATACTGATACAGGATCAAAGCCATTTTTCTCACATTTCATGGGACGAAACCCATCAATGGTCACGTATACCAATAAAACCAAATGACACAGATCAATCATGGATGCCTAGCATGGAAATTACATGTGATGTGATCTTAACATGCCTATTTCCAATTGTTCCTACCTCATTCCTTAGTGAGATCAATGCTGAATATACTTTAATAGAGTGGAATGAATTGAATACTTTATTTCTATATAGAAAAATCCAAATACGCTAATGTTTCCAAAACCAAAGCATAAAGTATCCAAAATATAAAGTCCCACTAAACCATGATATCATCAAACAACAAAACACCCATATGGTGTGCTCATGAAAGACCTTGGGTGATAATCCCTAGGTAAGTAGATCCGCAATCATGGAGTTTGTTCCAATGTGCTCTATGGAAATCTATACACCCTGTACTCTTTTTTTCACAACTAGAAACTTTATGTTAGCACGCTTTGATTAGAACTGTTGATTTATTGGAATATAGAACTATTGATTTATTGTCACAATATAAATTAATCAATCTTTCTACACCATCCAAAATGCACAGACCAGTGGAAAAATTTCGCAACCATTTTCCTTGATTAGATGCCTTATAATGTACTACAAATTTCTGGCCATGGTAAAAAGAGCTATGAGTGTTTTCTTACTACTTCTCCAAGAAATAGCACCTGCTGCTAGCAGATAAATGTACCCTAAATGGATCTTCTACTATCTTGGCATCCAAGAAAATCGGAGTCAGAATACCCTATGATCTCCAATTGATCTAATTTCCAATATGTGAGCATGTAATCTTTTGTTATCTACAAGTACCTCATAACCCATTTTCCTATTGATAACTGCATTTTTAGCACTTATTTAGGCCTCAATTATGCGCCATTTTGTGAATTTTTACTAACTAACAAGTTGGTTGATGAGTGCTCTTGGTCTCTGTATTGATAGGAGTGAAGAAGTGAGCAAAATCAGGAAAATGAACCAAAAATGAGGAAATCGAGAAGTTTTGGGGACAAAAATGGACAGAAACATAGAGTTCGAGGATCGGGGAAGAGATATGGCTATACCTGGACTGGATATGGCCGTACCAATCTTGCAGCCAAGTCCAAACCATAAGTAGAAAGGCCAGTACAGTCGTATCTCATTGGGTATGGCCATACAACTACGCAGACCAATTTTCCTAGTTTAAGTTCTGGCTCCTATTTATGGTATATGACTAGGGTTCGTCTCAAAGTTGGTTTTTGGCTGCTATTTAGAGGTTTTTCCTCAGAAAACCAAGTGTGGAACATTGGAGAAAAGAAGAAAGAAACACAACGCACAATTGGGAAGAAGAATCAAGAGATCAAGACGTGAAGATTGACTTCTCCATCCTTCACAAAACTTGTCCGGATTATGATAATCTATTTAAATCTTTGTAGTTTTTATTTAATCATGCAAGGCTAGCATTTGATGTAGCTTCAATGTTAGTCTGAATTCGGATTATCTACTCAATGCTTTGAATTTGTTTTATCTTGGACGAATGTTTGAGCCATGAATTTTCAATTGTTGTGCTAATTTTATAACTTGAGTACTGAGTTAGATCTGTGGTTTATTTATTGGTTTAAAGAATGCAGGTAGACTGGACCATTAATTGAAAATCATAAGGTTTGACAGAGGATGAGAGTACTGCTATGCCTTGTGCAATGTTAAAAAGAATTTTTAGAGTCCAATGCGTTTGTGTACAAATCATTAAGCTAGAGATTGTTAATGTTGCATCCAAATATGTGAAACTTGCTTGAAATAGATCTTGGACATTGTAGAAAATTCCATTATCTAGATCACGCATTTGTCTTAAGTTGATAATCCGAATGAGAACTAACGACAAACCAAGATCGTAACCCTAGTGCTATTTTCCTCTATTTGTTCACAAACAAAATCTCCATTCTTCATTTTTAGTGCTTAGTTTCTCTTGTTTTAATCAACATATTTTGCAATTAAGTTCTTTTATTTCTTTTACTGAGATTCTAAAACACACATCAACTCATCTATATTTCAGTAAACGTTAGTGTGACAAACATCGAAAACAAACACAGCCCTCGTGGGGTCGACATCCTATTTCACCACTTTACTACTTGTCACAACCCGTTCACTTGCGAGATAGTGTTGAAAAACGTTTTTGGCGCCATTGCCGGGGATTGTTTTAACTTTCAAGGTTTACTTCTCTAACACTAATTCGAATTTCCTTGCTTCATTTTATTTTATTTTATTCTTTTTTTTTTGTTTTTGTTACACCCTTCCTCCTATTCAATCTCAGGTGCCTATGCGACAGATGAGAAGTACATCACAACTAGTCGAATTTGATCCAGAGATTGAGCACACTCTTCTCCGCTAATTTAGAGAAGCTAAGGAAATGAAGGATCCCGGATAGAAAGAAATGGCACCAGAAGGTGTTGTAGTGGCCAATGAAAAGGATATGCTCGTAGGTGATTTCATGAACCCGTAAGTTATCTAGAGTCATAGTAGTATCCTCTATCCCGCTGTTGGGTAGGATAACTTCCAGTTGAAGATGAACATCATCCTACTATTCTAAAATATAGCCTACAGTTTTATGGAAGAGCAGATGAAAGCTATTCGCTTAAAAATGTGTAGTGCAAATGCCAAACCGCAAGTGTACGGGTCGAACAAGTAGTAAAGTGGATTTGAGTCCACGTGTCAATCCCACAGGGACTTGTTTTGAGTACCAAAATTGTCAATTTATCACTTTATTTGATGAATCAAATTAATTGGCATAATAATGCTAAATTTAAACAAAATGCGAAGAGAATGATGCTCTACTAAATCTATTATGCAAGAATTAAAAGAATTGCAGATTAAATCAAAGTGTTTAAGGACTTGAGACTCAATACTTAACCCAATTGATCTCCTTAATCCCATGTTCATGGATCCAAAATAATTAACTCGTGCTAACGGTCGAATTTCCTAAATTATATAACTATCTCTCTCGATGACAATTAAATCTATTCAATCGGGCTAATTTACCTATCTCTAAGAAATTTTGTTATCAACCTTCATGAACGCATTCAAACAAGAAATTCTAATAGGTTTCCTCGAAATTCAACCTATGTGACCGCACTAACAACAAGTTTATCTCTAAATCTTGTCTAAATTAGTGTTCTATGTTGCCTAAATCTAATTCATGTTTTCCTCTCTCGAATCAAACATGAACCAATAGCGAAATTCACCAATTGATCAGAAATGCAAATAAAATAACCTAACAGCATAGAATTAACATAAATACATTACTAGAAATTCAGATCCATTCACATAGAATTAAAGTTCACAATTGGGATATCCATGAATAGTCCCAAGTAATAAGGGTTTAGCTACTCATGGAATTGAAATAAAAATGACAAACAATAAATAAAACTAAATACATAACTGAGTTTGAGAGAAATAAGTTGGAGCCTTCAATCTCCTGAGTTCTTCAATTTCTTCTACAAAGTTGTGTTGTTGCTCCAATTTTCTCCAACGATCAACTCTCTTTTCTTGTATTTTTCTTACCTATTTATAGCTCCCAAAAAGTCTTCTAAAAGCCATAACAAACGTGCACAAGAGTCCAACTTAAAAAAGGAAACAAAAAGGCAAGTTTTGAACGTGTGTTTCGTCATTGGGTGCAAGTGCGCCCGCAGCCACCCTGGGCTGTTGCAAAATTGGTCGAACTTCCGACGCCCATAACTTTTGCTAGAAAACTCGAAATTTTGATCCCTAAAAAGTGGGAGAATCGTCTTTCCAAGCTCTTCTAATTGAGCACAAGAAAAGCGACAAAACAAGTCTTCAAAAATTACACCTAGGGTCCTCCATCTTGTAGAATTCTCCATTTTAGTCCCCAAACTTTGGTTTTTTGGCCATTTTTACCTCTTTTCATTTCTTTAGCACCCCTAACACAAAATTAAATAAACACAAGTAAAAATATACTTTAAACAAAAGAAAACACAAACTAATCATGCCTTAAATGAGAGAATTAACAAACAAAAACGCAACCTATCAAATCCCCCCACACTTAAACTGTTGTTCGTCCTCGAACAACTAATGTCTAAAAACACACACACAGACAAAGAAAGATAATCGAGCTTGACTCAACACACAAATCTTCGAAGTTTCCTATCATACGAGAGAATGTAAAAACTCATATCTTCCCTAATAAAAAGGTCACAAGTGATGAACATGAGCAGATATACCTTCAAAATCATATAGCAAATTCTCCATTACACAAGCGGCGTGTGAGTGTGTGCAACAAAGGCAACTCTTTCCAGAATTGTCTGATTAAAAAGGGAAGTTCAAAGCCCAACATCATAGAACCTTCCCAATTGGCCACTTGTTAGTCACATCCCTCGTGAATCTACTTTGTATTCATTAAATGTCCCCCGGGACTCTATGAAGTAATGAGTTTCACCAAAAACAACCCAGCATTAGCATCACATGCTAGGAAACCATGGTAAGAACTTTATTCATGAAAATTTTCCCGACCTCAAGAGTTGTCACATCCAGAACTTTAGACTAACACTTCAAACCACTGACATCGCATGTGTAATGAAACCCAACAGCCTCACAAGTATTCACTCAAATCACACAAAAGTGTTTAGTGGGTGTTAATTTTCACTCAAGTCAATGCATAGAGTACTCTTACCATGTGCTTGCCAATCGATCATGTTGGAGCATTAAAATGTACGCATGCAAGTAAAGGATTTCTTGCGTTGTAATAGGGCTTTGGGTAAGGTGAGATAAAAAGGATCCATTTAGGCTCAATAGTGAAGGAGATTCATAAGCTCTAAGCACATAAAGAGAGTCTCTTATTTTTCCTTCCTCATCACAACGTACTTCTCCTTTTTATCTTCCCCATTTATTTTACTTCACTTTTTTCAATTGTTGCACCCTTTTTTTTGGCTTTCTCTTTTTTTTCTTTCCTTCCTCTTCTTTTAATATATTTTTTTTCCTTTTTTTTCATTTTTTTCCTTCCCCATTCTTTTCTTTTTCACTCAAAGGATGGTGCATCACAATACTCAATCGTATCCCACACCCCTTTTACTCTCCCAACTTTTGTCGAATCTCTAGTAGCTTATGAAATCCTCCACGTGGGGTTCAAAGAGGGTAAACAACAAATGAGATTTCATGGCTTATATTGTGGCTCAATTTTCAACAAAAAGGCTTCAAGGCTCAAGTGGGCTACCAATGTGGGATAAATGACAAGGTAGGCTTATTTTGATAGCTAAAATTGGGCTCATTGTGAAATTGCCTTTTCAATAGTTTGCATTTGCACACAAGAGCATCACAATATGTATACCAAAGCAAGTTCTAGAAGAGTTACACCATGCATAACAACACACATTCAAAGAATAAGAGCTTCATGTAACGCATATGCTTTTTTAAAGGCACAAAAGCTCACAGATTATGGACAATGCGTATTGATCTAATTCAACTACTCAGCATAGATCAGTGCCAGTCCTAATTCAAGGTTCTAACTCTATCAGCAGAAGACAAGTTCACCAAAAATTCCAACCACGGGGCCCTAACACATCCTGCTAATACTGAACGCTTTTAGGGTACTTAGATAAAAGTCGCAGATAACATTTTCTGTTCTGCATGCGAGGGTTTTCCTCAAGCGTAAAGATTTTCAATGAATTCCAACTTCCAATCGTGATCAGAAAACAATAGAAAAATCGCCTCAACTAAAGTGCTCAATGAATGGGCAATTAATGCAAGGAATGCAACTAATGCTGCCCACACATCATCACCAAGCAACCTAATTCCAGCAAACTATGATGTCAAAATACAAACATGCACAAATAACAAAACACAATCTAACCACAAGACAAACTCACAACCAACAAAACACAGAAACATGGGAAGATGAACTATCCCCCCACGCTTATCCTCGACATTGAAATAAAAGTGAAAAGAGGGAACAAGAGACTCCCCTGAGGTGGTCAATGGGCTTCTCCATTGCCTGATCAGTATTTTGATGCACGATTGATCTCTTAGGGGCCTTGAAATCCGATGGTTTTCACATCTCAAGTCTATGCCTCTCATCGAATTCATCATCAAATAAAGTAAGAGACTTTGAGAAAGAAAATGAAAACCACACGAACACATATAAATAATGCTAAACTTATTAAAACTCACACATTCATACTCAAATACATAAATAAAAAAATAGTCAAGCACACAAAGCACACATAAAATGAAAGAAGTTAAGCGAAAGAAAACTGGGTTGCCTCCCAATAAGTGCTTCATTTATAGTCTGGAGCTCGACTTTGCCTCTCAATTGGTCAAGGTGGTTTGAAACTGGTTTGGGATGCCGTGCATTGACTCACGGTTGCTTCCCAACACTTCTCCAGCTCTTGTTTCCTACTTTTAGGCATCCACACTTCATTCAAGTTGCCTTGAGCTCTTTCATCTAGCCTGTCTGGCTCAAGATCCTCTTTTTTAGTTGTCTCAAGCTCAAAACAACTTTCTCCTTGAACATTTTTGCTTTCGCATTGAAGGATGTTTAACGTTACCTTTTTCTCATCAACACTCAAAATTACCTCTCCTTTTTCTACATCAATTAGAGCTCGTGTAGTGGCCAGGAATGGACGTCTAAGAATAAGTGGCATTCTGATATCCTCTTCAATGTCCATTATCATGAAATCCGCCGGAAAAATAAATTTTTCCATTTTTATCAGCACATCCTCAATTATCCCATACGGATGCCTGATTGATTGATCAGCTGACTGTAATGTCACTGCGTCTGCTTTGGCTCGCCCAACCCAAGTTTTCTGTAAACAGATAATTGCATTATATTAATACTGGCACCCAAATCACATAAAAGATCTAAAACTTAAATTACCAGTATTGCAATGGATAGAAAAACTCCCTGGATCCTTTAGTTTAGGTGGCCACTTATTCTGCAAAATTGCACTGCACTCTTCTGTCAATGCCACTGTTTCGAACTCCTCCAATCTTCTTTTCTTTGAAAGCATCTCCTTCATAAACTTCAAATACAATGGCATTTGAGCTAGAGCATCTGCAAATGGGATGTTGATGTGCAGCTTCTTGAAAATCCCCAGAAATTTGGCAAATTGCTTATCAAGCTTGCTCTTTTGTAGCCTTTGGGGAAACCGTATAAGTGGCACATATGCTTCAACGTTAGGTGGAACCTTTTTCTCAACTTTTTCAATTTTGTTCTCAATTTGTTCCTCAACCGGTTGCTCATTCTTTTCTCCATTTTTATCTGTTTCCTCATTCACCGCACTTTGCATCTCGTTATTTGGCCTCTTAACGTGAATTTCAACCAACTAAACTCTACTTTTTGTGGTTATGGCACATACCGCTACTTTTTTTGAAAATGTCCTTAGCCCTTGAGGGATAGGAATTGGAGGAACGTAGGCTTTTACCGGAGTACATGGCAGTGTTTCTGCTACAATTGGTAGACTTTGTGGCTCTTTGTTGTTAACACTGTAGATGACATTCACTTGCTCTCTTGGATTCATCAAAGTGTCACTTGGAGAAGCACCAGGGAGACGTCCTGCTACTGCTATTGCTAGTCACCCAACTTGAGTTTCCAAATTCTTAATTGCAGCGTTTTGGTTTTGGAGAGTGTGCTCGGTCTTTTGCATAAAGTTGTTGTTGGCTTCCATGTATTTAGTAAGCACTTCTTCCAAGGAGCTCTTCCTTTCCTGTCGCTGATTGAATCCAAGTGGCCTCATTCCCGCTTAGTTGTCTCTCCATTAGAAGTTCGGGTGTTTTCTCCAACCGGGATTATACGTTTGAGTGTACAACCCATATTGTGGCCTTTGATTATTCCCAACGAAGAGTGCCTGCTGGTCGATTTGTATATTCGAATGGGTTACTGGGCACTCTGCAGTAACATGGTTGGGATAGCAAATATCACAAATAGCACTTACTTAGGCCACGTTAGCTGCAGGGATAGTTAGGTTATCCAGCTTCTTGGAAAAAGCTGCCACTTGAGCTGCTAGTGATGTCACGGCATCCACTTCATAAACTCCAGTATGCTTTGGAAACAAACGATCTGAGTACCATTGATAACAATTTGCTGCCATCTTCTCGAAAATAGAGGACGCCTCATCATATGTCTTACCCATGAGTGAGCGTCCTACAATCGAGTCTGCGTGTTTCTTGTTCTCATCACTCAACCCGTTATAAAAAGTTTGCACAATGAGCCATCGGGTATGCCATGATTTTGGCAGTGTCTTCATAAGCCATTGAATTTGTCCCACGCTTCGAATATAGATTCTCCATGGCACTGGGTAAATGAGGTGATTTCAGGCTTTATTTTTAATAGTCTGCCTCGAGGGAAGAAGTTGTGGAAGAATTTCTTGCACAAATTAGCCGAACTCGTAACTGAATTGGCAGGCAGAGTATAAAACCATGTTCTTGCCTTTCTAGCCAAAGAAAAAAAGAACAGCTTCATTTCTAGAACCTCCTTATGTGCTCACGCGGATCCTCATCTCGCAGACCATGGAACTGTATCGTCTATTGGACAAGTTGAATGGTTCCTGGCTTAATCTCGTAATTATTAGCTGGAATTACTGGGGAACCAAGCAAATAAGATTATTTCCACATGTCGGTGTGATGTATTCTCTCAATGGACGAACTGGGTTAGCCACACGACGTTCTTCTTCTTCAGCCATCTTTAGTTCTTGTCATAGTCTTTTAGCTTTTCTTGCTTCTCTTAGTGTACGCCGAAATGTGCGTTTTATCTCAGGATCAAGAGGAACGAACTAACGTAGTGGTTTCGATCTCGTGTTTAGCATACAAATCTACAATGAAAAACGAATAAAATTAAGTGGCTAATAAAAATAAAATACAATTAAAGCAATAATTGACTAGCATCGGTATCAATTACGAAGTCCCGGCAATGGCGCCAAAAACTTGTTGCTTAAAAATGTGTAGTGCAATGTGAAACCGTAAGTGTACGGGTCGAACAGGTAGTAAAGTTGAATTAAGTCCACGTGTCGATCCCACAAGGACTTGTTTTGATTACCAAAATTGTCAATTTATCACTTTATTTGACGGATCAAATTAATTGGTGTAATAATGCTCAATTTAAACAAAATGCGAAGAGAATAATGCTCTACTAAATCTATTATGCAAGAATTAAAAGAATTGTAGATTAAATCAAAGTGTTTAAAGACTAGAGACTTAATACTTCACCCAACTGTCTCCTTAATCCTATGTTCATGGATCCAAAATAATTAACTTGTGCTAACGGTCAAAATTCCTCAATTATATAACTATCTCGCTCGATGACAATTAAATCTATTTAATCGGGCCAATTTACCTATCTCTAAGTAAATTCGTTATCAACTTTCATGAACGCATTCAAACAAGAAATTCTAATAGGTTTCCTCGAAATTCCGCCTATGTGACCACACTAACCACAAATTTATCTCTAAATCTTGTCTAAATTAGTGTTCTATGTTGCCTAAATCTAATTCATGTTTTCCTCTCTCAAATCAAATATGAACCAATAGATAAATTCACCAATTGCTCAGAAAGGAAAATAAAATACCCCAATAGTGTAGAATTAACACAAATAAATTACTAGAAATTCAGATCCATTCAGATAGGATTAAAGTTCATAGCTGGAATATCCATAAATCGTCCCAAGTAATAAGGGTTTAGCTACTCATGGAATTGAAATTAAAACTAAAAACAATATATAAAACTAAATACATAACCGGGTTTGAGAGAAATAAGTTGAAGCCTTCAATCCCTTGAGCTCTTCAATTTCTTCTCCAAACTTGTTTTGTTGTTGCTCCAATTTTCTCCAATGATCAACTCTCTTTTCTTGTATTTTTCTTACCTATTTATAGCCCCAAAAAGTCTTCTAAAAGCCCTAACAGACGCGCGCAAGAGTCCAACTTAAAAAAGGAAACAAAAAGGCAAGTTTTAGATGCGTATTTCGTCAGCAGGTGCAGGTGCACCTGCAGCCACCCTGAGCTGCGCCCGCAGTCCCCGGGCTATTGCAAAATTGGTCCCAAACGTTCGACGCCCATAACTTTTTCTAGAAAACTCGGAATTTCGATCTGTAGGAAGTGGGAGAATTGTTTTTCCAAGCTCTTTCCATTGAGCGCAAGAAAAGTAACAAAAAAGTCTTCAAAAATTGCACCTAAGGTGCTCCATCTTTTAGAGTGCTCCATTTTAGTCCACAAACTTTGGGTTTTTTGCCATTTTCACCTCTTTTCACTTCTTTGCCACCCTTAACAAAAAATTAAAAAAAGACAAGTAAAAATAAAATTTTAAAAAAAGAAAACACAAACTAATCATTCCTAAAATGAGAGAATTAATACACAAAAATGCAACCTATCAAAAACGTACATCAACAGGTCTCCCGTTTTCTAGAAATGTGCCAAAACTTCAAGTATCGAGGTATATCGGATGATGCAATTCGTGGCAAGGCTTTGGAGCGGCTCGACTTTCAGCGTAGCCAGTATAACTACGTGAGGTGATCTGGCAAAAGTTTTGTACCAAGTTTTTCCCACCAGCCAAGATCACAACGCTCAAAGGTATGTGGAGAAACTGCCCGCATCGCGGTGTAGTGACCGCGAATTTCCTTAAATTAAAATATTTAATTAAAGTAAAATCTCAAACGTATCGCTACAACTTCACCTATAGAGCTAAACAGCGTACGCTCGTCTAGTTAAATTTTTCATTATTTAGTACTATATTAAATTATTTAAAATAATAATAATAATAATTTATAAAACATTTATTTATTTTCAATTTACATTTGAGGACCAAACTTTAGAAATTATTCGTTTTAATCCCTAAAAATTTAGTTTCTTATTCAATCATAACTTTATATATATTTTAAACCCAATTATATGCCCGTTTAAAGTCCAATTTTACTTCTTATGCTATAAGAAAGCCCATTTGGAGGGGTGACCAAGTTTTTACCCTATTTATACAGTTTAAGGTTGACTTTAGAAACCCTAGCCTCACTACTTTCCCCTCTTTCCACAATTGGTATCTTCAAGTTCATCCCACTCATTCTCATTCAACAAATCAAACTTCAAGTGGTAAGATTTCTTGATATTTTCATTTATATCTCCATTTTTATTTTGTCGTTGTTCTAAGTTTTAATCACACACAAGTTCTTAATCATCTTCTTGTATTGTCCACTTGATTTTCTTTTACACATACAAACATACACGTACACGCACCGCCATGTCACCGCCGCACCACCACCTCACCGCCGCACCACCACCTCGCTGCCCCACCACCACGAAGTCACCATCTCCACCATCATCTTAGCTCAAACACGCACACACACAGAGCCATATATATACGCGTATATACATACATACATACACGCATAGCATCTCGGCCAAAACTTCAACCACGCCCAAAATTCAACTTCAAAACACAAAAATCATACCTACACCTTCCTCTACCTCTATAGAACACCACAGAATCGTTTAATTTCGAAAATTTTTGAAGATTTGATCGAATTTTAAAAATATCCAAACTTTTCCTTTAGTGTTCTAGCTTCAATTTCTTCCCAAATACTCAATATCTCCCCAATAAAAAACCACCACTAGCTTTACCACCTTCAACTCCACCTTCGCCGCCATTTTCGCCGGCCGAAAACCGCGGGAAGTCACCGGAAAGAGAGAAAAACCGAGAGAAAGAGAGAGGGGTGAAAGAGAAGGATCCGAGAGTTGTTTCTGGTTTTTTAAATTTATTTTGATAATTGCAAGACACGCCCCTCGTTTCCTTCACTTGATTTAAGTTGGTCCCCAAGTTTTATTTAATTTACAAATCCTCAACTTTTAATTGTTACAATTTAATCCCTAAATATTATTTATAGAATTAATCCCCCATCTTATTTATTTTATTTAAATGAGCCCTCAAATTTTATTTAAATTCAAGTCCCTAACTTTCAATTGTTGCAATTTGACCCCTAAACTTTTATTTCACTTTTAATCCTTCAATTTCGTTTTCCTATTTAATTTAACCCCCAAACTTTAATTGCATATTAGTCCCTCATGTTTTAAAAATCTTATAATTGAGCCCAAAATATTTTTAGTTCACTTTTATTGCATAATAGGTCCTCAAACTATTAAATTCTTTCAAATTGACCTCGAAAGTTTTATATTCTTTCTATTTTGGTCCACAAACTTCTATATTACTTATAGATACTTAATATTTAAGAGTATTAACATAAATTAAACTCATTATTGACTAGACGGGGTGTACGAACAGCTAGAGGACTGATTTTCACCGCTTAGTAGACTCGAAACTCGAGAGATATTTCAGGTAGGCTCAAAAGACTCACTTTTACTTATCGCTCATTTATAGTTAATGATCTATACTATATGAGTGCCTTTAGTGTGTAATAGACTTGCCTTCGGGCCCAGAGTGGCCTTCGGGCAAATTACTTGCTTTCGGGCCCAGAGTTACCTTCGGGCAAATTACTTGTCTTCGGGCCCAGAGTTACCTTCGGGTATTATATTACAGAGTTTATATAACTATTTGCCTTATATATTTTGTATAGATGATTAATTTGCGCAGAGGCTACTGAGTATTATTTAAATACTCACGCATTTCATTCTTTTACAGATTGAGGAGTTCGGAGGCGTGACGAGACATGGGAGTTCTATTTAGGCTTATTAAATAAGAGACTTCACTTCCATTGTCATTTTGGTAAACCGATGTATGGGATTATGTCGTTTTCAAACCTTTGAACTATTTATTAACTTGTGTTAGATGTTTTGAACGTTTGGTGATCAAATAATTTTAAAACACTTTAGATGGTTGTTATATCAAATGAATTTCCGCTTTTAATTATTTGTTATACTTCCGCATTTAATATTAAAAAAAAATGGTTAGTTTTAAAGAAAGAACTAACGTTTCGAGTTCTTCGAACTCGGGGCGCTACAATGGGATCACAGTTGGGCTTCAAGTCCAACATTTCTGTGTTGGTCTATCACAAAACAATAGTAACATGGTCGATTCTTCGGCTAACGGTTCTCTCTCGACCAAAACCATTGGAGAAGAGTTGGAGCTTTTCGAGAGGATGGCCAATACAAATGCCATGTGGACAAATGAAAGGAAAAATCATACTAGAGCTCCAGGAGTTTCTGAAATTGACACTTTCACCAGTCTGACAGCTAAACTAGACGCTATCGCTCACCGACTAGAAAGTATTGTGAAGATTGACAATGAAAAGGTAAGGGAACCCTCTTGTGAAGAATGTGGAGCTAACCACACCACTCAAGATTGCCCGATCATGGATCAGAAGCATGCACAAGTCGACTATATGCAAGAAGGATTCCGTCCATTGAACAACCTGCACTCTAATACCTACAATCCTGGTTGGCAAAACCACCAAAATTTTAGTTGGAGGGAAAATCAAAATAATGCTGGATTTCAAGGCCCTCAGTGCGTACCAACCTCCAAAGAAGAAGAGTTCTTTAGAAGAAATGTTGGGGAAGTTTGTGGATCGAACAGAGAAGTATATGGAGCGCATAGATCAGTTTATGAAAAAGACGGACACTGCCCTGTAGAATCAATAAGCCTCCATTGGAAATCTAGAGACTCAGGTGGGGCAGCTAGCTCAGTCTATCTCATATAGACCTCAAGGCACTTTCCCTAGCAACGCTGAGAAGAATCCACAAGAGCAAATCAAAGCCATTGCTACAAGGAGCGGGGTGCAACTTCTAGAGATTCATGTCAAAAAGTCATCTGCAGACAAAGGCAAAAAAGTAACTGATGAAGAATTGGGACAGCCAGCATTAGTTGAGCCACTAGCTGAAAAACACGTGGGTGAATAGTCAGAAAAACCAATTGTGCCTGTGAAACCTTATGTGCCCACCATACCATATCCTCAAAGGCTGCAAAAGCATAAACTGGACAAGTAGTTCTCCAAGTTCTTAGAGGTTTTTAAGAAACTCCACATTAACATACCGTTTGCAGATGCTCTTGCTCAGGATACCAAACTATTCAAGTTTATGAAAGAGATATTATCCAACAAGAGGAAGTTGGAGGAAAATACAACGGTGATGTTGACTGAAGAATGCTATGCTATTCCACCTAAATTGAAGGACCTAGGGAGTTTTACGATCCCTTGCACCATCGGAAATCCATTCGCTAATAAAGCTCTTTGTGATCTGCGTGTAAGCATCAATCTAATCCCATTTTCTATTTGCAGGAAGCTAGGGTTCGGAGAACCAAAGCCAACATCGATCTCACTTCAACTGGCTTACTGCTCCATCAGGCATCCTCGAGGAATTATAGAAGACATTCTTGTTAAAGTGGCGAAATTCATCTTCTCAGCTGATTTTGTGATTTTAGATATAGAGGAGGATAGGAATATGCCATTGATCTTGGGACGTCCGTTCTTGGCAACCGAAGGTGCAATCATTGATCCAGCTAAAGGCCAACTCTAACTGCAGATTAATGATGAACACATCACGTTCAATGTGTTCCGAGTTTTGAAATACCCAGCATACCCTGACACTTGTGTCATGATTGATGAAGTGGACAAAGCAATCAGTGATAGTTCAAACTTAGCCATCTATCAAACATTCTTGAAGCGATATTGATCCATGCAGACTCTCTAAATTCTTAGTAGAGAAGAACTTGAGGAATGTATGCAATATTTGGAGGCACAAGAGAGGTTGAAGCGTCATTTTCGGCATGAAATGTTACGAGAGGGACCTCCAGCGCAACCACCATCTATTATGCAACCGCCAACTCTCGAGCTCGACCTTTGCTATCTCATCTGCGGTATGATTATTTAGGTGAGTCATCTGCCCTAACCGTTATCATTTCGACATCGCTAAGCATATTGGAAAAGGAAATCATGCTCAGTGTGCTAAGGGAGCAAAAATCTGCAATCGGGTGGACTATCGAAAATATAAAGGAGATCTGCCCTACGATTTGCATGCACAAGATTCTAATGGAAGAAAATTCCAAACCGGCAGTTGATGGTCAAAATAAGATTGAACCCGAATATGAAGGAGGTGGTGAGAAAAGAAGTTCTAAACCTATTGGATTCAGGGATCATATGCCTGATATTCGATGATACATGGGTGAGCCCTGATAAGTGCATTTGCAGCACTTATTCAGGGCCTTTAAACATGTGTTTATGTTGCCTTCGTATCAATTTCTTACCTAAGTTGGGCCTATTATTGTTGTTTATTAAATAAATGGAGAATGAAGAAGCTGGAGAGAAAACGGAGTCAAAAGAGGCGAAAACGGCTAAAGAACTCAAGAAACTTGAAGCCGAGGATCAAAGTGAGCATAAAAATTGAAGTTAAATGACCCCAGAGTAGATATGGCCATATCCAGAATGGATATGGCAGTAACAAAGCTGTAGTCACCACCAGAACAACAACCTGAAAGGCCAGTACGGCCATAGCCCGAAGTGGTATAGCCGTATCTCATCAGTTACGGCCGTATCACTTCGGGATACGGCCTAACTCCTAGTTCCCCGAATTTTTGAAATTAGTTTGGACTCTAATTATTGTAATTTTCAAGCTACTTGTTCTACACGACTTTAGGGTTTTTGTGGCCTTTTGACACCTATTTAAAGAGGTTTAAGAGCACAAGACAAGAGAGAAGCATTCTACACAAGACAATATCAAATATTGGAGCTTTATTTGGCAGATTGAAGATTGGACTCAAGACCACATCCATCCAAGATTCGGTTATGGCTTCTCGTCAAGTTTTTGTTCTTATTCTCTTAGTATGCTAGGCTAAATGCCTATTACTGCTAGGGTTTGATGAATCTTTATTAATTACTTCATGTTTTGGATTATTAGTTGATGTTTTGATTATTTTATTTTCAGCTGAATGTTTGATCTATGAATTTTCCAATTGATTACTTATATTTTTACAACTTATGCACAAAGTTGAGATTTGTGACTTGTTTATTAGTTCGAGAGAATGTAGACGAGTTAGACCATAAAATTGGAAATCATAGGGTTTGATAGCGGACGAGAGCACCACTATGCCTTATGCGATGTTTGTGTGAATTTCTAGAGTCTAATGCGTTTGTGTGCAAATCATTAAGTTAGAGATAGTTAATGTTGCATGCGAATAGGTGAATTTACTTTAGAGAGACTTTCATTACATTAGGAAATTCCATTGTCTAGATCAATTATTCGTGTCAACTAATGAGCCTAACTTGAGTTAATTGCAAAGAGGATTCAAAACCCTAGTACTAGCCTTCTCCAATTGTTCATCTTCAATTGAATTCTCTATCTTATTTTGCAATTTAGTTTAGAATTTAATTTTAGAACTTCAAACCAACTTCCAACCAATTGTTTCGGTTAAGGTTGGAGAATTAAACGGTTAAACAATAGTCCTCGTGGGTTCGACACTCTACTGATCATTATATTACTTGTCACGACCGGTTCACTTGCGGGATAAACGTGCAACAAGCCCAGTGCAGGTGGTGCCTAAAAATGGGGCATTACAGTGGAAAAGAATGAGAATAATGAGTTCAATCCAACCCGTATAGTCATAGGATGGAGAGTTTGTATTGACAACCGCAAACTCAACGCAACTACGAGGAATGACCATTTTCCCCTTCCTTTTATTGACCAAATGTTGGAAAGACTAGTAGGATACTCCTACTACTACTTTTTAGATGGCTATTCCAACTAAAACCAGATTCCTATATCTCCTGAGGACCAACAGAAGACCACATTTACTTGTCCCTACAGTACATTTTCTTACCATAGGATGTCGTTAGGCCTTTGCATTGCACCAGCGTTGTATGATGGGCATCTTCTCAGACATGGTCAAGAAATTCATCGAAATCTTCATGGATGACTTATATGTCTTTGGGGCTTCTTTTGATGAGTGCCTAGAGCATTTGAAACTGGTGTTGCAACAATGTCAAGAGACCAATCTAGTGCTCAATTGGGAAAAGCGCCATTTCATGGTACAAGAAGGTATAGTTTTGGGACATCGAATTTCGGCAAATGGGATTGAGGTGGACAAAGCAAAAGTTCAAGTCATTGAGAATTTACCACCTCCAACCTCGGTGAGATAAGTACGAAGTTTTCCTAGCACGCAGGTTTCTACCGGCGATTCATAAAGGACATCTCGAAAATCACCAAGCCACTATACAATCGTTTGATGACAGATGTCCCTTTGTTTTCTCCGATGAGTGTTTGACAGCCTTTACAACCTTGAAGGAGAGGTTGAGTGCTGCACTAGTCATTGTAGCACCAGATTGGAGCCATCCCTTTGAATTAATATGCGACACTAGCGATTGCGCAGTTGGGGCCATGTTGGGCCAACGAATGAACAAGGTGTTCTGCGTGATCTACTATACTAGCAAAACACTTATCGAGGCTCAGATGAATTATGCTATAGCAGAAAAGGAACTCTTGGTTGTTGTCTTTGCATTCGATAAGTTTCAAGCATATCTGACAGGATTGCAGGTTATTGTGTATAGCGATCATGTAGCATTGAAATATTTGCTTGATAAAAAGGATACAAAGCCCAGGTTGATCAGATGGGTACTCCTCCTCTAGGAATTTGACTTGGAAATCCGAGCAAGAAAGGGAGTGAGAATGTGGTTGCAGATACCTATCTATGTTAGAGCCATATGGTTGCAGATCACCTATCTAGGTCAGAGCCACCGACAGGAAGTGAAGATACGGAGATCAATGAATTTTTCCCCAATGAGCAAGTCTTGTCCATTGAGTCTCCACCATGGTTCATCAATATAGTCAATTACTTAGCTGGGTCAATTTTACCACCGAAGCTTTTAAGTCATTAAAAGAAGAAATTCTTTGCTGATTTGAAACGTTATTTTCGGGAGGAACCAGTTCTATACAGGTTTGGCCCGGATGAGATATTCGGAGATGCGTCCCCGACGAAGAAATTCCACACATCATGGAGTCATGTCATTCATCAGCATATGGAGGACACTTTGGTCTATTTAAAATCGTGGCCAAGATTCTACAGTCCAATTTTCATTGGCAAACTCTATTTCGAGACGCTTATCAGTTCGTCAAGACTTGCGATAGATACCAAAGACTGGGAATATTTCAACAAAAGATGAGATGCCACTGAAAAGCATTCTAGAGGTGGAGGCTTTTTACGTTTGGGGGTCCACTTCATGTGCCCATTCCCCTCTTCTTTCTCCAACCAATACATCTTGGTGGCGGTGGATTACATCTCAAAATGGGTAAAAGCGATTGCTTCACCCACAAATGACAGTCGTATTGTTGTAGAGTTCCTTAAGAAGCACATCTTAACAAGGTATGGGACTTCCCGAGCTATTATCAGTGATCGTAGTAAGCACTTTTGCAACAAACAATTCGAGGCTCTATTGACAAAGTACGGTGTTCGACACCGTATTGCCACCCTATATCATCCACAGACGAGCGGGCAAGTTGAAATCTCCAATCCGGAGTTAAAGAGAATTCTTGAGGTGACAGTAAGCAATTCAAGAAATGATCGGTCTAAAAAGCTTGATGATGCACTATGGGCGTTCAGAACAGCTTTTAAAGACTCCAATTGGTATGTCAACATATTGCTTAGTGTTCGGTTAGGCCTGCCACTTGCCTGTTGAGTTAGAACACAAAGCACATTGGGCGGTGAAAACGTTAAATTTTCATTTGAAGGAAACAGGTGAGAAGAGATTCTTTTAGTTGCATGAATTGGATGAGATTCGGTTGGAGTCCTATGAGAACACCAAGTTGTACAAAGACAAGACGAAAAGATGGCATGACAAACACATAAAGGTAAAAAAAAAAATTCAATGGGGGCTGCAAGTGTTGCTATTCAATACTTGACTGAGGCTATTCCTGGCAAATTGTGCTCAAGATGGTCGGGAAAATTCACCGTGAAACGTGTGTTAGCTAATGGAGCAATTGAAGTATATCATGAGAGCAAAGGCACTTTCACAGTGAACGCCGAGATTGAAACCATACTGGGGTGGGGATTTCTCAAAAGAAATCTCAGTGGTCCTCCTGGATGAACCACAGTGATTCAATTGCCAACAGTAGGGCTCGAGACTCTAAACTGGCGCTTGATAGGAGGCAACGCTTCCTGTATCCTTCCTGTTTCCTTTTTCCCATTTTTCTTTTATTTTTCTGTTGCATATTTATTTTCCAAAAAAAAGGGGTCGACACAGCCGTAACCTTCTGTCTGTAGCCTGGGTACGGCCGTACCCACCTGGATGCGGCCACCTATAAAACCGAGGGAGGTCACTCAAGACCCTCAATTTTTACACACAAACAAACCCTTTGAGCCCTTCATCCCTCACCCACCATTCCTCCACAAAAACCACCATCATTTACCTCTATCTGACACCTAATCTAACAACTTTCAACATCTTTTACCTCAACTTTCAAGCTAGCACTTTCCAAAATAAGTAGAGCTAAACTCTAACCCTTACTTTTGAGCTCCTACAAATGGTAAGCAATTTGGCTTGTAATTGATTTGTTATTGCTTGTTGTTTCCATGCCATATCATTCGGAACAAGATATGGGATTAACTTTGTGACTCAAGCATTGTTCATCGAGATGCATACAAGGTGTTTGAGAAAATGTCTAATTGAGAATTGCCTTGTCTATGTAAGCTAATGCATTCTCTATGCCTCTATTATCTCTTATCAATTGCTTGTGTGCGATGACTTTATGGATTGGTGCCCAATAGCTTGTAAATCTCACACATGAATAGAGTGCAACATAAGCAATTGACACACACATCTTCATGCAAACTCTATACTTGTGTGCATATTGAGGGAAGAGTTCATGTCAAACATTGTTGTTTAAATGTTCTTCAACTTTCTTTAAGCATGTTTGCACCGCTCTAAGCTACTTGAGCGTTGATATTCCTTTGCATTTCGAATGTTGCATCTTGAAATCCTCAAGTTCCATTAGTGATTCTTCCTTTTTCTTTGTAGGAACAATGGTTTGCCAACAAAGGGAACCCGTTGTTGACCCCCTGGATGTTTAAAAGGACGAAGTAAACCCCCCCCCCCCCAACACAAAACAGGAAAAACGGGCTCAATGTAGCGCCTAGGTCAAGGAACGCACTTTTCTTGTGGTGGATTTTGATAGGAAACAAAGTGGTCAAGGCATTCGCTAGACGAGGTTCATGAGCTACGACTGGAGAGATTTTCTCACTACCCTGCCCAATGGAAATGGCGCTCTAGTTCTAGAATTTTATATGGATTTTAACAAGAAAACTGAAGAGAGGGGATGTAGCTTCGAGCATTCCATACTCAGAAGCAAGCGCATTAAGCTCACACAGGCAACTATCAACGGTCTCTTCAATTTCAACTCCGAAGGGTGTGAGTACTTCAGTATGGAGAAAGATGTCATGTACTCCGAGAGTGATGTACTTGAGTGGGCCCTCTATGATGGATACAATGATACAGCAAACATCTTACCTCGCTTGGACCTCAATGACTTAAAACATGAAGCATTGTGCATGTACGAATGGGCATACGGTAGTCTTTTCCCCATCTCCACACACCAGAATGTTGGCAAGGGACCTTTGAGGGTATTGTATGCCCTTTACTAGGGGTGCAAAATGGACTTGGGCGAGCACATTCGCAGAAAAATCATTGAGTATGGAAAGTCCACTCCCACTTCCTTGCGCATGCCTTATCCTTGTGTGGTTACTATGCTTGCACGGAAGGCAGGGGTCCCCAGTACGCACTTCCCAACCAGTGGGGATACAATTTGCCATAGTGATGTCTTATATGCTAAGAGTTTGGACTAGAGAGTGGGCAAGTTGTGGGATTGCGAAATAGTGGAGAGCGGTCCCCAGTACATTCACGTGCGAGACGAGCAGCTACACAGGCCTCTACCGCCGCACCATGAGCCCTGAGAATGGAACAGCTGGTCACCATGATGCAAGGCCTAGCCGACAGTCAGCAGTGCGTCGAGCAGGTCCAGACTCTCATTCTCAACAAGCAGCGAAATATACGCCAAGACACTACTCGTATCTACCGTGAGCTCCACCATATTCACTAGCAGATTGGACCATTTGATGGCCCCGATGGGGCAGACTCCGACGCAAAGTAATCCAGCATAAAGTACCCTCACAACTCTTACTTGGAACTTACATTGAGGACAGTGTCATATTTAAATCTGGGGAGAGAGCACCTTTCTGGAAGTATCTTTTCTTTATTCTAGTTTCTAGTTTCTTTTGTTTTGTATTTTCATTTTCTCTATTTCCGTATTGTTTTGAGTTTTCTAAATCCCGTCACTAGGTGATATCATGTGATGGAGTTAGTGCTCCTCTTGTGTGTTGTCATTTTGCCTAGGATATGTTATTTTGATGTTTAATTTAGTCAATTGTTGCAGTATTAGCTATTTCACCTTATCATATCTTTATTGCATTAGCTGTCACTGCATGACTTAAGCTTTTGTGAACACACCTAGGGTATATTCCTGTGATTTCTGACTAGTTAGAAACTTGGGGTGATCTATCATGTGTTTTACCCAAAAAGAAAGAGCGGAAACATTTGCGTTCTTCCACGCAACCAATCATAACTTGAATAGGTCTTGTGTTAGCAAACTTGTGTGAGAACTTATGGTCTGGATCTTGTTGATAGGATATCTCCTACTTATAGGATCTAAGTCTAGGAGTATCATTATGCAGTGTAGTAAATAGTAAAGGTAATACTTGTAAGCTAAATTTTTAGTTGTCTAAAATGCCTACTGTCTTATATTTCACTTAGCAACTGTAACGGCCACATTCAATTTTTAACTCTAAAGAATTATACGGCGTCATTACGGCTTTTCCATTTTTAATTTTAGAAATTTAAGTTTAGCGTTCGTCTAGCAAACTAAAAATAATAATAAATTTAATAATTTAATTGGGTCGAATTTTATTAAAGGCCACAAAATTTAGTCTTTGGGCTTCGAGCCCAAATTCCAATTAAAAAAAAAACGTGGACCTTGTCGTGAGAAGAGTCCACCCTCAACTCCACTCCTACTACCTCACGCATCTACTACTCTCCCCTTATTTCTACTATACCTTCACCTACAAGTCTCTCAAAACTTTTCCCCGAGGAGATTCATCTGCAAGACCAAGTTCCGAGCAAGCAAAAAGCCAGGTATCTCTTCAACGAGTTCGTTACTATTTCCATACTGTAAATCTGTTAGGGAGAGAGAACACACGCACACAGCCTACACTCACGTATGCACAATATACACAATTTACGCATAACTTCATTCATAGGCCAATCACCAAGAATATCCCACCAACATCCCTACACAATAAATCCATATGTATATCTAATCCCAGTCGCCATCTGTTCATCATCATCATCAACCCGTTCAAAAAAAAGGGAGAGAAGAGACGAGAAGAGAGAATTTTCACTCTTAAACTAGCCGATTGAAGAATCCCTCACAAATCATCCCAATAAAACATATACTCATCATTACGATCTTCATCCTCTCCCGTTTGGAATTCTCAAAAAAAAATGGCGTAAATAGTAACCCGTAAACAGTACCGCGGGCGTGAATAGTGCCTGCGCATGTTTCTTGTTTCAATCTTCAAATTTCTTCCACAAATCGCTTCTTAGAAGATAGTAGAGCGTAGTAGAACTAAAACTCAACCTTATTTTGGCGAATTTTTGCCGGAATACTATGAATTTTGCCAGAAAATTCGCACCAAGCTATGGCCGGTTGACTCCATGCTAACCCCCTTCGTCGACGGCAGCTGCGGCCCATCGGACACCGGCGGCTTGCCAGGCTGTGGAGATTCTAGTGGATACTAAATTTTGAAGGAAAATGGAAATTCTATAGTTGATTGCATCTCGACGATATTCACAATACGAAAGTCATGAGAAAGTTATGTTGATACAGTAATCAACTTCTACAACTATGAAAAGCTATGTCGATGCAAAAGTCAACTTTTATAATTATTCGTATCCAAAATCTCCTAAATTCCCTTGTGCTTGTCTATGTTTGCGGGATGTGATGCTAGGATTACGCCATAGTTAGAAAATTTTCCTACGTAGTCCTCGAAATTAAACTAAATGAGTAAGAACATCACCTAATCGGCCTCTCATAATTGGACAAATGCTGAACCACAAGGTTGGATTTTCTCATAATCGGCATTTTAGTACCTTGAGAGTTTTATCAGGTAATTAAAGCCTTGGGAAATATGAAGGATTGACAGACATTTTAATTATTTTGTGCCCTTTGAGTTGGATCCCATATTATTGTGAGGATGATTGACAACAACGCAAATGATATTTTCTTGAGATCTCAAGAGATATGAAATTACAAATTTTACTTCAATAATTAGTTGCATATCCTTAAAGGTCTTATAAGGCATGATGGAAGTTAGATTGCTCGACCATAAGCATTGAGGTGAATAATTAGTATACAGTTATGAGTGATAACATATTTAACAAGTTGGATAACTTTTGGTCTACACATCGTTGGAATGCAAATTGTGGTGTTATGGTGATTGGAGTCTCGTTAACGTATTTTTGGAGTTGTGAGGATGTCATTGCCAGGTGCATTTTACGGATTACATGTTATCATTCTTCTAAGTCAACAAACGTTGAGATCGAAAGGGGTATATATTGAGCGCGTACGGCAAAAGTCATGAAGGAGGATGTTTGTTGAGGCCTTCAATGACCAATAGTGAATATATGATAATCTCATCCTTTTCGAATCTTATTGATCATGGTAAACAAATAGAGATACTTCTTGGTAATCTATGAGACATGGGAAGTTGTCCTATCAATATTGGGAATCCTTGTGGATAAAATCTGCCAACTATGTTTTGGCTTTTCCAAGGGTATTCTTTTATGATTGAGGAATCTTCGTCAAACATATACTAGCGTGTTGGGAAGGGAAACGTTGATGTTGAGACTTGAGAGTTAGAGGTAAAGAGTAATGTATGGGTTTTGACTCTAGGAAAAAAAAATTCTGGGAAAATGCGTAGTCGAGGATGAGTGGATATTGATTTTCAAAAATTAACTTTATCAAAACCAAATTTTTCGATGTAGGAAAAAAGGTGTATATATTTATTTTCTCTATTTCTCCTAGTCAATTGCAAAATGATGCCCAAAGCTATATAATTTTATCATGTTTACATTCTCTTCTTTTGAAATATATGGATTAATAAGGATGTGAAACTCACTTAAAAAAAAATGCTCTATTCACATCCACAATTTTTGTAAAAATCCTACAAAAATATTTATACTCTATCGAAATACCTATTGCACATTACGCCATCTAGACGATAGCATATTTGTAAAATTTTGAAACTTCAATTATATTTATGAAGGTACTTCTATTCTTGAATGTTGTGCTCAAACTTTAAAGCAAGAAAGTCATGACAGGCAAATTCTAGATTTTGACAAAATTTTGGTCTTCTATTTATCCTACTTACTTTCAAGAAAATTCATATCCACCATTTAAGAGAGTTGGTCTTTTCATTCGGTCATATTCAAATCATCTGTTACGACTAAAAATCTACGGCATGCAGTGATGGACAAATTCGGGTAACTTGATAAGCAGAATATGATTTTAAGGAAATCATGGAGAATCCATGGATAAGGTGTACGAAAAGCCATTTCCATATGAGAGGTATTGAATAAGCAGTTGTAATTATGATAATAATTACATTATATAGGGTTGAGTGAATTGTAAGGGAATGACAATTGGAGTTAAGATTCTGAAGAGTCTTCAGGCGCTTTCATGTGTCAAGTTGATTCTTTTGCTGCTTACCGTTGTCAAGTGCATAGGTGGATTGGACGAACTATTCGAACATTACAGATAGATGTTCTTGAATTGAAATCTAACTTGCGTTTGGGGAGCAAAGAAGATAGCAAGCTCCAAGGAGGGTAAGGTGAAACATTTGAGACATGTCACATTAAGTAAATTGATATTGATACTTCGAAATGAAGTGTAACTTAAGGGAATACTTTGAGGAAGCATATTATCAGTTTCGTGAATGTTGATTCTTGGAATAATTATTATTTTGGGAATGAATTGGCTTAGTAGTAGCCATGCTACTATTAAGTTTCGTGAAAGAAAGGTACTCTTTCAAAGGCTTGGAAAAAAGAGTTCTACTTCGTTGGGGCGAAGCCCAGAAACCTTACCCCAACCGTATCGGCAATGGGAACGAAAAGAGTGTTGAGGAAACGTACATGTCGGGGATATCTTCTGAGTATGGTCCACTCACACCCGACTAAGCTAATTCGTTGGACCAGACAAAGGTGAGACTATTTTTATAAATGAATTTGTTGGGAATGATTGAGAGTTGAATTTGAGCTATACACGATCCAAATGATAACTTTAGGAAAGAAATGAAATTTTTACAAAATTTCCAATTAACTCCTACCAGGTTCTTCGAGTTTGGCTGATGATCTATTTTTCAAAACTCACGGAGTTGCATTTTGATTATGTTTCTTATGGTGAAAGGAATAGAATTTTTAGTAAAAAAAATATATAATAAAATAAAAAATTCGAGAACTTCTTACAAAGGAAAAGTTTGGTTGAAATTTTGGCTTCAAATTGAAATTTCTCGAATTCCAAGTAAATGAACATAATTCTTCTTTTCCAAGAAAATTATTTCCATTTCTCTCAATAACTTGTTTCATTTGACATTGAAATTTCAAGAGTTTTAGTAAAGGACACTAAGTTGGGGAGATCGTATGGCTTGAGGAATAGGAATAAACCCCGAAATGATGTGGTTTTGATATTGAGAAATTGAAAAGAAAATATTGGCGCTAGTAATAGTTGAACTAATTATTGAAATTGTGGATGCAATCAGAGAAAAGAATCAAGGCTGTTTAGAACATACAAAAATCTTACGCTGATATGAGACGAAAAGACTTACATTCTAAAGTTGAAAAGAATGGGAAACCAAGGATTAGAATTATCGAACCCTTTGAAATATTTGAAGATATTGGTAATGTGGCTTATCGGTTTGCCTCACCACCAGAGTTGTAAGCAGTACAAAACGTTTTTTACAGCTTGATGTTGATGAAATATGTTTACCACCCAAACCATACTGTCAACCATGCCCTGTTGGACTTAAATAAGATCTGGCGTAAGACAAAACCAAAAGGATGATCCTCGAGAGGAAAGTTCAAATATTGAGAAACGGAGAGATTCCGCTGGTTAGAATCCTATAGAGTAGATACGGGAAGGAAGAGGCCACTTGGGAAAGAGAAGACGAAATTCTAGCCAAATAACCCGACGTTCTAAATTAAGCAAGTATAAATTTCGAGGATGAAATTTCTTTAAGTGGGGGAGGTTGTAACGGCCACACTCAATTTTTAACTCTAAAGAATTATACGGCATCGTTACGGCTTTTCCATTTTTAATTTTAGAAATTTAAGTTTAGCGCTCGTCTAGCAAACTAAAAATAATAATAAATTTAATAATTTAATCGGGTCGAATTTTATTAAAGGTCACAAAATTTAGTCTTTGGGCTTCGAGCCCAAATTCCAATTCAAAAAAAAAACGTGGACTTTGTCATGAGAAGAGTCCACCCTCAACTCCACTCCTACTACCTCACGCATCTACTACTCTCCCCTTATTTCCACTATACCTTCACCTACAAGTCTCTCAAAACTTTTCCCCGAGGAGATTCATCTGCAAGACCAAGTTCCGAGCAAGCAAAAAACCAGGTATCTCTTCAACTAGTTCGTTACTATTTCCATACTGTAAATCTGTTAGGGAGAGAGAACACACGCACACAGCCTACACTCACGTATGCACAATATACACAATTTATGCATAACTTCATTCATAGGCCAATCACCAAGAATATCCAACCAACATCCCTACACAACAAATCCATATGTATATCTAATCCCAGTCGCCATCTGTTCATCATCATCATCATCAACCCGTTCAAAAAAAAAGGGAGAGAAGAGACGAGAAGAGAGAATTTTCACTCTTAAACTAGCCGATTGAAGAATCCCTCACAAATCATCCCAATAAAACATATACTCATCATCACGATCTTCATCCTCTCCCGTTCGAATTCTCAAAAAAAAAAATGGTGTGAATAGTAACCCGTGAACAGTACCGCGGGCGTGAATAGTGCCTGCGCATGTTTCTTGTTTCAATCTTCAAATTTCTTCCACAAATCGCTTCCTGGAAGATAGTAGAGCATAGTAGAACTAAAACTCAACCTTATTTTGGTGAATTTTCGCCGGAATGCTATGAATTTCGCCAGAAAATTCGCACCAAGCTATGGCCGGTTGACTCCATGCTAACCCCCTTCGTCGACGGCAGCTGCGGACCCATCGGACACCGGCGGCTTGCCAGGCGATGGCTAGTCACCTCCCCCACGCGACGGCTGCTCTCGGATTGCCTTCTCCCTCCTTGAGCTCTCGAGCTTCTTCCGCTTCTCTGAGTCACGACTAGGAATGAAGAAGACAGGCCCAAAACCCGGTTTCAATAACCAATTCGAGAAATTTGCAACCCAAGTCCCTTAACTTCTAACTCTTATTCAATTAAGCCGCAATCAAGTTTTAAAAATTCAATTTCAACCCCCTAACGTTCCGGTCGAGCTTCGAATTTATCCTAGTTGACTGATTACTTCAATTTCCACCCTCACATCAATGCCTATCTTTCGATTCACCTCAAATTAACTTTTGAAGTTTGCTTTTCGGTCCTAAAACTTTTAAATTAAATTCTATAAGACCCGAATAAATTATTAAACTTCAATTTTAAGGTTAAATTACTAAAATTATGTTCAAATTCTTTTACTAGACAACGTGGAAAGTCCGTAGAGGCGCTAGCATCACACCAGCCCAAATTTCGAGGAATTTACAAGAACAAAGAATTGAGTTGGGGTTACCTTATGCAAAATTATTTTACTTCTTGCAAATGTTCTTATTTCGAAAGCGATTGTTTACTCTAAACTCCATATCATGTCCTTACGTGCTATTATAATTTGTTGTATAACTGCTATGTGACATGGATGTGATGGAGAAGTACCATCGTCCACGGAATGGATAAGGACCATTCGGATAGTCATAGTGACTTTCCCCCACGTTGGACGGGAGTTTCCAACACTCGACTTTTCTATAGTTTAATTGCCTCTAGTTGTAATTTCATGTGTAGATATGTGATATGGTGAAATGTTTTTCTACTGTGCCCCACTGAGTATAACAACGTTATACTCACCCCAAATATTTTAAAACTCTTTTTCAGATTAGGGAGTCAGGCGAAATGGCGCGAGGCGAGGTGAGGCGACACCATCCATTTAATTATTATGTTAAACTATTTTTCTTTTATTAGAAGATCGTTCAAAACGTAGTAGTATATTATTTTGAGCTTCCGCATATGGTTTAGGAGTTTAATTTATTTATTTAGGAAATGAATATTGATTTTCAAATTGGTTAATATTATTTCATTTTAGTATGTGGATTTTGAACCATACTACTATTATTATCCTTAATAATAATATTATTATATTATTACTATTGTTATTATTATTGTTATTATTATTATTATTATTATTATTATTATATTACTATTATTATTGTCACTATTAAAAGGGTTTTTTTCAAAAAGTTAATTATCGTCAATTTTCCGCATTTTGAATAAGTAAAGGCTAATTTAGTAACTCTTCGATGTTTAAAATCGGGGTGTTACAGCAACTATGTTGCGCCTGTTGCCTTTGTTTCTTGAGCTTTATGCCGCATTACAAGCCTAATACCCTATTCTTGTTTTTAACTACTGTTTGAACCTTTGAAGACGGGATTCACAAGCATGTCTCAACAGGATATTGAAAGGAAGAGGATGTAGTACATCCTAAGTAATGTGCAAAAAAAAAAAGAGAAAATGGGGAGAAAAAGCATGAAAATGTGAGGGTTGTAGTACATCCCAAGTCGATTGCTAAAAAAAATTAGAAGGGGGAAAGGAAGTGTGAACTCAAGTGAGATAGGATAAGAACAAAGAGAAATTGAGGTGTGAATAAATTTGAAAGGAATAGCGCTTGCTTGTGAACCCCCTTCGCATATTGAGCCTTAAATGATCCTTTCACCCTTCCCAACCTGCCCCCTCGATACAGCTTGGTAAAACCCTTTACTTCCATTTGTGTATACGTTTGCTCCGATACAGACATATTGGCAATCCACAGTAAGACCTTTTCCAGGTAGTTGATTGAGTGAAATTGATGCCCCTATACACCATTGAGTGATACAGCAAAATCGGCAAGGGTATTCATTCCCATTACATGTGTTTATGAGTGGTTCGAGTTGCTTAGCTTGGGTTTTAGATGACGTGAACTGAGGCTGGAAATGTAATATGAACAAGGTGTTTACCATACCTTCTTTACACTCTTAGCTAATAGTTGACAAGTTCAGGTGAAATACCCTCCTTCTGAGATTCACAAGAGGCGTGAGGAAGAAGTGGCCACATTGGGATGATACAAAGGGGCATTCTGCAGTTTCTTGACTGTTCGGAGGACATTGGAACTTATACCTAGGTCACACATTCACACTTTGTTTGCTTACAGATGATTTGAATTGTTTGAGCTTCATTGTTTTTCGTCGTCTCTATTTTGTACCATTTTTGTTGTTCGAGGACGAACAACAGTTCAAGTGTGGGGAAGTTTGATAAGTGCATTTTTAGCACTTATTTAGGCCTCAATTATGTGACATTTTGTGAATTTTTACTAACGAATACATTGGTTGATGAGTGCTTTTGGTCCATGTATTGGTAGGAGTGAAGAAAGGAGCAAAATGGGGAAAACATACCAAAAATGAGAAAAACGAGAAGTTTCGAGGACCAAAATGGACAAAAACGTAGAGTTCAAGGATCGGGGAAGAGATATGGCCGTAATAAGCTGGCAGCCGAGTCTAGGCCATCAATAGAAAGGCCAGTAGGTACCCAATATGGATACGGCCGCACAACTGCGTGGACTAGTTTTCCTAGTTTAAGTTCCAGCTCCTATTTATGGTATATGACTGGGGTTTGTCTCAGAGTTGGTTTTTGGCTACTATTTAGAGGGTTTTCCTCAGAAAAACAAGTGTGGAACATTGGAGAAAAAGAAGAAAGAAACACAACACACAATTAGGAAGAAGCATCAAGAGATCAAGACGTGAAGATTGACTTCTCCATCCTTCAGAAAACTTGTCCGGGTTATGACGATCTATTTTAATCTTTGTATTTTTTATTTCATCATGTAAGGCTAGGGTTAGATGTAACTTCTATGTTAGTTTGAATCTAGAATGCGTTGAATTGGTTTTATCTTAGACGAATGTTTGAACTATGAATTTTCAATTATTGTGCTGAGTTTATGACTTGAGTACTGAGTTAGATCTACGGTTTATTTATTGGTTGAAAGAACGTAGATAGACTAGACCATTGATTGAAAATCATAAGCTTCGATAGAGGACGAGAGTACCACTATGCCTTGTGCAATGTTAAAAAGAATTTTTAAGAGTCCAATGCCTTTGTGTGAAAATCATTAAGCCGGAGATAGCTAATGTTGCATGCAAATAGGTGAAACTTTCTTGAAAAACATATTTTGCGTTGTAGAAAATTCCATTGTCTAGCTCACGCATTGGTGTTAAGGTGATAATCCTGAGGAAAACTGACGGCGAAGCAAGATCATAACCCTGGTGCTATTTTCCTCTATTTGTTCACAAACAAAATCTCCATTCTTCATTTTAAGTGCTTAGTTTCTCTTGTTTTAATCTACTTATTTTGCAATTAGTTTCTTTTATTTCTTTTACCTAGATTCTAAAACACACATTAGCTCATCTATATTTCGGTTAAGGTTAGTGAGACAAACGTCAAAAGAGAACACAGTCCTTATGGGTTCGACATCCTATTTCATCACTTTACTACTTGTCACATTCATTTGCGGGATAGCATTGCAACACCTACCTTCCAATGATCCATATCAAGCTTGCTTAAATATCTACCAAACATTCCAACCATGAACGCTATGTCCTGATGTGTACAAACTTGAGCATAGATAAGATTCCTAACTACAGACGCATATGGAATCTTATGTATTTCTTTAACTTCAAGGTGATTCTTATGGCATTGTTTGAGAGGAAATATAGAGGTGTCACCTAGTTTGCGATCTTGCATGCCAAGCCTTTTGAGAAACTTATTGATATAGCTCTTTTGTGATAGTCCAAGAATACCATGAGACCGATCTCATTGTATTCCCACTGCAAAAGAGACATCACCAAGGATCTTTCATCTCAAAATTCTTCGATAGAAATCTCTTGTTTTCGTGCAATATACCTACCTATACATTAGTGGCAAGTAGTATGTCATCCTCAGATAAAAACTAGGAAAATATACTTACTCCCATTGAACTTTTGATACGCACAATCATCAATGACATTTATGTGAAAACCAAACAAGATAATTACTTGGTGAAATTTGTGGTACCACTGCCGGGAAGCTTGCTTGAAACCATTGATGGATTTCTTCAATTGAAAACCATATTCTTTGGGTCGCCTGACACAAAGTTTTCTAGTTGCAGCACATAGATCATTTCATCAATGTCACCATTGAGAAACGCTGTCTTTACATCCATCTGATGTAATCCAAGGTCAAAATGTGCAACAAGAGTCATAATTGTTCTAAAAGATTGTTTCATAGAAATTGGAGAAAAAGTTTCTTTATAGTCAATTCCTTCCGCTTGAGTTTAGCCTTTAGCTCCAAGACGAGCCTTATATCTTTCCATATTACCTTTCGAATACCTCGTGGTTTTAAATATCCATTTATAACCAATGGGTGTGCATTATTGTAATTGAACAAGATCTCAAACATTATTGTCTTGTATAGACTTATACTCATAATGCATGGTATCAATCCACTTTTGAGAGTTAGAACCTTACATATCCTAATGGAAGTTGATTGGATCATCTTCCAACATTCCAATATCTTCCTAAAGTTGTTGAAGAAACACTATATAATCATCCGAAATAGCACTTCTCCTTTCTCTTGTGGATCTCCATAGTTTTTGAGGTTGTTGAGTTTGTTCTTCTGGAACAATTTCCTCATCCTTAGTAGAGAGTTGTTCAACATTGTCTTGTTGAGGCTCTTGATTCACTTCTTCATCAATGATAGGTATAGAATCCTGGACAATGTCAAAAGCGATAGTAGGAATCGAAACCAACTCCTCCTCAAAGGCAATGTCTCTAATCTTATTCTTTTTCCAAACTTAACATCCTAAAAAAATGTTGGCCCCGTCTCAAAAATTTACCGAAGTGTAGGATCATAAAACTTATAGCCCCTAAACTACTTAAAATAACCAATAAAGTCGCAACTAACAATTTTAGATTCCAATTTATTTTCATGTGGCCTATAAGGTCAGACCTCAACTAGATATCCCCAAATGCTTTTTGTCTGTCCAAAGCTCATAAGGCATTTTGGCAGCTGCTTTAGTTGGCACTCTATTAAGAATATAAACTAGAGTCTTTGGGGCTTATCCCCAGAGTGATTCTAGTAAGGCTGAATGACTAATCGTAATCCTTATGATATCCTCAAGAATCCTATTTCGTCTTTTAGCCAAACCACTCATGCTAAGAAATCCTGCTAGGTGTACTGTGGGATGATTCTACATTCCTCTTGGAATTTAGCAAATGTTCGTAGACATTTTTCATCTGAACCGTCATATCTACCGACTACTCACGGCAACGGCCATATCTAACATTTTCTATCTTTTTGTTGAGTTGATTCTCAACTTCGGCTTTAAAAGCCTTGAACATGTCCAATTACTGAGATTTCTCATGAATAAGATATAGGAACCCATAACGTGAGTAATCATCTATGAATGATGTAAAATATTATTGACCATTTCAAGAAGTTGTAGGTAATGGTAAACAAATGTCTATATGAATCAATTCTAAGACGTCCGAAGTTCTGTTGGAACCTGATCTCTTAGTTTGGTTTTTTCCCCTTGATACAATCAACACAGACATGTAAGTCTCTCGATTCTATGTTTGGAGATATGACCTAAGTACTTGTGCCATAATGGTGCTAAACTTTCTTCACTTAATTAGCACTTAATATGACGTGATTCCACATGCAAAGTTTCTTTATATGATACAATAGAATCAAGCAAATAAAGGTTATCACAGGCACATATGAACATGTACCAATAATATTTGAATTTAATGAAAGACTAACTAATTTTTTCTAAATGAACAATAACTAGCTTGTTCAATAAACAAACAAAAATTGAATTTCGTCTAAGACAAGGTGCAAGGAAAGTGCCTTTCAAATCCAAATAATAACCAGTTTCCAACAATAACCTAAATGTGCCTATTGCACCAACGCCTATCAATTTTCCATCGCCCACAGAGATATGTCTTTCACCATCATTTAGCTTTCGGCAGCTCAGGCAACCATGCATAGAAACACTTATGTGAGTAATAGGACTAAAGTCTAACCATCAAGTGTTTTTAGGTACTAAAGCTAAATTAACCTTAGAATAGACCAAAGTAACGATTGCACCTTCTTTGAACACTAAGAGTAATACTTGGCACAATCTTTCCTCACATGTCCAGATTTCTCACAAAAGAAATAGCCTTTAGTGTCCTTTTGCTGTATCTTTTGCGTCAAAGACCTTCATATTCTTTTATCTTTCTCTTGCCCTTACTTTTATGGTGCTAGGCTTAGAGGTGCTTCCCTTAAAGACACTTAGGCGAGCACTTTCGGTGACTTCTTGCTTCAACCTTTCTTCCTCTTCTACACAATATGAAATGAGCTCATTCTGAGTTCATTTCTCCTTCGAGCAGTTATAACTGGCCTTAAATTAACTAAATTTTGTAGGAAGCGATATTAATACCAAATGAATGAGCAAGTCATCAGACAAGTCAAGCTTCAATGCTTTAAGTTTTGAAGCAATGTGAGACATCTACATGATGTGCTCCCTAATGTTTCCCTTGCCTTTCTACTTCATTGAAATCAAGCTTTGCAGAAGCATGCTTGTTTTAGCCTTATTGTTTTTCACAAAACAGTTCTCAATTTCAGCAAGGAAATCCTTAGCATTAGTTACTCCTTTAGGTAGTACGCCCCTAATGGCTTCCAAAATGTCTCGCTTAATGATTATTAGACTCATGCGATTTGAGCAATCCTACTTCTCAAAGTTTATCCCGACATCGGGTGAACTTTCATTCGTAAATAGGAGCGGGTTGCTCAATCCTTAGTCCAAGATCTAGATCCATGCAATAGAGAATAATTGATATGTTTTGCCAATCCCTGAAATTAGTTCAATTAAATATGGGAATAGAACTTAAGTTGGCGGATGTTGTTGTTGTTGTTGTAGTAGTAGTATTGTAGTAGTAGTAGTTTTTGTTGTCGTTGTTGTTGTTGTAGTAGGAGGAGGAGGAGTAGTAGGAGTAGGAGTAGCAGTAGGAGTAGTAGGAGGCGGCGGGAGGAATGCGATAGTAGTAGCGATAGCTTGATGGTAGTAGCGACAACGATCGTGATGGCGAGGATTAGCGGCAGCGATGAGCGATATGATGGAGTAGGAGATAGCGATGCGAGCGGCAGCAAAGTAGGAGCGAGGGTAAAGCGGGGAGCATGAGCGGGAGCGGCAGCGACAATAGCGATGCAGCGATGAAGTAGTAAATCGTCGTGCGCGTGACATGAGCGAGCGATGCGGCGGCAGCAAGAGTAGTAGGGACGATGGTAGGGCGATAGTAGTAGTAGCGATAGTGATGGTAGCATTAGTAGCGATGGTAGTAGCGATGGTAGTAGTAGTAGTAGTAGTAGTAACAAAAGTAACCAAATAAACCTTCATGCTCACATTAATATCCATAATCAACAATCAATAAATTCAAATATTGGCAATCCCATCATAAGACACCGAGTGCAACATTAATATCAAGTCTTTGGACAGTAATATTAACTATAAGTGGTATTCTTATTGTAGTGATCCAACATTAACAATAAGTCCTGCCAAATAATAAGCCCCTATTTGGATTGACTTGTTATCCACATAGAAACCAAATAACTATCACCCATTTACCACCTCAAGTGTGCATGAAATTCAACCAAATATTAGCCATTCTTTGGGCCGGCTAACACCCGCATGAATAGATAGGCACACAAACATCTAATATCTCAGCAAACTAGTCCTCACAATCGAGGTCGCTCTGGTGACATATTGTGTCGATTAGCTTACTTCGAATATAAGACTAGATATAGGAATTGATTCTTCATTCAATTCCTATATCTGTAGGAATTTAAACAAAACTAGTTTTCACCTCGTGCATTGCACAAGAGTAAAACTGTGTAAGTTGACATCTTTGATAAAGATAACTGAAAATAATTTATTTAATATATGATTCATAGCTGTATTTAGTTGATATTAACATAATATAATATAAAATACACAGATATTGTAGTATTTATTGTTATAATCTTATTTAAAGATAAGATTACACTTTAAATTAATTACTTATTATGAACATGGTATCAAATGAGTTAAATTATAATAATAATTAATGAATATGAAGTATTATAGTATCGAATGTATTTAATCTTTATAGCTTATTATTGTGTAATTGTTACATAGTTCTTTACATTATAATTTACGTAATGTACATATTAGAGTCAAACACTTATTGGGGCTTTATTAAAAAACCCACTTAAAGATCATTTGTCCATCCAATTTGCCTGCCTTTTTCATGCGTTATCTTTAACTTTAGCCCTACTCGCTGCTTTATCTGCTAGATCCATAGCAATCCAATACTCCATCTCCTTCAATCTCATTCAATCTCCTTCAATCCACGATAATTTCCCTAGATCCTCCCATTCTTTCCTTATTCTTCACTAATTCTCTTCCCCTTAATCTCCCTATCCGCTACCTCTCCTTATTCACTCTTGATCCAACTCTAAATCTTGCTATCCACTACCCATTTTTCCTCCTTGGCTCCATCTCTCTCTCTCAATTAGATACTTGATGGAAATTCTTATCACCAACATTAGTTAACTTCACATTTTTGGCACAGATTAAATAATTCCCATCGCAAACAATAGGCGTGTCATTTTGAACCATTGTTGGCGGTAAGAATAAGGGTGGCGCTGCATGCACCCCATATTTTAATCCTCCCACTCACAATTTTTCAGAGTGACAAATTTACCCCTGTTCAAGTGAACCATGACCACGAGGATGAAAGGTGGATACTCGGCCAGATCCTTGGCCGAGTATCCAACCTGGACCTCGGCAAGGGATGGCTTTTCCACAAGGCCATGTTTGATTCCACATTTTTTACTTTTTTTTTAAATTTATAATACAATTAATTTATATTTAATAATAATATTTAATAATAATCACGTGTTAATAATATTAATTATTTGTTTATGATAATAATCATTTATATTTTATAGTAATAACTATTTATAATAATTATTTACCAATAATACTAGATTTTATATTTATGGTCACGATAAAAATAATTTTAATAACTCTAAAAATTGTTGTAATTAATATTAATTAAACTTGTATTTCCCCCGTGCGATGCATAGGACAATTAAAATGGTTTATTTACATAAAATAAAAATAATACAAAAAATAATAAAAAATATATAATATTATAAATTTCAATAATGGTTTAAAAATTTTGATCCGAACCATTATCTTGTAAGAAAAAAATATAATATCAATCGTTGTAATTAATGATTTTAGGCGATACCTAAATATATGGTATCAAAATTTAGACAACACTTATTTGATCAAAAAGAAATAGTCCTATTCTAAAATTTTTATCATCAAAGCCATTCTAGTAGCTAAGCCATAACAACTTTTTGTAATGCCCCGCTCAAAGTCGACCCGACATAATGTAGATGTGTATGATGTGTTCAGGAAATGTTTGGGAAGGTATGAGACATGTCGAGAGTCAGCAGTACGTCGAAATGATGAAAGCGAAAATTCTGAGGCCAAGTTACGTAGTAAATGTAAGTGTTCACGACCGTAAATGTCATGTGCGGCCGTGTAGGAGTCGAAGGTTACTGGCCCGTAAATGTGTAACGATGAAAAGTGCCAAAAGTTTGAAGAGCAAGTGCGGTAGTATCATTGAGATATCTGTGAGTATTATGGGAGTTCTGGTAGTGAGACGAGGATCTGGTAGTAAATTCAGCGAGGAAGAGATGGAATTGCGGAGCGGGATTACGGCCGTGCATTATCTGGGAGTTCTGACCGTAATTAAAGTATTCTGACACGTAAGGTAAAGGATTCTGGCCGTAATTTTAAGTCAGCTGACGGATTTAAGGTCTTCTCGGCCATTTCTTGGTCAAATTCTCCCAGTCGAGCCCTAAGCCCCTCATACATCCAAGAACACCCCCAAAGCTCCCAATCCATGATTGGGGTTGAGATCTTACATATTTCCTTCAAATCCAAAGAAAAGAGGAAGAAAGAGAATAGATGAAGAAAGAAGGAAGGGTTATCCATGGTTCTTGAGCTTGATTTCTTCTACATGGGGTGAGTAATAGTTGTATATTATGTTATAGTATGAATATGATATGTTTATAGCATGTTTTCATGAGTTTAAGCATAAGCATGAGATGATATTCATGTTATGGCCTTGTTATGTTTGAGGTATGAGCTATGTGAAGATATGTGATGATATGATGTGAAAGTATATGATGAACTTAGCATGTTGAAGGTTGTTCTTTGATAGATGTGAAGTTGTTTATGATATATGTAATGAATGAGACCATGTAATGATGCTAGAATGACATGAAAGCTAGGGTATGTGAACGAATGCCAAGTGAATGATTACGTGAAGTACGTAACACGTTATGATGATGAATGGGATGTTATATGTAAGGATATGACATGTTCTATGATATGTAATGACAAGAAGAAGTTCATGAAAGTATGCTATGTAATATGTAATGCCCAAGAATGTCATGATTCACGATTACAAGTGAAGTATGAATGATGTATGACCACGAAGCATAGCGTATGTGAAAAGAATGTAGTTGCCTATCATGTGTTTTATAGCGAGATGTAGCGCCCCAAGAGTAAAAGAACTTTGGGGGCGACATGATGTTACGGCCTGCTTGGGTAAAAAGAACCACTTGGGTGACGGCCTATGGCGATCTAGGAGTAAAGAACTCTTTAGGCAGCGGTCCGGCGCCCCCAAAGCGTAAAAAAAGAACCTGGGGGCGGCCTATGCCGATATGATGGCGATAGGCGTATTCACATGATTACAACTAGGGCCCAAAGAAAGAAAGAAAAGAATGTTACACGTGCATTCATGCATTGCATTGCATCTATTGCTCACTTTGAGTCCTCGTGGCTCATTATGTGTCGTTTATGTGTTTGTATTGCGATTCGTGGGGAGTGGAGAATCGACCGGGAATGATGTGTGTGAAATGGAAGGATCACGGTCCTGCCCGTTCGGACGGGACGTTACGAGGTGGTATCGAGCGAGGATTCTTCCCTTTTCTCTACATCGTTGGATTCTCTCCACCACTCCATGTATGCTATGAATGAGCGGAGAAAAAGATGAGATGATATGTAATGTTATATTTCATACGCTATGCTATGTGATGCTATGTAATATGTGAGTATGTGATGTTTTATATGATGCATATGTATGCCCATGTTGTGAGTTAAGATATGGTATGTTATGTCAGTTAAGGTGGCGAGGAGAATGATGTCGGATGTTGCGTGATATGAGAGTAGTAGTGGGATGGAGCGTAATGGATACTGATAAGATGGAATGTTATGGGTCTTGAAGTAAGTTGGATCAAATGGCGATAAGCGAAAGATATAGTGGTATGTTAAGTTATGAAGTAATGGAAAGTGATGTAGGAAGCATGGTATACTCTTTATGAATACGATCTTTGCTGCGTGCAAGTACTTCATGAAAGGATGGAATTGATAAGAAATAGCGAAGGAAAGTTATGCATACGAGGTTATTTTACGTGCAATTTCGAGGACAATTTATTTAATGGGGAAGATTGTAATACCCCGCTCAAAGTCGACCCGACATAATGTAGATGTGTATGATGTGTTCAGAAATGTTTGGGAAGGTATATGAGACATGTCGAGTCAAAGCGACGTTGGTCGAAATGATGAAAGCAAATTGTGAAGGCGAAAGTTGGCTACCGTAAATGTAAGTGTTACGACGTAAATGTCATGTATTCGGCGTAAGTAAGTTCGAAGGATTCTGACCGTAAATGTAACGATGGAAAAGTGCCAAAAGTTTGAGAGCAAATTACGGTAGTATCATTCGGATATCTGGCCGTATTATGGGAGTTCTGGCCGTAAGAGAGCGAGGATCTGACCGTAAATTGAGCAGGGGAAGAGATGGAATTGCGGCGGGATTACGGCGTGCGTATGCAGGGTTCTGGCCGTAATTAAAGTGTTCTGACCGTAAAAGGTAAAGGTTCTGGCCAGTAATTTTAAGTCGGCCCAGCGGATTTAAGGTCTTCTCGGCCATTTCTTGGTCAAATTCTCCCAAATTCGAGCCCTAAGCCCCTCATACATCCAAGAACACCCCCAAAGCTCCCAATCCATGATTGGGGTTGAGATGCTACATATTTCCCTTCAAATCCAAAAGAAGAGAGGAAGAAGAGAAAGAGAAGAGATGAAGAAGAAGGAAGGGTTATCCATGGTTCTTGAGCTTGATTTCTTCTACATGGGGTGAGTAATAGTTGTATATTATGTTATAGTATGAATATGATATGTTTATAGCATGTTTTCATGAGTTTAAGCATAAGCATGAGATGATATTCATGTTATGGCCTTGTTATGTTTGAGGTATGAGCTATGTGAAGATATGTGATGATATGATGTGAAAGTATATGATGAACTTAGCATGTTGAAGGTTGTTCTTTGATAGATGTGAAGTTGTTTATGATATATGTAATGAATGAGACCATGTAATGATGCTAGAATGACATGAAAGCTAGGGTATGTGAACGAATGCCAAGTGAATGATTACGTGAAGTACGTAACACGTTATGATGATGAATGGGATGTTATATGTAAGGATATGACATGTTCTATGATATGTAATGACAAGAAGAAGTTCATGAGAAAGTATGCTATGTAATATGTAATGCCCAAGAATGTCATGATTACGATTACAAGTGAAGTATGAATGATGTATGACACGAAGCATGACGTATGTGAAAGAATGTAGTTGCCTATCATGTGTTTATGACGAATGTAGCGCCCCAAGAGTAAAGAACTTTTGGGGGCGACTTATGATATTACCGCGGCTAACGGGTAAAGAACCATGGGTGACGGCCTATGGCGATCTAGGAGTAAAGAACTCTTTAGGCAGCGGTCCGGCGCTAGCGTAAAGAACCTTTGGGGGACGGCCTATGATATGATGGACGATGGCGTATTCACATGATTAGCAACTGGGCCCAAAGAAAGAAAGAAAAAGAATGTTACCACGTGCATTCATGCATTGCATTGCATCTATTGCTCACTTGAGTCCTCGTGGCTCATTATGTGTACGTTTATGTGTTTGTATTGCGATTCACGTGGGGAGTGGAGAATCCGACCGAGAATGATGTGTGGGGAAATGGAAGGATCCCAGTCCTGCGACCGTTAGACGGGGCGTTCTGAGTGGTATCAGGCGGGGATTCTTCCCTTTTCTCGCACATACGTTGGATTCTCTCCACCACTCCATGTATGCTATGAATGAGCGGAGAAAAAGATGAGATGATATGTAATGTTATATTTCATCAGCTATGCTATGTGATGCTATGTAATATGTGAGTATGTGATGTTTTATATGATGCATATGTATGCCCATGTTCGTGAGTTAAGATATGGTATGTTATGTCAGATTAAGGTGGCGAGGAGAATGATGTCGGATGTTGCATGATATGAGAGTAGTAGTGGGATGGAGCGTAATGGATACGATAAGAGATGGAATGTTATGGAGTGCGAAGTAAGTTGGATCAAATGACGATAAGCGAAAGATATAGTGGTATGTTAAGTTATGAAGTAATGGAAAGTGATGTAGGAAGCATGGTATATACGGTTATGAATCTGATCTTGCGTGCAAGTACTTCATGAAAGGGATGGAATTGATAAAGGAAATGGCGAAGGAAAGTTATGCATACGAGGTTATTTTTCGTGCAATTTCGAGACAAATTTATTTAATGGGGAAGATTGTAATGCCAGCTCAAAGTCGACTTGACATAATGTAGATATTGTATGATGTGTTGAAATGTTTGGGAAGGTATGAGACATGTCGAGAATTAGCGGCGTCGAAGGAAATGATGAAAGCGAAATTTATTGAAGCGAAGTTCTACCGTAAATGTAAGTGTTCTGGCCGTAAATGTCATGTTACGGCCGTAGAGGTCGAAAGGTTCTGGCTAGTAAATGTGTAATGATGGAAAAGTGCCAAAGTTTGAGAGAGCAAATTACGGTAGTATCATTCAGATATCGGCGTATTATGGGAGTTCTGTGAAGGAAGCAGGATCGGTAGTAAATTCGAGCAGAGAGGAAGAGATGGAATTGCAGGAGAGGCGGGATTACGGCCGTGCGTGTCTGGGGTTCTGGCCGTGGTAATTAAGTGTTCTGGCCAGTAAAAGGTAAAGATTCTGGTAGTAATTTTTAAGTCGTGGCCGGATTTAAGGTCTTCTCGGCCATTTCTTGGTCAAATTCTCCCAAATTCGAGCCCTAAGCCCCTCGTACATCCAAGAACACCCCAAAGCTCCCAATCCATGATTGGGGTTGAGATGCTACATATTTCCCTTCAAATCCAAAGAAGAGAGGAAGGAAGAAAAGAGAAGAGATGAAGAAGAAGGAAGGGTTATCCATGGTTCTTGAGCTTGATTTCTTCTACATGGGGTGAGTAATAGTTGTATATTATGTTATAGTATGAATATGATATGTTTATAGCATGTTTTCATGAGTTTAAGCATAAGCATGAGATGATATTCATGTTATGGCCTTGTTATGTTTGAGGTATGAGCTATGTGAAGATATGTGATGATATGATGTGAAAGTATATATGATGAACTTAGCATGTTGAAGGTTGTTCTTTGATAGATGTGAAGTTGTTTATGATATATGTAATGAATGAGACCATGTAATGATGCTAGAATGACATGAAAGCTAGGGTATGTGAGCGAATGCCAGAAGTGAATGATTACGTGAAATCGTAACACGTTATGATGATGAGATGGGATGTTATATGTAAGGATATGACATGTTCTATGATATGTAATGACAAGAAGAAGTTCAGAGAAAGTATGCTATGTAATATGTAATGCCCAAGAATGTCATGATTACGATTACAAGTGAAGTATGAATGATGTATGACACGAAGCATAGCGTATGTGAAAGAATGTAGTTGCCTATCATGTGTTTATGGCGAATGTAGCGCCCCAAGAGTAAAAGAACTTTTGGGGGCGGACATGATGTTGCGGCCTCGCGGGTAAAAAAGAACCCTTGGGTGGCGGCCTATGGGCGGTCTAGGAGTAAAAGAACTCTTTAGACAGCGGTCCCCCTAGCGTAAAAAGAACCTTTGGGGGCGGCCTATGATATGATGGCGATGGCGTATTCACATGATTCGCAACTAGGGCCCAAAGAAAGAAAGAGAATGTTACGTGCATTCATGCATTGCATTGTACATCTATTGCTCACTTTGAGTCCTCGTGGCTCGTATGTGTCGTTTATGTGTTTGTATTGCGATTCGTGGGAGTGGAGAATCAATGAGAATGATGTGTGTGAAATGGAAGGATCCAGTCCTGCTGACCGTTAGGACGGGACGTTACATTTTTGAACACGGATGTTAGAATATCAAGTGTTGGAGAGTTTATGCGGTGTGGATTGTGTATTGTATGAAATGATAAGATCTCTATACAAAGTATTTATATGTGAAATTCTACATATTGATTTTTCTGTAATAAAAATTGGTTAAGAATAATTTTAAAAAAATTTAAAAATCACTAATGCTCGCAATACTAAATGTAAAAAAATTGAAAAATTAATTTGAAAAAAAAAAGATGATTAAATGATAATTTTGACGATTATTTTTTTCAATTGCTTGCAAAATAATGAAACGGCATATGAAAGTTATCATTTTCTATTTCTTTTCTAATTAATTAATTATTCTTTATAAATTTAATTCTTGAACTACTCACTATTTGGTCTTAAAAAAATTGCTTACTATTTGAACCACTTAATACACATTACCTATAAAAACTATCTAAAATTACCCTTTTAACATGGTAAAAATTTTTACTTAATTTTTTAAATACACACAATTTTTTTTTTCTAAAATAGAAAATCACAATTTACATGGCATTATGCTAAATTGGCACTTCAATTTTGTTAATAAAAAGAATATATATATATATATATATGTACATAATTCAAAAATAAATAATTAGGATGTAACATCCAAAAATTAAAATGTATATAGAAAATGTTAATTCTCATTTCCAGAATTAATTTAACATGCATGGTAAATTTTAACTTTGAATTCTTCTCACATTTTCATTAATGTATGCTACACTAAATATAAAAGATTATAAATATATAAATTACTTAAAAAATTAGAATACATATAATATATATATATATATATATATAAGAGTAAAATAAAGAAAACAACACCAAATAAGGAAAGAAAAATAAATTAAATAATCAAAGAAATTACTATTTTTTTTAAATGCCAAACTTGGCATTGCCATCTACGCACTTTGCATAGGTGAATCTTTTAAATTTATATATATTTAAATATAATCATTTTATTATAATTTTTTCTTTAATTGTTGGTTATGTAATTAATTAACTATTATTTTATATTACACTATTGACTTATTCACGCCAAAAACTAATAGCTTCTGAAAGAAGGCGCCATAAACGAGATTCCAATGAAGAACAAAGATATCAGACGAGGATTACTTATGTTGTTTTAGAAATTATTATGTTTCAAAATAATTAAATCTAGTTATTATATGAAAATGATTACATTTCATTAATATTAATTACAACAATTTTTAGAATATCAAAATGCTGCTATGTCAACCAAAAGACTCATTTCTCTATCAGAAGGCCTTTTACAACTCATTGTCAAGTCTCACTTTCAGATTGATAAAGGCCCCACAATTATACACCAGCCTCCACTTCATGGAAAAAACCTCTCCTCGGCCAAAGTTTACCAAATTTAACACTGTTGGCAGCGATATTTAGAATTCCTTGGCAATTTGAGGGGTTGCTCGTAATTCTTTCGAACAAGCATTATTCGCATTTGTTGAAAGTGATGGAAAAGGTGACGCTTTTACTACTGACGTGCTTGCTCTTCATTCCGTTGTTCAATTATGCAAACAACAAGGATTCTCAAATGTTATTTTTTAATCGAATTCGGCGTTGATGTGTGATACTATCCTTCGGCAAAAACCTAGCCCTTGGCATCTTGTCTATAAGGTTGCTGTTATTCAAAATATTCTATCATCTACCAACTCTTGCATTAAACACATTTATAAAGAAGCTAATAAAGCAGCAGATTGGTTTGCTCTTCCTGCTCATCGAGTTCATCAGTTTTCTTCTTTGGATTTACAAGGGATTATCTATATCATTCTTAAATTTGACACCATATATTAGATTGCATAAGCAGCTGATCCTTCTTCTTTACTATTTTATCTCATTGCCATTGTACGTGAATTAGTAATGCATCTTGTACTTAATTTCGAGAGGTAAGGCTCATATGTCCCCATCCAACTAGGTGTAATTTGCCTTTTGATCAATAAAATTTGTACCCTGGGTTTGGATTTTCAAGCCGGGATACTTTCTTTAAAAAAAAACAATTTTTAGAGTTACAATTTTGATTTTTATAGTAACTATAAATATAAAATCTAGAAGTATGGATAAATAATTATTATAAATAATTATTACTATTCAATATAAATGATTATTATCATAAAAAAATAATTAATATTCTTAACACGTGATTATTATTAAATATAAATTAATTGTATTATGAATTTAAAAAAGCCAAAAAAAACACTATGGAATCAACCATGGCCTTGTGGAAAGGCGATGTTTGGCCGAGTTCCATGTTGGATATTTGGCCATTCATGGCTGAGTATCCGCTTTTCATGTTCGGCTGAGGTTCACTTGAAGAGGGATAAATTTGTTCGGTCCAAAACATAATAGGTGTGAGGATTAAAATAGAGGAAATTACGCTTGATCTTGCATTGAAGTTTGCTTTTACAAAAATCCGATTTTTTCAATTTATTTGCTTGTATCCGGTTTTGCCGGTCCAACTAACCCGGCCCAGTTATTTCCTCTTTACTTGATTCTTCACATCCGGGTTCACTATTGGTCTTTTCTCAGCCATTTTCTTCGCTCTCGTCTCTTGTCTATTGTCTTTAGCACTCCGTCTCAGTTTGCTCGCTTCTTTCCTCAGTTTTCTTCGTTTGTTTGGTTTCCTCTGTAGAAATGGTTCGAACTTGGTCGTCTCTACATGGACAGTCTTCTTTTGCCTTCAGCCTCTTCTTTGAAGCGGTCGTCTAAGTGTACGTCGCCATGTCAGAAGACAAGCGTTAAGGTTGCAGTGAAAAAACCCCGCTGTAATGTAAGTTTTTTTTTCCTATTTTTAAGAAATTTTGTATTTATTTAGTAAAAACATTTATATATTGCTGATGTTTTGCATTTGATTTTGAAGTTTTTGTACAATTTATTTTCTTCTATCAGCTGTTGCTAGTTTATTTTTCGTGTCCATGTGATCTATTTCGTAGATCTGATATTTTTTTGCAAGCTTAAATCCCCATTTAGGATTTTTAATCTTTGTGTGCTGTACTTAACTTGTTATACATACAGTGTAACACTTGTGCAGTCTCATGTGATGTATTACAGTAGATGTGTGACCCATTTGATGCACTATGAATTAATAATTATTGAGTTGTAATGCTGTACCCATTTATACTAGATAACATAGTACACTATTATCAATTACAGATATACTATAATTACTATGTAATAGGTTTCCATCTAATACTACCTCATTTCCATAAATATAGTCCACTATTCCTTTTTTCGTCCGTCCCAAAATATAGGTCATATTCATTTTAAAGATATTATTAAAATATTAGCTGTGTTATATGCCCTCATTTAATGTACCTTGTTATCACCAAAATATATTAATTAAAATAACACATCCAATAAATGAAAGGCCATATTAGGAAATCAAGCTTAAGCTTTACTTTTTCAACATTATTAATTGTATTTTTTTTAATCTTTGTGAAATTAGAAGTGGGCTATATTTATGGGACGGAGGTCGTAGATTTTTAAAATGATGTTCATTGTTTTTTTTGCAGTCCTCCCCGCTCATGATCCCTGTGAATGAGCAGTTTAGAGCTTCCATTGTCATGTCTACGGATGATCAAATCATTCCCAATGTTAAGAACAAGCCCAATGATAACCAACTTCGTCTTTTTGAACAAACATGCTTTGGTTACCTTCTTAATCTTCCACACACTGTTCTCCAACCACAATTGATTCATAAGATGCTTTTGCGTCAGGTTGTGGATGATGATGATCATGCTATATCTTTCAATGTGTCTGGTAAAGTTCTAAGGTTTTCTATGGATGAGTTTTGTGTCATCAGTGGTTTGAAATGTGTTGGCTGTCAATATGCTCTTGGTGGGTTACGGTTGAAAGACACCTATTTCAATCATGTTCAATATGTTTCACGTCTTGTTGTTGCTCAAGTTTTTACTAATGCCCCCCCCCCCCCAAAATGTGCCTGATGGTAATATGGTTCAACGTGCTATGTTGTATATGTTGTCTTCTTTTTTTTTATATACAAGTAAGCGTGACATGGCGGTTAAGGATTTGTGGTTTAGGATGATAGATAGTGATTATAGAAATTTCTTTCTGTGGGGTTGGGAATTGTTTTATGCCACATTGAATTCAATGAAGCCATTGATGAGGAATGCTTCTTATAAAATTAGGTCTAATGAGCCCCCGCCTTCTGCTTATCTCATGAATGGATTCATTCTTGTGCTTCAAATATGGATTTATGAGGTTTCACTTGCTATTCGAGGTGTTGTTTGCAAGCAATCCGATGCTTTCCCTTTGCCACATCTTTTGAGGTGGTCTTCTGACATCATTGTTGATCAGGATGTTCTTCTTGATAATCACTTCTATAATAAGAAGGTAATTTTCTGGTTTATTTAGTTTTTAGCTTCTGTGCCATTGCAGTTTGGCAGTAACTTACTTTATGTGTAATGCCTTAACCTTGTATTACTGTCTCTAAGTTACTGCTGCATTTTTGTTTTGATGTAGAATGATACTTGTGTCATTGAACAACTGATGAAGAAGTGCAAAAGTCTTATACAAGTGGTTTGTTTGAGAAGCCTAATCTTCCTGTAAAACTGCATGCTCATTCCCATGCCGCATCTCCACAACATGCTTTTTTTTTTTTATGTTGGCATTGACAAATTAAATAACTTGGTTGATGTGGTGTAAGTTGCTGGAAAGGGTCGTACTTATGGTTTAGAAGATTCTGAGCTTTTTGGAAAATTTATTTCGAAAGAAAAGAACGATGAGCTTCTGTTGTGATTTAATGCTTTGGAGAGCAAGTTAGAGTACTTTCATTATCTAGAGAATAGAATTTCTGAATTGGAGCGGATTTTGAAAGGGAAAGCTGTTGCACATGAGCCTATTATTGAAGGGTTACATTCTAATGAAGCTAGTCGAAACGACGACATAGATAATTCTAGTCCAAACAATCATGAGAATGACCGTGATGACGACGTTATGAATAATGCACAGAAGGTGGTATGTGGTTTTGTTCAGGCATTTTATTTGTGTATTTTTATTGGTCTTTTTGTTTGAGTATATGTCTTGCACACACTCTGTTGTGTTGTTTTATTTGATTATCTTTTTTTTCTCATAAATGTTTGCAGTCCATGGTAGAAGCTCTAGACAGTCATAAAAGTGACAATAATGACGATCATTAGGTATTTTGTTTTGTTTACGTCCATTACTTGGTCTTCTGATATAATCTGTTTCAGACAGCGTGTAATTGTTTTGCAAACTTTTCTGTTAAATGTTCTAGTGCATGGATGATCTTATTCATGCTGCAGTTGAATTTGGATTTGGAGCTGCTGTTGTGGTGAAAGATGTGCATAGTGGACAAGATGGAGATAAAATTTGTCATGGTGTTGAGGAATTGAGTTCTGAGAAGAATATTGAGGTTGGAGTAAAGAATTTTGTTAGTTAACAACGGTGTAATTTTGAAGAGAAGGCTGATATTCATAATTCTAATGTTGTAGTGTTGATATTTTTTTTCCTTTTTTTAGTATTGAAGTAACTACTAATAGTATTCTACATTTTTGCATTCTTTTTAAATTTTATCCTTTTTGCAGGCTTTTGATCTCAATCTCTGTTTTGGGTTTGATCAAACTTGGCAAGAAGAGGGTAAGAAATCTGATGTTGTTGCTCAGAATTCTGAAGCTGCCAGGGTCGATGATGCTCCTCTTGATTGTCAAGTAACGCTTTCTATATTTGACCAAACACTTGGGGATAAATTAAAGTCTGGAATTGGCATGGCAGAATGTGCTAGTGTTGTCAAGCAGGTATGAGTACACACCGATCAATTTACAAAAAATGTGTAACTAATGAATTACACTTTATTTTTAACAGTACATTTATTGCACTGTTTCTATTGAGTACGTTATTTAATGTCGTTATCAATTTTCTTTGCAATCTACTGGTCCTAAAGTAGGTTTTTCACCCCCTAGTTTTAAGATGTTGGATTCTGAAACACCCGAGCAAAGTGCCGTTAATCGAGATACTACTCATGGTAGTCAAGAAACACATGTTGTTTTTGACAAAACACCTGAGGATATAGGTTTTAGTGAAGATGATACTCTTTATCCTGATGATCTGGATGCTATATATGTTGAAGCTGAGAGGACTGCAACCCAACAATTATCTGAATTAAAGAAGCAGAAGAGTGTGAAACTGAATTTTGATCAAAGTCTTCTTGATGATATTGATCTTGCTACCATTGTTTTTTATGATTGTGCAGTTGAGGAAAGTGGATAACTGAATCTGGATCGTGTAGAGAAGGAGGAAGTGAAGGATGATAATAAAAACCTACATTTGAATATGGAGAAGAATGAAGAAGAGAAGTCTTGTGACAAGAAGCTGAATGAGGAACTGAAGGATGATGATAAGAACCTTGCAACACAAGCCCTCTCTAACTTCCGAAATGTTGCAAAATGGTCCATGATCTTCGTCTGGCCATAACTTTAGATTCGAAATTCGAAATTGAGATCCGTAAAAAGCGTCGGACTCATCATTCCATGTTCTTCGATGTGAGCTCAAGAAACACGGCCGAGAAGATCTTCACAAATTTACACCCGAAGTCATCCAACTTTTGATTTGTGTCGTTTTGGTCCTTAACTTCCGGTTTCTTTTCAATTTTCGTCCATTTGGCTCCTTTAGCCTCATTGTCCTCCACATAGAGGAATTTAACTTGTAAACACAATAATTACACAAATATTAAGTACAAGTCCGCTCCATTTGACTGTCTAGAGCTATAAATAAATATGCAAAACCCACACTTATCAGAGCTTATCAAGAGGACTAGGCTGATAATTTGGGATAAGACTCCAATAATGAACAACTATTGTTTTGAAGCCTTGAATCAGACGATGAAGGACATTGCGAAATTCACTAACCCACGTAGCAGCCATCTACCGTTCGGTGGAAAAATAATTGTATTTGGAGGTGACTTTAGACAGATACTTTCAGTTATACCCAAGGGAACCAGGCAGTGGATAGTAAATCCATCTCTTAATTAATCTAATTCGTGGGACTAGTGGAAGGTTCTCAGACTCACGAAGAACACGAGATTGCGTAATCTTCCTGGGGATGAACACTCAGATGAACTTCAAAAATTTTCTGAATGGATTTTGAGTATTGGAAATGGAGAGATTGGAGGACTGAATGATGGTGAGGCTACAATAGAAATACCAGACGCTCTGTTAGTCTTCATTCTTCGGATTCTGTTAAATCTATGGTTGATAGCACCTGCCCTAATTTTTTGACAAAGGGATGCTCTCCATCTTACTTGAATGGAAGAGATATACTTGTGCCTACTCTTGAAGACGTTGGCATGGCCAATGAGTACATGGTTGGCTTGAACACATCCGAGATGAAGACATACTATAGTTCCGATTCCACATACAGGTCTGATGAGTCTAAGAATGATTTGCTAAGAGAGATTCATTCTCCCAAATTCTTGAATGGGATTAATTGCGCTGGTGTTCCGAGCCATGTTTTGAGATTGAAGTTGGTGTTCCTGTTATGTTGATGCATAATATCGATCATTCTGCTGTGTTGTGTAATGGAACTCGCCTTATAGTCACAAAATTCGGCAATCGTGTGATAGAGGCGAAGATACTAAATGGGGTAAATGATGGTAGGGAATTTTTGATTCCTAGATTGAGCCTAACACGGTTTGATATAAGATTACCATTCATATTTCAGCATAGGCAGTTTCCTTTGGTGGTTTGCTGCGCAATGACCATCAATAAAAGTCGGGGATAGACATTGACCAATGTTGGAATTTATTTGAGGAGATCGATATATACTCATGGCGAGCTCTACGTTGCAGTCTCGAATGTGGCTAATAGGAAGGGTTTGAAGTTAGTGATTTCGGATGATGATGATCGTCCAACTAAACGGACAATGAATGTTGTCTATAAAGAAGTTTTAGTAATTTATAGTTTTAAACTTATCACTCATGTCAGGCGCGTTATTTACTTTATTAATTGTTTCTAAATGAACGATGTAGTCAATTATGTTGATATTTATGTATTATTGATAGTGTCTATTATGTTTGTAAATAGATAATATCCCTTCAAGATGCTTGATCTGGTTATAGAGGTTGAAGATGTTCTACAATTATTTATGCGTACCGTCGTGCTTTACTGGAGGTAACTTAACCGGCTTTGTTATTGCCTGTATCATATTTAGTGAATTTCATTGACTTTGTCTATACTCTATACTTTTTTCTAATTATTATTCCGGCATTTCATTTACAGGAATGCTTGTTTCATGAAATTTGAAGTTCATCATTGTCGGGTCGTATAATAGCATTATTTATTTTGTTATTGCCATTCATTTGTATATTAATGCGAATTTGTTAGTCTTTCATAAAATTATGGAATTGATTTATTCTTAGCTATATTCATTATTTCGTACAAGTTATGGAAGTGGCTTTGTGGATATGGGTTAGTTCTTATACTGGTATTTCTAGGATCAAATTCTACTAAATATAGATTAAACTCTACCGGGATTTTGATCAAATTCCTTCACTATTTTTGTTAATTTATTGTATTGATCTCACCATTATTTTGTTCATTCTGTTGGTTGTGCTATTTGCTTACTAGTAATATTTATTAGGGCTACTGATTATTCAAATTTTAGCCTCCCATGCAACACACGGGTGAAGATGACTAGTTTGAAGAATTATAGCCGGCTATTTCTCCAATCCATATATAATTATTTCCAAAAATGAAAATGGCAAATTTGATGAATCGTAACTGAAGTTTCTAGATGTCGTAACCCTAAACTCAAGCTCCACCGCTCACACACTCTTTCACGCACAACGCCTCCAGGCTTCAGCCTTCACTTCTGAGCCTAGAATCAACTACTTCAGACGCGCACACAGTCACCGCTCACACATTCTTGCACTTCTAATTTTGTAAGTTTATTGTAAATTTGATTACTGTAGCAGTGAGATGTAGTAATAGATCCAATATCTCTTAAAGTTTTTCCCCAAAATTTGCTATTCTCAAAAATTAATATACTATTAAGAAAGATGAACAAAGGTTTTGCTATTAACCTGCATAATAATTTAATCATTTTATTAATTATTGAAAGAATAATATTAACTTCAAATCTGAAAAGTTCTAGTAATTAAAGTATAAGATGAAACAATACTTAAACGTGAACATAGATGTTGCTAATAAATAGTTCTTAACATCAACTCTTAAAAAGTTTTGGTAATGATTAATAAATTCAAAATATAGTTTAAAAGTCGGTCTTGGAAAATAACGAAATTTATGTAATCCAGAGCAAAATAATCAAAGGTAAAATGAGTTTTCAAATCAAAAAAAATTGTGCAAGTATGTATTTTAAAATATAAACCTTTTCTATTTTTGAAAATTATTATAACCCATTTAATTAAAACAAACTGAAATACGTAAATCAGAACTTTATTAATATGAAATATGCGACTTAGGTATAGGTGCAATTATTTAGATTTCGATGATTTTAAAGAAAGATATAACTCTGTTATGTTTGACTATTAATTTGAATTTAACAAACAGCTTTAAAGAAACCAAAAAATAATTTTAAAAAATGTAACAGAATTCTATAATATATAATAAAAAAATAAAAAATAAAATAATAACCACTTTTCCAATACATGTAAGATTTTTTATTTTCTTTTTAATGAAATTGTACCAATTATAATGCACACTAAAATTTTGGCAACATTATGTAACCATGAATATTTATTCATAACCATAATTCCAAGGTCATATAATTTTTGTTAGTGAGTCAACAACATCAAACAAATAGTAAAGAGACTTGAAAAAACATCAAACCATTTCAAACCTATTAAATCATAGATTAAGGTTAAAGTCGTTAATACTTAAATAAATTAATTTTGAAGTTTCTATTAAAGAAAATGAAGCTAAAGAAAGTAATTTTTTAAAACCCGCCAAAGATATATTGTGATTCAATAAGGAAAAAAATGGCGAAATAATTAATGGATACAATCTCAAGTCAATACATTATTTAAGTCTTTAAAGATAAGAGAAATTTCTTACATAGCATTGAATTATTGATCTGCTCAAATAGCATTGAATGAAGGGTGTGTTTGATTGCAAGAGGTGGAAAAGAAGGCTTGACCTAGAAAATAAATTCCATCAATGCCATGGATTTAATTTTTCATGAAAACTATTGAAATTATACTTTAAACACTTATACATAGAAAATAATTTCCACAAAAATTTTTTAATCAAACAGTAAAGTTAGAGAAACTTTTCTATAATATAATATTTTCCAGGAAAAGTGAAGGCAATCCCAAATATCAATAAGTCAACAATAGATAAAGTGTGTAGGAAAAACCACAAAGATTTGAAGCTTATAGTCAAAGATAGCCTTAACTTTATGAAAGTTTGGTGTCAAATTAAAATTACGGAATCTATATATATTATAAAGAAGATGTGATTGGAAGTTGGCCAATTGAAAAACAGTTATTATAACAAAATTTTAGTTAGGAATTTGCTGGATCACTTATTTTCTGCCAAGTGTCATAAATCATGAACAATAATTTCATTCACCCTAAAAACGGGGGTGAACATTAATCTTATTTTGGAAGATCAATTTGAGGGATAAATAATTGAAAATTCTGATTTTTTTTTGTTCCATCTATATATTAATAAATAGAAACTTGATTTGGGAAGGAAAATTCCGCTTATTTTTCTAGCAGATTTGAATCTGCTTTTCCGCTCAGGACGGGTCATTTATTTTAGATTAATATAGATATATAGTTTACAAATTAATCTATATATTAATATATAGGTTATAATTTAATTTAGATTTTAAGAATTAATTAATTACGCCTCCATTTTTTTAGCAGCTGGTCCCACTTGCATTTCTAATTAGCCTAATTCACCGTAGCCGCTCACGCATTTCTTCCATTTCTAATTACCCTAATTCACCATAACCGCTCACGCGTTTCTACCACACGCCATGATTTTCCCTTGATTTGATCCCAATCTTCACCGTTTCCTTCAATCAGTAGTAATTCGACTAGCTTCCAAATCGATTTGATAGATGTCCTTTATTATTCAGATTCTTCTCGCTTAGAATCCCAAATTGGTCCTTATCTTTGGCAATTTCGTTTCTCACGCATCATTTAGGATTGAAGATATACTCAACTTTTTGGAATGGATATGGGTGAATCTCCTATTACCATATCTCTGTGTATCAATTGGTCCTTATCTTTAGTAATTTCGTTTCTCACTCATCACTTGGGGTTGAAGGTATACTCAAATTTTCGGATTGATATGGATGAATCTGGTATTACCATATCTCTATGTATCAATTATTGGAATGACTCTTTTCGATTCTACAATTCTTCTAGATCGAACAAAGCCATATCTCCGTGCATATATAGGGCTTGAGTAGCACGAGATTCAACATCGCCTTTTACAAGCTAAGGGTATGTAACGTCTATATCCATATTCATATTTTAGTTCAAAGTTGTTAAGTAAACTGCCTTTTGTAATCCGTTGTTCTTATATAATATTGGTCTTACTATTAATGTAAATTTTTTCAATTTTTTAATTTTTAATATTTGTTCCAATATAGGTTCTTTTTTATAGAATCCACTCTTTGTATATTGAGTCTGTTTTGATTATTTTATGTTCTTTCTTTGCATCATGAATCCGTCATTATTGTTACACAGTTTTACTGAGTATTGAATGGCATGGCATCTATTCATTATTTGTTACATATATTGTTAATTAATCATATTTCATGATTTTTATTTCATTTTGCAGAAGATTCAACATCACCTTTTACAAGTTAAAGGTATGTAGCGTTTATATCCATTTTCTGATTTAGTTCAAAGTTGTTACTTAAACTGTTTTGTAATTCATTGTTCTTATATATTGGTCTTGCTGTCAATGTAAATTTTTTTCAATTTTTAAATTTAGGATCAGTGGTTCAAACCAATGCTGACATAAAGGGTAATGTAAATCACAGAATTAATGCTGGATGGATGAAGTGGAGAGGTGCCTCGGGGTTTTATGTAACCGTAATATGCCTTTGAGATTAAAAGGAAAAATTTATCGGACAGCTGTACGACCAGCGTTATTATATGATAGCGACTGTTGGGCAGTTAAGAAAGTAGATGAACAAAAATTAAGTGTGGCAGAAATGCGTATGTTGAGGTGGATGTGTGGCAAGACTAGGAAAGATAAAATTACAAATGAAAAGATTTGTGGTAGACTAAGAGTGGCCCCCATTGAGGATAAGATGGGAGAGGCTCTATTAAGATGGTTTGGACATATACTGCGGAGGCCTAAGGGTGTACCCATTCGGAAGAGTGAAAATGTTATGGTAGGTAATGTAAGGAGAGGTAGAGGAAGACCGTTAATAACGTGGATGCAAGTTATTCGTAAGGATATGTGTGTTATGCAGGTAGATGAGCGACTAGCATTAGATAGGAATACATGGCGTAGCAAAATTCATATTGGCAATCCGACGTGATTTTCTCGTATGGCTCAACACAACCGACCCCTACTTGTAGGGAATAAGGCTAAGTTTTTTGTTGTTGTTGTTGTTCTTCCAGTATAGGTTATTTTATATAGAATCCTCTCTTTGTATATTGAGTCTATTTTGATTATTTTATGTTCTTTCTTTGCATCATGAATCCTTCATTATTGTTACACTATTTTACTGAGTATTGAATGGCATCTATTCATTATTCCTTACATATCGTTAATTAATCATATTTCATGGTTTTTATTTTTAATTTTTATTTTTAATTTTTTTCGGTTGTTAAATTCCTAGATTCGTCTCAATGGCTCCTACCATAATGAAACTGGAAAATGTGGTCGGCCAAGAGCTTCATAGGAAAATTGCTTTCCTGGTTCATGTAGTGCGCCTTTGGCCAATCCATAAGAAGGGCGAGCCTGAGCATCAGACTTCTTCACATGGTCTTGAAGGATCAGGAGGTACACATGTTTCCAAGTTTTTAATTTTTTTTCTTTTTTTGCATTGATTATCAACTAATATTAATGTTTTCAAGAACTTAAATAGTTTTCTTCTTTCATTATCATAGGGTCAGCGCATACAAGCTACTGTTGAAGAATCCCTCATCAACAGCTTCAAAGATGAAATAGAGGAGCTTTGTTTATATCTTATAAAGAACTTTCGTGTTGCTGTAAATGGCGAGGTCTACAAGCCAGCTGTTCGTCCATGGAGGTTTTTCATTCAAGAGGACATCCAGATCCTTCCCGAGAGCTTACACAATTGGCCAAAATCCCCTTCCTAACTCTATAATTTCAATAGCGTGGAGGAGTGCCTGCGTGTTCCACACAGCAGCATCAACAATCTGATTGGTACAATATTTATGTTTTGGCTTTCTTTGAGTTGTTCTGGTTTTAAAGTTAATATTGTTGTCTAATCATTTAAATATGGAACAGATTTCATTGGCGCATATAACCTGAATGAAGGTTTTTCGATTGGACAGAACAAGCAGGGGACTGCTACTTACATCTCATTTAATTTGAGAGGTCGTTTAAGGCCCATCTGAGGTCGTTTAAGACCTCAAAATGTAGATTTTCAGTTTTTAGTCAGTTATTTTCTTATTTTTATCATTTCTTTGTCTTCGCTGTTTGGTTGTGATTCTCATTCGATTGGCTTTGAATAAAAATAAGTGATGGTTTTTACTGAGTATTGAATGGCTTTTTCTTCTTAGTTTTAAATAATAACTTATCGTCTTCGTAACAATATTTAAGTTAATATCAAGTTTAAAAACATGGAGGAAATAAATTGCTTTTTAGAAAATAAATCTAGAGATATATCTAGATTGAAATTCCATTCAATGAGATATTCTTCGAAAACAAAACATATTGCACGCTAATCACATCCCATGCTATTTCAACCTCACCAAAATATCGTATTCAGTGGCTTCCTTCTTCATCCGTGTGTTTCTTACAAAACACACGATATAGATGGTGAACCCCGCATACATAGTTGCCTCGAATCAAGTTGACGCCAAACCAGGTTTGTTCTTAATGTAATTGTGAGTTCTATGTGCGCTGGAACACCCAATTCTATTCTATGTTCTATGTTCTATGTTCTTAATCTATGATTGAAATCAATGAATGTAACCACAACGCACTAAATGTGACCATAATGATTTGACAATACATTTACTACATCTTCTTTTGAATTAATCCTTCAAAGGAATTGCATTTCATGGTGAAGATATTGGCTTCTTCATCTTCTGCGAGTTGCGCGGGGGGTAGAAGTTCAAATTAAATTTATGGTTTCCTTTTCAACAACGAATACAGATACAGAAGAGGAAAAAAAATGATTATCTCCACAAGGACATCGCCTACAATATCCACTGCGAAAATTCCTTTAACACATCGAGAATGAAGGACATAGCGTCAATGCTCATTTAAGTTAAAGGGCATTGGACATAATTATGCACTACCTATCTAACAGCATGATATGCATATATACAATAAATACAAACAAAAAAAAATTAGATATAGATAAATTATCAACTGTATAAAGACCATGTGATCAAAATGAAAGTATAAATAACAATTACACCTAATGCACACAAGTGATCCATCTAGGCACTAAGTAACCATAATGATTGTTGATTCTTAATCAATGGATGCTGTTGGTTATAGTTATGGTTTTGGTGATTGCAACATGATGATTGTTGGTTGGAGAAAGATGGTCGAGACGAAGGTTGCTTCTCTTTTTTTAACAGCTTTCTTCATGGATTTGATCTACATTTATTTGGGTGTATTTTATTTTTCGAGTGGCAATAAAGTCCTCAATCATTGGAGAGGCCATCAATGTTTTTGGGTAAGATCGGGGGCTTCCTACTGAAGAGAATTGTTACCATTAATTTCAACAGACTTCTAAAAAATAATAATTCTAGTAATCTTGGTTATGTTATCTAACTATGATTTAGCCAAATGTTTACTTTGTGGGTTGATGTTTACTTGGTGGGTTGATGGCTCCTTGGTTGAGTTGTTGAAAAGCTAGATATATGATATTGTTTGTTGATTTTTGCATTATGTCATTCAATATTGTTCTTGAATATGGAGTGCCAAATTAAAACCCAAATATCGAGTGCCAAATTAAAACCCAGATATTTATTCCAATTTGGCGTTCTTGAATAAATGACCCAAAATAATTAGCTCCCTATGAAATTTTGGAGTCATTTGATTATGATTGCACCTGATACTTGCACTCGATACTAGAGTGCGTTGATTTTGTTTACACATTTTGAAATAGTTGTGGTGTCGTTGTTGATTTTATTTATATGTAACTGCCAACGGTTGCTATAAGTTGTGATGAGGAAGCAAACGAAATCAAGCAGTATTCCAACGAGGAGGGACAGACCTGCTGACGAAAATGGTATTTAACCATTTCAATCTGTATATATAAATATGTTTTTTTTTTGAGCCATTATCATCTCAGTGCATTTATTATTTGTTATTTTACCAGCTTCTATTGGTTTACAGCCGAAAAAATTACGAACATCAAAATAAATTAATTCCTTTAATGTGGGTCAGATTGGTAGTTTAATTGGTGGAGTGCCATCTTTGAATAATTGTGTGCCATTGACGGATATTACAAAAGCATACTTATATTGTTTTTTTTATTTTAACAACTTTTTCCTTTGGTATAAATCAACAACCCATAGTAAATATCATGTGGTTTTTAACTATCTTTTTATCGTAGAGATCAACAAATGTAAAACAATCAATGGTTTATTTGATGGAATCTCATCTTTCAACAGGCAAATGGCAATAACAGACATTAATAATGGTATGTATTTTTTGTTTACAATGAATAATGCCTTACATATTGATATCGTATTAATTAATTATTGATTGGTATATTCGTTGATTACTGTCATCGAATATAATTAGTAGCCATTTATATATGTTTTGTATCCTAATGGATTCTTTCTTGAAATTATTGTTATTATTATTATTTTGGTTGTTTTGGATCGTAGCTATGAAAATAAGTCAAGGATCACGCAAAAAAGTGGTTGGTTCAACGTCTCACCATTCAAGAGTACATTGCACAACCCATGTAAACAATAATTCATCTTGTGATAAAGGTGGGTTTTTTGAATTGGTTGACGGATTTTTATGAAATACACTATTTAGCAATTCCGCATGAACTTATCATTTTTAGCCATTTACAAATGCCATTATTAATTTTTGTTTGGTTTTATTAATCGCATCTGTCGTTACAAATCAAGATTCAACAATACATGGCACAACCCAAATAAACAATAATTCCTCGTGTGATAAAGGGTCGCAACCTAACAAATCACTTATATCTCAAGGACAAAATCCATGCAATGTGAGTCGGATACGTAGCTTATTTGATGGGATATCGTCTTCCAATAGTCGAACGGTGTTATCAGACATCAATAGCGGTATTATATTTTTATATTATTTTTTATTTTATTGATAAGGTACAAAATTGTTATATGACACTTGATTGTTTGTTGTACTCTATATTAATAATAGCTTATTTGTTTCATTTCTTTCTGCGTTGTTGAATTTATTTTATTGCAGTAATCAAAGTGAACGAACGTTCGAGCAATGTCCCGCGTGGTTTAGTAGCCTGTAGTTCTACTCTTCAAGACTCAACCCAGGGCACTGTCGTTAATCAACGCGCGGGAAAATCCACATGTAGGTTATGTAATTTTTTGGGTTGTTTTTAAATTTAATCGTTATTACTAATTGTTGAAGAAAATCTTATCTACTCAAGTTCTTTATTCTGAAGGTTTTACGGATAGCTATATGAAATTAGATTTATTATTAGGACAAGAACACGTATAACTTTTATGTTTTGTCATTGCAGGTCAAACTCACAATAATTGTTCTTAGAATGACAAATGCAATCATGGAGTAGTTATTAATATTAGTGAAAATGGTGTTGGTGATCCGACTTCTGCTAAAGAAGCTGTCATTGGAAAAGACATTGCTGGTCCGAGTAACGTGCACGGTAACAAAAATAGGCATGAACCAACATATACCGGTATTGAACATTATTGCTCTGCCGGAACAATTCTAGTGTTTAAAATTTCCAATTATTAGATAAGATCTAATATAGCGGAAGCGATTTTGTAAAATTTCATAAATTTTCACAAATCAAAGAACGACCATATGAATATAAATCTTGATTAATCTAAATTAATAGATCTAATGGGGAATTAGTAAACTAACTTTTAGAAGTAGTCTTACGCAAAATCGGATCTGAAAAAAGCTACGAAATCAGATCTGGTAGAAGCCACAGCCTTCCAATACAATCCTCTCAATTGACGGCAGTGTGTGGACACTCCAAATACAGATCTAGAATTCCTAATTCTTTTCTCTACATTGTTTTCAACTCATGAAAACGTAGAGTTGGCATACTGATTTAGGTAGGATCCTACACTATTATAGAGCTTATATGAATTCAATATTAGGAGAGAAAAATTCGTTAAACCTTTCTCACAAAAGAAACAAATTTTCTATAACTGTAAAAGTGTTATATCTTGTCTAACAAGATATCTAATATTTATAGTCGTAGGATATGCATAATCCTATGAGGATCCAACCTCTAGAATCTTCTGGAATGGAGAGTTAAATCTTATTATAACTCAACCTTTAGTTAAATAATATCTATTAAATATTCTCCATATTTGTAGATATTATTAACTCTTATAATTATCCCATAATTAGAATAAATATAATTAATATCTCATATTTAATTATATTTACCTTTAAGCCATTAATAAATATGGAAACTGTTTCGCATATTTTATTAGGATCTATTAAACTGCATTTCAAGTTCGTCATTAATTAGAAAGGCGTATCAGGGACCATGGGCCTATAATTAGAAGCTCCAATAAATTGGAAAAATAATTAAACTCTCTAATTAATTTTCCCAACTTATTAATTCCATTATTACTCCACTAAAAATAAGGAATTGCACTCTTCCTAATTATAGAGTGTCTTACTCTTACGTATTTAAGTAGTCCATTGATATAATCACTGCATATGGATTAATCCTCCATAGACGATTTATAATTGACCAAGGAATATTTCCGTTTACCTTATCAATTATAGAGTGGTACTAATTATAAATTAGTTGGGCCCAACACTCAGTTCCAGAATTAATAAATGAGGGAATCGTCTCTCTACTTCCTGCAGGAAGGAATGGATTCCCTATCTGTGAATTATATTACCAGCCATTTATTTCAAATGCGAATCTAAAATGCTAGCGTTGTGAATGCTCAATTGCAAACGTAAACTAGCAAATTAAGAAGCACATAGAACAAACAGGAGTCTATATTCACCCTAAAATTAAGATCTATCCACATATGATCATCTATATGATTTAATTTGAATTTCACAATGATAACAGAATTTAATGTGAAATAGCAAATTAAATCGATCCAAATCCTATATAATCTCATTATATATAAATGCCCCCATCTAGATGTCTCCACATCGACGGTCCGGATAAGACGGTCACATTCACAATGTTCGCAGGCCGCATTAGTGATGGTTTAATTAAAGATCCCATACTTTAATTAATTTCATCACGGACTTATTTTAAGTTTATTATCCACAATCTTAATCCTCTTGTATATAACTCTTATATACTAAAATTGTGGTTACATCTAATAAAGTAGGGATTTTAATCTATGGTATTCACGAGAATAAAATCGCATGCAATATGCTAATATGTTCGAAAATAAATGTCGTATTTATTAATTTCTAAAACAAAGTACAACTACAATGCTTTAAAGGCACTATCCCCCAACAATCTCCCACTTGGCCTAAAGCATGTAGGGCATGTCACTGACTCCTATATTTAATATGTGCTTCCCAAACACTTCGAGAGGTAGCGTCTCATGTCCCTCACCTGTTGCGATGTCGTAGGACACCGCACTGTGGAGAGGGCGCCTCCAAGTCAAGTTGGCAGGTAACCCTTCTTGAAATCTTGCATTCTATAATGCAATTGCATCTTATCAATATAAGAGGGTTTTGAGACTATGCCAATAATTTGTTCTTGTGATCTCAAACGATTTGAATCCCAAGAATATAACTTACGTCTCCAAATCTTTCATTTGGAATTGATTGGTTGGCCAACCCTTTTACAACAGATAACTATTCCACACCATTCCCAATGAGTAGAATGTCGTCTATGTAAAGCACCAAAAATTTCACTTTACCATTTCTTGATGTGCTTGTACACACAAGGCTTATCAAAACTTTGGTCAAATACCGTAAGACTCGATTGTCTCATCAAATCTATGGTTCCATGACCTAGAGGCTTACTTTAGTCCATAAATGGATCTAAACAATTTGCAAACCTTTTGCTCTTGACCTTGGGCTATATACCTTTACTGTTGAAAGTGAGATATAGATGGATTTAAGCATCACTACAGGCGAGAAAGTCTCTTCGTAGTCAACTCTCGCTCTCTGGGTCTAACCCTTGCCATTAGCTTTGCTTCGAAAGTCTCCACTTTCCCATCTACTCATCTCTTTCTCTTATAGATCCACCCAATAGGCCTAACCTACTTCGGTGGATTTACAAGTATGTAGACAGAATCAGAGAATATGGACTCCATTTCTTGGTTTGTAGCTTGAAGCCACCTCTTTCTATCAGAATCTTTCATTTCACTTTGGAATGACAATGGAACATCTTCCACCCCACAAGAGACGACAGCACTTGCCTCTTCTTCTTGATGACAATGGAGAGACGGTCTCACCACCCTCTCACTGCATCAATGCAGTTTGGGATTCTGATCTGGTTCAATAGTATCATTCATGGTTTCTTCAACAACTCTTGTTGGTCGTGGAATGATCTTATCATTAAGTAACACCTCGAGTACCACCCTACTCCAAGACTTGTAGTTAGTCACATGATCATTTTCAAGAAAGATGACATTTGTCAATACAACTATCTTCTCTTCTTGATGATCATAAAACCAACCACCTCTCATTAACCCCAAAACGAGATCGGCAATGACAAGTATTATGAACCTCAGTATATCAAGCATAGTACAATTTCTCCTTTAACCAACACCGCTTTGCTGAGGTGTACTAGGTACAGTGAGTTGGTACAAAATACCATGCTCTAGCAAATAATCTTCGAACTAAGTATCAACATACTTGCCATCTCGAATGGATTGAAGGCACTTCAAAGATTTACCTAGTTGCCTTTCGACTTTCGTATGAAATCCCGTGAACTTTCAAAAAGTCATGGACTTCATTTGCATAAGGTAAACATATCCATATCTTGAGTAATCATCAACAACAGCAACGAAATACTCATAACCATTCCCAGCTTGTGTGGTCATTGGACCACTTACATCAATATGTATAAGCTCTTAACGGTTCTTAGACCTATTTCTCTTTACTAATAAAGATCTTTTTTTAGTCATATTTCCTTCTAGGCAAGACTAACGAACAGAAGGTGTGCTAACGTTCAGCTCCTTTAAAGGACCATCCTTCACAAGCCTGTTTAATCTTTCCAAGGAAATATGGCCTAAATTTAGGTGCCAAAGATATGTATTATCATCTAGAGAAATCTTTTACTTTTAGGTTTGGGATGTTCTACTTTAAATATTTCGACATTAAGTAGTGGTTCTTAATTTAGTTTTAAAAGATAAAATCCATTTTTCAAAACTGCAGAACAAATAATACGACCATTTCTCAAAATAATAATCTCATTACCATTAAAAGAAAATAAATAAAATTGTTCATGCAAATTTTGAAACAGAAATCAAATTTCTAAAATAAACATTTTTCAAAACCAAAATCCTATCATTGAATCTAAATTTAACGACTCCCACTGCTCTTGCCAAAACCACTGCTCCATTTCAAACTCTCATCATGAAAAACCCTTCGGCAAGCTCTTCATAAGAGCTAGGCAATTGCAAAGAAAAATAGTCATGATTAATAGCACCAGAATCAACTATCCATATAAAAAAATCGATGGCTACTAAACAAGATTTTAGAACAAGTAAATCATATTTACCTTTCTTTTTCTCCTTTAGGTCAGTGAGATACTAAGAGCAGTTTCTCATCCAATGACCCTTAAAATCACAATGGAAACACTTTCCATTAGATTTTATAATCTTAACTTTCTTCTTACCTTTAGAACTTTTCATATTGTTCATCTTAACATTCATGGCATTCTTAATGGCCTCATGCTTAGATGGACTGGATTGCTGACTGAACATGGCTTACAGAGAGTCCATCATCTCTGAAGCGTTGTTCATATTCCCATGCTTCAACCTAAGCACATCGTTCATACCTGCCAACATGTAGGCCTTAGCCTTATTGTTTGCCATCACCCATTTCTCATATACTTCCCGTACATTACAACGAGCATTCAGAGTGGGCACTGGAGGACATTCCTCCGTCAGCATAAATTTGAGGTTCTCACAGACGAACGCAATGTTATTGTTACTTTTCCACTTTATAAAGTTATCACCAATCAATTTTTTATTAAGTAAAGTAAGACCAAGACTAGTGGACATGATTGCTGAAATTAAGAACAATATAGCGACATTTAATAAATCAAAAAAATATCACAGAAAAATAATGATCGAATTTAGGAATCATAAATATGATGCACAATGCATTTAATTTATCCTACCAATTCCAAGGAAATTTAATCTCACATTTAGGGGTTGTTTGATTGGGGATAAAAGTTATTCGCGCGGTATTCCGTGTAAAATATGTGATTAATATTGTATTGAAAAGTGTGTATGTAGTTAAAAAAGGAGAGAGAAGAGTGTGGGATATAAATTGTCCTGGATAGAACCAGGCCTTAATAAGCCGCCTTAGCGCCGGTCAAATTAAACGACGATTAAATTGAGACTATCTCAAATAATAAATGAAGCACTAAGATATCTCATATCTTATCATTTATTATTAACCTTTTATTTTTGGCCTAGGGGCATTTAAACAATTTAATTGCACCCTTATAAGTGTGACCACTATTTTGGATTTTAAAATTTAATCCATAATCGCCGCCTTAGGGTAGGTAAATTATGAACCAAATTGAAAATCCTATTCCTTCGGAAACTAAGCCTTGAATTTTGATTTAAATGAAAACCTTCCTTAGGGAGGACGTCCAACGCATCACTAGGCGCCATTTAAACCTCACGGTGCTTTGGTCGATAGTGGAGGCCGCAGGATTTATTGTCATATATCCTTCACCCACTTATTATTTTATAATTAAAGTTTCTCAAACTTTAAATTATATAATTAAAGCATCAAACGATTTAATTATTGAAATCCAATCCAATTGGACTAGAAGATCTATTTGGCTAAGGCGTGGGCACGTCTAACGTCCCAACAACTATTAATGTAACGACCCGTCCGGAATCGGGCTGCAGGACCGTGATCCTTCCATTCCCCACGCACATCCGCACACCTCATTCTTGGTCGGATTCTCCACTCTCCACGTAACTGCATCATAAACACATAAACGTACACATAATGAGCCACGAGGACTCAATGAGCAATAGATGCAATGCAATGCATGAATGCACGTGTAACATTCTTTTCTTCCTTTCTTTGGGCCCTAGTTGCGAATCATGTGAATACTTCATTGGCCGTCCCGCAAAGGTTCTTTTACGCTCTGCGGCGCCATCGTAATGGCCGTCCCCCAAAGGTTCTTTTACTCTTGGGGCGCTACATTCGTCATAAACACATGATACGCAACTACATTCTTTCACATACGTCATGCTTCGTGTCATACATCATTCATGCTTTACCTGTACTCGTATTCATAACATTCTCATGAACTTCTTCTTATCGTTGCATATCATAGAACACATCATATCCTTACATATAACATCCCATTCATCATCATAAATCTGTAACGTACTTCACGTAATCATTCACTTGACATTCGTTCACATTTCCTAGCTTTCATTTTGTTGGCACCCTGATGACGTGGCACGGGCGCGTCCCAGGCCCTACGCCCAACACGGACCCTCGCTGACGTGTAGGATTGCCAGGTCGTCCGGTGACGTGTCCATTATCCCAGGTCGGATTGATCCTAGGACTCGCCTCACTAGGGAATCGGCAGGATGTCCCAGTTCAGCTCGGCCGCGCCCGCCTAGCTCCACCTTGGGCCCAGGTCGGCAAACCTGTGGAGAACTGTTCCCATTACGAATGGCCAACCGACATGCCGAGGTCAGCTCGGCCTTGTACGCGCCCAGTCCCGCCGCTACAGTAGCCGACAAGAAGGACAATCCACGTGTCACTTGACACATCTGACACCCTGACACCACCTGCAACCGACAGAGTATCTTATCCTCATTAATGCAACGACGGTTGCACCCAAGTTTCGAGGTCAACGCCTTAAATGCGAGACTGCCTGAAGTACAACAGACATCATCATTGCATCTATTCTGGAGCAGACCTAGCCGGCGCCATGATGACCTACTACCATCCTGCCAGATTGCACACTATAAATAGAACACTTAGCATTCATTTGACACACGAAAATCCTCTGTAATCTGGGACTAGCTCGAGCTCGGACATAAACACTTATTTACATTCTATATTTCTTCTGTTACTGCTAATCAGGTCCTGACACCCACCTCAGTTGATAAGTAATTAGTCCTTACTGATTTCGACATCAACAATTGGCGCTAGAGGAAGGGCCCTTCCCCTTTGTGCTTCAGCAACACATCCCAGCTCTACCGAAGCATGCCGATGAGTCACAGCCGGACCGTCCGCACTTGGGTGACTGACAGTACCTCCGACCCCAGCACGGAATACGTCCCTTGGTCGAGTGGGCGACCCCAATCGGATGCAGGGCATCGCGCAATCGGCGAGGCCACTCCGGCCGAGGTCCTGAGGCAGCTGGACGACCTCACCCAGGCTGTGGCCGATCTCCAGCGCAGGTCGGATAAGCATGCTGCCGAGGCAAGCGTCATATCGCCCTCCAGGCCTTTCGGCTCGGCGCCGCGCCAGGCGCCGTCTCGAGTTCGGCCGATCCCGGCCGACCGGACCAGCCCAGACACCGGAGCTCGGGCACCAGATCATCGGAAAGACTCGGTGTTTTCGGCGCCTCGGCTCTAACCACAAGCGAGCGGGCGGACGAAGGGCAAGGTGGCAGGCACGACCCCGCCTCCGCGCGGTCCCCCACCTCCGCAGTCCGAGCTCGAGCTCCTGCGGAAAAGGGTCGCCGAGCTTGAGGCCCGGGAGAAGGCCCCCAGTCCCTCGGCCGGGGTAGGAAAGGCCTCCCCGCTGAGCCTCAGGATCCAGGCCGAGCTCATGCCCGCCAAAGCGAAGTTACCTCGGCAAAGGGAACTATGACGAGTCGGCGATCCGACAAGTCACGTCGGCAGTACCGCCTTCATGGAGTTGCTGAGGGTGAGCGGCGAGCTCATGTGCAAGGCCTTCCCTCGACACTAGGGGATAAGGCCATGAAGTGGTTCAAGCTCCCCACATTCCATAAAGGCGTGGGGAGACCTCGCGACCAGGTTCCAGCGGCTTTTATGGGGTTCCGTCGAGGTCGACCCCCAGCGTAGACTAGTGGGCGTCAAGCGAGGAAGGGCGAGTCCCGAAGGACTATGTGGAGCGGTTCAACAACCGATACATTGAGATCGGGGCGTGTCGGATGAAACCGCCTGGTGGCGATTAGCCGGCCTCAGTGCAGGTCCAAATTCGGTGGTCGGTCCACGAGAACGATCCCAGAGACATATCATGAGTTCCTCGGTAGAGCCGAGTGCCATATCGGGTGAGGCGTCAGGGGACCTCGAGGCGGCCCAGACCCCGGCGGAGAAAGGCAAAGAGAGGACACGGCTCGGCCCAGCGCCACGTACTCGGATCGCCGGCCCCAACGCGGGCGCGAGGTCGCCGACCGGCTCCCAGAGGTTCCGGTCCTTCCACGTCCTCAACACCACGGCTGGAAAGGCGATCGATGCATGTGAAGGATCGGGGGATCCTACCACCCCCGACCTCGATGAGGACCCCCTCTTCAAGCCAGAACCAGGAGAGGTACTGCCGGTACCACAGATCAGCCGGACATGACACCGACGACTGTAGGGACCTGAAGAATGAGGTTGAGGGCCTTATTCGGCGAGGACAGCTGCGCGAGTTCGTCGCCCCACAACCCGATCAAGGCCGACCTCGGTAGGGGGCTCCCATCGCCTCCACGCTGCGAGGCCCGCGAACGATGTCCATACGTTGGTCATGGGCAACCAACACTTTGTCGGGTCGAGGAACTAGCAAAAAAGGCTTGCGATGGAGGCTGCCGCGACTACCGATACTCGCGCAGAGGATCGGGGACGATTCGACCGTCAAGGCCCAGGAGGAGATCACCTTTACAGAGGTCGACGCAGCTCACGTCCGCCACCCTCACCAGGACGCCCTGGTCATCAGTATGGTCCTCAACGGTACGCACGTACACCGGACACTCATCGACAACGGGAGCGGGGTCAACTTGCTATACCTCCGGACCTTACTCCACATGGGCCTCGATGAGCGGCACCTGAGCCCGTGCCCCCTTGGCCTGTGGTGGAGTCACCAGGTCACGCTCTTGAGCGGTCGGGCAAATATCAATCTTTGGTGGAGCTAGGAGAAAAGCCATGCGTACGGGCCGTCATGGCCACCTTCATCGTGGTAGACCTCCCGGGCAATTATAATGCCCTCCTAGGTTGGCCCCTCCTGTACGAGCTCAGGGCCTCGACCTCCATTTACCACTATGCCATGAAGTTCCCCACGCCAGCAGGGATAGCAACAGTCCGGGGAGATCAGGTCGCAGCCCGGCGGTGCGACGTCACCCAGCCCCCCGTCCGAGGTGGGCCCAGGGGACTGGTCGTCGCCATGGCCGAGCTCGACGACCCGAGCCGACCTTAGGACCAGTGCTGACCCATGGAAGAACTCGATAGCGTCGAGGTCAAGCCAGGTAACACGGAAAGGGTCCTGAAGATTGGAAAAGGACTGGCTGAGCCCACACGTTCTGCCCTTGTTGAGTTCCTCCGCGGCAGTTCCGACGTCTTCACTTGGGAGCCCTCGCACATGGTCGGTATACCCGCCTCAGTGGCTTGCCACCGGTTGAACATCGACCCCGCGGTAAGGCCTCGGCAACAACGACGACGTCCGCTGAACCAGGAACGCTATGAGGCCCTGGCGAAGGAAGTGGACAAGTTACTCGAAATTGGGTTCATCAGGGAAGCCAAATACCCGACCTGGGTCGCGAACCCAGTCCTCGTCAAGAAGAACAACGGTAGCTGGAGGGTCTGCATAGACTTTACCGACCTCAACAAGGCCAGCCCCAAGGACTCGTTCCCCCTACCTCGGATAGATCAGATGGTAGACGCGACGGCTGGGCACGAGCTCCTCAGTATGATGGACGCTTACTCAGGCTATAACCAGATCCCAATGTATCCCCCAGATCAGGAGCACACGGCCTTTGTAACAGACCGAGGTCTTTACTGTTACCAGGTCATGCCCTTCGGGCTGAAGAACGTCGGGGTAACGTACCAGCGCCTGGTCAACAAGATGTTCTCGTCCCAGATAGGGGTCACGATGGAGGTATACGTCGATGACATGTTGGTAAAGAGCGTCAGGGCCGCTGACCACATCCAGCACCTAGGTAACATGTTCCAGGTCCTGCGGGAATATAGAATGAAGCTAAACCCGGCAAAATGTGCCTTCGGGTAGAGTCCGGAAAATTCCTCGGCCATGTGGTGAGCTCGAGAGGTATTGAGGCCAACCCGGAGAAGACCAGGGCCGTGCTGAACCTGAGACCTCCCACCAGGGTTAAAGAGGTCCAGAGTCTCACCGGCCGGATAGCGGCCCTGAACCGATTCGTGTCCAAGGCTACGGACAGGTGCCACCCCTTTCTCGAGGCCCTGAAGAAAGGAAAGGACTTCGGATGGACTCCCGAGTGCTAGGAAGCTTTCGAGGAGCTCAAGAAACACCTGGCCCGACCTCCTCTCCTGTCGAAGCCCAGGGCGGAAGACGTCCTCTCCCTCTACCTCGCCGTCTCTGAGCATGCCGCGAGCTCAGTCCTTACCCGTGTCGAGGGGATGTCGATGCAGTTTATTACACAAGCCGCCCGTCGACCCGCAAAAGCGCTACACCCCAATGGAGAAGTTAGCCCTCACGCTCATCACGAGTTCCAGAAAGCTTCGGCCTTACTTCCTCGAACATCCCATCGAAGTGGTCACGAACTACCCCTTGCGGCGGTACTCCAGAAGCCGGACTCCTGGTCGGCTCGCCAAATGGGCGATGGGCTTCGGACGATTCGACATCTCCTACCGACCTCGGCTAGCGATCAAGTCGAGCCCTGGCGGATTTCATAGCCGAGTTGACCAACCCTCAGGGCCCGATGCAGAGGTCGAGCCCTGGGCGCTCGTGAAGCGGCTCATCGACGGACATACACTCGGGAGCTGGGCTCGTGCTCCTGAGCCCCTCCTTGGAGTCTTTCTGCCAATCCTTGCGGTTCTCCTTTCCGGCCTCCAACAATGAAGCTGAATACGAGGCCACGATTGCATGCCTCGAATCGCCAGCGATGGGTATCTCTCACCTCCAAGTCCGGCGACTCCCGGCTAAATCGTCCAACCCGGCTCAGCGGAACCTACCTTGCTAAGGACGAGCGGATGACCAGTTATTCCGACCTAGCTGCCGCCGAAATGAAAAATTTCAAAGAGGTCATCCTTGGCGAATTCCCCACTCGAACAATCGGTGGCATACAGCACGGCTCGCCACTGAGGGGATAGAGGAACTGGCATTCGTACCAATCAACCAACTGACGAGGTCGGCAATAGCCCAGTCCTCCCATGTGGCGGCGGTAGACCTGGCCCCCCCTTCATGGACGGACGAAATTTTGTCCTTTTTAAAGGATGGTAGGGCCCCGGAGGACCCCAGGCTGGCCAAACAGTTGCGCATCAGAGCTGCTCGCTACACCATCATCGACAGTATTCTCTACAAACGCGACTTCTCAGGCCCTGTTACGGTGCTTGACCGAAAGAAGCGGACCTTTTGCTCGATGAGGTACACTCCGGGACGTGTGGGAACCACTCTGGTGGTCAGGCCCTGGCGCATAAGGTCCTGAGGCAGGGCTACTTCTGGCCTACCCTCAAGAAAGATTCCATTACCTACGTCAGGCGCTGCGACAAGTGCCAGCGCCACGCCCAGGTCGGTGGGGCTCCTCCCGCTGAAATCACTCATGTGCTCAGCCTATGGCCCTTTTGCAAGTGGGGAATCGACCTCATAGGACCCATGCCAACTGGTCGTGGAGGAGTGAAGTACGCGATAGTGGCCGTGGACTACTTCACCAAATGGGCGGAGGCCGAGGCCCTAGCTCGGATCACGGAACAGAAGACCACAGACTTCATCTGGAGAGCAATCATCTGCCGGTTCGGCATACCCGAGTCCATCGTAACAGAAAATGGCCGGCAATTCGACAACCGTCGACTGAGGTCCTTCTGTGAGGACCTGGGGATCAAGAAGCACTACTCTACACCTAACCACCCCCAGTCCAACGGTCAGGTGGAGGCCGTGAACAAGATCATCAAGCACACACTCAAGACCCGACTGGAGGACTTGAAAGGAGGGTGGGCGGACGAGCTCCCGGCCGTCCTGTGGTCCTACCGAACAACTTGCAGGACCAGCACGGGAGAGACCCCCTTCGCACTGGCCTATGGGGTAGATGCCGTCGTGCCAGCCGAGGTCGAGTTACCCTCATTCCGAACTCGGCACTTCTCTGAGCACACAAATGACCAGGGACTTATGCTCGAGGTCGACTTGCTGGAGGAAAAGCGAATTGAAGCCGACCTGCGCACTGAGCTATACAAACTCTGCAGTGCTCGGTACTTCAACCAAAGAGTAAGGAAGCGAAGTTTCCAGGTCGGAGATCTAGTACTCAGGAAGGTCTTCCTCGCCACCCGAGATCAGGCCGCAGGAGCCCTGGCTGAGAAATGGGAAGGACCCTTCGTAGTCCTCAGAGCCATCTGCAACGGCTCTTACTGCCTCGGGACGGCCGAAGGAGCTGAGCTCCCACACCCCTGGAACGTCGAGCACCTGAAGAAGTACTTCCAGTAGCTATCGAATTGTAAAATGTTTCGAGTTGTAAATGATTTGAAAGTCAGTTGTAATCTCTACTCTAGTAAAGAATGCAAGTTTTGAATTGTTTTAATTCGGTGTTCAGTACTTAGCTATCGTGGCTCAGTTCACCGCAGCGGATCTGCCCCCCGAAGTGGCCGACCTACGTGGTCCGGCCTGGGGACAAATCAACCAAGCGGACACGCTCCCTGACATGGCCGACCTAAGTGGTCCGGTCTGGGGATAGACCCACCAAGGTGGCGTCCAAACAAAAACAGACTAGGTCCGCTACGGCGACCCACTCCCTGACATTGCCGACCTACGTGGTCCGGTCAGGGGACAGACCCACCAAGGTGGCGTCCAAACAAAAACAGACTAGGTCCGCTACGGCGACCCACTCCCTGACATTGCCGACCTACGGGGTCCGGTCTGGGGACAGACCCACCGAGGTGGCGTCCAAACAAAAACAGACTAGGTCCGCTACGGCGACCCACTCCCTGACATTGCCGACCTACGTGGTCCGGTCTGGGGACAGACCCACCGAGGTGGCGTCCAAACAAAAACAGACTAGGTCCGCTGCGGCGACCCACTCCCTGACATGGCCGACCTAATCGGTCCGGCCTGGGGACAGATCTCGGGCGGACGATTACTCAAATAAAGCAAGTCATGAGCTCGGTCATACGAGGTACGGACTGAGTACGAACCCACTGCGGCATGGCCGAGCACTTGTGCAAGTTATTAAGTTATCCCTATGATCCCAGCGCGGGAACGACCTAGTGAAATGAGTCGACTTCGAGACAACTATCTACGATTGTGCAGAACTTGAACAAGAAATTAAAAAGCAGAACAAGGAAAAAGAAGAGCTGAACTTAAAATTTCATTATAATTAGAATCCCAAAAGGGTGTTACAAAACCCGATCTCGGTATGGCCGAACTTGGCGCTGTTCATTACAGATAAAAAAATTAAAAATTACAAGTACAAAAAAGAAAGAAGAAGGAAGCAGTCCTGAGGCCCCTTGCCGCCATCGAGCTAGTTCTCCGGCAAGCCGTACTGAACCCTGAGCCGTTTGACCTCGTCCATAAGAAAGCCGACGTCCCACTCCGGATGCTTCTCAGTGATGTCCCCGATGACATCCTCGGCAGCAGAGACGAAGGTTAAGTTCAGCTCGGAGGTATGCTCATCGGACTGCTTGTAGGACACGATCACTTCCTCGCGAGACGGTCCGGCGGGTCCGGACGAAGCCGCTCTCGCTGCCTCCAGCTCGGTTCGGAGGGACTCGACCTCCGCAGAATGTGCCCTCTTGGCGTCCTCCGGCTCGCCAGCGCCTCCTTGGCGCCATTTGGGCCTCCTTGAGTTCGGTCGGGACTTGGCGCGCTTCCCTCGCCTCAACGGTGCGAGTCACACTCCTTGAGCTCCCTGCGGCTCTCGCCCAGAAGCCCTGGATTGCTCCCCAGCTCGGATGAGGTGGATCAGAGCTCGACTGCAGTGGACGGCCGCACTGAGGGTGTTGTCCGTGGCGTCCATCTTGGAGAGGTATTCTTCCTAGGCTGGGGTCCAGGACCTCTCCATGGCGAAGTGAGCATTCGCACCCGAGATCGGCAGGACTGAGGAGCTCTGCGATCTGATCGGCGAGTTGGAGCGGTAGAAATCCGAGGAGTGGCCGGGAGGGTCCCCTTACTCGGCGTGGCGGCCTCCTTGGACTCCGAAGTCCCAAGGTAGGGCAGGTCACCCCTCTGAGGTCCGAGGTCATCATACCCGGGCTCCGCTCTACCCGCACTTGTCATTAGCCCATTTCCGGCGCCGTGCTGGGGTGGGCGCCGCGGTGAGCTGCGATGAGTTGAGGTTGGAGGTCGGAGGTTGAGCCCGGCCCCTCAACTCGAGGCCTCTTTGCGGCTGGGGCAGCGGACTGACGTCCCTTCATTGTTTGTTGAGAGGAAGAGTGAGCTGCGAGATCGGAAACAGTTAGCATGAGAAAACGAAGCGAGGTCGGAAGTAAGCAGTGTAGGACAGTTCGGAATATCACCTGAGGAAGAAGATCGCTGAGGGCGAGCCCGCGAGAGCCGCGAAAGGAACAAGTTCTCTTCGGTGAGTAAGGAAGGCCAATCGCGGTCCAAGATCGACCTCGCGGTAGCAGCTCGTTCAGCCCAGCCTTCTACCGGTCTGACCTCTTTGAAATCTGCAAAAGAAAACGAGTTGGCTCAGTTCGAAATAAAATAATACCAAGGTCGGAAGAATAATTACCGAGCTCGTGGTAGTTCACGGGAATGGCGACCTCCCCCTCCCAGTCATCCGGACTGACCAGGCACCCCTCCGCCGAGAACCAGCTCTGCTTCCAGGCCTTTACCGAGTCCGAGTCCGGTAATGAAAGCACCAGAGTTCGGCCGGATTGAGCGATAGTACCCGGCCAGTCGCCCATCCGACTTGAAGGAATACCAGTGGTTGAACTCCCACACCGTCAACTCGCTCAGCCCGGCACGGTGCCACAGCACCATCATCCCGAGGACGGTCCTCCACGTGTTGGGGGTGAGCTGGGTAGGCGCCACCCCCCAAGCACTGAGAAAGTGCTTCACCGCCCTGGGAAACGGTAGTCTTACCCCGGACTCGAGCAAGGCCTGGCGCACCGCCACGCGCCCTGCGGATGGGGCAGTCGGCCCGCTCATCGGCCTCAGGCACCACGAACTTCACCCGAGGTGAGACCTGGTACTGGGAATGCAACGAGCCCAGCACCTCCTCGGTCACCACCGACGCGAACTGAGAGCATCCCCACGGCCTCGACCGATCGCGCTTGGCCGACTTCTTCTTCCTCCTTTTGAGGAACGTCGGCGGTGATGAGACCGGCTCGGAGGGGAAGGATGTGCCCACATCGGAGGCCAGCTCGGCGGACTCCCCGAGGCCCTGACGGTCTGCAGAGGCACTGCCTCTATGACCTCCTCGACGCTGGGGGAATTTTCTCGGTGCGGAGAGGGGGAGGGCCCTGGAGATCGGTTTCCCATATCGTAATCGTACGCTTCCTCTGAACCCGACGACATTTGGAAAATAGGCTACGTTTTGAGGTAGGAAATCTACCTGAACACGAGGACGGTAACGAGCTCAGGGTCAGCACGGTTCCGAACTTGGTTTGAGATTGAGGGAGAAATTTTCACAAGTGTAGAGAGCGGAAAGGTGAAAACTGAAGAAATGAGGGGGTATATATAGGCAATGGTGGTGGAAGATGAAAAGACGCGTGACCTCCCCAATCATTGGCCGACCGTGGTCGACCTCGCGCCACGTGCCGCGCGTGTGCCCGGCCAGGGCGGTTAAGCGTCAACCCCAACCTAGGTCGGCATTCACGCTGGGGACAATTGTTGGCACCCTGATGACGTGGCACGGGCGCGTCCCAGGCCCTACGCCCAACACGGACCTGGCCGACGTGTAGGATTGCCAGTCGGCCGATGGCGTGTCCATTATCCCAGGTCGGATTGATCCTAGGACTCGCCTCACTAGGGAATCGGCAGATGTCCCAGTCAGCTCGCCGCGCCGCCTAGCTCGCCTTGGGCCCAGTGCTCAAAACCTTTGTGGAGAATCGTTCCCATTACGAATGGCCAACCGACAAAGCCGAGGTCGCCGCCTTGTACGCGCGCCCCGCCGCCACAAAGAGTCGACAAGAAGAACAATCCACGTGTCACCTGACACATCTGACACCCTGACACCACCTGCAACCGACAGAGTATCTTATCCTCATTAATGCAACGACGGCTGCACCCAAGTTTCGAGGTCAACGCCTTAAATGTGAGGCGCACAAGTACAACGGACATCATCATTGCATCTATTCTGGAGCAGACCTAGCCGGCGCCATGATGACCTACTACCATCCTGCCAGATTGCACACTATAAATAGAACACTTAGCATTCATTTGACACACGAAAATCCTCTGTAATCTGGGACTAGCTCGAGCTCGGACATAAACACTTATTTACATTCTATATTTCTTCTGTTACTGCTAATCAGGTCCTGACACCCACCTCAGTTGATAAGTAATTAGTCCTTACTGATTTCGACATCAACACATGTCATTCTAGCATCATTACATGGTCTCATTCATTACATATATCATAAACAACTTCACATCTATCAAAGAACAACCTTCAACATGCTAAGTTCATCATATACTTTCACATACTTTCACCTAAACTCACATATCAAAGCAATAACATGAATATCCTCTCATATTTATGCGTAAACTCATGAAAACATGCTATAAACATATCATATTCATACTATAACATAATATACATCTATTACTCACCTAGTATAGAAGAAATCAAGCTCAAGAACCATAGATAACCCTCCTTCTTCTTCATCTCTTTTCTTCTCTTCTCTTCCTCTCCTCTTGGAATCATAGGTTACATATGAATTACATGGACCATATGCTTGATATGGGAAGGTTAAGGAAGTAACATATGCTCATGAGGGTCTTGAGAGAGTTTTGGGAGCTTTGGAACCGAGTTTGGGTGAGAAATGTCCAAGAAATGGCTAGAATCTTCTAAAATAACACTTCTGCCGACTTAAAATTACGGCCGTAACTTCCACATTTACGGCCGTAACCCATTACTTACGGCCGTAACACCATATTCTTACGGTCGTAACCCCAATCATACGGCCGTATCTTCAGAACATACGACCGTAATTTGCTCTCTGAAACTTTTGGACATTTTCCACTGTTCACCATTTACGGCCGTAACCTTAGACCCTTACGGCCGTAACCTGACATTTACGGCCGTAATCCTTACATTTACGGCTGTAACCTTAGTTCTGCTGAAATTTCCTATTTTCATCATTTCGACGGCCGTTTCGACTCCCGACATGTCTCATACATTCCCAAACATTTCATGAACACATCATACACATATACATTATGTCGGGTCGACTTTGAGCGGGGCATTACAATTAAAGCATCTTATGATTTAATTGTTGAAGTCCAATCCAATTGGACTAGAAGATCCTTTTGGTTAAGACGAGAATACACCTAACCTTCCAATAATTATTAAAGCATCTCATGATTTAATCATTGAAGTCTAATCTAATTAGATTTAAAGGATCTACTTGGCCTTATGACTTCAACGCCTAATATTAATTAAATAAGATCTCATCTGATTAATTTAATTTAAACATTTCAATTAAAAGATCAAGTCTAGTTAAGGCTTTCCTTTTCAAGTTCAAAATATATAAGTCCAATCTTATTGTCCTTTTAATTTTATACTTGAAATTTCCTTTTAGGAGAAAATTTATGGATCTCTAAATTAAATTAACCAAGTTCAATCATATTGAACTTTTAATTTAATTATTTCCACAAATTCTTTCAAATGATTAAAGTATTTTAATTATTAACCAATCTCATTGGTATATCAATTAATCTTATACTTCAATCATAAAGACCAATCTTATTGGTTATCTTAAAATCTAAATTAACCGAGTCCAATCACATTGGACTTTTGATTTAACTTCCAAACTGTTTGGGATTTTAAATTAATATACTTTAGATTAAATCTGAAAATTTCAATCTGATTGAATCCTTCAGGTCTTAATCCAAGTAATTTAATTAGGCCAACCAGATTGGGCTTTTAATTAATTTATTAATTAAGGTCCAATCCCATTGGATCTTATTAATTTATTAATTAACCAAGGCCTATTAGTTGGACTTTTACTCATTAAGATTAATTACATCCAATCCCATTGGAGTGCTAATTAATCTAAGCATTTTAAGACGTCTTTAAGGGCCAATCTGATTGGGCCTAAGAATTTTTCCATATAAGGATTTAACGAAAAAGCCTCATTCAATAATCAAAGGCTATATTAAACTCTTTTAATATGCTACCCCATTAAAATTACATAACTTTTAATAGTCCAACTTTTAGACTATTAATTAAAATTATGAATTTTAATCTATTATCGAACTATTAAAGATAATCTCATAATCTTTGAATTTTATTCTGAATTAACAAGCTATGAAACAATTTCGAAAACTTAATCCAAGTAATTACCACAACTTAACAATTAAATATGCAATTACAAGAATTACTAATACGAAATAAATTCACTCTCAGATCTTGGGTAATAACATTATTTTTCTAAGCACTTTGGACAAATAAAGAAAAGGATCAAAACGAAATCAATTAGTCAATCATATTAAATAATTAATTTCACATCAATAAAATTATATAGTTAATCTAATTAATTACTTAATTTTATCACAAGGACGAGACCACCACAAAATAACTCTTTATTTTGTTAACCATGCATGTAATAGTTAATCAAATTAACTAGTTAATTGCATATACATAAAATATTGTGATTAATCTAATTAATCATTTTAATTTAATTGTGGAGATGGGGATTAATAAAATAACTCTTTATTTTGTTGACTTTGTTCCAATTTTAATTACTCGGTCACATCAACTAATTAATCCATAAAGTTACATAATCAATCTCATTAATCATCACATAAAATTTCCATGATGTGAACATAATTATTTCCCAAAACAAAAACTCTTTTAACTGGAAAATAATTTTCAAAGGTGAAAACATGCAGAAAATTGACAAACTCAATTTATATTGATTTTCCAAAATTATATATATGCTTTAGGATGAGTTTAAGCCAAAAACTAAAAATGGGTACCAAAACGCATGTTTCTCAAACATCTGGGAAAAGGGACCCTTTTTAAAGAATATAGAGGACCTGGGGTGCAATTTTGGAAATTGCACCCAGGCCCCCGTCTTCACCCACTGCAACCATACACGGCTGGAACCCTTGAACTACGGTTCTGCCGGGGAGAGCTAGGCAGCAGCGGCGACCATCGTTGCTGCCACCGGGGCAGTGGCGTTGGTCGCCATTGCCAACCCACGCAGTGGCAACAATCGCCGTTGCTTCTGCAGTGGCGATTGTGCCGTTGCATATTTGCAGCACCGCTGCTGCTTTAGCAGCAACCACAATTGCCCCTGCCAGCAGCAACGGCAGCTACCGCCGCCGTCGCCATGGCAATGGCGACCTTTGCCAATGCGGCCAGCGGCGGTGGGCTGTTTTCCGGCGAGTGCAAGATCCCCCTTTTTTATTCTTTTTTACATCATATATATACGGTTTATATATGCATCATATACATACATCCTTAAACACATATATACACAACAACATATATGTATGGATAAACATCAAGGCCATATACACGCATATGTATATATATATATTCATATATCCTTTATCTATATGCACCACATACATATATATACAAATATCTCCAATTACAACATGTATCATATACATAGCCATAAATACAAACGAGATTTGGTAAATATATGCATATACAGATACCTTCACATACGTGTATATATATAAAATTACCTATGCATCATATACATAACCATCACACAGATCTGAAAATCCAATTCACCCAAAATCAGATTTATAATCATATGGTATAACAATGGCTCTGACACCATTTGTTGGAAATTATTGCACTGATGGAACAATTCTAGCATTTAAAATTTCCAATTATCATATCAGATCTAATATAGCGGAAGCGATTTTGTAAAATTTCATAAATTTTCGCAAATCAAAGAACGACCATATGAATATAAATCTTGAATTAATCTAAATTAATAGATCTAATGGGGAATTAGTAAACTAACTTTTAGAAGTAGTCTTACACGAAATCGGATCTGGCAAAAGCTACGAAATTAGATCTAGTAGAAGCCATAGCCTTCCAGTACAATCCTCTCAATTGACGGCAGTGTGTGGGCACTCCAAATACAGATCTAGAATTCCTAATTCTTTTCTCTACGTTGTTTTCAACTTACGTGGGCACTCCAAGTACATACTGTAGTTCAGATTCCACGCGTAGGACGGATGGCGGGGAAGGTCATTTGCTCAGCGAGCTTCACACCCCGGAGTTCCTAAATGGGATTTCGTGTTCTAGAGTGCTCAGTCATGTTCTAAAGTTGAAAGTCGGTGTTCCTATCATCTTGATGCGTAATATAGATCACTCGCTGGTTTGTGCAATGGTACCCGTCTTATTGTCACGCGTCTTGGAAATCATATTATAGAGGCGAAGATTCTATCTGGGATAAATGTTGGAAAGGATTTTTGGTTCCTAGATTGAGGTTAACCCCATCCGATATACGATTTCCATTCACTTTTGAGAGAAGGCAATTCCCCCTAATGGTTTGTTATGCGATGACCATCAATAAGAGCCAGGGACATACGCTCAACAATGTCGGGGTGACGAATATGAAGGGCTTGAAGTTTGTCATTTGTGACGAAAGTGGATGCCACACTAACTGTAGTGACCGCGAATTTCCTTAAATTAAAATATTTAATTAAAGTAAAATCTCAAACGTATCGCTACAACTTCACCTATAGAGTTAAACAGCGTACGCTCGTCTAGTTAAAATTTTATAATATTTACTATTATATTGAATTACTTATAATAAAAACAAAAATATTTATTTATAAAATATTTATTTATTTATTTATTTTCAATTTATAATTGAGGACCAAACTTTAGAAATTATTCGTTTTAAACCCAATTATAGGCCCGCTTAAGGTTAAATTTTATCTCTTATACCCTATTTATACAAGTGGTGAATGATCACCTACCAACTTGTTGGCAACTTATGTTGCCAACAAGGGTGACGTGGCGCCCTCACAGGGCGCCACGTCACCGGCCCAAAATTTTTTTTTTAACTTTTTTTTTTTGGAATCTACGTCAAATGAGATGAATAATATATAACTGCCACCTGATGGTGGGGGGTCTCACCCGATCTCTATCGTTTTTTTCCTCTCGAAAAATGGGGTGTTGGCATCTTACGATGCCAACACATTGGCATCGGAACGGGACTATTATACAAGTTAAGCTGATTTTAGAAATCCTAGACTCACTATTTTCCCCTCCTTCCACAATTGGCATCTTCAAGTTCATCCCACTCATTCTCATTCAACAAATCAAACTTCAAGTGGTAAGATTTCTTGATATTTCCATTTATACCTCCATTTTTATTTTTGTTCTAAGTTTTTAATCATCTAGTTGTATTTTTCACTTGATATTCTACACAAAATACGATAAATACATGTATATGTGCAACACACGACCACACGACGGCCACGCCACCATCTCCACCGTCACCCACCACCAATACTCACCACCACCTCACCACGAAGCCACCATCTCCATCGTCATCTCTCGTCAAAACACGCATATACACGGATATATACATATATATATATACATACGCGCATAACCTCGGCCCAAAAATTTCAACCACGCTCAAAAATCCACTTCACAACGCAAAAATTATACCTACACCTTCCTCTACCTCTATAGAACATCGTAGTATAGTTTAATTTCGAAAATTTTTGAAGATTGGATCGAATTTTGAAAATACCCAAATTTTCCCTTTGGTGTTCTAGCTTCAATTTCTTCCCAAATACTCAATATTTCTTCAAATTGACTTCACAACTAGCTTCACCACCTTCAACTCCACCTTCGCCGCCATTTTCGCCAGCCGAAAACCGCCGGAAATCGAGCGAGAAGAGAGAGAACCGAGAGAGAGAGAGCCGACGGGAGAGTGAATGTACGGGTGATGAAGATGATGACCCAAGTCCAAGCCCAATCCATGTTTAAAATCCGGATTTTGCAAACAAGTCCCTCAAGTTCCATCCTTAGTTTAAGTTGGTCCCTATAATTTAATTAATTTTCAAATCCCCAACTTTCAATTGTTACAATCTAATCCCTAAACATTATTTACAGCTTTAATCCCCTATTTTATTTATTTTATTTAAATGAGCTCTCAAATTTTATTTAATTTCAAGTCCCTAACTTTCAATTGTTGCAATTTGACCCCTAAACTTTTATTTCACTTTTAAACCTTCAATTTCTCTTTCCTATTTAATTTAACCCCCCAAACTTTAATTGCATATTAGTCCCTCATGTTTTAAAAAATCTTATAATTGAGCCCAAAATATTTTTAGTTCACTTGTATTGCATAATAGGTCCTCAAACTATTAAATTCTTTCAAATTGACACCCCAAAGTTTTATATTCTTACTATTTTGGTCCACAAACTTCTATATTACTTATAGATACTTTATATTTAAGAGTATTAACATAAAATAAACTCGTTATTGACTAGACGAGGCGTACGAGCAGCTAGAGGACTGATTTTCACTACTTAGTAGCTCAAAACTCGAGAGCTATTTCAGGTAGGCTCAAAATTTAAATCTCAACTTTACTTTTGCGCAATTATAGTTAATAATCCGTACTATATGAGTGTGCAAATGTATGTAATTGATGTGATTGCTTGCCTTCGGGCCCAGAGTTGCCTTCGGGCAAATTACATGCCTTCGGGCCCAGAGTTACCTTCGGGTAAAAGACTTACCTTCCTGCCCAGAGTTACCTTTGGATATTATATTACAGAGATTGCATATCTATTTGCCTTATATATTTGTATAGATTGATTAACTTGTGCAGAGCCTACTGAGTATTATTTTAATACTCATGCCTTTCACTCTTCTTACAGATTAAGGAGTCCGGAGGCGTGGCGAGTCGTGGGAGCTCTAACTAGGTTTATTAAATAAGAGATTTCATTCCGTTGTTATTTTGGTAAACTGATGTATTGAATTATGTCGTTTCGAACCTTTTGAACTACTTAGCATCTTAAATTAGACGTTTTGAACGTTTAGAGGTCAAATAAATATAAGATACTCTATGTGGTTGTTAGATATACCGAATTTCCGCACATTAATTATATTTTAAATATATTTCCATATTTTAATATTTGTTTATATTTCCGCATTTAATATTATTTTGATAGTTTTAAAGAAAGAACTAACGTTTCGAGTTTTTAGAACTAGGGGCGTTACACTAACACGACTGCAAATGTCGTGTACAATGAAGTTTTCAGCAACCTATAGTGTTATGTGCATAAATCATTTAAGGTACGTAGTTTGTATTTTTCAAAGTTTTTATTCACTTCTCAGTGTCATAGCTGACTGTATAAAGGATAAATGTTGTATATATAGATATAGGATTGGTCACCTTTGGGCTTAAACTCACATTGACAAATGAATTGAACTGGAATATTGTGATTAGCATAGTAGCTCATATTTTTCTATTTGCGATGTAAGATATTTAATGCTTTGAATAGTCATGTGATATTTGTTCTTGCTTAAGCCATTGTAGATGAATTGTTTGCCTTTGGTGCACTATGGATTGCTATGTACGCCGCAGAATAACTCATCATTTTTCTATGCTGGTATGGACGGATACATAGTTGCCTTTTGATAACTCTCAATTGGTTTCATGCTTTTCAATATTGATGATATTGCTGCTTGCTTGTTCTATTGTAGGTTACCGTGGGCCACATCATACATCGATACCTTATTCGTCACATAACAAGGAAGCTATGGTCAAAAGACTATGTGAAATTATCTGTGCACTTTTAATACTAATGTATTTATGAATGTTTTCTAATGTAATTTCGTCGATAAAAGACAACTGAATGTTATTATAGCTCGATATCAGACCTTATTTTTCATAGAGTTTTTTGTATCTTTGTGTATGTGTTAATTGTTACAACATTGTAATTAACTTTTTATAGGTCGAATTTCCCCCAATTACAATTGAAACTCTGTCAACTTTTTTCAAAAACAAGGAGCATCCTTCCATTAAATCCGGTGATGTTAATGTTTGCACTCAAATAACCTGAAAAATCTAATTCATGTAATTAGCCCCCGTGCAACGCACGGGTGTTCCAACTAGTATTATTCTATTCATCAAGATCTTTAATATGAATATAGTTTGGATATAAAAATTTTACTATTTTAAACGTTACTTATTTTTAGTGATAAGTTACTTATTTATCTGTAAAATAAGTAACTTTTAAAATAACAAAAATCATAATTCAAACATATGAACCCACTATGCCACGTCAAATACAATTAATACAATTTTTGTTGTTGATTTATTGTACCAGATAAACTACCAACTACGTATACTGGAAAGTTATTATATTCAAACAGAAGCATTACAAATGTGGTTAAATTGTCAGATTTCAACACGCTGATTGCTGAGACATGCAAACTGCAATCCAAAAGCTTGCAAAGCCTGAACAGGTATCACGAAAATCAAAATCAGACATTGTTGAAAATAATCATCCAGACTGATAGTACATGATTATCTCTTCAACACAACCACATTACTAGCATCCATTTCTAATATGTTGAACAGTTTCGTGTTCTTTTAAAGGTTAGTATATTAGGAGTAGATTATAATATGCAGTCCATATTAGATTTAATCTTTTGGTTTGGTTTGACTAAATCTAGAGATGCATGCCTGAATTTTAATGTGTTATTTGCTACCTTATCAGCTCGGTATCCACGGGCTAGCATTCAATTACATTTTGCAGGTGAAAATGAGCAATATTTTGTTAGTGAAAATTATGATCCACGAGTGGCGCGTTTAAGGGATTACAAGGGTTTTCCTTCTAGCAGCATCATGATTGGTGTGAAATTGCAGAGGCAGCTTATTTTTTGTATGATGGACGATGGCAACGCATTTTGTCGTGGTAGCAACCTGATGAAGATATAAAGGCATATTGAATCCTGAGAGAAAGACTAATGTATATAGTGAAGTCTAGAGAGTTCGTTTAGGGAGCTAATTTTTTTTATTATTATTATTATTTTAATCAAGTTTAGAGAGCTAATTGGCCTCTCTCTTACTCTTTTATTTATTTATTTTTTATTTTTTTAAGGAACCATGGTACCTAACAAAAAAGCTAAGGAGTGTTTGTGAAGAAGTTGAGCTTAAGATGGATTGTTCATATTTTTCATCCGGTTTTAGCTTCATATTGGTGTTTATTCAAATTGTTTGGACTTTCATGATGATATTGTTCGTTTGAGATGTGATTAATAAGACTGATTTATTATTTTTTTTCTTTTTCTTTTATATCTTGATCTTAATTAAATTTTGAAGTCAGTTACTATCTATAGCGAGTAACAACTCATAGTTCTTTAACGAGAATGAAACACATACAAACGATGGCACGAAAAATTAATTTTTTAATATCACTTTAATGTTAATGCTTCAATCTCAACCCATTGTATTGGTTTCAGAAATAGTTTTTAAATAAATGTGCATGTTTCTACTAACTATACGTAAATATTTCTACAATTGTATTGCTTAACTTTAGAAATATAATCTTTATAAAGTTAAATTAATTTATTCCATGGAATTTCATTAGCAAAATGAAATTAAATATTTTATTTTTAAATTATGTTTAATCCATCAAAAGGAATTTTCCTTACAGTGCCACAATTATCAACAAAAGTTAGTGCTTAAATTGTTAAAATGTGGATTAACCTATTACTTTATAATTTGCTATTCACCTTAACTAATTAGTGAAGTTTAGATAGACCGTAACTAACGGATATTATTTACCTTGCAATTTGTTATTCATTGTTTTTGTGGTTGTTATGAATTACATTTACTTTTCATTGAACATTGTCTTGATTTTTTTTTTAAATTAAGACGATTGTCCTATTGGTACATTGTATAGTAATATGCTAAACGAGTTATTCATGACAAATAATATAATTATTCTTTTATCATTTAAAAAATTAATAACAACCACCCAACCCGAACTTAAATTTATGTGCGAGATTTTTATTGGTGGGGTTTATGAATTAAGCAAACATTTAACCAAATATTTAAACAAATTCTTTAAGATTTGTTCGTATTTAAATAAATATTTCATCTGCTATATGCCTTGTGATGTTGTAGCAACAGGTATGAAAGATATTGGAGAAGGCTTTATATTTTAATTTTAAGTTGTAATAACATGATTGATCATTTAAGACCCATGTTGATAATAACTGATTTATTTAAAGTGTATCTAAACTTTAAATAAGTTTGTAACATGATATGCTACAAAATTTTTGCTTTTTATGTATGTCGTGTTACCATTAATTAAGCATAATTGTGAATAATGTGTCAAATTGTTTGTTTTCCACTGTTTACCAAAAAAATTCAACTTACACAATTTTATGTTATGCGAAACTATTTCAAACAAAAACAAAAAATAATCAAATTATTGCATAATTGGTGTTTATTAGAATATTTGGAAAGAGTACTCATGTTAAGGATAACTAATTTATTTAAAGTATAATCTCAACTTTAAATAAGTTTATGACATCGTATTCTCTAAAATATTTGTATTTTATATTATATTATGGTGCTACCTTTAAAAAAAATAAAATTAAGCACAACTGTTAATCATGTATCAAAAATTTTTTGGTTTTCATTGTTTTTTACTGTAAAATTTAGCATATACAATTTTATTTTATTTTTATTTGACGTAAACTAAAAATAATTTTACTCTCGTGCAACACACAGGGTGAAGACTAGTTAAGTGTATATATTTAACTACTAACATATGATTTTAGAATGATTAAATTAAATTTTCTGGAAAATTTCCGTTACGACATGTTGATATCTCATTCAAATAATCAATGGAATCACTCAGTCAGATTGAAGCTTTTCACGATAATGAAGCATGGCTTCTTTTGCAGTAGACAACGTGCTTCCGCATCCTAGCGGATGAAGAAGTGAATGGCAGCTCTCTGGTAGTTCACAATGGATACAAATATTTGTCGATTGAATTGTACTGGCAGCATCGGTAATACATTGTGACACTGTTGATGTACACAAATGGGAAAAATTTTCAGGTTAAATATACTGTACTAATATAGTATAGTTTTTGCTTACCCTTTTTCAAATCCTTTAGCACTGTCTAGTGTATACTTTGGTATTTTTTTTCCCTTTTTCTGCCAGCACTTTGGTATGATTTAATTATAGAATTATTATAAAATTAATTTTGTTGAAATAATTATTCTAACAGTAATGAACTATTCGTTTACAATCTACGAGCATGGCAAAAATAATTCAAAATATATCAAATGAAGAAACTGCTCTATTGCAGTTTGACACGTGACAGGAAGTCCTCATGCAATTGACTCATTGATATGTGGCACTGTGGCAGCAATTTAGTAACATATTTTTTGTTCGAATAATTTTTTTTAATTACCAACCACCAAATCATATCAACTTTATAATTAATACATATATATATATATATATATATATATATATATATATATTTGACAAAAAGACGAGGCAATTAGGCTAAATAAGGATTTTATTTTTCATATTTCAAAAATCAGGCATAATAAAGTTATTTACCCAAATCAGGTAATCCCGGTTCAGTCTAATTATAACGTAATTTTATTAATTAATAAAAATGATGGTTCTTTTGTCTCTTATTGCAGTGAAGAACTGAGGGAGAGATAAAAGAAGATGCAAGAAAACGACTGTTCTGCTCTAATTCTTCCGTCGTAAATATTTTGCAAAACGTGTTTTTGACTATTTTGAAATATTGATGGGTAGTGATTTCAATTTTGAACTGATCTGATGTAGTATGTGAATGATTTGATGTTAGCTTGTAGAAACTCCATTTTTATTCTTTGATTTCGTTGAATGGTGAAAACCGTGGCTGGGTTTGACGAGCAACAAATGGCCATGGAGTCTCTGTCTCTGAATGGTCGTGTATTGCAGAAAGCGAGAGAAAGGAGTAGGTATATGGCTTATCTAAAGCCTCCCAATTTTGACCATTCAAACTTTGGAATTTTGTTTGACCATGTGGAATTTGGAAACCACTTATTTAGTTTTTTTTTTTTTTCTTTGTTTGCTCACTTGTTTAATTTTCAACTAGTCTTTTTCACCCGTGCGTTGTACAAGAAGCAAATTTATTAATAATGATATATTTTAATATATATTAATTCTATATCAATAGCATTACCAAAATAATAAATCGAGTATTTATGATTGCACTAAACTTAATAATTAAGATAAGTAATGAAAGAATCCGATAAAAATTTCTGTAGAGTTTTCCCTATATATCGTACAAATCCTTCCTATAAAATATCCAAGGAACACCATACCAAAATACACATAACTTAATTTATAGTTCTCTTGAAAATTTCAACAATAAAAACAATTCGAAAATAACACCATCAACTATTGTCAACAACATAAACACAAAATGAATAATACAAACGACACATATTTCTCTAAGAAACAATGAATGAACTTAAATACAAATCTCAACCCTAATTTTCTCTAAGAAAATCAAATTCCTATTAATCTACCAATGAATCGTAATAAGGCAACAACATGTATTTTCCGTAAGCCAAACATCTCGAACTTCGAAGTGCATTTATATGAAAAAACCTTTAGAAATATAAAATATAATATCAGAGTTCAGATAGAATAAATATAACTTACTCAAAGTGTAATTTTTGACAGTAAAGCAAGTTGAGCTACCTTAATTCGAGTACAATGCTACTTATAGATAAAAGTTGCATCATTAATTTGTATAACTCCAGCAACTATCTCAACTGGACACTATCTTCAAACAATATAACAGTAGAAAACCATTAATATATAAGTACAGCGATTCACTTCTTATATCGACGTAGATGACGTAGATGGTTTGTGTAAAAAGTTAAATAAAATAGACAACGTACCTCACATGATTAATAAGTGTCAGACTATACATTCTGAAAATTTCTTTATACACGACATTCGTAGTAGTATTGGTTGAATGACCATCGTCATAACAGAGCACAAGCTTCAAACCCTGCCTAATTGGCGCTTTGGAGACTGCAACATATAGTTCGACAATGAATACGTAAATAATGATTTTTAAGATTTGATTGTGAAATATAATTAATATACAGATATATTATAGAAATAACAATATAGTGGGTATAGTTTAACATACTCCAACATCCTGTTTCTGTTCCGCTAAGAAACAGTTATCAGCGTCACCACTCCCATCCTCATTTAATCGAAGGTGAGTGAATATAATATAAGGATTGCAATTGGATGGGATTCCCGTTGCCCGTTGTGCCCCGCAGGAAAATTCGCATCCCTTCCACTACTCATCGTGATTATATTATTGAATTAGAAGCTTTTATTTGTATTTTTTTAATATATGTGATAATGACATCTAATTATGTTACAAATATTTTCTAAACATACTAAATACGTAAAACATATTCGGTGAAAACTCAGCAATTTAATATATTCGGTATATTAATATTTTGTTTAACTCATCAATTTAGATTTTTACTTTAAATAATTTAAATTATATAAGATTTTTCATGTGATTGATAAAAGAAATCTTATAGATTTTACATTTTCTTGATCAAATATTGAATGATTTGATGTCAAATTTAAATTATTTTGGATAAAACAAATAAATTGAAATATATGTGATTAACAATTAAAACAAACAACTTGATCGATGATTTTAATAATTTTTTAAAAATCTAAACTAACAAAAATCAATATAGAATAAATAATTTAAAGTAGCTAGAATTCTCAATATTTATTTAAAAGATAGAATTATAAATAAAAATATTTACCATAGTCGAGAGCCAATTAAAAATTTCTGATTGAGTCCCATAATTTCAATTGTCGATAGAGTCAATAGTCAATTGTTTATTAAATATGTAATTTACAAAATACATAATTTAGATATTTACTTTTCTGCTTATTAAATATTATTGAAAAATACGAAATTTAGATATTTACTTATTTATCACTAAAATTAGACTTTTAAGTTAATATGAAACTAAACAATATAAGAGATGGAATCATTCAATCTATATAGATATCTGAAAACAAACTTTTTAGTTAAAATAAGGACTGTATTTTAAAAATATAATTTTGGAAGTAAATATTATCAAAATTAAATATAGATTGATTAAATTCAAGCCAATAATTATCACCATACAGTTTACTAATACAATAAATGGATAAACTTATTTTTAATTAAAATAAATTATTTATTTAGGAAAATATTATTAGAAGATAAGGAATTCAAATTGATATGAAATTAATATGCTATAAAAATCGAACTCATAAATATGACTTGGATAATGTAATCGGAATATAATTACTTGTCTTTTTTAATTGGATTTTTTTGTGCTTTTAGTAAATTATCTTATTTTAGTGAGTTATTCAGTGATCGATTCCAGGTATTGCATGTAAATGCCATAAAATTGTTATTTCTTCTACTTTTTTTCTATAAAAGGTTTTAAGCTAGAGAGTGAGAACAATAACTTCCTTTTACACAAGATTTTTGTCAATAATATTAGCAATTAGTATGAAAACTAAATTAAGAAGATATTTTTTAAAAAAATTAAGGTATTATGCTAACTAAGTTTTAATATATATTAATTAATCTATATGAATAAAAAATTAATTTATATTTGTGTAGAAAAATATTTTAGAAATTCAATATTCTTATTTTATTGGTTAAGCAATAAAATAAGTCTTTCTGATTTTTTTTTTTTAAGTATAAACTATAGATTATGTTGACACATGGAACATATGCGCACGTCTTAATGTATTATTTTTTATAAAAATTTCAACCCTTGAGATTCCTCACAAATACGGACCAATGGGGTAGGAATGAGGTTAGTATTTCAACCCCTTAGATTCCTTACATTATTTGCTTTGATAATCAAGTCCTACTTAGACAAATATAAAAAAAAATAAATAAATAAATCATAAAATGAGTTATTTTGTAGTAAATTATGTAAATTATAAAAAAGGGAAATTTTGGAAAAGCGTACATTTACTTTTCAATTTGCTAAAATCAAGTGTTTTGTTTAGAATTTAAAACATCACGTTTTCTAGAAAACAGGATTTTAAAGATTATTATAATTATTGAATAAATAATTTATTATTTACATACATATATTTAATATTTTTTAAACAAACCATCAATCGAAATGTCAACTAAAACCATCAAATGGCCTGAGAAAATAAAAAATTCAATGAAAAAAATTAGCTATACATCACATGAAGTATACCTAATATAAGAACTTAGACTTATATTTTGAAATAATATGTTGACTCATCCCAATGATATTTAAAAAACCATAATAAAAAATTTATCAATGTAGAAAAGTAAACGTATTTGTTCACCATAAGCAATTCAAGAGAATGTAAATCAAATGGATGTAAATTATCTTCCCTGTTGTGTAGGAATATCTTACTAGATGGAGTGCTAGCAATGTGTCGGCCAACACATGGGAATTATTTGGCTATTGAGGAGGAAAGTAAAATCAATCCACAAAGTTACCTTCGCAATTAAAAAAAAATATGTGGAGTCAGTTTAGTGGTATAAAAAGTTAATGATAGGAACGACAAACAAAAAAAAAGAGGAAGAAAAAAAATTATTGGTAAGAGGAAACAATTGTTTCAACGATCTATGGTAAGCAATTCATCGAATTCTTTAAATTTATACTTTAATTTATTTCATATAATTATAAATAAAAATAATTGGCCTCTTTTCAACCTAATGATCAACTTAGTACGAAGAAGAAGAAAGCGACTATCCTAAAAAATAATTGTATTATATATACTTGTAAAAAAAAAAATTGTATTAGAAGTTGTTTGGATAAAAAAATTGATGATACAAATGCAAAAAATTCTAATAATTTGAAGAAAGTACAGTCAATCCATGAATTTGCCTTATAAATTAATCATAAGCAAAAAATGAGGAAAAAACCTGAAGACGAAATTTTTTATTGTAAAGAAAGAACAATTATTTCAATAATTTATCATAGACAATTCGTTGAATTCTTTCAAATCATATTTTAATTTATTATCTTTAATTGTTAGCAAAAATAATTGCATTGGAGATTAGGTTAGGTAACAACTGAAAAACATAATTATAATAAAATTAAAAAGAATATTAATGCTAAATATAATGATGGTTTATATAATAAAAAGAATATCATTAAAAAGGATAATGTCTATTTAAAGCAAAGATAATGTCTATTTTAGGAAAAATGCATTGGGAGGAAAAATATAATGATATGGAATTAAAAATTAAATAAAAATTTCAGAAAATTGATGTTTTGGAGGGAAAAAAGACTGTTTTTATATATATATAGATTTTTAATTATATAACTGAAATAGAAGCTGGGTTTGTGCGCATAATTGATCATGAAGGGAGCTGTAAGGCTACGTCGAAGCATAATGAACTTGTAATAGGCATTACAAATAATATGTAATGCATTATGATTCGATTTTGAAAATAACACGTAAATTGCAAATAATATGTAGTGCATTCCAAACAAGTGTAATGAATTTGTAATGGACATTACAAATAATCTATAATGCATTATGAGTCTATTATGCAACTAATATGTAAATTAAAAATAATATGTGAATAGTAAGCATTAATATGTAATGCATCACATATAATATAAATTACAAATAATATGTAATGCATTTTGAGTCTGTTATTAAATATTTGTAATTGACTACATAGAATTTATAATGAATTGTAGATATTTTGTAATGAATTACATACTATTTGTAATATATTATAATAAAATGATGTATTAAAATTTTTAAAAAAAGGTGTTGAAAATGTCAAATTAAATCAACACTCTCTCCATCTCACAAAGATAGACCCATTTTCTTATTTCGTCAATCACAAATTGTAGACCATTTACTTTATTAATGTATATTAACATCTTTCACTTTCTAATATATGCTTAATATGTATTTTTCTTAAAGGGTAAAACTATGAAATTAAAAGAAAAAACCGAAAGGGAATTTTTAAAATGCAAAGGACGAAAGGTACAAAGAATTATAGGAAAAAAACTTAAATTGAAATTTAATGCATTATACAAAGTGTGTAATTATATTGTAATGCACCCATAGAGTGCAAGTTATACAGTGTGTAATGTATATTAATTAAATTAAAGGACCAGGTGGAAAAATTATATAAAGAGATGAAAAAATATATATTTAAAATGAAAAGGACAAAATCCTTTAGGAATTATATAAAAATGAAAAAATTCAAATTAAAAATTAAAATATTTAGTATACATTAATTAATTAAATTTATGGTCAAGCTATGAAATTATAAGAGAAAACAAAAAAAAAAAAAAAGAAAGAAAAAAAGAGGAGAAATATATGAAACGGGAGAAAAAAGAGAAAGAAAAAAGAAATTTAATTTATGGGTCAAGTTATGAAATTATAAGAGAAAACGAAAGAAAAATTAAAATGAAGAAGACAAATGGATGCAGAATGGGAGGAAAAAGGAAATAAAGGAAAATATGAAAAGAAAGGAATTAGTTGAAAATCTCGTCACATCCAATCTATATCTATATATAAATAAAATATAGCCATTTTCCAACTTTTTTTTTAGTATTTTTAATATTATCATCACTGTAAATATGGATAAAACCGATCTATACAAATCGGCCAATGATCTCCACGAATCTTATCGCTATACTTTTTAATTTATTTTTTGAAAATCAATTCTTATTGATAATCGCCAATTCTCCATCTGTTCAATCGTTTAATTTATCCTAAATCTCCTATCCTGATTTTCTTCAATTTTCCTCATTCACATTGAATTTATCGTCATCTCCTAATCAACTCGGGTGTTTCGCATCTTCTTTAATTGCTTCGACTTAATCGTCATCTCCTACCCTATTTTGAACTGCATTTTCTCTGTAATTTTTTATTTCAAGTGAATGATGCATGGGTTTTACGTTTTATTGCTTATTTAAATGTGCAAATATTGTCCACTTCATCGAAAAACAAAATAATCGTATTTAAAGTTTAAGGTTACAAATTGAAAAATAAAAACCAACGTCTCTCATGGTTGATTTGGAGTGAATATATATCTAAAGAAATTATTAATTCTGCTATATTAGTTGTTTAATTTTTTTATTTCTGCTATGAGTGTTAATATGATGGATTTATATGAAATATGAAGGGAAACTCTATCAAAAAATTTAAACAATCATTTGTATTTTTTTTTCTAACGCGGGTTCTAAATTATATCTTGGGCATACGTTTCCCGTACAATACACAAATGGAAACACTAGTTATAAGAGAAAACAAAAGAAAAATTAAAATGAAGAGGACAAATGAATGCAGAAGGAGAGAGGGAAAGAAAAAAGGAACTACTCTCAGCACGTCAAGTATTAATGCATAATTGTCAAAACAATTGTGGACTCCATCGTGCATCAAAATATTGCTAGAATTCAATCCCTTCGACTAATCATATAAGTCTAAATAATAAGTGATAAGTAGGGCCAAGGTTCCTGCAAAATTCTCCGTTGATTTCATATGAATGAATATCCTACTAAAATATTTTAGAAAAGTCAAAAGTAGTAATCCCAATTCGATATCAAACATTGTATACGATTTAAACTAAAGAATGGAATTTTATAACTGTTCCAGTAATTAATATCACACCGCAAACGACCAATACAAATATTAGAGTGCAATGATTAAACCAAAATTCATACCGAATTGCAAATCAAGGAAGATCAATCAATCTGAGTCCAGTTCGGGAGGGTGAATTCGGGGGGTCAAAAATTGAAAAATCTCAAAAATTTTTATTCTGTTATGAATAATAATTGAAGAATAATTATTAGGTGTTATGAATAATTGAGAATAATTTGGTGGTTATGAATTATGAGGAATAATTTGGTGGAGGAATAATTTGGTGAAGGAATAATTTGGTAAAAGATTGTAATTATTATATGTGAATATTATACTGATGAAATTATGTAATTACGATTGTCTTAATTCAGTTTTCCTATAAATAGGGCGCGGTTATTAATGTAAATTCGTTAAGCGAAAATTCGCTAAATTCATTCTACCTGCAAATTCTCTCTATTGTTTTACATTCTTTTATATGGCGTTATCGTATGAGTCTGCAACCGCTTTGAGTAATATGAAAGAAGTATACTCTACTGATTCGTCTTATAGATGATCTTCTCATGTATCGGCCCGGATTATTATGCCAATGAATTAATTCATCCTCATCAATCCTAAATAACTCTCTCTTTGCAAATCGTCATTGAAAATTATTTTGTTCGTATTAAATATAAATTCTGCATTCTACCTGCTTTGAGATGTCAAATCCCAAAATTGGAAGAATGGAGTCGAAAGAATTTTCCGATCAAATAAATAGTTGCAAGTAAATCTCATCCATGGAATAATTAGAGAGGGAAAAAGGTAAATCATATGTAATTTATAATATAATAATATATTAAACTATAACATTCGTTTTATCGAGATATAAGGCATACATTATCAAAATCAAATTTTCTCGACTCCATTATACTTTCGATTTAACGAGAGTTGATTTGACACAACATTGATAGGGTAATAACTCGTTTTGAAATATGTATTATCAAACTTTCCAAAATTTACAAATCGATGTACACTAACTTTTAAAAAGTTACAAAATAGTCATGAATATTTTGATATTGATAAATTAAGTAGAAAGGAGATAATTTTCAATCGTAAAACATTGATAAAATATTTTTGACAATTTACCTCACGAATTGGAATGGACAGATTTACCCTTAGGGTAAAGCGACCTAATTTGGCGGCTTGGTGAAAAATGGATAGAATATTCATGAAGAAATTCTAAATCCATTGATTATATAAAATGGCGAAGTCCATTTGAGTTAAAAGATCGAGAATATTATTTTAACTCTAGAAGAGTTCAATTACATAATGTCTTATTCTGAAAGGATAAGTGTCTTTCTTTGTAGAAGTAATGAGTATTTGTTCAGAAGAACAAATATGCTCCCGTGAAGCAGTTCAATATTTAATTCTGCACTTTATTTCACTATGAATTTAATTCTTTGCCAATACACTCCTACTTGATGATGGGGTTCAACTCAACTAAGCGGAAGGTTTTATATATTCTGCACTTTATATGCTAAGTGATGGGTATCCTTCTACTATGGCAGATCCTACTCTGAAGAAGTAGTTAAATATTATGCAATTTAATTCTTGCTATTTAAATTCGTAGATTTATATTTATTGCAATAATTCCCATAAAGGTAGGTTCAAACCATGCTATTGGAGGAAATTTAATTTACGCAATTTAAATTTATGCATTTTATAGTTTGAGTATATTTCAATGTAGTGGGTAATACCACACGATTGGTGTGCATATTTTCAATATGGTGAGTTATATCACACGATTGGTTATAACGAATCCTACTAAGGAAGAAGTAGTTGATCAAATATTCTAATCATACTCTCGAAGTAGTAGGCGATGAGAATAAAATTACTTCCCATATATACGAATATTAATGGAGAAAATTGAGTAAGTGGTACTTGAAGGATTACCATTGGATAAATGAAGCGAAAGTAAAATCTTTGAATCGATCCCATGTTGATAAATCAAAGAAAATATATATGAAAGCTTATATGAAGTAATCGCCGATGATGTAAGTTGTATTAATATGAGAATAAAATGTCTCTTGAAGAAGCAAAATCACTAGATATCTGTATTTGAATAAAGCCAATATGATATTATTATTATTCTCTAGGAAGAAGTACAAGCAGTCGAAGTGGAACATATTGAGAATATCAAAGATGGCATTAAACACTCGAAAATATAGAAATGCAAAAGAATATACATCTTGAATCCATAAATGAGGGATGCGTCTGAGTATAAATACTCAGTAACTCTGCCACCATCAACATTAGGATTCATAATGAAATATTTAAAGGATCGAATTTCTTTCGCTTGACACGGTGATGCGTGGCCAAACGGACACAGGCTTCCATGATTCTTGAACATATGCATGAAATTTGATGAGTAGTTCATCAGCTACTAGAAATAAGTATTTTTACCATTGAATGAGAGATAAACTTATTATTTACACCGATCTAAGCTAGTTTAAACCATCAAAGAAATTATTAATATTCAACAAACCTATTGGTTTGACATAGAAAAATTCCCTTTGTGCAGCGAATTTATATTGAATATTTCCTCCAGTGTGTTTGTAGCGCTGGAAGGAACAATGAAAACATCACTATTATTCATCATATACATCATGCGGTTGTGGATGGATTAAACTTGTAGCCCCAACCTTGGACCCATGGTAGAATCCAGCTCAATTAGTATTAGATCAACTAGATGGAAAGGTATTACGCCAAACTCTTTATTCCATGATTGTCGCGGCCATTATAAGTCTAGCTAAAAGTTTATTGTTGGTTCCTCCGTATAGTATATTGATTTCTTGTCTCCTAACTCTTTTACAAGACGGTTTGCCATATCCACATATTGGATATGGCCTACCATTAGATCCACCAAGAATACATACGGTTTTAATATGGCGAGGAGTAAGGCGGTTGTATGAGATGATTCTAAAATCTCCATATCCATCTCTACTCCTATATCTTTTTTTGCACTATATTTTTAATGTATGAACATGAGAGATATATAGATCCCTCTATTTAAAGAAAAAAATTTTCAAACCAATAATTGAGTGCACTATTTACTTTTTGACAAATATGAAAGAGAAAAAAAAATCTGAGAAATTTTTAAGTGAAAATGACATATATCATCGGTGATTGAAAAATAATATATATATACATATATATATCTTAAAATCGAAAAACAATATTTACAATTACAAGAAAAACATTGATCTTCGTTATTACAGAGCTTCTTATATTAATATGAGAAAATTATTATACTAAAATTTTCTACTAAATTTCTAAAACAGGATCTTCTAAAAGTAAGTTTTTCAAAGGTATGTAGCGTTTGTTGATCTTTGAATTTGGCCCATAAGGCCATTAGCTCACCTTAATGCGTGTCCACTAGGATGTGTCTCAAGGCACATTGAATATCATCCAAAGGCTCCTTACTCAATCCATCCTTAATGAGCGCTATTTTATCTTCTCGATTTACGGACAAGTACCCCACGATTTACATCAGTGTCACATGTCCATCGAGCACACTTGTAGCATCCTCCTAATCTTTTTGCTCTCCAGTTTCTTTGAAAAACTACTTTTACCCATACCAGGCATGTATTTAGAAGGAATTGAAACCTCACCAGGATAATCGAACCTTTGCTTCAATCAAGTATCGGATATCTTGTAGGATACCCTTATTCATTAACATCCTTAATCTTTCCAGCCTACCTCGATAAATCCTTTTTAGGATTTTAATCGGTAGTAATGGATAGTATTTTCGAAGATTTGATAGCATATGATCCATTATAATGTATAAACCCTTGTTAGGATGAATTTTGCAATAATTTTGATGATTTATTTATAGAATAATATTGGCGTATGAAATAAGACTCGATTTTAAATAAATAATATGAAAGCGTAAGAGCTACGATTTGAAATTAAATAATAGCGGATATGATGTATGAGTCAGAATCTAGTGTTTGAATAGTGGTAGAACAATAATGTCACTAAAAGATGATGGAATATAATAGGTGAATTGTTTCTATGATAAATCATATTGAGCACTATCTGTATACTAGTGAAATCGATATAAGAATTTCTTGAACTAGAAGTTCAATAATACTCGTTCTTGCAAACCTGTTGACCATCCCGGTTTAAATAATTATTGAAATCAATATTTCAAGTGAAGAATTAAAAATTCTTCAATGATTGTTCTCGATAAATGATGAAATCATTACTAGCCAATATTGGAAATAAATCCCAAATATATACGGAATAAAGGATGAAGTATGGGCCCACTCATCCCTCCATGTGGACTACTAGATATTATGATATGGATCCACTAGATAGTCACATGTGTATATGATTCGTAATTTGAAATTCTGAAATATTTCTCACGGTATGAGCATGATTTTCAGATTTAATGATAAAGCTAGTAAATGTATATCCCAATACTTGAATAAATCCCTGAAGGATTTGAGTATGCGCATACAAGCGGGATATTATATGGCAAATTATTTAAAGTCCTCAAATAAATTGCCGATATCGAGAATAGAATGCAAACGGTCTAAATTCCCATATTAAGGCTGAATGATGAGAACATATATGATTAAAATCATACCAAGTGTATGGGTTTTGGTGTTCTAAATTTTCTCAGCATGAGGGGGAGTATTAAAGGTTGAAAATAATATGTGAAATGCATCATGTTATATCCTCGAAATTGAAATACGAACTTGAAGTTCAAAGATGCATGAAAGGCTATGAACAATCACATATATAAGCTACGATGCTTTGATAAGTTAGCACGCCAGAAGCGTTGATATTTCCCCAAACATATATATCAAAGCAAATTATAAAAGATGGTCTTAATAACGGAGGCATATGCTCTTGAAGAGTATCTGAGACATAACTATATTGTGTAATCCTACAAGAGGATTGATAATGAGATATCTCGATAAGTTATGTCGATATGGGGAAAGAAATGAAATTGAAAAGTGTCGACACGATATGAAAATGTAGCGCTACATATGATCAATGATAATGAAAATATTGAGATATATTGAAGATGATAAATGGTGAATGTGAAATCCTTAACTTATGAGATGATGAGATCTTTGTGGTGCTCAAGTTTAAAGATAAGCGTATGGTGGTCATTATATGTTGCATGCTCATGAAAGTTGAATTCTGATCGTGTGTGTAGTACCGAAAAAAGAAATTAAAGGATCGGATGAGCTAAACCAGTGTTTATGAGTACCCTAAAGGGTAAGCTAAGCCCTGGGAATGAAATAACCTATTAAGTGAGTATTAAATGTTAAATGATATATTTTAAGTGTTAGTTAGTTATGAAGGTTTACTTATATGTTTACATATTTTTACGATGAATTTATATGCTTTAAATTGTGTGTTTGGAGACATGTGTTCATGGTGAATGTTTTGTAGTTATGTATGAAAATTGATGCACTCTAAATGAGCAGAAGAGTATAAAACTAATGTATATGATACTCATACAAATGTATGAAAGATTTTGAAATGCTTAACATACTTGTATAAAATACTGGCGTTGCACTCTTTTTCCCTTAGCTGAGGTTTTATCATTGGGTTTTCCTAGTAAGGTTTTTAATGAGGCAACTTTAAAGGCGTATTCACATGAATAATGTACTCTTTTCCTTCATTAGGGTTTTTCCCCTTGGGTTTTTCCTAATAAGGTTTTAACGAGGCATATTCATGGTATATTGAAGCGATAGGAGAAATTGATACAGTGTATCTATTGGATCAAGTTATAATGGAGCTAATGCTTTAGATCAGCGATGATGATATTGAAATCATTTACGAAGTAAAGATATCAGTTCTCAAGATATGAAATCAAGCAGCGGTGTACTCTTTTCCTTGATCAAGTTTTTTCCCACTTGGGTTTTCTTGACAAGGTTTTAACGAGGCAAAGACGTGAATACTCATATCTGTGATAGACATCGGGGGGAGCAATGTTTTGATGAAGCGGTATATAACCACTCAAAGCTATCCTATGATCGTTTTGGAAGTTTTTTTCCCAGGGTTTTTCTCCCAAACAGGTCAGAAGACATTTGTATTAATAGTCATTCAAGGGGGAGTGTTATGAATAATAATTGAAGAATAATTATTAGGTGTTATGAATAATTGAGAATAATGTGGTGGTTATGAATTATGAGGAATAATTTGGTGGAGGAATAATTTGGTGGAGGAATAATTTGGTAAAAGATGTAATTATTATATGTGAATGACTATTATACCCTTGATGAAATTATGTAATTACGATTGTGCCATTCGAAGTTTTCCTATAAATAGGGCTTCGGTTATTAATGAAATTCATTCATGAGAATTCCTTAGAATTCATTCTCTCTAAATTCTCTCTATTGTTTCTATTCTTTTATAACATATTCCATATTATTTTATTCATTAAAAGGTTCAATTTGAGTATAATTTTGATATGTAATTTATGCTCTTTTAAAATTTATTTATTTTAAAGGTACACAAGTAATTTATCACTACAAATAGGTAACTTTTTAAAACAGTAAAAATTATATATCAATATTGTACTCAAATTAAAGCTCTCAATGAAAAGTATAATATGAAAGAAAAAATGAGTTTTTTAATCCTTTAACCCCTGATCAAGATGGTGAACAAAAATGGACTCAATTAATCTGTGACTACCGATTTCGCCAAAATTGACGCAAACCCCGAATTTTGAAACATAAAATTCCACAATTTCTCAAACTTATTCATCATCCATGAATCAAGAATGGGTAAGCTCTGTAACCACTTGTTGGAGTTTAAATCCGAACTTAATTACCGAATACCCATTTTAATTCAAAGAGAAAAGAAGAACACAAGAGCGGAAGTGTACCAGATACTATAATCTGAATAGCGATCTGAGACAACGTGTTATGATTTACGAATTTATGCATAGTTCTTTAGGGGTTTCCTCTATTGATAAGGATGCAGAGAAAATAAAACTTACGCACACGACACACTTAGGGGCCATGACCCCTTTATCCAAAAAGTTGTTAGGGCTGCAACTATTTTTTAGCCCCTCATCAATTTAGACATACGAACTGGTGTCCGTATATTAAATTTATGATCATTTTAATACCCAATTAGCTAAATTAACCTTATGGACCACTGTTAATATTAGCTAAGTCTTACAACGCATGTAACCCCACATGTTGAATATTGTTGCATTATGTTAGTTGATTCCCTCGCAATTTTGAACAAAACACAAGACTTCAAAGCCAACTTAGTTTTAAATTAAAATATTTACACATGAACGACCACCCCAACGGCCCAACCTCAGAATAAATACACCTTACTTCTGAGAGAAATAGCACACCCCAATCCCACCAACACACACAACTTCCCCAGAAAGTTTCTTGTCTCATGGATCAGTTTCTTGAAACTGATGATACTTACTTTCATCTTCTACTTGTGCTTTTTCCAATACTTTTTATTATAATAGTCAAGAAATTGCAATCCTATAATAGCCCAAGATTACCACCAGGGCCTTATCAATGGCCAATTTTAGGAAACATTCCACACATAGGACCGATGCCTCATGTAAGTTTATCAAACTTAGCCACAATCTATGGTCCTTTAATGTCTCTAAAACTAGGAACTCAATATATGATTGTTGGATCATCGCCAGAAGCTGCTATAGAAATCCTAAAGTCGAAGGATCGGATTTTTTCGGGCCGACACGTTCCTAAGGCTTTCCCAGCTTCAAAGGAAGAACTTAAGCAAACGTCGCTTGGATGGACTGAAGATTGCAATGATTATTGGAAGTTGTTACGTACGTTATGTCGAGCTGAGCTTTTCTCAAACAAAGCTTTAGAGTCTCAAGCAGGACTGCAAGTGAAGAGCATCATTGGCCTATTAAATTTTGTGGGATCTAAGGATGGTGAAGAGATGAAAATTGCTGAGCCAGTGTTTGCAAGTACGTTTAACGTTTTGGGGAATTCTTTGATGTCTAGAGACTTCATCCGATTTGAGGAAACGAATGCAGATGGTGGAATGAAAGCAATCATGAGGACACTTGTGGAGTTGATTGGTGCTCCAAATGTATGTGATTTCTACCCCTTTCTCACAAAGCTAGATCTTCAAGGTATACGCAGAAAAGTGGCTCTTCTTATGGCCAAAATTATTGCCGTCTGGGAACCTATCATTGAAGAACGAAGGAAAGTCAGGAATAATTCGTCGACCCATAGAGATTTCTTGGACACTCTACTCGATAACAGTTTTTCCAACAACCAGATAAATCAGTTATTTTTGGTGAGTTCTCTATATCATCCTTACCTATATATAACACGCACACAAAGCTTTTAGATGAAGCGGTTCAAATTAATGTCATTATTGCACAGTTTTACTTTCACCCATGTAAGAAAATTGTACCTCTGGTATGCAATAGGAATTGTTCATTGCTGGCACAGAAACATCTAACTCGACCATCGAGTGGACAATGGCCGAACTAATGAAAAATCCTGAGGCCATGAGGAATGTTGTTGAGGAGATTGATACTCAAGTCAGTAAAGATTTCCCAAAAAATTCCCATTTATTGCAGCTACCTTATCTGGAAGCGTGTATTAAGGAAACACTAAGGTTGCATCCTCCAGCACCTTTGTTGCTTCCTCACCGCGCTATTGAAACGTGTCAAGTGATGAATTACACAGTACCAAAAGATGCTCAAGTAGTTGTAAATACTTGGGCTATTGGGCGTGATCCATCTATATGGGATGCGCCACTTGATTTCAGACCCCAGAGATTTCTGGCATCAACATTGGATTTCAAAGGAAACGACTTCAGTTTCTTACCATTTAGCGCGGGGAGGAGGATCTGCCCTGGCCTTCCCATGGCTACAAAGACTGTTTTGTTGGTTCTTGCTTCGTTGATCTATTTTTTTGACTGGTCTCTCCCACATGGCAATCATCCAAAAGAGCTAAACATGAATGAGAAATTTGGTGTAACTATGCGGATGCAGCATCCATTGGTGCTTGTTCCAAATCCTAGAAAATCATTACCACTTTAGGCTTTATTGTACTATTATTATGGGAATTGTAATAAAATTAGTAAGTGCAACTTGTGGTTTAAGAAAACTGTCATTGTATCATGCCATGATGTTATATCTATTGGACCTTTTAAGCAGTGGTGATTCTATGGTTTGTAAGGCCTGAGGCGAGCTTCGTGAAAATGGCCCTCGTATGGGAAAATACTTACTAGTTACTACAAAACTAAATATAAAACGACAAATACAACACGCTATATCTAAACTCTGAAGGTGTGTTTAATTCACTTTCTTTTGCCTAGAAAATATCAAATTAAGAAAAATATTTTCCACCTTTAGTGTTTAATAGAAAACTTTTTCTTGGAAAATATTTTCCAGATACAACTCATTAATGCACAAAATGAGTATATTTGCGTGGAAAATCCAATCCAAAGAAGAGGTGGACAAATTTAAATGGAAATGTCTTCTAGACAAAACTTTCCATGCAATCAAACACACCCCAAATTTGACACAAAATGAAAAGAACTGCAAAAAAAAAAAAAAAAAAAGTTTGAAAGCCACTTTTCTTGCAAGTCAAGTTACGTTAGGGTCAGTTCTATAATTTATTAGGCCTTAGGTGATTTCATAAAATGGGTCCCTTAGTGATACTTGTAGATTGGGGTGAAACTCATATTATCATGGTTAAATAATTACCATATAAAGTTAAAAATATCTATTTTGGATATGTCAAAAAATCTTAGATGTGATCTGTGATAGAAATTACTGATATAGAAGCTGATTTAACGACGAATCTCTGTTTTGTTCTTTCATTTCTACAACCGTCCAATTGTTCAGCCTCCAACAGTGATCCACATGCTAAAACTCTTCTTGAATCACGAACCCTTTTGTAGCTAAGTATGTAAAGAGAATTAAGAGACAATTATTTTAAGAGTTATGTGGCAACAACGGATTATTTATAGGTTTCTTATAACTCTAATGGGCTTGTGGGCTTCTTAAACCCCAAGCTAACTAAAACCCATTAATTAATCTAATTAATTGATTAGGCCCTAACCCGAATAACTCGGTCCAACTATTGGGCTTTGTACATTATGATTTCCAAAATTGATTATAAGTTATTAGAACATCTCAAAGAGTCCCTCTATTTTAAAAAAGAATATTCCATATTTTAAAGAGTATTTTTAAATTTATAGAGTGAAAATTTTGATTTTTTCCAATAAATTCTTCATTTATGACTCCTTATTTTACCTTTTACAAGAAATATTTATTATAATTCTTACTTGTTTATATATATATATATATATATATATATATATTAACAATATACTTGTTTATATATATATTAACAATTAATCAAATCAATTGTGGTTTTATTAAATCAAGCTACAAGAATTGAAATTTGTAGTGAATTAATTCTAAAGAGTGGGTTTAGCTCTCCAAATTTGGAGAATCAAATCCCGCTCTTTATTTGAAAAGTTAATTTGAAGAGTCTCCTAGGGCTCATTTTTAAATATTTACTTTATAAAATAGAGAGTATCTTATATTTAAAGAGCCTCTTGGAAATACTCTTAGTATGTTATTCAGTATTGTTACTATTGTATGATCCAAATATCCACAAATACGAATATAATTAGATAATATCTCAATAAACAAAATGTTCGAAGGGTTCGGCAATTTCAGTCGGCACATTTGGAGATGATAGCGGGTGTTAGCGAATTTGCAAAAATGTATTTTTAGGAGTATGAAGAGAGAGTAAGTGGAGTTAAATAGTAGAGATTTATTAGTACAAGTAATCCTACGAAATAAATAAATGTGATTTATTTAACTAAATTTGAAATTTAAAAAGTAGGAAAAATTATGCGGAAATTTTTTTTGCAAACAACCATTTAAATGATTTTAAATGATCTCCTTGTGCAATTTCATAATCATGATCCAAAGTTATTTTAAATGATTTTCTTAAGTAGTTTAAATATATCTAAGATTTTGGAAGAAAAACAAGGGTGTACAAACCCATTTACAAACGCTAAAAATATTCCAGATTTATTTTTTTTTACACATCAGATTAATTAATTAGCTTAAATGGACACATCACCATTTATATAGCAATTTATAATTTTGTTTGTACCCCTGTACGATTAACTATTCCCACATACTTACCACGGCTGTTGGGAGTTTCTTCATGTGATGAAAAAAATGTAAGATGTATATCCGTCTTGAGTAAAATTCAAAGTTCAAAGATTCCTCTGAAATCTGCAAATTCTTTCAAATTTTACCCTAAAATTTATCAAAAATTTTCATGTCCCCTTTTGATAGTGGAATTCATCGCAATAAAATGGTTTGTTTTTCGACGCTTCAGTGTGGTACAAGTACCAATTAACTTGGAAAAATTCATGAAGCACGGAGGAAAAGCAAGCATTACATCTAGGCTTCGGCAAAAACCGGCAAAAACCGGCAAAAACCGCTCAATCCTTTCAACCCAGGCCAACCCACTCTAGTTGGATTGGATTTTTCACTACTTCGAATTGGATTGGATTTCAAAATTTGATTTTTAATTAGCTTGGATTGGGTTTGGATTCTACAGTATAACCAAATTAAACCCAACCCAACCCAAACTGCCAATTAATTTAAATACAAATAAAAATTAGAAAAATCAATAAATTGTGAGAAAAATTGTTTTAAAAAAATTAAATAGGAACTTATAGTTTATGGTTTTACAAAACCATCAATGTACGACTAAAATCGAATTGAGCTAATAATGAATTTAACATCAATTTAAATGTTAAAAAATTATATCAATTTGTTATTAGGTCAAATTTTAAACCAACCAACCCAACCCGCCCAAACCGACTTTAATTGTGTTTGATTAGATTGGTTTTAATCTTTAAGTGGGTTGAGTCGGATTCATTTTTCACCAAACCGATTTAATTGGATTGGATTCGGATTTACCCCAAACCTATTTATGCCTATGCCCAACCCTATTTACGTCTAAAGTAAAAACATTACTTAAACATGCAGGCAAGGTCTAACTATCTGCGCAAGCTGACATACATAAATATTGCCAAGCAATTTTTGGGCTTGTTCTATGCACACAATAAAATCCATTAACTTTTTCTCTCTTATCATTTTCGACAACTAATATAATTATTTTATATTTTTTAATACATCTTCTCCAAATTTCAATTACCTAATTTACCCAAAATTCGAATAAATAAATTTTATTGTGCATAGATCGAGTTTCTCCATATCTCCCCTTTATATTATTTTCTTTTCCCTTTTTTTAATAGAAATATACGCTTTATATTATTCTGCACTGATGTTCGTAGCTGGATCTGGTAATTCAATATTTGGAAAAATTACTTTGAAACTAATAATAATAATTGGAAATTTTTTATTATTGTATACCAAATACGTGATCATTGACAATGCATCGGGGCTTTCTCTTCATGCAAATATTAGAGCAAAACTAATGTTGTGGACAGTATAGGGAGTAAATGTAGACGAAAAATAACTGGTGAAAAATATAAAAGAGGAGCTACATCTAACCTCTTACATATTTCACCCGAAAAAATTTCCACCCTTCTACCCCCGATATTATTTGCCAATGTTTATTAGACAAGGATTGAATTTTTCCCCAACATTAGTGACTCTCTTATAGGGTGATAGGGGTTGATTTTTAATGGTTTTAAAATATTTTTAATCTAAAGGAGGGGAGAGAATGAGTAGAGTTGAATGGTGGAGATTTATGAATGTGATGTGATATGTGGATATAATTGATTTGAGGTAAAGAAAGAATGGATAAAAAAGTGGTAAAAAGTAGTAAATTTTTTTAAAAGGGTCCCCTAACACCCTATTAGTGTCTCAGAACATCTCTAATGCAAGATTGTGGATTGGGAATGATATAGAAGAGACAGAGGGAGACATAAAATTATTTTATTTGTAAAGAGAGAGAAACAAGTATATGAAAAAAAGAGGGAAGGTGTAAAAGAAAAGTGGAAACAAGTTTAAAAATAATAATTGAGAATGTTTAGACGGACATTTCAATACACGAAGAGTGGGAAATGATTATACAAAAGTGGGATAAATGAGTAAATGTGATTTTGAAAAACAAAATATATTGAAAGAAAATTGAAAAAAGTATGGAGCCACATTATTTTTTGTTTTTGTATCTCTCCCCCCTAAATGGACAATATCTAAATTTTGTGCATTCGAGACGCTCTCATCCACTATTCCACGAGCCCATAAATTTATATTCCACACTTTATTGACCGACGCTCTAAATTCAGTAAGTGCAAACTCAAATTCATAATAAAATATCACACAACAAAACATGCAAATCTGTTTCGGTCGAAGCCAATTTAAGAACATTTTCAAGTGCGATCTAATTGATTTCCATCCAATCCAATGTTCTAATAAAATAAATACTTTCCCCATAGCGACCGGCATGCCAAATTCTGTGTCAAAGTCGATCCCAATGAAAACAACTGACCTTTGAAATAGAATATTTTAGCCCACAAGGCTATATTGACTCCAGATACAAGGCTTCTTGCTTGCTTGTCAAACCCAATTCATAGAGAGTTGAGTTACTCTCTCCATCACTGAAAGCACGTCGAGGGAATGGCCTCACCTACACAATAGGAAACCATTATATGAATAAGAGCAAATTCCATCTGAATTGCATATATCTCGTAATTGAAGATTCAAGAGGATCTGCTAGATCATCATTCTTAAACATCATGCTTGGCTAAGCTTAAAAACAATTACTCCCTCCTTCCCAAACATATAGTCCACTTTACCTTTTCACAAATATTAAGAATTTTATTGGACACACACATTTTGTTATCTGTGTTCCTAATTTACCCCTATTTAATGAGTAAAATTGATAACTACAATTAGGTATTGAATATGGGTATATTAACAAAATAATGTAAATTAGACCTCTTAATATAGAAAGAAGACTATATATTTGGGACACCTCCAAGAGGAAACGTGGATTATATATTTGGAACAGAGGGAGTATAACTTACTTTTTGATTAGATAATTTACTTCCCCTATAATCTAACGAGTCGTTTGAACGGTCAATTTCTCACTATAAAACAAATTATTATATAACAGTAATTTTTTAACAGTAATTTTTTTATCAAGTACAGAAAATTAATAGCACTTAAATTTCGAGAACTTATTCACATATTCTTTTCACCAGTCAAGATTAACATGGATTGCACGTTATTTTCTAATTCAAAATTCCGATTATGATAGCAACATAATTTAATTTTCTTCATAATTAGTCATCGACTTAAAAGTAATAATTTAATTTTCTTCATAATTAGTCATCGACTTAAAAGTAATGTCAGAAAGCTTTAGCCAAGCATGCACACAGTTTTCTGGTGGGTTCCCTGCAGTATTTTGACACCAACGGCTACTAACAAAATGTCTACTCAATAATAACTGAAAAGCACACCAGACAGCAGAGGATAAGAACAGGATGGCAGAATTTTACCAATCTGTAACTGCCAGGTTTGACTCCTCTGCCAACATCAATGAAGTCAAAAAGATACTGCAAGTGAACAACAATCAAATAAAGCCATGTCATAAATGAATGGAACTGTCAAAATCAAATACGAACTGCATCTATACCTGAAGCTTATCTGTCTTCAGAAATCTCCGACCTCTTCTACTGCCATCAGGCATTCGCACAAGAAGAGTTACAGCATTCTCATCATCTGGTGTTGGTTCCTGAGGGAGCGAAGCCTCTTTTGCTGCTAATTGTCTCTCAGTTTCCTGGCAATTTAAAACAACATATGGTAACTCTAAAGACAATTTTGGTGACCGCTACAAGATGGCATTTCGTACGGAGATATCGATACCTAACAATAACACAACTGCTTCTGTGAGTAGCTAGAACATATATCAAATGTCCCTTATCACACATCTATTTTTTGTGAGCAGCTAGAACATGCATGAGATGTCCTTTATTACACAACTAGCTTTTGCAATGGCCAGATAACTCTCAGATGATTGTATTGGATCTCGTGGTGAAAGATCTAAAAAGCCCAAACAAGTTGAGCTCTCTAAATTAATATCAAAATATGCAATAACCTCTACCATTTTACAATTCATGAAACAAGGTTCCATAGACATAATTAGATATTTCTGATAATTATAATTATAATTATAATAATAGTAATAATAACATCATCATCATCAGGTTCTAGGTAGAGATCCATCTATGGTAGCATATATTTTTGCCGTTGTCATGATCTCGGAGTACCTTATAAGCTAGAGTTGGAACATTATTCCAATTCAATTTAATTGCCATTAGAGATAAGTTTGTTAGATTATTTAAATTGGTTTATTCTCTTTTTGGTTTCTTCCCATTGGTTTAGGGCTCTCTAGATTAGGGTTTCAAATTTCTTCCCTAATTCTCTAAACCATAAACTTATTTTCCCCAATCTCTTACATATTTGAGGCTTATCTTCAAGAATCTGAAACCCTAGCTTGAACCCACAACATTCTTGCAACATTCATCCCTCCGGCGACCTACAAAGACAAACGCGAATCTCTTTTTCCTTGTATCAAAAATCATCCAGTCCCCTGTTTTTCTTGTGAACCTTGAAGTCATGACTCTCTTTTGACAACCACTAGTTTCTTGCCACTCTATTGTGACCAAAGTGAGTGGTGACAAATTTTTTCCAATCAATAGATTTGTGCGGGTACCGCGCTCTGTTTTTCTGTGTGAGCTTACTTTTTGGATTTGAAAAGTGGAACTACTCGGTAATCGTTTCAGACGTGGGGAGTGTTTGGTCAGCCTCACTTTTCTAATTGTGCAACTTGGTATAAACCAAATACGTTTTCCATTCTCTTTCAAAAATAGTTTTTCAAAATAATAAACCAAATGCATTTTTAATTTTCTCAAAACAACAACTGAAAACAAAAAACACCAAAATTTTTGAAAATGAAAACAGAAAACACAACAAACCTAAGGGGGCGTTCTGTTCGTTGTTTTCAAGCCATGTTCTGTTTTCTGTTTTCAAAAATGTTGAAAACGCGTTCTGTTCATTGCTTTGGAAAATATATTTTCAAAATCGTTTTCAAGATTTGTATAGAAAACGGGAACACGTGTTTTTAACATTTTCAGCATTTTCTATGTTAAATGTCGAAAACAAGAAAAACGCATTTTCGGATTTTAAACTTTACATTTATTATTACATTTATTATAATTGATTCCCAAATTTTATTTTTTATACGTATCAGTCCCTGACCACGACCGAAAAAGTCAAACCACCAAATCTAATAGTTTGACCACCAGATCTGGTGGTTCTCCACTTAAGAACCACCGCAATGCCGGTTCTCAGGTGGAGAATCACCATGCGCAGGTGGAGAACCAGGTCGAGGACCACCTTCGCAAGTGGTTCTCGAAGGTGGAGAACCACCTCCGCCACCTTCATCAGTCGCCGGCGAGGGGCCGGCAATTGGAAGAAGAAGAGGGAGAGACGGGGTGGGGGTAGGGTGGATGAAGATGGGGCTTGTTTGAACATTTTGAAAAGTTTTAGAGTCTCTTGCATAATTTTGACTATACCAAATTATATTTTTCTAAAAGTATAAACTAAACACGTTTTGTATTTTCTCTTCTCAAAAATAAATTTTCAAAACAACGAACCAAGCGCATTTTCAATTTTCTCAAAACAATAATTGAAAACAGAAAACATCAAAACATTTTTGAAATGAAAACAAGAAATACGAAGCAAACAGAACACCCCCTAAGGATCTTTAACAATTGTTTGTTGTCTAGCAGGCTGAGAAAAGACAAATTTTAGCTGATTTGATGGAAGTCATGGTGGTGTATGTATGCTTGGCAAACTCCACTTGGAATTTTGTACATAAATTTCTCTAGCAATCTGTCATATGATTCTTTGTGGTTTGTCACTTTTGAGTATCTCCTCGAGTCAACTCCCCCAATTCTTGTGCTTTGGTCTGTTTTGGAAATTCTCATCAACCAATTCCAATTCCAAGGGGAAAGAATAAAATAAAATAATTCCACATGGCCATTCCAGTTACGCTTATTTGTTATGTGAAAAGAATTGTGGGCTCATATTGATGGAAACGATCTAATCCCTACTCGCTCAATGACAAGTCAAAGATGCTAAAGTTGGATTTTAGTATTTGTTGACCTGTTAATTGCTCTAAATTGAAGGCCATATAAGACTCCAAAGGATATGTAGGACGATCTAAAGAAAGTGTATAATGAGAACACCGCATCAAGCTGATTCCAATTGGAATATCAAATTGCCAAGTACACTTGAGAGATCTATCTATTCAAGACTACTTTTTAGGATTTTAGAAATTGTGGGCTTAATATGTTGACTCGGCGCATGCTAATGTGCCTTATGTCTCCCTATACAATAAAGTTGTTCAAGAACAGGGCAAGAAAGACTAATTTTTAATGAAACTTGGACCCGAATTTATGGTTGGTCATTCTAATTCAAGGAATCATTACCCTATGACACTCAGACTCGCTAGAAGAGGTGCCGCACCCGTGTCAACATGACACGACACGGGACACGGATCGGATACTTTGACTTTCGTCCGAATACAGCAGACTTTAATTATGTATTCATTTCTACTTTCTTTTTGCCTAGAAGTTTGCTAAAAGTTAAGTTTTTGGATAAATAGTTGTAGGAACCACGAGATGTGTGGATAATAATGAGTGATAACATGATATTTGTGGTTGGTATTAATATTTGATTTTAACTTTTCATAGCAGGGTGATTTTTAGGTGGAAAAAGATAGAAACAAACACATGCCAACTCTGGAGAAGCAGCAGCGCAGTAGTTACCAAGGTTCAAGAAGAAGAGAAGAAGTTAAAAAAATGGCCTGAAATTTACCGAGGAAGGCGATGAGTTAATGAATTAGGGTCTTTGTTTTAGTAATAGTTGGGCAATTGGGCTCATGAGTTTATTGAAGATTTTAATGGGCTTGGCACTTGTTGGGTTGAACAAATTACAAACAGGATATCTTGTTCTTTTATTTCTTTTTCTTTTAGTTGGTTAAGCGCGTGTTAGTCTATAGATTTTAATAAATTTTTACACATTTTTATATATTCTTTTCCACTCCACTCATTCTCTCTCCTATTTCACATCCACATATCTCGTGGCACCTAACTGTACTATACAAATATCTATCATTCAATTCCACTTACTCTATCCTATATTACATCAAAATCCAAAAAAATCGGTTTTTACACATACACTAACAAGCACTAATTTGTTACTTTAAGAAAAATAATTCATAAGAAAAATAGAAAAAATAACTCACCCTTTTAGTTGTAAATAATCAAAGTAATGAACTAAAATAAAAAATAATAATTTTGGATCAATAAAATAAACTTTTTTGAAAAAAAATTTGTATATTAATTTTTTAAATAAATTTTTATTTATTTGCCGTGTCCCCGTACCCGTGTCCAAAATTTGAACCCTTTTTAGCCGTGTCCCCGTATCCCAAGTTTTTGAAAACAAAGGATCCGACACTCGGATCTGTACCCCTACCCGACACCCAAGTCCAAAGTCATTACCGCCTCCCTCATTAGATACACGCTTTGGAGAATTTCTTCGTGAAAAGGACAAGTTTTCACTTAGCGTAGTCATCAGTCAAATAAATTGCCTTGTAATGAAATTGCAGTTGCTGCTAAGGGAAAGGGAAAAGAAAAGATATCTTGAAGGCCTAATGTTATTCTAGCAAAGATTATGGGGCAATGTTACTTTCCCAAAGATTAGTATTAATCTTACAAAGATTATGGGTACAGAGCAACTACATATCAATAATCCATAAAATCCGATCATCTTATCAAATATTGTCCTACTGGACCTTTTTTTTTCAACACTAATGGGGTTGCAATATGTGTTTTACGCCTCCATCTCGACCCTAGGGGTGAGGTTTGGATGCCCCTAAGATTTTATTGATTAAAAATTATATTACAAGGAGGCAAAGTAGGCCATGACCTCCAAATTTTGGAAGGTCACAATGAAAAATAAAGGAAGGTAAGGAAATATAACGAAACAAAGTAAAAAGATCCCAACAGGAAAAATCCTAGCAAAGCCAAACAAAGCCAGTGCGGATGTAAGGAACCTCTTCTCGGTCAAGCTTCAAAATAGCCTGTATGTCACCTTTGAGATTAGCAAGATAGAAGATAACAATGAAACTTCATGGCCTTTGTTGGAAAACCAATCCACAGCTTGATTACCTTTAGGGTGGATGTGTGATATAGTCCCATTATTCTTTTTTTGATAAGAAACAGGATAATTTATTGAAAAAGAAGAAGAAAAAGGTTACAAAAAAGTGGATAAGTCATCCACCAAAAAACCGAAGCAACATCAATGAAACAACAACCAAACATGAGTGTCTATCCGTTACTCTATCCTATAATGCAAAGATAACTAAAAGGGTCTAAACAAAATAAAAAATTTTCTACTTCACTAAAGATCCAGGCTGCTTTAGCCCAAAGCCTGCTGAACAGAAAAATGTTGTACCAAATATCATCAACGGATTGCTCCAAATTGTCGAAAATCCTTTTGTTTCTCTCGTTCCACAATATCCAAACTGCTGCCATGACGATTAGTTTCCATAATTCCTTTTTTGCCTTTCCATTGCCTCCAAAGGACCATTTTATAAGAATTACGTCTGCCCATCGTCTTGGAAGTGCACCCTCGATCTCAAATAAGTGCAGGATTCTACTCCAAATTTCTTTTGCAAACTTGCAATGTATCAAAACATGGTCAATGTTTTCATCCCCTCTCCTACACATGATACAATATGATGGGGAAATATACAAAAACGGCCTTCTCAATTGTAACAAATCACAAGTATTAGGCCCTGTTCTGTTTGCCGTTTTCAGCCCGTTTTCTGTTTTCTGTTTTCGAAAATATTGAAAACGCGTTCTGTTTATTGTTTTCGAAAATCCATTTTCGAAAACGTTTTCAACATTTATATAGGAAACACGAAAACGTCTTTTTAACGTTTTCAGTGTTAAATGTTGAAAACAAGGAAAACGCGTTTTCGGATTTTAAACTTTACATTTATTATATTTCAGTCCCAAATTTTATTTTTAAATGCGTTTCAATCCCGACCACCGCCGACCACCGCCACCACCGAAAAGTCAAACCACCAGATCTGGGGTCAAACCACCAGATCTGGTGGTTTGACCACCGGAAGCTTTATCGGAAAGTGGTGGTCGGACCACCATATGAAGGTGGTCCGACCACCAGAGTGGTCAAACCACCGCAGAGGTGGTTCGACCACCATTCGAATCCACCCTGAGGTGGTTCGAACCACCTCGCAAGGTGGTTCGCGACCACTGGCAGAGGTGGTTCGACCGCCATTAATGGCGGTCGAACCACCTTGAGGTGGTTCGAACCACCTCCAAGGTGGTTCGAACCACCTGAGGTGGTTCAACCACTCTCGAGGTGGTCGCGAACCACCTCGAGGTGGTCGCGACCACCTCCCTGGTGGTGCGAGCCACCTCGAGGTGGTTCGCACCACCTTCACCGTACGACTTCACGTGGCGACATCAGAGAGAGAGAGAGAGATGGGTTGGGTCGGGGGGTAGGGTGGGGGGGTAGGTTGGTGAAGATGAGGGTTTGTTTGCAGATCTTGAAAAGTTTAAGGACCGTTTTGTAATTTTTATTATATGAAATTGTATTTTTTTAAAAGTATAATCCAAACACGTTTTCCATTTTCTCTTCTCAAAAATAATTTTTCAAAATAACAAACCAAACGCATTTTCAATTTTCTCAAAACAAGAACTGAAAATAGAAAACACCAAAACATTTTCGAAAATGAAAACAGAAAATAGAAAACAAACAGAACGCCCCCTTAACCTTTTTCAAAGACACTAACCAAGCAAAAACTTTGACCTTTGATGGCACCACACCTTTCCAAATGAATTTGAATTGTGGGAAATTAGAAGCACAAGATGGTTGATAGAGAGCATCTAAAAAAGTTTTGCACGAGAAATTACCCGAATAGTGGCCCTTCCAAATTCTTTTATCCGGAACCAAGGGATCAAAATTAGTAGTGTCAAGCAAGCTCAAAAGAGAAATGAAATCATCGACTTCTCGGTCATTAAAGTTTCTGCAAAATTCAAGTTTCCAAGATGGAATGGAATTGGAAGAAAAGTGAATGATTTCGTTAATAACCGAGTACTTGTGAATTTGACAATCGAAATAGTCTAGGAAACAGATCTTGGAGTGATTGATCGCCCACCCATTTATCTAACCAAAACCAGCAACTAATTTGGTGCATTCTACAAATCTATCCCATACCTTCGCAATGGATTTCCAAGGTGCCCGTAGAGTGGAATTGCCGTCAAAATTAGCATCCCAACCATTTGAATGGAGACCATATCTACTCAGAATAATAGTGTGCCAAAATGAATCTGATTCTAAGGGGAAACACCAAAGCCACTTTCCTAGCAAGGCCCAGTTTTTCAAGTGTAAGTTCCCAATCCCTAAACCACCATGTTGTTTTGGTTTCGTGACAATCTCCCATTTGACTAAATGATCACTATGACTCTCGCCTTTACCTTCCCAAAAAAAGTCCCTCATTATCTTCTCTATCGTCTTTGTCACCTTCCTAGGCATTTTGAAAATTGACATGAAATATGTGGGTATGCTCCTGAGAACAGATTGCAAGAGTACTAATCGTCCTCCTCTGGACAAACACCCTTTGTGCCAGCCCTCCAACCTACGAACAATTCTTTCCGCCACCGGATCCCAAAAGGAAAGGCTTCTTGGGTTTCCTCCCAAAGGTAGCCCAAGATAGCTCAGTGGCCATACTCCTTTTACACATCCCAGTCTACTAGCAATGTCTTCCATTCTACCCTCCGAAAGATTGATGCCCACCACAGTACTCTTAGCCATATTTATCTTTAAGCCTGCGGTTTTAGAGAAAATATCCAAAATACCCAACAAATTACTGATGCTTTCATCCTTGTTCTCCAAAAAGAAAATGCTATCATCTGCAAATTGGAGATGAGAGAACCTCACGTTGTTCCTTCCAATCTTGAAGCCCTCAATTACCTCCTTTCACATGCCTTGTTTACCAATCTACTTAACACATCCCCCACTAAAATGAATAAGAAAGGGGAGAGGATCCCCTTCTCCCCTTGTCTCAATCCTCTAGAAGCTCCAAATTTTCCCCTTGGCTTACCATTAATCATTACTAAGAAATTCACGGATGACAAGCATCCCCAAATCCATTTTCTCCATTTTTCCCCAAAACCCTTCTTTTCTAAAACAAAGTCAAGGAATTCCCAACACACGATCATAAGCCTTCTCAAAGTCTATTTTAAAGACCACACCTTCTTTCTTCTTCATTCTGTATTCCTCTACAATTTCATTTGCGATCAAAGCCAAGTCCAATATCTATCGACCTCTAACAAATGCGCACTGGGCCACATCAATAGTATCACTCATAACCTCTTTCAATCTTAAGGATAAAACTTTAGCAACAAGTTTATACAAAGATGTAACCAAACTAATGGGCCGAAAATCTTTTATGGACACTGAACTGAGTTTCTTGGGTATTAAACATATGAGCGTTTCATTTACCCTTGAATTCACCATCCCATTGTCATGAAATTCCTTAAACACCTCTATAACATCCTCTTTGATTACTTCCCAACCCTCTTTCAAGGCTGCCATTGACGTTTGTCTGGTCCTAGTGCTTTATCTCAATCACAACCAAAAAGAGCCTTTTTAACCTCCTCAACTTCAAACGGTTCCTCTAGCTTCATTTTACAGTCCACTTTAATAGGTGCCCACTCTAGTCCTTCAATACCAAAATTGACTCCTTCCTTTTTCTTGAATAAATTCTCAAAAAAGTCAATGATTTCCTTCTCGATTTCCTCTTCCTTGTTCAGTATAGTCCCTTCTCTACTTTCCAGCTTATTTATCAGATTATTTATCTTCATACCACTTGCAATTCTATGAAACATCCTTGTATTGTTATCCCATTCTTTGACTCCTTTGATTTTTGTTTTCTGATTCCTAGAAGTTTCTTCTCTAGTGATCACTTATCCTAATTTCCTTCTTAGCGTCCTCCTTTCTATTCTATCCTCTTCACTTATGTTTAGTCTCACTTCCTCCTTATCAATCTCCTCGATTCTATTCATTATTACCTTTTTTTCCAATCTCACATCACCAAATTCTACCTTATTCCACTTCTTCAATTCTTCTTTTACCATGTTCAGTTTTCCCATGAATTTGAATCCTGCCCATCCCTCCATCTTATATTTCTCCCACCATATCTTCCAATTTCTTTTGAATGCCTTGTGCCTTAGCCACATGTTTTCGAATCGAAATGGAATAAGACCCCACTTGAACCTGTTTGTGTCAAGCACAATGGGGCAATGATCCGAGGTCACTCTAACTAGGGCTTCTTGTCTAACTTCCTCTACCATATGTTCCCATCCTTCCGTGAACAGAAACCTATCTATTCTTGAACATGCCAACCGTTCCCTCATATTGGACCACGTAAACTCCGTGTTTAATAGCCTAAGATCCTTCAATTCTGCATCTTTTATGAACTGCTCAAATTTCCTCATACTTGTTGTATATCTTCCCCCGTTTAGTTTTTCCGAGGGATATCTTACCACATTAAAATCACCTCCCACACACCATCTCTCTCCGCATTAACCCATATAGATCTCCTAGCTCTTTCCAGAAGTCATTCCTTTCTTTTGGGCAGCATGGTCCATATATTCCGAAGAATCACCACCCTTCCCCTCCTCCGATTGCCTGTAAAAGGACTGAAATTGAAAAATTTCCCGAGATTATCTCTTTTCCCCTAAACCCTTGAGTCCCACATCAACAGTATATCCCCAGATTTTCCAATTGAAGGTAGATAAGCCCATTCTTTAAATCTCATCCCCCACACACTCCCAATCAATTTCTTTTCAATTTTTTCCTTCCTCGTTTCTTGTAGTGTCACCACATCTGGTTTTTCCTTGCATAACAATTCCTTTACCAATTTTCTTTTTCCCCTCCCCCCAATCCTCTGACATTCCAACTGATGATCTTCATTGAGAACTATCAATCTCCCTAGATTCCAAACCACGTGATTTTCTCCCCTCGTAGTTGATACAACTTTGAAGATTTTTCAACTCCCTCTTTCCCTTATTCTTACCAGTAAGTGCTGAACTCTTTCCTTTCTCATGATGTTTAGAGAATCCTTTTTTCTTTTTGTCATGTAGAGGGACAAGGGCTAGATTCAATCTATTTAGGATCGGTGCTAATTTTTCGACTTCTTCCAACTAACCAACTTAGGATTTTTCCCATTAATGATCAAAATTTCTCTGTTTTCCTTATCTCCCAACATAAATGATGGCAACCCCAAAGAATCAAATTCACTAACCCCTGAAAATTAGAAACAGCTGATTGTCCATTCAAATCATTGGTTGCAACATTTAACGTTAATCCCCCCTTACCCAACACACGAGTACTTTCATTGCAGGGATATGGGATACATTCAGAAGTTACCAGATCAGAGCAAGAGGGATAGATAGAACCTGGTTTAGTAGATATCTGAGTGTTGGTGGAGGGACCCGGAAGATCAGAAACCTTAGTAGGAAGCATTTGAGTTTGGATCAAGCTCTTTAGCGTGTTTACTGATATTTTCTTCTTCAGAATTGTGTGGCTTTGTTAGTGTTTTTGCAGATTGTCTCTTTGATGTCGGTATTCCCTGGTCATTGTTATGTAGATTAGGTCTTTTTGCTTCAATGAACAAGTCCCCGATGTCAGTGTCTTCCTCTTCTGCCTCTGTTTCAGACACATAATTATCCCCCTCGCTGTTCTCTAACTCCTCTGTATCTGCAACAAAATTCCACTGATTCTCCATGTTTTCCTCATCCTCAATATACTGCCCTATATCAATAAAATCGTCTGTTTCAGCAACTTGAGTTGTTTCCTTCATTCTCGTTTGCATATTGCTCCCTAGTTCCTCCACTTGTTCATATATTTCTTCATAAGCTTCATACTTTTCATTGTCGTCACAATGCAGGACTGATTTACTTTTGAATTTAGTTTTGCAGTCTTCCGCCTGCTTGATTTCCCCTATTTCACTGTTAAACACTTCACCACGCATGAAGATCTGATTATTGACGAGAAAGACTGTGGCTTTGATACGCTGCTTTGCTATAGACAGTTCAATCGACTTCATCTTGGGAGGCCCAGTAGAAATTGGTCTGTGTTTGGGGGTGTTTCTTAGCCACTGTGTTAGATCTGGGTGAAGTGAGCTGCTGATATTGAGTTGCCAAAAATCAAAGCCTTTTAGGGCTTCTAGTATCTTAGCAGATCCACAATTGGGCTCAAAGGACTTTTTCCTTTCGTATATTTTACCTGCAAATTTTATTGGGCTTCTTGTAAGATCTGTTCTTGAAATTGATTCCTCTTCTTGATTCAAGGCCCACTCTGAAAAGCCCATTTGAGATAGAGCCCCAACTTCTTTAGATTTTTTAAAACCCTCCACCTCTCTCATCTCGATTGGAGGAGAAGCCGTAATTCTCAGATGATCCTCTGCAGGTACCACTCCCAAAGTCAAGTTTCCATTGATTCTCTCAAAAATCCTTTGAATGCTGATTATTTTCTCCTCGTTTGCTACAGGAGCATTATGAGCCAGGTTCTTCGATCTTTGATCCATCTCCCTTTCAAGATTCCCACCGCCCTCTGTATTAATTGCATACGCTGTTACTGATTTATCCTTTCCTGTTTTGCCACCTGTCTCAATGATGTATGGAGTCTGTGCCACGTCATGTCCCATATCTTTCTTAGCTTTTGCCACGTCATCATCTTCCTCACTTGATGAATCTGAAGAGACATCTTCTTCCCCAGCTGCGTTTGTTCTCTTCAGGTTGTTTAACTTTTTCCTCAGTGTCCGAAGGGTTCAAAAGAATCTGTGTTTACGATCATTTAGTTTAAAGAATTTTAAAGTAATTCTTCTTCCTCCATAGGGCAGTGAAACTTCTTCTGGAATATACCCTTGCTCGTTTCCTCTTAATCTCAGTCTGGCATGATTTAAGGATTTTAACTCCAATGTATTTCTATCAATATCAAGTAGGCCACCGCACAGAAAACCAATCACTTTGAACACATGGATATTCCATATGTTCAAAGGTAGGCCTTCCACTCCAATCCAACTGCATCTGCAATCAATTTTAACATTTTCGGACTGATTTTCCCAACTCCAAGGGACGAAAGACACTGTGGTCACAGCTGGGAGTTTCATACTTCCTAGTGTTAATAATCTGCATTTTTCCTCCTCACTCTGGCACCAAATCAGGGCTCTATCATCATGTAGTGGTCTGACATCATACTGTTTTTTCATGGTGTTTTCCAACATATATAAGATGGCCTCCCATGGAATGTGGCTGCTTTCCCTGAAAACCAAGACAACCTGCGACCAGCTTTTTGTGATTCTGTTAGCTTCTTTTCTGGAGATACTCTGTGTTTGTGCTTTGTGTTTCTCTCCATCCTGGTCTTTGACTACCTTAGCCCATGATCTGATTGTGGAATTTACAGGGTACTTCTCTGCTCTGTTTTGGCTGAAAAACTTGTTTCTGGCTTCTTTTCTTCCCAGTAACCTCTAATAAACATTCTTTCAATCTTCTCCATCCCATACGTTTCTCCTCCGAAGGTGCAATGACGCTTCTCACCAAGCTGTTCTGTAACGTAGAAATTTTTAGAAACTCACCTCTATCATTCTTGAAATACTCCATCCATAAGCACATGGCATTATTTCTGAACTGCTTCTTGTATTTCAAAGGATTTCCAGTGTCGCACAATAGTCCTGTCGATTCTGCTATCCATAAGACTGCATCTATTGTTACTGAAATTTCATAACTCCAACCTCTTGTTCTCTCTGCAATTTTGACTGAGCCTCCATCTTTGATTAACCTAAGCACGAAAACCTTAAATCTAGTACTAAAACTCCGAAAGTTTTTGGTATTTTGTCCATAACCAGTGGGGTTATGGATATGCACAGGGTGATTGTGTATAGTCATTCTCTCGCTATAGTCCCATTATAATCTTGTAGAAATTGTATAATCTCATCAATCATGTTCCAAGGACCATATTTTTGTGACTGAATGAGGTTGAATGACATCACTGAAACTCTTTCAATCCAAATATTCAGGATGCCCCTTTGTCTATAAATAAGAATGGCAATGTGAATAGCTATAATCTCAGCATAAGCAATGGATTCCTTGGAAAAGGGTTCACAGAAAGCAAGGAGAACCTAGCTAATATAATATAATCTAATCTCTTAAAAGGCCCCACCAGCAGCTGCCGTCAGTGTTATTTTATTTTTTTTATTTTTTTAATAACCGAGGTTACCAGGGGGCCACCCCAATAATGCCTCGCGGCCTTGGCACTTCGATCGAGAGACGCTACAATGGCCCCAAAAAATTGTCATTATGGCCCAAGGAATTGAACTTGTGCCCGCGCGCCTAATCAGACAATCCCAACTATGCCCTTAACACTGCGCCAACACAGTGGGAAGATGGTTTGAGCCATTGGATGATGCGATGGTAGACTTAACTTGCAACGGTTTGATAAGATCAAACTTAAGGAAAGGGGAGATCATGCCTTCATGTTTGGAACTATTCTTCTTGATCTGCAAATGCCGTAATGCATAAAATGGAATGTAGTTCCACCATTTGTGGGAAGAACATTGAAGAATCAACTTAACACTTGACCTACCTGACCTTCAAACCGACAATCCACTGCCGATCAAGTTGTTGTTGGTCCTTCCCCCACTCTAGCTCACTCCGAGATGGATTAATAGATTATCATATCCACCCTTTCAACCCTAGGGCTGCAAAGTAAGGGTAATATGTCACTTTTGTCTTGGGTTCTTAATTTTGGTGATCAAATCACGTTTAAGTCATCTTCTCAACTCCATAATGTTCGTTTGTGTCATGTTCACCGTATAACGCCCCAAAACTTTTTTTGGGCCTTTAAACCATAAAATCAATGACCCAGTATGCTAGGGGATCCTTTGGGCCATTTTTGTGATATGTTGGAGCCCATAAGGGAATGATAATTAAGTTTAATATTTGGCCCTCACTCAAAAACGGGATTTAGGTACTTTATCATGATTTTAAGTATAGATTTTGAGATGTGAAGCAATCAGTTCAAACAAACTGAGTGGGAATGAAAATTCTCTGTCTATTAAAAACCTCTCTAGCCATGGCTGGAAAAAACTCCATAACCCCACTGGTTATGGACAAAGCACACACAATTTATCAGGTTATAGGACTAGGTACAAGGAATTTATAGTAAGGCTGATAAAAGATGGCGGCGCAATTCGAATAGCAGAAAGAACAAGATCAAGGAGCTACGAAATCTCAGTCACGGTGGATGCTGCCTGCTGGTTAGCCGATTCAATAAGAAGGGTATGCAAGAATGGGAAATCCACGAACATCCAAACACCTTTCAGAAATAGCACGATGAGTGTATGGATAGAATGCTTTAAGAATGTAGGAGAGTTCATGAAGATCTTAACATTAAGAAACAACATGGTATAACATCATCGTACCTCCAGAAGAGAATAGCAAGGGATGGAGAAATTTAGAAAAATGCCTAGAATCTGTCTTGGAGGGGAGAAATAAGCAACAGCAAAGAAAAAACATAGCACCTGTTTTTACAGCAACAAGACCACAAGGAGATAAAACAAAGGAAAAAAACAATTTCAGCAGCAGAATTATGTCAGAAAAGAATCATGGGCTAATGTAGTTAAAAACAAAGATAAAGTGGAACGAGAAGGACCTGGGGTGAAGATGGCTATTACACAGGCAGTAATGATGTTTAGGGAGAGCAGTCACACTCCATGGAAGGCCATCCAATATGGGCTGAACAACATGATGAAAGGGCAGTATGATATCAAACCAGTATAGGATGATAGAGCATTGATATGGTGCCACAACGAAGAAGAGGAGAGTAAACTATTTAACCTAGGAAGGTTCAAAATTCCAGGTGCTACATCAGTATATTTTGTCCCTTGGAGCTGGAAGAAATAATCTGATGAGATCAAAGTTGATTGTCGATGTAGTTGGATTGGAGTGGAAGGCTTGCCACTAAATATTTGGAACATCCATGTTTTCAGAGTAATTGGAGCATTTTGTGGAGGTCTAATAGATGTGGACAAAGATACAATCTACTTAAAATTTTTGAACCATGCCAGACTAAGGCTGCAAGGTAATAATCAGGGGTTCATCCCATAATCACTCTCTCTGCCTTATCAAGGATCGATGATAACACTGAAGCTATTCAAACTGAATGATAGAAACTACAGGTTTCATGGGACTTATGGAAATTTGCTGACGGCAGATAAAATCGTGCAGAAGAATAAGAAGCTTGAAAAAATTGCAGAGGAAGAGTTTTCTATGGAGACATCAGATAGGGAAGATGATGGCGTGGCAGAGGACAACAGGAATAAGGAAGGTGAGGTGGCAGAAGTATCTGAGAAGGAGCAGGAACAGGGATAGATACTACAGGGAAATTCAAAAATACCTGCGGTGATAAATCTTCAGAGGATCTTCGGGAGAATCAATGACAGCTTGCCGTTGGAATTTCCACTTTCTGTCAGTCAACTGGGAACCGAGAAGCTTGCTCTACAAGAATCAAAGACAACAGGAGTATTGGGCTCCAAGTCAAATGGGCCATACGAAGTGGGCCTTCTCAAACCAGTTGTATTACAGGAAGAAGAAATGCGGGCCCAGTCGCTGTACATCACCACATAAAAGATCATTAAAGCATTAGAGGGCTTTGACTTTGGGCTTTGACTTTGGGCCATATAGAGGCTTTGGGCCCAATTCTTCACATCTAACACCCAGATCAAGTCTAAACCTTGATCGTAGCCCAATAAAAAATGGGTTTCTTCAGACGATTAACTACAAGATGAATACGGAGCACATACGACTCAAAGGGTCGATCGTTGTGGAAGACAACAAGCTTTTTCTACGGGTGATTATTTTCCGAAGCGAAGACAGACAATATCATCAGACTAATTTCAGTAAGAACAAGGCAAAATCAGTCCTTCTCTTTGATGCGCAGGAAGAATTAGAAGTAGAAGATGAATGTTACGAGATTAACGAAGAGGAAGAGACTACGTTAGTTGAAGTCCCAACAGAAGACTTTCCAACAAAATTAGATACGGAATTGGGCTAACTGGAAGATGACGAAACAACTATGGACAAGCAATAGCCTTACTGGGAAGTGGAAGAGGAGCTCCAGAAAACTGAAGGAGAAGAATACGATACAGGGACAGAAGTAGAAAATGAACATGACATCTTGGAAGATTATAGAGCTCTATTCTCAAAATCAATTTGGCTTTTGACAGAGAACAACGATCAAGGAACACCAAAACCAAGGAATCAGTCCGCAATAACACCAAAAGGATCACACAGACAAGTGGGTGAGTTCGCTCTAACTTTAAATACCAATTCTTCTCCCCCATCTAATTTTTCTTTGTGCACCTGTTCCCAGTTGTTCACTAAAACAGATAGTACTCGCCCTTATTGCTCAAATCTGGTTGAATGGGGAAAATGCATTACTTATGCCCTAAACACAGCAAAGAAGAGATTTTGGAGATCAACAAAGAAAGACCAAGTTTGGAAGAAATAGAGGGATTAAGACCCATCCTTAATAGGCTTAATCTAACTCTCGTCCCTGTACAGAGGAAAAACAAGACAAGTTTTCATAACAAGGGGAGAAATTCAGATAATACAAGGAAAAATACAAAAAGAGGGGTTAGGGAACTAAAGAACCTTCAAAGTGGCATCAACTATGAATTCAGATTATATCCCAAAATTTTGTAATGAACTTGCAAGTACACTGAAAGAAGGGAGACTAACTAAATGCGATCCATCCGTTGAAATGAGAGGCCAATGCGATGTTTATTATGGTAAATGTGCCTACAAACCTGGTTCAATGGGGAACATGAATTGCCGATGCCCTAAACACAGCAAAAAAGAGATTTTGGAGATCAATAAAGAAAGCCCAAGTTTGGAAGAAATAGAGGGATTAAGACCCATCCTTAATAGGCTTAATCTAACTCTCGTCCCTCTACAAAGGAAAAAGAAGACAGGTTTTCATAACAAGGGGAGAAATTCAGATAACACAAGGAAACATACGAAAAGAGGGGTTAGGGAACTAAAGAACCCTCAAAGCGGCATCAACTATGAAAGGACGAAATCGAGGATGACGGTTTCAAGGGATAAGGAAACTAGCCAATGAAGATAATAGGTTGGAATGTGAGAGGGCTGGAGGGAAAAGATAAAAGGAAGGTTGTTAAAGAATTGTTGTGCATGGAGAAACCAGATTTGGTAGTATTGCAAGAAACAAAAAAGGAAAAAATAGAACGGAAGTCGGTAGGAAGTGTTTGGAGAGTGAGATTCAAAGAATGGGCTTTTCTTCCAGCAACTGGGAAATCGGGAGGAATACTTCTGATTTGGGATTCAAGAGTGCTTAGAGGTAAAGAAGTAGTAATGGGGAATTTTTCAATTTCGGTGCGTTTACAAGCAATTGGGGGGAATGAGAACTAGTGGTTTTTAGAAATTTACGGACCATGCCACCCAAAGGATAGACGTGATTTCTGGGAAGAGTTGGGAGGCTTATATGTGCTATGTGGTGAAAAATGGTGTGTGGGTGGTGATTTCAATGTAGTAGGATATCCATCTGAAAAGCTAAATGGAGACAGATTCACAAAAAGCATGAGAAATTTTGACAAATTCATAAAAGACACAGGTTTGAAGGACTTGAGACTCCTAAACTCGGATTTCACATGGTCTAACATGAGGGAAAGATTGGCGTGTTCAAGAATTGACAAATTCCTCTTTACAGAAGGATGGGAAGTCGTGTTTGAGGAAGTCAGACAAGCAGCACTCGTTAGGGCAACATCCAACCACTGCCCCATTGTACTAGATACAAATCAGTTTAAATGGGGACCCATTCCATTCCGATTTGAGAACATATGGTTAAGACACAAAGATTTTAAAGCAAACTGGAAGCAATGGTGGGAGACGTGTGAGGTTGAAGGATGGGCAGATTTTAAATTCATGAGCAAATTGAAAAAGATGAAGGATGAATTGAAGAAGTGGAACAAAGAAGAGTTTCGAGATGTGAGGTTGGAGAAAAAAGCAATAGAGGCTAGAATTAAGGAAATTGACAAAAAATAGGTGGACCAAAACATAAGGGAAGAGGAAAGATTTGAACGAAGGAGGTTAAGACGACAATTGGAGGAATTGATCAATACAAAAGAGACGGCTTGGACTAAAAAAAAAAGAGTCAAAGGAGTGAAGGAGTGGGATAGCAACGCCAAGATGTTTCATAGAATTGCAAGTGGGAGAAAGACAAACAACTTGATCAACAAGTTAGAGAGTAGAAATGGGGTAATGCTACATACAGAGGGGGAAATAGAAGAGGAAATCATTAACTTTTTTGAGAATCTGTTCAAGGAGAAGGAAGGGCCAAGCTTTGGCATTGAAAGCTTAGAATGGGCAAGTATTGATGAGGGGTGTAAGTCTAAATTAGAGGAACCGTTTCAGGAAGAAGAGATAAAAAATGCACTCCTCGGTTGTGAGGGAGATAAAGCACTAAGAGCGGATGGATTTTCTATGGCGGCATTGAAGGAAAGTTGGGAAGTAATCAAAGAGGACTTGATAGAAGTGTTTAGGGAATTTCATGAAAACGGTATTGTAAATGCAAGAGTGAATGAAACCCTCATTTGTCTCATCCCAAAAAAACTGAACTCCATTTCCATAAAAGACTTCCACCCGATTAGTTTGGTCTCCTCTCTGTACAAAATTGTGGCTAGCATTCTTTCATTGAGACTAAAAGAAGTTCTGAAGGATACAATTGATGTGACTCAATGTGCCTTCGTAAAAGGTAGACAAATTTTGGACTTGGTCTTAGTGGCGAATGAGATGGTAGAGGAGCATAGGACGAAAAAGAAAGAAGGTGTGGTGTTTAAGGTTGATTTTGAAAAGGCATAAGATCATGTAAATTGGGAATTCTTGGACTTTGTGCTTGAAAAGAAAGGCTTTGGGGAAAAATGGAGAAAGTGGATACGGGGTTGTTTATCGTCCGCTAACTTTTTTGTAATGATCAATGGTAAACCAAGGGGAAAATTTGGGCCATTAAGAGGATTGAGGCAAGGTGACCCATTGTCGCCGTTTTTGTTTATTTTAGTGGGGGGTGTGTTAAGTAGACTGATTAACAAGGCATGTGAAAAGAATTTAATTGATGGGTTCAAGATTGGAACTGATAAAGTGAGGGTTTCACACCTACAATTTGCGGATGACATCATTTTTTTCTTGGAAAAAAACAAAGATGAAAGTATTGGAAATCTCATGGAAATTTTGAAAATCTTTTCAAAACCTGCGGGATTGAAGTTAAATATGACAAAAAGCATGGTGGTAGGCCTTAATCTTAGGGAGGAAAGGATTGAGAATATAGCAAATAGATTGGGATGTGTAAAGGGAAATTGGCCATTAAACTACCTTGGACTACCATTCGGAGGAAACCCAAATGCGCTCTCTTTATGGGAGCCGGTTGTTGAAAGAATAGCGAAAAGGTTAGAAGGTTGGCATAAAGGTTGTCTATCAAGGAGTGGGAGATTTGTACTATTACAAGCGGCCTTGGGTAGTATTCTTATATATTATATATCAATCTTCAAAATGCCTATAAAGTCGTCAAGATGATTGACGAGATGATGAGAGACTTTTGGTTGGGAGGGTAAAGGTGAGAATCATGGTGATCATTTGGTTAAATGGAACATTGTTACAAAACCAAAGCAATATGGTGGTTTAGGGATTGGAAATTTACATTTGAAGAACTTGCCAATGATGGGCAAATGGCTTTGGCGTTTCCCCATTGAACTAGACTCACTTTGGCACACCATAATTCTCAGTCGATATGGCCCTCACTCAAACAGATGGGAGGCGAATTTTGAAGGTAACTCCACTCTCCGGGCACCATGGAAGTCCATTGCAAGAGGTGGGGACACTTCCATGGAAAACACCAAACGTCTAGTGGGCAAGGGTGATAAAATCAGATTCTGGCTAGACAAATGGATGGGTGATAATACTCTTCAAGAGTCGTACCCTCGTCTCTTCCGAATATCTAGCAATAAAAATTCAATTATAAACAATGTCGTTTCTTACCCATCCCCTTGGAACCTTCAATTCGTTAGAAACCTTAGTGATAGAGATATCGATGAACTCACGTCTTTATTGAATACACTTGAAAACACTAAAATCGATCCGCTCGCCCCAGACAAAAGAATCTAGTGCTTCCACCCTTCGGGCACCTTCTCATGTAAGACATTCTTGGAAATCCTTTCTGAACCATTTTGTAACTCCTATTTTCCTCAATTCCAATTCATTTGGAAAGGTGTGGTACCTTTGAAGGTAAACGTTTTTGCTTGGCTGGTTTCTTTGGGAAAGGTTAACACTTGTGAATTGTTGCAATTGAAGAGGCCTTTTTTAGGCATGTCGCCATCTTTTTTTTTTTATAAGAAACAGGATATGCTATTGAATTAATAACTCCATGGATTTTACAACGACAAGTCGACAAGAGGTGGACAAGACTTCCACTGACAGAAGATAACCAAATACTATGCTAGATCAAGAATCTAAACAAGAGCTTCATGAACTACTCGGAATTACAGTATAAAGAGAACTCATAGGGTCAAGACGAAACAAAAAGCTATCTAATTCAGTGAAAAATCCTGCAGCTCTAGCCCATAGTCCAACTGTGAAGATAATGTAGTCCCAAATATCATCAATCGATCTCTCGAAATTATCAAAAATCCGGTATTTCACCATCTTATTGTATTATGTGCAAGAAGGAGAATGAAAACATTGATGACATTTTAATCCATTGCAAGTTTGCTAGTGGAATTTGGAGCAAAATCTTGTACGTTTCGCATATGGAGTCCGTTAGAATTAAATGATTGGTCAGTCATGTGCTTATGACATGTTATATGTGATTTAATTGGTCCACAATTAAATCTCAGTTATCTTGGTTTTATTTGATAATTAAGAATAGTATTAAAATATGATTTTGACCCTATCCAAGATATACTATGATTCTCCCTAATTCTATTGGACTGCAACCTCTAACCCTTTAAATAGAGCCCCTCCTCTATTCATTTTACTCACACCAACAAAGCAAATCACTCTATATTCGCTTTAGTTCTCTCTCCCTATCCCATAATTGCATCCTAGAAGTTCTTGCCTTGGCTAAAGTCTAAGGTGAGTATAACCTTATTTACTACGCATTAAGTTATGTTATGTTATGGATCCCTTTGTTCAAGTATTTTATAAGTTTCGGGATCAGAATTTAGTAGCGCTACACGTGAGGATTCTTAACCGCCCTAAGAAGGCGGGTCTCCTTGCGTCTCTTATGTATCAAGTTATGCAAGTTAATGTCGTAGTAATGAGTTTGTATATACTGAGATTTAATCTCACGCTTCCATATTATGTTTTTTCGTAAGTACTGGTAGAGGGATCTAAACTTTGGCATGGCATGGTGGCCGAGCTGATTTTCAAGTTTATTTATTTTATTTCGATTGTAGCTATTATTTCCTTTCAAAACAAGAATATTTTTCGTAGTTATGATTTTATCGTTTATTTTAAATAAAGAAGGGTTTTCCCTAATTTTTATAAATTATGTTTCTAAATCTCGGGTCCAAAAGATCCAGGTGTTACACTAATGGTAACCAATTCCCTGTTCATGCTCTTGGAGATATAGCACGTGTTAGTTTACAAATTTTAATAAATTTTCACAAATTTTAATTCACTATCAATTTGGTCAAACCAATCACACTCACATATGTCGTGGGACTTACATGTACTACACAAATCTCCACCATTCAACTCCACTCATTCTCTCTCCTATTTCACATTAAAATCCATAAAAATCTCCTCCCTAACGCACGCATAAATCTCTACTATGTTAATCACTTGTCTTTGTCTCCAACCCTTTCTACTAATCTTATTTCAATAAGACAATTGGTCGATAATAATTGTGATGTTCGATATTCTCGTGATTGTTGTTCTTATGCAGGACCAAGTGTCACCAAAGTTATCACGAAGGGCCCTAAAGTTGGACAAACGCCTGGGACATCCCAATCCCATAGTATTATCGGATTTGGTTAATTCTAGATTGTTAGGTAATAAAGAGCAATGTCGCTCCTATAATCTTTCTTTTGATTGTTAAGTTGGGAAAGAACATATCTTTGTCTTTTCCACATCTTCCTACACATGCTAAAGGAAAATTTGATTTGACACATAATGATGAGTGGGGCGTTGGTCCTACATCTAATGCTCATTATAAATATTTTGTAACCTTCATTGATGATTTTAGCATATATACATGGATTTACTTTCTTTGATCTAGATATGAGTCCGTGATTAAGCCTTTGTTTCATGTGTTGACCCAATTTTCCTCAAGAATCCAAGTGTTGAAGTGTAACTTTGACAGTGAATATATTAATAATGTGAGTTTCATAACTTTCTATGCCATAGCGGTATTATGTCCTACCCTCTTATCCTTATACTCTTCGACAGTATAAAAAAATCATTACCTCTTAGATGTCCACACTATTGATTAAATCTTGCACTAAATCTTGTGTCACATCTAAATTCTGGGTTAAACCCCTGTCTATAGCTATTTATTCAACCGACCCCACATTTTTTTTTTTGCATCATTGACATTCCAATTGTCGTGATTTGCAGACATTTGGTTGTGTGTTTTGTCCATTTGCATCCTCCCGAACAGCATAATTTTTATGTAAATATAAGTTGAATGTGCTTTTATGGGCTAAGTGCCTCACAGAAAGGTCATGTTTTCTTTGATCCCAATTCAAACAGATTTCGCATTTCTCACCACATTATTTTATTTGAAAATCAACATTTCTTTTTCCTACCCTTCCTGAGTTGTCGTAAGATCTATTATCTATATTTTACCCACTTTTGAAGACTCTTCTCAGACTGATAGATTTAACCAAGCATTGTGTATCAATGATGACGACCCAATGCACCATTTCCGGAGCCTCCCCAACTTGATCCTCATCCGACTAGTGCCCAGTGCAGTCCAGGATGATCAGCCTCTCAATGTTGTTATTGAACATCAAGCAAGCATTGTGTATCAATGATAACGACCCAATGCACCACATCCCGAGGCTTCCCCACTTGATCCGAATCACACTAGTGGAGTCCAGGATGATCAGCAGCTCAATGTCCTTCTAGAACATCTTCCAGAATCAGTTACCGTACTCATCAATGTTGTCTCATGCATCTTTTATACCATATTGAGTTTTACGACAATTCTCATGTGTTACTTAACAAGAGGCAATGAAATCAAACTACTGGCTTGAAGTCATGACGAATGAGATTAAAGCTTTATAGGATAATGGGACAGGGAATATTATCTCGTGTCCCACTTGGGTTAAAGCTATTACTTGCAAATGGGTTTGCCAATCAAACTCCGATCTGATGGTACTTTGTATCCTTGTAAAGCACGGTTGGTTGACCTGGGGAATAGACAAGAATATGGGACCCGTATGAGGAATCAATGGGTCCAATTGACAAATTGGCTACAATCCTCACTGTCTATTGTCACATCACAAGGTTGGGGACTTCTTCAGATGGATGAAAAAAAATGACCTTACGGTTATTGATAACCATATCCATGGCACCCCCCTCAGGCAGCCTCCTTTTCTCATGATGCTTGCAAGCTCAATAAACCTCTATATGGATTAAAACAAGCTCCCCATGCATGGTTTGACAAGTCCACAAGCTACGATGCTCGAACTCGCGAGAAGAGGTGCCGCACCCATGTCGACACGACATGACACGACACGGGACTCAACACAGGACACAAGTCGGATCCTTTGACTTTCATCCGGACACGGCTGACTTTTAACTCTGGCGAAGCAGCAGCTTGGCTGTTACCAAGGTTCAAGAAGAAGCAGATGAGAAGAAGTTAAAAAATGGCCTTTTCAATTTCTCTTCAAGTCTGAAATTTACCGAGGAAGACGATGAGTTAATGAATTAGAGTTTTTGTTTTAGTAATAGTTGGGCAGTTGGACTCGCGAGTTTATTGAAGTTTTTAATGGGCTTGGCACTTGTTGGGCTGAATAAATTACAAACAGGCTATCTTGTTCTTTTATTTCCTTTCCTTTTAGTTGGTTAATTTTTTACATTAAGAAAAATAACTCATAAGAAAAATAGAAAAAATAACTCACCCTTTTAGTTGTAAATAATTAAAGTAACCAAATAAAATAAAAAATAAAATAATTTTGGATCAATAAAATAAACTTTTTTTTGAAAAAAATAACTTGTATATTGATTCTTTAAATAAATTTTTATTCATTCGCCGTGTCCCCGCACCCGTATCCAAATTTTGGACCCTTTTTAGCCGTGTCCTAGTATCCCAAGTTTTTGAAAGTAAAGGATCCGACACTCGGATCTGTATCAACACCCAACCCCGAGTCCGAGCAACAAAGTGCACAAGTACTTTGCTTAGCTTCAAATTTCGGCAAAGCCATTATAACTCATCTCTCTTTCTTTCTACCTAAACTGCTGGTAGTATGTTAATGACATTGTTATCACAAACACTGCTTCAATGTCGACTGTTTCTCTCAACAAATATCAAGCTTCTTTCCATATGAAGATCTAGGGATCTAGGGTTACTAGGTTACTTATTTCTAGAGGTTAAAACTTCTTTTGGCATACTTGTCAATGAACAAAAATATACACGGGATTTAATCTCCATGGTGCTCTTCGGGGCAATACTCATGTCCACTGCTATGGGGGTTAATACAAAGAATCACCTTGACCGTTCACCCAATCAAGGATATCAATCATTAATATCTAGCCATCAATTAAAGACATCAATCAATAAAATCAAGTTATCCATCAAGGATATCAGTAAAATGCTAGACCAAAATTTTAATCAATACCATCGAACCTAAATTTTTCTTGTATTTATGGAATTTATGTCATTATATTGTGAATAATTTACTTACCCTAGCTAGAAAGTCTTTACCATAACTAGCTTTGTAAGTAAAGATATCAAATGAAAGGCATAGCCTTTCAATAGAAGCATCAAGTTTGGAAGAAAAAAAACATTTCTTTAAATTTATGTGAACTACGTGATTGGAAATATGTGCCATCCTTCCATCTCAACATTTTATTGGAGATGTATACCAAGCTTATCGGCTACCTACAAACAATAACACTATACTAGCATGATGAAGACTTTCTAAATGCATTACATGAAATAATTTTTTTGAAGTAGATATTCTACAACTAAGTACCTCAGCTAATTAACTAATTACCATGCAACAGCTCATACTAGAGAAAATGTGCTGGCCTTTCTATAGGAAAAATTTGTGCGCTAATGAATGATGAACATTTAACAGGCTAATAGATCAGCTCCATAAGTAGCTAGCCGACCATCTCACATTGCTGCACACAGGAAGTTCAACCAGAATAACATCCCATTGTTCTACGAATAAGTACCTCAGCTAATTAACTAATTACCATGCAACAGATCATACTAGAGAAAATGTGTTGGCATTTCTGTAGGAAAAATTTGTCTGCTAATGAATGATGAACATTTAACAGGCTAACAGATCAGCTCCATAAGTCGCTAGGCGACCATCTCACATTGCTGCACACAGGAAGTTAAACCAGAATAACATCCCATTGTTAAGAAATATAGTGGTCGAATCAGTTATGATGCAGCTATCGCAGTCTATGCCAAAGTCGACATGATTTTGGAAGAAAAGGGGTGAAATACGGGTGAACTTGACATGTTACTATATATATGTATATATATATATACACCCCTTGTGGATGTATTAAAATGATAATAGTCCACAAATGGCAAGTCTTGTGCAACGAAGAATAAAACGTTGAGACTTGCAAATTTGGCAGAACCCAAGAGACCTAAAAGCAAGCTTTATAAATTGTATGAATGATATGAGATTTTTTCATGTAAATCAGCCTACAGAGCTCTAAGTTCAGATAATTTAAGTCCAGGGGAGAAGTGGGCTAAAGTCCCATGGAAGAGCCTAGTTCCATCTAGAATTAAGGTGTTTGGATGGCTCTTGATGATTGGTAAACTTAATGTACATGAAAACTTACAAAAGAGACAACCCTACATTACTATGTCTCCCGGATGGTGTGTTTGTTGTAAAAGGAGTGGAGAAACTGTATCTCATCTCTTCTTGGAATGTACTATGACACAGAAATTGTGGACTAAGCTACTCTCTGAGTTTGGAGTCCAATGGTGTATGCCCCAAATAAGCAAACAGCTACTGGTATGCAAACTGGTGGGTGACAAGAGAATATCAAAGTTGTGGACTGCATCGGTTATTGCGGTGTTTTGGCCTGTGTGGTTAGAGAGAAATAGAAGAATTTTCGACGAAAGAGAAGAAACAGTTGAAAGAATATGGGAGAAGATCAAGTTCTGCATAGCATCATGGGTCTACAACACCAAAGATTTTGAGGGGCTATCATTTCTAGATCTTAGTAGGGACTGGATTTCCTTCTTGTATTAGACAAAGTTTTCTGTAATAGGAGTCATTTTGTTGTAACTGTTAGGATCACTTCTATTGCTTTTATGTCTTATTTGTATTTGTACTCCATATTTTTTTAGTAGTAAGATCGGTTTCTTTTTCAAAAAAAATATGAATGATGTGAGATTTTTTGCTTTACAAGAAGAGGAATCAAGTACTTGATATCTGCAGGATTTGCAGCAAACTGCAATAAGTTCAGCTGAATTTTCTTTCAGTATGCTAGTAAGAGGGTTGAATATTGCTACTTGGTAAGCCTTTAAATTTCAAGAGTTATGTTTATTTTTGTCTGCTTTGTCATGGCAGGATGACTACGTTTTAGTTTCCTGAAGTTTTATGTGGTATGTCCTAACAGTATTAGGAAATGATGCAGCTAATAAATTAGCTTTTCGCTCGATAGTCCAGTGCATCATCATTGAAAATTATGATTTGACTATATTTACAAGGGTAGTCAGTTTTTATATTTGTTACATTGTTTGGAGTAAGTGATACAGGCAGATGAAAGAGGACAATACTTCAAAAGAGAGAAATTCGTGTCCCTATACGAAGCAGAAAGATGTGTCCTATATGAAGTTCCTCTAATGTGTGTTTTTTTGTCTCAAGCTAACTCATTAAGACAAAAATAAAAATAAAAAATAATAATAATAAAAATAATAAATAATAAAAATAAAATAGCAACTAGTCATTCAATAACCTACAAAAATTGCATGAAAAATGCTGACCGCAAAATATTTATTAATGACTCAAGGTGCTCTCCGTAGCTTTTCTCAAGGAGTTACCTGTTCAACTTCCATTTTTCTTCGCAATTCCTCCTCCTTCCGCTTCTCTTCTGCAATAGCAGCTTCAGCTTCTTCCTGGGCTTTTAATTCTCTCTCTCTGTCAGCTTGTAATGCAGCAAGATACTCATCATCCTGCAATCATAGATCAAGATCAAGGACAAACTGATCTACATCTACCTCAAAAGCACATAGCGAAGGTTAATAGAATGCAAACCTGCTGTTCTCGTATCAATCGCTGTGCCGTAAGAGAAGGCGACGGAGGACGAGGCATATGTCTTGAGTAAGGACCTATAGTTCTATCTAATCCATTCTCCATGAATTGATGACGTTCATAAGGGAAATGATGTCTGCTTCCTTCAGGTATGCCACCAAACATAGCAGCCTCAAGCATTACTGCTTCATCATGTTCCTCGGACGAGATGCCTCCCCACTTAAAACAAACATGATCGAAACGTATCAGATTTGATATGCATAAAACAGTCAGTTGTAGTATCTGGATCATATGAAGCTAAAATGAGTGAACGTCAAGAAAGAGATTTACCTCATCAGAGGGGAAGCCACTTTCATTGTGCCGCAAATGATGAAGGCTATCATGCTGCGGGGGACTTGATGGAGGGCTGACAACTTCTTCGTTATTCTGTGTAGCATTGTCAGCAGAACGTGGAGACACATGCCTCCTGCCATGCCTAACCAGTGGATGCTCCTCTGCATCTTCTGCTTCATCTTGAATGGATGAGCTTCCAACCTCCAGCCAAGGTCGCCTACAGAAACTTCATTAGAATATAAAAATTGATCTATCCAACAAGTATGTTTGAATATCCATGAGAAACGGGAGCTTATGAGGGGAAGAGAAACTCCAATCGATACCAATTGAAAGAATGAGTTCGTGAAGACATTGAAATCAAAGAGAGCAGATACCTTCCAATTGAGGATGTTATTTTGGCCACTTCCTCCACCTCTCCTAGTTTCTGATCTTCACATTTCGACGCTCCAACTTTTCCTTCCATTTCCTGCAGCACTTTTTCTTGCTCAGCTGTCTGGATTCTTTCGTTCATGTTAACAGGAGCAAAAACAAAGATTTATAAATATATGTCCAAAGAGCACATAAGCATACCTTCAATGACAAAGAAACTGCCTGTGTAAGCTCAGGATCTTCTAGGTGCGACTGCCTAGGCTGATTAGTTGGATTCCTAAGATCCTGTATCAAGTCGACCTGTTAGATGGTTGAAATCACAGTCCAGGTCAAAAACTGATCATACATTGAGGCAGTATCACATACAAGGTGATCATCACATTGTTGATTTGACATTGCAGCTTCACGTTTGGATGCCTCAATGGCAGCTTGGATCATTTCTTCTTCTATATCATTGTTGTAGTCAGGCATGTCCTCAATAGCGGGAGCATTGGGTCCATGACGGGTTGAGCTATTTCGTTCTCTCCCCCCTGCAACATGTGTAATTATTTCATCTGGGACATAATCTTCATCGTCATCATCTTCGTCATCATCTATTGTGACGGTCCCTCGGATTTCTGGTCCATGATGTGCAGTTTCAGTGACATCTTCAATTATAGGAGCAGCCTCAGACTGACCAGAAGGTTCATTCCCATCCTTCACCTCAACGGGGATCTCCCTCACCTCTCTTGGATGTGAAACAAAAGATGCACGACCGTCTAAACCAGTACCACTGTCAAATATAGATCTGGTGAAATTAGGATCGAGCAAAGAAAATGGATTCAAATCTCTAGCCGAGGGTCTGCGTGATTCCGCCGGAATTGGGGCATCAATATCCATAACATCATCCCGAGGAGCAGCAAAAGATGCCTCTTGCATTCTGAACGCATAGAATAATAAGGTAAGAAAAGATGTCCAGATATAAAAGTGAGCACGTGCATTTAAACGAGAAGAAGAATCATAAAGAACAGTCCCAAAGACTGCAAAATGCCAACATGTTTCTATCTCCTTCAGTGAAATGTGAATTCACAGCCTCATTCAGGTTTCCGCGATGCTCCTGTTCACACATGTAAAGTTACCTCATTAGAAGGTGATGAAGAGAAGTAGAAGCAGGAACGTGGATAAATATTAAAGAAGTCACAACAAGTAGATCCAGATGTTGATTCCTCAAAAGCCGATCTTGAAAGCTTGTAAAGCCAATAGTTGCACAGTTAATGTTACACAAGGCTTTCTTCTTTCAGGGTTTCTGGTAGCAAAAAAGGTTACCCAGGTTCACCAAAAATTATTATTAAGTATTTCTTGCAAAGTTCAAAAAACATATCAACGTTTTAGCTGTGTATTGGATAAAAACTCATCAAGAATAGAGTATTTGGAAAGCAGTGGTTTTCCACTCAACCATCTAAAATTACTTGTAGGCCGAAAACTATCTACCAGTGGAGCAAATATGTAGAAAAGGATGAGCTAATGCATGTTATAATATTCATATGCATGCACTTGTCTTGATGTACGTTTTTTGCATTTTCCCTCTCATAGAAACTTCCCTTCCCTGATATCGAAGCATAGATAATAACCTCAGTACATATGTGTAACCCTATTCTGACAGAATAATAAAGGCAGCTGGACTTAATCGTTCCTCTGTAATTTCCCTCTTTCTTCAAGGCACAAACTCGGAAACCACATCATCACCAAACAAATTATGCACATTCTATAGCGCAGCTCTTTGAGTAGTTTGTTTCTGTAAATTTTGATGAGATATGATTTAATTGAATGTAATATAACTCCCCTCTGCACTTTCTAGATAGCCAACTGCCGTCCGTTGATTTAAAAAAGCGTCAAGTCAGACTAAAAAAATGATAATATGGTTTGCATGTAATTGGGGGGGTTTTTTTGGGGGCGCTGTGGTGGTAAAATAGATTTAGGCATATGCTTGAGCACAATCAATACATTTAAGTTTTGAAAGGTATGGTTAACAATATTAGGCGTCAAAACCCTAAGAGCATCTCCAATAAAGGAAGTCTGTTTTGGTATACTATTGCGACAAGATGGCAAAATTGGAAGTCTATCCTATTTAGCGTTCTCGAACCCAATACTCTGAAAATTATACCAACTACACAACAAACATCTTTTTTCCTTATTTTTTATCTTTGGATAATTAATTTATAGGCATGTTAGGTCGTAAATTTTTATACATCTTTATCAATTTTTATCTATTTTTTCTAAATTTTAAGTTGCTCAAACCAATCACATCCACATATCTTGTGGGACCTGCATATAGTACACAAACATCCACTATTTAACTCCATTCATTCGCTCTCTTATTTCACATAAAAATATACAAAAAATAATAAAAAATTCAATCCTATCACGGGCTATATCACACTTACTATTCGTATTAAAAAATAATACAATTTATTATTTGAGTGAAATTAATCATCAAATACATAAAAAAACCAAACTAATAACACAAAATAATAAATTTATTATGTTGCTAACAACAATAATGAGAGCAGTTAATAGCACAAAATAATTAAACTAAACACATAATTCAAAAGGCATAAAAAAAAAAGAAATATATATATATATATATATATAGAGAGAGAGAGAGAGAGAGAGACTATAATACAAAATGGAGGGAAATATTGGCAAAAGATGTCCACTAAAGTAAACGCCAAAGCTAGGGGGAAACATGGCAAACTCCATTTTGCATGCTATTTGCTGCACAATGCTTTCTTTTACTCCATTTTGGTGTAAATCATATGGAAACTCGGAAAGTATCAAGTAGCAAAAGCTAGAAAATTTCAAGTAGCTGACACAAACCTAATCTAACATTTCTTGCTTCTAGTAAATCAATCTAAGCATCTCATTATAAGTGACAGATCGCCAGAATCTACAAAGCACGATGTATTGAAAGAATAACATATGAGCACAATGGAGTGAATGGACAGATATTTCTTCAAATCGAAATGTGGACTTCAAGTCAGTCCAAATAATATGAACTCTTTTCACTGAATAAACTGTACACAATGTTTATTCTATTCCTTATGTCCAATCTGATCTGTAACAAACACCAACCCAGATACTGACCACAACCATGGTTTAACCTCTCAAAAGCAACCACGAAAAACAGAATATTATAAAAATTAATAAGCAACTTCCCTCAACTCTGCATAAAACCCGAGTTTCTCATCAACGAATTCATATTTTATTTATTTCATTGTATTTTGATTTTTCATCAAATAATTAAAACGCCATAGTAAAATCACCAAAATTTCTCACAACTCATTGAACAAAAAAAAGGCGGAACGCAATTTTAAAAAATTAAAATCCAAATTAGCAACTGAAATATCATTAATCTAGTATTTTCAAGCGGCGATTTACAGTAAAAATTACCTCGAGTTTCTGAATTGCAGTGGCTTCAGATACACCAGTGATGCTCATGAAAGTATCAATTGCTTCTTGATCAGGTCTAGCCATTTTCAAATTAATTAAAATTTATTTTCCCTAAGTAAAGGTTCGTAATATTTTCTTTGATGAGATGAGAAATGAGAAATTTGTGTGTTGTGCGAAACGTGTAGCGAGAGAATCAGTCTCAGAGGAATATATATTGGGATTGAGGACTGAATTGTCTTTGAAGTTAAATGGCGGTTGGCTTGGTAAATATGAGAAAGGTTGGAGGCCCGTTCTGGCATTCTCTGTTTCACGCTTCGACTCTTGCGTGCGCTTTTGGGGATTTTGGATAGCGCTGGTTTCAAGTTAGCTTTAAACATTCGAGATTTTGCAATCTTTTGCAGTGGCAAAACTATCAGATAGACATTTTTTATTTGGTCGGAATGCTATTAAGAATTGGTCCACCGGTGGTGAGGGATAGAATAAAATATTAATTTCATGAATATTTAATATTTTTTTACCTTATTTTGTATTTTCTTATTTTATTATTATTAGCTCAAATAATCCAAAAAAATTGTGTCTTTTAATCGGAAAAAATTGCTCAAATGGTCCAAAAAACTTTGGTGCACATTTGGTCTATTTGGATGGAATTCATCCAATATTATAGTATTTATTTGCATTAATATCGTAATTTTTAAAAAAAAATTTAGCAAGAAAAACATGCATATTTTGATTTTCACTGATAGTTAATAATAAATATAACGGAAATTGGTATAAATAGTCCAAAAAAAGCGTGTACAGTACACTTTTAGTTCAGAATTAAAAAATATACCAAATACAAAAAATTAATCAAATCAAATCAAAATAAAATAAAAAATCGAAAATAAAAAAAAACCTCCCCACGCACACCACGCACCTTCCCGACCCGATCCAACCCAACCCCACCCCAAAAAACCACCACCGGCCAGGTGGTGGTTTTTATTTATTGGGCGGGGGGTCCACCCGCACTCGCCCCACCCACCCCCACCCCACAAAAAACCACCACCAACCTGGTGGTGGTTTTTTTGTTTTAGGGGAGGGGGGGCGCTGGGGGATTTTTTTATTTTCAATTTTGATTTTATTTTTTGATTTAATTGATTAATTCTTTGTATTTGGTATATCTTTTAATTCTGGACTAAAGGTGCACTGTACACACTTTTTTGGAATTATTTGCGCCAATTTCCCTTATATTCTTGTTAACTTTCAGTTAAAATCAAAATGTGCACGTCTTTATTGCTAACAAAATTTTTGAAAAGTTACGATATTAATGTGAAAAATGCTATAATGTTGGATGGATTCCGTCCAAATGGTCCAAAGGAGCACCAAAATTTTTTGGACCATTTGAGCAACTTTTTTTTTTTGGATTAAAAGACACAATTTTTTGGATTATTTGAGCTACTAATAATAATAATAATAATAATAATAATAATAATAATAATAATAATAATAATAATAATAATAATAATAATAAGAAGAAGAAGAAGAAGAAAATACAAAAAAAGGTTAAAAAATATTAAAAATTCAGAAAATTAATATTTGATTCTATCCCTCACCGCCGGCAGACCAATATGAGCAAATAAATTACAAAAAGGACCTAAGTGTCGCCACTGACATTCTTAATACTCTAGTGGCATTCCAGCCAAATAAAAAAAATACCTACATGGTAGTTTTGCCATTTTGCAGTTGATGTCAATCTGCGATGCAAGCTATAATTTTGTATAAATAAGGTTTTAAAAATCTATCTATATATTAATAAAACCAATGTCGATTTCCTACTCATTCTATAATTTTTCTGAATTAATAATTATTATTTTATTCTTAATTCTTGATTCCCTCTCTAATGTCAATTGCAATCCTAACACAACTTTAATTTCATCTCAAACAGGATCCCTAATTTTATCACGTTCCCTAATGCAATAATAAAATCATCCCAAATATCTCTAATCAAATCTCTTAATTGATTTATCCTCATCATCTTCTACTTCAACCGACTCCATCGTTCCCTCTTCTCGCTCACTCAAGAAATCATCTTCAACACATCTCCACAAGATCCATGTATCGTCAAGATTTGATTTCTAATGATTTATTCTAAAAGAATTTCTTTCAATTGAAGAAGAAATAATAGCAGTAATCATCTTCGCAGGGTAGTTTCCGGTGCGGTTCATGGGGAATTTAAGTGCCCCCTTTCCAAAAAACTCATGAGAGATCATGTAATCGTTTCCACCAAGCAGGTTAGTAAATTTCACTCATGCAATTCGGATTCGTTGTCGTTCATATCATTTACTGTAAATATGTTTGTTAATTAGTTATGTTGCTTCTCTGTGTGTTTGGATTTTTCTAGATTTTGTTTAAACTTTATATGATTTTCGCAATTTGAGTAAACTCATTTTTTCTTCTGGATTATGTGGGTGTTGGCATACTTCCAAAAATACATTTTAATGCATTTTTTTCAAATTTCAAATTTGGTCAAACAAATCACATCCATCTATTTCCCTACTCATTAAATCTCCACCATCCAACTCCACTCATTCTCTCTCTTCTTACTCATAAAAATACATTAAAACTCATCTGCTAACACACTCTATGAATCGCTGATTTTGGCTAGATTATTTGAAGAATTTTTGAATCTATTTTTATCAATTTGTTCTTAAATTGTGCAATCTGAATTTCAACCTATGTGTGTATGTGATTGAACACAGATTGTTGATGAATTTATCAATCTGTATTTTGCTGTAACAATTTCTAAAAATTTTGGGCATTCTTGGCAGATATATTGAGATAAAGATATATATCTTTTATTCGGATTCTTTAAAGATCCTTGAATGCGTACTATTTCTTAATGCAATTTCTTCTTCTTCATATTGTTGACACTGTTCCTACAAAAATGCAGAAATATGATCAACCCTTCATTGAGAAATGGTTAAAATCTAGAAACAGGACATGTCCTCAAACCTAACAAGTATTCTTCATGATAATCAGTTGAGAGCTATGAGAGATGGTGGGGTTCGTGTTATCTTAGAGAAGATCAAGAGTCGTATACATGTTGATGAGTTATTGTATGTTCTTGCTCAAATGGCGATCGAGCAAATAGGAGAGTTCGAAGGAGTTGAATATTTGCTTATAGTATAATCAAGGAGACTTCTTGTGCTAGAAACAAGGAGAATTGTATTGCTAGTCTTTTCACTATATTCTATAATGATCGATCCAAGTGGAAGCAAATGAGGGCCGAGGAGAATACTTGTGGGACCATCTCTAAGCTAGTTGAAAATGGGTCTTCTAGAGCCAAGAGAAAGGCGAGTGGGATACTCGAAAGACTCAATCGAGCTATCAATCTCACCCATACGGCATGACGTAGGTGTATCAAACACCGAGGACATGCTCTGTAAATTCTATGAATTACTGTTTTCCTTAGTCATCAACAATTGAGGTATCTATATTAGTATATCTATGTTATTGTCTGCTTCAGCATTCACTCTATATATTTTTATTAGCTAAGAAGGGTTTGATCTTTTCAAGTATATGATTGGTGCGTAATATTAGATTAAGCTTTTTTCATAAGGGTTTGTTCAATATTGTTCACAGATCATTGCACGTGGTTTTGAGTAGACTGCACTAATGTGTTTTGATAGCCATTGCTTAGTTGGTTTCTTCCTATTATTGTGCTAATTTATGGATTCTTCTCTGAATTTTCTGTTAAGTAATTCCATCACGTGCTGTTTTTCTAGGTCCCATAAATTCTATATTCTATTTTCTATTTTTGTAGGTTCCATCACGTGCTATATTATTTATTTAAAAAAAGAAAGCAAGTAAAGTGTACTTCATAGATATTAAAGAAAATTGCTTGGCATCTTGTCTTATTCTTGATGGAGTATTTGAAAAGGGGAGTCAATGACCATGGAAGTTGGAAAGGTAGCAAATGATGTTAAAATAGAAAAAATTGTTATTGATGAAGAATCTGGGTCATGCAAAGGAAAAATGAGCTTCATTGTACAAGTGATGGGTTCAATTCCTCTTTTCTGGTCATATAAAGCTTCAAGATTTAGTCCTCAACCTGATATTATATGTAAGCAAATAAATTTGAAATAATGCTCCCCCCATTTTGATGTGTTGATTGGTAATTTTTTTTAATTTTCTTTTAAACTTCTCTCTCGGTTCTTCACAAATGACTTTCACACATTTCATTAATTTTTAACGTGAAGTGCAAAGTTATGACCTTACATATGAAGCAACCAAACATCATTTTGAAGACCTGGCGAACAGATGTGGCAATCCAATAGTTATTCTTAATCTAATAAAGTTTTGTTCCAATTTGCTAGAGGAATTGAAAATTATGACATTCTATAAACATCATTACGATACAACTTCAACCATTTCCCATATTTGAGGCGATTCGCAAACTCCAGCTTGCATCGTGTCATGTGTGTTGCCTCCAATAGAGATCTATTTTGCGGACTTTGATTTCCATCAAAATAGCAATCCTTCGTTGATGAAGAGTGGTTCGGTTTTTTCGGGGTTTTGGGCCACTTTTGTAATTTCTATTTTTTTATACCAATAAAATGTAAGTTGTTGACTTATTGACAAGCCAAGTGACATGATTGAAGTGTTTTTTTTTTTTTTTTGGGGGATTGAAATTACGGTTGAAGTGTTGAACCTATAAAGTTATTAATTATTTAATATTTAATATATTTATTCATTCAGTGTTGTTAACTTTATTTTTTCTTAATTTTGTTTCAATTCTTATATTCACAGATACAAACAATATGGATGACACGTGATTTCTTTTTTTTTTTTTACAATTGATAAGTGCTAGAAAAGCACTTAAATAACTCTTCTATTTTACGTATTTGTGTGTTTTATTAGTATTATATGTTTATTTTTATGTGTTTTCCTTTTATTGTGTATTTAGAGTCACAAGAAATCAAAATGAGCCAAAATGGATAAAAATGGAGCGAAAACAGAACTTGGGACCGAAATGCAAGCAAATTCAAAGATGGAGGGCCTCGGATGCAAATTTATGAAAAGTTGTTTTTACAATTTTTCTTGTGCCAATATCAAAGAATATCAAAAGAGGATTTTCACATTTTTGTCGGATCCCAAATCGGAGTTTCCTAGTGAAAGTTATGGCCATTTGAAGAGAAAGGACAAAGCGTAAAAAAATCAGCAGCTTGAATTTACTGCCGCAGTTCAGTAATTTGACCATAACTTTTGCTACAAAATTCGGATTGACCTGCACTTTATATTGTTGGAAAGGACACTCAGAGGGCTACAACGTTGATGTCGACCTCTTCAAATGATTCGGATCATATCATGGTCAAAAATGGGCAAAACCGAGAGTGATGTGAATGGAGGATTTCTTGGGCCATGTTTTGCAGAAAATTCATAACCTCTACTAAAATATCAAAAAAAGGAAATTCCAATTGCACAATTCAGCCAAGATGCTTACCTATACCATGATACAATATTTGAACTAATGGAGCAATTTAAGATCATGATTTGGTGGTTACCAATTAGTGGAATCATAATGGAGTAGTTGTACAATTTTTTATCATGTTTTCTTGTGAAATTTTGCCTATAAATAGAGGCATTTGTAAGGAAGTAAATACACAACTTAGTAGAAGAGAATTAGCTAGTAGTTCTCTCCAATAAAATTTTCTTCTTCATTTGTTCTTAGTTTTAGCTTGAAGATTTTAGCTTTTCATATTCCGGCGGATCAATTCTTCGCTAAGTTCTCTTTTCCCTTTATTTCTATTTATTTCTCAAGATTTATTTACTTGTTTACTATATTTTGCATAATCTAGCATATAGTGGTGGTGATACAAGGCGAACACTCGTTAAAAAGTATGAAACCCCGCAATTATGAGTAGTTAAGACTTTTCTATCTAGTTGAGAGGGACGTTGTGTTCAACTAACATGTTATTATCATTTCTAACTCTTTAGTAACGCTTTTATCTATTCCTCTACTTCAATTTGTTGATTTGTTATGCTTGTAAACCCGCTTTTTGAGTTTATTTGATTATTGCAGTCACCTTGGCCAATTGAATCAATTAATCTTTAAATTCAAGCTACTTGCTAGGATTGGAACTTTTGATCCGTGAATTGTCATTAGATTCCAATCCAAAGTAGCAAATGAATATCGTGCATATTTATTAACAAATCATCTTAGATGCATTAATTCGAAGTTTGTAAAATTATTCATCTAATTCAACTCATTCTTCTCGTTCATTTCATACTAGCTTTGCATTAAATCCTAAGAGCTTGTTTGTGGTTATCCAATAGCTAGATGTTAAGTTAAAGAGTTTACTTTTACTTAATACACTTAAGGAAGAATTGTTAATCGAGCTTTTCTTGGTTAATTGAGAGTTGATAAATTGAAGAAGGAATAGTAACACGCTGTACATGGGAAAGATAAACACAAGTTGTTGACACAACCTAACCCGAAAAACTAGATATTTATTTCAATTGTTTTATTTGATCTTATCTTTTGTCATTTGATTTTCATTCAAAATTCTAAAACCCCCACTTTCCTATATTAATTGATAAAGACAACTAGATTAAGCACTGCCTCTTAGGTTCGACCTTACTTACCACTTCTACATTAATTTGTAGTTTTGAAATCGAGTAAGGAAAAAATAAACTTTATGCGTACGCGACAAACGCGTGCCCAAGTTTTTTGGCGCCCGTTGCGGAGAGCAGTTAACCAATTTAGTTGCTTTTATTAATTAATTTAAAAAATTTCTTCTTCACTTGTATGCATAATACCCGATCTACTAATCGAATTCTTGAAAGTTTCATCGAAAATCGAGAAATCCATTCAAGACGAATAAGAGAAGCAAAACAAACCGAACGAGAAATGGCGAAAAACAATAACGAAAGAACTCTCAAACAACCGCAACTCCGGTTACTCAACAACCTTGTGTATCACCTTCCAACCGTAGAAGAAGGTAAGACTTTCAACTAAAAACTGGATTGATACATCTTCTACCTTCTTTTCATGGACGATCAGTGAAGATCCATATCGACACTTGAAGGAGTTTCATGTGGTGTGCGATAGCATGAAACCCCTGTGCATCAGCGAAGAGCAAATCAAGCTCGAGCCTTTCCATTTTCACTAAAAGATGCCGCCACAGATTGGTTATACACTTTACCACCAGGTTAAGTCACAACATGGAATCAAATGAAGCAACTTTTTCCTCGAAAGTACTTCCCAACTTCAAAGACCACAAATATCGTGAAAGATATCTCCGAGTACACGCCAAAACAATGGAGAAACTCTTTATGAGTATTGGGAGCGCTTTCAAAGCTCATTACAAGTCGCCCGCATCACTCAAATCAAGAAAACCTCCTAGTGCAATACTTTTATGAAGGCTTATGTCAATCGTGATCAAACATGATTGATCGCTTAGTGGAGGAGCTTTAATGAACAAAACCCTCACAAAGCTGTAACACCGATTTCAAACATGCAAAAAATACTCAACAATTCAAGATGCATCAGAGATGACCATTCAAGAGTTAACGAGGTAAGTAATTCCAATATTGAAAGCCAACTTTCTCGAATCAACACATCTTCTCAAACAAATTGTTGTAGGGAAACAATCCGCAAGTCAAAGCACGTCGTGATATGCACAAATCTAGACATCCTACAGATGCTTGTCCTGCTTTTACAAGTGGATAACAACTAACAAGTGAACTTAGCAAATAATTTCTCATTCCCAAGACAAGAATACAATCCGCACTCAGACACCTATAATCCAGGATGGCGAGACCACCCCAACTGACTATGGAAACAACAAGCCCCCAAGATTCTTCCCTAACAAGCCTCAAGGCCAATTCCAACAACATGGGAATCTTCAACCCCAAGGGCAATTTCAACAAAAACCTCAACAATCAAGTATGTCTCTCGAGGATATGGTGAAAACATTAGCAACTAACATTGTGAAATTTCAAATGATTCCAAATTGAGCATTCAAAACTTGAAAACCAGATGAGTCAATTGGCAACCGCCATCAATCGATTGAAGCTAATAACTGAGGGAAGTTACCATCCTAACCCGAGGTAAATCCAAAGAATGTTAGTGCCATATAACCTTAAGGACTGAAAAGAGATCGAAACCTCACAAAGAAATTCCCACACATGAAGATAAAGAAGAAAAGTTTGAAAAAGGAGGTATGTCCTAACCCTTTGTCACTACTAAAGTGATCCCTCCCCTTTTCCGAGTAGATTAGCAAAACCAACAAAGAAGAAAAGGAAACGAAAATTTTGAACACATTTAGAGGATAGAAATCAACATTCCCTCGTTAGATGCAATCAAACAAATTCCACGCTTATGCTAAGTTTTTGAAAGATCTTGCACTAATAAGAGGAAATTGGTGGAAATGAAATGATCAAATGGGAGAAACCGCTTTCACGCAGTATTCCCGGAAGAAGTTGCCTCCAAAATGCAAAGACCTCGGTATGTTCAGCCCCTCGCACCATAGGCAATCACCATATTGACAAAGCACTCATAGATTTAGGAGCATCCATAAATGTCATGCCTAGATCCTTATATGCTTCACTAAATTTAGGAAAACCGAAAGAAACTCACGTAATTGTGCAACTAGTCGATCGTACTAATGCATACCCGGATGGAGGATAGAAGATGTGCTAGTCAAAATAAATGGTTTAGTTTTCCCCACGATTTTTTACGTGCTTGATATGGATGATGAACATTCACCTCACCCTACACCTATCATATTGGGACGCCCATTTCTTTACACTTCTCGACTAAAATTGATGTCTATGAGGGTACACTATCCATGGAATTTGATAAGGAAAAAGCGAACTTTAATATTTTTGATGGTTCATTGCGCCCTAATAACGCTTGTTCGCCTTTGCAATCAATTCAACTAATCCTTTTGTGCAAGAACTCAGTATAAGTTGAATCTGCAGAGCCAAAGACAACACATAAGATCGAAGTTAAAGCACAATTACCTCATCTCAAGAAGGAAGCCATGGAAAGAAATGAGACCAAAAAAATTTGGAGAAGAATTCAAGAATTTAAGAAATCAAGACACTGGAGAAGCCATCGAAGACAAAGTGGAGTCAGTAATGGATTTGAGGAATCATACTTGATAAATGGGAACTCGTGGTTGTCGAGCTAACGACCTATAAACAAAAGCGCTTCTTGGGAGGCAACCCAAGCATTTTTCTTTTTAATATTTGTATTTTTTGGTTTTTAATTTGTTTACTTTTCATCTAACGTATTAAGGAAGATATTTCTTTATTATCAGAGGAGGGCGATATTTCGAGACTCAATTATTTGGGAAGAGACATGATGGCCCATAAATCGTGATTAGTGAGAATTACTAAAATGGGCAGATTAATTATTGATAATGGACAATTTGTCAACGCGCTTTCTCGGATACTCCTTCCAACGCATTACTTCCAAAGACACTCTACATGCATGGTTGCCTGCTTGAAACAAGTGCTCATTTGACTATAAATCCAGATCATTCTCCACATGAAACAACAACCACAATTTCAATTACTCGTGAGTGCTCCTTTCTAGCAAAGTGATTAGGTAATTTTCTTCTCTTCTTGATTTTTCTTACTCTTTCTTTCTTCTTCATTTGTTTTTCTTATAGCATGAATGTGTGTGATATTTTTTGTATATATATGTCTTTTTTCCTTATATTAATTGATTATGTAATTCAAATTTTCTTATTTTTTTCCTTCTTCAATATCTGAAAATATGGAAGAGTGTGATAATCTACTATGCTTATTGATTTTGATGGTTTTAATTTTATTACTTGGTGTTCTTTTTCTCTCGTGTTACGTAACTAAAAAAAAAAAGAAAAGAAAAAAATACCTTGATATCGGGTTATGTATTCCGCCCAAAGACGTTAAACCTGGGTCTTTTTCAGAGACTCTTAAAGAACTCGTATTCTCTTCTTATTAACCTTTTTTTCAAGTCTTTGCAGATACCTCAAAGTGCACTGAATTTTCATTTCTTTCATGGCGCCCTCTACGTATTGTTGCTCTTCTACAAGTACTCGACTCTTTCTCTATGCCTCTTGATATCAAGATTCGATTGTTCGACTTTGTTGACAATTATGAGCATTCCCTTTGAACGCTCATAGCTGGGGCGTGGTCATCCCGATCACAAGAACGACGCGTGCTAAGCGCCTTTTAAAAGTTGCTTTAAATGTTGAAAGCTATTAGAGGGACCTCATTGTACGAAATCAAACTTATTCACAATATAGACATGTTGTTTTCTTCAAGGATGGACCGATTAGGTGCAGGGCCGAAAAGTCTATCAGGAGAAACAGCCAACAGCTCGCAATCAGTGTGAGAAAGTTTGATAATTTGTTGGAACAACGACAACGTCTGTTGGAAACCAAACTTCGATGGCCTAACCATTGAGCAAAGCAACTTTTGAGCGTGATCATGAGCACCCATCCGAAGATGTAAAACTACGTCTCATTCGCTTTGAGAAGTGTCCGAGTTGGACGCTACGCTTCTAAACGTTCTCCCATTTGTTGGTTCTTGTGGGTCGTTCTTTATTGAATGGTAAACATACCTATGTGTCATGTGGCGATATGGAGGACCTTTTCATTAAGGTTGGTTGTCAAAGCTGCTTTGTAGAGAGTATCTCGATTGAGATAGTTTCCATGCGGATCGGACTTGATGGAATCATATCATTAATTTGATGTGAATACTACTGCAAGATGTTCAGAGGGTTGTCAACTCCCAAAGTCGCTTTGTATATAAATTTCTTTTCATCACAAAAAAAAATGAAAAAACAAAAACACAAAAAAAAAAACAAAAATATTTTCAGCTGTTGTTTTTCTTGTTCTGTAAATATGTTGATTGCAGGTCTCTTGCTCTTGGATTGTCGAGGTATTCCTCAGAAGTGCTACATTGTGCAACCACCATCCCCAAATCGGCACGACTCATTGCTTACCATAGGGGAGTTTCTATTTCTTCTCTTTTTTTCATGCTTTCTATATTTCTACATTGGGGACAATGTGGAATTTAAGTGTGGGGGAGTGGCATATTGTGGTCTGCGTGTGATTTTTTTTATTTTATTTGTGTCGACGATTTTGCATGAGATAGCAACTTTTGAATATGATTGAGCTTAATTTGCGTGACTTAGCTGAAACTACAAGATCTCGAAAAAAAAAAGTGTTCTGTTCTTCTCTAAGTACAGCTGGTAAATTTATCTGAGCACATTTATAGGAAATTTACTATCATTCTCTGGAACACAAATTGAAGGTTGAAAATGTTGATTTTTTTATTTTTCTACACCATAGTAAACTAACTTTTTCTTTTCTTTTTTCTATCCATTCGTCCTGCTCAAAGTAACCTGGAAACATCAATTGTTAGTAAGGTGGAGTTATAATCGCATGGTATCTGTTTTTTATGAATGTGTCTTTTATTGATAGAGTTTAAAAAGTTTGGAAAAAGCATTGACCTATGCTGAGAATGAATTTTACTTTTATATTCGAAATAAGGAGAGGGACCACAGGAAAGAGCTACCTACCTCAGAGTGTGAAGCCGTCACCTCGAATGGGTGAAGAAGACTGCCTCCAATGAAAGGGGTTTAGTGTGAAAGCTACCTGTGGGGTAAAAGCTGAAAAGAAAATTGCAAAACTCTTCTTCTTCTTCTTTTTCTTCTTCATAAAAAAAAAAAAAGAAAAAAAAAATCGGGAGAAATGTGATGGCTACCCAAGTGTGAAGTTAGATAAATAAATTTCCTCAGTGGTTTGAAGTGTTCAATCTAAACACTCTTTAAATTGAAGACATATTTGCGATAAAACACCTGCCATGCCCTTTTTTTTCTTTGCAGTGCTAACAGTTGATGATTTTTGGTGAACATAGTAATTTTTAGGATCCATGGGAATCATTGTAAAATAAGAGTGGGATCACGAGAGATGAAAGGAAATATTTGACTATTTCGGGTCAGGATTTGGATAGATCATCGTAAGCTTTCATTTGGTTCCAGTTAGTGATGGAATGATAACCTCAATTGCACACACTCACAAGCCATTGTGTATTTGAGAAGAAGTGAAATTTTCTTGGTTCGGGAGAATGTTTATAAAGTAAGTCACTATCTGTAGTAGGATTTCAATGTTTAAAGTTGTTTATCTCATGTAAAATCATTGTGTTGTTTTGTGTCATATGGTTGTTGTTCGAGGGCGAACAACAGTCTAAGTGTGGGAGAGTTTGATAAGTGCTAGAAAAGCACTTAAATAACTCTTCTATTTTACGTATTTGTGTATTTTATTAGTATTATATGTTTATTTTTATGTGTTTTCCTTTTATTGTGTGTTTAGAGTCACAAGAAATTAAAAGGAGCCAAAATGGATAAAAATGGAGCGAAAACGAAACTTGGGACCGAAATGCAAGCAAATTCAAAGATGGAGGGCCTCCGATGCAATTTTATGAAAAGTTGTTTTTACAATTTTTCTTGTGCCAATATCAAAGAATATCAAAAGAGGATTTTCACATTTTTGTCGGATCCTAAATCGGAGTTTCCTAGTGAAAGTTATGGCCATTTGAAGAGAAAGGACAAAGCGTAAAAAAATCAGCAGCTCGAATTTACTGCCGCAGTTCAGTAATTTGACCATAACGTTTGCTACAAAATTCGGATTGACCTGCACTTTATATTGTTGGAAAGGACACTCAGAGGGCTACAACTTTGATATCGACCTCTTCAAATGATTCGGATCATATCATGGTCAAAAATGGGAAAAACCGAGAGTGATGTGAATGGAGGATTTCTTGGGCCATGTTTTGGTAGAAAATTCATACCTTTCTACTAAAATATCAAAAAAAGGAAATTCCAATTGCACAATTCAGCCAAGATGCTTACCTATACCATGATACAATATTTGAAATAATAGAGCAATTTAAGATCATGATTTGGTGGTTACCAATTAGTGGAATCATAATGGAGTAGTTGTACAATTTTTTATCATGTTTTCTTGTGAAATTTTGCCTATAAATAGAGGTATTTGTAAGGAAGGAAATACACAACTTAGTAGAAGAGAATTAGTTAGTAGTTCTCTCCAATAAAATTTTCTTCTTCATTTGTTCTTAGTTTTAGCTTGAAGATTTTAGCTTTTCATATTCCGACGGATCAATTCTTCGCTAAGTTCTCTTTTCCCTTTTATTTCTCTATTTATTTCTCAGTATTTATTTACTTGTTTACTATATTTTGCATAATCTATCATATAGTGGTGGTGATACAAGGCGAACACTCGCTAAAAAGTATGAAACCCCGCAATTATGAGTAGTTAAGACTTTTCTATTTAGTTCGAGGGGGACGTTGTGTTCAACTAACATGTTATTATCTTTTCTAACTCTTTAGTAACGTTTTATCTATTCATCTACTTCAATTTGTTGATTTGTTATGCTTGTAAACCCGTTTTTGAGTTTATTTGATTATTGCAGTCACCTTGGCCAATTGAATCAATTAATCTTTAAATTCAAGTTACTTGCTAGGATTGGAACTTTTGATCCGTAATTGTCATTAGATTCCAATCCAAAGTAGCAAATGAATATCGTGCATATTTATTAACAAATCATCTTAGATGCATTAATTCGAGTTTGTAAAATTATTCATCTAATTCAACTCATTCTTCTCGTTCATTTCATACTAGCTTTGCATTAAATCCTAAGAGCTTGTTTAGGGTTATCCAATAGCTAGATGTTAAGTTAAAGAGTTTACTTTTTACTTAATACACTTAAGGAAGAATTCGTTAATCAGAACTTCTTGGTTAATTGAGAGTTGATAAATTGAAGAAGGAATAGTAACACGTTGCATGGGAAAGATAAACACAAGTTGTTGACACAACCAAACCCGAGAACTAGATATTTATTTCAATTGTTTTATTTGATCTTATCTTTTGTCATTTGATTTTCATTCAAATTTCTCAAAACCCCCCACTTTCCTATATTAATTGATAAAGACAACTAGATTAAGCTCCGTTCCTCTTGGGTTCGACCCTTACTTACCACTTCTACATTAATTTGTAGTTTTGAAACCGAGTAAGGAAAAAAATAAACTTTGGCGCGCCGCGACAAATGCGCCCAACAATTTAAAATGCAATTTTTAAATTATAGATATATGTACGGGTTGAAATTTAAAATGCAATTTTTTATTTTTTACAATTAATTATTTAATATTTAATATATTTATCCATTTTGTTATTAGTTTACTTGGACATATATACAGGTTGAAAAATCCGCCCCCGAGCACTCGAGTTCTATATTATATTTTAAATATATATCTCCTCGTACATTCACGGGAGAAAATGCTAGTATAAAGTAATACACTAATACTACATTCATCGGAATGAAATAAGATTAACGATTTTTTTTCTGAAATGAGATTATCGATATTTTAAACATGTAAAATAGATATTATAATAATAAATCATTAACATCTAGTCTAACTATTAATAAAAACTAGTATCGGCCCATGCGATGCATGAGAATTTTATTCACAAAAATAATTTTGATCAAAATTTGTAAAAGTTTTTAAATTATATGATCAAACCAAAAACAAAATCATAGTATGCATAACAATTAAATAGGCGTGGATGTCGAAATTGAAACTTTAAAAATATACTTAACTAATTCAAAGTTTGAAAAACTTAATTAATGTCACATGTATATTGAATTGGTACTGAGTAATAATAAACATTATCTAAATTTGATATTTCAAAACATTATAAAGTAGTATATTTAGAAAGACAAATGTCCAAAATGCAAGTACCAATTGAAATTAAAACTTATTTTGTAAGTATTAAAACTTACAAATTCTTTACACAAAATTTTTCTAAGCATTGAAACTTGCAAATTCTTTGACAAAATGAAGAGATTATTAACTGATAATTTCAATAATTATTTTTTCTCAGTGGTGTGTGAAATGATGAAATATGACATATAAGTTGGGGTGTTTTGTTTCTTTTCTAATTAATTAATTATTCATCATAAATTCAGTTATAATTTAATTACTCACTATTTGTTTTTTTTAAACCACAATTTGAACTGCCACATGCACATTGCCCACAAAAACTATCAAAAACTACCCTTTTAACATGATAAAAATAAATTAAAAAAATTTTTATTTAATTTTTTAAAATAAATAAAAAAGGAATTAAAAAGAACACTGCCAACATGGTATTACTAGCATGGCACTATGCCAAATTGACAATTCTGTTGGAAATTTACTTTTCCAATATTAAGTGAGCAATATATTATTAAGTTCAATTATATCAAGTTATTCAATTAAATAGGCTAAATATTAAGTAGTCTAATTTAGTAAGCTCATAGACTACAATAATTAATGTGGGCTTAACGAGTAGAGACCGGTAAGAGCAGTGTTCTAAAAAGCGCGCCTAGGCGTGAAGCGTGACATAAACGCGTCGCTTGGGCCAAAAGCGTGAAAAAAAATGGTCAATGCAAATTTTGACCGACTAGGCGCGACTAAGCGTTGCCTAGGCGTGCCTAGGCGCACTTTTTTTTTTTTGAACCATACCTATTTTTTAATTTTTAAGTTTAAGCCGAGTTCAAAGTTAGAAAATAATAAATTAAATAAAAATAAAAGAAATTGAATACATCTCAAACCATAAATATACGATTGAAAACTTCAATTTAATTTCAAATTTGTAATATCTTGGATTCTCAATCTGACCATGTGAGCACTGTGATAAGAGCATGCAATCCCTATAAATCTATTAAAAAAGAATTGTCCATCTTTTGACTTTTTTCATTTGAAAATATTAAAATTATATTGTAAATTTCTTGAAATTATAAAGTAGATATAATATTTATGAATTTAGATATATTTTTTAATTTAGTATATACTATTTTAATTATTTAATACCTCAGACTCATAAAAAAAATTTTAATTAAAAAATTTGAAAAAAGCTTTTTAACGCCTAGGCGCGCTTAAGCTTGTAATGCTTGAAGCTTCGGCTCCACGCTTTTCCACGCTTCACGCTTTGTAGAACACTGGGTAAGAGTATGGTTGAAGTTTTATGGAAATCTCTAACCAGTCTCTATATATAGAACTCTTGGTCATGGTTCTCAATACACCAAATCGCATATAGTTTTCCTTTTCCCTATGTAGAAGGAAACATCAAATCCCATATTCGGAATAAAGAGATTTGATTTAGAAAGGCTATAGTACTACCATCTGATCTTTGATTGTGCAGTCGTTCTAATCGAGATTTCCACATCAAGTTTGATCATTGCTACGACAAATGCAGGTAGTGTTCACATTTATTAATCTCGATAATTTGATACAATGATGGTCTTGGGTAAAATGTGTGTAATTAAATATTAAAGAAAATTCTGACAAATGGTATCAGAGTGATTATCATGTTGAATTATTGAGGTTTCTTCAATCACACATCTATTGATAGGCATACATATTGGTATATGTACGAATTCTTTTCTGGTTTTGGTCAATACAAATAGCACATGTATATATATATATATATATATATATATATATATATATGTTGATACATTAATGAATCCGCTATAGATGTTCGTTGGAAATACTTTATGCAATATGTTAATCTATATTATTTAGGTCTTGTTCTATACACATTAAATTTCATCAATTTAACTCTATTTTTTTCTCTTTTTACTCTTGTCAATCACTCAAACATTGATTTGATAATTTTTTTATATTTTTTTAATATACTTTCTCCAATTCAACCATCCATTTAACACAAAATTCAACTAAAGTGCACTTAATTTCAAAAGAACAAGGCCTTAATGATTTGGTGGGATTTGGGAGAAACTTTCAAGGCCAAGATTCTTGTGCTTTTCGTTTTGAACATATATATCATATGTACATCTATCATGTGTGTATATATACATGGATCCATCAAGATTGGTTTTTTGTCAAAAAATATTTAATATTCCTATAGACATTAAAATTTTTAAATAGAATAAACTATCTTGGGCTGAGTCAATTTTAATTGATCCATTAAGCCTCTTGAATCCAAATATCTATTAAAGCCAACTTTCCAATTTGAAAAGCCCATGTTGCCCATCTTACTTTTCTTAACATTTATTTATTTGATTTTGTTAAATATAATCAAAATATTATATTTATATAAATCATTTAATAGGTTGAGATAATTAGTAAATTTATTAAAAGAATTTTATTGAAATCAATTTGATAATTCTTAAGTGATTACAGGCTTATCTCATATATATATCACTACTAACCGCATTGTAGAGAACCTTAACAAAGGGATAGAAGAGGAGAGTTGCAGAAGTTCAAAAGCCAAGTACAAGAAAAAGAAAGGAGAAGAAGAGAATCAATACTCTTTAGTTCTCCGAAGCCAAGCCAAAGTGAAGAAAAAAAAAGAAGAAGAAGAGATTGAAATCTCTTCAGTTCTTCGTTCCAAGTTCAAACCAAAGCCAAAGGAGGAAAGAAGAAGAAGAGGGTTAAATGCACTTCATTTCTTCAAATCCACAGCAAAGCCAACCACTCCAAGATCAAAGCCAAATTCACACTCAAGTCAAAGTCAGAAGCCAAATCATTTGGAAAGAGACAAAGCCCTCCTACAAAGCCAAGTCAAATTCAACCATGAAGAGTCAAGCCAAAGTTTTATTCAACAAAGCCACACTGTCAACAAATCAAGTCAAATCCCAATTTTCGGAGCATAGGATCAAGTCATGTGGCCCCTCATTTTCAATCGTAGATCGTTAATTAGAGAGTCAAGAAAGTTAAAGGAATCAATCTACAACAAATTCTTCAAATTTCAATTTGTAACATTCTTATTGTATTATTTTATCAATACAGAAGAAATTTGCAATTATAAATTTCTGGCACTCCCAGTAGGACCCTCTTGCTCTTATATCTCGATCTACAGCAAATTTTAAATCCTAAATTCAATAGCAAGATGAATGATGGGAAAGCAAAGCAAACCATGGAAAACTTCGAGGGGCGCTTGCTAAACTCCTCTATGCCACCAGAGTGAAGACAAAGGCTGAGAGATCTCAACTAGTGTCATCATTGAGAAAATTCTCCAAGAGAGGTTAGAGAAAAATTGCTAACCTCAAAAAAGCAGGCTCCCGTTCTTCAAGAAAAGCTAAACTCTTCCAAGAGAACCCTCTCTTTCAAGAGAACCCTCAATACAGCTCTACCTCAAGCGAAGGGTCTAAAGCCGATCAATCAAAGCTGCTTCTGCCGCGAAAATGGAGAGATTATATAAGTTCAGAAGAGTCGCTTGAGAATGTGTTTGTCACCGAAACGGGTCCTAACTCGGATGAAAAAATCCAACAAATGGCTTTGGCAACTGAAAAGTTGTCCAAGTCTTTGGAGGAGAAAAACGTTCAAATCGATACCCTCATGAACAAATTGGAAATGAAGGAGTCGACAAAGGAAGATGTGTAATGCCCACCCTAGTACTTCATTCTATTCTATGTAACATTTGGCAACGGAGCTAGGGTTGATGTCGCACTGTTTAAACGTTACCAAAACCACGAGTTCATTTTTCAAAACACATTTGTACATAAGAAACTTTTAACATATACATAACGACTAAAGTTCTCAAAATACATTTACACATAAGACACGATACATAATTGTTAAAGTGAGTTTTAGTTCAAATACAAAAAATTTATATAGGATCTTTGGCTTGTTCCTCTTCTCCCATACATATCCTCATACATCAGGCTCTGGAGGACTCCCCACTATTTCCCACGTTCTTGCCATGTCCCATATTGCCTAACACAAATAAAAGGAACATATTTAGTCATAAAGACTCAGTGGGAATAGATGTAAGTGCAATGTATGTCACATTCATATGTAGGGCCCGGTTGTGAATCATGTGCTTCCAATGGCGCCGTCACATAACGTAACATAGTTGGCCAGGTCTCAATCCTCTTGCGGGGTTAACCCCGTCAGACCACTATTCAGGCCAACAGTCTCTATCCTCATACAAGCCTTTTCTCGAGAGACCGTACTTTCATTTACATATATGTAAACACATGATAGGCAACATCACATTCACATGCTTTCATAATATACTTGTGCAAGCATTTACTTTCATTCCTTGATAGCATATCAAGCCTTCTAACACATTTCAAGTTGCACAATCAAGTAAACATCCTACTATCTTCAAGAATTCCTCATATATCTCATCATAAGATCCCCTAAACATAGCATATAGGCAAATACTTCGAGGCATCTAAATCAAACATGAAAAACCCAAGCTTTACAGTTATATAAGTGAAATATATTTACCTTCTTGGGCAACTATTATATCTAATTACCCACCTTAATGAAGATGAAATCACTCAACAAGATGCTGGAAACTTCCTTCCACTTCCTCTTCTTACTTCACCTTGGTAAATGATAGTCAAGATGGATAATCAAATGATGAACAAGGGGTTGGAGGCTACAAGTATTGTTAAGAATATCTTTGGGGGTGTTTTTGGGGTGTTAGGGTCGAGATTTTGGAAGAAATACCTCGGCCAATGGAAAAAGAAGGTCTAAAAACATTTGTGCCGACTTAAAATTACAGTCGTACATCATATATTTACGATCGTAACAACGAACATACGTCCATATCCAAAATGTCATCCGGCCGTAATAGAGGCTCTGTAAATACCCCCTCTTCATCATCAATATTACGACCGTATCATGAATAATTACGGCCGTAAAACCAATTGACGGTTGTATCAAGATTTTATACAACTGTATTTAACTTTGAAAATTTTTGCACACTTCCATAATTTCAATATTACGGCCGTATAATTTCCTATTACGGCCGTAACTTCCATCTTACGGCCGTATCTTAAATACTTACGGCCGTAACCTAAACCTTACGGCTGTATGGAATCCTCAAACGGTCATTTAGGGTTCCTAGAAATATCCACTATTTGAACTTACGGCCGTAATATTAACATTTACGGCCGTAACCAACACTTTACGGTCGTAACCTCAAAATTTAAGGCCGTAAACCTGTTTTCTGCATATCTGCCTGCTTTGAATTCTAACGACCGTAACATGACAAACACATCCAATGCACTTATAAACATGTTCTAAACATATTACACACATCATCATCGTAAGACACGTCACATCATATCAAATCTCGTATGAAGCGGATGGGGTGTTACAATCGCCTCTCCTTAAATAAATTTTGTCATCGAAATGTACCTGAAAACAATTTGGGATATTGTTGTCTCATAGTTTCTTTTCTTTCCCATGTCTCTTCCTCGATAGTCACACTTCGCCATAGCACATGAACAAGAGGTATTTCTTTGCCTCTAAGTTGTTTCACACTTCGTGCAACAATCTGAATGGATTTCTCCTTGTAAGACAAAATTAGGTTGAATATCGAATGGAGGGTCAGGTAATATATGCGATGGATCCAGAACATATTTCCTTAAAGTCGACACATGGAATACATCATGAATCCGGTCTATGTGCACGGGTAGTCGTAACCGATAAGCAACTTCGCCAACTCTGTCAAGAATCTCATACGGCCCAATGTATTGGGGGGTTAGCTTGCCACGCTTTCCGAATCGAAAGAAGCCTCTTAATTGGCAAAATTCGAATAAACACTTTCTCTCCAACCTCAAATTCAAGTGGTCGATGTCGATTGTCAGCATAATTTTTCTGTCGATCTTGTGCAACTTTCATGCGTTGCCTAATCTTTTCGACTACCAAAAGCATATCTTGAATCATTTCCGTTCGTATCACTCTCATTTCCCCTACCTCATCCCAATGTAGAGAAGATCTACATTTTCGTCCATACAACGCTTCGCAGGGAGGCATTCCAATCGAGGAATGATAACTGTTATTGTAAGCGAACTCTACCGAAGAAAGATGACGATCCCAACTCTGGGGAAACTCCAAGACACAAGTTCGTAACATGTCTTCTAATGTTTATCTGTTCAGTTTGTCCATCTGTTTGAGGATGAAATGTTGTACTGAATTGAAGTTTCATCCCCAAAGTCATCTGTAATTCCTTCCAAAAGTGCGATAAATACCTAGGATCGCGATCGGATATAATCGCGATAGGTACTCCGTGTAACCGAACAATCTCCTGGACATAGAGTTGAGCCAACTGCTCCATTCGATGGGTCATCTTAAATGGCAAAAGGTGAGTAGATTTGGTGAGGCGATCAGCTACGACCCAAATAGCATCGAACCCTTTGTTTGTTCCCGGCAACGCACTTACAAAATCCATAGTAATATGGTCCCACTTCCACTCGGGAATAGGAAGTGGTTGCAACGGTCTTGCTGGTCTTTGATATTCGGGCTTCACATGCTGACAGGTTAGACACTTTGCCAGCTATCCAACTACATATTGTTTCATACCCAGCCACCAATAAAGTGTCTTAATCTCTCTATACATCTTGGTCGAACCAGGATGGAGTGTATATGGCGTCCCGTGGGCTTTATGACAGATTTCTTGCCTTAAGTCTTTCATTTCGGGAACATAATATCGATCTTTGTACTTGAGGATCCCTTACTGTATCTGAAAATCCGGATTCAGTTTGTCATTCAATTGCTTCTTAATCCTAGCTCCCCAATCATCACTTGCTTGCTCTTCCTTGATACGATTAATAAGCATCGATTGAGTTGACATAGCTGCTAATCGAGCTTCCTCCGGTTCCAAAATCTCAAGATTGAACCTCTCCATTTCGAGTTGCAATTCATGTGGCCTTTGCCTTGGTGTCTTTCTGCTCAATGCATCCGCAACTACATTTGCCTTACCGGCATAATAGTGGATCAAACAATCATAATCTTTCACTAGCTCCAACCAACGACGTTGCCACATATTGATTTCTTTGTGAGTGAAGAAGTATTTCAAAGTTTTGTGATTCATATAAATCTCACATCGTACCCTGTAAAGATAGTGTCGCCAAATTTTCAAAGTGAACACTATAGCCGCAAGCTCCAAATCATGAGTTGGATACTTTAGCTCAACTCTTTAATTGGCGTGAAGCATATGGGATAACCTTATCGTTTTGCATCAAAACACATCCGAGCCCTTGATGAGATGCATTACTATAGATAGCAAATTCAATTGAATCATCAGGAATTGCCAAAATAGGAGCTGTGGTCAGACGAGTCTTCAACTCTTGAAAACTCCACTCACACTCATTGATCCACCAGAATGGCACATTCTTTCTCATCAAGTGGGTAAGTGGAGAGGCGATCTTAGCAAAGTCCTTCACAAAATGGTGATAATACCCGACCAAACCTACAAAACTTCACACTTCGGTTGGCGTAGTTGGCTGGGACCATTTCATAACAGCTTCCACCTTACTAGGATCAACTGAAATACCTTTCTGCATCACCACATGTCTCAGAAATATCACTTGCTCTGCCCAAAACTCACATTTCGAAAACTTAGCATATAACTTCTCATCCGAAGAGTTTGCAAAGCAAGCCGAAGATGACCTTCATGCTGCTCCCGAGATCTAGAATAAATCAAGATATCATCAATGAACATAATTACGAACTTATCAAGATACGGCTTGAAAACTCGATTTATAAGATCCATAAAAGTCGCTGGAGCATTTGTGAGTCCAAAGGGCATAACAAGAAACTCAAAGTGGCCATATCGAGTACTAAATGCCGACTTTGAAATATCTTCTTCTCTAATTCTCAGTTGATGATAACCAGAGCGTAGATCAATCTTTGAATATACCGCCAAGCCCTGAAGTTGATCAAATAACTCATCAACACGGGGTAATGGGCACTGATTCTTGATTGTAATCTTATTCAATTCCTAATAATCAATACACAATCGCATGGATCCATCTTTCTTCTTTACGAACAATATCGGCGCACCCCATGGAGAAGTGCTCGGTCTAATAAACCCCTTAGCCAACAAATCATCCAATTGGGCTCGAAGTTCCTTGAGTTCAGAAGGCGCCATACAATAGGGAGTCTTCGACATTGGCAGTGTACCCGGCATAACTTCGATAACAAAATCAATCTCCCGAGGCGGAGGTAATCGGGGAAGATCATCAGGAAACACGTCCAAAAAGTCATATACGATCGGGAGTGCAGATGGCGTGGATGATTCCTAGGCTTTCAAACTGTACAGAGTGATCACATAGGCTTGGCAACCTTGACTAATTAACTTCTTCGCTTTCATAGCTGAAATAATCCTCCGACTTGGACATTCTAACTTAGGAAACACAATGGATTCACTTGCCGGAAATTTCAAAGCTTGACCAGGGCAATCCAAAATGACCTCATGTCGTACTAACCAATCCATACCGAGAATAACATCAAAATCTCGGATTTCCAAGGCAATAAGATCGACTAAACGTCTCACAACCCTGAACTTGAATTGGAACAGCTAGGAAATAATACATAGCACACTGATTTGGTCCCGAAGGTACAATAACATCAATAGAAGACTGTAAAGGATATAAAAGAATGCGTAGCTCCGGAATCGAATAATGCATATGCACGTAAGGTAGAAACATAAACAGCACCTGTGATAACCTTGGTCCTTTCGGGTGCTTCAGACTGAGCCAAGGCAAATACACGTCTGGCTTGTCGAGGTGCAGGTGGTTGTAGAGGTCACTGATTCTTTGCATCCAGACACTCTTCACTCATATGGCCTTCCTTACCACTTCTATAGCATCGATTGGTGCCGAAATAACATTGGCCCCAACGATTCCTCCCACACATTTGGCAAGTCGGTGTAGAAAAAGAACTCGATCCCTTCTTTGCCGGTGATTGGAATGAAGAAGCATTACCGAACGACCTATTGTTGTTTCTTCCTCGGGCACGATAATACGACCTCACGCTCGACTACTGTTCGAGGAACCCTGAGAGGAATAAGATTGTCCTTGAGCCGGCTTAGAAGGCTGAACCTGGAGGGGACTGAACTGATTGGCCAGTAACTTGTCCAGCTTCTGAAATCCTTGCTTCTACTCGCCCTGTGACATATGCTTGTTCTATCACCTCCACATAACTCGCAATTGCAATACTGGGCAACTGAACATCCCGGGCCAATTCGGGCTGTAACCCCGAAATGAAACGTGCAATCTTTCGAGCGGGAGCATCTACCATATGCGTAGCAAATCAGGCAAGTTCATCGAAGTTCTTACTGTACTGATTCACCGACATGTTTCCTTGCTGCAATCGAACAAATTCCTTGAGATTCTCATTTTAAGCTGCTTCAGAAAAATACTTAGCTCGAAATCGGGTAAAGAAGTCAGTCCAGGTAGTGACAGTGGCTTTTTCTCCTTTCCTCACTGTATCCCACCAACAGCCTGCCGTGCCACGAAGCATACAGGTAGTACAATTCACTTGCTCGGATTCGGGATTGTGGGCATACTCAAACGTTCTCTCAATTGTTTGAATCCAATTCTCAGCATCAATCGGATCCTTAACATCTTCGAAGATTGGCGGATTCAAATGCTGAAACCGGTCAGTTCCTAACTCCTTACCTTTTTCCTCTTTCGCTTTATCAACCCCCGAAGCACTTACTGAATTGCCTCCACTTGCATTATGATTTGCATTAGAGTTATTCATCAATTGCTACATCATTTGGGACTGTTGCATTTGTTGTGTCTGTTGCTCAATAAGTCGTGTCAATCTTTCGATAATCGCAGCATGATCCTCAGCCATCTATTCATCATCACATAAAAGGAGGCTATAAAGGGACAAAGGAGACATCCTGAGATTCTAACCCATTCTCTATACATAACATCACACAACGAAACATAAACATGCACATTATATGGACAAACCATATCTTGGAGTTGCGGAGAAAGTCCTCTGATGTGTGAGGAAAATATGAAAGAAAGCTCGCTCTAATAACATCTTGTAACGCCCGCGCTAGTACTTCATTCTATTCTATGTAACATTTGGCAACGGAGCTAGGGTTGACGTCACACCGTTTAAAGTTCTCAAAACCACGAGTTCATTTTTCAAGACACATTTGTACATAAGAAACTTTTAACATCTACATAACGACTAAAGTTCTCAAAATACATTTACACATAAGACACTGTACACAACTGCTAAAGTGAGTTTTAGTTCAAATACAAAACATTTATACAAGATCTTTGGCTTCTTCCTCTTCTCCCACACGTATCCTCACACATCAGGCTCTAGAGGACTCCCTGCCATTTCGTACGTTCTTGCCACATCCCACATTGCCTAACATAGATAAAAGGAACACATTTAGACATAAAGACTCAGTGGGAATAGATGTAAGTGCAATGCATGTCACATTCATATGCAGGGTTCGGTTGAGAATCATGGGCTTATAATGGTGTCGTAATATAACGTAACATAGTTGGCTAGGTCTCAATCATCTTGCAGGGTTAACCCCGGTGAGACCACTATGTGGGCCAACAGTCTCTATCCTCATGCGGACCTTTTCCTGAGAGACCGTACTTTCATTTACATATATATAAACACATGATAGACAACATTACATTCACATGCTTTCATGATATAATTGTGCAATCATTTACTTTCATGCCTTGATAGCATATCAAGCCTTCTAACACATTTAAAGTTGCACAATCAAGTAAACATCCTACTATCTTCAAGAATTCCTCATATATCTCATCATAAGATCCCCTAAACATAGCATATAGGCAAATACTTCAAGGCATCTAAATCAAACATGAAAAACCCAAGCTTTACATTCATATAAGTGAAATAATCATATATTTACCTTCTTGGGCAACTATTACTGTAACGGCCCGAGTTGTAAGGACCCGGAACGCTAGTTCTTTCTTTAAAAACACTTAAATTCTTTAAACAATTTTTTTTATAATACCAATAAATGCGAAAAGATAACAAATAACAAAAATGCGGAAATTAATTTAAAATAGCAAAATATTTTAGAATTTTCTCACATCTGTTCAATCTCTAATAGTTTCAAACATTTAAAACATTCGAGTGACATACTTAGACAACTTGAGTTCACAAAAGAAATAATGACGGAAATGAAGTTTCTTATTAAACAAACCCTAAAGTGCCTCCACGCCTCGCCAAGCCTCCAGCTCCTTAATTTGCAATTTGTTCATTAAATAGAGAAAACGTGAGTATTTAAAATACTCAGTAGATCCCGCGCACAACAATTAATATATATTACAAATTAACAGCACATAATCATAAAATACGAACAGGCATGAAATACAAGTTCGTTCATCATCCCTCGAAATCGTGCACGTCATCATAGTGTTTAATAGCACGTCGTTGTAAAATATTATGCTAAAAGACTATCATCATAATGCTATTGAAACACGTCGTAAGTAGGCTAAGAGCCTATCGTCATAGTACCGAGGAAGCATGTCATAAGTAGGCTAAGAGCCTATCGTCATAGTGCCGAGGAGGCACGTCATAAGTAGGCTATGAAAGCCTATCATCACATAACATTTACATGTAGTATTTATGACAATATTAATTGTAAATGCGCACATTTGGAAGAAATTTTTAAGAAAAGGGGATCTACCTTAACCCTTAGCCGAGTATTGAGCTTACTAACGGTGAGAAAATCAGTCATCTAGCTGTCCGTACGCATCGTCTAGTCAATAATGAGTTTAATTTATGTTAATACTCTTAAATATTAAGTATCTATAAGTAATATAGAAGTTTGTGGACCAAAATAGAAAGAATTTAAAACTTTGGGGGGTCAATTTGAAAGAATTTAATAGTTTGAGGACCTATTATACAATAAAAGTGAACTAAAAATATTTTGGGCTCAATTATAGGATTTCTAAAACATGAGGGACCAATATGCAATTTAAATTTTGGGGGTTAGATTAAATATGAAAAAGAAATTGAAGGATTAAAAGTGAAATAAAAGTTTAGGGGTCAAATTGCAACAATTGAAAGTTAGGGACTTGAAATTAAATAAAATTTGAGGGCTCATTTAAATAAAATAAATAAAATGGGGGATTAGATTTGCAAATAATGTTTGGGGACTAAATTGTAACAATTGAAAGTTGGGGATTTGAAAATTAAATAAATTATAGGGACCAACTTAAACTAATTAAAGAACTTGAGGGACCGGGCTTGCAATATCGGGTTTAAGACATGGAATTGGGCCGGTTTCTCTCTTCCTCACCCGACACTCACTCTCTCTCGGCCCTCTCTCCTGTGCACTGAGCTAAAAACATGGCATTTTCCATGGTTTGGTGGTCGACGAAGGTGGAGTTGAAGGTGGTGAAGCTGGTGGTGAAGTCTGTTGAAAAAGTTATTGAGTATAGAGGGAGAAATCGTTGGTGGAAGGTTGAGGAAAAATTTGGGTATTTTCAAAATTCGATCGATTCTCTAACTATTTTCGAAATTAAACGATTCTATGGTGTTCTAGGGAGCTAGAGGAAGGTGTGGGTGTGATTTTTGTATTTTGATGTTGAAGTTTTGGGCGTGGTTGAGTTTTGACCGAGGTTGAATATGGCATGTATGTATTGTGTATGTATATGCATGCGTGTGTGCGTGTTTTGGCGATGGAGATGACGGTGGATGGTGGAGGCCTTGGTGGTGGCAGCTGTGGGAGGTGGTGTTGCCGGTGGTGGAGTGGCGGTTGAGGTGGTGGTGGTGGTGGAGTAGTATATACGTGTGTGTATCTACTGTGTGTATGTATGTATATGTTCTAATTACCATAGAAATCAAATGGAAAAACACATGAAATAGATTGTAACAAGATAAATAAAATGGACAATAGTTAAAAATAGAAAATGAAGATGAAAAGTTAAGAATCTTACCACTTAAAGCTAGTTAGATTTGTTGAATGAAAATAAAGATGAACTTGAAGATACCAATGAGGAAAGAGGGGAGAGTAGTGAGGCTAGGGTTTTAAAATAAACTTTAACTTGTATAAATAGTGCAAAAACTAGGTTAATCCTCCAAATGGGCTTTCTTATAGCATAAGAGATAGAATTGGACCTTAAATGGGCCTATAAATGGGTTTTTAAAATATATATAAAGTTATGATTGAATAAGAAGTTAAATTTTTGGGGGTTAAAACGAATAATTTCTAAAGTTTGGTCCTCAAATGTAAATTGAAAATAAATAAATAAATAAATATTTTATAAATTATTATTTTTGTTTTTATTTTAAATAATTCAATATAATAGTAAATATTATAAAATTTTCACTAGACGAGCGTACGCTATTTAACTCTATAGGTGAAGTTGTAGTGACACGTTTGAGATTTTACTTTAATTAAATATTTTAATTTAAGGAAATTCGTGGTCACTACAACCTTACTCTCTTAAAAAATAATTTCGTCCTCGAAATTTAAACTTACTTGAAATATAAACTTACTTGATCTATAAGGTTTGGGTATATGGATAGGATTTCTTCTTCTTTATCCCATGTTGCCTCATCCTTGCCATGACCACCCCATAGAATCTTAACTAGGGGAACTCTTCTATTCCTCAAGACATGGACCTTTCGATCTATGATCGTCACAGGTGTCTCTTGGTATGACAAATCCTTTTGAATATCCAAAGATTGAAAGTTCACCACATGACTTGGATCATGGACATACTTCCTCAACTGTGAGACATGAAATACATTATGCACCGATGAAAGCTCTGGTGGCAAAGCCAACCGATAAGCTACTGTCCCAACATCTTCTAGTATCTCGAACGGTCCAATGAACCGTGGTCTCAACTTCCCTTTCTTCCCAAAACATATGATGCCCTTCATTGGAGACACCTTGAGAAATACTTTCTCTCCAATCTCAAACTTCAAGTTCCTTCTCATCTTGTCGGCGTAGCTCTTCTGTCTATCTTGAGCAGCCTTGATCCTTACTCTGATCTTCTGTATAGCCTCAACAGTTTTCTCTACCATTTCTGGTCCCAACATCTTCCTCTCTCCAACGTCATCCCAATAGATCGGCGATCGGCACCATCACCCACACAATGCCTCGTAAGGGGCCATCCCGATCGTAGCCTGAAAACTGTTGTTGTAGGCAAACTCTATGATAAGTGCTAGAAAAGCACTTAAATAACTCTTATATTTTATGTATTTGTGTGTTTTATTAGTATTATATGTTTATTTTTATGTGTTTTCCTTTTATTGTGTGTTTAGAGTCACAAGACATCAAAATGAGCTAAAATGGATAAAAACGGAGCGAAAACGGAACTTGGGACCGAAATGCAAGCAAATTCAAAGATGGAGGGCCTCTGATGCAATTTTATGAAAAGTTGTTTTTACAATTTTTCTTGTGCCAATATCAAATAATATCAAAAGTGGATTTCCATATTTTTGTCGGATCCCAAATCGGAGTTTCCTAGTGAAAGTTATGGCCATTTGAAGAGAAAGGACAAAGCGTAAAAAATCAGCAGCTCGAATTTACTGCCGCAGTTCAGTAATTTGACTATAACTTTTGCTACAAACTTTTGATTGACCTGCACTTTATATTGTTGGAAAGGACACTCAGAGGGCTACAACTTTGATGTTGACCTCTTCAAATGATTCGGAACATATCATGGTCCAAAATGGGCAAAACCGAGAGTGATGTGAATGGAGGATTTCTTGGGCCATGTTTTGGTAGAAAATTCATAACTTTCTACTAAAATATCAAAAAAAGGAAATTCCAATTGCACAATTCAGCCAAGATGCATACCTATACCATGATACAATATTTGAACTAATGGAGCAATTTAAAATCATGATTTGGTGGTTACCAATTAGTGGAATCATAATGGAGTAGTTGTACAATTGTTTTATCATGTTTTCTTGTGAAATTTTGCCTATAAATAGAGGCATTTGTAAGGAAGGAAATACACAACTTAGTAGAAGAGAATTAGCTAATAGTTCTCTCCAATAAAATTTTCTTCTTCATTTGTTCTTAATTTTAGCTTGAAGATTTTAGCTTTTCATATTCCGGCGGATCAATTCTTCGCTAAGTTCTCTTTTCCCTTTTATTTCTCTATTTATTTCTTAGTATTTATTTACTTGTTTACTATATTTTGCATAATCTATCATATAGTGGTGGTGATACAAGGCGAACACTCGCTAAAAAGTATGAAACCCCGCAATTATGAGTAGTTAAAACTTTTTTATCTAGTTCGAGGGGGACGTTGTGTTCAACTAACATGTTGTTATCTTTTCTAACTATTTAGTAACGTTTTATCTATTCCTCTACTTCAATTTGTTGATTTGTTATGCTTGTAAACCCGTTTTTGAGTTTATTTGATTATTGCATTCACCTTGGCCAATTGAATCAATTAATCTTTAAATTCAAGTTACTTGCTAGGATTGGAACTTTTGATCCGTAATTGTCATTAGATTCCAATCCAAAGTAGCAAATGAATATCGTGCATATTTATTAACAAATCATCTTAGATGCATTAATTCGAGCTTGTGAAATTATTCATCTAATTCAACTCATTCTTCTCGTTCATTTCATACTAGCTTTGCATTAAATCCTAAGAGCTTGTTTAGGGTTATCCAATAGCTAGATGTTAAGTTAAAGAGTTTACTTTTTACTTAATACACTTAAGGAAGAATTCGTTAATCAGAGATTCTTGGTTAATTGAGAGTTGATAAATTGAAGAAGGAATAGTAACACGTTGCATGGGAAAGATAAACACAAGTTGTTGACACAACCGAACCCGAGAACTAGATATTTATTTCAATTGTTTTATTTGATCTTATCTTTTGTCATTTGATTTTCATTCAAAATTCTCAAAACCCCCACTTTCCTATATTAATTGATAAAGACAACTAGATTAAGCACCGTTCCTCTTGGGTTCGACCCTTACTTACCACTTCTACATTAATTTGTAGTTTTGAAACCGAGTAAGGAAATAAAAACAAACTTTGGCGCGCCGCGACAACACGCCCAAGTTTTTGGCGCCGTTGCCGGGGAACGGTTAACCAATTTAGTTGCTTTTATTAATTAATTTTTTTAAAAAAATAAAAAAATAAAATAATTTAGAGTCGAGCTAACGACTTTAAACAAAAGCGCTTCTTGGGAGGCAACCCAAGCATTTTCTCTTATTTTTATCTTTCATTTGAAATTTTCGTTGTTTTTGTTATTTCTCCGTTTTTTTTCTAACGTACTATGGAAGATGTTGCCTTGTAACTGTAGAAGGAAAAGGCCTAACCATTGGGCAACAACTTTTTGAGCGTGATCACTAGCACCCATCCGAAGATGTAAAACTACGTCTCATTCATTTGAGAAGTGTCTGAGTTGGACGTTCTGCTCTAAACGTTCTCCCATTTGCTGATTCTTGTGGGGCTGTTCTTTATTGAATGGTAAACATACCTATGTTTCATGTGGCGATATGGAGGACCTTTTCATTAAGGTTGGTTGTCAAACTGTTTTGTAGAGAGTATGCTGATTCAGATAGTTTCCATGCGGATCAGACTTGATGGAATCATGTCATTAATTTGATGTGAATACTACTGCAAGATGTTCAGAGGGTTTTCAACTCCCATAGTCGCTTTGTATAAATTTCTATTCTAAAAAAAAAGACACAAAAAAAACCAAAATATTTTCAGCTGTTGTTTTTCTTGTTCTGTAAATATGTTGATTGCAGGTCTCTTGCTCTTGGATTGTCGAAGTATTTCTCAGAAGTGCTACATTGTGCAACCACCATCCCCAAATCGGCACGACTCATTGCTTACCATAGGGGAGTTTCTATTTCTTCTCTTTTTCATACTTTCTATATTTCTACATTGGGACAATGTAGAATTTAAGTGTGGGGGAGTGGCGTATTGTGGTCTGCGTGTGATTTTTTTTTATTTGTGTCGACAATTTTGCATGAGATAGCAACTTTTGAATATGATTGAGCTTAATTTGTGTGACTTAGCTGAAACTACAAGATCTCGAAAAAAAAATGTGTTCTGTTCTTCTCCAAACACACCTGGCAAATTTATCTGAGCACATTTATAGGTAATTTACTATCATTCTTTGGAACAAAAATTGAAGGTTGAAAATGTTGATTTTTTTTCTAACTTTCTAGACCATAGTAAACTAACTTTTTCTTTTCTTTTTTTTTCTATCCATTCGTCATGCTCAAAGTAACCTGGAAACATCAATTGTTAGCAAGGTGGAGTTATAATCGCATGGTATCTGTTTTTTGTGAATGTGTCGTTTATTGACAGAGTTTTAAAAAGTTTGGAAAAAGCATTGACCTATGCTGAGAATGAATTTTACTTTTATATTCGAAATAAGGAGAGGGACCACAGGAAAGAGCTACCTACCTCAGAGTGTGAAGCCGTCACCTAAAATGGGTGAAGAAGGCTGCCTCCAATGAAAGGGGTTTAGTGTGAAAGCTACCTGTGGGGTAAAAGCTGAAAAGAAAATTGCAAAACTCTTCTTCTTCTTCTTTTTCTTCTTCATCAAAAAAAAAAAAATCGCGAGAAATGTGATAGCTACCCAAGTGTGAAGTTAGATAAATAAATTTCCTCAGTGGTTTGAAGTGCTCAATCTAAACACTCTTTAAATTGAAGACATATTTGCGATAAAACACCTGTCATGCTCTTTTTTTTTCTTTGCAGTGCTAACAGTTGATGATTTTTGGTGAACAGAGTAATTTTTAGGATCCATGGGAATCATTGTAAAATAAGAGTGGGATCACGAGAGATGAAAGGAAATATTTGACTATTTCGGGTCAGGATTTGGACAGATCATCGTGAGCTTTTATTTGGTTCCAGTTAGTGATGGGATGATAACCTCAATTGCACACACTCACAAGCCATTGTGTATTTGAGAAGAAGTGAAATTTTCATGGTTCGGGAAAATGTTTAATAAGCAAGTCACTATCTGTAGTAGGATTTCAATATTTAAAGTTGTTAATCTCATGTAAAATTAGTGTGTTGTTTGTGTCATATGGTTGTTGTTCGAGGGCGAACAACAGTCTAAGTGTGGGGGAGTTTTATAAGTGATAGAAAAGCACTTAAATAACTCTTCTATTTTACGTATTTGTGTGTTTTATTAGTATTATATGTTTATTTTTATGTGTTTTCCTTTTATTGTGTGTTTAGAGTCACAAGAAATCAAAAGGAGCTAAAATGGATAAAAACGGAGCGAAAAAAAACGGAACTTGGGACCGAAATGCAAGCAAATTCAAAGATGGAGAGCCTCTGATGCAATTTTATGAAAAGTTGTTTTTACAATTTTTCTTGTGCCAATATCAAAGAATATCAAAATAGGATTTCCACATTTTTGTCGGATCCCAAATCGGAGTTTCCTAGTGAAAGTTATGGCCATTTGAAGAGAAAGGACAAAGCGTAAAAAATCAGCAGCTCGAATTTACTGCCGCAGTTCAGTAATTTGACCATAACTTTTGTTACAAAATTCGGATTGACCTGCACTTTATATTGTTGGAAAGGACACCCAGAGGGCTACAACTTTGTTGTTGACCTCTTCAAATGATTCGGATCATATCATGGTCAAAAATGGGCAAAACTGAGAGTGATGTGAATGGAGGATTTCTTGGGCCATGTTTTGGTAGAAAATTCATAACTTTCTACTAAAATATCAAAAAAAGGAAATTCCAATTGCACAATTCAGCCAAGATGCTTACCTATACCATGATACAATATTTGAACTAATGGAGCAATTTGAGATCATGATTTGGTGGTTACCAATTAGTGGAATCATAATGGAGTAGTTGTACGATTTTTTTATCATGTTTTCTTGTGAAATTTTGCCTATAAATAGAGGCATTTATAAGGAAGGAAATATACAACTTAGTAGAAGAGAATTAGCTAATAGTTCTCTCCAATAAAATTTTCTTCTTCATTTGTTCTTAGTTTTAGCTTGAAGATTTTAGCTTTTCATATTCCGGCGGATCAATTCTTCACTAAGTTCTCTTTTCCCTTTTATTTCTCTATTTATTTCTTAGTATTTATTTAATTGTTTACTATATTTTGCATAATCTATCATATAGTTGTGGTGATACAAGGCGAACACTCGCTAAAAAGTATGAAACCCGGCAATTATGAGTAGTTAAAACTTTTTTATCTAGTTCGAGGGGGACGTTGTGTTCAACTAACATGTTGTTATCTTTTCTAACTATTTAGTAACGTTTTATCTATTCCTCTACTTCAATTTATTGATTTGTTATGCTTGTAAACTCGTTTTTGAGTTTATTTGATTATTGCATTCACCTTGGCCAATTGAATCAATTAATCTTTAAATTCAAGTTACTTGCTAGGATTGGAACTTTTTATCCGTAATTGTCATTAGATTCCAATCCAAAGTAGCAAATGAATATCATGCATATTTATTAACAAATCATCTTAGATGCGTTAATTCGAGCTTGTGAAATTATTCATCTAATTCAACTCATTCTTCTCGTTCATTTCATACTAGCTTTGCATTAAATCCTAAGAGCTTGTTTAGGGTTATCCAATAGCTAGATGTTAAGTTAAAGAGTTTACTTTTTACTTAATACACTTAAGGAAGAATTCGTTAATCAGAGCTTCTTGGTTAATTGAGAGTTGATAAATTGAAGAAGGAATAGTAACACGTTGCATGGGAAAGATAAACACAAGTTGTTGACACAACCGAACCCGAGAACTAGATATTTATTTCAATTGTTTTATTTGATCTTATCTTTTGTCATTTGATTTTCATTCAAAATTCTCAAAACCCCCACTTTCCTATATTAATTGATAAAGACAACTAGATTAAGCACCGTTCCTCTTGGGTTCGACCCTTACTTACCACTTCTACATTAATTTGTAGTTTTGAAACCGAGTAAGGAAATAAAAAAACAAACTTTGGCGCGCCGCGGCAACACACCCACTCTACAAGTGGCAAATGAGTTTCCCAACTCCCTGCTAAGTCTAAAATACACGTTCTCAACATATCCTTCAATATCTGAATGGTACGCTCAGATTGACCATCCGTCTGGGGATGGTAAGCGGTACTGAATCTAAGCTTCGTGCCCATAGTCGAACAATCTCTCTATTATATAACTGTGCCAACTGGTCGATGCTGAGAGTCATCCTAACTGGTAGAAAGTGTGCAGATTTCGTAAGTTGATCCACAATCACCCATACGGCATCATGTCCTCTCGAGGATCTTGGTAGAGCCGTCACGAAATCCATAGTAATCTTCTCTTTTGAAAACAATATTATCTTTACGATTTGTACTCAAGTGACCCTTTTTACTTAACTAAAAATATCAATCTCCTTTCGATCATAACATATCGTGCTCCTCATAGCAAAGCCTTAATAACATCGCATACGTTATCACTTAGATAACAATAATCGAGTATATACCTCATAGTTAGTCCGTAATAATTGAAAGGACCTTGTTATCATCTATGTAAATTCGTTTAAATTACAAATAGTACAACCCAAGGAAATTTGGCAACAATATCATAAGGACCAAATTCACACCTATAATTATGGACCAAATTCACACCTATAAAAAGATAAAATATTAAATAATTTAATTTAATTAAAATTTTGGACTAATGTAAACAAATTTAAAACTTGAGGACTTAATTTTAATAACTCTCAAAGATAAGGACCTTTTATGCAAGTTTTCATAATGTAATGACCAAAATACCCTTCACAAAAGGACAAAATAGCAAAAATTTGATGAAATTAACGGACAAAATGGACGGAAATCATCCAATTGGACCAAACGTGCAACTACCCAAACACGCACCTAGCCAACTTTTTCTGGACCATTTGCGCTACTTTTTTTATTTTGGACCAAACACGCACCTAGCCAATTTCCCTAAATATTATAAAATTTTCACTAGACGAGCGTACGCTATGTAACTCTATAGGTGAAGTTGTAGCGACACGTTTGAGAATTTACTTTAATTAAATATTTTAATTTAAGGAAATTCGCGGTCACTACAATTACAACTAATTACTTACCTTAATGAAGATGAAATCACTCAACAAGATGCTAGAAATTTCCTTTCACTTCCTCTTCTTGCTTCACCTTGGTAAATGATAGTCACGATGGGTAATCAAATGATGAACAAGGGTTGGGAAGCTTGAAGTATTGTTAAGAATGTCTTTAGGAGTGGTTTTGGGGTGTTAGGGTTGAGATTTTGGAAGAAACACCTCAGCCAATGGAATAAGAAGGTCTAAAAACATTTCTGCCAACTTAAAATTACTGTCGTACATCATGTATTTACGGCCGTAATTTTCAAAATTACGGTCGTAGACATTAACCTTACGGCCATATCCGAAATGTCATCCGGCCGTAATAAAGGCTCTGTAAATACCCCATCTTTATCGTCAATATTACAACCGTATCAAGATTTTATACGACTATATTTAACTCTCTGAAAATTTTTGGACACTTCCATAATTTCAATATTACAGTTGTATAATTTCCCGTTACGACTGCAACTTCCCTTTTACGGCCGTATCTTAAATACTTACAGCTGTAACTTGAACCTGACGCCGTATGGAATCCTCAAATGGCTGTTTAAGGTCCCTGGAAATATCCACCATTTGAACTTACAGCCGTAATATTAACATTGACGGCCGTAAGCGATACTTTATGGCCGTAACCTCAAAGTTTACTATCGTAAACCTGTTTTCTGCATGTCTACCCATTTTAAATTCTAACGACCGTAACATGACAAACACATCCAATGCACTTATAAATATGTTCTAAACATATTAGACACGTCATCATCATCATAAGACACGTCACATCATATCAAATCTCTTATGAAAGCAGACGAGGTGTTACAAGATAGCTACAAGGATAAAGGCTCGTCCAAGAGTAGAGGCCCAGAAGAAGGCTCCTTTAAAGGTAAAGGTCCTAAAGCTTATGAAGATGAGCAAAAGAAGGACATGTACAACCAGATGGTACTAAAAATGCATTCCGAGACTTTGCACAAATCTCTGTTGGTTCTCTATCAGTCCAATAGCTGTAGCACATGATTACTGACACCATCCATGCTCAGTATGGCAGTCCATCACAATCTTTACCATCCATGACTACAGTCGTCGAATCGACGAATTGAGGATTCCTCTCAGCTATCAACCACCAAAATTCCAATGCTTTGATGGCAAAAGTAACTCGAAGCAACACGTTGCTCATTTCATTGAGACTTGGAACAATGTGGGTACATACAATGTAACGCCCCCTCTAGTTCCACATTTTTATGAACTTATCATCACATATTTATATGTCTTGGACTGCTAATTCGTTTTCCTTGTAGTCACGTGCACTATTTGTCCTCAATCATCATTCGAGTCACATACTTGGAACTAGGGCAACGTTACTCAGATACCTTTCATACACGAAATTCCCCAAGTTCATGTTTCGTAAGGAAATCATTTTCGTTATTTGATAAAATTTTCATTCGTATATATCAAAGGACTTTAGGGATTTCGATCTTACGTACAATACATACCGCAGGATCGTTGGTTTTCCTTGTCCCTCACACATCTGCACACATCAAGACTTGGAAGACTCCCCTCCATCTCTACGTACTTATCAAGTTCCGCACATTCAAAATGCATAAACGAACACATAATGAGTCATAAAGACTCAGTAGAAAATAGATGCAAATGCAATTGTGTGTCATGTGCATGTCACATTTTTCCTTTCGACCTTGTTGCGAATCATGTGCTTATAATGGCACCAACATATAATCTTTCATATTTGGCTAGGTCTCAATCCTCATGCGGGGTTTAGATCCCCCGTGAGACTTCCTTTCAACATTTATGGGGCTTAGATCCCCCAGTGACCAACCTTTACCTTTACATATGTGCAAACACATGATAGACAGCATCACATTCAAATGCTTCGATGACATGATCGTGCAAACATCTTACCTGCAAGCCATGATTTCATTCATACTAAGTTCATTATTCAAACATTTCTATCTTATACGCAAAGCATCAAAATCATATCCTCATCACATAAGCATTGCCTTTTCAACATACTAAACGCATCCTATATAACATATTATGATACCCAAATCATATGAACATGAAGTACAATCACATATTTCCATTAATTCACAGGAGACTTGTAGACAAAGGAACTTAAGCTTCCATTCACGTTTAGTCGATCAAATCACATATAAGCATGTGTTTACCTTCTTTTAATACGCTATTACTTTTTCTTTATGCCGAACATATCACATGTAGCGTGTTATAATACTAAACTCATCAAACATGTCACAAATTCGAACACTTCAATTGATTCACCATGAACACACTAACACTTAACCTTATATCTCTCCATCTACATACATTCCTTTACACATATATAACTTATGAGGGAGTTGAAGATCTTATAGATCATATAAACACATTTATAATCATAAGAAAGCACAACATTCACAACACATGTAGGATAACCAATATCATACGTTTATCGTCCAAACTGTATATTTCTACTCATAAATCCAAATGAATTCTCATAAATGCAGACCTTACCTCTTCACATACTTAAATATATCTATTACCCACCTTGTACTAGAAGAAACCCAAGCAAGAAGATGCTTGAAGCTTTTCCATCACCTCTTCTTCTTTTTCTCTTCCTTTTCCTCTTCTCCTTCTTAGCATCAACATGGAGATATATGGATAAATATTGGTAAAGAAGTCTCCAACTAAGTTTGGAAAGCTTGGAGGTGTTTAAACATATTCTTAGGTGAATTATGAAGGTGAGGGACAAATTTTGGGTATTTATAATATCACCAATTACCAAGAAATGTCTAGAAAAAACTGGTCTGCCGACTTAAATTTATGGCCGTAACATTGAAATTTACGGCCATATAGATATTAGGTACGACCGTATTTTGCTCCTTGCATATTTTTCAGCACGTTCCTTTTCAATTATTACTGCCGTATAATCAAATCTTACGGCCGTAATTTCGGCTCTGAAAATTTGTTGCCTTCTCACCCATACGGCCATATCATTCTAATTTACGACCGTATTTTACACTTACAACCTTATATTATGAACTTATTACCGTAATTTTAGTATGAAAAATTCCTCCACTCTGTCAATTTGAAGGCCATAAAATTTTTACACATCGATACATATTTAGGCCTATCATAACAGATCATAAACATAAACGTCACTACGAAACATATCACATTCACAATCATATTCATAATCGTCTTATGAATATCACATCGAAATCAGATACAAAATTATAGAGGAAATGTGATGGATGTTACATAAAATGATATGATGGTCAAGCAGCTTGTCCGTTCCGTCAAAGATACAGAATTTGAATGGTACACAGATATCCCAATCGGATTGATTGATAGTTGGGATCAATTTGAGCTTGAGTTTTTGACGCGCTTCTACAGCACTAGGGGGATGATTAGCCTTCCAGAACTTTCCAAGGCAAAACAAGGCAAGGACGAGCCTGTGGTGGAATACATTGAGTGATGGAGAAATCTCATGCTCAGTTGCAAAGAGCGCATCAGTGAAGCATCATCCATCGACATGTGTGTCCAAGGCATGCACTGGGGATTACTGTGCAGTCTCCAAGCCAACATGCCCCATTCCTTTGAAGAGTTGGATACCCGAGTGCATGATCTTGAAATTAGATTGTGAAGCACGGAAGTTATTTTCCAAGTGATCCAAGAAAACAAAAGGAGTTGAAGAAAGAAGTAAAAAAAGACAGCGGGCTGACTAAATCAAAGGAAGCAATGGCCATTTCCACAACTCCAGCCAAGATCACCTTCAAGAAATCAAATTCGAATAAGGTCCTAAGGCCAAAACAAGACAAGGGGCCAATACAAGAGAAAGGTCTCCCAAGTCTGAAGGAGCTTTAAGAAAATGAGTACCCGTTCGCAGACTTTGAAGTCTCTGGAATTTTAGACCAATTACTGGAACAAAAGATGATTGAACTTTGTTGTGCAAATATGAATCGCAAGTGTACGATATCACCAAACAAGCAGTGAAGTGGACTCTTGAGTCTGGAATATCGTATCCACGAGGACTATTTTATTTAAATTGGTCTAAATTAATTTCAACTAGAACAAATAAGTAATGACAAGAATGCAGATTTTAACTATTAACGAGGAAACTAAAGCAAACACAAAAATAATCATGAAATTAAAAAGTTTGGTTTAATTAATGGAGAACAAAGTTGGGAATCCTAATTTATCTGTAGTTCTCCTATTTGATTTTTCCGCTCAAATTTTATCTTGTTGCTGTGCTAGATCGAATTAAAGAAATTGATTTAATTTACCTCTCTTGAGTTTAAATTAATCATATCTAATCAAGTCAACTACCATATCTTTATGTATAGTCGGAATAAACCTTAATTAGGCGCATTAAAGTTCATGGGAATTCATAAGAGATTTCAACAATTATAAAAGAATATTTCTATCTTTTATGTAAACTAGTTTTCACCCCCGTGCGTTGCACGGGAGTAAAGTTGTATAGGTTTACGTGAAATCTAAAAAAATAAAAATGAAAATAAAAATTGTGTAGATTGATTTTTGCGGTAAAGAATAGTGAAAAATAATTTTTTTTAACAAATGATAACCGTGCTAAATTGATAACACCATAATATAATATAAAATGTAAATATTTGGTAGGATACGATGCTATAAATCTATTTAAATTAAGTTGATTTAGTTGAGATTTTACTTTAAATAAATTAGTTATGGTTAAAATGAACACTTTTCCTGAATATATATATATATATATATATATATTCTAATAGGCATTAGGTATACAACAATTTGATTATTTTAAATCTTTATGCGAAATGTAAATATGATTTTAGAAAAAAATAATATACAAGATGATAAAAACTATTAAAAAAATATCATATTAATTAAAATCCAGATCATAGTTAAAATCCAATTTATTAAAACACGAAAATAAGTGTAAGCAAAATAAAAAATTACTTTATGATACACTAATAGAAAAATTATATTAATTAGAAAAGAAATCAAGACAATTTTTAACAGAAAGTTAAATGTAATTTAAAACAATCAAATAAAGTGTCAATAAGTACGAAATACTATGAAAAGAAAATTCTTTTTTTTTTTTCATTTTATGATGTGCTGATAATTCAAAAAATTCATCTGTGGTTGATTGTCATCCTGGATTAAATTATAAAAAGATTTTACACTAAAAAATTTTTAAACACAAAACATATAATCAATTAAATACTATTGAAATACTAATTACTTTGCTTGAAATGTATGAACTTCAAGTATATCAAAATGATTCTGTGTAAGAGTGTAGTGCATTTCTTCATTGCTGAAACAAATTGTAACTTAGCAAATGATAATTTTAAAAAAGAAAGAATTCAATCGACGTAGAAACAAAGGAAAATAACATAACATTTTCAAACTATATATTACACAATAAGATAAAATTAGTGAATGACTAATGAAATACTCTACTATATATTAAACAACAAAATAAATTTAGTGAATGACTAATGAGATGCTCTTCATCTAGAAGACCCATTTGTGACTTTCCATGATTAATAGTAGAATCCATCCGCCCACACATTGTTAATAAAAACATAATGTTATACGCTCGAATGGCTTGTACAAAGTGACTATTTTGTTTCATTGCATGCTATATAGTAAATCACCTAATTATAGTGGGGGATCTCTCATTCATGGAAGCTTGATCACTTGCCCTTATATACAACACAATGGAAATTTTGGAAACTGACATCTTTCATAATGCTTATGTGTTCTTTCATCAAACCAATATACCGAGTTACGAAGTTGATACATATAGGAGGAATCCCATAAATTTGTATATGATTCACCTAAAAAAAATCTACATATTTTCTGAATCCCACCTAAAAGAACACAGAAATCAAAATTATTATGTTAATAGTTTTATTTCAATAAGTCATCTTACATATTTGTCAAAGAATTGTGATTCTTTGTAATTTTTAATTTATATGTAGAATACAATGAATGCTAGGAAATTTCTCTATTGGTTTTAGAAAATAATTACGAAATGTTGATGTTGCTTTTGGGTTGTAGAAAATTAGAAAATTGTGTTAGGAAATTTTTTTACTCCTAAATAAAAATTAAAGATATAATTAAAAATATTTACAGTACAAATTAAAGATTTAATTAAAAAAATTTAAACAAAAAAATTTAAGATATGCCTTAGGAAATTTTTCTACTCCTTAGTAAAAATTGAAGATATAATTAAAAATATTTAAAGTACAAATTCATGATATAATTGAAAATATTTAAATTAAAAATTAAAGATATAATTTTGATGTGTTAGGGTATTTTTCTACTCCTAAAAATATTAGTGGAAGAAACATTAAATTTGTCATTTAATATTACACAAATATTTTGAAAGCATAAACATAAGTTGACAATAAGAGATTAAACAAATAAAAAATTAATATAAACATTTATTAATAAAAAAATTTGAAACTTATACTTAAAGATTAAACAAATATTCTTAATTCATTTAAGGTAATTTAATAATGGGGATTTACATAGTACTTTAAAAAACGCACACACATATTGGGGGATTAAATAAGTAGATTTTTTAAAAAAATTATTGTTAATCAGTAATGATAAATTATATATTTATCATTTGAAAATAGTAAATGAATGAATTATTTTCAACTCATATTGTATCTTTAGAATTAATACATTCAGAAACTTTGTAAACAAATAAAAAATTTTATAAAATAGAAAAAATTAGAGATTATAAGATATTAGTATTGTAAAATTATTATTGTAGAATATATTAAATTAATTAGAATTCGTTATAATAATTTATTCCAAATTAGAATTAAAATACCTATTAGAATTAGCTAACGTTGAACTAATATAAAATTGAAGTAAAACTATTACCGTAGTAGTTGTAAAATCATTATATACTTTACATAAATTGATTTTATTAATCGCAAACAATGATATTAGGCATCAAGGGATTAACCGAGTGGTTAAAGGCTCAATCACTTACCATGAAGATCCTGGCTTCAAATTTATCTCCACCCATTGTCCCCTGATAGAAAAAGAGAAAAGAAAAACAATGATATTAATAAAAAAGTAATGAAATATATACAAAGTATATACGTTAAAAAAATAATAATAATCCAAAAAAGGTAGTTCAATACCTTTGATACTGAAAAGGAACGTAATCATTTCAAATTGAAATTGATTTAATAGTCAATTAGAACTCACTACTTACAAAAATAATTATAAAATTTTAAATTAATTTAGTTTCATATGAAATATATGTATAATTTTTTTGCAATCAAAACACATACAACATAAAACCATAAACCAACCTGATTGTGCTGTTCGTGGCAATCGTTTCCGCTTGCTTGATCGACTACTTTCTCCTTTTATAATTGTCCATCTCGATTCTAAGTAATGGCTGAATTTGAGTCGACTTGCTCGGGTAGAAATAAAGAAAGTTTGGTTGAATAAAAAATAAATGGGCTCATTAACAGAATTATTGAAGGTTTTGTTTTCTATCATCTATATGAAGTATTTGTTAAACTCATCTTAAATAGAATAACGAATTTATACTAAATAAATAATTATAGATTATTAATTTTGTATCATTTATCATTAAAATTTCATGAACCTATGATTTAGAAGCAATTTTGTTCACTCTCCTAAAAATATGGTCAATATTGCATTCCTTTTGGAGGATCAATTTAAAGGGTAAAAAATTGAAAATTTTAATTTTTTTGTTTTATATTATTTTATTCATCGAGAGCTTCAATATGAGTATAGTTTTGACATATAATTTTTACTATTTTAAAAGTTTTTTTAGTGATAAGTGAGTTATCACAAAAAATAAGTAACTTTTAAAATAGCAAAAATTATATATCGCAACTATACTCATATTAAAGCTCCCGGCCAATAGAATAATATGAAACAAAAAAATTCAAAAATATCAATTCTTTATCCCTCAAATTGCCCCTCCAAAAGGAGGGTAGTAAACAAAATTATTCTCCATGATTTATGGAGGTTATATAAAAGAAGATAATGGGGAAGTTACAAATAATAATTATTATCTTAAAACAATTAACAATAAAAGTGACACTTGGTAGAAAATAAGTGGTACAACACATGTTTAACTAAAACTTTGTCCTAATAACCGTTTTTAAATTAACAACTTCCAAATTACGTCTTCTTTATATAATATATAGATTGCCGGATTTTACAATGTGGTCTAAATAAAAAAACTCACATTTCGATTTGTTATTATTCACAAATTAATGAATTAGTGATTAAGTAATTCACGCATTAAACATGGATGTAAAATCAACACATAAGAATTAAACGCCCAAAACTCGAGAACTGAAATCAAATATTCAAACTACGTTATATCGTTCATCGCAGCAATAGAATTAGTTACACATATTAAAAATAAAGCTAAATACTAAAATAAAAGAGTTCATCACCAAATTTTGAAGCAGAAATAAGTACAAGTTGCAAATCTTGCAGCAAGACTCCACTTCGACCTTCAATCCCCTCCAAAGCGGTTTAATTACTCTCTAGAAATCCCCTAATTATAGTGTGTGTAAAACTCCATTTTTATGTTTCAAAAACACATATTTATAGCCCCTATTAGGTTTTCAAAAGATGCCCAAAATCATGTACGTGAATAAGGTTGAGTCCAATTAGGAAACAAATTTCCAAAAATACGTGCGTGCTGAAAACGGAAAGTTGCGGCCGCAACTTTACTTCCTGCTGCCGCAACTTTGGAACTTGCGGCTGCACGGAGGTAGTTTATTTAGTCTTTGCAGCCACACAAAGCATTTTTGCCGATGCAACTTTTTATACAATAAAAAATTCTTCATTTTTTGCAATTGTAGTCCTCAATCTTCCATCCTTTTCACATGTTGATCCAAAACTCTTCAATTTTGCGCAAATTCACCATTTTCTCATCATTTCTTGTAGTGCACTTTATCCATGTTGGTTTTTTCCTAATAACCAATCAAATTAAAGACACTTAAGCATAATAAAACACACTAAATACGAATAAAATTATAAAATAAATGTAAATTTAACACTTAACAAACTTCTAGCACCAAAGAGGCTAGAAGAGGTTGGTCGGGTCGATCATTTGAAACACTATAAGTACCACCGGATCATCAGCCATCCAGTGGAAAAATGCTTTGTGCTGAAAGATCTCATCGTCTGCTTGAGCAAGGAAAATAAAATCACACTTGAGATCAATGAAACTTCGATTGCAAATTGGTTAATGGTCCCATTTGGATCAATTGATCCAATTCTAATCCTTGACATAGCTAGGAAATTTCGGTTCCACTAGCAATACAAAAGTGCCTTCACCGAGCTGGTTGAATTCGGGCCTCAACTGCCGAAGAAGCGAGACTAGTGCAGTTATAAGTGAACAGTGAAGTAACTGCTGAATACATTTACCCGGAGATGGACAAACCACATGTGCCTAACCATCCTTCATTCTACGAAGTCATGATGGATGACTTAGACCTCTAAGAGTCTGATGTTGAAACTGAAGATGAAACTGCCGATGGCTGGTCAACCATCATAATCAAGAAGAAGAAGAATCAAAAGTTAGGTAAAAAAAGTTCAAACATTACTCCCTAAACCTGTTACAGGGGAAATGCTAGGGGTGCCGAGTGAAAAAGTCCATCCGGTCAAAGAAGCATCACCAGACGATGTTCAAGGGGCATGGACTCTCGTAACAAAACGACGGCAGAAGGCTCCAAGGATCCCACCCTCTAACAGTTATAATGAACCACAAAGGAAAAAGAAGTGGTCAAGCAACCGAAGGAAGACGTCTGAAACAAAAAAAAGGGCATCAAAGAAGGCAACTCTAGGAGTTGTAGCTCTATAAACTCTGCCCAAACCAATGACCTTGAGAGATTATTTTCCAAAAGGTTACTTCAAAGATCAGCCCGTGGTTTCATACGTCACGAATATCAAAGAAAACAACAAACCCAAAGTCAATGAGAACAAAAAGGCCAAAGAAAGATTGAAGCAGAGCGACAAGGTAGAAAAGACTGTTGCCCTCCTCAACAACATTTGGTGCATTGTCGCAGCACGTCAAAATTTATTTTATTTCCTTAATCTGTTTCAAAGCTATAAATTAATGTAGAAGGAGTAAGTAAGGGTCGAACCCAAGAGAAACAGTGTTTAATCTAGTTGTTTTTATCAGTTAATATAGAAATGGGGGTTTTGTGAAATTTGAATGAAATCCGAAAAAAATGATAAAATAAAAGAGATAAAATGAAACAATTGAAGATATATCTAGTTCTCGGGTTTGGTTATGTTAATAACTTCTGTTAATCTTTTCCATGCAACGTGTTACTATTCATTCTTCAATTTATTAACTCCAATTAATCAAGAAGATCTGATTAACGAATTCTTCCTTAAGTGTACCAAATTAAAGTGAATTCTTTAACTTAACATCTAGCTATTGGATAACCCTAAACAAGTTCTCAGGATTTAATGCAATACTAGTGTGAAATGAACGAGAAGAATGAATTGAATTAGCTGAATGGTTTCACAAACTTGAACTAATTCATCTAAGTTAATTTGTTAACAAATATGCACGATATTCATTTGCTAATTTGGATTAGATTCTTATGGTAATTACGGATCAAAAGTTCCAATCCTTGCATATAACTTGATTTTAAAGATTAATTGATTCAATTGGCCAAAGTGAATGCAATAATTATGTAAACTCAAAAACGGGTTTAAAAGCATAGTAAGTCAACAAATTGCAGTAGAAGAATAGATAAAATGTCACTAAAGAGTTAGAAAAGATAACAACATGTTAATTGAACATAATGTTCCCCTCGAACTCGATAGAGAAGTCTAACTACTCATATTTACAGGTTAAATACTTTTTACCGAATGTTTGTCTTGTATCACCACTGCAATGTAATAGATTATACTTCACTATCACAAGTAATATACAAAAAATGTAGAAAATAAGTAAATAAATGCTAAGAAATAAATAGAGAAGTTTAATCACTCATATACGCGGGTTAAATACTTTTTAGTGACGTAATGGCCTTGTATCACCTCTACAATATATGAGCAATTATCTTTCTCAAACATGAAAAATAAAAGAAAGGGAGAAACTAGCGAAGAAATGCTCCGCTAATTATATTCACAACCGAAGTATCGTCGATCAATTATTAGTTACTTAATTTAGATTTTTACTTCCGCCGGAATATGAGAAACTAAGAACTTTCAAGCTAGAATTAAGAACAAATGAAGAAGAGAATTTTATTGAAGAGAAAGTTGGAGAGAATCACTAGCTAATCCTCTCTACATTGGTTGTACATTTGCTCTTTAGAAATGCCTCTATTTATAGGTACAATATTACAACAAAAGATATTAAAAAATTATAAAAGTTACCTTCCATGAGTCTATTATGGCGTGCTCAAGTTGTTTTATTTCAAGAAAGTTAAAAAGTAGGTAAAAATTACGTTGGAATCAAGTTCGTGCAAGCTGGCCGTAATCTGCAGCATGTGGCTTGGGTGACTCAAGAGTCATGCTCGATTCTGCCTAGGCATGACTCGGACGATTGTGGTGCAGAACGACGAGGGTTGGGGACATTGCGGTGTAGACTCGATCAGGTACGGGTGTGATCGGGCATGACTCAAGTCACCCAAGTAATTGCATACCAAGTCCTTTAACTTTTGAATGTTGGTTCTTGAAAAATTGCATTTCAGTCCTCCAAAATTTTGAAATATTTCACTTTGGTCCCCAACAGTTTGAGAATTGACGCTTTTAGTCATTTTCTTCAAACGACCATAACTTTCACTAGGAAACTCCAACTTGGGATCCGGAAAAAGTGTAGGAATCCTTTTTTGATGCTCTTTCACATTGGCTCAAGAAAAATTGTAAAAACAACTTTTCATAAAATTGCATTGGAGGCCCTCCATCTTTGATTCACTTGCATTTTGGCCCATAGTTTTCGTTTTCTCTCTCTTTTCATCCAATTTAACTCCTTTTTGATTCTTTGTGACTCTAAACACGACAATAAAGGAATAAAAAACAAACATATAACACCAATAAAATACGCAAATATATAAAATAGAAGAGTTATTTAAGCGCTTTTATAGCACTTATCAAACTTCCCCACACTTAAACTGTAGTTCGCCCTCAAATAACAACCATATGACGCAAAAAAACACACTAGTTTTACATGAGATAAGTCACTTTAAACGTTAAAATTTAGCTATAGATAGTGACTTGCTTAATAAACATTCTCCCGAGTTATGAAAATTTCACTTCTTTTAAAATACACAATGGTTTGTGAGTGTGTGTGACTAAGGTTATCATCCCATCACTATCTGGAGACAAATGAAAGCTTACGATGTTCTATCCCAATCCTGACCCGAAATGGTGAAATATATCTTTTCCTCTCTTGTGATTCTGCTTTTATTTTACAAAAGCTCATATGATTCCTAAAAATTACTCTATTCACCAAAAATCACCAACTATTAGCACTGCAAAGTTAAACAAGCATGGTAGGTGTTTTATCACCAATATGTCTTCGATTTTAAGAGTCTTAGATTGAGCACTTCAAACCACTGAGTAAATTTATTTGCTAACTATCACATTTCTCTCTCACTTTTTTTGAAGAGGAGATTTTTGTAATTTTCTTTCCACCTTTTACCCCACGGATAACTTTCACAGATCCCTTTAATTAGTGATAGCCTTCTTCACCCATTCGAGGTGACGATCTTTCACTCTTTGAGGAAGGTAGTTCTTTCCCATTGTTCCTCTCATTATTTCAAACATAAAAGTAAAATTTATTCTCAGTATAGGTCAGTGCTCCTTTCAAACTTTTTAAAATTCCATCAACAAAAGACACATTCACAAAAAAAAGACCATGCGGTCTTAACTCCACCTTGCTAACAAATGATATTTTTAGGTTATTTTGAGTAAGAGAAATGGATAGAAAAACTATCGGTTTACTATGGTCCAAAAAAAAATTATCAACATTTTCAACCTTCAATTTTGTTCCAGAAAATGATAGTAAATTACATTATAAACGTGCGCGGATAAATTAGCCGGTTATGCATGGAAAAGAATAGCACACAATGATTTTTTTAAAATTTATTTATTAGTCGAGATCCTGTGGTTTCAGCTAAATCACGCAAATTAAGCTAAATCATATTTAAATATTGCTATCTCACGCAAAACCATAGACATAACAAAGAAAAAAAAATTCACAAAGATACCACAATATTCACTCCCCCATACTTAATTTCTACATTGTCCTCAATATAGAATCATAGAAAGCACGAAAAAGATCAGAATTAGAAACTTCCCTTGGGTATGCAGTAAGTCGAGTCGGTCGGTAGTGGTTGTTCTACAATTTAGCACCTCGTATGACTAGATCAACAAACCAGGAGCAAGAAACCCTGCAATCAACATTTTTACAGGACAAGAAAAACGACAGTTGATTTTTTTTTTGTTTTTTTATATTGAAGGACTTTGGGGGTTGGCAACCCTCTGAACATCTTGCAGTAGTATTCACATCAAATTAATGACATGATTCCATCAAGACTACCCCGCATGGAAACTATCAATGAATCAGCATACTTTCTACAAGATAGTATGACAACCAACCTTAATGAAAAGGTCTTCCATGTCCTAGCTGAATGTACAAAGAAGAATGGTTCAATCATCAAGAATCTACGCAAATCAAGACCCCGGAAGTGTAGAAGATCAACATAGAAGAGTTTGGATAGAGTCTTTCAGTTTAAACCATTCCAGTCATTTATCTTAACATGACACGTAGGTTTGGAAGGCAATACCTAAAGTCAAGGTATGTTAACCATTCAATAAAGAACATCTCCATAAGAACCAACAAATGGGAGAACATTTATAGCAGAACACCCAACTCAGACACTTCTCAAATAAATGAGACGTAGTTTTACATCTTCGGATGTGTGCTAGTGGTTACGCTAAAAAAGTTACTCAATGGTTAGGCCATCGAGTTTGGTTTCCAACAAACATTGCCGTTGGCCCAACAAATTATCAAACTCTCTCAAGCTTATTTCGAGCTGTTGTTTCTCCAGATAGACTTTTCGGCCCTGCACCTAATCTGTCAATCCTTGAAGAAAACAACATATTCATGTTGTGAATAAGTTTGATTTCTGGTACAATGAAGTCCCTTCAATAACTTACCACATTTGAAGCAACATTCGAGGCGCTTAGCACATCGCTTGCAAGCAGAATGCAATGATCCCGCCCTAAAAGCATTGACATTCCAAAGAGAACGTTCATACTTATCAAGAAGTTGAACAATGTGCATCCTGCTTTCAATAGGTATAGAAAAAGAGTCGAGCACTTGCAAAATAGCAACAATACGTAGAGGAGATGCCATGGAGAGAATTGAAAATTCAGTTCTTTAAGGTGGATCTGAAAAGAACTGGAGAGAGGATGGAGAAAGAAAAGAAGACAGTTCTTTAAGGTCTACTGAAAAATACCAGTTTAACACCTTTGGGCGGGATACGTAAACCAGTATCTAAGGATTTTTTTGTTTACTAGAAAGCGTAACACAGATGTGTTTCTAGAGTTAACTTTGTATTCTACCATCTGAAGTTAGCTATTCCACATTCATAACCTTAACTCTGAATCCAATTCATTCGGATCTCTTCTCCTTTTGTGTAATTCCTCTGGCTAATTGATGATAGGCAATTCTACATTCATTTGTGGTATATGAGCTTCCAATTTCTTCGATAATTCCTCAATTGATGGTGCAACTAAAATCATTTTTTGTGCATTAGGAGAAATCGGCTTTTGATGAACTAAAAATTCGAGAAATGCCAATAAACCGTCGAAGTAGTTTTGAACGTTTAAAAGACCAATTGGTTTAAAGTGTAGGTTCAACTCAGCCTAGGATATTATACAAAAGATCTGTTCCAAAGTTTCGAAACACTTTGGTAATGAAATGAAAGCATCCAAATTCATTATCATTAGTATTAAGCGTTCAAACAATGATCTAGCGTTTACCTCAATGCTGATGGTATTACCATACGCCTATTTTAAAGGTGGTATAGTAATGCTAACCACTATTGATCTTCTCATGTATGCAGTGTAATACCCTGTCCGTTTTTGCATGGGAATTATGATGACATGAATAGTTTGAAATGAGTTTATATGTGTTTGGTATGTTTATGATCCGTTTATACGAGTAGGGGATGTGCTCAGGGTTTGGTACAGCGCCCATACCTAAGATGCAGTGGAAAGAATTTAGCAGTTTGATATTTACGGTAGTAAATTTTTGAGGTACGGTCGTAAAAGTTGTTGTTACGGCTGTAAGATTTTATTGTACGGCCGTAACAAGTTATGAAAAGGATCCAAATTTTTCAGAGTTTTGTACCGCCGTACATTTAATTGATACGACCGTAAGTGGATAGTTACGACCATAAACCATTTTTGTACGGCCGTAAACATTGAAATGACGGAAAGGTGGAAAAGTTTCAAAGACTTTTATACGGCCATATATTTGAGTGATGCGGCGTAAGTTCATAAGATACGGCCATATGTATTAAGTTATTGCCGTAAGATCAAAAAGGGGAAAAGATGGTAGATTTTCAGAGACTTTTGTATGGCCCTAAGAAGTATTGTTACGGCCGTAAAAGTATGAGTTACGGCCGTAAATGTAAAGATTACGACCATAACTTTAAGTCGGCAAAAACTGTTGGAATCAGTTTTTAACCTTTGGACTTGTTTTTCTCTCATTTTCGGTCCAAACAACTCCTAAACACCCCAAACACAATCCTCGACTCTCTCTAAAGATTTTATAGTGCTTGGGAATTGTATAACCAACTATATTATCTAATATACCTGTACATTTGTTACCAAAGGAGGAAGCGAAAGAGAAGGGAGGAAGAAAAGGAAGCTACCAATCCATTTCTTAGCTTAATGGTTCTACTTTGAGGTAGGTTATAGATGCAATTACTGTGTAGAAGGTAAGAATATACTTGAGCAAGCCTTAGGTAAGAGATTCATGAAAGAATTATCGGTTTTTCTCACTTGTAGGTTTGTGTAGTGAGCTTACGATGTGCTATGCACGTCCTACCATTATACCATGTTATATGTGGGGATATGTATGTCTTAACATCATAATATGACATAGGTGACATGGTTATGATGCCAAAATGAGCTTATGAGATATTGCTTGCATATCAAGACTTATAAGATATTGCTTCCATATCTATGGCATGTGTGCATGGTTGAAGGTTGCTTGTCATGTGTTGCTGGGCGTGTTGTCGCAGTACGCCAAAATTTATTTATTTTTCTTACTCGGTTTCAAAACTACAAATTAATGTAGAAGTGGTAAGTAAGGGTCGAACCCAAGAGGAACGGTGCTTAATCTAGTTGTCTTTATCAATTAATATAGAAAAGTGGGGCGTTTTGAGAATTTTGAATGAAAATCAAATGACAAAAGATAAGATCAAATAAAACAATTGAAATAAATATATAGTTCTCGGGTTCGGTTGTGTCAACAACTTGTGTTTATCTTTCCCATGCAACGTGTTACTATTCCTTCTTCAATTTATCAACTCTCAATTAACCGAGAAGCTCTGATTAACGAATTCTTCCTTAAGTATATTAAGTTAAAAGTAAGCTCTTTAACTTAACATCTAGCTATTGGATAACCCTAAACAAGCTCTTAGGATTTAATGCAAAGCTAGTATGAAATGAACGAGAAGAATGAGTTGAATTAGATGAATAATTTCACAAGCTCGAATTAATGCATCTAAGTTGATTTGTTAATAAATATGCACGATATTCATTTGCTACTTTGGATTGGAATCTAATGACAATTACGGATCAAAAGTTCCAATCCTAGCAAGTAACTTGAATTTAAAGATTAATTGATTCAATTGGCCAAAGTGAATGCAATAATCACATAAACTCAAAAACGGGTTTACAAGCATAACAAATCAACAAATTGAAGTAGAGGAATAGATAAAACGTTACTAAAGAGTTAGAAAAAATAACAACATGTTAGTTGAACACAACGTCCCCCTCGAACTAGATAGAAAAGTCTAACTACTCATATTTGCGGGGTTTCATACTTTTTAGCGAGTGTTCGCCTTGTATCACCACCACTATATGATAGATTATGCAAAATATAGTAAACAAGTAAATAAATACTAAGAAATAAATAGAGAAATAAAAGGGAAAAGAGAACTTAGCGAAGAATTGATCCGCCGGAAGATGAAAAGCTAAAATCTTCAAGCTAAAACTAAGAACAAATGAAGAAGAAAATTTTATTGGAGAGAACTACCAGCTAATTCTCTTCTCCTAAGTTGTGTCTTTCCTTCCTTACAAATGCCTCTATTTATAGGCAAAATGTCACAAGAAAACATGATAAAAAATTGTACAACTACTCCATTATGATTCCACTAATTGGTAACCACCAAATCATGATCTCAAATTGCTCCATTAGTTCAAATATTGTATCATGGTATAGGTAAGCATCTTGGCTGAATTGTGCAATTTGAATTTCCTTTTTTTGATATTTTAGTAGAAAGTTATGAATTTTCTACCAAAACATGACCCAATAAATCCTCCATTCACATCACTCTCGGTTTTGCCCATTTTTGACCATGATATGATCCGAATCATTTGAAGACGTCAACATCAAAGTTGTAGCCCTCTGAGTGTCCTTTCCAACAATATAAAGTGCAGGTCAATCCAAATTTTGTACCAAAAGTTATGGTCAAATTACTGAACTACGGCAGTAAATTCGAGCTGCTGATTTTTTACGCTTTGTCCTTTCTCTTCAAATGGCCATAACTTTCACTAGGAAACTCCGATTTGGGATCCGAAAAAGATGTGGAAATCCTCTTTTGATATTCTTTGATATTGGCACAATAAAAATTGTAAAAACAACGTTTCATAAAATTGCATCAGAGGCCCTCCATCTTTGAATTTGCTTGCATTTCGGTCCCAAGTTCCGTTTTCGCTCCGTTTTTATCCATTTTAGCTCCTTTTGATTTCTTGTGACTCTAAACACACAATAAAAGGAAAACGAATAAAAATAAACATATGATACTAATAAAACACACAAATACGTAAAATAGAAGAGTTATTTAAGTGCTTTTCTAGCACTTATCAGTTGCATATATGTGAAAGTTTTGAATGGTCAATATAGGGGATCTAAGCCCCAATTATGATGTGTTGGCCTAATGAGGGATCTAAGCCCCAACTACGATAATAGGTCGGCCAAATGTTATACGACGGCGCCAATACAACCACATGATTCTCAACGGGGCCCTATTTGAGAATGTGATAGGCATTTGCATATGCATCTATTCCTACTGAGTCTTTATGACTCATTTTGGGTTTTTGTCTCTATGTATAGATAACGCTGGGCGTGGGAGGCAGTTTGGAGATGGCGGGGAATTCTCTCGAGCTTGAACTGAGCCAATGTGTGGGAGAGGAGCAAACTAAAGGTTTTGGGAAAATATGATGATACTGCACATTTTGTAACGAGATTACTTTTATATATTTTAATGTTACAACTACCAGTGTTTAAAAGAAAAGCTATCTTCTGAAATGAACTAGTATTTGTGTAGTTTCTGTATGTGTAATTCTTTCTCTAGTACTGTCATATATATGATATAGCTCGTCATACTAGGGAGGGTGTTACACGCAGATTGAACGACACATCCTATCAGCCCATGGAAACCTACTCCGTAGATTAGCTTACACTTTTGATAAGTGCTAAATAAGCACTTAAATAACTCTTTTATTTTATGTATTTGTGTGTTTTATTAGTATTATATGTTCCGTTTTATGTGTTTTTCCTTTATTGTGGTGTTTAGGGTCACAAAGAATCAAAATGAGTCAAAATGGATGAAAATAAAGTGAAAATGGAAACTCGGGACCAAAACGCAAGCAAATCAAAGATGGAGGGCCTCCGATGCAATTTTATGAAAAGTTGTTTTTACAATTTTTCTTATGCCAATGTTGCAGAACATCAAAAGAGGATTCCCAAACTTTTTCCGGATCTCAAATCGGAGTTTCCTAGTGAAAGTTATGGCCGCTTGAAGAGAAGGACTAAAAGCGTCAAAGCCCAAACTGTTGGGGACCAAAGTGCAACGTTTCAAAAGTTTAGGGACCAAAGTGAAACGTTTCAAAAAGTTGAAGGACCAAAATGCAATTTTTTCAGGGACCAAAATGAATTCCATTCAACGGTTGAGGGACTTGGTGTGCAATTTTCGGGTGACTCGGTGACTCGAGTCACCGCCAAGAATCCGTCCGAGACACCCTCGGCCATGCCTCGCTCCACGCCGCAACTTTGCCGAGTCACCCTCGGCCATGTCCCGCATCCGCTCGACGCAGCGTCCGAAGGCGTCCGTTCTGCTAGCAGCGACTGAGTCGGCGCGGTGACTCGAGTCGCAGCGATTCTGAGAAGCTACGACGCCATTGCAGATTTTGACCAGCGGACTCCACCTACCATAAAACGTGTTTTTGGTATTTTCTTGACTTCTTAGAGATAAAACAATCTGAGCACACCACAATAGACTCATGAAGGAAGACTTTTATGATTTTTTAATATTTTTTGGTGTAATATTTTGCCTATAAATAGAGGCATTTCTAAGCTTGAATCACACAACTTGTAGAGAGAATTAGCTTGTGATTCTCTCCAATTTTCTCCTCAATAAAATTCTCTTCATCATTTGTTCTTAGTTCTAGCTTGAAAGCTCTTAGTTTTTCATATTCCGGCGGAAGTAAAAACCTAAATTTAGGTTCGATTAATCAATCGACGATATTTCGGCCGTGAATATGATTAGCGGAGCATTTCTTTACTAATTTCTCTTCTTCTTTTATTTTTCATGTTTGAGAAAGATAATTTCTCATATATTGCAGAGGTGATACACGGCATTACGCCGTTATAAGTATTTAACCCGCATATATGAGTAGTTAGACTTCTCTATTTAATTCTTAGCATTATTTACGTGATTTCTATAGTTTTTATATATTACTTGAGATAGTGAAGTATAATCTATCATATAGCAGTGGTGATACCCGCTAATATGAGTAGTTAGACTTCTCTATCTAGTTCGAGGGGGACGTTGTGCTCAATTATCATGTTGTTATCTTTTCTAACTCTTTGCTAACGTTTTATCTATTCCTCTACTTCAATTTGTTGATTTGTTATGCTTTTAAACCCGTTTTGAATTTATGTGATTATTGCATTCACTTTGGCCAATTGAATCAATTAATCTTTAAGTTCAAGTTATGTGCTAGGATTGGAACTTTTGATCCGTAATTATCACTAGATTCCAATCCACAGTAGCAAACAAATGTCGTGCATATTTGTTAATAAATCAACTTAGATGTATTAATTCAAGTTTGTGAAATTGATCATCTAATTCAACTCATTCTTCTTGTTCATTTCACACTAGCATTGCATTAAATCCTAAGAACTTGTTTAGGATTATCCAATAGCTAGATGTTAAGTTAAAGAACTCACTTTAATTTAATACACTTAAGGAAGAATTCGTTAATCAGAGCTTCTTGGTTAATTGAGAGTTGATAAATTGAAGAAGGGATAGTACACATTGCATGGGAAAGATAAACACAAGATGTTGACACAACCGAACCCGAGAACTAGATATATCTTCAATTGTTTCATTTTCATATCTTTTATTTTGTCATTTTATTTTCGAATTTCATCCAACTTCACAAAACCCCCATTTTCTATATTAATTGATAAAAACAACTAGATTAAACACCGTTCCTCTTGGGTTCGACCCTTACTTACCACTTCTACATTAATTTGTAGTTTTGAAACCGAGTAAGGAAATAAAATAAATTTTGGCGTACTGCGACAACACGCCCAAGTTTTTGGCGCCGTTGCCGGGGAACGGTTAACAAATTTAGTTGCTTTTATTAATTAATTTTTTAAAAAAAAAAAAATTCTTCTTCACTTGTATGCATAATACCCGATCTACTAATCGAATTCTTGAAAGTTTCGATCCAGAAATCGAGAAATCCATTCGAAGACGAATAAGACAAGCAAAACAAATCGAACGAGAAATGGCAGAAAACAATAACGAAAGAACTCTCAAACAACTGGCAACACCCGAAGTTACTCAACAACCTTTGTGTATCACCTTTCCAACCGTAGAAGAAGGTAAAACTTTCGAGCTGAAATCTGGTTTGATACATCTTCTACCATCTTTTCATGGACGATCCGGCGAAGATCCGTATCGACACTTGAAGGAGTTTCATGTGGTGTGTGATAGCATGAAACCCCAGGCATCATCAAGAGCAAATCAAGCTCGAGCTTTTTCCATTTTCACTAAAAGATGCCGCCACATTGGTTATACACTTTACCACCAGGTTCACCACAACATGGAATCAAATGAAGCAACTTTTCCTCGAAAAGTATTTCCCGACTTCAAAGACCGCAAATATCGTGAAAGATATCTCTAGAGTACGCCAAAACAATGGAGAAACTCTTTATGAGTATTGGGAGCGCTTTCAAAAAGCTCATTGCAAGCTGCCCGCATCACCAAATCGGTGAAAACCTCCTAGTGCAATACTTCTATGAAGGCTTATGTCAATCGACAGAAACATGGTTGATGCCGCTAGTGGAGGAACTCGATGAACAAAACCCTGAAGCAAGAACATTGATTTCAAACATGGTGAGAACACTCAGCGATTCGATGCAGGCAGGAAACGAACATTCGAAGAGTAAATGAGGTACGTAACTCCAATATTGAAAGCCAACTTTCTGAACTAACACATCTTCTCAAACAAATTGTTGTAGGAAACAATCCGCAAGTCAAAGCATGTGGCATATGCACAAATCTAGGATATCCTACAGATGCTTGTCCTGTTCTACAAGTGGATAACAACGAACAAGTGAACTCAGCAAATAATTTCCCATTCCCAAGACAAGAATACAATCCGTACTCAAACACCTATAATCCAGGATGGCGAGACCACCCCAATCTTAGCTATGGAAACAACAAGCCCCCAGGATTCTTCCCTAACAAACCTCAAGGCCAATTCCAGCAACAAGGGAATTTCCAACCTCAAGGGAAATTTCAACAAAAACCTCAACAATCAGGTATGTCTCTTGAGGATATGGTGAAAACATTAGCAACTAACACTGTGAAATTTCAACAGGATTCCAAATCAAGCATTCAAAACTTGGAAAACCAGATGAGTCAATTGGCAACTGCCATCAATCGACTGGAAGCACAATCTGGAGGAAAGTTACCATCTCAACCTGAGGTAAATCCAAAGAATGTTAGTGCCATAACCTTAAGGAATGGAAAAGAGATCGAAAACCCTCACAAAGAAGTTTCCACACATGAAGATAAAGAAGAAAAGTTTGAAAAGGAGGCAAGTCCTAACTCTCATATCATTGCTAAAACAATTCCTCCCCCTTTTCCTAGTAGATTAGCGAAAACCAACAAAGATGACAAGGAAAAAGACATTTTGGATACATTTAAGAAAGTTGAAATCAACATTCCATTGTTAGATGCAATCAAACAAATCCCACGCTATGCTAAGTTTTTGAAAGATCTTTGCACTAACAAGAGGAAATTGAAGGGAAATGAAATGATCAAAATGGGAGAAACCGTTTCAGCGGTATTCCAGAAGAAGTTGCCTCCAAAATGCAAAGACCCTGGTATGTTCAATTTGTCCCATGCACCATAGGCAATCACCATATTGATAAAACACTTATAGATTTAGGAGCATCCATAAATGTCATGCCTAGATCCTTGTATGCTTCACTAAATCTAGGAAAACTAAAAGAAACTCACGTAATTGTGCAACTAGCTGATCGTACCAATGCATATCCGGATGGAGTGATAGAAGATGTGCTAGTCAAAATAAATGGTTTAGTTTTCCCTGCTGATTTTTACGTGCTTGATATGGCTACTGAACATTCACCTCACCCTACACCTATCATATTGGGACGTCCATTTCTTTACACTTCGCACTAAAATTGATGTCTATGAGGGTACACTTTGTCCATAGAATTTGATGAGGAAAAAGCGAACTTTAATATTTTTGATGGTTCATTGCGCCTAATAATGCTTGTTCTGTCTTTGCAATTAATTCAACTAATCCTTTTGTGCAAGAAGCTGTAAGTTGAATTGCAGAGTCAAAGACAAGACATAAGATTGAGCCAAGGCACAATTACCTCATCTCGAAGAAGGAAGCCATGGAAAGAAATGAGACCAAAAACTTTTGGAGAAGAATTCAAGAAGGACTATTAAGAAATCAAGACACTCGGAGAAGCCATCGAAGACAAAGTGGAGCTGCAATGGATTTGAGGAATCCTACTTGACAAATGGGAACTGTGTCGAGCTAACGACTTTAAACAAAAGCGCTTCTTGGGAGGCAACCCAAGCATTTTCTCTTATTTTTATCTTTCTTTTGAAATTTTCATTGTTTTTGTTTTTATTTCTCCGTTTTTTTTCCTAGCGTACTAAGGAAGATGTTGCCTTGTAACTGTAGAAGGAAAAGGCCTACCCATTGAGCAACAACTTTTTGAGTGTGATCACTAGCAACCATCCGAAGATGTAAAACTACGTCTCATTCATTTGAGAAGTGTCTGAGTTGGACGTTCTGCTCTAAACGTTCTCCCATTTGTTGGTTCTTATGGGGCTGTTCTTTATTGAATGGTAAACATACCTATGTGTCATGTGGCGATTTGGAGGACCTTTTCATTAAGGTTGGTTGTCAAACTATTTTGTAGAGAGTATGCTGATTCAGATAGTTTCCATGCGGATCAGACTTGATGGAATCATATCATTAATTTGATGTGAATACTACTGCAAGATGTTCAGAGGGTTGTCAACTCCCAAAGTCGCTTTGTATATATTTCTCTTCTTCATTGAAAAAAAAAAAAAAAAAATTCAGTTGTTGTTTTTCTTGTTCTGTAAATATGTTGATTGCAGGTCACTTACTCTTGGATTGTTGACCTGTTTCTACGAAGTGCTACATTGTGCAACCGCCATCCCCACTCGGCACGACTCATGGCTTACCATAGGGGAGTTTCCATTTCTTCTCTTTTATATGGTATTTATATTTCTACATTGGGGACAATGTAGAATTTAAGTGTGGGGGAGTGGCATATTGTGGTCTGCGTGTGATTTTTTTTTTTTTGTCTACAATTTTGCATGAGATAGAAATTTTTGAATATGATTGAGATTAATTTGCGTGATTTAGCTAAAACTGCAGGATCCCGAAAAAAAAAATCAATTTGTTGTGTTCTGTTCTTCTCTATGCATAGCTGGCTAAATTACCTGAGCACGTTTATAAGGTAATTTACTATCATTCTCTGGAACACAAATTGAAGGTTGAAAATGTTGATTTTTTTCTAACTTTCTAGACCATAGTAAACTAACTTTTTTCTTTTCTTTTTTCTATCCATTCGTCCTGCTCAAAGTAACCTGGAAACATCAATTGTTAGCAAGGCGGAGTTATAATCGCATGGTATCTATTTTTTGTGAATGTGTCTTTTATTGTCAGAGTTTAAAAAGTTTGGAAATAGCATTGACCTATCTTTGAGAATGAATTTTACTTTTATGTTCGAAATAAGGAGAGGGACCACAGGAAAGAGCTACCTGCCTCAGAGTGTGAAGCCGTCACCTCGAATGGGTGAAGAAGGCTGCCTCCAATGAAAGGGGTAGTGTGAAAGCTACCTGTGGGGTAAAAGCTGAAAAGAAAATTGCAAAACTCCTCTTCTTCTTCTTCTTCATCAAAAAAAAAAAAAAAAAAAAAAAGGAAATCGCAACAAATGTGATAGTTACCCAAGTGTGAAGTTTGATAAATAAATTCCCTCAGTGGTTTGAAGTGCTCAAATCTAAACACTCTTTAAATTGAAGACATATTTGCGATAAAATACCTGCCATGCCTTTTTTTTTCTTTGCAGTGCTAACACTTGATGATTTTTGGTGAACTGAGTAATTTTTAGGATCCATGGGAATCATTGTAAAATAAGAGTGGGATCACGAGAGATGAAAGGAAATATTTGACCACTTCGGGTCAGGATTTGGATAGAACATCGTAAGCTTTCATTTGGTTCCAGTTAGTGATGGGATGATAACCTTAATTGCACACACTCATAAGCCATTGTGTATTTGAGAAGAAGTGAAATTTTCATGGTTCGGGAGAATGTTTATTAAGCAAGTCACTATCTGTAGTTGGATGTCAATGTTTAAAGTTGTTTATCTCATGTAAAATCAGTGTGTTGTTTGGTATCATATGAGTTGTTGTTCGAGGGCGAACAACAGTCTAAGTGTGGGGGAGTTTGATAAGTGCTAAATAAGCACTTAAATAACTCTTTTATTTTATGTATTTGTGTGTTTTATTAGTATTATATGTTCCGTTTTATGTGTTTTTCCTTTATTGTGGTGTTTAGGGTCATAAAGAATCAAAAGGAGTCAAAATGGATGAAAATAAAGTGAAAATGGAAACTTCGGAACCAAAGCATAAGCAAATCAAAGATGGAGGGCCTCCGATGCAATTTTATGAAAAGTTGTGTTTACACTTTTTCTTGTGCCAATGTTGCAGAACATCAAAAGAGGATTCCCAAACTTTTTCCGGATCTCAAATCGGAGTTTCCTAGTGAAAGTTATGGCCGTTTGAAGAGAAGGACTAAAAGCGTCAAAGCCCAAACTGTTGGGGACCAAAGTGCAACGTTTCAAAAGTTCAGGGACCAAAGTGAAACGTTTCAAAAAGTTGAAGGACCAAAATGCAATTTTTCAGGGACCAAAATGAATTCCATTCAACAATTGAGGGACTTGGTGTGCAATTTTCGGGTGACTCGAGTGACTCGAGTCACCGCCAGAACCGTCTCGAGACACCCTCGGCCATGCCTCGTTCCACGCCGCAACCCGCCGAGTCACCCTCGGCCATGTCCCGCATCCGCCTCAAGACGCGTCCGAGATCGCCCTGCTTCTGGCTGACTGAGTCACACGGTGACTCGAGTCGCGCGATTCGCCGAGAAGCTACTGACGCCGCCGCAGATTTTGACCAGCGGACTCCACCTACCATAAAACGTGTTTTTTGGTATTTTCTTGACTTCTTAGAGATAAAACAATCTGAGCACACCACAATAGACTCATGAAGGAAGACTTTTATGATTTTTTAATATTTTTTGGTGTAATATTTTGCCTATAAATAGAGGCATTTCCAAGCTTGAATCACACAACTTGTAGAGAGAATTAGCTTGTGATTCTCTCCAATTTTCTCCTCAATAAAATTCTCTTCATCATTTGTTCTTAGTTCTAGCTTGAAAGCTCTTAGTTTTTCATATTCCGGCGGAAGTAAAAACCTAAATTTAGGTTCGATTAATCAATCGACGATATTTCGGCCGTGAATATGATTAGCGGAGCATTTCTTTACTAATTTCTCTTCTTCTTTTATTTTTCATGTTTGAGAAAGATAATTTCTCATATATTGCAGAGGTGATACACGGCGTTACGCCGTTATAAGTATTTAACCCGCATATATGAGTAGTTAGACTTCTCTATTTAATTCTTAGCATTATTTACGTGATTTCTATAGTTTTTATATATTACTTGAGATAGTGAAGTATAATCTATCATATAGCAGTGGTGATACCCGCTAATATGAGTAGTTAGACTTCTCTATCTAGTTCGAGGGGGACGTTGTGCTCAATTATCATGTTGTTATCTTTTCTAACTCTTTGCTAACGTTTTATCTATTCCTCTACTTCAATTTGTTGATTTGTTATGCTTTTAAACCCGTTTTGAATTTATGTGATTATTGCATTCACTTTGGCCAATTGAATCAATTAATCTTTAAGTTCAAGTTATGTGCTAGGATTGGAACTTTTGATCCGTAATTATCACTAGATTCCAATCCACGAGAGCAAACAAATGTCGTGCATATTTGTTAATAAATCAACTTAGATGTATTAATTCAAGTTTGTGAAATTGATCATCTAATTCAACTCATTCTTCTTGTTCATTTCACACTAGCATTGCATTAAATCCTAAGAACTTGTTTAGGATTATCCAATAGCTAGATGTTAAGTTAAAGAACTCACTTTAATTTAATACACTTAAGGAAGAATTCGTTAATCAGAGCTTCTTGGTTAATTGAGAGTTGATAAATTGAAGAAGGGATAGTACACGTTGCATGGGAAAGATAAACACAAGATGTTGACACAACCGAACCCGAGAACTAGATATATCTTCAATTGTTTCATTTTCATATCTTTTATTTTGTCATTTTATTTTCGAATTTCATCCAACTTCACAAAACCCCCATTTTCTATATTAATTGATAAAAACAACTAGATTAAACACCGTTCCTCTTGGGTTCGACCCTTACTTACCACTTCTACATTAATTTGTAGTTTTGAAACCGAGTAAGGAAATAAAATAAATTTTGGCGTACTGCGACAACACGCCCAACTTTCGATCTCCAAGTGTCGTTCCAGCTTTGACTACCGGTGCTAGAAGCACCGATTGTCCCGGATTGATTCCACCAAAGAAACTTATGGTTGTCAATTTCTTCTTTGAACTCTTAGTTCCGGCAGAAGTAGTAGCATCCATAGATAGTTGACTTGCACACTAGAAACTGACATAAGAATAGAAAAATAGTTAAAAGTAACAATATGTACACGTAGTTGTGATTGTGGCTCACATCTTCCTTTGGTTTTACGTCTAGAAATGACTTAAATGCCTTCTATGAGTTGCGGATAGGCTTCCCATCCAGTTTTCTTATAGACCCACAAACAAGGTCTTTTAAAGTCAGATTTCCAAAACTATATCATTCTCATTCCTTTTGAAATTCATGATGCGTCTCAAGAGTTTGATGGATATCATCCAATGACTCTTTACTCATGCCATCTTTAATGAAACATATTTTATCTTTTGGATTTGTAGACACAAATCCAATGGAGCGGTTACCCGAGTTACAGGTCCATCGAATGTAGTTATAAGACCATCTAGCACATTTATAGCAGACATTCATTCTTTTCGCTCTTCGTTTCTTGGAAAAATTACTTTTGCCTAACCCTGGTGCATATTTAGTACTAAAAGCTGACATTTCACCTCCTAATCGGGCCTTTGCTTCAATAAACCAACGGATATCCTCAGGCATTTCCTTCTCCATCGGTATTTTTAACCGTCATACCTAAAATGATAAATTTCTTTCAAAGCATTCAAGGGTAGTGATGGATAATATTTGTGGATTTTGGAAAATTTGTTATCCATTGAAAATTCAAGTTTTTTTTCACGTAACTCACGAAAGAAATAGAAAAAATTGAAGTAATAAAATTAAAACCATCAAAATTACTAAGTATAGTAGTAAATCACACTCTTCCATACACAAAATATTGAATAAGAAAAAAATACCAAAATTTGAACTATATAATCAATTAATATGAGTAAAAGATATATATATATCTATATCACTCTCGTCCATGCAATAATAAAAAGAAAAACAAATAAGAAGATGAAGATGAAGATTATCTAATCTCTGCTAGAAAGAAGTACTCACAGAGGGGTCGAGATTTTTGTTGTGGTTTCTAATCAAGAATGATCTCGATTTATAGTCAAATTAGCACTGTTCCAACCAATAGTTATGCATGTAGATTGCGGTGTAGAGTATGCTAGAAAGAGTATGTTGGAAGGGGTATCCGAAAAAACGTGTTGATGGATTGTTCATTATCAATAATTATCCCCCACACTTGTCAGTAATTAATGCTAATCACCGATTTGTGTGCCATCATGTCTCTTCCCGAATGATTGATCATTGAGATAATTTCCTTCTACAGTTACAAAGCAATATCTTCCTTAGTACGTTAGATAAAAAAGTTTAGAAATAAAAACAAAACAAAAATATCAAAAGAAAAAAAAAAATTACTTGGGTTGCCTCCCAAGAAGAGCTTTTGTTTAAATTCATTAGCTCGACACAATTCCCATTTTTCAAGTAGGGTTCCTCAAATCCATCGCAGCTTCATTTTGTCTTTGATAGCTTCCTTAGAATGTCTTGATTCCTTTGCGGTCCAGCTTGAGTTTTTCTCCCAACTTTTGGCTCTGAATTCCCACAGCTCTCTTCATCAGAATCAAGTCTTTGAGCTTTGGCTCAACCTTATGTGGTTTGGTGGCTCTGCAATCCAATTTAGACATTTCTTGCACAAAAAGATTAGTTGAATTAATTGCAAAGACAGAACGAGTGTTATTAAGACGCAATGAGACATAAAAAATGCTAAAGTTTGCTGTTTCCCATCAAATTCCATAGTTAGTGTACCTTCATGAACATCTACTTTAGTGTGAGAAGTGTAAAGAAATGGACGTCCCAATAAGATAGGTGTGGGGTGAGATGAATCTTCATCAGCCATATCAAGTACATAAAAACCAGCAGGGAAAACTAAGCCATTTATTTGTACTAGCACATCTTCTAACGCTCTACTCGGGTATGCATTAGTATGATCAGCTAGTTGTACAATTACATGAGTTTCTTTTAGTTTTCCTAGATTTAATGAAGCGTATTAGGATCTAGGCATGACGTTTATGGATGCTTCTAAATCTGTTAGTGCTTTATCGATATAGTGATTGCCTATGGTGCAAGGGACAGTGAACATACTTGGGTCTTTGCATTTTGGGGATAGCTTGTTCTGAAATACCTCTGAAATCGTTTCTTCCATTTTTATCATTTCATTCCCATCGACATCCTCTTGTTGGTGCAAAGATCTTTCAAAAACTTAGCACATCGTGGGATTTATTTAATTGCATCTAATAAGGGAATGTTGATTTTTACTTTCCTAAAAGTGTCCAAAATTTCTTTTTCCTTATTTTCTTTGTTAGCCTTTGCAAATTTACTAGGAAAAGTGAGAGGGATTGATTTAGCAATGATAGGAGGGTTAGGACTTACCTCATTTTCAAGCTCTTCATCTTCATCTTCATGTGTGGGAACTTCTTTGTGTGGGTTTTCTATCTCTTTTCCACTCCTTAAGGTTATAGCACTAATATTCTTTGGATTTACCTCAGGTTGGGATGGTAACTTTCCTCCAGATTGTGCTTCCAGTCGATTGATGGCAGTTGCCAATTGACTCATTTGATTCTCCAAGTTTTGAATGCTGGATTTGGAATCCTGTTGGAATTTCATAGTGTTAGTTGCTAATGTTTTCACCATATCGTTGAGAGACACACCTGACTGTTGAGGTTTTTGTTGAAATTGCCCTTGGGGTTGGATATTTCCTTGCTGCTGGAATTGACCTTGAGGCTTGTTAGGGAAGAAACCTGGGGGCTTGTTGGTTCCATAGCTCAAATTATGGTGATCTCGCCATCTTGGATTATAGGTGTTTGAGTACGGATTGTATTGTTGCCTTGGGAAGGGGAAATCACTTGTTGAGTTCACTTGTTCGTTATTATCCACTTGTAGAATAGGACAAGCGTATGCAGGATGTCCTAGATTTGTGCCCATATGCCACATGGTTTGACTTGTGGATTGTTTCCTACAGCAATTTGTCTGAGAAGATGGGTTAGTTCAGAAAGTTGGCTTTCAACATTGGAATTACTTACCTCATTTACTCTTCGAATTTTCATCTCTCTGTTTGTACTGAATTGTTGAGTTTTTCCAGCTATGTTTAAAATTAATGTTTGTGCTTCAGCAGGCGTTTTGTTCATCAGAGCTCCTGCACTAGCAGCATCAACCATGTTTCTGTCTGATTGACACAACCCCTCATAGAGGTTTTGCATTAGGAGGTTTTCACTGATTTGGTGAGGTGGCAACTTCTGAGCTTTTTGAAACGCTTTCAATACTCATAAAGAGTCTCTCCACTGTTTTGGCATACTCCAGAGATGTCTTTCTTGATATTTGAGGTCCTTGATGCAGGGAAGTACTTATCAAGGAAAAGTTTTTTCATATATTCCATGTGGTGATAGACCCTGATGGTAAGGTGCATAACCAATTCGTAGCGGCATCTTTTAGTGAAAATGGAAAAGCTCTGAGTTTGATTTGCTCTTCAATGATGCCCGGAGGTTTCATGCCATCACACACCACATGAAAAGATATGGATCTTCGCCGGATCATCCATGAAAAGATGGTAGAAGATGTATCAAACCGGATTTTAGCTCGAAAGTCTTACCTTCTTCTACGGTTGTAAAGGTGATACACAATGGTTGAGCAACTTCGGGGGTTGCCATTTTTTTAAGAGTTCTTTCGTTGTTGTTTTTTGCCATTTCTTGTTCTGTTTGTTTTGCTTGTCTTATTCATCTTCGAATGGATTTCTCGATTTCCGGATCGAAACTTTCAAGAATTCGATTTGTAGATTGAGTATTATGCATACAAGTAAAGGGTTTTTTTGAAATTAATTAATAAAAGCAATTAAATTGGCAAACCATTCCCCGGCAACGGCGCCAAAAATTTGGGTCATTGTCTCAGTACACCAAAATTTATTTTATTTCCTTACTCGGTTTCAAAGCTACAAATTAATGTAGAAGTAGTAAGTAAGGGTCGAACCCAAGAGAAATGGTGTTTCATCTAGTTGTTTTTATCAATTAATATAGAAATGAGGGTTTTGTGAAATTTGAATAAAATTCGAAAACAAAATGACAAAATAAAAGAGATAAAATGAAACAATTGAACATAAATCTAGTTCTCGGGTTTGGTTGTGTTAATAACTTCTATTAATCTTTTCCATGCAACGTGTTACTATTCCTTCTTCAATTTATCAGCTCCAATTAATCAAGAAGATCTGATTAACGAATTCTTCCTTAAGTGTGGTAAATTAAAGTGGGTTCTTTAACTTAAAATATAACTATTGGATAACCCTAAACAAGTTTTTAGGATTTAATGCAATGGTAGTGTGAAATGAACGAGAAGAATAAATTGAATTAGATGAATAATTTCAAAAACTTGAATTAATTCATCAGTTGATTTGTTAACAAATATGCACGATATTCATTTGCTATTTTGGATTAAATTCTTATGATAATTACGGATCAAAAAGTTTCCAATCCTAGCATGTAACTTGATTTTAAAGATTAATTGATTTAATTGGCCAAAGCGAATGCAATACTCATATAAACTCAAAAAGGGGTTTAAACGCATAACAAATCAACAAATTGAAGTAGAAGAATAGATAAAACGTCACTAAAGAGTTAGAAAAGATAACAACACGTTAACTGAACATAATGTTCCCTCGAACTAGATAGAGAAGTTTAACTACTCATATTCGCGGGTTAAATACTTTTTAGCCAATGTTCGCCGTGTATTACCACTACTATATGATAGATTATACTTTACTATTACAAGTAATATATAAAAAATATAGAAACTAAGTAAATAAATGCTAAGAAATAAATAGAGAAGTTTAATCACCTATATATGCGGGTTACATACTTTCTAGCGACGTAATCGCATTGTATCACTTCTGCAATATATGAGAAATTATCTTTCTCAAACATGAAAAATAAAAGAAAGAGAGAAACTAGCGAAGAAATACTCTGCTAATCATATTCACGATCGACGTATCGTCGATCGATTATTAGTTGCTTAATTTAGGTTTTTACTTCCGTCGGAATATGAGAAACTAAGAGCTTTCAAGCAAGAATTAAGAACGAATGAAGAAAATAATTTTATTGAAGAGAAAGTTGGAGAGAAACACTAGCTAATTCTCTCTACATTTGGTTATATATTTGCTCCTTAGAAATGCCTCTATTTCTAGGAAAAATATTATAACAGAAAATATTAGAAAATTATAAAAGTGACATTCCATGAGTCTATTATGTGTGCTCAAGTTATTTTATCTCAAAGAAGTCAGAAAGTAGGTAAAAATCAAGTTGGTGCAAGCCGGCTGCAATTTGCAGCAACTGGCTCAGCGACTCAGGTCTGACTCGAGTTACGCGCAATTTTGCCTGACATGACTCGAGTCACGCCCTATTTATCCTGACGTGACTTGAGTCACGGTCGATTCTGCCTAGGCGTGACTTGGGCGATTGTGGCACGGAACGAAGAGGGCTGGGGACATTGCGGCGTGGACTCAATAAGGTGTAGGTGTGATCGAGCATGACTCGAGTCACTTGCGGTGCTGACTCGAGTCATGGCTGCTGTGGCTTGAGTCACCCTAGTAATTGCACACCAAGTCCCTAAACTTTCGAATGCTGTTCATTTTGATCCTTGAAAAATTGCATTTCGGTGCTCCTATTTAAATAAAAATTTCACTTTAGTCCCCAACTTTTGAAAAGTTACACTTTGGTCTCTAACAATTGGGAATTGATGCTTTTAGTTCTGTTCTTCAAACGGTCATAACTTTCACTAGGAAACTCCAATTTAGAACTCGGGAAAAGTATGGGAATCCTCTTTTGATGCTGTTTCACATTGGCTTAAAAAAATTGTAAAAACAACTTTTCGTAAAATTGCATCGGAGGCCCTCCATCTTTGATTCGCTTGCATTTTGGTCCCCAGTTTCCATTTTCTCTCACTTTTCATGGCTCATTTTGATTCTTTATGACTCTAAACATAACAATAAAGGAAAAACACATAAAAATGAACATATAACACTAATAAAATATGCAAATACATAAAATAGAAGGGTTATTTAAGTGCTTTTCTAACACTTATCAACATTTCTCTTGGCACAAGTCTTTTGGGGATGCTTCATCTTTCGTTCGACAATTGTATTACTTTGATTGCAGTTCCGATCGATCCTAAAAAATATGAAGGGAGGATCTTCAGGCCCACAAGGCTGGCTACTCGAAGCGACTACATGGCTACCATCACCTTTAGCGATGGTGATTTGCAACTGGGTTCTTGTTTGCAAAACCGTCCGTTGTACGCTAGTAGCTATATCTAGGAGTGCAAAATCCAGCGCATCATGATCAACTGCGGCTCTGCCATCAATAGAATGCCCATCCACACCATGAAAAGGATTGGGATAAACTCTCAAGACCTTGCAAAGAATAAGATCATGATCCAAGGGTTCAACGAGAATGGCCAACGAGCCATGGCCACGCTTCGACTGAAGTTGAAATCGGAGAGTTTGTTTCATCAACTCTCTTCCATGTCATCAATGCCAAAATGTCATATGAGCTGCTATTTGGACGTGTTTGGTTGCACGAGACCGGAGTCGTCCTTTCAACTTGGCATCAATGCCTCAAGTACAGCCAAGACGATGAAGTTAAGTGTGTTGCAGCTTAAACAAAGCCATTCCTTAGTGAGGAATCCTACTTTGCTGACGCAAAGTTTTACTTGGAGGACGCTCAGTGGCCTGGACTTCCCAAAGCTAATGCTGATGGCAAAGACAAAGTTAAAGTTGTAATCCCCCCTTAAATCCCCCCTTATCAACTCCCGATAGGCAAGTCAAACCTTCATCGAGGGGAATCCTCAGAAGGAAAGCAACCTGAAACAATCGCACCGAAAGAGCTGACTTTTCCAATCCCCAGCATCCCAAAGTTGTTGGCGCCTCATCACTTCATGAAGGAATTTACGAGGAGTTTTGAAATTTGAAAGGCCATAGTAGCTACATCAAGCAGTTTGAAATCACATGGCGCAAGCTCAAACCAAATGCCACTGCTTGTTGAAAGTAGTGGTAAACCAAAGAAGATCTTCAAAGGGTGTTATAACTCACATGCAAAGAAGCTATTGGAGAATGTCAGATATGACAAGGGAGAGCCTAGAAAGGTGGGTGATCTTGATCCTTTTTTTCAATAGATGTGCAACCTCAGATGGAAAGTATGGATTGGGATACAATCCAAATCCGCCAAAGCCCATCAAAATCAATAAGGCTTCATTAAATCCGATGATGATCCAGATTTGGAAAGTCCCTGAAAAAGAATATGAGGAACAAAGGCGACGGTCAGTGTTCGATAGAATCTAAAACAAGGACGTAAGGGTCTTCATGGCCCAATGCTACGGCCACTATTTGCACCAGAGAACTAGCACGATGCTCAGCCGAGTCAGCTCAAAGGTATTCAGCCTTCTACCTGCTTGGAATCAAAACCTCCAATCCACGTTCCAAGTTTCAAAAGTCCAAGAGAAGGCAGAAGAATAAGAGGCATCCACAACTTCATCAGAATGGTGACGGCGACGAGGTAGTGGCTATTTATTATATCACATTCGAAGAAGCCTCTGGATCAGGGTCTGAATTTGAGAATTCCCCCACAGACGAAGATCCTCGACCAGCTCCATCAACATTAAAAGAAACAACATAGGCTACTGTAGATGATCTAAAGTAGCTAAACATAGGAACCGAAGAAGAGCTAAGGCCAATTTTCGTAAGTGCTTTACTGAATCTGAGTACTTCTACTTATTTTAAGAGTACAAGGATGTGTTTGCATAGTCCTACAAAGTAATGCTAGATCTCAACCCCAAAGTGGCAGTGCACCATCTCGCAGTCAAGAATGGAATACGCCCGATCAAGCTGCCTCAAAGGAAGTTTCAACTAGAGCTTATCCTGCAAATCAAAGTCGAGGTTGACAAATTGATTAATGTAGGGTTTATGCGCGAAGTTAAGTACCTAACTTGGATCGCCAATGTCATTCCAGTCCGAAAAGAAGAATGGTCAGCTATGAATTTGTGTTGACTTTCGAGACTTAAACAAGGCCTGTCCGAAAGATGACTTAAACAAGTGGTGCCTCATGCTTTCTCTTTGACTGAGAAATGCTCCAATAATGTAGCCGAGTATCAAGCCCTCATCATCGGCTTGGAGACAGTGTTGGACACGGAGATTCAATACTTGGAAGTCTATGGGAACTCTTTCCTGATAATAGATCAACTTGCATCAGAATACGAGGTATGGAACAAGGACTTGAAGCGATATCACGGGTATGGACTAGCCCTCATGGAATGATTTGAGTCAATAAAGATCAAATTTGTTCCAAGGAGTGAAAATCGAGAGGCTAACGCCTTAGCAAACTTGGCTGCTATTTTCCCCCAATCAGATGAAGACTTACTACATCCGATGTCAGTGGTCTAGAGATGGGTAATTCCTTTTCTATCTCCTGAAAATGCTCAAGAGAATAACGTAGAAGTTAATGGTGAGCAAAAAGATGACTGGAGATGGCTGCTCATTGATTACCTTCAATACCAAAAATTGTCGGACGATCCTCGCCGAAAGACTAAAATTCGAAGGCTTGCACCCCGCTTAATCTTGTACAAAGGCACTCTCTATAGGCGGTCATTTGATGGAGTCTTCTTTCGATGCCTAAGTAATGAAGAAGTCGTACATGTGTTGGAAGAAGCTCACTCCAGAATATGTGGCACTCACCAATCAAGGCCAAAACTTCATTTCTGTTTGAAAAGGATGGGGTACTATTGATCGACTATGGTGCAAGATTCCATGGACTTTGCAAAGAAGTGCGAAGCTTGCCAGGTCCACACAAATTTCATTCACCAACTGCCAAAGTCGTTGCATCATACAACAGCATGTTGGCTATTTGATGTGTGGAGACTTGACGTAGTTGGACCTATAACTCCAAAATCTTTAGCTGGGCACTCCTACATCCTTGCTTCAATTGATCACTTCTACAAATGGGCTGAAGCTGCACCACTAAGAGAAGTGAAGAAAGAAAATGTTGCATACTTTATCTGGGTGCAAATCATTTACTGCTATGGAGTCCCTCAGTGTATCATCACTGATAATGGAAAGCCATTCTGCAACAGCCACATAAGCAGCTTGTGTGTAAAGTTCGGCTTCAGGCAATATTACTCTTCCATGTATTATGCGCCGGCTAACAGATCAGCAAAGGCATTCAACAAGACCTTGTGCAATTTACCAAAGAAGGTACTGTCTCAATCCAAAAGAGATTGGCACGAAAGAATTGGTAAAGCATGTCGGCATATCGCATGACCTTTCGGACTCGACTAAAGCTACCGCTGTACTCTTTGGTGTATGGATTTGAAGTCGTACTTCCTTTGGAGTATCAAATCCCATCGCTATGGATTGCTATCGAAGAAGGGTTGACGATAGAAGAAAATGCTCATCTTTGACTACATGAATTGGAAGCTTTGGACGAAAAAATGTTGGAAGCTCAAACTCAGCTAGAATGCTACCAATCATGAATGGCCAAATTATTCAACAAAAATGTGCGGTTAAGGTCCTTCTAAGTTGATGATCTGGTGGTTCTTTGTTCTGTTTTTCAAAAAATTCTTTGTACCACTCCTGGCCCGTAAAAAGACAAATTTCAAATGGAAAAATGCAAATTTTTTTTTAAAAGAATCCATTTGTAAGGAAATATGTTTGATTTGATCTCTTTCAAAGGTATGTAGGCAGCTTGGATGGAAAATTATAAATCCAAGTTTAGTCAAAATCAATAAACATTTTCTTTTGTTCTTCCTTACCAAAAATGGAAGGTACCATAAAAAAGCCAAAGGAAAAGAAACCATAATGGTAGTGTCCATAAGTACAGATTGACATGGCAACTCAAGCGATAGTCAAGAAGCTACAAGAAACTATCGTTAAAACTTCTCCAATCTTGATCAACGGATTTTCCATGGGTAGAATATTTGTTGAAGCTTGCTCTAATGCAGTCTCTACGATCTACTCGAAGCGGTCTATAAAGGTCGCCCAACTTTGTAGCCAATTTGTTGACTTGATCTTCAAGGGTGAACACGATGTCTCCTCATCTTCCATCCGAACTTGCAGAGTCTTCAAATCCTTTGGTCTTTTCTTTCGTTAGGCACCAAGCATTCCTTTCTTCCTAAAAGTTGGGCATAAGGCTCCCACAATGGTTCCTCCGTTTGATGCATCGAGGCCATCGAATCTGCATAAAACGAGTTGACTGTCAAACACTATATGATTAAGCTGTTGTCATCCCACCATGCTTGAAGGTTAGAAAATTGACATTGCAGCACTTCCTCAAAGATCTTCTTAAAGAAACTATTCAAAGCTTCTTGAAGGACAATCTTCCAAGGCGGAGAATCTTTAGTCATCAAAGTTAAAGGTCCAAAAATAGGAAAACAAGCTGGAGCTACGACTTTACCTGGCACCTCTAAAGTAGAAACAACATAAAAAATCTTTGAAGGGAAATGACCATGGGAAATGGACCAGCTTTCAAATCATTGGCGGCTTCCTCATCATCAACAAATGCTAGCGTCGAGCTCCTCCAATGATAGTGCTAAGGTACTTACAACGAGCCCTCTAACAGCAAGATCACCTTAATTCTGTCTACCGTGCAAATCATACTGTGGTTCTTGCTAGTTTGATCTTGAAACTTGTTCGGACCAATCAAGGAATTCAATTCCTTAGAGCCTCCAGTAATTCTATGGAAATTTCAAAGAGAAATGTTAATAGTCTCTGGGCGCCAAACTTCACAAAGAGCCTACCAGCAAAATTTGGGTGACAATTGTCATTTATCGTAGCACCAGCAACGAATGCTAAATCTACCCGGTGTCTTCATTTAAAAAGCTTGTAGATCCAAATAGACCACTCCCAAAACCTTGGCAGGTAGGAAATCTTTCCTCCACTGACATGAGGGCGGACGTTGGACATTCAAGTGGCATGGCTGAAAGGGGCCATTGTCCCAACAGTTAAGAAGGATAGGCAGGCGCTCTGGAAAGACTTGAGGGAAAGGATATGTTATCGACTCATGGGCATGAAACTTTAGTTTACCTCTCGCCTGGAGGGGTTATGGTATTTTACGTCCATGTCTTCAAAACGAAGGAACCGGCGTCCTTGTTTCGGCAACTTTGGCAATTTTGTGGTGCTGTAAGTTTAGCACTTGGGTACAGTTCGACTGCGTCATTCCTACAAATTCAAAACATAATATCAAAACATCTTTTGAAAAGAAGGGAGAAGCCAGGAAGCAAAAGAAAAAGGAAAGGAAAAAAAAAAAAAGAAAACTCAAGCAAAACCCTAATGCTTTTTAAAGTTATTGGACAAATTCAAATCCTCTGGATGTCGAGATTGCTTCGATTTCGAATCCTACGAAGTACCGACATTTAACCCTTAACAATAAATGCTTTGGGAACTCCGGTACTTGGCATCGAAACGAGACAGATTGACCTCAAGCGTGTCGAGCTTCAGTTTATCACACAAGTATATCCAAACACTTGTGAGGATGGAAACACCCCAAATTGTGAAATCTTCAAATATTTTGATGCTTTGTATATCTTGAGGAGTCCTGCAATAAACGAAATGGATTGGTCGCAACTGTATCGATCTTCAACTTAGCACACAACTGTACAAAAACACTTGTGAGGATGGAAATACTCTTCAAATTCTTAAATCTTCAAGCGTCCTAAGCTTCACTGGTCTTCAATTTATCACACAAGCATATAAGAATGCTTTTGGGGATGGGAAAACCTCAAATTCTAAAATCATCAAGCTTTGTAAGCTTTGTTGGTCTTCAATTTGTCACACAAGCATATAAAAATGCTTGTGAGGATGGAAACTCCAAATGCTGAGATCTTCAAGCCTCTTGATACTTTGGTGATCTTCGATTTATCACACAAGTGTACAAAAACACTAGTGAGGATGAAATAAGCCAAGAAAACTTGAAATTTGCAAACCTTTAATCCCTTGTGCGTCTTGAGAAGTCCTGCAACACAAGGATAAACATTAGGTGGCTTAAAAATAAAAAATCAAAAAATCAAAGAGGGATTGAAGTCAAAAGTAGTGGCAGAAGCTAATGTTTCCATTTGTCTTTTACTAACCAAGGGCAAAAGCAAAAAAGGCTCAAAGTTAGGCATGTCAAAATCAATAGATGAGGACTGGACTGCGGTGCTGCCACCATTATGCATGTTCTTTCTTCAACAAACAAACACTCTTCCTCCGTGGTCTCAGCTTTGGAGATTTCACCTTCCCCTTTCTTCTTCTTTCCTTTTCTTGGCGGAGAGAAAACTTTTGGTCAAGGAATTGAAGGTTCGATTATGGAATAAGATGGAGAACATAAGTCCTCAGTTAAGAATCTTGACACGTCAAGGGTTGACAACCGAGGTGGTTGAAAGCAAGACTAAAATCTATGAACATCTACCACAACGCAGATTCCGATAGTTGGGGATTGAATCGAAGAAGCAAGAGCGAAACATGACCCGATTTTGAGTCCTCGACAAAATACGGGTGTAGTTTTAATGAACACCCATTCAAAGCATCAATGGAGCCCTCGTTTTCAAAACCGACAGTTCGAAGGTGGCGATCTGTATTCAACTTTGGTAAAATCGGAGAACATTACATGGAACGTTACATGCAACTTATGAAAGTTTGGTGTTGGTCGAACCATCAAGAACACTATCCTGTTGCTTTGTCGTGAAAAAAAAAATTACAAGAAGAAAGAAATCATCAGTTGAAGGTGAAGATTATATGTGGTCGGTGTCGCCTCTTCAACATGCAAAAAGAATGCGATTAATCGATCAGAATTTCAAGCGGATGATGAAGATGACCCATTCTCAAATCGTACGAAGATATGGAGTTGTCTTGTGCTTTTAAAAGTCTTGCCGATGATTCCTATTTGAAGTGGGTAAAGACAAAGAAGTTGAGTTTATGGTGAATTCTAGGTGAAATATAGCAAATTAGATTTCAAAATTGAGTTGTCTTATAGGTTCTTAAAATTAAGAATTTTCTTTCCTTAAATAATTCATGCTGGTGAATGAATTCATGCCAGTTGGAGAGATCACCGCCAATTTCTTAAAGACTTATATTGAAGATAAAGACAAATGATTTTACTTGAGGATGAATCCCACTAAATTGCAATGTCCACCAGCTTTGATTAAAATGAGAGCCTTATCTCAAGGAGTTTTAATTGAAGTCAAGTTTATGGTCAGTTGGCCATTTGGGCTCTAAATCGATCTCCGTCCAATTTCAAGAGGAAAATGTGTCCTCTGAGTTTCAAGACAGCAAATATGCATGTGAATGTCTAATCAAGTTATTGGATATCAAGCCCTTTATCAAGTTGATGAGTATGGTCATTAAGTTGAGGTCATATACCTATGAAGTTCGAAATCTACTAGGACGTGCATGAAAACATTTTTCACCGTTATACATGCATATGAATTTTGGGACTCAAAGTGCACGTTTAGCCACATCAAATGGTTGGGATAATGATTGTTATCTCCTCAATAATCATTTTACATGACTTAGCGACATTAAGGATAAGGACTTGTCAAGGTGAACCAATTTAGGATTTCTTTGACCACAAGTGCAATCAAAGGATTCTAGCTCCTACCAAGTCCTATTTCGATCAAACTCTATTTGTATGTGGGCCAATCAGAGTTCAAAATTCTGCTCTGGGAATTATCATGAATGAAAGCTCATTTGTTCGACCCACTTGTGAGAATGTCAACTTCAACGGATGATCATCTAGCTTTAAGGACTACATTTCAGTTGTAATCAATTTTGAGCAAACTTCAATTTTATTTTATTTTTATGTTGAGTAAAATTCAAGATAGGAAAAAGATCTTTTTTTATTCTTGAGCAAAATTCAAGATTAACTAAAAATTTTAAAATCAAAATTCAAGATTTACTAGTTTATTTATTACATAATAAATTGATAAATCTTGAGGGGGCATTGTAGACATTAAAATTTTTAAATAAAATAAATTCTTTTGGGTCGGGTCAATTTTAATTGATCCATTAAGCCCCTTGAAGTCAAATATCTATTGAAGCCCACTTTCCAATTTGAAAAACGAGTGAAACCCATTCTACTTTTCTTAACCTTTATTTGTTTTATTTTGTTAAATATAATAAAAATATTATATTTATAGAAATCATTTAATTGGTTGAGATAATTAGTAAATTTCTTAAAAGAATTTTATTCAAATCAATTGGATAGTTCTTAAGTGGTTATAGGCTATCCCATAAATGCCAATATATATCACCACTAACCCCATTACAAAGAACCTTAACAAAGGCGCAGAAGATGAGAGCTGCAGAAGTTTCAGAGCCAAGTACAAGAAGAAGAAAGGAGAATGAGAAAATAAACGCTCTTCAGTTCTCCAAAGCCCAGCCAAAGTGAAGAAGAAAGGATGAAGAAGAGATTGAAATCTCTTGAGTTCTTCGTTCCAAGTTCAAGCGAAAGCCAAAGGACGAAAGAAGAAGAGGAGGGTTAAATCCCATTCGTTTATTCAAATCCACACCAAAACTGATCACTTCAAGATCAAAGCTAAATTCACACTCAAGTCCAAGTCAGAAGCCAAATCAAATCTGGGAGACAAAGCCCTCGTACAAAGCAGGGTCAAATTCAACCATGAAGAGTCAAGCCAAAGTTCTCTTCAACAAATCCACACTATCAACAAATCAAGTTAATACCCAATTTTCAGAGCGTAGGATCAAGCCATGTGGACTCTCATTTCTAATCGTAGATCGTTAATCAGAGGATCAAGCAAGTCAAAGGAATCAATCCACTACAAATTTTTCAAAATTCAATTTGTAACATTCTTATTGTATTGTTTTATTAATACAAAAGAAATTTGCTGTTACAATTCTTTTCTCCTCTCCTTGTGAATCCATCGATCCAGTGTGTATATATATGAACTTTTCCCTTGCAGTGCAATATAGATATTCATTTTGGCGAGTGTATATATATATATATATATAGGTCGTATGATATATGTATATGCAACTCTAATGATTTCTTTCACACCTTCCTCTTATAATTTACGGTCCAGTTCAAAATTTTTAAGAGAAAAACAAGTTTTGAGACCCAAGTTTTGGCTTACCAGTGACTGAGGATGTTCGGGTTCTTGCAGTAGTGCCTCATTCACTGCTGCTGGTGCAGGTTGCAACATTAGCTGGCACTGGTTTCTCTTTCGCAGTGCCTGCTGGGTCCTACAACAAGGTTCGTAGTCCTTACCGGAATACGGTGTGGCGACAGTGTCGGCTTATAGGCAGCTAGGGTTTTGAAACCCTAGCTACCGCAACTACACTATTGGGGACAGGGGCCTGCTTTTGGAAATCTGACTAGTTCGTGGTCTCTGTCTGCAGTTTTTGAAAACATAAGGTTATTTGCATTCAGTCCTTAAGGTAATGGAATTACATTTGAGGCCACTAGTGTTTTAAGTTTTGATAATGGCCACTAAAGCTTTATAATTATTAGAATCAAACCCTCAATTGTACGATTACTTCATAATTTGTCATGGGAAGTATTGATTGTATATTCTTAGTCCTTATCATTTGGACATTGAATTATTATGTGATTAAAGTATTGGATTGTAAGATCTTAGCCATTAAAGTTTTTAAAATCAAATCTGAGATCCTTCAAATTTTTGAAAATTTTAAAATCCTTTGGCTATTAAAGTTTTGAGAATTGAATCTTAGTTCTCAAAGTTTTTAATGAGATTTTAATTACGAATTTTGTGATTTTAAATCGCAAGTCCTTCAAACGTCTTAAAATTTTCTATTTTATCTACAGTTTTGGGTCTAAGATTGAATTCTTAAAGTTTAACTTCTTAGATTTGGGTTTCATAAAGTTCTTAAAGTTTGAAAGTTATCCAATGAAATTTAACATGGCCTCTAAAGTTTAAACTCTCGAGTTTGACCCTTTACAATTTTGGGTTTTGAGATTTGATCCATAAGGTTTTGGATTTTTAAATCTCGACCTCTAAATTATTAGATTCTAATATTGGCCTCCAAAAGTCTTGGATTTTAAAGAAATAATCCCATAATATTTTAAAATTCTCCAATTAATTTTGTCTGATTTCTCAAAATGACTGATTGAAGCGACATGTTGCCAAAGTAGCCTTTACCGTACATGTTTGTTTATTTGAAATATTAAGATGTGTGTCTATTGTTTATGTGAATAGTGATCGATCTAAAGAAAGGTTACTATTTGGCCAAATGACATATACACTTGTGGTAATAAGTATATGATGATCATTTACCTTAGTTTTTGTCGATTCATTGAGTTGATTATCTTGATTTCAAAATGAATGGATTGAAACAGTATGTCGCCAAAGTGACCTCTCTCATGTAGATTTGTTCATTTTAAAATATTAGGATGTGCATGAATGTTATTTATTCGAGCAATGATCGCTCCAAAGGAAAGTCATTGTTTGGCCAAATAGCAAACACATTAAATTTGGGATGACTATTTAGTTACCATGTGAACAATATGTCGGTCCAAAGAAAGACTTATTGTTTGAAAATTTTTTGTTATGAATACTTGATTACTACACGGAGAGTACCACTTATAGCTAGTTTCTCTGTTCAAGGGCAAGGAATTAATTTTGTGCTAGATATCTTGTAATGGGGCCACTATTTTTATCTATCATGTTTAAGTTGTAACGTTATTATTCCCTTGTGAGCTAGTCGTTTATCTTGTTCTCATCTAATACTTGCTCTGACCTGTCAATAGAAATCTAAGTTGTGTGCTTCTAAACACAAATCAAAAGGTTCTTTGAAAATTTTGAGCCATATCTTGCTTAGTTATGAAATGACAAGAAGTACTTATTTGGATAACATTGTTTCAATAAGGCATAAAATGAAACATAACAGAGTACTTGTGGAAAGATCTATCTCGCTTCTAAATTAAAGGCACCAAAGTTAAAGCTGTCTTTAAACTTGCTCATGCATCTGGTTTATTTATACTCTTTATGCACAGTAAAGTTAATAAAGTGAGTTACAACACCCAAAGGAATTCATTTTATTGTATGAGAATATAAATTTTTGAAGTGGGAATGGATTGAAAGTAATAACTAAAGAAACAATCATCAGTATGATTAAAGAAAATAAGGATAAGAAAGCTATAATTGGGGCACTACGACTGTGCAAGGAAATGAGATAAGGTCTTCACCTATTTCCTTTGCAAGAAAGGTGGATTTGTAAATAAGGAATGCTCCGAGAACACTGTCTAGCATGTAACGAAATGCATGCTTCTCATTGTCATTTGTTTGGGGGTTAACTTAATTGTACCTGAATGCACTTGGTGGGTGGACCTAGTGTTACTACTCACATGTCTATGCACGGTTACCTGTAAGTCAATCTCCACTTGATGTTGAGAGATTTATCTATTTTGGGCAGTGACAAATAGTTAAAGTTGAAGCACTAAGAATGTTGGATTGGTCATTATTTGAATTGAAAACAAATTTATACAACATCATCTCTTTTGATGAAATTCGGCTTTACTTTTATATTGGAGAAGTTAGGTTATTATTGTTCAACTAGAAATAGGAAAGTTAGTCCTTCGAAATTCAAATTTTGTTAGTACAGATTCTTCATAATTGCCTCATGCAATGAAAATTTGCATAGCAATCTCAACTAGTAAAAATATAAACCAACCAATAAAGATTCCGCTGCATTGCGGCATAATATTTCTAGAAAGTAATGATGTAATTGTGTCCAATTTTGTTCCCTTCAACTTGACATAAGGTTTTTGTCTAGTGTATAAAGGAAAACTAACAAATATTAAAAGGAACCTAGGGTGCCAATTGAAGTTCTAGCATCGTAGAACAAATTTGCACTAATATTTGAAAATCATTCCCTGTGGCTTTTGGAATGGCTAATAGTACTTAATTTGTTCATGTACGTTTATTCCGGTAATGACCACCTATATTTTCAATTATGAGAAGCCTTAATTGCTGGACGTATTCAAGGCCATGTCGTTAAAGTTCAAACACGAACTTGACGATGAAATTAAAGCTGTCGAATTTGACTAGCATACCAAATATGACGGATCCAGAAAATGGCTGAAGACTACAGCTTACATTCTTAACAGAGTTCTGAAACAAGCTAGTATTTAAACTTTGGAAAGCAAGAAGCGTATTATTAGGCACTTGTATATTTTAGATTGTCTAGTTGAGTCAAAGCCTTACGAGGTAAATTGCAAGAAATTAGATTTAAGAACCATTACCTATTAATTTGTGGAACACTCTGAAAGGTCAAGGGGTTAAAAGTCTTGTGATTTTATAATCCTTAAAGTGCATCCTTTTTTAGACGAGGAATGAGGAATTCCGCGAGGATGTTGAGCTTGGGGGGAGAGAAGGTTATGCATATTGTTTTTGAAGGGGAATTTGTTCCTCTTCCTACTATTGCTCTTGACAATGGTTATGTATTGTTCAAGATATGCACTCAATTTAATAAGATAATATTAAAGCTCCCTACATTAATAAGGACATTGGTCTTGAAGAGCAAGCTCAACAACCTCAAGAAAAGATGCCATTAAAGATAAGATAAAATCCAAAAAGACAATAATATAAAGACTTGCCAAATTGCCTGAAGGTGTGGAGCTATTTGGTTGCAAATGAATATTTAATACCAATAGGCGTTAAAAGGATAATATTGAGATATATAAAAGTCATCTTATTGTCAAGGATTTTATTGAGGCATATATCATAAAGAGACTTTCTCTTTAGGTTTCTAAAATGCTCTTTTAGGACTATAATGATGCTTGTGGGTTGTAGCTATAACTCATTTCGAGTTACATCAGATGGATGGCAAGACTACACAATTATTGAACTTTGGCATTTGGAGAGTCAAGGAAAATGGTTTGCAAGCTAATGAATTCCATTTACATCCCCAAACAAGTTTCTTGTCATTAGTATCATGAATTTCATCAAATTATTATCTCGTTTGGATGTGAGATAAATTTAGTTGATGATTTTGTGAACCTCAAGTTCAGTGAGAGTAAATATATCTCTCTAGTAATGTTACTAAAATTTTATGCTAGCAATATTGTTAGAAGAAAATGAAGAACATATTAAGAATTACATTGTTCTTAAGAGACTTGACATGAAAAATTGCGTACTGAGGGATATAGGCTTAGCCTCAATCAATGCCCCAAGGTTGATTTTGAACCATGGACATTACAAAAGATTCTTCATGAGTTGGTGTGGATAGTCTTATGTATACTCGAGTATATACGCATTTGGACTTAGCGTTCATAACAATAATGGTCGGGCTTCGAGTAATTCCAGTTTATATTTATCCAATACGTTTACGAAGTATTTGTGGAGAACGTATGGCTACGTGATCACTTATTTAGAGATCATTTTCAAAGTAATTAGGTGTCTAATGAGCATAAGGGTGCAAACTCCATATTGCAGATCCACTTAGCAAAGGTTTCTCTACCTAAGGTATTTAGGACGAACATTACTTTTACGGGTGTTGTATATGACGTTGTGCTGGTTTAGTGGGAGTTTTCATTTAATTCTCTTTGGTGATAGGCACACTTTTATTATTATCATTTTCTGCAGAATAAAGTTTATTGTTTTGTTGTTAATCTCTCAAATCCAATCTTTCTAGTTGCGGTTTAGCATTAAGGTTGGAAAGGTTTATTATAATCCCACTAAAGCATAAAGTTGGACCAATTGGAAATAGGCGTGTATGAGACCACATTGCATGTAATTTCCATGCTACTTATCCAGATTAGATCTATGTTATCGAGTATGTTAGTATGGTGATTGTCGTAGTTTAGTCACGGCGATATTAGGACAAAATCTGTGGTAGTTCCATCACTAGTGTAGGAGATGAACCAGATTGTTTCAGGAGTAGTATAAGGTGAATGGCATACGGTTGCGCCCTTAGGAAATTCTGTGAAATAATTGTTTAGTAATAACATGTAGCCCAAGTGGCAGATTGTTGGAAATTACATTTCCATTATTAAGTGGGCAATATATTATTAAATTCAATTATATCAGACTATTCAATTAATAGGGAGATAGGGGTTGGTTTTTAACGGTTTAAAAGGTTTTTAATGTAAAAGAGGAGAGAGAATGAGTGGAGTTGAATGATAGAAATTTGTGGATGTAATGTGATATGTGGATATGATTTATTTAGGGTAAAAAAAGAATTGATAAAAAAAAAGTGGTAAAAAGTTTAAAAATTGGTTCCCTATCATGCTTTAAATGGGCTAAATATTAAATGGTCTAATTTAGTAAGCCCTTAGAATAAAAGAATTAATGTGGGACGAATGGATAGAGACCGTTAAGGGCCTGATTGAGACTTTATGGGAGTCTCTAACTATTCTCTATATATAAAACTCTTGATCATAGTTTCTAATATACCAAATCGAATATAGTTTCTCTTCTCCCCTTGTAAAGGTGACACATCAGGTCCCATATTCGGAATAAAGAGATTTGGTTGAGGAAGACCATAATATTACCATCTAATCTTTGATTGTCTAGTCGTTCTAATCAAAATTTCTGCATCAAGTTTGATGATTGCTACGATGGATATATTAATTGTGATAATTTGACACGATGATGATCTTGGGTGATTGTGTGTAATTAAATATAAAAGAAAATTCTAAGAACTTCAACTTCTACTAAAAAGAAAAAGAGATATATATAATTAAAATTTAATATTTGAAACTTAAAATACATAGAAAAAAATTAGTTCTCGTTTATAGAAATAATTTAATTGCCATTATAAGTTGTAACTTTGACCTTATATATATATCGAAAATTAAAATTTATATAACATTTAAAATGTAGAAATAGTAAAATTATTAACGCAAAACTAAACAAGGAAAGTACAATAAATTAAATAATGAAAGAAAAATAATAAACTGTAAATGTTTATTTCCAAAACATGAGTTTTTTTAATTTTAATTACTTGCCATCATTGACACTATCGACCTGCCAGTTCTACTTTTATTAATAGTATAATTAAAGAGCCACATTGGCACAATTGTATGATTAAAGTGTCACGTTGGACAGTGTCAACGTGGCAGTACCACTTGGCAAGTAAATTCTGAAATGATTTTTGAAAAGATGAAAAATCACATTATATAAAAGAATTATATTTGGATATATTAACATTGGTTGATTACTGCTAATCTATACTATTATTTGTCTGTTTGTTAATTCAGGAAGTATTTTTCAAAAAGAAAAATTTATGGACCTTTAGTGGTTGGCAATTAAGATGGAAATATGAAATCATATGGAAATTACATAGTTGAAAATTACTTATTTACCAAGTTGAAATTAATTGTTTAGCTCGGTCAACATAATTAATAAGAACAAGAAATTAATCATAAAATTTAATTAAAAAATGAAAAGAAAGAAATGTCATTCATTTAGTGTGAAATTTGAAGTATTGTATTGGGAATCTTAATCTTATCTTAATAAACTAATAATAATATAGTAATATTAAACTTGAAGTGCAAAGTTGAAAAAGTATCATATTGGTAGTGCCAACGCGTTTTTTGGAAACTCAAAAAAAAAATTATGATTTTGGAAACAAAATAGTATATGCATAATCTTTGTTTTTAGGTATTTAATTATTCATGAATATAAATATTAAATGAAATCGTGTTCTTTGTGTGTAGTATAAAAATAATTGTGGCTATTCCTTTTTTAATGATAATTAAGGACTATTAAATACTAATTAACCACGCGGTTAATTTATATTTCTGTATATATTAATTAGTTTTCAAAAAATCCAATTTTGTAATCCAACTAAGCGGTTACTCTTTTATTAAAAAAAAAAAATAGTATTCTTAATCCTCCCCAATCTATTGAAGACAAGTCAGTTGAATTTACCGTAATATGTCAAACTTTAGACATACCAAAAGACCAAATGAATTTTTTGAACTCTATGTTCCCTCATTTGCACATTTATAATTTTTAAGGCATGAGGCATGTTATTTCAATTAATTGTTTTATTGGAAGATGATTTAAGGTGATTTTCCATTGTCAACTATAAAAATAATATAGTGCCCACATTGGATACATACTCAACTCCGCGTCCATGTGATTTATTGAATATATACCCATGTTCGGCACGCAGTGAATTAAACCATTTATTGAAAATTCAATTACTAATTCTACTAAGGCTCTAGCTAATTTCATTTTTCAACCAAACTAAAACCACATGATCTTTTTACAAAAAGGGGGAGAAAGAGAGAGAGAGAGGCATGATCTAACAAGAAATCTTTATTTATTGAAACATTTTTAGTCTCAAATTTCAAGATGTAGGATCACTGGAATTACCATAAAAGATAGTGATTCTCTCCCGTGCAATGCATTGGGGAAATATTAGTTTTGTTGTGAGGTTAAAAGAGTCAAAATTATATATATAGCTAAAATATATATTCTGAAAAATGTGTAATGATATAACTTTCTTTAGTATGATTTGATTCAAATTTGTGCATAAAAATCACATTACTATTTATTTTCCTTCATTTCTTGACAATAGTACATCATATCAAAGAGTTGAAAATGAATCATAAGGAAATTTGGACATTACAAAACAATGGAGGCATAAGGAAATCTTGGAGGTTTGATAGGAAAATAAAAAGTGTGCGTTTCAATCTCTTTATCAGTAGGATTTGACACCGAATCTATGTTTTCAATTACAAAGATTTTGTTATATGTGGAATTTCTGCCCTTCATGTGGCGTCCATGTTAGCCCCAACTGATGGCGTAGCACCCAGGGGAGGCTCACCATCTCGATGATGCAACATGCAAACTGGCCTATCTACTAGGCTTACCACCTAGACAGCCTCCTCGGTACAATCGACCTTTCTATATTGAATCAAACACTTGATCTCCAGGAAAGGAAATAATTAATGAGGGCATGTTCCAATTATAGAATCCTAGGAGATCAAGTCACAATCTTTTCAGATATTGAGGAGGATCTGGAGTCAAAGTAATGAAAGAACTCTGCTCCAAGGCATCTCCTTACATACTCAAACCCCGAGATCACAAGCACTCTATATAAACGAAGGTAACTCATTGGTGAATGATACACAAGCTTCTTTACTCGAACTCTTGCATGTCATACACGTGCCACCACTCTATTCTCTCAACTCATTCCTCGTCACCTACAAAGTACTGCCTATGCGAACTTTTTAACCCTAATTAAGTTACTCTTCCATCTTCATAGGCAGTGGTTTGAATGTCAGAGTGCCATCGATCGCAGACCTCTTTTTTCCGGTGGCGTAGTAGTATGACAGTCATGGTTGAGTGTGTAAGCCTAGGCAATGTGTGGCAAGCATGGATTGGGAGATCTATTGGCATACAAGCAGAGTGATCCAAATTCAGCCATCAAAAGATTTGCGTCGCCTGTTGAAACAGTATAGTTCCGACACGTCCAAATCTTCTATTTTTATGTGGTAAAGGCATTTCTTAACAAGTTCTAACAGTGGCAGGCGGCGTTCAAATGAATCAAAGTCATATTCAAAAGAACATGGAAAAAGATTTTTATTATCCTCCTCAGACCCATGAGATCCAGTCAGACCCCTGGAAGAATAGACAAACGAAAGGCTTAGAGCCTACACAAGATGTATGAAAATCTTCAGGTAAGGTTTCAATTCTTTGAATCCCAATTCTAGGAATGCTTCGAAAAAAATATGCGGGGACACAGGATGGGAACTCAATAGTTGACGATTCTGGGAGCTACTATAGCAACTCGCTGGCCGATTCGCCTTATAATCTGCAAACTAAAGCGGTTATGTCCGATCAACCAGTGTCTTTTGCCAGATCCAGCACAAATTGGCAAGGCATCCAGAAGATGTAAACTAGGACAGCAATTCCCTCTGTGGCGATAATGTTCACCAGAGGGCAATCTAAGACATCAGTTAATATTTTGCGCCCGGCAACACTAGCCTGGCAATCTCCGTGACGGGCGCAATGGGGATCGCGATATTAAAGCGATGACTCTAAGGAGGGCGAAAGCTCTGTCAAGACCTGCAAACTTGATCATGATGATGATGATGATGATGATGACTATTTCCTTTTCTCAGAGAATCTCGGGGACTTGCCCTCCAATAAAAAGTTCAAGATTCCACCCATGGAGGCTTGCAAGGGCAAGAACGACCCTATGGGTCATATCAATATCTACAAAACTAAGCTCTAGGTATAGTCGCCCTAGGACAAATGAAAGAACTATGCTAGCATTCGCAGCTGGCCCCAGCATAAGCGATAGTTTTTCGATGCCTTGGTTAGGAACTACCATGATATCTACCAAAAAAAGGAAGAAAATGTTAAAAGCTATTTCAGGAGGTTCTACAGACTCCAACGAAAGATTAAGAATTGCTCTGACAAAAACGCCATGGATCCCTTAATTAATGCACTCGATCTACACACGTCATTCTAGCATGATGTGAAGAATAAGAACCCAAAGATTATACTGCCCTCATTGAGGTGATCAAGCAAGAAGACCTAATTGAAAACTGTAAAAAAGTGGGGCAAACTTGGGAATTCGAGAGCAAAAGAAAAGATTGAACTCAATCCTGAAGGAGTCCCAAGCGAAAGTTCATGCAGCCAGAGACTAAGGATCCTAGTGCAAAATCTCCAACCCCCCGGAAAAATGGTGCCAGTTGCACAATTTGTTCATCCATGACACCAATGAATGCTTCGATGTTTGCAAATTCATAAGGGGACACTCAAAAGAAAAGGAAATGAGTCCGGGATCGTCCCATGCAAATCTTCAAGGGCTCGACGACAAAGCCCACAGTGATAGAGGGAAAACATAAAGGACCCCCAGGCTAATAGGCATGGCCAATGTGACCAGGGTGACCCACCCAATCCAAACAAGCAACGTAATTCGATGGAGGATCACCACTGTAAAGCTCTTCGTACACGTGACTTCAAACCAGTCAGAGAGATTAATTAGAGCAGTGGCGCTCCGAAGCATTTGTAGCACAAGTTTTGTTATTTACCATGTCAACTTTGTTTGAATTTCTACATGGTTGGTTTCAGTAATAAAATTCAAGTTCATTTTCCATTTTCCATTTCCATGTGTCTACAATTGTCTTCTGAATAATTGGCAGATAAGTGTTCCTGGCGATACCCCACGGCATCTACAAGTACAAAGGCATGTCTAGTGGAATGAGGTGTGAAGATTCCATAACTTACGATACAAGCCGTCCCTAATACAGCGAAAGGCCAAGCCCCCACATCCCGACCCTCGCTTGTACACTGGGTAATCTACTAATATGCGAATGAATTCAGGGGACGTCCCCCAGATAGGGGCCCACAGACTCCCTCACTTGGGCAAATGACTACCTAATAAAGGCAGCGGAGGGACAGATCCTGGCGTTCTGATCTAACCAACACGCTAGATGAACTTGTAAAAATGCGAATGGATAACAAGCTAGGGAAGCACACCCTCATCAACGGGATGCGAACCTTTCAAACCGCTAGGACCTTGCTGGTCTCAACATGGAAATATCTTAAACAACAGCACCAATAATTCAAAAAAGAAAAAGTAACTAAAATTAAACACAACGAGAATTAAGAGAAACTAAGGAATTATTATCTATTCATTTGACCAAGATATACAAAATGGGAAGCCTGCCCCTCTTCGGATCGGCACAAAATATGGCTCAAAAATAAAAATGTAAGGCCTACAGAGACGCCGACTGGAAAAGAGCCCTACATCCTAGCTCAGCTCTCCCTTTGGCGGTGAGCAGCCTTTCCCTCTCCAAGGTAGTGCTAGCTTCATCACGTTAGCAGGTTCAGCCTCCTTGTTCGAAGTCGTCTGTCGAATTCTAGAGTAGCGTGGGAATGAGCTCTTTCTAGATCTCGGCTTTGGACCTTTGCGGTGGGCCTTCTTTCCTGCTTCCCCTTGGAGTATTGCTTCTTGTTTGCCAGCTCCTGCCTTAGGTGGAGTGTAACTAGCTCGAAACCTTGCAATGCATGAATGTGATCTCACAAGGTAAGGATATCCCAGGGAAGCCTGACCTACCCCGGGAAGCCTGACCTACCCCGCCTTCATTTTATCTGTTTCTACCGAAATGACTGACCACTTTAGTTGTGCCCAATTGGCTTCGACCTTGGCCTCAGCCTCCTCTGCTCGAAGCTTCTCCAATTCAGCTGTTGGAACACGTTTCTCCTTTTCAAGCTCTTCACAATGGCTCGTGTAATAAGCATAGAGGTCTGGAACATAGGTGCCCAATATTCTGACCCGGACAAGTGTAGCCTCGACAAAATGAAGTATATGGAGAGGCTCTAATTCTATGGCCTTAGCACATTGAAGGACCATCACTTGTTAGCCATCCTAGTCTCCTTCACTGAATGATATGGCAACATCTAGAGAGCCTCGGCAAGGAGCAGCTTCGACTCTTTTCCACTTTAGCTAGAGCTCCAGCATCAGGTCCCAAGAGTCGAGCTTTTCCATTATGGGCCTGGGCAAATGGTTTGATGACTCATCTTCTTTACTTTACGTAAAGTCAACTGACCCTAGGATGTATTGTTAGCCCTTCGAGTAGATTTAAATACAGACTCTATCAACTGGGGCCTGCTCGGTGGGGATTTTCTTTTTCTTTCCCCCTGGTTCGAAGCAACTGACTTCCTCTTCTCTAGAGTAGATGGATAAGAAGGACTAATAACAGGGAGTTCCTTAGGAAGTAGGATCCGCCTACATACTAAAAACGGCCATCCTAGGCGTTGGGATTGAAACAACACCCACCTCGTGCGCCGGCACTTTGGTAGACTCATCCAACTTAACTTTGCGCTTAGCTTCTTTCTTCTATTGCTATTGCTTCTCGGTAGCCTCGGCTTCACATGCAGTGCCCTCTTCCTTGCGTTGCCTTTGTGTTTCAACAATCTCCTCCTCCACAAGCCTATCCATGAAGACTTCTTTGTGGTTAGTTAACACTAATAATTGTAAAAAATGGATGAAATAATCGCCAGAGAGAAAAGCATACAATAGTTAAGAATTTTGAAGGGAAAAGTAACTCTCATTCCCTTTATAAATCCCCATTTTGTAGGAATGAAAGACCCTAGGGCCATGGGGTGCTTCAAAATTATAATTTTCATCATTAGGCCACGTTTTTCCAAGTGCGTATGCGCCGCGAGTACATAAGAACCCCCAAGTACAACAACAGGATCAACTGTGAACTCCTTGATTAACATGAATGATGAACAAGGACTTAGGCCACTCATGTTAAATGTGGAATTTTCGCCCTCCATGTCTCGTCCACTGCAACCATAGCCGATGACATGGCACCTATGTGAGGCACACAATCTCAATGACGCGACATGCCAACTAGTCCATGTACTAGGCATATCGCGCAGAACGTTTCACTCACACTTGTAGACTCCCTGATCGACACAACTGACCTTTCCATATTGGATCAAACACGTGATCTTCGAGAAAGGAAAAAATCCTAGCCAAGGAAGCTATGTTGCAGTCATAGAACCCTAGGGGATCAAGTTGCAATGTTTTCAGAGATTTAGGGGGATCAAGAGTTTTAGTAAAGGAAGAACTCTTCTCCAAGGCACCTCCTGCCATGCTACAAACCCTAGATCGCATGCACTCTATATAAAGGAAGGTAACTCATTAGTGAGTGATACGCAAGTTTCCCTATTCGGACTCTCATACCTCTTACAGTCACCACCACTATATTCTCTTAACTCCTTCCCCGTCAATTCACAAAGCGCCACTCACCCAAACTCTTTAACCATAATTAAGTTACTCTTCCATCTTCACTGGCAATGACTTGACGGGTGGAGTGCCATCGATCACTGGCCCCTTTTTCTGTGGTGTCCTTGATAGCCTAACGGTCACGATTGAGTGTGTAGGCACATGCAACATATGACATGCGCGGACTGTGAGATTTGTTGGCATACAAGTGACGTAACCTAGATTCATCCATCAACATATTTGTTGTGGTCCAAGGTATCATTGTAATAATCGAAGTTTAAGTAGATAAAGTAACCATTTCTTATTATTAAGAAATTAGACGTATCACTCAAAAATACTAAACTCAGAATATTTGTCTATCATTTTAATTACTAGTATTGTACCCGTGAGTTGCACTGAGACGTTGTAATTGTTGGGTGAAAAGTATATTTACATTATACAAAGAAGAAACATATGTTGTACTGATAATCGACACCCATTGTGTTATTACAAATTCTGAAACACTGATTTGAAAATGAAATTTACTATTGAGTTAGTTGGCTTTCCATCCTGTCACATATAAGCATCTTCAATTTGGCAAGACTTTTGACTCTCGAAATTGCAACGTACAACTGACCATGACTAAACACAAATTTCTTCAACAAAAAGTCAACATGGAAAGTGATTTCCCTTGACCTTTATTGATGGTCATGGCATATGAGATGTAACGCCCCGAGTTCTAAAAACTCGAAACGTTAGTTCTTTCTTTAAAACTATCAATTTTTATATATATATATATATATATATATATATATAATATTAAATGCGGAAATATAACAAATATTAAAATGTGGAAATATATTTAAAATATAATTAATGTGCGGAAATTCGGTTTAAATAGCAACTACATAGAGTATCTTATATTTATTTGATCTCTAAATGTTCAAAACGTCTAATTTAAGATGCTAAGTAGTTCAAAAGGTTCGAAATGACATAATTCAATACATCAGTTTACCAAAATAACAACGAAATGAAATCTCTTATTTAATAAACCTAGTTAGGGCTCCCACGACTCGCCACGCCTCCGGACTCCTTAATCTGTAAGAAGAGTGAAAGGCGTGAGTATTAAAAAAAATACTCAGTAGGCTCTGCGCAAGTTAATCAATCTATACAAATATATAAGGCAAATAGATATGCAATCTCTGTAATATAATACCCGAAGGTAACTCTGGGTCCGAAGACAAGTCTTTTACCCGAAGGTAACTCTGGGTCCGAAGGCAGGTCTTTTATCCGAAGGCAAGTCTAGGCCCGAAGGCAAGTCTATTACACACTAAAAGCACTTATATAGTACAGATAATTAACAATAAATGCGCGTTAAGTAAAAATGAGTCTTTTGAGCCTACCTGAAGTATCTCTCGAGTTTTGAGCCTACTCAGCGGTGAAAATCAGTCCTCTAGCTGTTCGTACGCCTCGTCTAGTCAATAACGAGTTTATTTTATGTTAATACTCTTAAATATAAAGTATCTCTAAGTAATATAGAAGTTTGTGGACCAAAATAGTAAGAATATAAAACTTTGGGGGTCAATTTGAAAGAATTTAATAGTTTGAGGACTAATTTGCAATAAAAGTGAACTAAAAATATTTTAGACTCAATTATAAGATTTTCTTAAAACACGAGGCACTAATATGCAATTAAAGTTTGGGGGTTAAATTAAACAGGAAAAAGAAATTGAAGGTTTAAAAGTGAAATAACAGTTTAGGGGTCAAATTGCAACAATTGAAAGTTAGGGACTTGAATTTAAATAAAATTTAAGGGTTCATTTAAATAAAATAAATAAGATGGGGGATTAAATCTGTAAATAATATTGAGGGACTAAATTGTAACAATTGAAAGTTGGGGATTTGAAAATTAAATAAATTATAGGGACCAACTTAAACTAAGGATGGAACTTGAGGGACTAACTTGCAATAAACAAAACAAATAAGAAAGGAAAATGGAACGGGCGGGGTCATCGTCTTCTCTACCCGATTCCACGCTCCCGTCGGCCCTCTCTCTCTCCTCTCGGTTCTCTCTCTTCTCGCTCGACTTCCGGCGGTTTTCGGCCGGCGAAAATGGGGGCGAAGGTGGAGTTGAAGGTGGTGAAGCTAGTTGTGAAGTCAATTTGAAGAAATATTGAGTATATAGGGAGAAATTGAAGCTAGAACACTAAAGGAAAATTTTGGGTATTTTCAAAATTCGATCGAATCTTCAAAAATTTTCGAAATTAAACTATACTACGATGTTCTAGGGAGCTAGAGGAAGGTGTGGGTGCGATTTTTAGCTTGTGAAGTCGAAATTTGAATGTGATTGAAATTTTTTGGGCCGAGGTTGCGTGTATGTATGCGTATGTTTGTATATATCTATATATATCCGTGTATATGCGTGTGTGTGGATGTGTTTTGGGGCGAGATGATGATGGATGGTGGAAGTGACGGTGGTGACTGTGGTTGACGGTGGTGGTGCGGCGGTGATGGACATTTACGTGTATTTATCGTGTTTTTGTGTAGAAAATCAAGTGAAAAATACAAATAGATGATTAAAAACTTAGAACAACAAAATAAAAATGGAGATATAAATGGAAATATCAAGAAATCTTACCACTTGAAGTTTGATTTGTTGCATGAGAAGGAGTGGGATGAACTTGAAGATATCAAATGAGGAAAGAGGGGAAAGTAGTGTGGCTAGGGTTTCTAAAATCAACCTTAAACTGTATAAATAGGGTGGAACTAGGTTACCCTTCCAATTGGGCTTTCTTATAGCATAGGAGATAAAGTTGGACCTTAACGGGCCTATAATTGGGTTTAAAACGAATAATTTCTAAAGTTTGGTCCTCAAACGTAAATTGAAAATAAATAAATAAATATTTTATAAATTATTATTTTTATTTTTATATTAAATAATTCAATATAATAGTAAATGTTATAAAATTTTAACTAGACGAGTGTACGCTGTTTAACTCTACAGGTGAAGTTGTAGCGACACGTTTGAGATTTTTATTTTAATTAAATATATTTTATTTAAGAAGAAATTGCGGTCACTACATGAGACAATTAGTAGATATTTTTTGTTTGAAACTTAAAGGGCAATCTAGGTAGGTACCTATTCTTTGATTAGTATATTTAATAGATATTGCATAACCTGGGATTGAATATAGCAATTTACCAGCAAGCATTACCTATCAAATTTAATAAGTACTTATTATCACTGTTGCAACTATATATATATAGAGTCTTTTGTCCCACCTAAACACATCATTTTTCTTAATGTTTTAATTATTTTTTATTCTACGTCATCAATTTTTCTGGCATATTGAATTTTCCTAATATAATATTCTATCTATATATAGAATAATCTATTTTAATCTTATAATAAGAGAAGTGCCGACTAGGCACTGCGCCATGTTGGCACTCATTTACATAAAATTAAAAAAGAAAAATCTCATTTTGGAAAAAAATATTAAGTACAAATTTTATTATTTTCTCTTTCTTATTTAATTTATTTTGTTTTCCTTATTTTAATTTTTTATATAAATTTTAATTTTTGAATTATGTATATAATTAAAAATGAATAAAACGCAAGCAGTAGTAAAAATGTGATATGATGTCAAAATTACAAACTACAATAGCAATTGAATTAATTTTAAAAATTATAATTAACTTTTTTATATGTATTTTAATTTTTGAATAGTAAATTTTAATTTTTTTTACATACATTTTAGTTTTTGAATTAAAGTGTCAACTTGGTATAATGCCAAGTTGACAGCGATTTTTTTACTTAAAAAATCATTTATATTTATTTAAAAAAGTTAAATAAGAAAAATATTTTTTATTTACTTAAGGTACAAAATTAATTCAATATTCAAAATTCAATGCGAGCTAAACATTGTATAAAATTAATTCAATATTCATAAAATTTATATATGAATATATAGGTAAACTAGAAGATCATGGTTAATCGTATTTGACATACATTTGAATAGTTATGTGTGACTCATAAAAAGTGTTATTTATGCTAATTTTTCTTGCCTAAAATCATCAATTACGACAATTGATATGACAATTTTCCTTATAAGATAATATTTCGTGCTAAAATTTGTAAACCATTGTTGAAATCTATAATATTATATATATTTCGCCATTTTTGTTATATATTCATAACCATTTATTATCTTATTTTATAATATTATCTTATGTAAATATACTATCTTAGTTGTCTTGTGCAACGCACGGGGGTAATACTAGTATACATAGAAAATGAGGTTTTTCTTATTATATTTTTATTACCTGGAATCCATTTTCCCATTGAAATCTAACTCTCTTTTTTTTTCTTTCTTTCCTAATCCATATCCAACTGATTTAATAATAATATATTAATATTAATATATATAGATTTTATTTGATTATTTCTACTCTATTTTACCTGATCTCATAATATCTAAATACTCATTTGGTCATTTTCTCTCATTTTTTCATTTTCTAACTGTAAATAAAAAAATGCGATTCCATTTTGTTCGATTTGATGAGAGTTTTAAAACATGTATACTATCAATAGATAAATTTTTATTTTTTAAAAAATTTGAAATTTACTGCAAATGTATAGATTAGTGTCCAACTTAAACATAAATTGATATTGATATAGATTAATGACTACAGAAGTAATGAGATAAAAAAATTGATAATTTTTTATGAAACTTAATTGATATTTGTGTGTAAAATTAAAATATAATGAGATGTATAAATTGTTTTAGCTTTTAATTGTATCCCATCTGTGATTTACCTTAAGGATAAATTAAATAAAAATTAATGCATAATTTTTTTATCTTACAAATATATGTTAAAGCTAGCTTTATTTATATTTAAAACTGAATAACTTTTTCCTAGTAAATATTTAATTAAAAAAAAATAATTTAATTATTAATATGCTACTTAAGCAGAAGTTTTGATGTAATTACACAAAATAGACGCAAATTCTTTTAAAATCTATATGAATAATGCAAAGAATAAAGAAGAAGAAGAAGAAGAGATAAATTAATATAGTACTTAAATCAAAACTCTCGTGTAATTATACAAAATACACTCAATTTATATAGAGATAATTTTTTTAAGTAGAAATTCCCATTTCATTTATTCTAAAGGTAAATAAAACACGTAATAAAACTAATTAAGTTAAAACAACTTATACATGAAATAAATCTCATTATATTTTAACAACTTATGCATAAAAATAAATCTAATTATATTTGTAATTTTACATACAAACATCAGTAGCAAATTCTAAATTTAATTTTTTACCTCATTAACTTTATTAGCCGCAATTTAGTTTACTAATTTTTTAGAATCGATAAATTTCTTTTTTTTCCTTTCAAATCTTCAATTTATAGGCTTATAAGTTGAATAATACAAGGTGTTCCAATAGTTAGAATGAATTTTTGACTTATCATTTTTTCATAATTTTGGTATTTAAAAAATAAAATTACTTAAAATTAATAATTTTTGCTAAGATTTAATTTTTATGCGATGCAAAATTACCATCCGTTGAATTTTTATACAAAAATTAAAAAAACTTATCGGCAATTGACTTGAGTTCGAGACACCACCCCATCATTACAATCCTTGATTTGTACTAAAAAAAATTTTAAAATTAGGTTGGAGCAATTAATTAATTTTAGAAATAATCAATTCTTTTTATAAATAATTCGCAAAGAAATAAAAATTAATTGAAAGTAGCAATTTCTCTAAGGTTTAATTTTTGTGTGATAAAAAATTACAATTCATTAAATTTTTACATCAAAATTAAAATAAATGTGTAACATGAAAATTAAAAACTTAGCTTGGGCCCTTTAATTAATTTTAGAAAGAATTCATCATTTTTAAAAATAATAATTAGCTAATAAATGAAAATTAATTAAAATTAGCAATTTTGTTAAGATTTAATTTTGGTGTGACAAAAAACTACAATTCATTTTATTTTTATACAAAAATTAAAAGAAATATGTAACATCAATTTTGTTTAATATGTCAGTCAATTGCAACATTAATCAACTTTTTTAATTAATTAAATCTATATTTATATCTTTTAAATTCTAAAATATCTTTTCCATCACAAGATATATATCTTCAAAATTAGATTTATATAATTCTCAATATTATGGATATCACGCAATTTACTTTGGAAATAATTAATTATTTTTAAAAATAATTAATCTTAAACATGAAAATTTGCTTAAATTATTTATACTATAATTAATCAAAATAATAAATTCTATTTCTAATACTTAGTTCGACATGGATTCAGTGGATAAGGATTACTCAAACTTAATTATACTGATAAAAGGGGAAAATATAGTTACTTTTAAAAAAATCATTAGATTGCTACGCTTTTTCCCTAAAAAGAAAAAAATATTTTAAATTGCAATGTGCCTTTTTTTTTAACAGAAACAACGTACCTTTTAAATGACAATATTTCTCCAAAATTAGATTCAAACACTTCTCAAATGTTCAGATATTAAGTGATTATTTTAGAAATAATTAATTATTTTATAAATAATTAGCCAAAATGAAAATTAATTAAAATTAATTACATTACAATCAATTAAAATTAATAATACTGTTCAGATTTAATCGGATTTCGTTTCGTTGGATGAAAATTGACACGGTTTCATTGGACGAATATTAATCAAAATTAATTATATTTCTAAAAAAGAAAAGTAGTATTAATTAAAAAAAAATAATAATTAAATTTAATTGTATTTCCATGGTTGACAAGATTTCTCTTAAAAAATTAAATATATCTTTTGACTTGCAAGATATTTTTTTAATTATAAGATATCTTTAAAATTAGATTCTTACAATTCTTAAAACTATTGCTAAAAAACTAATTATTTTAGAAATAGCAAATTATTTTTTCAATAATTATCTAAAAATAAGAATTAGCTAGAATTAATTATATCACAATTAAGTACAATTAATTATATTTCTTAGATTTAGTTGGATATATTTTTATTGGACAAAAATTGACATAGTTTTATTGGATGAAAATTAATCCAAAATTAATTAAATTTCTAAAAGGGGAAAATATAATTATTTAAAAAAAAATTAAAATTAATTAGATTGCTACAGGGAAGAAAAATGTGCTTCCGAAATTAATTTATCTTTTTCCGTATTTTAAAATGAAGTTAAGTTAATAACTATAAGATTTTTGATTCTGAAAACTGGGGTGTTACATCTTATTTTATATTGAGTCGACTGATCACTAGTCCCCGATAAACTTCATTTACTTTTTTACTATTATTCTTTTTTTAAAACATGCTTTTCTTTTGATTGTTATATGTTTTTGGTATTTTCGATAATATTTTCTTTTAAGTTATAGTTGGTGGCAAAATATTAATATTTCTTTTTGTATAATTAAGGTTGTTTCAAAGGATCGATTCTTTTTTTTTTCAAGTAACAAGCTCCAAAACTGGGTCTTCAAATAGTAATAATTTTTTTTTATTTTGACACTACTCGAACCAACAATTATATAATAATTCTTTAGTGCATCTATCGCTCTCGCTAGAGAATAAGTCCAAGAATTCTTACTAAACAATTGGTTATCAACTCAATCAATTATTAGAATTGTACAATTCATTTAGAATATTTTAACTGGCTTTCGATTATGTTAAATATTTATTTAAGTTTCTATCTCTTAATATGTGTGTTTATATATATATATATATATATATCAATTTATTTATCTTATGCAAATTAATTTAAATTTTATATTGAATCATTCAATATTTAATATACTGAATATGTTAATGTACGTGTTTAGTATGTGTAGAATTTGTTTATTAAAAAATAAAATGTCAGTAACATATATATTAAAAACTAGAAATAAAAGTTTTTGATTAAACCATCACGTTAGGGCATTGACAAAGCTAAGAATTTTCTATTCGGGTAGGGACAGGGAATGGAAGTCCTCATTCTATTGTAATTCTTATATCATCTTCACTTGGCATAGATTGAATGAGGATGAGCCATAAATGACGATAAGTGTTTCCTAGTGGAGCACGAACGGGGGATTAGTGTATGTCGAACTCTACCCACTACATTGACATGTTTATACTGTATCTCTACGTTGATTATATTTCATAATCAAAATTTAAAAATAATTATTGAAATATTAATTGCTAATAATGTGCATCACTGATGTATAATTAATATTTTCCTAAATTAATAATTATATATAATAGAATATAAAATAATTTTAAAGAAAAATCATGAGCTCTACGAATCTTAGTAGAGTTATTTTAGTATGGTTATTTTAATAACTATAACATTTAATGGTATTTTTATCTTGAGTTTAAATTAGTAGATTAATCTTGCAATGAGTAAAATGTAATATATTATCCCAATTTCTGCCGTGAATTGCCATCTCGTGCAAAGCACGGGCGTAAATGCTAATTAAGTTACTATTCTATGAAGAATAGTAAATTAAGTTGTGTTAATTTTCGTGAGTTGTTCCTTACATATTTGTAGGATAAATTAGAACGAAATACATGGAAAACTCTATTGAAATTTTTATAGAATTATTTTGTTAATTATATTAATTAAGTTTATTGTAGTAACTCATTATTTACCTTAATTATTTTTTAGATTTTATGTTAATATTATTAACATCTTGTTACGACCAAAATTTTCGCTAATATTGGTCAAAGCCGATATTTATGGGTCAAAGTTCAAGTCATCCAAGGGTTTAATTGGACTAAGTGAAAATTTATGGACTCAATTAGAATAGTGGGTGAAGGTTTAAATTGTACAAGTCAAAAACTTAGAAACTAACTTAAGTGACTTATATTATGTTAAAGGACTTACATTGCAATTTCAATGAAATATGTATGAAACCCCTAAAATCCATACCCCCAATTCAGCATATGAACCTGGGAAAACACGAAAAAGAAGAAAGAAAAAAAGAAGAAGACAACGACTGCCGAGAACGCGAGGAAGAGAAAAGGGGAAAAAGAAAGAGAAGGGGGAGCGGAGCGTGGCACTTTGTGATTTCAAGTGGCAAGCGCAATTTAGTCAATTTTATTGAATGTTTCGAGGTAAGTAGTAAAGTTTATTTTAGTGTTTTGCCATAAATTGCTATGGGTTGAGAATTTAAATATTTCTTTTGATTGATTGAGTTTGAGTATGTTAGTTAAGCTTGAATTAGGAAGATGAATTAAGGAACGAAGACTGGTAACTTGCTAACTAGACTGGTAACTACGACTAATCAGTAACTAATTCCTAACAGCATTACAAAAGGTCAACTTATTCCTTTTTTTGTTAGGTTAGTGTTGACACTCCCACTCAAGATGAGTATAGAATTTGTTTATACTCATCTTGCCAAGTAGCCTGTATAGTTGCTTTGAGCCTAAGGCTTTAGTGAAGATATCTGCTGGTTGCTCTTTACTGTGTATGTGATGCAATTCCACATCTCCTGTCATGACCTTTTCTCTCACAAAATGGCAATCTACCTCTATATGTTTGGTTCTTTCATGGAACACTAGGTTTCTGGATATGTGAAGGGCTGAAAGGTTATCACAATGTAATTCAGCCGGCCCTACATTTCCTGCTTTCAAATCATGCAACAGATACTTTATCCAAGTTACCTCAGCCACAGTACTAGCCATTGCCCTGTACTCAGCCTCCGTGGAGCTTCTTCAGACTGTGGATTGCTTCTTGGATTTCCAGCTAACTAAAGAGTCACCAATGAACACACAAAAACCAGTGAATGACCTACTCTCTTGGCAACCTGCCCAGTCACTGTCACTATAGGCTTTCACCTTTAATTCTGATTTGGATGAGAAGAGTATCCCTTGTCCTAGTGCTCTTTTGATATACTTTAACACTTTATATGTTGCTTGTAGATGACTCTACTTAGGCTTGTCCATGAACTGTGATAAGACTCCAACAGGGTAGCTTATATCTGGTCTCGTTATACTCAAGTACAATAGTTTTCCAACCAGCTTCCTGTAGAAAGTAACATCTCTCAGTGGAGTCTCTTCTGAATGCATCAAACCATGGTTCATTTCCATTGGGATCTTGCTAGCCTTAGCCCCTAACTGCCCATATTCTTCCAGTAATTCAAGGGAAAATTTCCTCTAGCACAAAGAAATCCCAGCTGCTGACCTGGCTATTTCTAATCCCAAAAAAAAATCTCAGGTCACCCAAGTCTTTCATCTTGAAGTAGGAATATAACCTTTGTTTCAAATCTTCTATAGGACCCTATTTAGATCCAACTATGATAATGTCATCCACATAGAGTAAAAGGGCCAAGAAATTATCCCCATCTCCTTTTACAAACAAGGAATAGTCAGCTTTAGATTGAGTGAAACCTTCCTTCAGAATACACTCAGTAAATTTCATATTCCATTTCCTAGAAGCCTGGTTCAATCCATAAAGTGATTTTCTTAACTTGCAAACTAGCTTAGCTCCAGTTGAATGGTTAGCAGATTCACAATGTGGCTCCCCCTGAAGCTGATAACCTGGGGGAAGGTCCATGTAGACATCTTCAAGCAAATCGCCATGGAGAAAAGCATTATTGACATCTAGTTGAGAGAGATGCCAGTTATGGATGGCAGTTAATGCCAGCAACACTTTGACAGTAGCATGTTTAGTAACGGGACTGAATGTTTCTTGATAATCAAGCCCCTCTTTTTGAGTATATCCTTTGGCCACTAAACGAGCCTTATATCTTTCCACCTGTCCATTAGCATGAAATTTGGTCTGATAGACCCACTTTCAACCCACTGTGGACTGATTGGGTGGAAGAGAGACAATTTCCCAGGTATGATTCTCAGTGAGGGCTGGAAGTTCAGAGTCCATTGCCTGTTTCAAATGAATGTGTTGAACAGCCTGGTTGTAGTCTGTTGGGTCAGGTGGTTGAGAAGAAATTGAATTGACATAGTGGAGGTAAGAAGGTGATAGTTGAGAGTAAGTAAGAACATCATGGAGTGGATGTGAAGTGGAAAAATGAGTGGTCTAAGAATGAAGGACAGTGTGATAGTCCTGTAGATATTTAGGTGGATTTGTAGTTCTGGTGCTACAGCTTAAAACAGGAGGTTGGGGTTGAGATTGAGAAGAGGAATGATGTGAAGAGGAAGAAGAAGAATTGGTATTGAGAGGTGGTGAGACTTCCTGGTGGTGAGGAGGAGAGTTGGTGTTGGCAAGGGGTGAAGCTGTTTGAGGTAATGTATCTGTCGAGGGTGGAGAAACTTCAGGGGCTGTGTCTGGTAGAATATAACTTGGGGTGGGAATGTAAATTGTAGTTGTAGTGGGCTGTGGACTGTGTCCACAGGGAAATATAGTTTCATGGAATACAACTGATGACTGTCGTAACCAACAAATAATAAATATAATTTTCCTCACTCGATTTTAAAATAAATATAGTAGCGGCAAGTGGGGGTCGAACCCAAGAGAACGGTGTAAAACTAGATAAAGTGTACTAACTAATGATTGGGGGAAAGTGGTTGGCAATTGAAGTAAAAACTAGATTTAAAAATAAATAACAATGCAAAGAATAATTAATAGAGAGAATCAATAAAGAGAAAACCACCTAGCTCATCGGTTCAATCGAGTCTCCACTTGCGCATCCAATTAATCATAACGCATTCCTACTCTCTAGTCAAATTAATAACCCTAGGCAATCAACAAGTTCTCACTACCCGAATTTTCCCTAATTCAATTAACTGAGACAAGCTCTTCAATTAATCTTAACCAATTGAATAACTTAGATTAAGCTATCTAAGTGTAAGACAATAGTTGCATTTATCACTAGGAAAATAGGCTAAACTAAGCAACAATCACACAAGCTTGAATTTTTTAACTTAGGGTTTGTTAATCCTCACGATGTGCGACCGTTAGCTGCTACGCATGAATTAGAAAATCAACAATTACGGATTGAAAACTAATCCTAGCAATAGATCTAATGAAATTCACATAAACTGTCTAGATCTAAATAAACTTTAATAAATCTTTAAAAGTCAGATCCGAATAACAAACCAATTTAATAATAGAGAGTAGAAAACAACATTACTGAACGATTAATTGAATAACAAGCTTCAACTACGACATCCCCTTTGAGCTAGATGAATGAATTTAGCCTCTCATGCTGGTGTGAAGCTCCATGGCGATTGGTCTTGAATACGGCATCTAGATCTTCAACTTTTGTGGATTAGTTCTTCAAATCTCCTCTTCAATCTCTCCTTAGCTCTCTCTATGATGGAATCTATGTTTGCTGCCTTCTTCTCCCTTTTTAAGGATCAATTTTCGTGCATAGGACCCAAACCCAAGTAGGCTTCACAACCCTAGTCAAAGTAGAAGTCCCCGCGCGCATAAAACTGGACAGCCTGGCAGTGTTCGGTATTTTGTCCATAACTTCTTCGTACGATATCCGATTGAGGCCATTCAAAATTCTGTGGAAACTAGACAAATATATCTACAACTTTGCCTCAAACAGTCACGTCCAAATTCCACTTTTATCTGGGTCAAAACCTGTCCTCAATTTTTACCATATGTGCACTTTTTAGCCATTTTCACTTCTTTTCACTTTTCTTGATCCTAAACACAATAAATAACAAAAGGAAATAAAATAACACTTTTATATAAATAAAAAGGCGATACAGACACGATACTTGGGAGATCTTTTAAGTGCATTTAAACACTTATCAACAACATCTCTAGAAATGAAGATGGAGTTAGTTTGAGTATCAAGAAGCTTATACCTTTTGAATCCAATGGGATATCCCAAAAAGATGCATGTTTTGGAGCGAGGATCAAACTTTCGTTTGTGTGGGGTGGTGTTGGCAGCAAAACAAACACAACCAAATGACTTGAGGTTGGAATAAGAGGGTGATCTGTGAAAGAGAAGTTCATATGGTGTCTTGTCATGCAGGATTTTAGAGGGTGTTATGTTTATTAGGAATGTGGCTGTAAGAATGTCATCCCCCCAAAATTTGATTGGAAAATGGGCATGAAATAAAAGTGCTTTTCTGTGTTAAGTAAATGTTGATGTTTCCTTTCCACCACCCTGTTTTGTTGGGGTATATAGGGACAAGAACTCTGATGGATTATGCCATGTGAAGAATAGAAACTTGGCATTAGAAACTCTTTCCCATTATCAGTTCTAATGGTTTTAATTCTCAAATTAAACTAAGTAAGAACGTGATTGTAAAACTGAGGTACTAATTGGGAAACAAGAGATTTATGAGTCATTAGATAGACCCAAGTACAACGAGAGTAATCATCCACAATGCTAAGAAAGTAGTGATTTCCATACAAATCTGATTGGGAATAAGGTCCCCAAATATCCATATGAACTAGTTCAAATACAGAGGTAGTGGATTGTGTATGTAAGGGAAATGAGGCACGCCTTTGTTTAGCTTTAGGACATGCATAACAAACATCACAAGAAGGAACTTTAGACAAAAAAGAAAATTTACCAAGGTCAGCGTGACCCAATCTGTGATGCCAAACAGTAGCAACTGAATTTTGGGAACAAGTATTGATGGTGGCTTTGACTGTGTGATTTGGTGACACTCCTTGGAGATAGTATAGTCCTTTCGTAAGTTTAGCAAGCCCAATCGTCATCCATGATGAAAGGGCCTGAATGATACAACAATTGGCAAAAAAATCAGTGCAATGTCTTTGGAAGTAGTCAACTTACTGACAGATATGAGGTTGAAACTGAATGAGGGTACCATTAAGACATTATATAAAGTGATAGTGGAGTTTAGCACTATTGTCCCAATGTGTGTGGCTGGGACTTTATTTCCAATAGGCAGAAGAACAAAAGAATGAGTGAGTGGTGAATAGGCAGTGAAATGAGTCAGTGAGCAAACAATATGGTCAGTTGACCCTGTATCAGGGATCCACGAATCATTTGGAAAAAAATGTGAAGTTAAGTAGGTGGATGATGTAATAGGCTGAGTAGATATACCTGCAATGTTGGCAATGGGTTGATTTGGAGAGGAAGAGTTAATGTCAGTATAGGTGGGACCAGGCGACACATCTAGGAGAGCAAACAGCTTCTGGACTTGCTGTTGTGATAACCCCAATTGAGAGAAAGCTGAATGTTGTGGTAAAGTGGCAGGTTCTTTAGCTTTCTCGAGGACAGAGTTAGCAGTAGCATTCTTACCCTTAGTGAATTTGAAGTCTGGTGGGAAACCAATAATTCTGTAACATTTTTCCTTAACATGTCCTCGTTTACCACAGTGAGAACAAATCACATCTGATTTCCCCTTCTTAACAGCCATAGCGGATGAAAAATCGACAAAGCTTTGTTGCTGAGTGAGATAATGCCTCTGAGTTTCCTCTCTCAAAACAAGATTGTAAGCTTGATCTAAGTTAGGAAATGGTTTCATGAGTATGATCTGTGATCTCAGTCCCTGGTATAATTCATTCAATCCATTCAGAAACTTAAACACCAGGTCCTTTTGGTGTGCATCAACCAACTTTTGAAAGCACTCATTGTTGCATTTCCCACACTTACAATGGGGCAGAGGTCTAAATGCTCTCAATTCTTCCCAAACAGCTGTTAATTCGGTGAAATAAGCATCTACTGACTTAGTACCCTAGGTGATATTACTCAATTGATATTGTAAATTGCATATTTTTGAATCATCAGGTTGGGAAAATCTCTGATGCAACTTATCCCAAATTTCACTCGCATCATCTAGGTAAAACACTGTTGAAGCTATAGATTCTAAAATTGATCTTAACAACCAAGCCACAAGCAAATTATTGCATCTTACCCATGGAATATAAGTCGGATCTGTTGGTGAAGGTTTTGGAATACTTTTGTATAAAAAACCTTGTTTATTCCTGATAGCCACTGCGAGCAAGAAGGATCTTCTCCATGTAGCGCAATTGCTGGCTGTGAGCTCGGGAGTAACAGTCACAGATCCGTGATTCTCTGAGTGGTGTAGAAAATATGGTGATGAAGGATCTTCTATGGGAGGGACGGCTCGAGATCCACCTCCTGCGGGTGGTGGATTTCCAATTCCAGCATCAGTGTGAGTCTCTGTCACCATTGATATCGAAGGCGAAGCTTTGAAGATAGGAAAAATGAGGAATTGAAAACGAAAGCGGAGAGATCTAACTCTCAAGCTCTGATACCATGTTAGTTAAGCTTGAATGAGGAAGATGAATTAAGGAACGAAGCTAATTTTCTTCTCTTGTGTTAATTTAACCAAGGTAGTACATCCAGTATATATATACAGAGGAAGTCTAACTAACTTGCTAACTAGACTGGCAACTACAACTAATCAGTAACTAATTCCTAACAGCATTACAAAAGGTTAACTTATTCCTTTTTTTGTTAGGCTAGTGTTGACAGAGTATGGATTAGTTGTTATTATGAGGTACAGATGTGATTCAAAGTGGAGATTGATGTTTTTGAAACTAGTGCGGTAAAGTGATGGAAAAACTCTTATTTTATGCCTGAAAATATTGGAATTAATTGTTTTTAGAATACAGTTATATCTAGATTACATGAGATTAGTTGTGGTTGAAGTTGGAATTGAGATTATTGACAATTATAAGTGGATGAATTCTTTATGAATGGTTGCTGAATTTTCTTGAGTCTGCATATTAGTGTATTAAAGGCATATATAGGCATGGATTGCGAATTGGTTGTGCTGTCAGGTCAATTTAGAAAAAGGGAAAGTTGTTCCGATTGTTCAATTAAGTAAAATATGAGATTTGATTCAAAAACTTGGGTGGATATATATTCCCTATTTAGAATTAGAATGCGGGATTGTTAATTAGAATATTGTTGTTTCAGGTGATGACGAGGTTATTGGAGAAGCCGATCAGCTGAGTTAGCTGTGCTGCACATCGTCGTGAGTGGGAAAAATTATATTGTCAAAAATCTCATGATTTAGATGTTTGAATGTTATTTAAAGTTTATTACAACATAATTTACGAATAAATATTTAACGAAGAGTCGTGAATTTTACAAAGTAGTACTTTTACCAAAGATTACGTGTTTATTTTCAAAACCGCCAAAGTACCCTGCTGATCCTTACGCGCTCTGCATCGGTGTCATGTGCTCTGCGGTGTATGACTAGAATCGGTGATTTTACCCTCTCTACACTGTAGCGATGTGTTCCACAATGTACGACCAGAATTACAGAAGTCTTTGGCACCCACCTTCATACATACATAGGCTTCAAGCCGCGTACAGGGGTGCTTAGCCTTTGGGGCTTGCTCCGCGCGTGTATGATCAGTTATTCAGTCATTAGTATAGTTTTTGAGTAAGTTCGCCTTGCGCATCGAGAATACTCTACTCAAATGTGTTACTGCTCATCGGTACTCATGGTGAGAGTCTTTTTCCAATTAATCAGTGAATATTCAGGTTTCAATTTTCAAAACTCCGTTTATAGTATATGCAAAAATTACATGATTTCGATTCCAGTTTCCAGTACTCTTTCCAACCATGTTGTTATCTAGAATTTATATGATCTCAACAGTATTTCCGTACTTCACAATATGCATTTTAAGTATTATTTAAATTCACATTTTTAGACTCAGAGTTTTGTTAGTAAAGTTTATTTAGAATTCTCAACCTTCAAAATTTATAGGTATATATTTTATCAAGGGATCCAAGTTTTCAGAAATAAAGGATATGGAAAATTATATATAAGTATTTGCAAGAATTATATATAAGTATTTGCAAACTTATCTATTCACTGTGTTACCATCTCATATATTTTCTAATGTTTTTTTCCTTACAAGAAGGATTGAGCTTGAGCATTGTTGGATTGCCTATGGAGTTCTGAGCCGACCACCATAGTATTCACATGATACGTGTTTAACTTAGCATTCATCACATTTTGATATACACGTCAAATATGGTTGAGGTTTTAATTTTTATAAGTCATTGGTTTTAGAATTATTCGTCATTTTCTTATTTATAATTCTTTTCATCATTTTATAACTCATTTTCTTATTCATCAATTTCTACATATTGATATTAAATATTTTCTGATTGGTTATTCCAATTTATTTAGGAAACCCTTTCATAATTTTAATAAGCTCATTTTAGTATATAGAAATTACAGTTTCATGTCAAGTTCAGCTTGCCTTAGGGGTGGGTCCAATGTCAAGTGGTCTCCGGTTATTGGTGCACGCCACATGTCAAGTTATTATGGACAATTAGGGGCGGGGTGTGTCACATCTATCAATACTGTTATTGGTTGAAAAAATTATCTCCCGTGCAATGTACATGTGAAATAGCTAGTATATTTGTTCAAGTACTTGGGTGCCACCGGGGTTCGATTTTCATCCCCCGCCCCTTGACAATCAAAAGAGCAAAAAAAAAAAGTACCTATTAATTTTTATTTATTTTTTATTTTTTCTAAAAGTGCTCTAAACTACCCACTAACCCATGCAACAACCGTCCACTACATAAAACCCGCAACAACTACACTTTTTACCTTATAAAATTTAGTGCCTAGACAATTATCATATCATTTTTGCAGAAAACTAACCAAATAACGAACTAGCTATTCTCGGAAATAACTTATCATATCATTTTTTGCAGAAAACTAACCAAATAACGAACTAGCTATTCTCGGAAATAACTACATAAAAAAAAAAAATTCACGGAAAATAACATTCAATACCACACATTAATATCAAAAAAAAAAAAAAAAAAAAAGTTACCTCTTGATCTACAAAAGCTATATAGACTATGAACAGATTGTTTGAGTTTCCGTAACTTGGAAAGTGCCATTTCGTATCACACGAACAAGGAAGGCAGCCTTCTTGTTCAGATAGTCATCGAAAATTAAACGGTGAAGAGTCAGACCCGGTCCAACAGTGGAGGCAGCTGAGGCCTTTGACTCAGGCGCCCTGGGCGACTCTGAATTGGCCCACAGCCCATTAGCTTTCTAATTATTATAAAAAAAAAATAGAAGCCCACAAATCACAATTTCATCGTCTGAGTTCCGTCTATTGAGTTTTGAGAAGTTCAGAGTTGGGATGGTGATTGTTGCCTTCTGTCGTCGACCCTCGTGACCTCGTTCGCTCGTCCCCCACTCGCCGTGAGTCTGGCCTGGGACTCCTGTCAGCCACCGTCCAATCGTCGACGGCTCGACCAATTCAAGATTTGAAGTCGGCAAGACGGCAGTTGCAGTTGCAATTGTTCGGTTGTAAGAAGAAGACAATAAGTCTTTCAATTTTCACTTTTGCAGTTTTCTTTTCCCCTTTTGTATAGGTATGTTACAACTTACAAATTATACTCTCAATTCCTTTAATCCTTGCAGTCCTAATCTAGTTCGTTGATGTTGTAATTCACTAATTTTATATATTTGATTTAAATGCAAATCTTAATCTTGTTTTCCAATTGTTCTTGCTCTTGTAATCCTAATCTTGTTCTTGTTGTGACTTTGTAATTGATTTTTTTTTTAATAGTTGGTTTAAAGTTAATAAGTTATATATCTATCAGATTTATCAATAATTCAAAATTCAATGATAAAGTTCATAATTCCATATTTGATTTGATTCAATTTCATATTGTATTTAAATTTAATCATATTCATAAGCATGTGATATATTTGTATTTTTATAATGTTAATGTATTGAGTAATGATTATTGTTAAAGAAAATTCTGAAATTCCTAAATTGCTTAGAACGTTGTTCATATGCTTTATGTAATTGATTTATGTAATTGATAATGAATCAAGATTGAATAATATAATAATGTTAATTAGTGAATCATAAAGGGAATAAATAGAAATTGATGTGTTAGAACGTTATTCATATGTTAATTGACTTGATCAACCATGTCACAAGAAAGATTGAATGGTTCTGTTGTCAATTAAGAAAGAAATTGTTGAACAAGTAGATTATGCAAATTTGGTTAATATTTCTGGGTCTAAAACTACAAGACGAGTAGTGTTTAAGTGATTAATTGACAATTTAGAGCTTTTGTGACCTTCATAAATTATTATTGCTTGTTATTATAATAGTAGATTATATTTTATTATAATATATTGTTTTTCTTGATTTATTATGGAGTTTTAAATAATAAATTATTTGGTTATTATTATAATAGAATAATAGATAATGAATGCTTATTGTCAGGATTTGTTACAATTCACAACTTTCATTTACTCCTACAGCAATGTCTCTGTTTTGAGGTAAGCAATATCTTACCATTACTCATTGAATAAATTATTGAAAATGAATGTGGCCTTGCTGGCATATATGAATTTTTCTTTGTTAACTTGTATGAATGTAACCTTGTCAGCTTATATTAATGTAGTCTTGTCAGCTTATATATGTGATCTTTTTATAAATTAATTAATACGTAGGAGTGTAGTTTTTTTTTAAAAATTGTTGCGTCGATGGGCTAGTGCCTCAGGGCGCCAAATTCATGTCTCGCCTCGAGCTATAAAAACCACAGGACCGGCACTGTGAAGAGTGGCTGTACGCAAAAAAGAGTGGACAAAAAAAAAGGGTGAAGATGCATAACAAAACAAAATATGGATTTATATAAACGTGTAGAGTCAATCTCTTAATACCAAAATTGTTATATAGGTCAATCTCTTTACAGAATTTTAAATGCAACAAATGTGTATCTTAAAGTTGGAATAAATTTTCTTTTATAAGAAAACCAGATTGGACCCTATATTTTAATTAAAACTAGTACTTCAACCATGAGTTGCACGAAGAATGACATCAATTTATTTAACAGTAGATATAATTACATACTAGTATTTTCTCCCGTGCATTGCACGGGGAGATTTATGGCCAAGTTATAATTTAAAATATGTGTAAAATAAAAATTATAATAATATATTTTTATTTTTTTCATAGTAAAAAGATATGGATAGGAGATTTTAAAAAATCACACATGATAATAACCCGGATTTGAGGGATAAGGAGTGATTCTATCAAAAGATGAGGGGTGATAAGTCGAGTTGGAAAAGACATGTAGAAGCGGTAAAACTCGTTGTCATAATTAAAAATTGATTTTTTAATTCAGAAAAATAGGTGAAAGTGGCGGAAAAATGTGCTGCTTTTATTAATATATATATATAGATGGTATTTATTTAAAAAAAAAAAAAAAGAAAAAACACTACAACAATTTGGCTTATTGGTAGCACTCGTTTATAGCCTTTTTTTTTTTTAACAAATGCTGTAATTGATCACATTGACTCATTTAAAACAATTGAAAGCACTATGTTTTATATCCAAACGCAGAGCAAGGTCAATTATTATAAATTTGAATTCGCGCTTTGGAGGACAAAACATTTCGAAGAAGTAAAAAGCAAAAAAAAAGGGGGAACGCAGAGAGTGGGAAGATGGAGAAACGCCAACACAGAGACAAACTTTGCCAACCCTAGGGTTCTGCCACTTCCTCTGCGGCTACTGTTGTTGCGACCCTTGTGAGGTCGTTGGAAAAGTGAGTTGTATGGGTTAGTGTATTATAAATAAAAAATAAAAAATAAAAATAAAAAAGAAATTAACGATTTCTATTATATATTTTTTTAACAATAGATTTTTTGTGAATCAAAGGTTGATTTCCTTGTCCTGTAATCGTCTACGAATTTCCAAGGTTGGGATTATGAAGCAAAGAAGCAATTGTATGATTAAGATTAATTCTTTTATATATTTTCCTGTTTCTCGTTTAAGCTGTCTAAAGGAAGGAAAATCAGAGCCCTCACTACTGAAACTGTTCTTAAGTCCTTAAATATTAACTATTTCGAATTTTTCTCTTTACTTTAATGATTAGAAGTTGGTGTCTTTGTCCTCATATGAACCATCACAATGGTTAGTTATTGTTCTTTATAACTGGGTAGGAACTTATTTTGGATCTAACAAAAACTATTTCAATGTTAGAGTATTATTATATATGTATAATCCATCTATTTTATGATGAACACCTTAAATCAATGGATGGTGAACTGATACTCCTACGGGCCCATTAGTAAATATATTTTGTGCATTTAGATTCCATGGTGGTGAACTAGGGATGCTTAAATTAGCCAGTGTTGATGCAGAAACTTGAATAACATAATATTGATGGGAAATTGACATTCTTGTGAGGTGCGTGTTTTCACCCATCTGCACTATGTGTCAAATTATTCTTACTAGCATGCGCTGTAAACATTTATCTCATCTTCATTTTGATTTTGTAGCTTGAAGTTTAGAAATTAATTTGTATCTCGTGATAGGATCTGGATTCCGCAAGTGGTCTATAAGTTTTTATTCTTGCCCTCATTGTCTACAGGAAGAAGCACCATTGGCTTATATGGTCAAGTTATACCAAAGACCGTGGGTATGTCTTGGATTTGTGCTAAAATACTTAATGCTCGGTATCAATAATTAGTGACATCTAATCATTGTAACATGTATTCTATACGGTTTCTTATATCCTTGCTATATTTGCTGTCTTGTTCAAAAAAATTGAACACACAGCTTGTTTTTCATTAGCGATACGAAATGTCACAGAATGATGAAAATATAAATTACGTACAAAACTCAAAGATTTTGGAAAACGTCAAAGATTTTGTGCAACAATTAGTTATATATATTGTGCGTGGAATTAAAAAAAAAGAAGCTCTAGTCGTATTAATATTTGATTGCACAAATAAAAAATTATTACGGTAGAAGGTATGTGACTTAGAAATGATAATAATAAACTATAAAATCATCGAAACAATATGTTATTTATTATTAGTTTTTTTTTGATACATTAGATGAAATAGTAACGCAAATGATAGTTAAAATATTAGACATTTCCGACTGCTCAATTTAGGTACGGAATGTCATTCATCTATTTCAAAATATTTTTAAGTGAAAAATAACTAAAACTGGTTCTCCTTTGGATTTTTTTTTCTATTTTAAAGATTTTACTTATGTTAATAACTAAAGTTCAACTTTAATATTTTTCAATGATTGAAACAAATTCATAAAAATGTACAATATATATATATATATCAATATATATATAGATATTTATTTATCAATAATTTAGCAAAACATTAAAATAATTTATCTTTGTTTTATACATTATCACTATCACTATCACTAATCACTTCACTAATTTATAAAAGAGTGAATAAGTTCGAAACTTTTGATTTTCTTTTTTTTTCCTTCATGTTTTTTTTTTTAAATTCCTAATTCGTCATTAATTCATTAATTGAAAAAATAAACTCTTCGTTTTCCTTTACCTTTTCTTTTTCTTTTCAATTGTCGTTGTCACTTTTTTTTTTTTTTTTTTGTTTTTTGTTTTTGTTTTTCGAAAAAACAAGGCATCATAGTTAAGTCAAAACAATGTGCAATATTAATGTTAAATCAAAGGTCTCAAGTTGAAGTTTTATACGAATTTATATCAAAAAACGTCCAATATTAATCTTAAATCAAAGATCTCAAGTTGAAGTTTTATACGAGTTTGCTTTTAGTGATAATTATAAACATGCAGTTTGTCATAGGCCTCAAAGGCTACATGTCAAAGCCTTATTTTTTACATTTTATATTTTCTATCCAAAAGTCAATTTATTATACTTCGTTCAGTTAAATCAAAAATATATTTGTACTTATCATTTTTAATTAAGCCCTAATTATTTTTACATTAGAATCTCGATCAATTCTGTTTATGAAAATGACATTTGCATTTTGATTATCATTTGATTCGCAATCATAAAATTTTTCAAGTTATAAATCTAACAAACAAGTTGATAGATTTTTTTTTAAAATATTTAATTACATGAAGTAATTAAATCCAAGATCTATCATGTCAAATTATCGAGATTAATAACCGTAAAACATACCTGGATTTGTAGTGGCAATCGTCAAATTTGATGTGAAAATCTTGATTAGAATAACTGCAAAACAAGGTTAGACGATGGTGCTATGGCTTTCCTTAACCAAATCTCTTTATTCCGAATATAGGACCTAATGGTTCTTTCCACATGGGGAGAAGAGATATTATATGCGATTTGGTGAGTTAGGGATCACGACCAAGAATTCTATATATAGAGACTGATTGGAGATTCCCATAAAACTTCAATTGGGCCCTTACATGTCTCTATTTATTCGGCCTATAATTCTTGTAGTCCATGGGTTTACCAAATTAGACCACTTTAGTTTAGCCCATTTGATTTGAATAGCCGATGTAATTAAATTTAATAATATGTCGCTAACTAACTATTATTGTAAATAATTTTCCAACAATCTCCCACTTAGGTTACATATTATTCCTAAATAATTATGTCACAAAATTCCTTAAGCACAGAACTGTATGCCATTCACCTTAGATTGCTCTTTAAACAATCTGGTCCATCTCACACACTGGTGAAGGAACTACCGCAGCTTTTGTCACAATATCGTTGTGAATAAACCACGACAATCACCATACTAGTATACTCGATGACATAGATCTAATGTGGATAAGCAGCATGGAAATTACATGCAATGTGATCTCCTACATGGCTATTTCCAACTAGTCCAACTTTATTCTTTATGAGATCATAATATACCTTTTCATCCTTAATGCTAAACCGCAACTAGAACGACCGGATTTCAGAGATTAACAACAAAACCATAAACTTTATTCTGTAGAAGATATTAATAGAAGCGTCTCTATCGCCAAAAGAGCACCAAATGCAAACTCCCACTAAACTAGCACAATGCCATATACAACACTCGTATAAGTAATGTGCTTACTAAATACCTTAGGTAGATAAACCTCTGGTAAGCTGATCCGCAATATGGAGTTTATGCCCTTATGCGCATTAGACACTTAGTTACTCTAAATATGAAACGATCTCTAAATAAGTGAGCACATAACCATATGTTATCCACAAATATTTCACACCCATATTGGATAAACCCAAATTAGAGTTACTCGAAACTCTACCATTCTTACTATGAACGCTAAATCCGAATGCGTACATACTTAAGTACACATAAGATTCTCTACACCGACTTGTGGAGACGTGTGGAGAATCTTTTGTAATCTATATGGTTCAAATTCAATCTTGGGGCATCCATTGAGGCTAAACATGTGTCCCTTAATAGTTGATATATCCCCTGGTATACTGACTTTCATGTCGAATCTCTTTAGATCCTTTTGTGAATAGGATACAACTCTTTTGTGATAACACAAAGTATCCCGAGACAATCTCAGTGTATTTCTATATCTTATGCGAAGGAGACAACTCAATGATCCTTTATCTCATGGAATTTCTTTATTGTTTTGGCAACAATATTGCTGCTAGAAGACTTTACCTACATATACTACTAGAGAGGATATATTTACTCTCATTGAACTTGAGATTCACAAAATCATCAATTGAATTATGAGATAATTAATTTGATGAAATCTATGATAGTTATGATGGAAAGCTTGTTTGGGGTCATAGATTGAATTCCTTAGTTTGCAAACTATTTTCTTTAACTCACCAAATGCTAAAGTTCAACGGTTGCACAGTCTTACCATCCATTTGATGTAAGTAGAATTATGGTCTGAAAAGAGCCTTTCAATAAGTCGAAGAGAAAGATTATTTACGGTATGTGCCTCAATAAAATCATTGATTGTAAGATGAGCTCTATATCTCTCAGGATTTCCCTTTAATGCTCCTTGGTATTAAATATTCATTTACAACCAACCAGCTTCAAACCCTCAAGCAATTTGACGAGATCTTGATGTCATTTTCTTTTATACATTTTATCTTATTTTTAATGGCATTTATTATTGAGGTTGTTGAGCTTGCTATTCAAGACCAATGTTCTTATTTATGTAGGGAGCTTTAATATTGTCTTATTAACCGAATATGCATTTCGAGCAAGGTACATAATCATTGTCAAGAGTAGCAACAGGAGATGAATAAATTCCCCTTCGAAGACAATATATCTAGCCTTATCTCCCATCCAAGCTCAACATCCTTAAGGAATTCTGTCAAAAGAGGACATACTTTAATGATTTACAAAACTTGTAAACCCTTAGCCTTTGGAAGTGTTCCGCAAATTAGTTGCCAATGGTTCTTTAATCCAATTTCATGTCATTCGGCTTGTAAAGGCTTGACTCAACTAGACAATCTCAAATAAGCAAGTGCCTAATAATAGACTTATTGCTTTCTGAAGTATTAGCTACCAATTTGTTTTAGAACTCTGTTAAGAATGTGTTGCAGTCTTTGTCCTTTTTCTGGATTTGTCATATTTTCCATACGATCAATTTGGCAACTTTAACTTAATTGCCTAGTTTATATTTGAACTTAACTGTATGGCCTTGAATATGTCCAGTAATTAAAGCTTCTCATAACTCGAGTATAGGTGGCCATTTCTGGAGTAAACATTCGCGAACAAATAAAGTACTATTGACTATTCAAAAAAACAACCCGTAGGGATTGGTCTTCAAGTCTTAGTACAGATTTGTTCTAAAACGTCAGCACTTTAATTGGCACCAAATTTCTTTTAATATGTCTGTTTCCTTTTATGCACTCGACAAAAAATTGATGTCAGCAATACACGGATTTTTGAAATTTTTATTTCCTTGGTAAACTCAACCCTATTCTTGTCCATGATTTTGGGAATCTTTTGAAGACTGAATCGGGGCTACAAGTCGGGAGATTAAGATACAAATTGGAGAGCTTTACACACATGATAATAGAGAGATTTCATGAGAGCAATCCAACCGTTTTTTAGGAGATTGAATCCTGAAGTGTATTGTTGGTGCAAGATCTGCAATTTCTATTTAATTCTTCCTTAAAGTCCATGATGAACTTCGTTTATTTTTTCAATTGGCTTTATTTGTAATATAATTTTCTTGTTAGGATGAACGATGTAATATATTTTGAATATTTGATTTCGATTACCGAATTTTCTGTTAGGATGAACGATGTAATATGGTTTGAATATTTGATTTCGATTACCAATTTTTGGGCTTTCATTATTATGTGTTGATTTCACTGATAAGTTTAATGCACGATTTACATGATCACTAAATCATTGATTTGTGAATTTTAACATACCGAGAGATGAGTTAACTATTTAGACCATGTGCTAAAATCCAGTAATTTATATAAAGGCTAGAGATAGATTTTTATAATTACTGTGACCACTTGTGAATTCCTACGCACCTTAATACATTTAATTAAGGGATATTCGGTATATACACAGAGATATGGTAGTTGACTTGATTAAATAGTTGAACTCCAGAGCAGTAAATTATATTGTTTTCGTGAATTCGATCTAACACAAGTTGAGAATAAAAATTGAGAGGAGAAATCAAATCGGATAATTATGGATAAATCAGGATTCCCAACTTTGTTCTCCATTAATTCAAACAATCTTTTTCAGTTTTCTGATTTTATTTTTTAAACTTAATTTAGTTTTCTAGTGATAATTAAAATTCCCACTCTTTGATATTTTTATTCATTCTAGCCAAGATTCATTTAGGCCAATATTGAATATAATACTTCTCGTGGGTATGATAATCCAGACTCAAAATGTCCGCTTTACTACTTGTTGGCAACATCTTACACTTGCAATCTAGAACAATTTGATCCTAAAAGAATTTGATATTTGTTTTTGTTCTTAATTTTTCATAAAAGTGTTCATTGCACGACCCATTCACAAGGCGGCAATCTAGAACAATTTGATCCTAAAATTAAATGCACATTCAGAAAAAAGAAGCAAAGAACACACCAAAAAATTGAAAGAATTGGAACTGGCAATGGAACACTTTGAAGGAGATGATAAGGAAGATGAAAAATAGCTGCAGAGGAAGTAGCATGAAGAGCAGCTCCGATTAATAGGGAGAATCCAGAATACGAGGATGATGGGGATGAGGATGAAGGTGTAGAAGCTAGAAATCTTCCAATGGCTAGATTTTTTACTCTACCTCTAACTCCCAGCCAATCAAGCTACGCATATCCTCCTTTTTGGAGGCCTAACTTCCAACTGAGATTTGAAATAATCAACTTGTTCGGCAATAGCTATCAATTCTATGGTCTAGCACATGGTCATTGTGTGACTGAAATTTATACTGGGGTGTAATCTAGACACTATTTTCCCTCTTACTACCCGTAATTAAACATTAGACCCTTAGAACCAAGTAATCTTACCAAAACCGAATTTTAGGATCAAAATAGCTAAAAGCCTAAGTTTGGGGGTGGAAAGATAAGTGACTTTATGTTGGGGGAATTATAGTCTTGATGTCTTAATGTCTTTGCTTTAAGTTGAAGGATTTTTGGTTGGTGAGTTTGTATCGGCACTGACCAATGTTATTATTCTCCCATTAAAAAAAAGAAAAAAATATTGAAAAAAGAAAGAAAAAGAAAGCCAAAAAAGTGTCACTTGCATTCATTTTATTTTTGCTCAATTCTCTTATTTTATTGACTCGAGTGATTAAGTTCGGAGTGGTATTTTAAATTTTGGTGCCTTGAGTAACGAACTCGGGAGTCATCTACATAAACCTTGCTAAAATTGGTCCTTGAGAAAGTATTATTGTTGGGGCGTTGCATTTCATATAATTTGAAAAAAAAAGAGAAGGTAAGGAAAAAGTATGGGGAACTAAGATTAATAGGAGTTTGAAGTGCTGGGAAAAAACTCAGAGTAGAGATGGACGGATGGATAGCGATAGTTTCTTTAACATCTAGTCACTTTTTCTTAACATATGCGGTGGAAAAATACATGGAAATACTTTTGGAACAACACATTGAAAGAACGCCTCGGGATTTGAGAGAAAAGCATGAGGGGTGAATCTTGCGAGCGAGGTGAGGAAAATCTTACCATATGGGAATCCACATGGGAATTATATGGGCATGGTTTTGATTGAGGATTCTTTGATGATATTCTAACATGGATTTGAGCTGAGCAATGACAAGCACGCACACACCGGATGGTCGAGCACTTAGTAAGTGAATAGTTTAGTGATTGTTCCTCTTTGTCTAGCTGGGGTTCTGTTACAATTTTACAGGCCCAAGGCATATCGTACAATACTTGACCTGTTTTTGAGTCCTGTTCGTCGTGAGTGTTGAGTGCGCGATTTTAGTCTCTGTTTCGTTTTAGTTTTCTCGTTTGGGGATGAACAAGAGCTTAAGTTTGAGGCATTTGTTAAGTGTTATATTTATATTTATTTTTATTCGCGTTTGCTTGTGTTTTATTGTGCTTATGTATGTTTAATTTTGATTGTGTTAGGAACAAACCAACATGGATCAATGGCATCACAAGAAAAGGATGAAAAGTGTGTGAATTTGCTCAATTTTGAAGAGTTTTTGATGAAATTGATAGGCGGATGTAAGATCGAGGACTAAAATTGTAAAAATGGAAGAGTTCCATATGGTATAAAAAGTTGCACCCGCAAAAATGCCTTGTGCACCAGAAAAAATGAAGAAAAGACCCGTCGAGTGCTTTGTAGGCCCAAAAATAAAAGTGCGCCACAAAAGGAAAGTTGCGGCCATGGGAAACTCATGTGCTGGCAGAAAAAGTGGAGTTGCAGGCGCAGGAAAAAGAGTTGGAGTCGCAACTTTCAATTTTCAGAAATACGTATATTTTCGGAATTTGTTTCTGAATTGAACTCAACCCTATTCTTGTACTCGGTTTTGGGCATCTTTGGAAGACCGAATGGGGGCTATAAATATGCAGATTAAGATACAAATTGGAGAGCTTTACACACATCGTAATAGAGAGATTTATAGAGAGAAATTCAACCCTTTTTTAGGAGATTGAAGCCCGAAGTGGATTCTTGTTGCTAAATTTGCAATTTCTACTTAATTTTTCCTCAAATTTCGGTGATGAACTCTTTCATTTTTTCAATTAGCTTTATTTTTAATATGTGTAGCTAATTTTCTTGTTGGGATGAACGATCTAATATAGTTCAAATATTTGATTTCAATTCTCAATTTTTAGGCTTTTATTACTATCTGTTGATTTTACTTCTAAGTTTAATGGATGATTTACACGATCACTAAATAATTGATTTGTGAATTTTAACAAACCGAGATGTGAGTTAACTTTTAGATCACATAATAAAATTCGATAATTTACATAAAAGCTAGAGATAGACTTTTATAATTACCGTGATCACTTGTGAATTCCTACTCACGTTAATGCATTTAATTAAGGATTATTCAGACTATACATAGAGATATGGTAGCTGACTTAATTAAATAGGATTGATTTTTACTCCAGAGCGGTAAATTATATTACTTTCATGAATTCAATCTAACACAAGTTGAGAATAAAAATTGAGAGGAGAAATCAAATAGGATAACTATAGATTAATTGGGATTCCCAACTTTGTTCTTTGTTAATTAAGGCAATCTTTTTCAGTTTTGTGATTTTATTTTTTGAGCTTAATTTAGTTTTCCAATGATAATTGAAATTCCCACTCTTTGATATTTTCATTCATTCTAGTTGAGATTAATTTAGGCTAATATTGAATAGAATAGTCCTCGTGGATACGATAATTAAGATTCAAGAAGTCCGTTTCACTACTTGTTGGCGACATCGTACACTTGCGATCATCTGATTTCTACAAGAGCGATTGTGACGACTATGACGAGTACAATAACAACGACGACTACAATGAGTACAACGACTATGGCCACTACGACTATGACGACTATAACTAATATGACTATTACAACAACTATGACGGTTGTGATGCCTTTAACACAATAATGATGACTATGATGACAACAGTGATTATTATTACGATGACGAGCACTGGGACTATGATACTACGATGACTATGATGACTATGAAGGCTATGACAACTACAATGACTGTGATGAGAATGACGACTACATCGATTATGGCGAATACGACGATGACCACTGAGACGACAACGACCACTGAGACGACGACGACTATCACGACAAGGTAAATAGAAGACTATGATGACTACGACGACCATGAAAACTATGGCAAATACGATGGCTACAATAAGTTGGACGAGCACGATGCTAATGACGGCAAGAGCACGACGACTATGACGATTATGATGACTATGAGGACTATGGAAAGAAGGATGAATACTACGATTATGATTACCATGACGAGTAGGACGACTATCACTACTACGACGACCACGATGACGACTACAACGATTGTGATGAACTAGTGCATAACTATAACAACTAAGACGATTATAATGAAATAGCAAGTACGGCAACTACGACTACTACGAGGACTACGAAGATAATGACTATGATCACTACGACAAATATAACGATTCTGACAACTAAGACAACTGTGACGACGTCGATGACTACGACAACCATCACAACTAAGATAACTACGAGACTGTGTCGCCCATGACAACTAAGAAGACAATGCCGACCATGGAGATTGCGATCACTACTACTAATATGATGATTACGACGATGAGGATGTTGAGAACTAAAAAGAAAACGACGATTATAATGACAATGACGATTACAATGACTATGACGAGTGTGATGAATAAGATGATAACTATGACTATATTGGCTATGGCGACTATGATTATTATGAGACTATGACGACTGCAAAGATCCTTGACTATGATAAATACGCCGGATATGATGACTATGACGATTATGATCACAACTACAACTATGACAACTACATTCATGGCAATGAGACTGTGGTGACTATGAAAACTATTATGACCACGAAGACTATATCGACTACAATGACAGGGACGACGATGACAACTACGACGATTATGACCAATATGACAACTACAGGGACTATGATGGCTAAGACGATAACGACAACGACTTTGATGACTGTGAAGGCCTCTATGACTAGCACGACTATTATAACTACAATGATGACAACGATAATTGTGACGTTTACAACTGCGATGACTATGAAGATGATGACTACTGCGAAGACCACGACGATTATGACGACTACGATGACTATGATGACTAACACGAGTATGGGATCATGAGGATTGTGATGACTATGATGAGTGTGATGTGTACGATGACTACGAGGACCATGACGACTACGACGATGTGAACGATGACTGTGACGACTATTTCGACTATGACAACTATTACGACTACGATGATGACTATGATGGCTACAAAGGTTGTGATGACTATGAAGGCTATGATGACCACGACGCCTATGACAACTACGATGATTGTAATGATTACGACGACTACCGCCGCCGTGACAACTATGACGACTACGATGACTACGACAACTATCGCGACTAAGACTACTATAGCAAATATGATGACTATGACAACTATGTCAGCTGTGGCAACTACGTTGACCATGACGTCGATAATTAGTACGATGATACAATAATGAGAACTATGAAAATTGGGACGTCTATGACAACTATACAACTGCGACGACGATGACGTCTATGACGACTTGGATGAGTACTACCACTACGATAATTATGACGAGTACAACAACTATAAGACTCCAATGACTAGACTCGGCCAAGGTTTCGGTTCCAAACCAAAACTAGCTGATTTGGAACCGGTCAAAACTGAACAAAATTGGGTTGACCGGTTTCAGTTTTGGAACCGAGCCGGTTCCGGTTCGGTTTCAATTATTTTGGAACTGGAACCGTGATTTATAAAAAAAAAAAGCAACTAATTTGTAATTGTTATAAAGAATATTCTAGTGTAATTGTTTGACGCTGCTACACACAATAGTAGTAAAAAGGATCTTCTATGAGAAATAGGATAGGAAGATAAAATTACAGAGACTAGTCAATTAGAACATAAAACAAATGCAAATGCAATAAGCGCAATGACTCTTTCTTCCTTTGAATTTCATCATAAGCGTACTCTTCCAAATAATTATCAAAACAAACTCTAGAATCAATTTGACTTTCAACTAAAAAAAAGCCTACTGGCTAAGGGTGTATGTAAAAAAAAAAGTCGTGAACCGACAGTTCCAGAACCGGAACCTCCGGTTCAAGAACCGGTTAGCACGATTTTGGTTTTGCTCCAATTTTTCGATACCATGAACCGGCAGTTCTTAAACCGGAATAGGCGCTTCTATAACTGTGGCAGGGTCTACCAACAACTAAGATGACTATGATGAGTTTTATGTCTATGTCTAGTACGACAAGTTGAACGAATCTGATAACTATGACGTCTATGACGAAAACGACAACTATTATGACTACGATGACTATGACGACTACGATGACTGTAACGATTGCAACAACTTCGATGATGGCGACAACGACTATGATGAATATGGCAACAATGGTGGCAATGTTAACTATGACGACTAGCGACTATGAGGACTATGGTGACTATAAGAAGATAACGACTATGAGAACTATGATGACTACGACGATGACGACGACGACCATGATGACTACATTGTGTACCGGCACTATGATGACTACGATGATGATGCAAATGACTATGACAACCCTGATGACTACAACAACTGTGATGACTATGAAGACTGTGAGGACTATGATGGCTATGATACTACGACTATGACGGCAATTATGACTACAATGAATATGAGGACTATGACGACTACAACGACCATGATGGCTATGATGACTACGATGACAACGACGACTACGATGATTGGGATGACTACGAAGATGATGGCAACAACGTCTATGGTGACTATCACTACTATGATTACTATTTCAACTGTGTTGACTATGACATAACAATGACGACTGTAGTGACTATGATAACAATGACGACTATGATTACTACGATTATTATGACGAGTACGATTATGACAACTGTGATGACTCTGAACAGTATCATGAGTATGATGACTAGGACGATGATGCCTACTAAGACGACAATGACTATCGCGGCTAAGATAACTACGACGACTATCTTGAATACCTACTGCGACTATGACGAGTACGACAATAATGACGACGAGAACAAGATGACAATGACTACTTGGATGACTACTGTGACTATGAAGACTACGACAATGACTTACACGACTATGACGATAGTGATGACAAAGATTATGATGATGACTAACGACTTTGACGACAATGATAACTACGATGGCTATGACGACTACTATGACTATGATGACAATGACGAATACAATGAATGCGACGAGTATGATGACTACGCCGACTATGAGGACAACAAAGACTACTACGACTACGACGATGACGACAATGACCATGACAACTATGACGACTGGAGTGACTATGACAATTGTCACGACAAGGACACAATAATGACGTCATTCACGAATATAATGACTATGACGGCTTGGATGACTACGACGACAACGATGATTATGATGACTACGATGACTGCGATAACGATGAAAACTGTGACGACCACTATTACTACGGCGACTACGATGACTATGACAACATCAACGACGATGAGGGCAGTGGCGACTACGCCGACAATGATGACTATGATGACTATGACGACCACAACGACGACTACGATGACTTTCGTGACTATGAAGACCAAGACGACTACGATGGCTATGATTGGTGCGACGACAATGACGACGAGGATAATGACTGCTATGGCGGCAATTATGACTATGATGACTTTGATAGCTAGGATGGCTACTGGGACTATAACACTATAACGACTACGACGACTATTATGACTACAATGATCACGACTACAATGACTATGACGATTATGACATAACCATGATGATTATGACGACTAAAATGACTGATGACTACAACAACTATAATGACTATAGTAGTTGGATGCTATGACGACTATGACGATGACGACGACAACTAGCGTGACGAGTATGACGATGGCACCTAAGATGATGATAACTATGACGGCTATGATGAGTACAACGATTGTGATGACTATAAAGATCCTGAGAAGTACGACAACTCTTATGACTTCGACAACTACAACGACTATGACGACTACAATGACTTTGGCACCTATGACGATATTGGCGACTGTGATGACAATGATAACGACCACCACAACTACTAAGACGATGATGATGACTATGAGGACTGATAAATGTGCATTTTACACACTTATTTATATCTCTAAAAAAATAAATTATCATTAGATCAAGCGGATATCTACTTAATTATAAGTTTTTATAGTTCTGGTAGGCATAAATCCTCAATGTGGAGGAGAACAAGGAAAAAGAGGGAAAAAAAGGACTAAAAGCGTCAACTTTCCTGAAGTTGGGGACCAAACTGTAACTCTTCAAAAGATGAAAGACAGTGTATGAAATTAATTTGGGTTCTTTTTGAAAGAAAACTCAAAAGTTGAAGGGCTTTTTGTATAATTTCTCATAAGAGAATGAAAAAAAATGGTTGTGGTCGGGCCGCACCCTGCAGGCCCAATGTGCGGCCGCACATTGGTAAAAACCATCGCGAAATTCCACATTTCTTCCTTTTGTCTCCCTCTCTTTCACTCGATTGAGAGGCTTTTTGGGCAATCATTTGGGGACAAAATTGGGGCTTTAACACACACTTTCCACCCCCAATTATTCAATTTCTTAGTTTAGTTTTAGGTTTAGCTTAGGGTTCTTCCTTTCTTCCCTCTTTTCTCTTCTCTTCTTCCTTCTCTTTTCTTTTCGTTCTCTTTTCTTCAGTTTAGGGGCTTGAATTGGGATCTTGCCTTGGAGTAGAAGAAGCGGAAATCAAGAGGAGATGGATTGGAAGTGGGGAAGCAAGACTTCACTGAAAAAGGGCTCGTATTTTAATGTTGGGATGATTGATGGATTTTAACCTAGTTGAATTAATGAAATGTTTATGGCTTTGAATCATTGTGCATTCCATTGTGTGCTTGCTATTGAGTTTTACTCATATGCTTGATTGATCACCAATTGTGTGTATTTGTGATTAGTGTATGTCCTTGCGATGGGAGTCCATTAATTAGACCAAATAGCAATCGCCCTAAGTTTTTGTAGAGGATAGAAATATACCTCTAACCCTAGGTGATCATTTGAGCCACTTTCATAATAAGTAATGCAGTTAGTTGATAACATATCGACACAGAAATGTAGTAGGTTGAATCAACTAATTAGGGATAGTTTGACATTCGAAAGAGGAACTAGTTAAGTTTGGAGAGTCGGGTCAAACATTGAATATGAGTGATATGTTATGATTAGACATTCAATTGATTTAGCGACGGTTAATTGGATCATGAACCCCAAAAACCCATTAATCCGAGTTAATCTCCATTCATTCCCATGCATGTCATTTTAGGTTGTTAGTTAATTGCATTTGTAGTTTAATTAGATAACTCCACCTCCATCTTTGAATTGTTCGTGTTCCCTTTTCCTTCTTTATTTTTTTTTCACACTAGAATAGGTAATTCAATTACAAATACCAATCCTTGTGGGTGCGATATCCAAACTTCTAGGTCCACTTTTATACTTGTACGGCCCGTACACTTCTGGTACATTTGCACGTGTGTATAAACGCCCAACAAGGACTACCGCGACTAAGATAATTATGGCGACCGCGATGACTATGGTGAATATGATGATTACACTGACTAAGATGAGTACCATGATAACGATGAGGAGGACAATGATGACTATGCCGGCAACAATGACTATGACGAATGTGATCACGACAATAAGTCAAAAGACTACTGCGATAACTATGACATCTATGACGCTGCCATAACCAAGACAACAACAACTATGATGACTATGATGATTTCACGACTATGATATAACAATAATGACAACAATGACCTACAACTACGACGATGACGAGAATGACGACTAAGATTACTATGACGACTACGAAAACTGAAATGACTATGACTACGACGATGATAAATATGACAACTATCACGACTATGGCAAGTATGACAATGGCGATGGCTATGGTGATTGCAACAACCACGAGGGCTATGGTGACTACGATGAAAGACGAAGATGAGAACTGTGATGACTGTGGTGGCAATAACGATTACGACAACTATGACAGCTTTGATCATTGCAATGACTTTAACGAATTTTGGCGATTATGAGGATAACGACGACCATCACGAATATGACCACTACGATGAGTATGATAAAGACGACTATGATGAACAAGACGACTATTACAACCCCGAGGACTATGACAACTACAATGATGGTGATGGCGACTGTGGCGACTGTGACAACTATGTCTACTACCACGACGACTATGACAACTATTCCCACTATGACCACTACGAGGAAAACTGTGACTATAGCGACTATGACAACTACCACAACTATGACAGCTATAGTGACAATGACGACCGAGACGACAATGACAACTACGATGACTACGACAACTACAACGTTGATGATGACGACTATGCGGACTATTGCAACTAAGACAACTACGAAACTGATGATGAGTATGATGATGACAATGATGAGAAGTATGACTACTATGACAAAAACTACAACTTTGACGACCATGATGACTATGACGACGATGACAACATGGACGAATACTACGACTACGACGACTGTTATAGGTATAATGACTACGACTGATACAACAAATTGAATGACTATGATGACTACGATGGCTACGATGAATATAATGAGTATAACGACTACGACGACCTCAATGATGGCGACAACTACTATAATGACTACGACAAGTGCGACGGCAATGTTGAGTATGACGACTATAACGACTATAATGACTATGACTACTTCAACCACAAGAATGACTATGAGGACTAGACGACTTTGCCTATGGCGACAACGACTATGACTGTGGTTCCTTTGGAATCTTGTCATCTAATGTTAGGAGAGCGATGGTGCTATAAAAGGGGTGCTATGCAGGACAAGAAAATGAAGATCTGTTTGTTTACTAAAGAATGGGAAAAGTTTTTGATAGCTTCTTTAACACCAGAACAAGCTCTCATTGTTCGAAGGAGGGATAAGAGGAGAGAAGAGAGTGAGAAGCGTGCATTGAGGAGAGAAGAAGAAAGGAAAGCACTTGAGAGAATTGAGATTGAATGAAAAAAGATTGGGATGGTTGTTGATCAACTTGACCAACAATATGAATGTGAACTTATGAAGGCTCGAGAAATGCTCAAAGAAGAAAGAATTGAATTAGATGTTGATCATCAATGTCCAATAGGTCTTGCTAAGACGCGAAGGGAGGATGAAGTGAAAGAAGAAAACATGATGAAGTGTTTAGAATAGATGGCGTCAAGGAGAAGGCGGTAATAGAAGATGATATGGAAAGAGAAGACGCTAAGGTGGAGGTTGTGAATGAGCAAGAGATTGGAAAAGGAGGTGGTGAGAGTTAGGGTGAATCACAAGTACGAATATCCATATCTGGCACTGTGTGAAACTAACAAATCTCGCCCAATATCTTTTAAACTATTCTTGCAAGTTGATGGCCAAACGTGGGAGGGTTCATTTTCTTGCTTACCTTTGAAGCTTCGGCATCAACTCTTATTTGATGGACTTCAATCAATCCACAAGCTTTGCACTCTTATCATTTTAGATGAATGAGGATCGTTTCCATTTGATCTCTAAGGACAAAGCCGATCTTGTGAAGGCAATGGTGATTCGAGGATAAATCATATGGAAGAGTGAGGAAATGATATGATCCGAGATCCTTCCAAAATCAATTACAAGTCTTGTAGAGTTGTTTGGGGGCAAAAGGATTGAAATCAATCACTTTGGAGCTAATTCGGATTGATTCTACAAATGAAACATCGATTGAAGAGCCATTTAATTCAAAATGAAGCAATTTAGAAAGAGATAGAAGTCGAATTTGGAGATCATTATTTCTTGAAGATTTGTAGCTTGCTTAGTCTACTTTCCAATGCAATTTGAATCCGCTCAGTCAGACATCAGGATCCAAAGTTATGCCCAAAACACTTAAAATTGCACATGCTAATTTTTGGATAGAATGAGGTTATGGGCGTAAATTAATGCATTACGGCCATAACTCAAGTTCTGCATGATTTTTGGCCACTTTTTATATATTTTGTGGTATTTTAATATTTGATTATATTTCCAATTGTCTTGACTTACCAAAGAGTTAAGAGCTTGGATAGGAAGTTTGTATATATATATGCTAGAACCTTTCATTTGTACCACAAGTTGGAAGATAGTTATAAAGCTTTGCTTCGTTGAGTCAAGCTTTGCTGCCCGTCCCGTTTCTAGAGTTTTGATTGCTATTGAGTCAAGTTGAGAGATCCTCCTCCAATAATCATTGTTCTTCAACAAACCCGAACTTATTGAGGGATTGATCAACCCCCGTGGCGTTCAAAACCCGAGAGATCGAAGGCTTCTACTTGGTCGACGATATTCCCATTTCGGGGTTAAGATTGACGGGTGCTACTGATCACTTTGCTGGATTCTTAGCTTTCCTGGAGCGAATCTAATCTCACGCTGGTTGCCTGGTATCGTTTCAACATGGTTGGCGTAAGTTGGATCCGAGGGCGGCCCGGATCTAAAGTTTTAGACCAAAATGATAAATTTAAAAATAATTAAATCTATAGATAATTTTCTTATAGCGGCTAATTAAAATAATATATAATATATAATTTGAGTAGACAGCGTATGCTATTAATTGTTTAGGTGAAGTCGTAGCGACGCGTTCAACAAATTTAATTTAAATAAATATTTTATTTTGGAAAATTCTTGGTCACTATAGAAATTAGCACAAATAGTCCAAAGAAGTTGGTTGAGTGCTTTTTAGTCCAGAATTAAAAATGGTAGCGCAAATGGTCCAAAAAAACATTGTTATACATTTGGTTCATTTGGATGAAATCCATCCAATTTTTCCGTCAGTTAAGTCAAATTTTCCTATTTTATCTTTTTCCTAATGGACAATTTTGTCATTTGGCTTGAGCTAAATTACACAAAAAGTCATAATCTTGAGGTATTCTTACAATCAAGTTTGAAAAATGAATATTTTAGTCCCAAAGTTTATTTAAAATGTTAAATTACACAATTTTACCTTTTATTTTTCCTATGGGTGCTTATTTGATCCACAATTAATTTTATTAAATTAATTTTGACACTGATTAAATAGTTTTTATGAAAAAAATTCTACACAATAACATTCATTCGTATTACTATAATATTACAACTTTCAAAAATTTTCTCTAGCATTAGAGATGCACACATTTTGACTTTAACAAGTAGTTAATAATAAATATAATTATTATACTACATAAAATTTACTAGGAATATATTACTGCAAAAAAATATATCAAATACAAAAAATTAATAAAATCAAATGAAAAAATACAAAAAATGAAAAAAAAATCGAAAATTTTCTTTAGAATTAGAGACATGGACATTTTGATTTTGAAAAATAATTAATAATAAATGTTATTATTGTACCTATATAAAATTTTATTATGAATATATTATTGCAAACAAAATATATCGAATGCTAAGAATTAACACAAATATAGGAATACCAGATACACAGATAGCACACCTGTGGCCGTATTAAAAACCTACATTTAGAGATGTGTGATATGTAGATAATTATGACACACTTGGGAGTACATAAATAAATAAATAATATACTTGCAATCATATCAGCATCCATTGCAAAAATTCTAACCTTTCCTTTCCTTGCTTGCTCAGTCTACTTTGATGGCCCATCAGTTTTAGTTGACATAGAGCAACAATCTAACGCCATATGGCCAGGCTGACCACACCTATAGCAAATTCTTATGCCCCAAAGACATTGTCCTCTTTGATTCTTTGTTATACCTCGGGCACTGAGGGACGTCTCCTGAAGTCTGGCCTTTGGCTAGTCCATAGTTGGGCTTCTTGTTTGACATCTGATTGTTGTTCTTGTTCTGATTCGGACTTGAACCTTGCGATTACCTCTTTCCTTGAAACTTCTGGCTATTTTGGTTCCCATTGTCATTTGCTTCCTACATAACATAAGTCAAAGTCTGAGCCTCGCTAACCACCTCCCTATATGTAAGGAGCTCAAGAACACTCACAATCTTTCAAATCTAAAAACGCAGGCCTGTTTCAAAATGGCGTGCCTTCTTATCCTCTGAATCAACCAATTGGGGTGCAAAATGAGATAGCTCCTCAAACTTCATCTCATAATCAGTGATATCCATATTGCCTTACTTTCGATACAGAAATTCTCTCTACTTGTGTCACGAAGGGCCCATGGAAAGTACCTCTTCCAAAGTCTCTATTTGAAATGTTCCCAAGTGAAGGCCCTATGTTGTTCTATACTCCTAGTTCGAGTATCCGATACCAATGACCAGCAGTGCCCTTCAGTAAAAACTCAATACACAAAGCCTTTTGATCATCGAGATAGGAGATGTGTCTAAAGATTCTCTCAATATCTTGAAGCCAATCTTCAACAGCTGGAGGACCACTCTCACCATCAAAAGTGGGTGGGCTGCATTTCCTAAGTTGCACGATAGGTGATACTGTGGGAGCTACTAGAGGAAGCAGGGGAGGAGCTTATGCAAAATTATGCATGCGCTGCATGAAATTTCTTATGAAGGTAGCAGGGTCAATCTGATTAGGATCAACCCCATTTGAAGTAGTCCTACCTGGATGCCTTGCCATCTCTTTCTCTAGAAAATAAAGACCACAAATTACGAGGGTGTTAGCATCTCTTTTTTAATGCATTTTCATGCATTTTTTTCAAATTTCAAATTTGGTCAAACAAATCAAGTCCATATATCTCTCCACTCATTAAATCTCCACCATCCAACTCAACTCATGCTTTCTCTTCCTACTCATAAAATACATTAAAATTCATCCGCTAACACACTCGTATACATCACATTATAGCTCCATTGCAGTCAATCACAGTCCCATTACAACCTTATTTCAATACATTACATTGAATTAGAGTCCCAATTACCAGCAATTACAAATCATCATTCATATAGGCAGAGGGAAGATAATATCCTTGTGTAAATGGAAATGGGTTCTCGGCATCACAAAGTCAATTTCGAGGACTAAAAATATCATGAAATATGCTTAAAGTTATGCTTTATTCATCTCTTGAAAAATCACGCTTAGGCTCAAACTCGGTTTCTTTCTCTCTATCCAGATATAAGTACTTCATCTCTAACTTACATTAAACATTTCATTTTCATGTATTTGGAAATGAACAATAACAAATTCTTATAAATAACGTCTTTGCCTCAGAGTCGGCAGAGAAACGATGGTCGTGGTGGCTCCTATAACTTAAAACTCTTAAAATTTTCGAAATTTGTGAAAAAATCTTTAAGCAATTTGCAAGTCCACAGAAATGTAAACTCACGTTGATAATAAACTGTAACACCCCGAGGTCTAAGAACCGAGAATGTAATTCTTCATTTAAAACTATATAATAATAATAATAATAATAATAATAATAATAATAATAATAATAATAATAATGAGGATGATGATGATGATGATGATGATGATGATGATGATAATAATAATAATAATAATAAGGATAATAATAATACTTTAAAATTCAAAGTTAGTTAAAATAGCAACAGAAATAAAACTTATTTATTAAATAAACCCTAAGTAGACGCTGTGCCTCGCTGTGTCACCAGCTTCTGAATCTACAAATTTGTAAAAATGAAGGGCGTGAACATTTCAAAGAAATACTCAGTAGGTTCTGCGCAAGTTAATCAATCTATACCGGTATATGAGGCAGATAGATACGCAAACTCTGTATATAAGACCCAAAAGTAAGTCTAGTGCCCGAAGGCAAGTCTCAGTCCGATGGCAACTCTAGGCCCAAAGGAAGGTCTTTGGTCCAAAGTAATTCTAGGCCCAAAGGTGAGTCTTTGCCCTGAAGGCAACTTTAGGCTCAAAGGCAAGTCTAGCCCCGAAGGCAACCAATCAGATCAATTAAATACTAAGAGTGCTCATATAGTACAGATTATTACATATAACTGCACAAAAGCAAAGTTGAGATTTGAGTTGCAAGACAACCTTTAATCTATCCATAGTTTCGAGCTTAATTCGTGGTGAGAAATCAATCCTCTAGCTACTCATGCGCTCTCTCTAGTCAATTATAAGTTTAATTTACGTTAATAAGCTTAAATATTAAGAAGTATTTATAACCAGTATTGAAACTTATGGACTAAAATTGAAAGAATATAGGAATTTGGAGGGTTAAAATTTAAGAATTCAATAGTGTGAAGGCTTAGGATGCAATAAAATTGAATTAAAAATATTTTGGACTAAATTATAAGATTTTTAAAATATGGGGGACTTAGGTGAAAATAAACTATAGGGGCTAACTTAAATAAAGATGGAAAATTGGAGGATTTAAATTGAAGTAAAAGTTTAGGGGTTAAATTATAAGAAGCAAACATTGAGGGCCTAGGATTTAGGTAATCTTTAAAGGCTTATGTAAATAAAAGAAATAAGTTGAGGGCTTAAATTGCACGTAACTTGTGGGCTTTAATTATAAAAATTAAAAGTTGAGATTCTTAAAATTAAATAAAGTGTATGGACCTATTTAAATGAAACTATAAGGCATAGGGATTAAATGACAAATTCCCAAATTCAAATAAGAATTGAGATTAAAATCCTTAAATTGAATCAGGTCATTCTGGTCCCTAGCCACAGCTCGACCGAGAAGGCGAAAACCGGGGAAATTTGTGTCACGGTTTCAGCTGCAACGACGCCTCCAGCTGCCGGCAAAGGTCTAGTAGTGGTGCGAGATGAAGATGTTGATTATGGTGGCTAGATTGTGAGCATATGAATAAATGTGTGTATGTCGTAAATCCATGTATGTGTGTCTATTCGTGTATTCTGTTGTGTTTGAATGCGTGCATGCGTGCATTGTGTGCTTGCTGGCTTGTTGTGACTTGTGGTAGTGGAGCTTGGTTTTGAAGGCTATGATGGTAATGAATGGGGGGTGATGGTGAAAGAAGCAACTTTATTGTGTCTGAGATGCAGTGAAAGGGCAAGTGGATTGTAGAAATAATTGAATATACAATGGAAATGTGATGTGGTGATAAACATGCATTAGAGACAAGGTGCTTGTGTGTGATTTAGAAGTTAGTACAAGATCATTGAAATAATGATTTAAAATGAAGAAATGTTAAGTATTTTATCTCTCAAAACACTTGGTTGATTATTCTATCTAGGGGTTGATTAAGAGTGGAATGTGATAGAGTTGAAAGCTTGTAGGGTGTTAGAGGTCGCTAGTTGATAGTGAAAATAGAGGATTGGATGGGGATGAGGCTAGGGTTTGAAGAATCTCAACCAAAAGTATTTAAATGGAATACTATGGCAAAGAACAAGGTTAAATCATTCTTAATGGGCAAAAAATATAAGTGGACTTCAAATGAGCTTCTAATTGGATTGGATTACATCTTAGCTCACATTCGACTATAGTACACCTTGGGCTTTCACTATAACTAGGCTTTAACCGAGCTTTGAATTTGACTTGAAGTTAAAATTGGGTTTTAATGACTAAAAAACTAAGATTTTGGGGTTGAATTGATGAAATTTTAAAGTTTTGGACAAAAATAATAAATATGAAAATAAATAAATTTATAAATTACTTTCGTGTAAGGAATAAATAAATAATAATAAATAATAAATAATCTGGAGTTTGACTAGGCGAGCGTGCGCTATTAAATTCTTGAGCCGAAGTCGTAGTGACACATTTAAGAAATTTAATTTAAATAAATTTTTTTTTTTACAAATTCACGGCCATTACATTGAAGCACTGAAGTTTTTGGAGAATCGGCACATGGTCGGATTGTTAATTTTTCCAGTAATATCCACCTAGTAGAAAGAATGGTTAAAGCATGCCTGAAAACCGAGTTTTGCCCATTTGTTTGTTTGATGACTTCGGGATTGAGTAAACTTTTTCTAGCAATCGAATTGTCGACGCAGCTTGCTTCCTTTTGTGGCACTTCTAGCGAATTTTCTTGTTAATTCATAATGCAATTTGGCACTTGCGAGTGATGCATGTTGGTTCCTTGTATTGATAGATTGGATTTCATGTTTGTTTGCAGTTTTAGACAATCTTTCTCGGGACTATCAAGAGCTTAAGTTTGGGGTTATTTGATAAGTTTGTTTTTGCAAATTTATTTGGTGCTTTAAATATGTTAAAAGTTGAGAAAACTGGTAGCTTGTTCCTAAAAAATGCATAAAATTCATCTTTGTAGGTTGATAATTTCAAAAGGAAAGAAAAAGAAGCAAAAGAAGAGAAAAATGACTAAAAGCGTCAAAAATCAAGAAGTTAGGGGACCAAAATGGAACTTCTTAAAAGACAAACGACGTCGAGTGTAATTATTTTAGAGTATTTTTAAAGGAAAATTCAAAAGTGAGGACTAAACTGCAATATTTTAAAGTTGGGAGACCCCTTGTGTAATTTCACCAATGATGTAATTTAAAAGAGAGAGAGAGAGAGAGAGAGAGAGAGAGATGTGTGGCTGTACCTGTGGGTGCGGCCTGTAGGCCATCCCCTCTTGTGGCCGTATAGTGAGATAATCAACAACAGTTTATTTTCCTTAAAATTTTCATTTTCCCCTTTTTGCCCCATATCTTGAGAGCTTTTTGGTCAATTCTCTCACAAATTTTGGGAATCCTATTAAGATGACTTGAGGTTCTCATTTTTGGCTATTCTTGGTTTGATAGAATAGAGAGAAAAGCAGAGAAAATACTGAAGGTTTCAAGAGGAAATTTGGGGGGGAAGAAGAAGAAGAAGAAGAAGAAGAAGAAGAAGAAGAAGAAGAAATCAACCATTTAAGCTCCAAGACTTTGCTATAAAGGGGTTTTTATCATTCTTCTTGTATTTTCTTTATTATTACGTTCTTGTAATGTATCCTCATCACACTTGTTTTGACTTTTTTTCCCATATGAGCTAAATACTCTCTTGATGGGATTATTGATGTAATTTAACTTAGTTCTCTCAATGTTAATTTAGTGTTTACTGATTAAGTTACTTATTTTGTGTGTTGGTGCTATAATGCTTGTTGCTTTTCATTTATTTGCCCAAGAAACATTGTTGTTTTGTGATTTACAATGGTTTTAAGAGAAAAATATAAATTTTAGACTGGGTAGCATCCACCCTAGATTCTTATAGAAGATAGAGATATACTCCTAACCCTAGGTAATCCATTGAGTACTTTCACTAAATTTAATGCTATAAATTGACCTTCAATCGGCATAGAGATATAGTAGGTTGAGTGAATTTATAATGGTTGGTTTGCCGCTCGAGAGAGGTAACTAAGTATACTTGGAAAATCGTGTCTAACACTTTTGGATAGGTAACTTAGTTGTTAGAGGTAGAGAGTTACTGAGTTAACAACGCTTAACGGAAATCGATAATCCCAACAACTCTACTCCAAGTTTCAATCAAACATTAGTAACTAGTGTTTTCTTTTAATCACACATTCACTTTTGATTCATCTCAACTGAAAATTTTAAATGTGTGTGTTTATTACTAATGCTTTTCACGTTAGCTTATGTAATTTCGAGTTGTTGCGCCTTGAAGGATCTATAAACTAGACTTTTAGTCCATTTTACTACTTGATTGCTACTAGTGCACTTGCGATATTCCTATGCATGTTTGGAACATAACAAGTTTTTGGTCTTGGTTGCGAGGAGTATCATTTGATTATTACACTAGTTAACTTGAGCTGATGGACAGAGTGATGATATGAACCCTTGGTGACATTTTGGGGCGATTTAGGGTCAAGCTGCTCTTCCACACCCAGAGGCGTCTGTTCATTATTGAGGACACTAGATGGACTAGGGTGACCTTTCCCTCATTCTTTCAGAACAGGTAGTATGGTTTTGTTTCGGCGCCTTATCATGTGGGTGGTTTATTTCTTCACAGTGCCTTGAGTGTTCTTTTAAAGCCCACCTAGGCGGGATATCCTATGGTACATCTGACCTGTATAGTTCAGTATCTCTCTTTTCAACCCTGGAGCTTTCAAGTTTGTTGCACGCTAAGTCAAGTGTTGTACCATTCGCCTCGGATCAATTAAATACTTGCAGGAACTCGTGCGGACCAAATAAACATTCACCAAGCTATTCACTGACCATGCACACGACGTTCGGTGTGTGTGTGCTAGTCATTGCTCAACTCAAATCCATGTCAAAATTTAATCAAAGAATGTTCAATACAAAAACATGCCCATATCCCTGTGTAGTAAGATTTTTCTCACCCCACTTGGAGGATTTACTTCTTATGTTTTTCTCTCAATTCCTCGAAGTGTTTAATCACTGTGGTGCTCTAAAAATATCTCAATGTATTTTTCCACACTAAATGTTAAGTACAAGTGACTAGATGCTAAAGGAAATACCGCTATCCATCCATTCATTTCTGCTCAAAGTTTCCAAACCTCTAACCTTTGAGTCTTTTCCTGGCACTTCAAACCCATATCAATTTTTGTTTCCCACTCCTTCTTCTTCTTTTTTATTTTTCCTTCTTCTTTTTTTTGGATATGAAATGAAAAATACAATGCAATACCCCAACAATAATGCTTTCTCAAGGACTTGTGTAGTAAGCTTTAGGTCGATAACTCCAGAGCTCATCGCTCAGGCACCAGGTACAATACCACTTAGACTTAATCACTCGAGTCAATGAGGCAAAAGAGTGGGGCACGAATAGAATGAATCCAAACAATTTTTTTTCGAGAGAATGACAGCATTGATCAGTGCTGGCGCAGACTCGCCAAAACATCAAGACATCAAACAGTACCTCCTCCAACATAAAGTCACTAATCTTACCACCCATAAACTTAGCTTTTTAGCTAATTTAGTCATATAATTCAGTTAGGGGTAAATTGCCTATTTCTGAAGGCCGGATTGTGCATTTTAGGCAATAGGAGGAACAAAGCCTTTAGATCAGATTCAAGTTTAAATCAAAGTCAAGCAATGACAATGTGCTCATTTAAGATCAGCCGTGCACCAAATAAGTAACATGAAAAATTTAAAAAGTTCAAGTGATGTTTTAAAGCTCCAAATGCCGTCCTATTTCAATTTTTGCCCAAAAGAAACAATCATCGGCGATTCGCTACTTTACAAACATACACAAGACATATTTTTTTTGGGCAGACACAAAGATGAAACAAACATTACGACAGACGACTAACCACATGAAAAAATCAAAGTCAGTTTCTTGTAACCGTGATCCCAAAATAGATGTGCACCTCCCATGTCGATCTTGACGCATTGTGGGCTCTTCTATTTAGTGATTACACTCCTCCCATAGATTTGAGACTCGATGCGAAGCAATTAAGGGTTGGTACAAGAATTAGATTAAGAAATAACTTGAACAATTCATGCACGATGGGAGAAGCTATGGAACGTTTCTCAAGAAAATTGGGGGGGGTGAAAAAATTATGCTCCAAACGTCACTTGGCTTCTCTTTGTTAGGGTGTATTTATTGCAACTAATGACTTGTGGCCCAAGAACACTTGTTACCATAATACACTTCATCCCACAAGGAAACAAACTCTTGTTAGTTGTAGGATAATATTAATAAGGTAACTAAATAATATCGTTACCTCATCTCGTATCAAATTAATATGGTATAGAATTCTTGCCATAACACATGATACATTGAACTTGGACAAACACCATAGAATCACATGCCTACTAGGGGTTATTAGTGCCCAATAGGACTCTCTTGTTATCTCCATCAAAACAAGGAATGATTATCACAATTAAATTAATAATTAAAATAATACATGTGATAATTAAGTCCAACAAATAAATCAATAATTAAATTAACTAAATAGACAATTCAATTAATTTAGTTATGAAAATGGAAAAATAAAAATGTCAATTAATTAACTTTGCTAAAATAAAGCTAACAATCTCCTCCTTTGGCTTTTTCTATTTTTTTAAAATAGAAATCTCAGTCTTTTGCAAACAACGTGGTTGAACTTTTGAAAACACAAATTACCCAAAACCTCCCCCTCAAGTTATGGTAACAACTCATGATGACAATTGTTGTCATGCATAAGAAAGCACACAAAGGATCAACAATTAAATGGATCCAATAAATTGTCATAAACTTCGACAAGCAAAAGAGAGAAAGAGTTGGTTCAACTCCCTCAAAACAAAGAAATATGCTACTCACCCTTTTGGAACAATAGAGGAGCCAAATGGAACTAACAACCAATCACGTCTTGTAAGCTACCATACAAAGTCATCAACCACAACAAAATATCCAAGTGTCATGGGAAATTGGCAATATCAGGCTACAGACCAAAGTGAAAAACAGAGAATTCGAATAACACTGGATATAAAGGGCTAGATGAGTTCGGTGAAAGCAATCAATTCCCAAATGTATCGCCTCAGTCATCATCTTCTTAATGAAGAAGTTTCTCTCCCTAAATACGTGAGGTTTCTCCCTCAATATAGGAATCAAGTAACAACACAAGATTAAGGAGAAACAACATATAAGCAAATCAAGACACATCAAATCACACCAAATGATCAAGGAATAAAGTGTGATAGATTAGCTTACTCCCCTAAAGCGAAGATGACAAGAAGATGGTACCTCAACACATTAGCAACTCACAGGGATGCACAATACCATTTCTTCTTCAATTTCGTCACCAGATTCATCTAGGTGTTCTTTCTCCATACCAGAACCTGATTTTCGAGGTTCCTATGCTTTCTCAGCATTCTGGGCAAATTCGTCTGCCACTTCAATATCATATCACAATCTTCTTCATCGTGGGCATCATAAACCTCATGATTCACAACATCATTCACATCTTTCTCCCCCTCAACTATAGAAATCCCTTTTTCAAATGGATTTTCTATCATCAATTCATTAACAACAATATTAGTAGCAACATTAAGGCTACTAGAAATCCCAATATCACAAGCCATAAAATTTTGCCACAAAAACAACATCCTCTACACAAGATTTTGAAGAAATTTCTTTTTAAAATCAAAGATAGGTAAAAGATGGTTTAGCCACATTACTGAAAATAGAAGACGAAGTTGGACCTGTGAGGTGAGGCACCGTGGTTGCGGCCAAAGATGGCCTAAAGGTCGTGGTAGTGCTGATGGTGACTTGTGTGTGCGGCGGCAATGACCGGTGATAGAGCTTCGGTGGTGGCAGCGGAAATCGGTGGTGGATCTGGTGGAGGTGAAGCTTCTCCCAATTTTCTAGGTAAACTTCTTAATTTCTTCCAGAGATCTAGTCTCTTGGTCATGGATTTCTTCTTTCCCATGGTGATTTTGAATGGGTGTTGATGATTAGAGAAGTTGGGGATGGTGGGTTTGTGAATTTTAGTGAGAGAAAGTGTAGAGATGAAGAAGAAGATGATGAATAGTGAGAGTGTGTGTGCATGCGTGTCTGAAGGGAAAGGTCTTTTGACCAATTTTGACTCTCATGCCAAGAATCAGTCACCTTATAGAATTCTATCCATGTGAAAATTCAAGATCTGCTCAAATATGGAATCCATGTGCGCACTAACTTTTGTATCTATTTAACTTTCTGTTGGTTCGTTTGGGAAAAGTTAAAGAATTAAGGAAACAAAAAGTTACCAAAATTGGGCCCACCACTAAATTGATTTTTCCTGCCAGATACGAACAAATGAGGCCACTGCATACTGCTGAAAACGAATTTTTACTAAAAATAGAAAAATTTCACAAATTTTTTGAGCTAGATGCATTTCATATCTTCCGACTCATCTAGGTACTGTGAACTTCTATTGCGATAGATACATCTGGGCACTATACAGTCCACCACACATAAATTTAAGTCAATTACGGCGTGTGTGCATGAGTCAAACAGTCGCTGTTAGTCAATCATATATCACCATAAAATACCTTATGGTTACCTGACTTATTGGGTTTTCACTATAGCACACTAGCAGACTGATCAAAATAGGTAAAAGTGCGAATTCTCAAGTCCGGCTTCGCCGACTTTTTCAATAGGATGCGTTGTCTTTTGGAGATGGAAATGGCTGCGCTCCATCCCCAGAAGTCATCTTTTCAACACTCTCCCTTTTCCTTTCAATTTATGCTCATTTTCTCATCATTTTTTTTTTGTTTTGAGAAAAGGGGTTTGGACTTGGCTGGGATTGGCAGCCTTCTTTTCCAGTGACCTTTCTCATGGGCAATCGAATCGCGTGCAATGCTAAGAGCAAGATTTTGAACGTGGGTCTACACTTTGACATAGAGCCTCAATCAGAAACAAAACCTTATAGCGTTAACGGCATTGACTTGTTCCGTTGGATTGTCCGATTGAAGTGCTGTCAAATTAGTCTGGAGGCATGTTGACTATCATACGCCATATACATAAGCCTTAATGCCAATTTCTAGCACTTAGATTGATCCTGTAGTGTAACCAAACGATCTAGAATCGGTAACACTCACAAGAATGCGAAAACCTGCCTATGTGTATGCATAGACTTTAAAAAAATGCAAAAGGAAAAATTACAAAAAAAAGGCAAATCTTTTTGTTGTTTTCTCCCTTTTTTAAATATGAATCCAAATCCTATTCTAGTGGTGGGGCACCCTGATTTGCTTCCTATTCAAATTTGATAGTATCGAGGCCTTAGTGAACAAATCTACAAGTTGTAGATCAATTTGGATGTACTCCTGATTGATAATCTTCTGTTCCACCAACTCTCTGAGGAAGTGGTTGATATCAAGGTGATTCATTACGGAGTGTTTGACAGGATTCTTTTACATGTTGATGACACTTGAGTGATTATCTTTGACAATATCGTTAGATCCATCTAGTTAACTTGGTCAGTTTTTTCAGATTCATCTGGCCTAACGTACAAGGTAAGAAGAAAAGTCAGCCCAGTAGTCATACAAATTTGGCATGATTCAAGTAGGTAAGCAGTGGGAGATCTAAAAAATACAATCAAACATGAATCTATAGTTTAGACAACCGGATCTGACTTCCTAGAAGTGAACCCGCTTTGATACCAATTAAAAATACTAAGTTGTCTAAATCTATTTAAAATGTTCAGATGCATCTGAATTGTGTTTTGTGACCTAGATGCTTCTAGCAAATAGTAACTATTTTATATTTAGATAGATCTGTGAGATAGCAACATCCAAATTAATCCGTGATCCCCGATTTATGACATACACGTTTGGAAAAATGGCAGAAACTTTAAAACAGTAAATAAGTAACAAAGCACTGGATTTAATGTGGAAAACCCTGCAGGGTCACGTGCTCGTCCCCTACTAGAAAAAACAAATCCGCTAAAATCCAAAGAGTTTAAATCTTTATAAGGAATCCAAAGGCTAATATATGCATATATTAAGCAATACCTAAGAAATGAAACGAAAAAAGTCCCTGTTGTTTCTTCCTTTGGGGTAATTTGAGCTGACATCCCGTCACTCATCATCCGCTTCTTGTAACCATGATCTCGCAATATATCTGCACCTCCCATGTTGATCTCTACGCATTGTGGGCTGTCCTATTTAGTGATTCGACTCCTCCCGGAGATTTAAGAAATTAGAGGTTGGTACAAGAATTAGATCAAGAAATAACTTGAACAATTCATGCATGAGGAGAGAAGCTACGGAACGCTTCTCAAGAAAATATGGGGGACGAAAATTATACTCCAAACATCACCTTGTTTCTCTCTGTTAGGGTGTATTTATTGTAACTAATGATTTGTGGACCAAGGACACTTGTTACCATAATACACTTAATCCTACAAGGAAACAAACTCTTGTTAGTTGTAGGATAATATTAATAAGGTAACTAAATAATATGAAATAATATCATTAACTTATCTTGTATCAAATTAATATGGTATATAGTACACCCTGGGCTTTCACTACAATTGCGCTCTAACTGAGTTTTGAATTGGACTTGAAGTTAAAATTAGGCTTAATGAATAAAAAACTAAGATTTTGGGGTTGAATTGATCAGATTCTAAAGTTTTGAATCAAAATAATAAATATGAAAATAAATAAATTTTTAAATTATTTTCGTGTAAGGAATAAATAAATAGTAAATAATAGATAGTTGACTAGGCAGGTGTACGCTATTAAATTCTTGAAGTGAAGTCGCAGTGACGCATTTATGAAATTTAATTAAAAAAATTTTTTAACAAATTCGCGGCCACTACATCGAAGCATTCAATTTTTTGGAGAATCACCACATGATTGGATTGTTAATTTTTGCCAGTAATATCCATCTAGTTGAAAGAATTGTTAATGAATGCTTGAAAACCGAGTTTTACCCATTTGTTTGCTTGATGATTTTGGGATTGTGTAAAATTTTTCTAGGAATCAAATTGTCAACGTAGCGTGCTTCCTTTTGTGGCACTTCTTGGGGATTGTCTTGTGAATTGATAATGCAATTTGGCACTTGTGCGTGATGCATGTTGGTTCCTTGCATTGATCGATCGGATTTCATGTTTGTTTGCGATTTTAGACAATCTTGCAATGGACGATCAAGGGCTAAAGTTTGGGGGTATTTGATAAGTGTGTTTTTGCACACTTATTTAGTGCTTTAAATATGTTAAAAGTTGAGAAAATTGGTAGATTGTTACACAAAAATGCATAAAATTCATCTTTGTAGGTTGATAATTTCAAATGGCAAGGAAAAGCAGCAAAAGAAGATAAAAATGACTAAAAATGTCAAAAATCAAGAAGTTCAGGGACCAAAATGGAACTTCTTAAAAGAAAAAAGACCTCAAGTGTAATTATTTTAGAGTATTTTTTAAGGAAAGTTCAAAAGTTGAGGACTAAACTACAATATTTTAAAGTTGGGGGACCTCTTGTGTAATTTCACCAATGATGTAATTTAAAAGAGAGGTAGAGAAATGTGTGGCTGCACCTTTGGGTGCAGCCTACCGATCGCCCCCTCCAGTGGCCGTATAGTGAGAAAATCAACAACAGTTGATTTTCTCGAAAATTTTCATTTTCCCCCTTTTGCCCCATATCTTGAGAGCTTTTTGGTCAATTCTCTCACAAATTTTGGGGATCCAATAAAGATGACTTGAGGTTCTCATTTTTGGGTGTTCTTGGTTTGATAAAATAGAGAGAAGGAGAGAAAATTCTGAAGGTTTCAAGAAGAAATTTGGGGAAGAAGAAGAAGATCAACCATTTAAGCTCCAAGACTTCACTATAAAGGGGTTTTTATCATTCTTCTTGTATTCTCTTTATTATTACTCTCTTGTAATGTATTCTCTTCACACTCTCTTTGATTATTTTGCCGCTCGAGAGAGGTAACTAAGCATACTTTGAAAGTCGGGTCTAACACTTTTGGGAAGGTAACTTAGTCGTTAGCGGTAGAGTTATTGAGTTAACAACGCTTAAATGATATCAATAATCCCAACTACTCTACTCCACGTTTCAATCAAACATTAGTAACTAGCATTTTCTTTAATCACGCATTTACTTTTGATTCATTGCAACTAAAAATTTTAAATGTGTGTGTTTATTACTAATGCTTTTCACGTGAGCTTATGTAATTTAAAGTAATTACTCCTTGAAGGATCGATAAACCAAGCTTTTAGTTCATTTTACTACTTGATTACGACCAGTACTTTTGCGGTATTCCTACGCATGTTTGGAACGTAACAAGATTTTGGTGCCATTGCCAGGGAGTATCATTTGATTATTACACTGGTTAACTTGAGCTGATGGATAGAGTGATGATCTAAACCCTTAGTGACATTTTGGGGCGTCCTTGTCAAACGATAATTTGATCTAACGATCAGGGGTGAATTCTAGATCGAACAAGTTAAGTAATGAAAGTAAGGACAGAGTGCCAGATATGTTTTTAGCAAATAAGTAAATTTCTCTTCCTATAGAAAGAATTCTTGGCCTTAAAATCGGGCTATGCCCCCTATTTATAGGGTATGAGGGCTGATCAAACTTATCACAATGTGGAAATTAGACATGACTTTGAAAATACCAAGTTGTCTAAATCTGTCTAAAATGTTCAGATTTATCTTAACCATGTTTTGTGACCTAGATATGTCTAGCAGACAGTTGCTATTTTATACTTAAATAGATTTGTGAATTAGCAACATCCACATTAATCTGTGATCCCCAATTTACGACAGATACATTTGGACAAATGGCAGAAATAGTAAAACAGTAAATAAGGAACCGGATTTAACGTGAAAAACCCTGTAGGATGAAAAACCAATCTACTAAAATCCAAAGAGTTTAAATCTTTGCAAGAAATGCAAATGCGAGTATATTAAGAACCACCTAATTAATTAAATGAAAAAACTCCATGTGCTTTCTTCCTTAGCCTGTAATTCAAGCTAGCATCCCGTCACTCATCATTGGTTTCTTGCAACCGTGATCCCACAACAGATCAACACCTCCCGTGTTGATCTCTACATGTTGGGGGCTCTTCTATTTAGTACTTAGACTCCTGCCATAGATTTGAGACTCGATGCAAAGCAATCAAGGGTTGGTATAAGAATTAGATCAAGAAATAACTTGAACAATTCATGGACGAGTGGAGAAGCTATGGAACGTTTCTCAAGAAAATGTGGGGAGGGGTGAAAATTATGCTCCAAGCATCACCTTGCTTCTCTTTGTTAGGGTGTATTTATTTTAACTAATGACTCGTGGACAAAGAACACCTGCTACAATAATGCACTTTACGCCTGATGACATGCCTCTCTCTATTAGATCGTAACTTATCGATTTACATTCCATAAATAGTGATGGTAATGAATCAGAATCCAATTCCAAATCAATCACCCCGATCCAAATCCAAATCCAAATTCTCGGATTGGATTCGGATCGGATCGGATCAAGAAAAAAAATCCAAAAACAATCCATATTGGTAGAACATTTTTTTCAAAATTTTAAACATCAATTGCATAATTAATCATCCGAGAATCCAAAATGCATAATTTAAGTGTTAAGACAATCTAAAATAATAAAAAGAAATAAATAATAAACACACACATTATTTTTCATTTCATAAGTTCGTCTTCATGACTTAAAAAAAACTTCGTCTTCGTGGAATTAGAAGTCAAAAATAAAAATGCTCACATTTGAGCCAGAGGTGCCTTCATGCAATAAGAAATTAAGAAATAAATATTATATTAGATATTATTAAACTATCGTAATCGACATATTAATGTAATGAAAACTAAACTTATCATTCTCTCATCAAGTTCCTCATCTTTAAACCTAGTGAAAGTATATTTTATAAAAAGAAAAACATCAATTCAATTCGGATCGGATTAAGCCTGATCCAATCCAAATCCAAATCCGTCTCTGATCGGCCGATCCATGGATCAGTGATCCACAGATCATCGGATTGGCAAAATATAGCTCCATTCGGATCTGGTATCCATCAGATTTGGATTAGATTGGTATTTTCTGCCATCACTGTTCATATGTTACAATAATGAATTTATTTGTATAATTCACTTCTCCAGTACATGAATTGAAAAGAATAAATTTGCGTAATTTTTTGTTGGAAAATAGGTGAATCAAAATTGAAAATTGCTTGGAAAATGGGAGTCACCCCACATTGGAAAATGAAGGAAAATAGCATTGTGAGAAAAATTTAAATAACTATCCCATATAGGAAAACGAAAGTGGAATCGGACCGACTTAAATATAGTTAACACCTTTTAAAGTGTAACCAATTGTTGCATTGAAAATCATGGACTGATTTTCACGTGAGTCTGGGAATTTGTGTGCGAGAAGGAATTGCATTATGATAAGAGCAGATCTGTTATGTATTGGACCGATTTTCACATGAGTATTGGACCAAGTTATGTATGTATTGACGACGGCTCTAGCTGATCTGTTATAGTCACAATAAATCATCGATTTTTGTTGGAAAACTTTTAGTGGAATTTAATGATAGATAATTCGCGATAGTGGTCCAGTTTGTATGCTTATGCTCCCATCACAGTATCCTAATTAGTCCATTTGTCTATGTGCTGAAGTGATAGTGTTTGGATATTCATCAATATTCACCCTAGCTTCATATATATTTGTCTATGTATATGTGCATAAAGTTTTGCCATCAGATAAATATTTGTCCATGTATATGTGTATAAAGTTTTGCCATCACCTCATTGAATCAAGATTTGGATTTAATTGGTCCTATCATATGTGTAGTCCCACTTGACCGACTCCTCCTATTCTGCCAGTTTTAAATTATGATCCATTGAGTCTTGAGATAAATATATACGTTATGCATTATAGCTTTGTTACTAAATGTCAAAATCAGTTATGAGTAACTATGCATATATTAATTTGCCTATTAAAATGATTTAATGTACTCGTGAATTTTATATTAATTAATAATATACTCTATTCCATAGTGGAATATCATGTGATTAATTTCCTGTAATGTTGACAAATATATGATTCTCCAAACTCGTGGGATCAGCACGCAATTTGAGCATATACACATATTACCTTAGCTGATATATATGAATTTTGTGTTATATATAAATCCAAAATTTGTTTGTGTAATATACATTGAATCACCTTGAATTATTATTGTGGTCGGCAATAGTGGTATATGTCTGTGAGTGCATTCATGATTTGAATTTGTATTGTTCAATATTGGACTTGGTGATACTGTTGAACTAAGCTTATGCATGGTAATGATCCTAATGATGTATTATAATTCATGCACAATTACTTATTGATGCAAAATTTAAGTTCCACCGAGTTGGCACATGCCACTATTCATCCAGATCAATTGATAGGTTATATTTGAATGATTTTGGTTGAAATAACTAATTGTTTATTTGTGTTCAAGAATAGAGTGAATTGTTTGAGATGCAAAATCCTCAGATAAATAACGTTGTAGGATCTGGAAATAATGGGCCTCAAGTAGTGCCGATCGTGCCTCCAGTGACACAGGGGGTGACTTTCGTATTGCAAATTATAACTCATAGTGGCTGGCACAATGACTGTGGCTCCTATGCCAAGCTATGTTGGTTTTAGTGTGATGGATCCCATTAATCATGGGGAAATTACCGAAGAAGCTCAGTCGGTCGAACTTCTAGAGGTGGCAGCAAAAAATGCTGATCTATCTGATGAATCTTGTAAGATTCTTGACTGGAAACGCTTCGAACCTGAAAGAGGGGGCTAGAGATATCCAAGATATCAGTGCAGTTGACGCTTGGAAGCATTTAATTTCTTTGTCAAAACTACTGATCAGTAGTTTGGCAGGTTCACAATACAACCTGTATAGTTTGATGAAAATGGAGAAGAAATCCATTGTTCGCTGGTTCTCAAATTATAAGATAGTAGACTCAACAACCATGATCGTATTGAGATCATCTTAGAATCGTATTGAGATCATCTTGGAATTGTGGGGGTCGAACTATTGAAATGTGCTGAGCGTGAGTAATTTTGAAATGCTCCAAATTAAGAAACTCAATGCTTCTAATACGAATAATTCCCCAATTGGTAACCGAGTATGCAATTTGGGAATAAAGTTATACAGAAGTTATTCTATATAACCAGACTTGAGATAGTTTCAACAAAAAAAAGTTAATTTGTTATGCACCATGTTCATTTCAACAAAAATGCGTTGTTGAATGAAAGAATCACACATTGAAACAAATGATGAATGAGATGTCGATAAGTTCTTAGTCGGCTCAGGAAATGCCAGGAAATGTAGGGGAGAAGGCTATGTTTTCGGCCAACTACCTTTTAAATAAGGTGCCCTGGAGAAATGGAAATAGAATGGAAAAAAAGGAAAAAGAAAAACGTATGAATTATGGGAGTGGCGAAAGCCATCCTCAAACTACTTGCAAATGTGGGAGTTTCTTGCCAAAGTGGCATGAGATATTCGACAATGCCACGGTGGAATAGAGAAGATGGTGTTGCTCAAGTTAAGTACTCTAAGATAATTGGGAGTCTTATGTACCGAATGGGTGGTATAATGTCCAATATAGCCTATGCACTTAGTAAAGTGAGTAGATATATGAATGATCCAAGATCTAAACATTGGAAAGTGATTGTAAGAGTACTAAGCTACTTGAGATATACATGCAATTATGGGCTGCAATGTACCAGATATCGTACTATGATAAAAGGATACAATGATGCTAAAGACTCGAACTCTAAAAGTGGGTTTGTATTCAAATTGATAGGTGCAGCGATATCGTGGAAATCCTCTAAAAAGATAGTTATAGCCAGATCCATTATGGAATCTGAGTTGTTAGCCTCTTGATCAGTGTGGAGGCTGAATGGTTATACTGGCTACACCAGTTCTTAGAGGATATTCATAGGTGGTCTAAGCCTGTGCCAACGATTTGCGCACATTGCGATAGCCAATCTACGATTGGAAAGGGAGGGAGCTATATGGAAACTGCTCTTAACATGAAGCATCGTTGTTGACTATGAGAAGTCAAAGGATAGCCTAGCAGATCCGCTAACCAAAGGGTTAAATCAAGAAATAGCTGCAAAGACGTAAAACGGAATTAGACTTAAGCCTCATGAAGAGAAAGTCGGTGCAAAGGAAAACCGAACCTAGTTGACTGGAGATCCCAAGATCTATGTTCAATGGGACGAGCTAATTGCAAAGACTTTGTTTAGATCATTGTGGGTTTTATCCCTCCGTCCATTCCTTTAAAAACAGTGATGCTAGTGGGAGAAGGTTGAGCAATAAGCTCTTAATGATTCCTGAGCACTGAAGATCTTAGCGATCCGAATGGCGTAATATAGTTTACTCTTAAAGAAGGACTCCCCTATGTGAGAGAGAAGTGGTGCCGCTTTGAAGGGAATTGTTGAGACGTAATTCTTAAGTAACTCTTGTAGAACCAGGCGCATGATCCAGGGCCATAAACGAACACACCTGTGAGAACTGAATGGTGTTAGGAAAAATCCCGTGTGGGGTACATCATCGTTTACACAAACGGAAAAACATTTCAAAGACATTGCGTTTGCTGCTGGTCTGCCAGTAAAGTAAATGTACTTTCAGAAGGGAAGGTTCAAATGGTAACACCTACCTATCCTATGCATGTTTCTAAGGTTGAACTTTTTCACCAAGTATTCTATGTCTCTGCCAATTCCCATCCACCTAGAAGCCAAACACTTGAATTTTTACACAGGCCATCCCAAGGTCCAAATATCTATTGCATGGTTTCTATTACCATTTGTCGCTTTACATTTAATGACATACCTCGCTCTATTAGATTGTAACTTATCGATGCACATTCCATATATTACAACAATGAATTTATCTGTAGCATTCACTTCTCCAATACATGAATTGAAAGGAATAAATTTGTATAATTTTTTTTTGGAAAATGGTGAATGGAAATTGAAAATTGCTTGGAAAATGGGAGTGGCCCCACATTGGAAAATGAAGGAAAATAGCATTGTGGGAAAAATTTAAATAACTATCCCATATAGGGAAACAACCGTAGAATCTGACCAAATTAAATATAGTTAACACCTCTTAAAATGTAACCAATTGTTGCATTGAATATCATGAACTGATTTTATATGAGTCTTGGAATTTGTGTGGGAGAAAGAATTGCATACACGAATGTCACACTTGATTGGCCACCAAGTGCAAGCAAAGTTTTGTAATTTTCATTCACGTTTCCAACTTGAAATTGCTAGTAATTGAATATTGTAACCGCTGATATAATAGCTACACATCATGGCTTGGGGGCGGGGCGGGGGGGGGAGCGGTTACAACTTGAGATTAATGGCTGAATTTATTCCTCCCCACCTATATAACCAGCATTCTCGGTGTTCTACAGAATGAGCACTCAAAAAAATACCCTCACCTTACTCTACAATCTGCCTCCTATGGTCCTTCTTCATGTCGTATGATGATAGTTCAGGCACTCGATTTAGTTCGCTGCAATGACAATGCAGTATGAGTCATTGTAGCCTGAGAAGCAACCACTTGTGATAACGTGCGGTGAGAGCGAATCTGCTTTAAGAAGATTGCGTTAAACGCAAGCCTTAACTCATCAATTTTGTATTTCTCTCAAATTTGATTTTGTAATTTGATATTATGAATTATTTCATATCTGTGTACGAATCTGTTTATCAACATCGTTTCACAATTTTTACCAACATTTTTGTGGTACAAAAAAGCACTAACATAAAACTCCGGCATTTTGTTACAAAAATGGTCGGGTACAAACACTTCCTTTGTGACACCGATGGTTAGAGAACTATTTCATCAATTATCCAATTTTTACTAACAATGGTTCACATGTCATTTTCTAGGTACAACTAGCAGAAATGGAAGTACCAAATGAGTTGTACGATTTGTTTGCTCAAGAAGCAATGAAGAAGTTGCTTTGAAAGCTACTAAATACTTATACAAGTACATTTACGAGGTTACAGTCGAGCAGCCACCTACCTATCTCACGATGATGATAGTAGCATCATAAATGTAATCAAGGATTTCAAAAATGCAAGCGAGGTGACTGCACAAGAAGTTTTATGGCGAATTTTTGAGTTTTGGTTGGACGAAATGTCAGCAATGGTAGTTAACTTGCAATTTCAGCTACAAAATTGTCAGTCGGTGTCATATTAGGAAAACCAAGATTAGCAAAACGTTTTTCAGTGGGATCAAATCCCAAGGACAATGCTGACAGAATATTTTGAGATGGGCACAAACAACGAAAGACGTAAAGAATTTTAACAAGTTATAGATTGAGGAGATCGGAGGCATGTTGGGTCGTGGGAGCTCTCTAGGGATCATTAATAAGAAATTTCATTTCTTTTATTATTTTAAACAAACTTGATGTATTGAAGTATGTTGTTCAAACGTTTTGGACTATTTCGTGTCTTATATTGAATGTTTTGAATTTCTAGAGATCGAAGAAATATAGGATACTCTAAGTGGTTGTTTTTTTAAATAACTTTCCGCATCTTAATTAATGGTTATCTTTCCGCATTTATTAATATCATTATTATTATTTTGAAAAAATATATATTATGAAATATTCTAAGAAAGAACTAACGTTCCGGGCTCATAAAACTCGAGGCGTTACAGCTTGGCATTGGAGCGGGCCTACGTTTCTGTAGACTTGCAAATTATTTAAAGTATTTTTCAAAATTTTTGAAAATTTTGAGAGTTTTAATTCCTAAGAGCTACCACGATCATTGTCTCTCCGCCGACTCCTAGGTAAAGAATTTATTTATGAAGATTTTATGGTTTATTTTCCTGATACATGAGATGAAATATTTTATGTTCGGTAGAATTTTTATGTAAAATAGAGATGAAGTACTTGTATCCGAATAGAGAGAAAAGAAACCGAGTTTGAGCCTAAGAGTGAAATCTCCATGTGATGAATAAAGCATGGCGTAAAGTATATTTGTGATATTTCTAATCCTCGAAATCGACTTCATGATTTTAAGCACCTATTGACTATTATGTAAGGGTATTGTTATCCCTTATTGCTTACATGAATGGTGATTTGTAATTACTGCTGATTGGGACTTTAGTTCAATGTAATGCATTGACATGGGGTTGTAATGGATTTGCAATTGACTGTAATGGGAATATACCATGGTCCTATATTGTGTGGTTTATTTGTCTAGAGGAAGATGGTTCGACTACGCAAGGCTACCACACATGGGGCTGATCTTAATCATATTGACCCGGCTACTTTCATGAGGAATTTTCATGCAGTGTGTTTAGAATTTGGAGCAAGCTCCTCCCCCGCTTGTTCCAATTGTCCCCACCGTATCACCGATTGTGCAGTTTAGGAAGTACAGTCCACTCATATTGATGGTAAGAGTGGTCCTCTAGTTGTTGAGGCGTGGATTCAAGACATTGAGAGGATTTTCAGACATATCTCATGCCCTGATGATCAGAAGGTGTGATGTGCTGAGTGCATATTGAAGGGCAATACTGGCTATTGGTGGGCATCGGATACCCGGACTAGGAGTGTCGAGCAACAAAGGGCCTTCACTTGGGAGTAGTTTAAGGAGGGATTGAGGAAAAGGTACTTTCCACGGGCCCTTGGTGTCAAGAACGAGAGGGAAGTCTTTGATCTGAAACAGGGTGATATGGATATCATTGACTATGAGAGGAAGTTCGAGGAGTTGTCTCGATTTGCGGCTCAATTTTTTGATTCGGAGGAGAAGAAGGCACGCCACTTATAGATGGGCCTACGCCCTGAGATCTGACAGATTGTGAGTGTTCTTGAGCTCCCTACATATGGGGAAGTTGTTAGCAAAGCTCTGATCGTGGCCTATGTTATGGAGGAAGCAAATGACAAGGGAAACCAAAGTGCCCAAAAGTACCAAAGAAAGAGGAAATGGCAAGCCCCAAGCAAGAATCAGAACAAGAACAAGAATCTGATGCCAAACAAAAAGCCCAATTATGGACAAGCTAAGGGTCAGACTTCGGGACACGTCCCTCAGTGCCGTAAGTGCAAGAAGAATCATAGAGGGAAATGTCGTTGGGGCACGGGACTTTGCCATATGGCACTAGATTGTCGCTCCAAGTCAACCAAGAATGATGGGCTGTCAAGGCAGATTGAGCAAGCAAGGAAGGGAAAGGCTAGAGTTTTTGCTATGGATATAGCAGGAGATGCTGACGTGATTGCAGGTATATCACTTACTCTAGTGCTCTTTAATATGCTATAGTTAACTACCATCACTCGTCCCTAAATGTATGTTCTAACTATGAACCCAGGTTTGCTGTCTATATTTGGTATTCCGGTTTATGTGCTGATAGATTCGGGTGCTATGCACTCTCTTATTTCTGATGCACGCTTGGATAGAATGGATTTGTTAGTAGAGAAAACTTATAGCGTACTTGAGCTTAGCCTACCATCAGGAAAGATTATAGAGACTGATAGAATTGCCAAGACTGTACAGATAGACTTTGATGGGATGGTGCTCGAGGCGGATTTGAATGTGATTTCGATGAAAGATTTTAACATTATCTCAGGCATGGACTAGTTGAGCACCAATCGTGCCGCCATTCTATGCCATGAAAAATAAGTTGTGTTTCGAAAGGATGGGGAAGAAGTGTTTAGATTTTGTGAGTTGAAGATTAAGGCGCTCTCTCACCTTATCTTGGCTCTAGAAGCAGAGACCTTTTGGCGAAGGGAAATAATATGGGATATCTTGTTGGGCTTCAAAGCGAATCTATAGATGGAGTTGCGTTAGATTCTGTGCCTGTGGTGTGCGAGTATAAAGATGTTTTTCCCGACGATTTGCCAAGAGTCCCACCCGATAGGCAAGTGGAATTTTCGATCGACCTAGTATAGGGAGCTGCCCCCGTGTCTCAAGCCCCATATCGAATGGCACCAAAGGAGTTACAAGAGTTGAAAGTTCAATTAGAAGAATTGCTTGGAGAAAGGCTTTATCCGGCATACCGTGGTCCTTGGGGAGTGCCTGCCTTGTTTGTTAAAAAAAAGAATGGCAGTATAAGGATGTGCATTGACTATAGAGAACTCAACAACTTGACGATAAAGATTAAGTACCATCCACCAAGAATTAAAGATTTGTTTGATCAGTTGAAGTGTGCTTCAGTTTTCTCGAAGATTGATTTGAAGTCAGGATACCACCAGTTGACGATCAAGCAGACAGATATACCAAAAACAGTATTCAGGGCACGATATGGGCATTATAAGTTCATAGTGATGCCCTTTGGTCTCACGAATGCACCTGCAGTGTTCATGGATTTGATGAATAGAGTCTTTCATCACTATTTTGATAAATTCGTCATTGTGTTTATCGATGACATTTTGATCTATTCAAGAGATTCTGATCGACATGGAGAATATTTGAGGATTGTACTTGATGTATTAAGGAAATAGCGACTATATGCAAAGTTCAAGAAGTGTGAATTTTGGCTCGAGAAAGTTGGATTTTTGGGTCATATTGTAACGGCCAAGGGCATTGATGTTGACCCTTCCAAAGTTGAAGTCGTGATGAATTGGTACTCCTACAAATGTTGGAGAAGTAAGGAGTTTTCTGGGTTTAGCCGGATACTATCAACAATCCATTGAGGGTTTCTCCAAGATTGCGGGTCCCATGACTCAGTTGACTAAGAAGGGTGTTAAGTTCCATTGGACCGATCAATGTGAGAAGAGTTTTGAGGAGTTAAAGAGTGGATTGGTTTCGACGCCATTGTTGACTATACCCGTCGATACTGAAGGCTTTGTCATTTATAGTGATGCTTCTAAGCATTGATTGAGATGTGTATTGATGCAAAAAGGGAAAGTGATTGCCTATGCGTCAAGACAGTTGAAACTGTAGGAATAGAATTATCTGACGCATGATTTGGAATTCGCAGCAGCAGTGTACGCTTTGAAGATTTGGTGTCATTACTTGTATGGGAGTAAGTGTGAGATTACACTGATAAAAAAAGCCTCAAGTACTTCTTCACTCAGAAAGAGTTGACTATGAGGTAGCGCCGTTTGCTAGAGCTTATGAAAGACTACGATTGTACCATTCTCTATCATCCCGGTAAGGCCAATAGGGTGGCAGATGCACTGAGTAGGAAGAGCATTGGACAGTTGTCTGTATTGGGTACTATGCAAGATCAAATCATTGGGGATTTGTAGAATTTGGGGATTGAAGTACAAGCTCTGTCGAGTTGGCGACCGAGCAAGTTGGCAAGTTTAACAGTCCAACTGGACCTGAGAAGTCGAATTGTGATGGCCCAAAGGAAGGATAAGTTCCTTGAAAAGATCAGATTGGAGGCTTTGAGATTGCTTTAGATGAAACACTTGTATTTAGAGGGCACCTATGTGTGCCGAAAGATGAGCAAATAAGGGATGAAATTATGATAGAGGCTCATTCAACTTTTTATGTAGCACATTCTGGTGGAATGAAGATGTACCGTGACTTGTGGGACACCTTTTGGTGGACGAATATGAAAGGTTGCATTACAAGGTTTGTGGCTAGATGCTTAGTTTGTCGACAAGTTAAAGCTGAACGTCAAAGGGCTTCGAGATTGTTGACTCCCTTGGAGATACCAGAGTGGAAGTGGGAGAAGATTACTATGGATTTCGTGACGGGTCTACTGCGATCCCTGAGAGGACATGATGCTGTAGGGGTGATTGTGGACCGACTTACGAAATCTGTACACTTTCTACCATTTAGGATGACTCTCAATGTTGACCATTTGGCACAGTTGTATGTAAGAGAGGTTGTTCGACTCCATCGGATACATGTGTCCATTGTTTTAGATCGAGATTCGAGGTTTACCTCAAGATTTTGGGAGAGCTTAAAGACGGCTATGGGCACGAAGCTCAATTTCAGTACCACCCATTACCCCCCGACAGATGGTCAATTTGAGCGTACCATTCAAATATTGGAGGATGTGTTGAGAGCATGTGTTTTAGACCTAGCTGAGAGTTGGGAAACTCATTTGTTACTTGTAGAGTTTGCCTACAACAACAGTTTTCAAGCTACGATTGGGATGGCGCCTTACGAGGCATGGGATGGCGCCTTACGAGGCATTGGATGGCGGACGATGTTGATCGCTAATCTATTGGGATGAAGTTGGAGAGAGGAAGATGGTGGGACCAGAAATGGTAGAGAAAATTGTTGAGGCTATAGAGAAGATTAGAGTGATGATCAAGGCCGCTCAAGATAGAAAAAAGAGCTACGCCGATCAGAGGAGAAATGACTAGAAATTTGAGGTTAGAGAAAAAATGTTCTTAAAGTGTCTCCAATGAAGGGCACTGTACACTTTCGGAAGAAAGGAAAGTTGAAACCAAGGTTCGTTGGACCGTTCAAGATATTAGAAGAAGTTGGGACGGTAGCTTATCATTTAGCTTTGCCACCTGAGCTTTCATCTGTGAATCATGTATTTCATGTCTCACAATTGAGGAAGTATGTCCATGATCCAAGTCATGTGGTGAACTTTCAATCTTTGGATATACAAAAAGATTTGTCGTATCAAAAGACACCCTTGACCATCATAGATCGAAAGGTTCATGTTTTGATAAACAGAAAAGTTCCTCTAGTCATGATCCAGTGGAGTAGTCATGGCAAGGATGAGGTCACATAAAAGAAAGAACAAGATATTCTATCCAAATACCCAAACCTTATAGATCAAGTAAGTTTAAATTTCAAGGACGAAATTATTATAAAAGGGTAAGGTTGTAGTTACTGTGAATTTTCTTAAATAAAAATAAATAATTACATAAAATCTCAAACGTGTCGCTACAACTTCACCTATAGAATTTAATGACGTACGCTCGTTTAGTCAAATTTTATATTATTCATTGTTATATTTAATTATTATAAGAAAATAATATTTATAAAAATTTATTTATTTCCAAATTTAGTTTTAAGGACCAAACTTTTAAATTTATTTATTTTAGTCCCCGAATATTTTTATTCTACCAAGGCCCAATTTAAAGTCCAATCTGAGTGAAGAGTCTCTTTAACCCAATTAGTATCCCATTTACGGCCCAATTGTATTCTAACCCAATAGGAATGCCCTAACCAAATTCTTGTTTTAGAATACCCTTTAAATACTCATTGTTGAAGTTTTCTCAAACCCTAGCACCATTAACATCCTCATTTTTCTCTATTACCACCGCTCACATTCTTCACTTTCATTCTACTAAAAGTAAGAACAACAAGAAGTTTCTATAGGTAATCGCTTAACTTTTCATTTCCTTCTTTATTTCAATTCTTTATTTTAGTGTTACATCACTATTACACATTCATTACACTACATTCTTTTTTTTTTTGGTTATTCATAGTAGTAGCTAGTTCTTCACAACCACTCTACCACCACACAACCACGATATCACCACCATACCACCACCACCAGTAGCCACCACACAACACACACAAACACACTAAACACGGAGCAAATACATACATATATATACACACCATAGCACCCTCCGCAAGAAATATTGCCGACATTCAAACTCAACTTCACAACCTGAAAATTACATCTACACCTTCCCCTACCTTCATAGAACATCATAGAACCAATTAATTTCGAAAATGGCTAGAGATTAGGTCGAATTTTGAAAATCTCCAAAATTTTCCCAAAGCTTCAAACCCCAAATTCTTGCATCATTAGATTCTTTCAATTATCACCATGGTTAGAGTCACCACCCTTGCCTCTACCTTTGCCGGTGACCGCCGCCGGAATAGCCGGCACCTTCTTCCTTTTTCCTCCATTTTTTTGCTGAGACACAATAAAGATGAGAGTGAAGAGGAGCCTGTGCGTGTTTTAAGTTGATCATTTTACTTTATTTAAATTCTAAATCCTCAATTTTTAATAATTGTAATTATTTGCAAACCTAGTCCCCCACTTTATTTATTTTATTTAAGTGAGCCCTCAAAATTTATTTAATTTTAAGTCCTTAACTTTCAATTGTTGCAATTTGATCCCTAAACTTTTATTTCATTTTTAATCCTTCAATTTATTATTCCTATTTAAGTGAACCCCCAAACTTTAATTGCAACTTTGTCCTCCATGTTTTAAAAATCTTATAATTGAGTCCAAAATATTTTTAGTTCGATGTTATTGCATATTAGGTCCTCGAACTATTCGATTGTTTCAGATTGACCCCAAAACTTTTATATTCTTTCAATTTTGGTCCAAAATTTCTATATTATTTATAAATAATTAATATTTAAGAGTATTAATATAAATTAAATTCGTTAGTGACTAGACGGGGCGTACGAACAGCTAGATGACTGATTCTCACCGATTAGGAGGCTCAAAACTCGAGAGAGACTTAAGGTAGGCTCAAAAGACTCATTTTTACTTATTGCGCATTTATAGTTAATAATCTGTACTATATGAGTGTTTTTAGTATCTAATAGACTTGCCTTCTGGCCTAGACTTGCCTTCGGGCCCAGAAGTTGCCTCGGGCAAATTGCTTTCCTTCGGCCCTAGAGCTCCATTCGGGTCCAGAGTTACCTAAGAGTATTATATTACCGAGTTTTCATATCTATTTTGCCTTATATACTTGTATAGATTGATTAACTTGCGCTGAGCCTACTGAGTATTATTGAAATACTCACGCCTTTCATTTTTTTAACAAATTACATATTGAGGAGATTGGAGGCATTGCAGTCGTGGGCAGCTCTCTAGGGATCATTAATAATAAATTTTATTTCTTTTGTTATTTTAAAACTTAATGTATCCAAATATGTCGTTTCAAACGTTTTGGATTATTTCGTATCTTATCTTAAATGTTTGGAATTTCTAGAGATTGAGCAAATATAAGGTACTCTAAGTGGTTGTTATTTTAAATCAATTTTCGCATCTTAATTAATGGTTATCTTTCAACATTTATTAATATCATTATTATTTTGAAAAAAAATGTATATATAGTGAAATATTTCGAGAAAGAACTAACATTCCATGCTCATAAAACTCGGGGCGTTATGGGATTCTTGAGATGTTCTTGAGATCTTAAGTAGTTCTTAAGTGAGTCTTGAGGGAATTTTGAGTTGCTTGTAGTTGACTTGAGGATTTGTGATTGTGTGTGAGTTGTGATTATGTTTTGTTTTGGTTCTATTATTGACTTGTTTTTGTTAGAGGCCAAAAGAATTAAAAAAAAAAAAAAAAATGAATTCCATGTTAAACGAGTGTTTGTCGAGTCCTTTCGCTACACTTAGTTTTAATTGCTTATGTTGCATTGGATTGAGTTTGAGACTTGCTATTGAGTTGTTATCATTTGATCAACTTCATTTCATTGAGCCAATTTACAATTGACGAGTACTGTGGTTGTTGTTTGAGATGGGGAAGAAATTTCTGGCCCGATGCAAGGTTAATGGGGAATCAAGTAGCTTGGTTATCAATAAGGGATATGATGATAACTTGGTTAACCTTTCGGTGGTTGAGAAGTTAGGGTTACAAATGCTCCGACTTCATAGGTTTTATACATTGAGGTTATATGATTGTGGTAGGGTTACAGTAACCAACCAAGTGAAGATATATTTTTCCATTGGGGCTTACAATGATTGGGTATTGTGTTGCCTGGTTCCTTTGGAATCTTGTAAGCTAATGTTAGGAGAGTGGTGGTACTATAGGAGGCGTGCTATGAATGATAAGAAAACAAAGATGTGTTTGTTTACTAAAGATTAGGAAAAGTTTAAGATAGCTTCTTTAACACCGGAGCAAGCTCTCATTGTTCAAAGGAGGGATAAGAGAAGAGAAGAGAGTGAGAAGCGTGTATTGATGAGAGAAGAAGAAAGGAAAGCACTTGAGAGAATTGAGCTTGAATCCAAAAAGATTGGGATGGTTGTTGATCAACTTGATCAACAATATGAATGTGAACTTGCGAAGGCTCGAGAAGTTCTCAAAGAAGAAAGAATTGAATTGGATTTTGATAATCAATGTCCAATCGATCTTGTTAACAAGCGAAGGGAGGATATGAAGTGAAAGAAGAAACACTTGATGAAGTGTTTAGAATAGATGGGGTTAAGGAGAAGGTGAGCCCAGAAGATAATATGGAAAGGGAAGACGCTAAGGGGGAGGTTGTGAATGAGCAAGAGGGGAAAATGGAAAATGAGGTGGTTAGAGTTAGGGTGAATCACAAGTACGAAGATCCATATTTGGCGGTTGGTGAAACTAATGAATCGCGCCCCATATCTTTTAAACTATTCTTGCAAGTTGATGGCCAAACGTCAGAGGGTTCATTTTCCTCTTTACCTTTGAAGCTTTGGCATCAACTCTTGTTGGAAGGACTTCAATCAATCCATGAGCTTTGCACTCTTATGATTTTAGATGAACGAGGATCGTTTCCATTTGATCTCGAAGGCCAAAGTCGATCATGTGAAGCCAGTGGTGATTCGAGGACGAATCGTCTTGAAGAGTGAGGAAATGATATAATCCGGGATCCTCCCTAAGTAAATTATAAGTCTTGTAGCATTGTTTGGGGGAAAACGGATCGAAATCAATCACTTTAGAGCAAATTCGGATTGACTCTACAAACGAAATGTTGATTGAAGAGCCGTTTGATTCAAAAGGAAGCAATTTAGATAGAGATACAAGTCAAATTTGGAGATCATTACTGCTTGAAGATTTTTAGCTCATGTAGTCTATATTCCAATGTCATTTGAATTGGCTCAATCAGACATCGGGATCCAAAGTTATGCCCAAAATACTGAAGATTGCACATGCTAATTTTTGGATAGAAAGAGGTTACGGGCGTAAATTAATGTGTTACGGCCGTAACTCAAGTTCTACATGTTTTTTGGCCACTTTTTAGATATTTTGTGATATTTTAATATTTTATTATATTTCCAATTGCCTTGACTTAGCAACCAACTTAAGAGCTTGGATAGGAAGTTTGTATATATATATGCTTGAACCTTTCATTTGTACCACAAGTTGGAAGACATTTATAAAGCTTTGCTTTGTTGAGTCGAGCTTTGCTCCCCATCCCGTTTCTACAGTTTTGATTGTTATTGGGTCGAGTCGAGAGATCCTCCTCCAATAATCATTGTTCTTGAACAAACTCGAACTTATTGAAGGATTGATCAACCCCCATGGCATTCAAAACTCGAGAGATCGAAGGCTTTTGCTTTGTCGACGATATTCCTATTTCGGGATCGAGATTGACAGGTGCTACTGATCACTTTGCCGGATTCTTAGCTTTTCTAGAATGAATCTAATCTTACGTGGGTTGCACTGGTATCGTTCAACATGGTTGACGTCAGTTGGATCCGAGGGCGGCCTGGATCAAAAGTTTTAGACCAGAATGATAAATTTGAAAATAATTAAATCTATAGATAATTTTCCTATAATGATTAACTAAAATAATATATAATATATAATTTGACTAGATAGCATAGGCTATTAATTCTTTAGGTGAAGTCGAAGCGAGGCATTTAACAAATTTAATTTAAATAAATATTTTATTTTAGAAAATTCTCGATCACTACAGAAATTAGTGCAAATAGTCCAAAAAAGTTGGTTGAGTGCTTTTAGTCCAGAATTAAAAATGGTAGTGCAAATGGTTGAAAAAAAGTTGTTGTGCGTTTGGTTAATTTGGATGGAATCCATCCAATTTTTCTGTCAGTTAAGTCAATTTTTCCTATTTTATCTTTTTCCTAATGGGCAATTTCGTCATTTGGCTTGAGAGAAATTGCACAAAAAGTCATAATCATTAGGTATTATTACAATCAAGTTTGAAAAAGATATATTTTAGTCATAAAGTTTAGTGAAAATGTTAAATTGCACAACTTAACCTTTTATTTTTCATATGGGTGCTTATTTGGTCCATAATTAATTTTATGAAATTAATTTGATACTGATTAAATAGTTTTTATAAAAAAATTCAACACAGTAGCATTCATTCATATTAATATAATATCACAACTTTCGAAAATTTTCTTTAGCATTAGAGATGCGCACATTTTGATTTTAACGAGTAGTTAATAATAAATGTAATTATTATATCTACATAAAATTTATTAGGAATATATTCTGCCGGAAAAAATCAACTAAAAAATAATAAAACAAAATCAAAAAATACAAAAAAAATCAAAAAAATCAAAAATTTTCTTTAGAATTAGAGACGCGCATATTTTGATTTTAAAAAATATTAATACAAGATACAGATAGCACACCTGTGGTCGTATTAAAAACCTACATTTAGGGACGTGTAATATGTAGATAATTATGACACATTTAGGAGTACTTAAATAAATAAATAATATACCTGCAATCACATCAACAACCATTGCAAAAACTCTAGCCTTTCATTTCCTTGCTTGCTCAGTCTGCTTTGACGGTCCATCAGTCTTAGTTGAGTTAGAGCGACAATCTATTGTCATGTGGCTGGGCAGACCACACTTATAGCAAATTCTTATGCCCAAAGACATTGTCCTCTATGATTCTTCTTACACCTGGGGCACTATGGGATGTCTCCTAAAGTCTGGCCTTTAGTTAGTCCATAGTTGGGCTTTATGTTTGACATTAGATTCTTGTTCTTGTTCTGATTCTGATTTGAACCTTGCCATTTCCTCTTTCCTTGAAACTTCTGGCTATTTTTGTTCCCATTGTCATTTGCTTTCTCCATAACATAAGTCACAGTCTCGGCCTCGCTAACAACTTTCATATATGTAGGGAGCTCAAGGACACTCACAATCTTTCGAATCTCGAGGACCAGGCCTATTTCAAAATGGTGTGCTTTCTTATCCTCTGAATCCTTCTTATCCTCTGAATCAACCAATTAGGGTACCAAACGAGATGGTTCCTCAAACTTCATCTCGTAATCAGTGATATCCATACTGCCTTACTTTAAATCTAGAAATTCGCTCTACTTCGTGTCACGAAGGGCCCATGGAAAGTACCTCTTCCGAAGTGTCTCTTTGAAATGTTCCCAAGTGAAGGCCCTATGTTGTTCTACATTCCTAGTTTGAGTATCCGACGCCCACCTATGGCCAGCATTACCCTTCAGCAAAAACTCAACACATAAAACCTTCCGATCAGTGGGACAAGATTCTCTCAATATCTTAAAGCCACTCTTCAACAGCTGGAGGACCACTCTCACCATCAAAAGTGCGGTGGGTTGTATTTCCTAAATTGCACGATAGGTGATACTACGGGAGCTACTAGAGCAAACAAGGAGGAGCTTGTGCAAAATTATGCGTGCGCTGCATGAAATTCCTCTTGAAGGTGGCCTGGTGAATCTGATTAGGATCAACCCCATTTGAAGTACTCCTACGTGGGTGTCTTGCCATCTCTTTCTCTAGAAAATAAAGACGACACATTGCAGTCAATCACAGTCCATTACAACCTTATTTCAATACATTACATTGAATTACAGTCCCAATTACCAGCAAAATTCCAAATAATCATTGATAGAGGCAAAGATGGAAGATAATACTTATATAAATGGAAATGGGGTTCTTGGCATCATAAAGTCAATTTCAAGGTCTAAAAATATCATGAAACATGCTTAAATTTATGATTTATTCATCTCTTGAAAATTCGCGCTTAGGCTCAAACTCAGTTTCTTTCTCTCTATCCAGATATAAGTACTTCATTTCCAACTTAGATTAAACATTTCATTTTCATGTATTCGGAAATGAAGAATAACAAATTCTCATAAACAACTTCTTTACCTCGGAGTCGGTAGAGAAACGATGGTCGTCGTAGCTCCTATAACTTAAAACTCTTAAAATTTTCGAAATTTTTGAAAATTTCTTTAAGCAATTTGCAAGTCTACAGAAACGTAGACTCACTTTGATAATAAGCTGTAACACCCTGAGTTTTAAGAACCCAGAACATTAATTCTTCATATAAAACTATATATTTTTTATAATAATAATAATAATAATAATAATAATAATAATAATAATAATAATAACAATAGTAATAATAATAATAAATTCGAAAATTAATAGATATTTAAAATAAGAGAAATTTAATTAAAATAGTAGACACGTTAGAGTATCTTACAATATTTTGATCTCTAACAACTCAAAACATTCGAAATAATACTTTAAAAATTCAAATTTACTTAAAATAGCAACAGCAATAAAACTTATTTATTAAATAAATCCTAAGTAGCCACCATGCTTCGCTGTGCCACCAGCTCCTGAATTTGCAAATTTGTAAAAAATCAAAGGCGTGAATATTTCAAAGAAATACTTAGTAGGTTCTGCGTAAGTTAATCAATCTATACCGGTATATAAGGCACATAGATGCGCAAACTCTGTAATATGACACTTGACTGTAAGTCTAGTACCCGAAGGCGAGTTTGGGTCCAAAGACAATGCTGGGCGCAAAGGCAGATCTTTGCTCGAAGGCAATTCTGGGCCTGAAGGTGAATCTTTGCCCCGAAGGAAACTCTAGGCTGAAAGGTAAGTCTAGGCCAAAAGACAAGCAATCACATCAATTAGATACTAAGAGCACTCATATAGTACAGATTATTACCTATAACTGCGCAAAAGTAAAGTTAAGATTTGAGTGTTTAGACAACCTTAAATCTTTCCTGAGTTTTGAGAGTAGTCCGTGGTGAGAAATCAATCCTCTAGTTGCTCGTGCGCTCTGTCTAGTCAATTAGAAGTTTAATTTGCGTTAATAAGCTTTAATATTAAGTATTTATAAATCGTATTGAAACTTATGGACTAAAATTGGAAGAATATAAGAATTTGGAGGGTTAAATTGAAAGAATTCAATAGTGTGATGGCTTAGGCTGCAATAAAATTGAATAAAAAATATTTTGGACTAAATTAAAATTTTTTTTTTAAAATATGGGAGACTTAGGTGAAAATTAACTGCAGGGGCTAACTTAAATAAAGATGGAAAATTGGAGGAAATAAAAGTTTAAGGGTCAAATCATAAGAATCAAACATTAAGGGCCTAGGATTTAAATAATCCTTAAAGGCTTACATAAATAAAAGAAATAATTTGGGGCTTAAATTGCAAATGCAACTAGTGGGTTTTAATTATTAAAATTAAATGTTGAGATTCTTAAAATTAAATAAATTGTAGGGACCTATTTAAATGAAACTATAAGGCTTAGGGACTAAATGAAAAATCCCTAAATTGAAATGAGAATTGCGATTAAAATCCTTAAATTGAATCAGGACATTCTTTTCCCTAGCCATAGCTCGACCGAGAAGGGAAAAACCGAGGAAATTTGTGTCGTGGTTTCAGCTACAACGCCAGCTCCAGCTGGCACCAAAGGTCTGGTTGTGGTGCGAGGTGGAGATGTTGATTATGTTAGTTGGATTGTGAGCATATGAAATACATGTGTGTATGCCGTGAATCCATATAAGTGTGTCTAGTCGTGTATTTTGCGTGTGTGCGTGTGTTGTCTGCTTGCTGAGTTGCTGTGACTAGTGGTGGTGGAGCTTGGTAATGAAGGTTGTGCTGGCAATGAATGCGAGTGATGGTGAAAGAAACAGCTTTATTGTGTCTGAGATGCACTGAAAGGGCAGATGGATTGTGGAAATAATTGAATATACAATGGAATGGTGATGTGGTGATAAATATGGATTAGTGACTAGGTGCTTGTGTGTGATTTAGATGTTAGTACAAGATCATTGAAATAAAGATTTAAAATGAAGAAATGTTTAGTATTTTACCTCTCAAAACACTTGGTTGATTATTCTATCTAGGTGTTGATTAAGAGTGGAATGAGATTGAGTTGAAATCTTGTAGGGTATTGGGCGTTGCTAGTTGATTGTGAAAATGGAGGGTTGGATGGGGATGAGCACGATGAGGTTGAAGGGGTTGAAGTTGGGGGCTAGTGTTTGAAGAATCACAACCACTAGTACTTTAACGGAATACTAGGGTAAAGAACTTGGTTAAAGCATGCTTGATGGGCAAAAAATATAAGTGGACTTCAAATGGGCTTCTAATTGGATTGGATTGGATTACATCTTAATTCACATTGGACTATAGTATACCTTGGCCTTTTGCTACAATTGGGCTCTAACTGACCTTTGAATTGGACTTGACATTAAAATTGGGCATTAATGAATAAAAAACTAAGATTTTGGGGTTGAATTGATCAAATTCTAAAGTTTTGGACGAAAATAATAAACATGGAAATAAATAAATAAGTAAATTATTTTCGTGTAAGGAATAAATACTTCGGTAGTTTGACTAGGCATGCATACGCTATTAAATTCTTGAGGTGAAGTCATGGCAGCCTATTTCAAAAATTTAATTTAAATAAATATTTTTTTACAAATTCACGGCCATTACATTAGAGCACTCAATTTTTTGGAGAATCGCTACATGATTGGATTGTTAATTTTGCTAGTAATATCCATCTAGTTGAAAGAATGGTTAAAGAATGCTTGAAAACACAGTTTTACCCATTTGTTTGCTTGATGACTTTGGGATTGAGTAAACTTTTTCTAGCAGTCAAATTGTCGATGTAGCTTTCTTCCTTTTGTTGCACTTCTTGGGGATTGTCTTGTGAATTGATAATGCAATTTGGCACTTGTGCGTGATGCATGTTGGTTCCTTGCATTGATTGATTGGATTTCATGTTTGTTTACTGTTTTAGACAATCTTGCTCGGGACGATCAGGAGCTTAAGTTTGGGGCTATTTGATAAGTGTGTTTTTGCACACTTATTTGGTGCTTTAAATATGTTACACGTTGAGAAAATGGGTAGATTGTTACTCAAAAATGCATAAAATTCATCTTTGTAGGTTTATAATTTCAAATGGAAAGGAAAAGAAGCAAATGAAGAGAAAAATTACTAAAAATTTCAAAAATCAAGATGTTTTTGGACCAAAATGGAACTTTTTAAAAGACAAAGGACCTCAAGTGTAATTATTTTAGAGCATTTTTTAAGGAAAGTTCAAAAGTTGAGGACTGAACTTCAATATTTTGAAGTTGGGGACATCTTGTGCAACTTCACCAATGACGTAATTTAAAAGAGAGAGAGATGTGTGGCCGCACCTTTGGGTACGGCCTGTAGGCCACCCCCTTCAGTGCCTCACAGTGAGAAAATCAACAACAGCTGATTAAATTTTCATTTTTTCCCTTTTCTGCCCATATCTTGAGAGCTTTTTGGCCAATTCTCTCACAAATTTTGGGGATCCAATTAAGATGACTTGAGGTTCTCATTTTTGGGTACTCTTTGTTTGATAGAATAGAGAGAAAAGGAGGGAAAAACTGAATGTTTCAAGAAGAAATTTGGGGAAAAAGAAGATCAACCATTTCAGCTCCAAGAATTCACTATAAAGGGGTTTTTATTGTTCTTCTTGTATTTTGTTTATTATCACTCTCTTGCAATGTATCCTCTTCACACACTCTTTGATTATTTTGCCCATATGCATTAAATACTCTCTTGATGGGATTATTGATGTAATTTAACTTAGTTCTCTTAATGTTGATTTAGTTTTTAATGATTAAGTTACTTATTGTAACGACCACATTTAAATTTTTAACTCTAAAGAATTATATGTCGTCTTATGGCTTTTTCATTTTTAATTTTAGAAATTTAAGTTTAGCGCTCGTCTAGCAAACTAAAAATAATAATTAATTTAATAATTTAATCGGGTCAAATTTTAGTAAAAGCGACAAAATTTAGTATTTGGGCTTCGAGCCCAAATTCCAATTCAAAAATCTGTTCCTAACATCGATTGGGCCGATATCTTACAACTGCTCAATTTCTGGGTCAAGACCATCTTGAATATAAGTTGGGCCTGTAACCCCACATATCTGACACTTTAAAAACACGCGATTGCTCAGTTTTTCCCATTCCTACGTTCCAAAAAAAAACCCTACTATTCACGTTCGTAGGCAACGAAGAATTCTCTTCAGCAGATTTCAAAATTTTAGCAGGTAACTAGCTTCTCTCTGTTCATATTGAAGTTTTTACTCGTTTGTTAATTGTTTTTCTTCCCATTATTACAACTGCAAATCCACAATATGCGCACACACGTATTAGTTTACACCATCAGGTTATGAATTCATTCAAACAATCCACTTATCCACACCGCCAAAAAAAACACATCCCAATCAAAACCAGTAAATTCTTTTCCTCACAAACTAATCCGAGACAACACCCTACTGCTAATTTCCCTGTTTTTATCAATCATGAATCCAATACATAGAAACACAACCGAGCTTCAAACACCAACCACAAATCTTGATCGATCGTTCAAAAAAAAATTCAGAATTTCCAAAGCACCTTTCAAACTTTGTTATTCAATTCATCATCTTCATCCCCATGGCATGGTTTAAAAAAAAAAAAAACCGCGTGAATAGTAACCCTTGAACAGTACCCGGGAGGGTGAATAGTACCCGGCCATGCTTCCTGTATTCGATCATCAAATTTCTTCCGTAATCCATCTCCAAGACGATACTTGAGTATTGTAGAACCCAAAATTCGAGTTTATTGATGGATTTTGGCCAGAAAATTGAGTAATTCACCGGATTCCTCGACTAAACTCGAACAACATCTTGCTTATCCCTTCCCTTCTAGCCGGAATCGGGTCACACAAAGTTCAAGCCTTGGCTGTAGTTGCCGATGATTCCTTTTTCCCTCAGTAGCCTCACCGGATTAGCCATCGGAATTTTTCCACTTCACCATTGAACCGCTTGCTCTCTCTTCCTCTCCTCCTCGTCTCTGTTTGTGGCGTGTATGAATGAAAGAAACCAAGGCCCAAATCTGGTTTTGACTCCTCCATTGAGGATATAGCAGCCCAAGTCCCTCAAACTCTAAAATTGGTACAAGTTGGTCCCTAAAGCCAGCTACTCCCCTCAATTGAGTCCAATCGAGTTATAAAAGCTCATTTTAAGTCCCCAAAATTATGTATCTAATTCAATTGAGTCCAATTGAATTTATATAAATTGCAATCAAAGTCCCCAAGCTCTGAATTAACTGTAAATCGCCCCCAAATAGACAATTCCTTTCAATCAAGCCCTAATTAAACTTCAAAAGTTCAATTTAAACCCCTAAAGTTTCGGCCGAGCTTCGAATTAATCCTAGTTGACCGATTACCTCATTTTCCACCATCAAATCAATACCTATCTCCCAATTAAGTTCAAGGTAACCTTTAAAAAATCTTTTGGGCCCTAAAACTTTTAAATTAAATCCTATAAGACCCGAATAAATTATTAAACTTCAATTTTAAGGTTAAATTACTAAAATTATGTTTAAATTCTCTTATTACAAGAACAACGGAGTGAGGTGGGGTTACTTTACGCAAAATTGTGTTACTTTTGCAAATGTTTTCATTTTAAAATGCGATTGTTTACTTTAAAACCCATATCATGCCCCTTTACGTGTTATAATTTGTGGTATTTGCTATGTGACATGCATGTGATGGTGTTAAGTATCATCTTCTACAGAATGGTGTTAAGGGCCATTCGGATCGTCATAGTGACTTTCCCCCACGTTGGACGGGAGTTTCCAACACTCAACTTTCCTATAGTTATCTGCCTCTAATTGTAATCTCGTATATGGCTATGTGATATGGTGAAATGTTTTTCTACTGTGCCCTACTGAGTATAACAACGTTATACTCACCCCCAAATATTTTTAAACTCTTTTTCAGATTAGGGAGTCAGGCGAAGCGAGGCGAGGCGAGGCGGCGACACCATCCACTTAATTATTATGTTAAACTATCTTCCTTTTATTAGAAAATTGTTCAAAACTTAGTAGTATATTATTTTTGAGCTTCCGCATGTGGCTTAGAAGATTTAATTCATTTATTTAGAAAATGAATATTGATTTACAAATTGATTAATAATATTTCATTTAAGTATGTGGATTTTGAACAATATTATTATTATTCTTAATAATAATAATATTATTATTATTGTTATTCCTACTGTTGTTATTATTATTATTATTATTATTATTATTATTATTATTATTATTATTATTATTATTATTATTTGTATTATTGAAAAGGGTTTTAACAAAAAAAATTTTACTCAACTTTCTGCATTTCAATTATGTAAGGGCGAATTTAGTAACTCTTCGGTATTTAAAAATCAGGGCGTTACACTTATTTTGTGTGTGGGTGCTATAATGCTTGTTGCTCTTCATTTATTTGGCCAAGAAATATTGTTGTTTAGTGATTTGTAGAGGTTTCGAGAGAAAAATATACATTGTAGACAAGGTAGTATCCACCCTAGATTCTTATAGAACATAGAGATATACCCCTAACCCTAGGTAATCCATTGAGTACTTTCACTAAATTTAATGCTATAAATTGACCTTCAATCGGTATAGAAATATAGTAGGTTGAATTAATATATAATGGTTGGTTTGCCACTCGAGAGAGGTAACTAAGTATACTTGGAAAGTTGGGTCTAACACTTTTAGATAGGTAACTTAGTCGTTAGAGGTAGAGAGTTACCGAGTTAACAACACTTAAATGAAATCGATAATCCCAACTACTCTATCCCAAGTTTCAATCAAACATTAGTAATTGGCATATTCTTTTAATCACGCATTTACTTTTGATTCATCTCAACTGAAAATTTTAAATGTGTGTGTTTATTACTAATGCTTTTCACGCTAGCTTATGTAATTTCAAGTTATTACTCCTTGAAGGATCGATAATCCGGGCTTTTAGTCCACTTTACTACTTGATTTTGCGGTATTCCGACACACGTTTGGAACACAACAAGTTTTTGGTGCTGCTGCCGGGGATTATCATTTGATTATTACAGTAGTTAACTTGAGATGATCGAGAGAGTGATGATCTAAACCCATCATGACATTTTGGGGCGATTTAGGGTCAAGCTACTCTTCCACCCCCAAAGGCGTCTATTCATTATTTAGGACCTTGGGATGGCTGGGGTGACCTTTCCCTCATTCTTTTCGAATAGGTAGCACGGTTCTGTTCCCGCGCCTTATCATGTGGGTGGTTTATTTCTTCTCAGTGTCTTGAGTGTTCTTGTAAAGCCTACCTAGGCGGGATACCTATGGTACACCTGACCTATACGTTCAGTATCTCGCTTTTCAACCCTGGAGCTTTCAAGTTTGTTACATGCGAACTATGTCAAGGGTGGAGGTTGGTTATGTAAGATATTTGGCCCTAATGGCTAAAGATAGTTGCTTGCCATCATTTTTCAGACTGAAGGTTCCTGGTCTCCCTAAAAGAGGTGGCCATCCTATAACCCGAGCTTTCGATGGACCTAGGAACATGCAGAGGCATCCCAAGGTTGGGATTGCACCTCATCTAAGTCATTTTCGCACACTATCCTGGTCATGTAAATGGTCTAGCTGCCCTGTTGCAACTTCTCTACACTCTGGGTGAACTGATCAAACCTTTCAAATAGAGCACCAAGCACCTAGTCATTCTGAGGGACCTCTGCACTCAGCTGAGGAGGAGCTTATGTGACTAGTGCACAAGTGTCTGCTTTCGTTAGAAACCATTATTTCTAACAAATGATGTGGATGGGAAATCCGAAATATGAGTATTACTAGATAGACTTTTCACTAAAAGGCCCTTCTTCTAATGCGAATTGTTGATGTCGAATTTTGTGGATCCTTGTCAAATGATAATTTGATCTAACGATCAAGGGTGAACTCCAGATTGAACGAGCTAAGTAATGAAAGTAAGGACATAGTGCCAAACATGTTTTTAGTAAATAAGTAAATTTCTCTTCTTGGAAAAAGAATTCTTGGCCTTAAAATAAAGCCATGCCCTTTCTATTTATAGGGTGTGAAGGCTGATCTAACTTATTATAACCTAGAAATCATACATGACTTTGAAAATACCAAGTTTTCCAAATCTTTTTAAAATGTTCAGATGTATCCTAACCGTGTTTTGTGACGTAGATACGTTTAGCAGATAATTACTATTTTATACTTAGATTTGTGAATTAGCAACATCTAGATTAATCTGTGATCCCTGATTTACGACAGATACGTTTGGACAAATGGCAGAAATTGTAAAACAACAAATACGTAACAAAACACCGGATTTAACGGGAAAAACCCCACAGGGTGAAAAACCAATCCACTAAAATCCAAAGAGTTTAAATCTTACAAGAAATCCCAAGGGTAATATACGCATATATTAAGCACCACTTAAGAAATTAAATGAAAAAACTCCATGTTCTTTCTTCCTTAGCATGTAATTCGAGCTGACACCCCTCACTCATCATTAATTTCTTGTAATCACGATCCCGCAATAGATCTACACTTCCCGTGTTGATCTCTACACGTTGTGGGCTCTTTCTATTTAGTGATTGGACTCCTCCCAGAGATTTGAGACCCGATACGAAGCAATCGAGGGTTGGTACAAGAATTAGATCAAGAAATAACTTGAACAATTCATGCACGAGGGGAGAAGCTATGGAACGTTTCTCCAGAAAATGTAGGGGGTCGAAAATTATGATCGAAACGCCACCTTGCTTCTCTTTGTTAGGGTGTATTTATTGTAACCAATGACTTGTGGGCCAAAAACACTTGTTACCATAATGCACTTAATCCTACAACGAAACAAACTCTTGTTAGTTGTTGGATAATATTAATAAGGTAACTAAATAATAGCAAATAATATCATTACCTTGTCTTGTATCAAGTTAATATGGTATAGAATTCTTACCATAACACATGATACATTGAACTTGGACACACACCTTAGAATCACATGCCTACTAAGGTTATTAGTGCCCAATCACACGCCTACTAAGGTTATTAGTGCCCAATAGGACTCTCTTGTTATCTCCATCAAAACAAGGAATGATTATCACATTTAAATTAATAATTAAAACAATACATATGATAATTAAGTCCAACAAATTAATCAATAATTAAATTAGCTAAATACACAATTCAATTAATTTAATTATGAAAATGGAAAAATGGAAATGCCAATTAATTAACTTTACTGAAAATAAAGTTAACAATCTCCCCCTTTGGCTTTTCTATTTTTCCAAAACACAAGTCCCAATCTTTTGCAAACAACGTGGTTGAAGTTTTGAAAACACAAATTACCTAAAACATCCACCTCAAGTTATGGTAACAACACATGATGACAATTGTAATCATGCAAAAAGAGTACACAAAGGATCGACAACTAAATGGATCTAACAAATTGTCATAAACTTCAACAAGCAAAAGAGAGAAAGAGTCGGTCCTCAAATTCGGAGGCCCTTAAGGGAAATTTTATTAGAGGCCCTTGACGAATACATTTTTTTCCCAAAAAACCTATATACACGAATTCCAAATACAAACTTTTACTTCCAAAGTTATGATAATGATAATATAAACTCTAAGAGATTAGAATTGGATTCTAATAAATAATAATTTGACTTTTACCTTAAAAAAAGTCACCTTGCCCATAGACTTATAAATTTTAGGCCCTTATATTTTGAGGATTCTAAAGCTGCCTATGCCCAGGACCAGCTCTGAAGAGAGAAAGAGTTGGTTCGACTCCCTCAAAAAAAAAAAAAGAAAGATGCTACTCCCCCTTTTTGGAACAATAGAGGAGCCAAATGGAACTAACAACCAATCATGTCTTGTAAGTTGCCATACAAAGTCATCAACCACATCAAAACATCCAAGTGTCATGGGAAATTGGCAATATCGGGCTACATACCAAAGTAAAAAACAAAGAATTCTAAAAGGACTAGAAATAAAGAGCTAGATGAATTTGGAGAAAGCAATCAGTTCCCAAATGTATCAGCCTCAGTCTTCCTATTCTCAATGAAAGAAGTTTCTCCCCCTAAATATGTGAGGTTTCTCCCTCAATATAGGAATTAAGTAATAACATGAGATTAAGGAGAAACAACATATAAGCAAATAAAGGCACATCAAATCACACCAAATGATCAAGGAATAAAGTGTGATAGATTTGCTTACTCCCTTAAAACAAAGATGACAAGAAGATAGTACCTCAACACATTAGCAACTCATGGGGATGCACAATACCATTTCTTCTTCAATTTCGTCACCAAATTCATCTGGGTTTTCTTTTTCCGTATCAGAACCTGATTTTCGAGGTTCATCTGCTTTCTTAGCATTCTGGACGGATTTGTCTGCCACTTCAGCATCAGATTCACAATCATCTTCATCATGAGCATCATAAACCTCATGATTTACAACATCATTCACATATTTCTCCCCCTCAACTATAGAAATCCCTTTTTCAAATGGATTTTCTATCATTAATTCATTAACAACATTATTAGTAGCAACATAAATGCTACCAGAAATCCCAATATCACAAGCCACAAAATTTTTCCACAAAAACATCATCTTCTACGTAAGATTTCAAAGAAATTTCTTTTTAAAATCAACGATATGTAAAAGGGGCTTTAGCCACATTACCGAAAATAGAAGATGAAGTTGGACCTATGGGGTGAGATACCATGGTGGTGGCCGGAGGCTGCGTAAAGGTCGTGGTAGTGCCGACAGTGACTTGTGTAAGCGGCGGCAGTGATCAGTGATAGAGCTCTGGTGGTGGCAGCCGAAATCAGTGGTTGATCCGGTAGAGGTGAAGCTTTTCCGAATTTTCTAGGTGAAGTTCTTAATTTCTTCCCCAGATCTAGTCTCTTGGTCATGGATTTCTTCTTTCCCATGGTGATTTTGAGTGGGTGTTGATGATTAGAGAGGTTGGAGATGGTGGGTTTGTGAGTTTTAGTGGGAGAAAGTGTAGAGATAAAGAACAAGATGAATTGTGTGAGTGTGTGTGTGTGTGTGTGTGTGTGTATGCATGTTTATGCATATGTGAAAGGAAACATCTTTAGCCCAATTTTGACTCACATACTAGGAATCAATCACCTTATGGAATTCTATCCAAATGAAAATTCGAGATCTGGTCAAATATGGAATCCATGTGCGCATCAAATTTTTTGTCCATTTAAATTGCACTTGGTTACTTTTGGAAAAGTTAAAGAATTAAGGAAACAAAAGTTACCAAAATTGGGCCCACAACTAACTGACTTTTCCTGCCAGACATATGCACATCGGCCCACTGTATACTACTGAAAATGAATTTTTACTAAAAATAGAAAATTTTCAAAAAATTTTTGAGCTAGATGCATCTAATATCTTTAGACTCATCTGGGTGCTGTCGATTTCTATTGCAACGATGCATCTAGGCAGTGTACAGTCCACCATGCATAAGTTTAACTCAATTATAGGGGTTGTGAGTGTGTATATGTGAATCAAACAACAACTGTTCAATCATACATGTCTATAAAATACATTATGGCAACCCATACTTATTGGGTTTTCACTATAGCGCACTAGCAGGCCGATCAAAATCTGTAAACGTACGAATTCTCAAATCTGACTTTGTTGACTTTTTCTATAGGGTGGCATTGTCTTTTGGAGGTGGAAATGGCCACACTCAGTCTATAGAAGTCATCTTTTCAATATTCCCCTTTTTTCTTTCAGTTTATGCTCATTTTCCCATCATTTTTTTTGTTTTAAGAAAGAGGTATGGAATTGGCTTGGATTGCCAGCCTTCATTTCCAGTGACCCTGCCCCTGGACAATCGAATCCCATACAATGCTAAGAGCATGATTTTGAACATGGGTCGACACTTACACATAGAGCCTCAATCAGAAACAAAACCTTATAGCATTGATGCTAGTGACTTGTTCCATTGGATTATCCGATTGAAGTGCTGTCTAATTAGTCTGGAGGCATGCTGACTGTCATACGCCATATACATCAGCCTCAATGTCAATTTCTAGCACTCAGATTCATCCTGTAGTAACCAAACGATATACAATCAGTAACACTCACAAGAATTGGAAAAACTACCTATATGAATGCATAAAATTGAAAGAAATGCAAAAAGGAAAATTACAAAACAAAGGCAACTCTTTTTGTTGTTTCCTCCCTTTTTTTGAATATGAATGCAAATCCTATTCAGGTGGTGGGGACACCCGGATTTGCTTCGTATTCAATTTGACATCATCGAGAGCCTTAGTGAACAAATCTGCAAGTTGTAGATCAATCTGTTTGTGCTCTGATTGATAATCTTCTATTCCACTGACTCTTTGATGAAGTGGTGTCTGATATCAACGTGCTTCATTATGGAGTTTTTGACAGGATTCTTTGGCATGTTGATGACACTTGAGTGATCATCTTTGAGAATGTCGTCAGATCCATCTGGATTAACTTGATCAGTGTTTTCAGATTCATCTGGCCTAACCTGCAAGGTAAGAAGAAAGTCAGCTCAGTAGTCATACAAATTTGACATGATCAAAGCAGGTAAGCAGTGGGAGATCTAAACAATACAATCAAACATGAATCTATAATTTAGACAACTTGGATCGACTTTCTAGAAGTAAACCCACTCTGATACCATTAGAAAATACTAAGCTGTCTAAATTTGTTTAAAATGTTTAGATGTATTTGAACTGTATTTCATGACCTAGATGCGTCTAGCAGGTTATTACTATTTTATACTTAGGCAGGTCTTTGAATTAGCAACATCCAGATTAATTTGTGATCCCTGATTTGCAACAGGCACATATGAAAAAATCGCAGAAACTGTAAAACAGTAAATAAGTAACAAAACACCAGATTTAATATGGAAAACCCCGCAGAGTGAAACCCCACATGCTCGTTGCATATGAGCAAAAATTAATCCACAAAAATCCATGAAGTTTAAATCTTTATAAGAAATTCAAAGGCTAATATACGCATATATTAAACAACACCTAAGAAATGAAATGAAAAACTCCATGTTCTTTCTTGTAACCTAAGAAATATACTTATCATTGGCTTCTTGTAACCGCAATCCTACAATAGATCTGCACCTCCCGTATTGATCTCTACACGTTGTGGGCTCTCCTATTTAGTGATTCGACTCCTCCTGGAGATTTGTGACCCAATGCAAAGCAATCAAAGGTTGGTACAAGAATTAGATCCAGAAATAACTTGAACAATTCATGCATGAGGAGAGAAGATATGGAACTTATCTCAAGAAAATACGCGCGGGGAGGGATGGGGGGGCGCGAGAATTATACTCCAAATGTCACCTTGTTTCTCCTTGTTAGGGTGCATTTATTGTAACTAATGACTTGTCGTCCAAGAACACTTATTAGCATAATACACTTAATCCCACAAGGAAACCAACTCTTGTTACTTGTAGGATAATATTAATGAGGTAACTAAATAATAGAAAATAATATCATTACGTTATCTTGTATCAAATTAATATGGTATAGAATTCTTACCATGATACATGATACATTGAACTTGGACACACACCTAGAATCACACTCCTACTAGGGTTATTAGTGCCCAATAGGACTCTTGTGTTATCTCCATAAAAAAGGCATTATTATCACAATTAAATTAATAATTAAAATAAAACATGTGATAATTTAGTACAACAAATAAACCAATAATTAAATTAAAAACAATTCAATTAATTTAATTATGAATGTGGAAAAACAAAAACACCAATTAATTAACTTTAGTGAAAATAAAGTTAACAAACTTGAACTAACAAACTAGATGTGGACTTGATGTTACAATTCAATTTTGCAAGTACAAAAAAGTACAAGGTAGTTGGCTTTCTAAATAACTAACTTAACTATCTTGGTTGGTCTGAGTCGCTTGTAGATCATGAAGGTGTTCTTCCCACCTGATGCCCCTTCCCGATTTTAAGCACATGTAACGCAAATGAATCAAGAAAAAATGCCAAATAGAGGGGACAAAAAGCTCTAGCAGAAACTAAAGGCCCACCGAAAAACCAAATACATGAATTTTTATGCAGGCCATCTCAAGGTCCAAATATCTATTGCATGGTTTCTATCACCATTTTTCACTTTACGTTTAATGACATACCTCGCTCTATTTGATTGTCACTTATCGATGCACATTCAATATATTGCAATAATGAATTTATCTGTATAATTCACTTCTCCAATACATGAACTGAAAAGAATAAATTTGTGTAATTTTTTACTGGAAAATAGGTGAATGGAAATTGAAAATTTCTTGGAAAATGGGAGTAACCCCACATTGGAAAATGAAGGAAAATAGCATTGTGCGAAAAATTTAAATAACTATCCCATATAAGGAAACAAAAGTGGAATCGGACTAATTTAAATATAGTTAACACCTTTTAAAGTGTGACCAATTGTTGGATTGAAAATCATGGACCGATTTTCACATGAGTCTAAGAATTTGTGTACGAGAAGGAATTGCATTATGATAAGAGCTGATCTGTTATGTATTGGATCGATTTTCACATAAGTCTTGGACTAACTTATGTATGTATTGATGATGGTTCTAGCTTATCTGTTATAGTCACAATTAATTCTTGATTTTTATTGGAAAACTTTCAGTGCATTCAATGATAAATAATTTGGGATAGTGGTTATATATACATTTGGTTCTAGTTTATATGCTTATGCTCCCATCACAGTATCTTCATTAGGCCATTTGTCTACATGCTGAAGTGATAATGTTTGGATATTCATCGATATTCACCCTAGTTTCATATATATTTGCCCATGTATATACGCATAAAGTTTTTCCATCACCTTATTGAATCAAGATTTGGATTCAATTGGTCCTATCATATGCGTGGTCCCACTTGACCGACTCCTCATATTTTTGCCAATTTTAAATTCTGATACATTGAGTCTTGAGATAAATATATACCTAATGCATTATGGCTTTGTTACTAAATGTCAAAATAAGTTATGAGAAACTATGCATATATTAATTTTCCTATTAACATGATTTAATGTATTAGTGAATTTTATATTAATTAACAATATACTCTATTCCATAGTGGAATATCATGTGATTAATTTCTTGCAATCTTGACATATATCTGATTCTCCAGGCTCTTAGGATCAGTACCCAATTTGAGCATATACACATATTACCTCAGCTAATATACATAAATTTTGTGTTATATATAAATCCAAAATTTGTTTGTGTAATATTCATTGAATCACTTTGAATTATTATTGTGGTCGGCAACGGTGGTATATGTCTGTGAGTCCATTCATGATTTGAATTTGTATTGTTCAATATTTGACTTGGTGATATTGTTTAACTAAGCTTATGCATGGTAATGATCCTACTAACATATTATAATTCGTCCACAATTAATTACTGATGCAAAATTTGAGTTCCACTGAGTTGCCACATGTCACTATTCATTCAGATCAATTGATAGGTTATAGTTGAACGATGTTGGTTGAAATTACTAATTGTTTATTTGGGTTCCAGAATAGAGTGGATTGTTTAAGATACAAAATCCTCAGATCAATAACGTTGTAGGATCTGGAAATATTAGGCCCCAAGTAGTGGCAATCGTCCGTCCAGTGACACAGGTGGTGACTTTCGTATCACAAATTGTAACTCATAGTTTCTGCCACAACGACTATGGCTCCTATTCCAAGTTGTGTTGGTTCTAGTGTAATAGATCCCTGTTAATCATGGGGAAATTACCAAAGAAGCTCAATTGGTTGAACTTTTAGAGGTGGCAGTAGAAAATGCTGATCTATCCTATGAAACTTGTAAGATTCTTGATAGGAAAAGCTTCGAACCTAAAAGAGAGGGATGGAGATATCCAAGATATCAGTGCAGTTGACACTTGGAAGCATTCGATTTCTTTTCCGAAACTATTAATCAATAGTTTGGCCGGTTCGCTATACAACATGTATAGTTCGATGAAAATGGAAAACGAATTGTGGGAGTCCTTAAACGAAATATAAGGTAGAGAAATCAATTTCCACAACCATTATCATATTGAGATTATCCTAGAATTGTGGGGTCGAACTGTTGAAACGTCCTGAGCGTGAGTAATTTGGAAATGCTCCAAATTAAGAAACTCAATGCTTCTAATACGAATAATTCTCCAATTGGCAACGGAGTCTACAATTTGGGAATAAAGTTATATAGAAGTTGTTCATATAACCAGACTTGAGATAGTTTCAACAAAGAAAAGTTAATTTGTCATGCATCATGTTCATTTCAACAAAAATGTGTTGTTGAATGAAAGAATCGCACATTGAAAGAAATGACCAATGCGATGCTAATAAGTTCTAAGTCGGCTTAAGAAATGTCAGGAAATGTGGGAGGGAAGGCTATGTTTTCGGCCAACTACCTTTTACATAAGGTGCCCCGGAGAAATGGAAATGGAATGGGAAACAAAAAAAAAAGAAAAATGTATGAATCATGGTAATGGCGAAAGCCTTCCTCGAAGTACTTGCAAATATGGGAGTGTCTTGCCAAAGTGGCATTAGATATTCGACAATGGCAAGGTAGAAAGTGGATTTAAGATTAAAGAATGTGATAAACGTTTGCACATTAAAGACACTAATAATGACTAGGTCATTTTGTGTCTCTACGTTGATAATAAAATTATGATTTGCAGCAGCAATAAGATTATTAAATCCACAAAAGATATATTGAAATCAAGATTCAACATGAAAGATATGGGTTTAGCCGATGTTAATCTTAGCATAAAAATCTCTAGAACATCAACTGGGCTTGTCTTAAGCGAATCACATAATGTGGATAAGATTCTAGAGAAATTTAACAAGGCTGACATTGTTGTGGCTAGAACCTCGATAGATGCAAGTCAAGTCCATCGAAGAATACAGACGATGGTGTTGCTCAAGTTAAGTACTCTATGATAATTGGGAGTCTTATGTACTTAATGAGTAGTATAAGGCCCGACATAGCCTACACACTTAGTAAAGTGAGTAGATATATGAATGATCAAGGATTTGAACACTGGAAAGTGATTGTAAGAGTCCTAAGATACTTGAGATATACACGCAATTATGGGCTACATTGTACCAGATATCGTAGTATGATAAAAAGATACAATGATGCTAAAGATTCAAAGTCTAAAAGTGGATTTGTATTCAAATTGGCAGGTGCAACATATCATGGAAATCCTCTAAAGAGATAGTTATAGCCTGATCCATTATGGAATCTGAGCTATTATCCTCTTGATGAGTGTGGAGACTGAATGGTTACACCGGCTATACCAGTTCTTAGAGGATATTCATAGGTGGTCTGAGCCAGTGCCAACGATTTGGTCACACTGCGATGGTCAATCTACGATTGGAAAGGCACAGAGCTATATAGAAACTGCTCCTAACATGAAGTATCTCTGTTGATTATGAGAAGTCAAAGGATAACCTAGCAAATCTGCTAACCAAAGGGTTACATCAAGAAGTAGTTGCAAACACGTAAAAAGGAATGAGACTTAAGCCTCATGAAGAGAAAGTCTGTGCAAAGGAAAACCCAACCTAGTTGACTGGAGATCCCAATATTTAGGTTTAATGGGACAACCTAATTGCAAAGACTCGGTTGAGATCACTGTGGGGGTTATCCCTCTTGACCCATTCCTTTAAAAAATAGTGATGCTCTTGGGAAAAGGTTGAACAATAAGCTCATAATGATTCCTAAGCACTCTGAGCGATCTGAATGGTGTAATATGGGTTACTCTTAAAGAAGGAATCACCTATGTTAGAGAGAAGTGGCGCCACTTTGAAGGGAATTGTTAGTAACTATCGCATAACCAGGCGCGTAATCCATGGCCATAAACGGATACACCCGTGAGAACTTAATGATGTGAGGAAGAAGCATGTGTGGAGTACATCATCGTTTACACAAAAGGCAGAACAGTTCAAGGACATCGCGTCTGCTGGTCAGCCAGTAAAGTAAATTTACTTTCACAAGGGAAGGTTCAAAGGGAAACACCTACCTATCCTATGCAGGTTTCTAAGGTTTAACTTTTTCACCAAGTATTCTATGTCTCTGCCAATTCCCATTCATTTGGGGGATCTCAAGGTCGTCTACCAATTCCCATCCACCTAAAAGCCAAATATATGAATTTTTATGTAGGCCATCTCAAGGTCCAAAAATCTATTGCATGGTTTCTATCACCAATTTTCACTTTACATTTAATGACATACCTCGTTCTATTAGATTGTAACTTATCAATGCACATTCCATACATTACAACAATGAATTTATCTCTATCATTCACTTCTCCAATACATGAATTGAAAAGAATAAATTTGTGTAATTTTTTGTTGGAAAATAGGTGAATGGAAATTGCAAATTGCGTGGAAAATGGGAGTAACCCCACATTGGAAAATGAAGGAAAATAGTATTGTGGGAAAAATTTAAATAACTCTCCCATATAGGGAAACAAAAGTAGAATTGGGCCAACTTAAATATGGTTAACACCTTTTAAAATGTAACCAATTGTTGCATTGAAAATCATGGACTGATTTTCACATGAGTCTTGAAATTTGTGTGGGAGAAGGAATTGCGTACACGAATGTCACACTTGATTGGCCACCAAGTGCAAGCCAAGTTTTGCAATTTTCATTCACGTTTCCAACTTGAAATGGCTAATAATTGAATATTGTAACCGTTGATATAATAGCTAAGTATTATGGCTTGGGGAGGTTACAACTTGAGATTAATGGCTGAATTTATTCCTCCTCGCCTATATAACCAGCATTCCATGTGTTCTACAGAATGAGCACTCGAAAAAATACCCTCGCCTTGTTCTACAATCCACGCTCTATGGTCTGTCTTCGCATCATTGGATGATCAAGTTCAGGCACTCGATTCAATTTGCTGCAATGACAATGCAGTATGAGTCATTGTATCATGGGAAGCATGATAGTGTACGGTGAGGTTGAATCTACTTTAAGGAGGCTGCGTCGAATGCAAGCCTCGACTCATCAATTTTGTATTTCTCTCAAATTTTATTTTTTAATTTTATATTATGAATTGTTTCATATCTGTGTACGAATTTGTTTAGCAACATTTTTTCACAATTTTTACCAACATTTTTGTGGTACAACAAAGCACTAATATAAAACTCCGGCATTTTGTTACCAACATGGTACGGTACAAACACTTTCTTCATGAAACCGATGGTTAGAGAACTATTTCATCAATTATCCAATTTTGACTAACAATGGTTCACATGTCATTTGCTAGGTACAACTAGCAGAAGTAGAAGCACCAAACGAGTTGTACGATTTGTTTACTCTAGAAAGCAGTGAAGAAGTCGCTTTGAAAGCTATTGAATACTTATACAAGTACATTTACAGAGACCACAGTCAAGTAGCCACCTACATATCTCACGATGATGATAGCAGAATCATAAATGTAATCAAGGATTTCAAAAATGCAAGTGAAGTGACTGCACAAGAAGCGTTATGGCGAATTTTTGAGTTTCAATTGTACGAAATGTCAGTAGCGGTAGTTAATTTTCAATTTCACCTACAAAATTGTCAGTCAGTGTCAAATTAGGAAAAGCAAGATTAGAAAAAAGTTATTCAGTTGGATCAAATCCCAAGAATAATGCTGACAGAATATTAAGAGATGTGCAAAAACAATGGAAGATGTAAAGAATTTTTCATATCGAGAATATCCTGAGAACCTTGTTTGGAATAAAATCCACGTGTGTGGATTGATAAATAGAGGAGAAGTCATTTCGAACTTTGGAAATTCATATCAATTGAAGGAGAAAGATATTACCTTCGTCTGTTATTGAATCATGTTAGAGGACTGAAATCTCTTGAGGATATCATGAACGTCGATGGAACACAGGATTGAATATTCAAAGAAGTAGCACGAAAAAGGACTCCTCAAATCTGATCAGAGCATCATTGAATGTTTAGATAAATCAACTGCTTTCAAAATGCCTCAAGCATTCAGAAGACTTTTTGCAATGCTATTATCCTACTGTGAACCTATAGACGTTAGAAATTTTTGGGATTATTAGCCTACTTTGAACCTACAGACGTTAGAAATCTTTGGGATCTTTACTTTGAAACTATGTCGGAGGACTATAGGAGATAAAATCAAGATTCCTTCGAATCACAAGTTAGTTCATGCTACAAGATATTCAACCATTCCTTCAATCAATGGCTAGAAATATCGATGCACATAATTGCCATTAGATATTTCCACAAATAAGTGTTCTAAAATGACTAAAGACATGGTCGACGAATGATCGATTATGAAACCACATGAAGATATTGAAGCATCAAAGTTACAAATAGAGACTTCAGTGCAACTACATTCCACCCGTATTGAGTTACACTCCATTAAGGAATGTGATCCCATGTGCTGTCGCATAGGTCAATTTCAACCACTTCGCTAATGTTTTTGTTCAAGCATTTTTTTGTTATTTTTGGTATATATTCATATTTTAGGGTTATTTTGTAACAACCCACCATAACACGTCTTAAATTGACAAATTAGGTGACGTGGCATCATGAGATTGTAAATGCAATCACTAATTTACGATAAATCGAATAATGAATAAATTAGGGGATAAACAAATTATAATAGGAAAATCCTATGTAAAAAAAAAAAAAGAATTAACACATAAAGAAAGCATGACATGAAAAAGTTAATATGTAAGATTGGTCGAAACAACACGTGAAGGACTCCCATGCATGCACGCACATGCCTAAGGTTGTGTCTCATGCATACCAACCCTAATCCTAAACTAAAGTCACAATTTAATTAATTTGATCCCATAAAATAAAATGAAGTTATAGTGTATCTTTAATAATTTTATCCTATTAAGTAATGTGTATTTAGAGGTGTGTAGAAAACAATTGAAGTCACATAAAATGCAATAATTAACATTATAATGCAAGATTGTACAAAATATGAAGTCACATAAAATACAACAATTAACTTCATAATGCAAGATTGTACAAAATAATCACTCAAAGGCATACATGACACTTGTCGCTTCGAAGATTGCCAAGTTTCTCTCTTTCCCTCTCCACATGCTCCTCAACACTTGTCCTAAAACCACTCTTCAAAACAACCAACTCTTGAGGATACCACTCCAATTTCACACCTAAAATACTCACCTCACTTCATTTCTTCACCAGACACAAGGTCAAGGCTCTCAGATTCTCTCTAGACCTCATCCTCGCACAACACTACCCTGGAGGAAAGGAAGCATTTTCAAGCTTTCTTTGCTAACTTCAAGAACTATTCTCATCTCTACTACTCATTTCTCAAGCAAAGGTGGGTAATTCAACAAAGTGGTAGGTTCTACCTTTGCGTAAAACCGAACTTGTAAGCCAAACTTTATCCTCTTGACCTCTATGTGATTACCTTTGTATCTTCTACTTATTTTTTATGTTTTAAATCGCCAAATGATCTTAAATCATGATAAACATGGAAGATGAAAATTTCCACTTTTCAATCGAGATGATGGCCGAGACCAGGGATGAGAGTTTTGACAATAATTTACTCAAATTGCTTGTTGTGTTCTATTAATCTTTCATTAATCAAGAAAAATAATGAGAAAATGAAAGAATTTTGCATGAGTTAAGCACTTTAAGATGAACTTGCATGTTGAGCACGTTGCATGACCATGCTTGAAGTTTTATTTGATCCCAAATTTTAGTATGCTGTTTTCATTATGATATTAAACTAGCTTGTGGAACCAATTTTAAGAAAAAGTGAAGAATTATGAAAACTCCCAAATTTAAGCTATCTAATTAATTGATTTAAGGTGATGACTATGAAAATTCTCTAAGATGATAGAGTTGGTAATCTATTAAGAAAATGAAGTTTCATTGGGTAGTAACTAAGGTTTTGCTAATGCATGGTTCACCCCTTGTAATTTATTAAGAGAAAATTTTGATCTAAAATATTAATAATGAGGGATTGATGAGAAAGAATTGAGATTTTCCTTCATATTTGTTGGTTTTGTGGCTAAAATGTTTGATAATAGAATCTAAAATTTTTACTAAGACATGGAAACGTAAAGCTTGAAGCGTGTTGATGAAGTATTTGATGATTCTATGGAAAGTGATTGAAATATGTGATGCTCATGAGTGAAATTTTGATGCTAAGTTGTTATATGCCTTATGAGGATGCTCAAGTTGCATGGTACTAGTGTGATTACTATTGTTTTACTCCTCATTCAAGGCATGATAGAAAGGAGAAAATCATGTTACATGAGCATCCCTCTTTGCATCAAGTTCTGAAACAAGTCTTCAAAGGCGTTTGGTTGGTTGCTTCCACCAAGAGTTCATGATGATGGTATCGATCGGATTTAGCGCATGCTCAGGGGATGGTGTTGTTTCATGTGGCCGTGGTGCACTGTGTTCACCATATGTTATAATGGTATTTATTTATAAGTCGCGCTCTTGTTATTCGATCATGTGGCTAATCGGTAAGGAGGGTAGGCCACTTGTGACTACTTGGTAAGGGGGTAGGTCACAATATGTTGTTGGCGCCTTACAAGTAATGCAACTAAACTATTAGGGCCCTATTGAGAAAGAAAAGTTGAAATGGATTTCTTAAATACATTTGCAAAGCATCCATTAGTATTACTTCATGTCATGGCATATTGTTACTCCTATTATCACTACTATTATATTGCTCATGCCTATCATTGGGTTGAATTATCCACGCGGTCTGTTAGGACTCATTATATATTTATTTTTGTTTTGAATTTATAGATGACACGCCGGATTCATGAAATGAGGAGCATCAAATGGCATAGGGTAGAGGATGGGCTTTCAAGTGCATGCGTGACCGAAGTTGATAGTTGGGGCTTGTATCGGTCTAGGACTGGCTTTAGATACTACATCACCACATTTGTTATCCTAGAGATCTGTAGCACTTGCACTCTTGAATGTTTGTTTAGGGAAATTCATGAATTTAACCCGTACATCTAACTTGTTCATGACCACCCTCCTTTACTCCTCTCTAGGGTATGTGGCACATATTGACACTACACTCACCACGATGTTTTGATTTCGATAAAACTAGTCAATGTTTTGGTAAATGGTATATGCCTCCCATGAAGCTTCATGGTGCTCACCTTTTTTTTTTTTTTTTTTTACCTTTAGGAGTAGTAATAAAGATGATGAAGATGGAAACGGATGGAGGCCTAAAGTGTGGATATGAAGTTGTTGCTTGGGTGTCACATTTGTTATGTGGGTGTTGAACTTGTTTTAAGTCTTTAACCTTTGTTGTAGTAAGCTTTAAAATATTCTATGGTGGTGCAATGAAGTTCTTATGGCTCTTTATCTAGTAATACATGTGTTGAGTTGGTTTTTAAATGATTTAGCAAAAGAAATATGACTTAACACGATATAAGTAAGCTTTTGCTTACCAACGTGGTACTATACTATGGTTACATATTAGTATGCTATTGAACAGCTGTTGGCCTGGATACTTAGTATAAGTATACTATTAAACAGAAAGGCTTTGACTTTGTTTGGCAAAGTTGACGCGAGCCATTTGGGCACGAACGATACTTTTGTGCATATGCATCAACTATTAGGCAAAGGTAAAGATTCTATGACCCCGATAGATGATAAGTGTTTTCATTGCTAAGTCAATCACATTAAACAAATATAAAACTTTAACTTCTATGTTTAGTCGTGAACGGGTTAGCACGTAGCCACAATTAATCGCATTAAATGTAGAAAAAAATTGTCCATCTTAAAGCTAATCTTTTGTTGTTGAGCTATATGGAGTAATTTAAAATGATAGTTAGGTTTGGGAACGGATTAGTAGTTGGGACGTGTCATATTTCTTGTCTTCAAGGATCTTAGTTGCAGTGACGTACTTTGGGTTTCGGGACCCTGAGTCGAGATTTGAAAATTGGGCCCCGTACCATATCATAAATTCAAGAAGTGTGATCAATAAAACTAACAGAATTATAGAATACATGTAAAATATAAAAAATATGGTACCAAACTTCATCTAAAATGATTACTTAAAAGCTACATGCCTCACTATTTTGGAGGCAAAAATATCAATTAATTTTTCATATTCAAGTTGTGCAAGCATTTTTCTCTCAATTGACAACATAGCCAATCCATTAAATATTTCTTGTGACATAGTTGACCAAAGGATATTCTTGATCAACTTCAACTTGGAGAAACTTCTTTCTGTAGATGCAATCAGAATCGGTATAGTCAAAGAAAATTCTATAAGTAATACAAGCGTTTGGGTAACCCCCATCTAATTTCTTCAAATAATTCAGGACATCAATTACAATTTTAGTTTCTTCTGGTAAACAATACTTCAATGTTGACCACTCCAAAAATAAATCATTTCCATCAATATTGGAATGACTATTATGCTCTAAAGATTTTTCGAGGTTCTTACACGACCTCAATAAACTATCATCATCAACACACTTCAACTTCTCCAAATTAAGTAAAAATCCAAAGGTTTCTTCGTATTTTCGAAATTGTTCAAAACTAGCTTGATCGATTATGAAGAGAAAATAATTTATGCGAAAAGATTCTTCAGCAGATTGAGTTACCTCATCAAATTGTTTGTTTCTTCGAATAATACGTTTTTCTTGAAAGACCGCTTCAACACCCATTTCACTTGCTATTTGTTTTGCTTCAACCTTGGCCTTTTCAAACCCATTTTCTCTAGTCATCAAGAAACAAAAGAAGTCCTTCTAGGAGCTTGATAGCAACATCAATGTCTATATTTTCACCTTGAAGAAATTTACTTGCTTTGTTGATCGCATGCTATAATGGTTATTGCGCACAAATATCCTTGTTTTTCGAGTTGAACTGTTGAAGACGAGTGATTTAAAAGAAATAAAGAATTGCCATGCGTGAATTACTATTGTAATAGGAATAGGAATATGCTACTAACTAGAATTGGAATTGGATACTAACAAGTAATACCCTTACAAGCCCATTTAGTCACTAAAATCATTTAAAAAAACACACACACAATAGTTGGTGCACTGGGGATGTTTCAAACCTTAGTGTGTAATAAAACATAGCAATTGCTTATCCACAACACCACAAAACATTATGCGACTAAATTCTACATGCTTTAATATATATAAAAAAAACATCTTGGAAATTTTGGGCCCCAAAAAATTTCGAAATTTCGCCCCCCGAGACGGAGGCCTCTTGAGCCTCGTGGAAAGTCCGGCTCTGCCTAGTTGTCTTTAGTCTTTAAATATTTCATTCACATTTAGAATTAGATTTTGATTATTACAAAATAAAAGATGGACACTTTTCTCTTGTTTATTAAGAACTTCATATTCTTGTTTAATCATGTTCGTGTACGAGATTAATTGTTCTTTATCAATCACCAAGACCATTTTCTATGACAATTAAAATCCCGTATTTGACGACTTGGGGTCAAATTTGCAATTAATTGGTACTTTCGCACGATGATTCAAATCTTAGCTGAGTCAGATCATATCAATATTTTTGTACCAGATTCTTTAGAAGATTATGGGGAATGATTGCACTCGTGACTACTACTTTAGGGATTACTACTTTAATATTGCCTGAAGGTAGAACTTCACATTCAAGGGTCAACATCCACTATAGACAAATGAATAAACCATTTGTCATATTTCTAAGCAGATTGACTGAACTAAATTAATTTAGAATGCATTGATTATATGGGATGAAGAGCCCATGGAAAAGAGAAGCACGATTGAAGCTGTTGTAGGACTTTTCAAGATATCATAAATAATCCACAACCATTTGGAGGAAAGGTATTGGTATTTTGGGAGATTTCCATCAAGCCCTCCCAGTTGTTCCTAAAGTAATGAGACAACAAACAAGTCGTGAAAGTTTGGAGCGGTTATATCTTTAGCACAAAATGGAAAAATTACAACTAAAGGAAAATATGAGCTCCCAAAGTTCCGTGATTTTGCAGAATAGTTATCCGTAGAACTCAATTTAGTTAGCTCCATTTATTCCGAACTACAGAACAATTCTCAATCATCAAAGTATATAATATAACAAACAATTCGATCTTAATTCTATCTACTACAAATGAGTGTGCAGATTAAATAAACTAGAATACTTATTTCTGGCGGTGGAGACCGGCTATAAGGTTTGGGAAGAAAAATCGCAGAAGACAATGAAGACGAAGACGAGAAAACTAAAGGCCAGGACACCCCGAATCTTTTTTTTTTTTTTTTACTATTGAGGAGAAAACCTCCTTATAGTCGTTGATGAAATGATGATCAATCTATTTCCTGGAGATACTATAGAGTTCTTGAGCTATGTGATGAAGTAGATGATACGGGTGATTACTATTAGCAGGAGTTCCTCAATACATCCTTACAAAATGGTATCCCACCTCATCGGTTGTTGTTGAAAAGAAATTATCCAATAATGCTATTGAGGAACTTATACCCTTCAAATGGACTTTGCAGTGGATGTGGAATGATTTTTGGAAGCTTCACATAAATTAATTTATGAAGGGATAACCACTGGGCAATACATTTGTAAGTGTATATTCTTTATGTGCATATTGTTCAACCCAACAAATGATGAAGGATACCCATTCAAAGTCGTTCGCAAACAATTCCCTGTTCATCTTTATTTTGCAATGACAATAAACAAGACTTAAGGACAAACAATCAACCATATCGGAGTATATCTTCCACAACATGTCTTTTCTTATGCCAATTGTACGTTGTACTTTCTAGAGAAACTTCTATGTCAAATACAAAAGTTTTAGTCAAATCAAATTCCCCATCATACATAAAGAAAGAAAAATAATTAATTGTGCACAAAGAGGTGCTCATGTAACAAGAAAGTTATTATCCATATTCATTTTTCTTTGAATGATCAAAATGGCGTTTCCCCATTACATATACTCATTTCATTTTTATGTGAATAAAACGTCCCAACATAATCAACAAATTTCAACAACTCATTTAAACTTAGGGCCTGTTCTTTGCACTACGTTGAGTGAAAGTGAAGATTTACTCGAATGACCTGCTAAATGCATGGTTGAAAATTGAGGAAAATCTATTTAAAAATATAAAGTAATTGTAAGTGTGGTTGAAATAATGAGAAAGAAAAAGTTAATGGAAGTTAGCGAAAAATTATTATCTGAAGAACAAGCCCTTGCTGAAAAATGTACACAATGTGCACCACATGCTACAGTAAGAATAGTAATTTTAGAAAGTCATTTCTCACATTCACCCATTTAATCATTTCAAAAAAAAAATCAACCTTGATATGACCAAATGAGTGTCATAAATTTATTACATGTTTTGGAGCCTTTTTGGGGCCAAAGAATAAAAAATAATAATTTTGGGTTCAAATTAGGATCAATTCTACCAATGAAACAGCGATTGAAGATCCGTTTTATTCAAAGGGATGCAACTTAGACAGAGATACAAGTTGAATTTGGAGATCATTATTAGATATGTAGCTCGTTGAGTCCACTTTCCAAGACAATTTGATTTAGATCAATTGGACGTCGGAATCAAAAGTTATGGCCAGAACAGTGAAAACCGGACGTGCTAAAAATTTCGACAAAGTGGGCAATGGGAGCACCTAAGGGGGGCTGTGGCGCACCTCGTCCCCCTGCATGTTTTTTTGGGCATTTTGTGATATTTTTGGATATTTTAGTATTTTAATGTATTTTATTATGGTGTCTTGAACAAGCTTGGTTCTTTAGTTTCCTTGTATAATTAGCTTGTATCCTCATTTCTAACATCAACTTGGAAGTGAATTTGAGAGCTTTTATGCTTGTGTGAGTTGTGTTTCACTCTTCCAAATTTCATGAACATTGAATGCAACTATTTGAGTCGAGCTTCTCCTCCAATGCTTCTTTGTTCTTGGAACAAACGAGAACTTATCAAGAGTTTGATCAGCTATTGTGCCATTTACCATCGTCTTCTCCATATCGATGGAGGTGATTGGTTTAATATACCAATTGTCGCCATATCGTGAGTAGAAGGTCATCAGTTTACCGATCGACATCAGTGGATTTTTAGGTTTTCTAGATTAGTTCTAGTCTCGTGTGGGTTGCGTTGGCTCATTTCCGAACGCAGTTCTCATCAAACCTAATTTGGTTTTTATTTTTCATTTATAACCCATAATAAAGATGTTTTCTCCCATATAATCACAAAAAGCATACATTGTTGTCGATCCTTTCATCCACCAGTCTTCTTTGTCACTATCTTATTCAATTGTTTTTTTCTCGAACTTTAAAGTCAGTTTTCCACCTGAAAAAAAGGAATTATTGTTCATTTATTTGTTTATTTTTTATCAAACGATTTTTCTAAATCTCAAGTCCTCTTTTTAGATAAATGTGGGCTGATTTTGGCTCTCCATCCAAACTTGATTATTCATTATCGGGTCGTTACACTTTTACCAATTTTTAACTTTGATCTATACTATATTTAAAGTCCCTTAGAGTTGAGAATCATTTTTGGAGCTATATTAAAAGTCCTTTAGAGTTGAGAATGATTTTTGGACACAAATATCTTTACTAGCTTTTGCAAATTTTTATTTTACCCTATTATTATGACAAGAATATTTATCTATGCATTGTATGAGAAAACATCTATATGAGATATAATTTAGAACCGTAGGGGCGGATTTTGCAACCGGCAAATTTTCTGAGGATGATCTTGGTGAACATCAATTCCAAAAAAATAACATTCATTATTTTTTAAAAGAAAACTTGAAGAATATAAATCACCTCAAGTTTTAAAAGAATTAATGAATGAACTTACAAAATAATTCTCTAAACCAATTGTCGACATGGATATGAAATCTATTAAATATATCAAAACAAAAGTATTCGCCTTATACTTTCCCGCCTATGCATTTTTCTCCATTTACTTATTTATTTGTTTTTTACATTAGACTAGATTACTAGATATTAGATACGCATTAAAATATCATATCTATTAAATAATTATAATTAAAATTCATTGATTATATCTTACATTTAAGATAAGATAGAAATTTTAAATATTTTATCACATTCTACGACTTTTGAGACTCTGCTAAACATAGAGTAATACAAACGATTCTGCCTCATTCCTTCTCACAATCACAATCTCGCTCTTCCTCTCCCTCTCCTCTTTCTCTCTATCTCGCTTCTCATTGTCATCTCTCTCTTTCTCTATTTTTCTACTGTTCAGTCCGTCACACCCAATTGGTGATCCGCTAACCACCCTTCGATTCCTTTTCGTCAATTTGCAAAGAGGATTGATATCGATTAACTATATATAAAAACATAAGTAATTTCCTTCTATTTTCATGCCCACACCTTTTGCTCCATTTTTTTAAGTTTTTATTTTCTTATATTATTAGATTAGATTATTAGATATACATTAAAATATCATATCTGTTAAATAATTATAATTCAAAATCATTTATTATATCTCATATGTAAGATAAGATTGAAATTTTAAACATTTTATTGTATTCTACGACTTTTGTGATTCTGCTAAACATTAAGTGATATCAGTGATTTTGTCTCATCCTTTCTTACAATCACAATCTTGCTCTTCCTCTCCCTCTCATCTTTCTCTCTCTATCTCTCTTCTCACTGACGCTTCTCTCTGTCTCTGTTTTTCTACTGCTCCATCCGTCATACCCACTTGGTGACTTGTTGACCACCATTTGATTCCTTCTTCTCAATTTGCAGAGAAGATCAATAGTTTCTTGAGAACCTACAAGTTCTTAGTACTTGGTGGAAAATCTCTCCTGGAAGGAGGATTTGATTCGGGAACAGATACAACACCTCTGATAGTTTACAAAATTAAAACTAATAATAAGGATGATGGATCTGATGGTAAGTATACTTTCTTTCTTTTTTTTTCCCATTGAAATTGTTTATAAATAATAATTAAGAGTATTTGTTTATTTTAAAATATGTCAGCTTTGTGATAGAAATACACACCATTGGAAAGAAATCGAACAAATTTGGTGCAAACATCATGGGCAATGTTAGGTCTAATGCATTGTGGAAATGGTTGTTGTTATTTTGTTTTCCTTTCCATTTTTTTTAGCTTAAATGGTCACATTCACATTTATGTATTTTATTTAAAATTTTCCTTTAATATAATGATAATGAAAAAAATCAAGAGAAGAGGGATGCAACACCTTTGCACAAAGTAGCAAATTTGTTGATTAACGCGTAAATGGATAATGGAGATTTCTCTCAACATGTTGAAACTATAAATTGATCAACTTTAAATTGAATTCCTAAAGTTAATTAAATCGTTAATATTTTAATTGATGGTATAAATAATTTCAGCACATGAAATCACATGAGTGTACATGAAGAAACTGTATGTTGTGTTAGGCACAATATAGGAAATTTTTCCATTATGGGCACTCATAGAATATCGGAATAATTTCATCTTTTAACATGTGGGGGCATTTCAAATCCTCTAAATTAATTAGCTAAAAGCCATTATATAATAGCCACTATTATTATATTTTTTTATCCTCCTATGTATTATAACCATATAATGATTTGAGTAGTTGTATTGAATAATACTATCTTCTTAGAGAAAAAAAATATAACATTTTTTTTATAATCCTGCAATTTTTTATTTTTTATTAATTTTTTTAGTATAATAGCAGTTTACCAGTTATGGAGGATAAAAAAAACAAAATAAACAAAAAGTCGAATAGATCGATGTGTGTTTATATTAATTAACTCAGGAAAGATCCCTAAATCAATAAATGAAACATAGAGGAAAAATAAAGGAGGGAAGAGTAAATAAACTTAACCTTTGTTTATGGATCTTCCGAGCTCCGCATACAATTAGATGAGTCGATGTAATCCTTTAATAGGGGTAGCTTCTATGCAAAATTCGTACTATTAACTTATGTGGATATGTAAATGCAACCTTGGTGGTGGTAGTGGTGGCTCCACCTCCTCCGCCACCTCTTTCTTAGTGCAACCACCATACTTTATCCCTGTTAATATTAATTTCTTTTGTTTTATATAGCTAATTATTATTTTATTAGTAACTGGTAACTTTATCATTGTTTTGTGAGTTCTTTATTTTTAATATGTTATCTTTTCATTCATCATATGTGTTCAATGTGATAATTATTACTATCAATTCCCTTAATAATAGTTATTTACGTCCTTGATTGTTCATCGTGTCCACTTTAGCCGATTTTTAAAAATTGAAAATAATAATAATAATAATAATAATAATAATAATAATAATAATAATAATAATAATAATAATAATAATAATAATTGTAAAAAATTCTTTAATAACTCAAATGATATTTTACCGTATCATAAGTATTTTACTATCTCTCACCACAAAAATAGATTTTTTTTTTTAAAGATGAATCCTTAGATGTAAATTTTGATTTTAATTTTACTCTTTGGGAAATATAATAAAGTGACCATGATTGAAAGTATAAGTGAATTTTGATGACGAACATTGAAAAATTAGATGTCAATTTTATAAAATGAAGAAAGTGTTTCGGACTTGGAAACAATATTAGATGAACACAATATATCGTTTCAATACTCCAGCAATGGACATCTTTACATTAGAACATCTAGAGTAACAAGTTGATCTGGTTTAAAGATGCTATGTTATGACAAAGAAGGAAATCCGGCAAATGTTGCGACGAATATTTTATATAAGGAAGCATTTCAAAATCTGTAATAGTTTTGTTTCACTTTGAATAGGAATGGCAATGGATCGGTTTTGGGACGGGTCGGCCAAGACCGCCACTAGACCCACGAGGTCTAAGGTTGACCCGGGGTGATAATCTAGAGAGAAAATATGCATAGAGAGAAAAAATCGGAGAAGAGGGAAGGGAGAAGTTGAATGGTGATCGAGATTACCTGGGGTAGCAATTTGGAGAGAGAAAGTATGCAGAGAGAAAAAATCGGAGAAGAGGGAAGCGAGAATTTGAATGGTGATCGAGATTACCTGGGGTAGCAATTTGGAGAGAGAAAGTATGCAGAGAGAAAAAATCGGAGAAGAGGGAAGCGAGAAGTTGAATGGTGATCGAGATTACTTGGGGTAGCAATTTGGAGAGAGAAAGTATGCAGAGAGAAAAATCGGAGAAGAGGGAAGCGAGAAGTTGAATGGTGATCGAGATTACATGGGGTAGCAATTTGGAGAGAGAAAGTATGCAGAGAGAAAAATCGGAGACGAGGAAAGCAAGAAATTGAATGTTGATTGGGATTAGCTAAGGTAGTAATTTGGAAAGAGGAAGTACGTGGAAAGAAAAAGTTGGAAGAGACGAAGCTAAAAGTTAAATGCCGATCGAGATTACTAGGGTGGTAATCTCGACAGAAGAAGTGCTTAGAGAGAGAAAGTCAGAGATGATGGAAATGAGAAGTTGAATGTCGATCAAGATTACCTGGGGTGGTAATTTGGTGAGGAAAAAGTGCGTAGAGAGAAAATCGAAGACTAAGGAAGCGAGAAGTTGAATGTGGATCGAGATTACGTAAGGTAAGAATCTAGATAGGGAAAGTGCCTAGAGAGAAAGTCAGAGAATAAGGAAGCGAGAAATTGAATGTCAATTGAAATTATCCGGGGTGGTAAGGTATGTTTGGGTAATACATTGTTTCCTCTGTTCTTATTGAATGTAAGGTATGTTTGGTCAACAAGTGGCATTATCTATTATTGTATCATTTCATGATCAAGTTGTATTACAATGTCAACGACTATGGATGCATAATTCTTTCTCTTTGTAGCTTCCGCGCATCATTTCTGCTTTCAGACATGCTTCAATTAACTTGCCTTTCTCAAATTCTTTTCTCTTCATTTCTTTGACATAGAACTACTTAATAGCTGTCTCATGCCATTGACATTGAAGTACATATAAATTTTAAATAGAGAGAGCATAATATTCAAGAGATACTCTGGCAGTTGTGATTGGTATATGAATGTCCCATGTTAAGGTTGTAGCAATAGAATATTGAATAAATATTTGTAGTAAAAATTATGCTACATTGCCACATTGATTTGTTAATTTTGTTTTTGTCCTGTGTGAAATTGGAGAAAGAAAGGCAACTCTCTAGTCTACGGCATATGTATAGCATTATGTAGTATTTCTTTATTATTAAACTATGATAATTTCTAGAGTCTACAATAAATACATTGTGAGGTGAAATTGATGAACGAGAAGACATAGCGGTTTTTCATCAATTACCAGCATGTTAGAATTACAAGGTAAAATATTAAAATAATAAAATTTAAAAAAAAACTTTAGTGTGTTATTTTTACGTAATAGAACTCAAATCTTTGCATGATTTTGACAATTACTTTAATTTTTTTTAGCAGCAACTCCCCTTTTAATACATATCATCAATAATATGTTGTATTACAAAGTCAGGAGGATACTCTCCCCATATACAAGAGATGCCTCTATTAAAACCAAGCCTAGCAATATAATGGACAACTATATTGGTTTTCCTACTAATATATTTAGAAAGAGGAATGGAAAATATAGACAAGAGGTTTAAACAAGAGCGCATTCATCCCTTCCACAATTTGGGTTATGGGTCGCATCCATTGCCATGGAACAATTTGTCTCAGTTGCTAAGACACCCAGCCTTTCATCAATAATGGCCTGCAAACCAACTAAAATTGCCATGCACTCTCCCAAGAAAGGACCCATATTCCCATGGAAGATACGAGCGAATCCAAAAACAAATTCACCTTTATCATTGCGGATACTCCCACGGTAAAATGTGAAACATCGTCCTCTACAGTAGCATCAACATTCATTTTGAGAGTACCTTGCAAAGGTTTGACCCATCTGTGTTCTCTTTTTATCACAGTTGTGCCGATTAGAATTACCACCTCAACAAAGGTTAATGCCATGCAAAAAGAATAGAGCAAGTTTGGTGCACTAAGGAGGATTTGCTGCAGCCTAGATTCACTCTTCTCAAACAGCCGACTGTACCTCGCTTTCCAAACTTTCCAACACAGAACAAGAAATAACTCAAAATCATCACCATTAGATTTTATGGTTGCTTTCACAAGTGAAATTTTTTTTTTTGTTTTTAAATTTTTAAATTTAATACACTATTATAATGTCTATTTGAAGAATCAGTACAGCTCATTGAAGATAATCCTACGACATAACTATCAGTGAACCTTGGCATACTTGAAGTGCATATATTTCTAGTAAAGTAAGTATTTCAATATCATATACTTCATTACATGTTTTGCATTTAATGGATTTTAACCTACTTTAATCTAGGATGGCAGGCAAGCTGCGCAAATGAAGTTAATCCATGATTATTTCCAATAATGAAAAATTATGAACTATCTCTTTTCTCATCATTGTTAAGATTTACATTGTTTACGGGGCTATTTTGAATTACATTTACTTTTCGTTAAACATTGTATTCATTTCATTTTTAATTTATTTTTATTTAATTTTCAGTTGAACATTGTCTTGATTTCTTTTTTAATTAGTGCAATTTTCCTATGTGAGGTTTATGATATGGTCAAAACTATGAACCATAAATGGTCAAACTATGAAAGAGATTGGAGAAGACTTCTATTTGAATTATAGGTTGTAATCATTTTATTACTTATTTGACACTCATAATGACAATACGTGGTTAAAAGGCTGAGGGTCTTCTGCCAGGGTAGCTACTAAGCTAGTGCTTGCCAGCCCTGGGCATGTACCAACTAATCTATTTAATGCATTGTTTTAAAACCCAATCCATCGGATCAGAAAACCTGCGACCCGGCTTACAAACCGAGCCAGGTAATACCAAAAACCAATATTGGTCACAACGACTTGGGTTGACCCGTGAGATACGAACCGATTTTCACCCCCGATTTTCAGATTTTCTTCCATTTGTTCAATTTTTATATGTTTATATTTCTTATATTATTTTAATCATCGGTTTGACCCTGGGACGACTTTGAATCGACTCTCTGAACCTTGACCTAATCCCTCGACAATGTCGATTGGGTTTAAAAACATTGATGTAATGTACAAACAAAAGTTAAACACAAATGTGAATCGTGTGCTTAATAATTTTTTTACTAATCTTTATCCCAAACATTAACTTATACAGTTTTGCTCATGTACAACGCACGGGTGTGAAAACTAGGGAGGTTCCTTTTGAACATGTGAAAACTAAAGGAACTTTAATTGGCTTTGTTTTCTTTTGAATTGTGTGTTTCATACTTACCTCTTCCTTTGTTAGCAATATAATTAAATGTTGGACGTATTTTCCAGTGCAACGCACAAGTAAAAATGCTAGTTGTAACTAATACACTAGAATAAAGAGATAATTTAACAACTCTAACGTAGATGCTCCTGACAATTGAACCCCAAAAAATTATCTACTAAATCATCAAACCAAAACTAAGATGCAGGAATGATGATGATGATGATGATGATGATGATGAATATGATGATAATAATAATAATAATAATAATAATAATAATAATAATAATAATAATAATAATGTGTGAAAGTCTAGTCATATTCACACGACATATTTTGCTTTGTGCATTGTGTTTTAATTGCAATGAAGCATTTTCACCTTTGTCGGCTTTCAATTGCATTCTCCATATTAGGACTGGACGTTTCGGGTTTGGTTTTGAGTATTGAACTAACTAGAACCGAACCGCAAATTTCGATTCTATGAAAAATTGAACCTTATAGTTCTTTCCGAGCAAGATGCCCATTTGGGTTCATTTTCATCGGTTCCAGTTTAGTTCTGGTATTTTATGTTTATTATTTTATTGTAAAAATTGCATAAAAATAGAAGGCATCACCATAAATATAGGTGGACAATGTAGAGATGGCCACGGTTCCAGAACCGCTAGTTCTGGTTCCGGTTTTTAACCTAGTTCCTATTAGGAACCTACCGGTTCGGTGGTTTAAGAAAAAAGGGTTTCAACTTAATTTTCTTACCAAAAAGGCTTGAAATTATATTTTTTTAATATACATATATATATATATATATATATATATTTGTTTTTGACAGTTTTGGAATCAAACTAGAACTAGGTTTGATCCAGTTTTGGTTAAAACTAAACTATGCCCATCTCTAGGACAATAGTCTAACCTTGAAATACTATATGATATTTGTTTTAGTTTTTAGATATATATGTGTTCTACACATTGTTTTACTCTCTATAAATTTTAATTGACGATGAAAGTATTTATATAACAATTACTTTATTAGAAAAAGTATGTGAACTTAATTTTAAAATTGATATTACTCGATTTTTTATTCTGGTTTTGATTTTTAGAAAGGAACCGTTTGGTTTTCGATTCCCGATTTTTCGATTTTAGTTTTGTTTCGGTTCTTAATTTTTTTTTAAAAGAATCATTTGGTTATGATTTTTTCTCTTTAGTTCCGGTTCTATCCATTCTGTTCCCTTTTCTTGTCCACCCTTACTCAAAATTTTTGTTTGTAAAATCTTTATAATAAATATTTTTATAGCTAACATACTTTGTTTATAACTAATGTTTTATGTTAGCATGGTCTAAAGTTAGGGAGCAAATCTTTGCACGTTTGTGTTCTTTATTATTTACTTATTTAGTCACAATGATCCAAAACTACCGATGGTGCCATAGCTACGGTAGCACCAGGTATTTTCCGGTCACACACGACCTTCGTTAGAAAAATTGAGATCAGATCGAGACTAGCATGGAGAGACGAAGCTCTAGCAGTGCAGAAAAATTTTCAACGACACTGTTTGCTCAAAGTAAAAGGTTTTTGCAAAATACTTTGACTTTGACAAACAGAGTCGTCGGAAAATTTTCTAAACTGCTGGAGCTTTGCCTTGCTATACTGGTTCTTGATCTGGTCCCGATTTTCCCAACGGATGTCGTATATGATCGGAAAACACCCTGTGGCACTAACGATGGTGCTACATGATTGTTGTACTTATTTAAAATTATAGAATATAAATTATTTTGACACCCATGTAAAGATTTTTTGATGAAATTATCGATGTATAAAACCAAAAAAAAAAAAAGGAGTTAAGGGTATAATAACAACAAGAAGTAAAATTTAGATTGGTATAATTGATGTATTTTGCACTCAAATAAAAATAGTGATGCCAGTATGATTAGCATGTATAAAAAATCTAATGAGTTAAAAATCATTATGTGGATGATTAATTGCCTACGTATGTTCATCATTTTTATTATATATTCGAAGATTGGAATAGCTACATTTGATTAATCATTACATCTCAAATAGTATTATTCATCTAATGTATATGAGAATCTTTCTTTCTTCTTAAGTTTAGAATGAACAAGAAAAGAAGGAGATTTGAAATTTAATCATAAAAATAACATTTGATTATATTTTCTACATTTGTTTTTTTTTATTAGCTTACTATATGTCAATTTTGTAATTTGGAAGTGAAATCTATAACCCTTCAAAAAATTTTAAAATAACGTGCGTTTTGACTAGTATTTCAGAAGTCTAGTGAAATGGGCTCATTTGTAAAAATCCAATTTTTTAATTTAAACCGACTGATCGCCTAGAAGAAAACTTGGAGATCATCCAACTAATTTTTTATTTTTATTTTTATTTTTTATGTTTGCAGAAAGGAAAGAATTGTTCGTAACTAACAAATGCAAGTTAAAATGCCTAAAAAACATATTTGTAGTAGTGAACTAACTAGTTGCATTTGGCTTGTTGAGAAACTCGAAAACATTTGTTGTGGGTCCAAAACAGATAGCGTATGTAATGCCCCCTCTAGTACCTTGTCTCATTTCATTGCCTAATACATACTTAACACGACACCCTTCGTATCATGTGGTGGGTACGAGTTCATTTTAAGACTACATTTGTATAAAATCAGGACTAGAGTCAGCATCACCCCTTCAGAATATTACGAAATCCAGAAGTTCGTTTATCAAAACACTACTGATTATAAGAAAACATTCCAGTAACTTACAAAATTTAACATGTACATAATATCTTGAGTAGTTTCAATACTAAATACAAAACATTTATATAGGGTCTTTAGCCCCTTCCTTGTTCCCACACGCACATCATCACACATTAGTTTCTAGAGGATTCCCCACCACTTTCCACATTCTTTCCTTGTCCTGCATCATCTAAGATACATAGAAGAAACATAATGAGTCATAACGACTCAGTCGGAATAGATGCAAGTGCAATGCATGTCACGTTCATACTTTGGGCTTGGTTGCGAATCATGTACTTACAATGGCGCCATCGAATAACATTTCATATTTGGCTAGGAGTCAATCGTCCTGTAGGATTTAAATATCCAGTGAGGCCTTCTTCTGGCATTTGTGGGGTTTAGATTCCCCATTGTCCAACTTTTACCTTTACATACGTGTAAACACATGATAAGCAACACCACATTCACATCTTTCCATGTTATCACTGTACAAGACTAGTACACAATTGACTTCAGGGGATGCCCATTAGGTGGCGTTTTCATTGAAAACGCCACCAGTGGGTGCAGTCCGCAAGCAAGGGTGGCGGTTATAGTAATAATCAACCACCCTAATTTTTTTTTTTAATAAATGTGAAGATAAAGGGTGGCGGTTGTGTTGAACAACTGCCACCCTGAACAAAAAAAAAATCACAATTTAGGGTGGCGGTTGTATGTTAACAACCGCCACCTTATATTATTTAGGGTGGCGGTTCTATTACAACCGCCACCCTAAACAAAATTTAAAAAAAAAAAGACAAAACACCCCGAAATCATCCCCAACTCATCAGATTAGCATGCAAAACCAGAACTCCCAACCCTTCACCCGAAAATACACAGCAAAGGCGAGCGAAAACAGCTACATTTGACGTGGATTTGGCTGAAATTGGTCATGGGTTGGAGCTACATTTGAAATAAGTTTCTTCTCCTACATGTATTTCTTCCAATTTCGGGTATAGGTTGGAATTTAACATCCCAAATTGTAGGTATTTTCTTGAAATCGGATTTGGGGCAATTTTGTTGGTCGTTGTAGCCACATTTGAAGAAAGCTCATCCTCTCCGCATCAATTGGTGACATATTTTCATATTTTGAAGGTTAGAAAACACCATCCCCAAATTCTATTATTTGTTGCTATTAGATGTGTTTTTTGTCCAAATTTCCGTATATTATTTGTTGCAATGGATATATACTTGGGATTTATATACATTATTGTTGAATTAGTGTATTATAATAGTTAGATTGGTTAGTATTATTTAGTTAAGTAATTTTTTTGAATAATTTTAGAGGAATTATAAATAAGTCATAAGAAAAATTGAAAAATGAATTGTTAATATAGTTATTAAAATTAATATTTTATGAAATAATATTAACTTTAATTTTTTGATATGTCCTTAATTTAATTAGTATTCTATGCATGATAAAATAATGCATGCAATATTTATAAATTATGTTGAACTACATTTTAATACGTAATAAATAAATTGATACTAAATTTATATGCATATAATTTATTAAAAAGGAGCATGGGAATAACATTATTTCAATAAATTAAAGTAATAACAATTTCGTAGTTATTATATTTATATAATTAGAATGATTATAATTTATTAAAATTATAGCAATTAGTATTCTACGTACGTATGATAAAATAATGCATGCAATATTTATAAATTATGTTGAACTATATTTTAATATGTAATAAATAAATTAAAATCAATTTTATATAAATATAATTTATTAGAAAGGAGTATGGGAATAATATTATTTCAATAAAAGTAATGACAATTTCGTAGTCATTATATTTATATAATTAGAATGACTATAATTTATTACAATTATAGCAATTAGCTTAAGAATAGAACTATTTAATATCATTTTAATTAATATAGTCATTCTATTAGTTTTGTGGTGTAAATAAATCAAATTGCCGAATTACTTTTCCATCTTTTTGTTACAATTGATTTTATTTATTATATTACACCGCACATCACGTCCATTGAGCTTAGAAAACCCTTTGAAGATAATCTTGTGTGTCATTAACTGTGCACGCATTGTTACTCAGTTTAAGATGCACAAGATTATCTTTGAATTCTCCCAGTGGAGAGTTTGTCATCTATCTACGTAAATCAAACTGTGATAAATTTAATATTTTGCGTAGACGGTTATGTATTTATGTTAATTTCAGTAGTATTCTCCTTTGTTCTCCGGGTGTGAATTACGTTTTACGTGAATTGCACACTTAGCAGAACTAAGGGGAGATGCTGCCGAAATTTATAGTAAAATATTATACTGCTTCTACACAAAAAATCACAGTTTGATATTACGTGCAAAGATGACGAATGGTTTAGGTCCCTACCATTTCGATTAGATACGAAGTTATAAGGCAGATTTCGAACATTTGCATTACAGGCTTAATAAGAGAAAAATAGTGAGATTATACGTAATGATATTATTACATGGTTAATTGTGGAAAAATAACTTTATAGGTCGTTCGAAATGGATCAGAGTTGGATGTATGGAAATCCTACTTCTCTTCAATATGTAAACGGAGTTATTGAGTTTTTGAAATGCTGAGGAGGATAGAAAGAAATATAAGAAGGATAAGATTGTTTGTCCTTGTTCAGTATGCAATAATACTGTTGGTTATGACACCCCTGCGGAAGTGAGAAACCATTTGTTTAAAAATGGGTTTAAGATCGGTTACATGTGTTGGTTTTGGCATGGTGAGTAAATAGTGTCTGGTACGAGTAGTGGTGGCAACGGTGGTGGGCATATTAACAAAAATAAGTTGGGTAGTGACAATGACGGTCATGAGGAAAATATAGATATGAATGTGGAGTATGATCGTTTGGATGAAATGTTGCATGATGTGCAAGATGACTTCATTGACAGGCCCCATGAGTTCGATAAATTGTTTGCCGATTCCAAAAAACCTTTGTATCCTGGTTGTATAAAATACAACAAGTTATCAGCTGTGTTCAAATTGTTAAGCTTGAAAGTGAAAAATGCATCCAGTGGTCGGAGTTTTACAGCGTTATTGGAGCTTTTAGCAGATATGCTTCCGGATCATAATGAGTTGCTTAACTCAACGTACAAGGCAAAGAAGATGCTATGCCCGTTGGGTATAGAGATTGAGAAGATAGACGCTTGTCCAAATGATTGTGTATTGTATCGGAATGAGTACAGAGATTTGCACGTGTTGACCAAGTGTAGGGTATCAAGGTATAAGAGAAAGAACCCCATTGATAATTGCGCGGGTAAAAATGGTCCTTCAGCAAAGGTATTATGGTATTTACCCGTCATTCCAAGGTTTAAGCGATTGTTTGCAAATGCAGATGATGCAGCCAAATTGTTGTGGCGTGCAGAAGGGAGGAAAAAAGATGGAAAACTAAGGCATCCAACTAATTTCCCTAAATGGCGCAATTTCAATAGGAGATTTCTAGATTTTGGGGATGAAGATAGGAATCTTCGTTTGGGATTATATACAGACGGAATGAATCCACACGACGACATGAGCAGTCGGCATAGCACTTGGCCGGTACTTTTGGTGATCTATAATCTCCCTCCCTGTCTATCTATGAAGCGCAAATACGTGATGATGTAATTGCTAATCTTAGGTCCGAAACAACTGGGCAATGATATCGACGTGTATTTAGCACCTCTAGTTGATGATCTAAGGAGGTTGTGGGATGAGGGTGTGGAGGTGTTTGATGCTAATCGTCGGAAGAATTTTAATTTACGTGAAATGCTATTTTGCACCATAAATGATTTTCCAGCTTTTGGTAACTTGTCGGGTTACACAATCAAAGGTGGTAAGGCATGTCCCGTGTGCGAAGATGCCACTTGTAGCCTATATTTGAATAATTGCAAGAAAAATGTGTACATAGATCATCGGGTTTTTTTTCCAAAAAATCATAGATATCAAAAAAATAAAGAGGATTTTAATGGGAAAATCGAGAACCGGGTCGCACGATTGCCGTTGTTTGGGGAAGAGGTTTCCGAACGAGTTAAAGATATTTCAGCTCAGTTCGGTAAGACTTTTAAGCAGACTAAAAAGTGTATATGGAAGAAAAGATCAATTTTTTGGGATTTACTTTATTGGAAGTATTTAGAGGTGAGACATTGTATCGATTTCATGCACGCAGAGAAGAATGTTTGCAAAAATATCATCAGGACGTTGCTAAACATTCCAGGCAAGACGAAAGATTCTATCAATGCTAGAAAGGACATCGTGGATTTTGGAATACGGCCGGCATTAGCACCTACTGAAGATACGGGGAAGCTCCCATTCTTACCAGCGGCTTGCTACACTCTGTCTATGAAAGAAAAAATTTTTGTGAATGTCTGAGAGGGGTGAAAGTTCCATCAGGTTATTCATCAAATATCAGACGGTTTGTGTCGATGAAGGACTTGAAGTTGGTTGGATTGAAGTCTCATGATTGTCATATTATGATGCAGCAGCTATTGCCGATTACTATTCGTGGTATACTGCCTGAAAATGTTAGGCGCGTAATTACACAACTTTGCTTTTTCTTCAATGTAATATTTAGTAAGGTTATTGATCCGGATGAGTTAGAGAGATTGCAGGAAAACGTTGTTGTGACCATCTGTCAGTTTGAAATGTATTTTCCACTATCTTTTTTCGATGTCATGGTGCACTTGGTTATTCACTTGATTCGAAAAATTAAGTAGTTAGGTCCGATATTCTTGCACAATATGTATCCATTTGAACGGTTCATGGGTGTCCTGAAGGGATATGTGAGAAATCGATTTAGACCAGAGGGCAGTATCGTAGAAGGTTATGTTGCTAAAGAAGTCATTGAATTTTGTACTGATTACCTAGCAAAAGTTGAACCTATTGGTATTCCTATATCTCGACACGAGGGAAGGCTTGGCGGTAAGGGTATTGTTGGACACAAGCCAATCGATCCCACTACTGAAGACCTAGCCAAAGCTCATCTTCGCGTCTTGCATCATCTTTTTATGGTTCAACCATACTTCGATGAGCACATGGCAGTTGTAAGGGCGGAAAATCCTTTGAAAGGGGAAATGTGGTTGGTTAGTGAACATAATCGTTGTTTCCCAAAATGGTTCAAAAATAAAGTAATGAACCGGTTGACGCATGCGCCAGAAATGATTGAAGAGACGGTGAAGTGGTTGGCTTACGGACACGCATCGTGTGACATCTTGTAATGCCCCGAATCTTTGATATCGAAGAGTTACTAAATTAGCCTTCACTTAATTGAAATGGGGAGAATTGACGATAAATTTTTTTCTTAAAACCCCTTTTCAATAATAATCGTAATAATAATGATAATACGATAGCAATCACAGTAGTAATAATGAGGTTCAAAATCCACGTACTTAAATGAAACAGTATTAATCCATTTGAAAATTAATATTCATTTCCTAGATAAATAAATTAAACCCTGAACCATATTGCGGGAGCTCAAGAATAATATACTACTACGCTTTGAATGATCTTTTAATAAAAGAAAAATAGTTTAACATAATAATTAAATGGATGGTGTCGCCTCGCGCCACTTCACTAGACTCCCTAATCTGAAAAAGAGTTTACAATATTTGGGGTGAGTATAACGTTGTTATACTCAGTGGGGCACAGTAGAAAACCATTTCACCATATCACATATCCATACATGAAATTACAACTAGAGGCAATTAAACTATAGAAAAGTCGAGTGTTGGAAACTCCCGTCCAACGTGGGGGAAAGTCGCTATAACTATCCGAATGGTCCTTAACCATTCCATGGAAGATGGTACTTCGCCATCACATGCATATCACATAGCAAATATGCCACAAATTATAATAACACGTAAAGAACATGATATGAATTTTAAAATAAACAATTGCTTTCAAAAATAAAAACATTTGTAAGAAGTAACACAATTTTGCATAAAGTAACCCCACCTCAATTCTTTGTTCTTGTAAATTCCTCGAAATTTGGGCTGGTGTGATGCTAGCGCTTCTACGGACTTTCCACATCCTCTAATAAAAGAATTTAAACATAATTTTAGTAATTTAACCTTAAAATTGAAGTTTAATAATTTATTCGGGTCTTATAGAATTTAATTTAAAAGTTTTAGGGTCGAAAAGCAAATTTTAAAAGTTAATTTGAGCTTAATTGAAAGGGAAATATGGATTTGAGGGTGGAAATTGAAGTAATTAGTCAATTAGAACTAATTGGAAACTCAATTGAAACTTTAGGGACAGAAATTGAATTTTTTTGAAGCTTAATTAGGGCTTGATTGAAAGGAATTGTCTATTTGGGGGCCGATTTACGGTTAATTCAGAACTTGGGGACTTTGATTGCAATTTATATAAATTCAATTGGACTCAATTGAATTAGATACATAATTTTGGGGACTTAAAATAAGCTTTTGAAACTTGATTAGACCCATTTGAAGAGGATAATCGACTTTGGGGGACCAATTGAGATAACTATCGAAAGTTGGGACCAACTTATACTAATTTTCGAGTTTGGAGGACTTGGGCTGCAATTTCATGGCCAAAACCAGATTTGGGCCTCACCATCCTCAATTAACACGATCGGCACATACTCACAGAGGTAAGAGAGAGAGCCAAGAGTCGACGAGGCCACCGCTCCGCCTCTCGTGGGGTTTTCAACCGGCAGCCACGTCCACCATCAATGACGAGCATGCCCCCGGGTCCCCACGTCGCCGCCGGGCACGAGGAAGAGAGAGTGGAGCATTGAGGAGTCAAAGTCTTTGAGAAAGGATTTCGGCGGAAACCGGCGAAATTGGAGGTTGTTCTAGCAAAAATCTATCAATTAAACTCGAGTTTAAGGTTCTATAACACCCCACCGTCCTCTTGGCAACGAATTATGGGAGAAATTTCAAGGTTGAAGTCAAGAAACCATGGCCAGCACTATTCACGCTCGCGGTACTGTTCATGGGTTACTATTCACGCAGAATTTTTTTTATAGCATCACGATGACGAGGGAAAGATGATGATATGTTTGGGTTCAATAATTCGATTGGTTGAATTTATGGACAAAGAGTTCTTCCCTTTTCTTTTCTTCTAAGTGCACTATGAGGGTGGTGATGAAATACAGATTCTGTGTTTGGTTTATGTCTGTTTCCATATCATAAATTCATTGTAGTAGATGAAAAATAGCTATAGAATATTTACTTAAAATCTGGGCAGTGGATAATATTTGTGCTAGTGGAATCAATAGGAAAAAGTTTGATAAATTACCTATTTGTTTCTTCATGTAGATTGGACGAATCTGGTTGCTTTGATTTCTGCTACGCAGAGGGTAGTCGATTGCTGCGAGAAACTGGTCTAGGGAACTTCTTGCTGAGGCGAAATACTTTTAATGTTGAGAGGTTGAGAGCTGTGGCGGTTTTGGGAATGACGTGAGAACTTAAAGATGCAGAGTTGTTAGGAGTTTAGGTATTGTAGGAGAGGTGAGGGTGTAGAGACGTGACAAACTGGGAGTGAAGATTTGAACTCACGTCTCAAAACCTCCTCACCAGGTTAGCCTGGGCTTCCAACTCAATAGTTAGGCTCATAGCCCAAAGGGTAGTTATAGTGGCCTCCTAGAACTTTAAATTGGACATTAGACTTATTAGTTGGGTCTAACACCCAACGGAAAATTTTATTGGCCCTAAATAAATTTTCTTTTGATCCGACTAAATTATCAAATTAAAATTTATTTTATTAGACGAGCACTGAACTTAAATTTCTGAAATTAAATTAAAAAAAATGGAAAAGCCGTAACGACGCCGAATAATTCTTTAGAGTTAAAAATTAAATGTGGTCGTTACACATCTTACCAGGGATATGAGATTAACAAGTATACATTTTATACAGAATATCAAGATGATAAAAGCATGATGCAAAATAGTGGAGTGTCACAGGTGGCAATATCGAATGATAATAGGGCCGATACATACTACGGCGTCATTGAAGAAATTTGGGAACTTGATTCCACGAAGTATCAGATGTGCGTATTTCGATGCAAGTGGGTGGACAATACACGGGGTGTATCGATTGACAAATTGGGTTGCAGTAGGGTAGATTTTTCTCGGGTTGGAAGTCGGAATGATCCATTTATACTTACATCACAAGCTAAGCAAGTGTTTTACATTACTAATCCGGGCGATGCAAAGTGGTCAGTTGTCCTCCAAGGGAAGCGACACATTGTTGGGATCGGTGATGTGGTTGATGAAGATGAATATGACCACTGGGATGAAACACCTTCATTTTCAACTGAATTGCCTATATTAGATCTTCAGGAAGACAACACTGGTACAAATTACTTACGTTCGGACCATCAGAAGGGAGAGTACGTTGAATGATCGGCCGGTGTTATTATTTATTGGTAATTTAAATTTTATTCCATTACTATTTATTTACAATTTAAATTTATTTGTACGCCATATGTTATTTCCAACTACAACGGTTGCAATATTTTTCACTCTTATTCAATGTGGCTTCTTATTTATTATTGTCGTGATTATTAATATTTTTAAATGTGCAGGCACGTGCTAATAGGCCGCAAATATGTCGGATTCTAGATCTTCATCTACATCAGGAGAACCGTGTGCTGACAGCAGCACCAGACGATCGAGAGGACTGACGACTATGTTGAAGTGGAAGAGAAAGAGTATTCATGTGACAGGTGATGATTTTGATGACCTAGATCGGCCGATGGGGGTATGTGGCACGGGATTCCGACATTATATTGGTGTAGTTGCGCACTCAAAGGTAAATATAAATTATAGTGATTGGAGACTTGTGGAAGCCAGCCTAAAGAATACCATTTGGGATGACATTAAGGTAATAAGATGCAAATTGCAATTGTGTGCTCTGGTTAACACTTATTTTCTTGTTAGTAAGGTTAAGAGTTGAATTTTTTTTAACATTACAGACAACGTGCAATTTGAAAGATGACAAACTTAAGAAGAAAGTTATTTCACAAGCTAGATTACGAATGAGAAATTTTAAGGATAAACTCATGAAGAAGTGGATTCGCGATAAGGAAAAAAGAAATGACTCTCCAATGGATGTTTATAACTTCATTACCACTGAAGATTGGGAGCAATTCAAAGAAAGAGTGATCAGTAAAAAATTCAAGGTATACTTCTCTAGTTATTACAATTAACTATGCAATTACTCTTTTCATTTTTTCTCTAAAATCACACTTGGATACGAGGCTCGTGAGAGTCGTGTCTACCATACTGATCAATAATAGTATATTAATTTCTCGAAGGATACAAGTGAGAAGGCAAAGGAGAGCCAATCACATAATAAGTATCCCCATCACATGGGATCCGCAGGCTAGGTAGGGATGAAGGAGGTGTGAGCACAGAATGACCCTTTAGGGTACCTATCCTCTTGCGGGTCTGTTAGCGATTCCATTTTGCACAGTGATCGTTCCTGGGATTACTTACGGGGCAAGATTACATGTTCACCCGGACCGAACTTTGATATATCCCCATGGTATTATAGATGTTTATGACAAGATTGTAAGTATTTCTTTCCAATTGTGCATATAATTGATAATTTAACCAATGGTAACTGTTAACACTTAATTTTCCTTTGATTGGAACAGGTGGATAAATCTAAAGAAGTTGAGGAGGGAACATTTGTCGGGACCAGACAGCACGACATACTTTCAGCAGCTCTAGGTAAAGAGGATCATTCGGGTCGACCGAGGATGTTCGGTGGATACGCAGGTGGTGTGAGGGCAGTTTTTGGTAAACTATCTGAACAATCGAAGAAATATAACTTGGACTGGGATGATTTAGACAGCCGGGTTGCACGGGAGGTTCAAAGTCAACTGAATGCCGAATTTGATAATAGGGTTCAGCAGAGAGTTGTTGATACCCTCATCAACTAGGCATCCAGGTACCTGCTGGGATGGGAGCAATGATGGCCAATACTAGACCTGCGAGTAATAGCAGTATTTGTCATGTCTCGGGTGTGCCAGATCCATTCATCGCCATTACGGTATTTTTAAAAAAATTATTTACTTTTACAATACTCTAAATAATGAATTAATTTTACTTATTTTTAAAATAGTATAGATAATCAGCTTCACAATCATTGTAGGAGCTCACAATAGTTGTTGCTTGATAATTTTTGGGACCGACAGGAAATTACTGATTGTATATTGTGCATACCACATGAAGGCCAAATACAACAGGTCCCACAAGGGATATGCTACCTTATTACAGAAGACACGGTTGTGCATGGTTGCCAACTCATAGAAGGAAATGTCAAGGTACAGATTGATATGGTTCCTGAACAATATCGCGAGTTGCCTCTTCCCATGCCAGTTCGAGACGACTTAGTAGTGTTAGGGGATGCCATGGGAAGTTTTGTTCAGTGGCCTAAAAGCCAGATTCAATTGGAAAATGTAAGTTAATAGACGGTTTCTAATAGCTTTTTACTAATTTATTTGTTTGAAAATTATGTAATAGCATTTATAGTAGTTAATACTTTAGAATCTTTTAATGTTACGTTGTAATGACTACTTTACCGTTGTAGGATCATGCTGTGCACAAGAAGAAGAATTGAGCCGACAAATAGAAGAAGCCTCAAAGTTTTGCTATGTCAGCAACTTCACAACGCAATCTCGTTGATGAAGCAACGTACCAGGGTCTTCCTAACTCTTGCAAGCTATTGGTCAATTTGATTAATATGATGCCTACTGGTAATGATATGTTGGAGGTCCCGCTCGATGACTTATTTCCTGGATCATCTGACACCGAAATCTTTGTTACTGCTATTGATGTCACCGAATTCATGGCGATGAAATGGTTGAGCGCTCCTATTTTGGAAGTATTTCAATTGTGAGACTTCAATTCCCGTTTGAAATTACATGACTCTTTTACTTTTCGGTTTTCAATAAACTTCTAAATTCGTATTTTATGTAATAGGTACATTCATCGGAACTACCAACTGTATGAAATACCATTTGGTTTCATGAATCCGTCACTAATAGCTACAGTTATGATTAAATCTTAACATATGGAGGCTTCACGCTACATTAATGATGCATTGTGCAATTTAAGTGACAAGAAATATATTTTGGCACCGTACCACCAAGAGTAAGATCACTCACACTTTAATACGTCCAATGTTATAAGTTCGAAGTTCGTATATATGTTATTAAAAAGCTAACTGTCACATTTGTTAGTCGTCACTGGTGGCCTGTCATTGAGCCCTCAGCCAATACGGTATACGTAATGGATTCATTGGCTAATCAGAAGAGAAATTCGGTTATCAAGTCGCTCATAAGTGTGTAAGAGAATATCCAATGACTTTCATTTCATTTATTGGTTTGTATGACAAGTTGGAGTTTAGATCGCTTCTTATATATTAATATTATTCATATAATTTAAATTTTTAGAGCTTTCAGAGTGATGTGGGACAAAATGGGTGGACGACGAGGCAGCGTTCAATGGAAAGTACTTCCGGTATGTACATATATAACTTTTAACAATAAAAGTTATTTTTTTAATACTTTGGTTCATTTCTGTTTGGAAGATATATGAATTTCTTTCAAAATAGATATTTTTTTGTTAATGATTATTTTTATTTTGTTGGTACATACAAATTATAGTGTGTACAACAACCAGGAGGTGATGAGTGTGGTTACTGCGTCATAAAAAATATAAATGACATAATGATACGATATGGTCAATGCGATGATCTACAAAAGGCGTGTCACTAAAGAATGTAGATTGGTTAATTATTTAAGCATTATTCAGTACTTTATTGGGTATGTATAAAACTGATTATCTTTCATTTCACCTATACATGTATGGAGCCGAAGAGTATTCTCAGAAAAGCATCGATGTGGTACGAGGACTTTGGGTTAAATTCTTTCGAGAAGTTATGAAATGATCATTTATGGGTTTAAATTCATTTTCCTCCTAGTTTTACTATGTTCTCATGCATTGTGGTCATATGTACATTTATATAGTCATGGACTTATGCTGGAGTTGTGTACTTGTACAGTTGTGTTGGAGTTGCTTCTACTTATTTCATTAGGTTGTATTTACGTCATTTGTTAATTAGTTGGTAATTGTGGCTAAATACTTTGTATCCATGATATAAGTTGGAGTTGTTTTCTACTTGTTTCATTAGGCCTAAGTTGAGGCATGTAGTTGTGAATGGTATTGCTATTAGTGTAATTGTAGGTTCTTTGTGAATGGTATTGCAGTTAGTTCAATTGCAGGTTGTTTTGTTGGGGTTAGGTGATTTAATTTAACATGTACATTTGTACATGCAATGGGTATTAAGGTAGCCAAAAAAAAATTGATATGAGGTGGCGGTTGTCAATAGGAACCGCTACCCAAACAATTACTAATTTAAAAAACAAAAAAAAAACATATCAATGGGTGGCGGTTGTGTTCAACAACCGCCACCCTATGTAATTAAAAAAAAAATTAGACTTTGGGTGGCGGTTGTGTTCAACAACCGCCACCCTATGTAATTAAAAAAATTAGACTTTGGGTGGCGGCTGTGTTCAACAACCGCCAACCGATGTAAAAACCCTTTTTGTACCCTTTTTGTACTAGTGCAAGCATCTACTTTCAAGTCCTGATATCATACAAAGATTCATAGCACATTTCCAAGGCTCGCAATCATGTAGGCATATTATTATTCACATGAACCCTTCACATATATCATCATATGATCATCTAGACATGTCATATAAACTAATATCTCAAGTCATCCAAACAAACATCCAAACAAGGAAAAGTTGAACATTATAATCATATACTTAAAAAGTCAAATAAAATATAATAATGGAGTAAACCAATGCAAAAGAATGTGCAGAAAATTTTAAACTTTTGAAATAAAAATGATGACCTCTCTATGAAAGAAATACTTTATTGGTTTTTTAAAAACTAGAAATACTTTACTGGTTTTATAATTATTGCAATTGCAATTATATGAAATTAAGCACTTGCTTAAACCTCAAAATCAAAATATAAACTCATTTGTTGTGTATTCAATAGCTTGCTATTTGTACATAAATTACAAAGATTGTCTTATTAAGGTAAACTATTCGTACATAAATTATAAAGATTGCCATGTAATAGCTTGCTATTCGTACATAAATTACAAAAATATTAAGATAAACTATTTTTTCCCTTACACCGGGATAAAAAATTAAAAAAAATTGTCTTGTTTTTTACCATAAAAAATATTTTATTAACACTAAGAAAAAAGTACAGTCGCCCAAAGAGGGGGGTGGGCCTGACCTCTTTGAAAGAGAAAAGGAGCTACATGAGCGCAAGAAGCAAAGAACACCTAGTAGCTAGGGATACAGGCCCAAAAGATGGCCCAACTAAAAGTTGCAAAGGAAATACAAATGGTATTCCAAACAAGGAAAACCATTCACAGAATGCAGCCCATCACTTGCAATTGGTGCAAAGTCCACGTTTTCATTACCTGCAATCTGCCAATATATCCGAGATGCTGTTGTTGTTCTTCCATGATAGCTATGAAGAGGAGTGTGGAGGTTGAGGTTGCATACGTTCCCATGATGTGAAATAAATTCTGGTCCAATTCTTAAAAAAGTTCCCCATCAAATAACATAAACTTTTGTTACCAAATAATAAGTAAGACCAGTACAAATGCATGAAAGTCAAAACATAGAATAGAGCATTAAAATGAAGGCCTGACGTCCAACGACCAGGAGAAAAAAAAACTCAATAAGACAAGATAGCTAGCCATGAGTCACAAATGTCATCTGCAAATCTACGAATGACCTCAGAGAGGAGAAACTGGTCAAGAAATTCAGTGCCAACCTGTTTGAGGATATCTCTAATGGGCATGTAGTACACCTCCTCTTCAAGAACATCCAACCTATGCACTATTCCTCGAAGTTCTTCAGTGGAAAAAAGATGTTTTTTTCCCATAAGTAAGCCTTTCTCCATTAAATGGTCATAAATTTCTTCCTTCTGCATTTGGCACTGTAGGGCTTGCTGATGGTACCAAATAGGATAGTAAAAGATGTCTTGAGTAGCCTCTCTCATGATTTTAGTTTGATCAAGCTGATATAGATTATTGATTTTGTATTTGTTCATGAAGCTAACCAATAATCTATGACTTAGGCGGCAATTTGCTTCAGCAAGAGTGAGGCTAGGATTGCAAACAGAGATAGTATATCCCATCTCAGAAATTATGATGAAAGCATCATTGTGAAACATAGCCTCATTCGGTCGTTGAACATCAAAGCTAAAAAGTCCAGGGCCAGCAGTGCGAGCAAAGGTTCTCAGGGAATTTGGGATATGAATTGCATACAGCTGTTTATGAGGAGGTGGATTTACAATGGGCATGGGTGAGTCAATTGATTCTTCAGATGAAGCCACAGAATTACTATAAAAGTTTCTAGTTTGGTTGAAATTATTGGTTTGGATCTATGGAGATGTAGAGGTATATAGGCAGATTTCCACGATTAAATATGTTTTTAATGGCTAAGCTATCAAAGAAAAGACCCAAGGACCTATAAATAAACTCACCAACTTTGACTCTCATAACTGCTTAATGTGTGGTAGTTGGAAGTGATCTAAATGAAGCCAAATAAAGTGATATGACAACCTGAGTTGCTCCTCAGTCGAATTGCCTAAACAATAAATGGATAGATTATGACTCCCAACAAGAAAAAAAAGGGAAAAAGCCTGTACTTAAGAAATAGATGCAATGAAAGCGTCTAATCCACTGAAAAATTGGCAACAAAAGTAAATCTATGAGAGGGGAAACTTCTAAGAAATTTAGAACTAATATTCTCACCAACTTGTTGATGTTCCCCAGCTGATACTTCATCTGCTTTGTGCTTATATTCACATGCCGATGGATAAATTTCATCTTCAACAAACATAAAGGAGCTTTATCTTCTAACATATGGGAAACCAATTTTATCAAGGATGATGATCCCTTTGATGATTCCAACAAACATGCTTGGATAGTAGGTTTTCCATTGTTGGTCCTTACTTCCTTGATTAGCAAAATAGTCAGCTGCCGCATTAACTTCTCTAGGGATATGTGAAATGTTGAGGTTCATGGTAGAAGTAGAAGAAGAATATCTTTACATATCTATTGAATGGCCCAAGTTCCTTTGGAAGGATTGTGAAAGTAGTGAATGGCCATAGTGGAGTCCGATTCTACCAGTAAGTGAGAAAAGCCAAGGTTATGGCACATAAACAAACCATCATAAATAGCCTTTAATTCTTCTTCAATTATAGAGATCCTCCCATAGAAATTTGAAAAGCCTGAGACAGGGTTGCCATTGAAGTCTCTAACAATTCCTCCCCCACTGGCTAAACCATTCTCCTTTAGGCATGCATCAGTATTGAGCCTCAAAACTTCTAGTAGTCTAACCCAATGAACCCACCCTGTGAATTTTAGGAGGGATTTTATTCACAGTAATACCAAAAGATTGGGCAATATGTTCATCATTTTTCCATAGCTTGAGTTTCTATTTGTGTGCTAACGAAATTTGAATCACAAAGTTAGTAATTTGCCATATGATTCGTTGGACTTGCATTGGACATTCTCGGTGCTTAGCATTGTTTCTTGCAATCCATAAAACCCAGTGAATAATATGTGGCATGAAAGCTCTCATATGACCAAGAATTGCCCACTTTTCTGAAAACAGCCATCTGATGATATTGCCTCTTGGTGTAGTTCCCCTGTTTTGAATTTGAAAAATGTTTTGGAAATATTCCCACACCTCCCGAGCAATAGGACTCTCACAGAAGACAGGATTGATAGTTTCCATATGTTTGCAACAATAGCATTTAGAAGCCATAAAGATCTTGAACCTGCTTGAAATTACTTCATCCATGCACCCAACCTCTAAGGAGTTTCAAAGCAAAAAATGAAATGGTCTTGGGGAATTGAGAATTTCAGATGAATCTCGACAGTAGACTCGGATTTCCAATAAAAGAGCGAGTTTGTTTCCATACCATCTTGGTGTTGAAGTTTCCATCAGTTGTAAGGATGTCAGGTTGATGAGGTGAGAATTTGATATTCAAAAATTTGGATGCTAACACATTAGGGAGTTGTTGATGTATCCAATTCTCATTCAAACATATTTGATGCCAGGCTTCATTAACAGTTATCATGGCCAGGTTTCTGTTATTGAGTTGAGGTTTGAGTAGTTCTCCTATCCAATTGTCAAACCAAAAATTGACAGCTCCTCTGTTCAGGTTCCAAATTGTAAACTACTCCATAGGCTGTCCTATCTTCAGTAATCTCTTCCAATTTGGCGAGTCATGACATTAAGTCACCACCTTTGAGGGACGCGAGGAATTACAGTATTTATCTAACAAGACAGAGCTCCAAAGAGAGTTTGAGGCACGTAGCTTCCACCACAAGTGTAGTGACCGCGAATTTCCTTAAATTAAAATATTTAATTAAAGTAAAATCCCAAACGCGTCGCTACAACTTCACCTATAGAATTAAACAGTGTACGCTCTTCTAGTTAAATTTTATATTATTTACTATTATATTAAATTATTTAAATTAATAATAATAATAATTTATAAAACATTTATTTATTTTCAATTTACATTTGAGGACCAAACTTTAGAAGTTATTCGTTTTAATCCCTAAAAAATTTAGTTTCTTATTCAATCATGACTTTATATATATACTTTAAACCCAATTATAGACCCGTTTAAAGTCCCAATTTTATTCTTATACTACAAGAAAGCCCATTTGGAGGAGTGACCCTAGTTTTACCCTATTTATACAAGTTTAAGGTTGATTTTAAAACCCTAGCCTCACTACTTTCCCTTTTTTTTCCTCAATTGATATCTTCAAGTTCATCCCACTCATTCTCATGCAATAAATTAAACTAGCTTCAAGTGGTGAGATTTCTTGTTATTTTCATTTATATCTCCATTTTTATTTTGTTGTTCTAAGTTTTTAATCATACACAAGTTCTTAATCATCTTCTTGTATAGTCCAATTGATTCTTGTTTACACACACAAATACACACATACATACACCGCCGCACCACCACCTCACCATCATAACACCACCACACCTCCACCATCTCCATCGTCATCTCCATCTAACACACATACACACACGCATATACATACATATATACATTCACGCCATCAACTTTGGCCAAGAATTTCACCCACGCTCAAAAATCCACTTCACAACACAAAAATTATACCTACACCTTTCCCTATCTCTCTAGAACATCGTAGAATAGTTTAATTTCAAAAATTATTAGAGATTCAATCTAATTTTGAAAATACCCAAATTTTTCCTCAACCTTCAACACCCAATTTCGAACTCAACCTCCACAATTTCTTCAAATTGACTTCACAACTAGCTTCACCACCACCATCGCCACCTTCATCGGCCAAGTCACCGGCCAAAAACCGCCGGAAAGAGACCCCCCATTTCAGCCGTGAGAGAACCGAGAGCGAGAGAGAGAGAGAAGTGGGGCGAGAGAGGGGGATCCGAGTGACTTCTCGGGTTTGTTTGATTTATTTAAGTATTTGCAAGACAAGTCCCTCTAGTTCTATACTTGTTTTAAGTTGGTCCCTATAATTTATTTAATTTACAAATCCTCAACTTTTAATTGTTATAATTTAGTCCCTAAATATTATTTGCAAATCTAATCCCACATTTTATTTATTTTATTTAAATGAGCCCTCAAACTTTATTTAAATTCAAGTTCCTAACTTTTAATTGTTGCAATTTGACCCTTAAACTTTTATTTCACTTTTAATCCTTTAATTTCTTATTCCTATTTAAGTTATCCCTTAAACTTTAATTGCATATTAGTCCCTCATGTTTTAAAAATCTTATAATTGAGTCCAAAATATTTTTAGTTCACTTTTATTGCATAATAGGTCCTCAAACTATTCAATTCTTTCAAATTGACCCCCAAAGTTTTACGTTCTTTATATTTTGGTCCACAAACTTCTATATTACTTATAGATACTTAATATTTAAAGAGTATTAACATAAATTAAACTCGTTATTGACTAGACGGGGCGTACGAACAACTAGAGGACTGATTTTCACCGCTTAGTAAACTCAAAACTCGAGAGATATTTCAGGTAGGCTCAAAAGACTCACTTTTACTTATCGTGCATTTATAGTTGATAATCTGTACTATATGACTGCCTTTAGTGTGTAATAGACTTGCCTTCGGGCCCAGACTTGCCTTCGGGCCTAGACTTGCCTTCGGGCCTAGAGCTTCCTTCGGGCCCAGAGTTACCCTCGGGTATTATATTACAGAGTTTACATAACTATTTGTCTTATATATTTGTATAGATGATTAACTTGTGCAGAGCCTACTGAGTATTATTTAAATACTCACTCCTTTCATTCTTATTACAGATTGAGGAGTCCGGAGGCGTGGCGAGTCATGGGAGCTCTACCTAGGTTATTAAATATGAGATTTCATTTTCGTTGTTATTTTGATAAACTGATGTATTAGATTATGTCATTTTAGACCTTTTGAACTATTTAGTTCCTTATGTTAGATGTTTTGAATGTCTAGAGGTCAAACATTTACAAGATACTCTAAGTGGTTGCTATTTTAAACGAATTTCCGCATCTTAATTATTTTTATATATATTTCCGCATTTTAATTATTTTTTATATTTCCGCATTTAAAAAAAAACTAATAATAATAATAGTTTTAGAAAAAGAACTAATGTTACGAGTTTCTTGAACTCGAGGCGTTACAACAAGACGCAAGAGCAAACTGGAAACGAAATAAGATCACCAAAAGCACCACCATTTCTATAGTTTGAGCGGCCTTCTAATTGCATTTTAATTGCAACATGAAGATGAACTGAAAAAACCACTTTGCAAACAAGATGAGAGGAGCATGAAATAATTAAACCCATTAACTAACAGTGAAATTGGACAATTAGCTGAATAATCAGTTTAAACTTCTGGTAGTTTTGCACCTCGAAATCATTAACTTCATAGGGTATGTTATCTGGTGTGTTGTACTACACTGGCTAGAACTTCATAGGGCATGTTATTTGGTGCATTGTACTCCAGTGGCTAGAACTTCATAAGGTCTGTTATCTAGTGCGTTGCACTTCAATGGCTAGAATCATGTGATCTATAAAATTGTGATCTATAGTATTATTATAATATTTTTAAAAAATATATATATATATCATTATATAACTTCTGCCAATGGTTTACTCACTATCCTCATTGCCGTTCTTCACTAACTTTTTTTTTTCTCCGATATTAATTTATATTTATTTCTTTTCTTGTATAAATACATTTTTAATTCGACTATTTTCACTTTAGAATCATTAATCAATGGTTTAAATCATCAAAGTGGATGGATTTTTTAGCTATCTATAAATTCTACCTCAAATCTTGATTTTCAGATTGAGGTAGTTCTCTAAAAAAAAAAAAAAAAAAAAGTGGATGGATTTTTTCATGTAAGTTGGTCAAATAATTATGTTGTCTTCTCATTTTTAATAATTTTAGCTTTTTTAATAACATTTTTTATAGCGTTAAGTTTGGTTCAGTATTGTTCCATCACTAAGATTAAGTTCATCTATTAAAATGAATAGTCTCCTTGCCGTTATAATTTTTTCGGCATTCCTTTACTTCATTGCAATCCATCTGCCTAAAGCAGACCATTATGTTGAGTAATTTTCATTCATCCTATCGAGTTTTTGAACTTACGAATTGTTGTTTTATTTGTAGTAATTTAATTGTGTTTTAAACCCTACTTATATATCACCATATAACTTATAGATCACCAATTAGCACACAATTATTTTAAACGATTAGGTTAAAGATTATTGATAGATATTTTATGAATTACTTTAAACAGTAACTTTGATTATGAAGTGTTATTTTTAATTGCGGAATAGTTTTTAGTATGTTATTAAATTACCCTTCATGGACTATCATCCTCACCTCTAATGTCACAAATTGACGATTCTTTTAAATGATTAAATTAAAGAAAATTGACTTGGGGTGTTAAAAATTACATTGAATGCTAAGCTTGGCTTTAATGTATTATTTCTTTATTTTCGGGACAAATTTAAGAAAGTGTTGGTTCTAATAAAAAAAAAGGGAGTTGTGGTTCTAACTATTGAGCTCATTTTCTCTAAAAGAACAATTTGATATAATTAATATAAATTAAAAAATTATTAATTTACTATACGAATCTATATATAAACTAATGACATTTTCCCACTCATTTTTTATTTTTTTGAATTAAATAATAATTATTTTATTCTCATTTCTCGTGTTTCCTCATTTTCTTTTACAGATTTGATTAAACTAATTAAATAATGCTCATGGAATATATTTATCTCTTAATCAAAGGAGATACTTGATTTACATTCGATTTGTTTTCCATAATTATCTCTTGATAAATTCCCGATATCTTCCTAGTTTACTTCAACAATAGAATTTAAAAAAAAAATATTTACATAACATTTACGATTAATCAGATAAGTGTACTTTAGAATAAAGAGTAACCAGATAACCTTTGATTTTCCATAATTGTGTATAAAATCCTTTTCATTTGAATTTTGAGCATTCAATCAAAAATTGATTCATTCCCCCATTCCCCTTCCCTCCCTTCCTATACAACTTTCTCGATATTCTTTCCCTGTTTTACTTTTTCTTTTCTTTTTCTTTGTTTTTTCTTTTTTCAATTTGAAACATTTAATTAAGATTTGTGGGCTTTGCGTATTTTCGTGAATTTTAGCAACATCGCATATTTAATTGAACATTCATCAATTCTGAATAAAGAACCCTAATTATCTTTACATATTTAATATCTAGAAAAACTTATTTCCAAAATTAGTTTTCTATAATAACTACAAAAATTTTATGGTGCCCACCAAGGTGCACACTATGGTTCATCCAAAGTTAATGTAGCACATCAACTATAGTAACACATCATATGCTACATCAATCAAAGTGCAGCACAGTATATACATTGGTGGGTACCATAAAATCTTTTACAATAACTAATATGTGTATATAATAATAAATTTCAAATAAGGCAATAAATAATTAAATATAGAAAATTCTATCATGCATAAGATTTTACATTTTTCAAGCATTCTAATTTTCATTTTCCTTAATTAATTTCTTGCTTTCATGTTTTAAATTTATACATCATTTCGCTTACCTAAAGCTATGTAAGCAAAATTTGTTTAATATATGTGTATGAACTGATTAGAAATTATTAAATCAGTATTTCTCAAATAGGTTTTCCATATCAATTATTATAGTTGATACAAAGTTAAAATTTAAATAATTTAGGATCAAAAAGAAAAAAAAAGCCCCAATCTCAAATTGGTATTTTTACATTAATTGATACAGCTTAATTATTATACTTATCTAAAATTTAATATCAATTTTTTTTAAAAAAAATTAGTCTTACTAATTGAGTGAAATTAATTATTTTCTAATATATATCAATTTATTACAATTATTATAGATATACATTTCACTTAATTTAATATAGAAAAATAAAAAATTATCAAATTACTTTTCTACATAATTAATTGGCATAAGTTAATTATTGTATTTTCATGAATTAATTATTGTATTTATATAAATTAAAATATCTTTCTGCACTAATTGATATAAATTAAACCAGTTCATGTAGCTTATATCGATTTAAAATTAATAAATTTTTATCTTTATCTTTATAAAAGAAGAACTCTCGACAGCGGGTTAGATTTTTCAACTCAAACTGCATTTATTTTTTTATTTTTTTTTTGTCCTTATTTTTGTCCTCTATCTAAATATTCTCTCTCTCTCTCTCCATCTTCTAACAATAAATTTAAATTAAAAAAATAAAATCATTACTTCATTTTATATGATTCAACGCGAGCTTTAAAACAATTATAGTATGAACATAAAATTTTTATTCTTTAAATTTATATATATATATATATATATATATATATATGCAGTCTTTTCTTCTAGCCCGAATACATTATTTTCTCTAATTTTTAGTCACTTTTCTATTCCACATCATCAATTTTTTCCGTATATGAAATTTACCTTATATATATATATATTATAGTAAGCCTTTTATCTTATTAGCTTTTCGCGCTAAAAAAATTGTCCTTATCTATTTATTTAATGGAATAGGATTTTATTTAATTATTTAACTTAAACCTTTGCTTATATGTCTAATTGAATAGGATTTTATTTAATTATTTAATTTTTATTATTTAATTGGTATCGGCCCAAATTTTCAAACATTGAAATTTCCATCTCAATTTCGGCCCTATTGTTTCAGCCGTAAATTTATTCCACATTATCATTTTTATTAGTTAAAAATTTAACACCTTTTCTCTTAGACTATCTGTATATATTCATACGTATTCCTAATCTTAACTTCCAATCTCCTATGTAGATCATTTTAGGATACACACTTTTTAGAATTCACGCGTTTTTTCTAAATTTGATTTTTTTATTTTCATTACTTAAAAAAATTAATTAGCTTATTTATCTATCTCTCTCTCTCTCTCTATGTATATATATATAATAAGAACCTTTTTCCCATATATTAATAATTTATTTATTTTGTAATTAGTTATTTAATTAGTTAATTATAGTTTACACCAATTTCCTTTACAATTTTACTACCCCTTAACATACTATCGCTTTAATCCATACAATTAGCATTTCTAATGCAATGAGACATAATTGTTCTTCCTATTTGCCTATTTCAGATAATTATCAATATTGCAATTTTTTAAATGTTTTAATTTGTATTGACCATTAAAGTTAAATTTTCAACAAATATTTAAAACTTGACAGTTAGAACTTTATATTAATATATGAGAATTTTATTGTTTGATTTCATGTAATAGTTTAGTTGAAAACTTTTAAATAATATGAGGGGCAATTATATTGCTACCACATCTTTTTATTGATACACTACATTCTATTTATTTTAAAAGTTCTCATTGTTTACATCTTAATCTAATAACAACCTCAACTTTTTTTTGCCCGTCAATGATTATTTTTTTATCTTTAATTAATTATAAATTTGGACTACAAAGATCGGTTTTGTCTAAAAATTTTATTTTTGTAAATGTCAAATTACTTATTTATTCATCATACTTTTAAATATTGTAAAATATAATAGACATAAAATGTGAATATTTCTTTTAATTTAAATATCTCTAACAAAATATTAAAACATAAATTAATATTTACGTACAAAGTAAGTTAATTACTCAAAATTATTAATTATTATAAAAATGTAAAACAAAATTGGAGGACATAATTGTTATCATAAATAGAGTTTAAGATCTTTTCATACAATTAAATTGTGGTGTACTCAATATATTTTAAGTGTGAATATAATTAGCTAGCCTTATTCAAGTTATTCAGCAATTTTTTTTTTTATCTTGGATTAAATAACATAATTATACTACTTACACATGATTTGATTAATCATGCTTAATTATTGTAAGATTGAATATCAATTATAATAAGGTTCAAATTATTACAATACTCGGATTTTTTTTTTACTTCCAAAGAATATAATTTCTCTTGATAGTATCGTATGTCATGACAATCAACAAGAGCCAAAGAAGTATTTTTATTGAAGGAAAATTTATTAAATACACCTTGTGTTTATAGTGTGTTTACAATTTACGTAACATGTTTTAAGACATTATGTTTTACACATCGCATTCCATCAAGTTTTACAAAACACATTTTATGTTGGACAAAAATTGGAAAAAAATTAAAAAAATTACTTATTAAGATGAAATTACCCCATTTGTGACTAAAACATTACACCCCGTATATTTTAATGCATAACACTTTACATATCATTACTATTCAAAATATTAATTAACACTTATCTTATCAAAAATATTTTTTATTGCTTTATTTTTAAACATTCTTTCAAAGTTAACTATATATAATATAGAAATATTATAAGTAAATTGAAAATAAGGAATTGTCTTTGTCGTTGTTGTGACCAGTTCTACCACTACGACTACAATCAATTACAATTATCATAATAAATAATTTCACTGAATTTTGAGGTTTTCCTTTTTAAAGAGATAAATATGTAAATTAAAAAATTTTTAAAATGGAAAAAAACTTAGTTGTAAAATATGTACCAAATACTATGTACTATTAAACTTTATTTCTTTTTCTTCTTCATTGAATAAAAAGTATTTACAAAACGTTATGAATAACTTAATGTTTTTATAATTTTATACATTTGAATAATTCTTTAGTGGGATTGATTTATCAACTCTCTGAGTAGTACTATAAGACTCAGGAGCAAATATTTTATTTCTTTTTTTTTTGTGTGAAACTAAACAAATATTTGGTCGAGTATGATCGAATATCATGCTCGAGGAAAATATATTTTCCCTTTATTACTCAACCAAGTGAAATGATTTCATCAAGTATGTTGGTGGAAAATATTTGTTTTTACAAGTGCCATGGGCCATTATAATTGCAGTATTTTTTATTTGTTCATGGCTCTATTATTATAGTTAATTGTGCACATTATACTTACATTAATTGACTTGTATTAACTGAATTGGTGCATGCTATAAAAATTAATTTAATGGTCTAATTTTAGTGATAAGTAAATAAATATTTCAATTACATATTTAATGAATAAATATTAAATAAGTTGACACATAAATAAATAGCTATATTACCTATTTTATAAATTACGTATTTAATAAACAATTGGCTATCGACTCAATCAAATATTGAAATTATGCGATTCAATCATAATTTCTTAATTGTCTCTCGACTATATATATTAATTATCCATTTAGGATTCTATTTTTTAAATAAATATTAAGAATTCTAACTACTTTAAATTATTTATTTTATACAAATTTTTATTTATTTAGATTTTATTCAATTTTTAAAGATCATCGATTAAGTCGTCTTTTTAAATTATTAATCATACATATTTCAATCTATTTATCTTATCCAAATTAATTTAAATTTGATTATAGTATTAAATACGGTAAAAAAATATGATTAAATATCTATGACATTTTTTTATCGACCACATTAAGAAACCTATATAATTTAAATTATTTAAAATAAACATGTAAATTGATAAGTTAAAAAAAAAAGATATTTATATGCCAAATATATTAAATTGGTGGATTTATACCAAATATATTAATATACGTGTTTACTATGTTTAGAAGGTGTTTATTGAAATAGATATCATTAATACATATTAAAAATTAGAAATAAAAGTCTCCAATTAAACGATCTTGATAGGCATGGATGGGGATGAGAATGTTTTGGTAGGATGGGGAAGGCGAATGGGAGTCCCCATCCTGTTGCAATTCTTATAACATCCTCGATCAGGCTTGATTAAAGGAAAGTGGGTGGAGGCAATGATAAATGTTTCCTAGCGGGGACAGGAATAAGGTGTTGGGGTCTGTACATGCTATATTGTCATTTCTATAATATAAATGTATCTCGATCATATTTCATAATTAGATTTTAAAATTTTATTATTCATATATTCATTGCCAGTACTACACATCACATGAGTGTATAATTAATATCTCTCAAAATTTATAGTTGCATATAATAGAATATAGATTTTTTTAAAAAACAATCATAGGCTCTAAGAAAATTAATAGAGTTTTTAGTATGTGTACTTTGATAAATATAGCATTTAATTTTATTTTACGTTTATATATTTAATGTTACCATCAACTACTTAATTTATCATCCCATATAATGCACAAGCATAAATGCTAGGCAAGAGCACGGTACAAATTGACAACTAATCATAAATTAATTATTCCATTAACATTTATCAAAATTATTATTTGTTGAAAAATTAATCCCACGCAATGCACGGGTGAAAAATATTAATCTTTGAATGTTATAATATTAATATTAGTAGGATTTACTAATATTTTGAACATATCATCCTTGCAATGCACGGGTGAAAAATGCTAGCAAAATATAAAATTATGAAATTTAACTAAAATTTTAGACTAATGTATACACATTTCAAGCTTCGGGACTAGATTTTAATAATACCCAAAAACTAGGAAGATTGTACAATTTATCCTAAGTTAAATAACCAAAATACCCATTGGGAAGAGGACAAAATAGCACAATATTAAGTAATTAATAACAAAAGTGAACGAATTCCATTCATTTGGATCAAATGTGCACCAATTCTTTTTTCTTTTCTTTTCTTTTCTTTTTTTTTTTGACCAATCAAACTACCTTTTTTATTTTCAGCTAAAAATGCAACATGCACACTTTTTTGTACCATTTGCACAAATTTCCCTTAATTAAATGAATATAATTGGTAAAATTAACTTTAAATATATATAGATTAAAATGGGATGAAATTCATAATTAATGGTTTTCACACGGCGATTAAGATTTGTAAGTACGAATCATAGTCATATTCAGCAATCTTGATTGCAAACAAGCTTTGTCGAAAAGATTAAAGATAAATTCATCTCGCATTAAACCAAAAGTCATGGAAAAGATTACAAGGCCAACTACTACAGCCAACAAGAGTGGAAGGGATGATCAACTCCACAAAGGTATGTGTTGTTTCCTATTTAGTACGCTAAGTTAAAAATATAGATACATAGCTTCAAAAAAAAAATACAAATACATAGAAATTCTATAAATAACATTCTAAGGTCATCTCCAATGGCCACCTTCAATTGCACCTCCTAGCAGTAGAGAGAGATAGAAAGAAAAAAAGATAGTGGGCCTAGGCTTTTTTATTTTTTAATTATTTTTATCTCAAGTATCCCACTTTTTCTCCAATTTTTTTTCATAAATTCCCGTACCACGTTTAGAAATAGATGACTGTTCCGAATTTTTCCACACAATTTTATTATTATTTTTGAATTTATTTATATCTCTCTCCTCTTTTTCACTTTTCCTTCTCTTTTACCTACACTTCTTTCCTTTCAGTGATGGAACTCGAAAAAAGAAAAGAACGTACGAAAAAATTAGGGTTTTTGACAGAAATTAGAGATTTCGAAATTTCAATGTATTAAATTTGAATTAAAATAAAATGATGAATTTATAACCTTTAAAGCTTCGTTCAAAGCTTTTATACCAGAAAAAAGGCTAGTCATCGATGTTAGATAGACCATCATCGATTGAAAACTCTCAATCTAAGGTCAATTAATTTGAAAATCGCTCTAGGAAGTGTAGATCTGACCTTGAATAATCGATTTCTTCATTTGATACGGCTAAAGTTTAATATATTTGAATAATCATAGATCTGAAAAGGTTCATGGTTAATTAAAGTGTATCAGTGTAGAGACTAAGCCAACGTTGTATGTTGGCGGAGGTCGCTGGCGGGGTATAGCAGTGACGTTGAACAGAGTTATTGTTGAGTGATAGACATTGGTTCCATGAAAAGAAAGTTGATGTTACGAAGGATAGAGTCGATGTTTGATAAAGGAAGCAGGGCAAGTTTATTCATCGTGTTATGGGTCGAATTGTGTAATTGGTTGCGCTTACTTTGGGTCATTTTACCGGGTTATTCAAGTGGGATAGGCTATGTAATTGGGTTCTGTACAATCAGAATTGAAAATTAACAGGATAAAACTAGTATTCCACCCATGCGTTGCACAGGATGAAAACACTCTAAAAAATGCATAGTATACACAAAAAAAATCTCTTTATGTCAAACGTATTTACATGCAAATATAATTCAAATTCTGAAGACATATTGTACTCTAAAAAAACCATGTCATCATGTTTTCTATTGACCATCATTCTCACAAATCAAAAACTTCGACCTACTCCTATTTGTGACTCTAGACACAACAACATACAACTACCCATGGCTGAATACCCGTCTCCTCAAATAAATAGCAACATTAGAAAGTAATTGCCCCTGACTTTTGTTGATCATCATCGCATATGATACAATCAAAGGGAATTGTCTTCGTTGGAACATAAATAGCAATCTTGGATCCGATGGAGTCAATGTCATTCTAGGACTGAATACCCCGTGACCTACATTGCCTCAAGCAATAATTTCTGCCTCAACTACGTGTTTCCCAAGTGTTGTGATTATCAATCGGGTCCCATTACACAATCTCGCCAAAAGATCAATATTTCTCAACAACATTATAGGAATGCCGATCTTCAGCTTCAGTTCGTGATTTGGAACACCAAAACACCTTATAGTATTCAAAAAGTGCTGGGAGTGCAGATCCTAGAAAAACTATTTACTGCAATCAAACTTGCACATGCTATCAGATCAATAATACACCTTAGTCTCACCTTCAATGTGAGGCACAATATAGTCATTAATCAACTCAACCATATTAAGAGTCGATGTGAGTATCGCCTTTCTTTGCAAATTACTTGCGTCATTATTGCCATCCACTAAGTGCGGATATATGCTATCAACAATCCCTCATCGAATCATCCAAAGCCTTAATCAATAGATCGTCGGGAATTTCAATCGTCATTATGCGCTCATTCTGACCTCCAATCATGCCAACCCCAATACTCAGTATCCAATCAGAGAATTTTTTCAACTGCTCACATTCGATTTCCAAACCCATATTCTGAAGCTTCATGTTCTTCGTTAACCTTAACACCTTACAGAAGCTCCAAATGTACGACGAATGCACCAAAGACATCATTCAGGACACGATATGGGCATTATAAGTTTACAGTGATGCCCTTTGGTCTCACGAATGCACTGGCAGTATCCATAGATTTGATGAATCGAGTTTTTCATTAGTATTTGGATAAGTTCATCATTGTGTTTATCGATGACATTTGATCTATTCAAGCGATTCTAATCAGCATGGAGAATATTTAAGAACTGTACTTGATGTATTGATGAGGGAGAGGCGGTATGCGAAGTTCAAGAAGTGCAAATTTTGGCTCAAGAAAGTTGGATATTTGGGTAACATTGAAACGGCTAAGGTATTGAAGTTGACCTTTGATAAGTGTTAGAAAAACACTTAAATAACTCTTTTATTCTATGTATTTGCGTATTTTATTAGTGTTATATGTTTGTTTTTATGTGTTTTTCATTTATTATTGTGTTTAGAGTCTCAAAAAATCAAAAAGAGCCAAAATAGATGAAAAGAGGGCAAAATGAAAACTCGGGGCCAAAATGCAAGCGAACCAAAAAGATGGAGGGCCTCCGATGTAATTTTATGAAAAGTTGTTTTTAGAATTTTTCTTATCCAAATATGAAAGAACATCGAAAGAGGATTCTCACACTTTTTTCGGATTCCCAATCGGAGTTTCCTAGTGAAAGTTATGGGCGTTTGAAGAAATGGACTAAAAGCGTCAATTTTCAAAACTGCTGGGGACCAAACTGTATATGGATGAAACTTTGGCAGCTTGCACCCATTTCCGTCTACACTTGTACAACTTGGAGTTTGGTGAGGTTTTTAGCCAATTTTGACTCCTTTGAGATAATACAACTCTTGTACACCATAATAGACTCATTGGAAGTCACTTTTATAATTTTTTAATATTTTTTGTTGTAATATTTTGCCTATAAATAGAGGTATTTCCAAACCTAAAATGCACAACTTTGTAGAGAGAATTAGCTAGTGATTTTCTCCAACTTTCTCTTCAATAAAATTTCTCTTCTTCATTTGTTCTTAGTTCTAACTTGAAAGCTCTTAGTTTCTCATATTCCGGCAGAAGTAAAAACCTAAATTAGGTAACTAATAATCGATCAACAATACTTCGGCCGTGAATATGATTAGCGGAGCATTTCTTCGCTAGTTTCTCTCTTTCTTTCATTTTTCATGTTTGAGAAAGATAATTTCTCTATTTATTTCTTAGCATTGATTTACTTGTTTTCTATTTTTTTGTGTATTACTTGTGATAGTGAAGTATAATCTATCATATCGCAGTGGTGATACAAGGCGAACACTCGCTAAAAAGTATGAAACTCGTGAATATGAGTAGTTAGACTTCTCTATCTAGTTCGAGGGGACGTTATGTTTAATTAATATGTTGTTATCTTTACTAACTCTTTAGTAACGTTTGATCTATTCCTCTACTTCAATTTGTGGATTTGTTATGCGTTTAAACCCGTTTTTGAGTTTATATGATTATTGCATTCATTTTAGCCAATTGAATCAATTAATTTTTAAATTCAAGTTACATGCTAGGATTGGAACTTTTTATCCATAATTATCATTAGCTTCTAATCCAAAGTAGCAAATGAATATCGTCCATATTTGTTAACAAATAAACTTAGATGTATGAATTCAATTTTTGAAATTATTCATCTAATTCAATTCATTCTTCTCATTCATTTCATACTAGTATTGCATTAAATCCTGAGAATTTGTTTAGGGTTATCCAATAGTTAGATGTTAAATTAAAGAACCCACTTTAATTTAATACACTTAAGGAACAATTGGTTAATCAGATCGTCTTGATTAATTGGAGTTGATAAATTGAAGAATGAATAGTAACATGTTGCATGGGAACGATTAACGCAAGTTATTGATGCAACCGAACTCGAGAACTAGATATATCTTCAATTGTTTCATTTCAATTCTTTTATTTTGTCATTTTATTTTTGAATTTCATTCGAATTTCATTCAAACTTCACAAAAACCCTCTTCTATGTTAATTGATAAAAACAACTAGATTTGGGTTCGACCCTTACTTGCCGCTTCTGCATTAATTTTTAGTTTTGAAATCGAGTAAGGAAATAAAATAAATTTTGGTGCACTACGACAACCACACCAAGTTTTTGGCGCCGTTGCCGTGGAATGATTAACCAATTTAGTTGCTTTTATTAATTAATTTCAAAAAAAATGTTTTACTTGTATGCATAATACTCGATCTACTAATCGAATTCTTGAAAGTTTCGATCCGAAAATCGAGAAATCCATTCGAAGGCGAAGACACACAAAACAAATAGAACAAGAAATGTCGGAAAACAACAACGAAAGAACTCTTAAAGATATGGCAACTCCTTAAGTTACTCAACAACCATTGTGTATCACCTTTCCAACCGTAGAAGAAGGTAAAGCTTTAGAACTAAAATCCGGTTCGATACATCTTCTACAATCTTTTCATGGATGATTCGGCAAAAATCCATATCGACACTTGAAGGAGTTTCATGTGATGTGTGATAGTATGAAAGCCCCAGGCACCACTGAAGAACAAATCAAGCTCAAACCTTTCCCATTTTCACTAAAAGATGCCGCCACAGATTGGTTATATACTTTACTACCAGGATCAGTCACAACATGGAATCAAATGAAGCAACTTTTCCTTCGAAAAATACTTTCCCCTTCAAAGACCTCGAATATTAGGAAAGATATCTCTGGAGTATACCAAAACAATGGAGAAACTCTTTATGAGTATTGGGAGCGTTTCAAAAAGCTCATTGGAAGTTGTTCGCATCACCAAATCAGTGAAAACCTCCTAGTGCGATATTTCTATGAAGGGTTATGTCAACCAGACAGAAACATAGTTGATGTTGCTAGTGGAGGAGCTCTGATGAACAAAACACCTGCTGAAGCACGAACATTGATTTCAAACATGGCTGAAAACACTCAACAATTCAGTACAGAGCAGGAAACGAACATTCGAAGAATAAATGAGGTAAGTAATTCCAATATTGAAAACTAGCTTTCTGAACTAAACCATCTTCTCAAGCAAACTGTTGTAGGAAACAATCCATAAGTCAAAGCATGTGGCATATGCACAAATCTAGGACATCCGACGGATGCTTGTCATGTTCTGCAAGTGGATAATAATGAATAAGTGAATTCAGCAAGCAATTTTCCATTCCCAAGGCAACAATACAATCCATACTCAAACACTTATAATCCAGAATGGCGAGATTACCCCAATTTGAGTTATGGAACCAATAAGCCCCCAGGTTTCTTCCCTAACAAGCCTCACGGGCAGTTCCAACAGTAAGAAAATTTCCAACCCCATGGGCAATTTCAACAAAAACCTCAATCATCAGGTATATCTCCTGAGGATATAGTGAAAACATTAGCAACTAATACTTTGAAATTTCAACAGGATTCCAAATCGAGCATTCAAAACTTGGAAAATCAAATGAGTCAGTTGGCAACTGCCATCAATCGACTGGAAGCACCATCTGGAAGAAAGCTACCATCCCAACCCGAGATAAATCCAAAGAATGTTAGTGCTATAACCTTAAGGAATGGAAAAGAGATAGAAAACCCACACAAAGAAGTTCCCACAAATGAAGATGAAGAAAAAAAGTTGGAAAAGGAGGTAAGTCCTAACCCTTCTGTTATTACTAAAATGATCCCTCCTCATTTCCTAGTAGATTAGCAAAAACTAACAAAGAAGACAAGGAAAAAGAAATTTTGGACACATTTAGGAAGGTAGAAATCAACATTCCCTTGTTAGATGCAATCAAGCAAATCCCACGCTATGCTAAGTTTTTGAAAGATCTTTGCACTAACAAGAGGAAGCTGATGGGGAATGAAATGACAAAAATGGGAGAAACCGTTTCAACGGTATTTCAGAAGAAGCTGCCTCCAAAATGCAAAGACCCGAGTATGTTCACTGTCCCTTGCACCATAGGCAATAACCAAATTGACAAAGCACTTATAGATTTAGGAGGATTCATAAATGTCATGCCTAGATCCCTATATGCTTCAGTAAATCTAGGAAAACTAAAAGAAATTCACGTAATTGTGCAACTAGCTAATTGTACTAATGCATACCAGATGGAGTGGTAGAAGATATGCTAGTCAAAATAAATGGCTTAGTTTTCCCTGCTGATTTTTACGTACTTGATCTGGCCGATGAACATTCACCTTACCCCATATGCGCCTAATAACGCTTTGTTCTGTCTTTGTAATTAATTCAATGATACAAACCCGGAAACCTCCACGTCGGCCGAACCACCCCACGTGCCGCTCGGGCCGCTCACGCGAAGCCGAGCCAAGAAAATGGGATGAGCTTTGATGACCTGGGTCGAAGAAGTATGTCAACATGTCCCTACCAGGTAATCTCAAGCCTTGGAATGGTCCACCGGAGTTCCCGAGTCAAAAGAAATCCTCCAATTATGAGTCGGGGACGTTGGAACTCAAGAATGCCATGCAGACGACATTTACAGCCGTAACCGTATTAATTACGGCCGTAACCAAGCCATTACGGCCGTAACCTAGGAAGCTGAAGACCAGAGAATTACAGAGAGTTCAATACAGCCGTACCCTTTGGACATACGGCCATATCAGTCTGTTTACGGCTGTAAATTTGGTCATTACGACCGTAACTTCAGTTTCCAGCTTTTGGGCCAAAATTATGCAGAGAGTTAATTACGGCTGTACTTCTTCAGCATACGGCCATAACCCAAGACTTACGGCCGTAACCCTTGTCCATACGGCCGTAACTCAAGAATCAAGTTTGGACAGTTTTGAGGCAGAGCTTATTACTACTGCATTCTTTCAGTCATATGGTCAGAACTAGGATTTACACCAGAATCTAACTTACGGCCGTATTTTTCGACCGACTTAGGGTAAATTTTAGATATTTTCGGATTTTTGCATTATTTTATTATTATTTCACGTTTGGGACTTGTATATGAACAAAACAAGCCATTTTGTTAGACAACCTTTGTTCATGTATGAAAAGAGAGCTATATGCTTGTTCTTGAGAGATTCAAGTCTCTTGTTGTTCTTTTGAACAAAACGAACTTATCAAGAGCGTGATCAACTCTTGTGGCATTCACCTCTGCCGGTTGTCTACTACGCACAGTTGAAGGTGATAGGTTTTAGCGTATTGTTATCACTTCTTGAGTAGAAGGTCATCAGGTTTCCGATCGTGACCAATGATTGGCTTTTCTGGGGTCTAATCCAATCTGGATTGGGTTGCGTTGGCATCACGACCAACGAGGTCCGTATCAGTTGGTATCAGAGCACAGATTCTAATCATCTGGTATCTATCCTTTGTTTTATGTTTTTATAGTATAAGTCCTTTGTTATTAAGCCTTAGGTTGTTATACTTGTGATTGGAATCGGATTAGAATCTTGAATTTCAAATTTTAAATTTGAAGGAATTTTAGTGTGTGTTTTTGGTGCAAATTGCTTTTGTGCTTAGAATTCATCCAATTTCTAGTATTGTCTTGGTATTGAGATTATAGGTGTTGTGGTGAAAAAAAAAAAAAAGAGAGCCGAAAAAAAAACCAATGGCTCCAATGTTGTGTTGAACGAGTGTTAGTCAACCCATTGGCGACACTTAGTATTGTTGTTGTATCGTCTTGTGGTGAGTCTAGTAGTCGAGTTGTATTGTACTAGGGTTTTACATTGAGTTGTAAGTTAGTTTGTATTGTGTTGTGTCATTGAGTTGTAACTTAGGTGATCAACTGCTTTGGCATTGTTTTGGTGGACTAACAAGAAGGTCTTACCTTGATCAAGTTCGTTGAGTTCGATTGAACAAAAGAGTGTGAGTGAATTATTGAGTGTTGAGTGAGAGAGTGTTGAGTGATATACACGAGTGATATTCACGAGAGGACACTACAGGTCTTGCACACACTTGCACACAATGTTTGATATCCAGTCGGTTCTTCAGGCTTCTATGACCACAATGGAGCGTCGGTTGAGTCAACAGTTAAGAGAGGATGTTGAGCAATCGGTAGCTAGGTTGAATGTTTGTAGGCCGGAGTTTGAAGAAGGTGATGAGGATGAATATGAGGTGATATATAGAGGTGGTACAGGTGGTAGAGGTGGCCGAGGGGGTCGAGGAGGTCGAGGTAATGAGAGACCACGAGAAGAGGAAAGTGATGTGAAGAATGTCAAGGTTGAAGTGCCTCTATTCCAAGATAAAGCCGACTCGGATGCCTATTTGGATTGGGAAAGTAGGGTAGAGTTGGTGTTCCAATTTCATAGAATCCCGGAAGAGAAGAAAGTTCCACTTCTAATGAAAGAATTCACGGGATATGCTCTTAGTTGGTGGAAACAAACTACTACTGCTAGGCGAAGAAATTTGGAAGCTCCGGTGAGTACTTGGAATGAGTTGAGAACGATAATGAGAAAGCGGTTCGTTCCTACCTACTATTATCGAAGTTTGTACAATAAGCTGCAAACGTTAACTCAAGGGGGACGAAGCGTAGAGGAATATTTCCAAGAGATGGAGTCGTTAATGACTCGAGCCGATATAGGTGAAGAAGAGGAGGCTACTATGGCACGGTTTCTAAGTGGGTTAAATCGAGAAATCGCCAATCTTGTGGAGTTGCACGATTATGCCGATATTCAAGAATTGGTACATAAAGCCGCCAAGGTTGAGATGCAATTGAAGAAGAAGAGTTTCATTAAACCTCAAGCCGGGGGAAGTAGTAGCTTTGGGAAACCGAAATGGAGTAGTGACAAGACTACAACTCCAAAGCCGGCTTGGAAAGGGCGAAGTGAACCCCCTAAGTCTTCTCCAATGGGGGAAGACAAAGGGAAAAGGCCAGTGGGTGCACCACCCCTCCGGAATCGAGAAATCCAATGTTTCAAATGTCAAGGACGAGGACACATTGCCTCGGAGTGCCCTAATCGTCGTACAATGGTGGTGCGGGAGAATGGAGAAATTGAAACGGAGGATGAGGAAGAAATCCCTCCTATTGTGGAGGAGGAGGAGGAAGATTCGGATGAGCAAAATATGATGACTATCCTCGAGACTTTAGTTACACGGCGAGCTCTTAGCACGAGGGCGAAAGTGGATGAAGCGACCCCTCAACGGGAAAATATATTTCACACTCGATGTCTCGTGCAAGGTAAGCCATGTAGTTTGATTATTGACGGGGGGAGTTGTTCGAATGTTGCTAGTTATATGTTCTTTGATAGGGTTGGACTTCCATTGATCAAACACCCGAGACCGTATCGATTGCAATGGTTTAGTGATATAGGCGAGGTTTGGGTTACCAAGCAAGTGAACATCCCTATCTTAATTGGAACATATGAGGATGAAGTGTTATGTGATTTAGTACCCATGCAAGCTACACACATATTGCTAGGCCGACCGTGGCAATTTGATAGACGAGTGACACATGATGGATATCGGAATAGATACAGCTTCAAGTTTAATGGAAAGCCAATTGTACTTGCTCCTTTGACACCACGACAAGTGTATGAGGATCAATTCAAACTCAAAAAGGAAGCTGACGAGAAGGAAAAGGAGAGACGAGAGTTGAGTGGGAAAAAAGAAGAGAGAGTAAAAGGAGAGAAGAGTGAGCATGGGGGGAAAAAGAAAGAGTTCTTCTTTGCAAGGCCGAGACAAATTGTGAGGGCTCTTTCGGCGGACCAACAAGTGATCTTGTTAATGTATAAAGAGAGTGGTCGAGTGCTCAATTCTAACCTTGACTCCCTCCCCAATTCTATTGTTTCTCTCTTGGAGGAATACAAGGATATCCTTCCCGAAGAAGTACCAAGGGGGTTGCCGCCTATTCGAGGCATTGAGCATCAGATTGACCTAGTTCCCTGAGCTGCGATTCCCAATCGCCCCGCTTACCGTAGCAACCCCGAGGAAACAAAGGAGTTGCAACGCCAAGTGGAGGACTTGCTTAGCAAAGGTTATGTCCGGGAAAGTCTAAGTCCATGTGTCATACCAGTCTTGCTCGTGCCCAAGAAAGACGGATCATGGAGAATGTGTGTTGACTGTCGAGCTGTCAACAACATTACGGTAAAATATCGCCACCCTATACCTAGACTTGATGACATGCTTGATGAACTATATGGTGCTAGTATTTTTAGGAAAATTTGATTTAAAAAACGGTTATCACCAAATCCGAATGAAAGAGGGTGACAAATGGAAAACGGCTTTCAAAACCAAACAGGATTTATATGAATGGTTAGTTATGCCGTTTGGTTTGACGAATGCACCAAGTACATTTATGAGACTAATGAATCACGTGTTACGTGCTTTCATCGGTAAATTTGTAGTGGGGTACTTCGATGACATCTTGATTTGTAGTAGGGGGATCAATGATCATATAAAGAACCTTAGGCTTGTTTTAGAAGCACTAAGGAAAGAAAAATTGTTTGCCAATCCTACTAAAAGTCAATTTTGTCTTAGAAAAATTGTATTTCTTGGTTATGTGGTTAGTGTCAATGGCGTAGAGGTCGATGAAGAAAAAGTTAGGGCACTTAAAGAATGGCCTACACCATCTAGCATAGCCAATATTCGTAGTTTTCATCGTTTAGCTAGTGTCTACCGTCGCTTTGTGCCAAACTTTAGTACACTACCTGCACCATTGACTGAAGTAATCAAGAAAACAGTTGGTTTTAAATGGGAGAAAGAGCAAGAACAAGCTTTTCAAACAATTAAAGAAAAACTATGTTCTTCGCCCGTACTTGCTCTTCCCGACTTTAACAAAGCTTTTGAGATTGAATGTGATGCGTCGGGCATAGGTATTGGTGCTGTGTTGATGCAGGAACGAAAACCAATTGCATACTTTAGCGAGAAATTGAGTGGTGCCACCCTCAATTATCCTACATATGACAAGGAGCTCTATGCATTGGTTCGGACGCTAGAGAGTTGGCAACACTATCTCTGGCCGAAGGAGTTCGTGATCCACACCGATCACCAATCGCTAAGACATCTCAAAAGCCAAGGCAAGTTGAACAAGCGACATGCTAAGTGGATGAAGTTCATTGAGACCTTTCCCTACGTGATCAAGTACAAGCAAGGAAAAGAAAACATTGTTACAGATGCTTTATCACGCAGGTATGCCTTACTCACCACTCTAGATACTAAATTGTTGGATTTTGAATTAATGAAAGAATTATATGAGAAAGACCCGGACTTTAGTAGTATCTATGTTGCTTGTGAGAAAAATGGTTTGAGAAGTTCTATAGGCTAGAAGGATATCTATTTCGAGAGAGCAAACTTTGTGTTCCTTCTAGTTCTATAAGAGAGTTGCTAGTGAGGGAGGCTCATGGAGGAAGCCTCATGGGACATTTCGGCATAGAAAAAACATTTGAAGTCTTGCATGATCATTTCTATTGGCCTAAAACGAAACGAGACGTAGAAAGAGTTTGCATGAGTTGCATAACCTGTAAAAAGGCCAAATCTAAGGTAGTACCCCAAGGGCTTTACACTCCTCTTCCCGTAGCTCACTCACCATGGGAGGATTTGTCAATGGATTTCATCTTGGGGTTGCCTAGATCTAGAAATGGTAGGGATTCGGTTTTTGTGGTAGTTGATCGTTTTAGTAAAATGGCACACTTCATACCCTATCACAAAACCGATGATGCAAGCCACATCGCCAACTTGTTCTTTCGTGAGATAGTCCGGCTACATGGAGTGTCTAAAACGATTGTGTCATATAGAGATGTTAAATTCCTTAGCTACTTCTGGAAGACCTTGTGGGGAAAACTAGGAACCAAACTGCTATTTTCAACCACTAGCCATCCCCAAACTGACGGCCAAATTGAAGTAGTGAACCGTACTCTGTCACCATTACTCCGTGCTATCATTAGTCGGAATATTAGGACTTGGGAGGAATGTTTACCACATGCTGAATTTGCTTATAATCACGCTAAACATTCTTCAACTGATTATTCGCCTTTTGAAGTGGTTTATGGTTTTAATCCGCTAACCCCGTTCGGATTTAATTCCTTTACCTGTGAGTGAAAGGATTAGTTTGGATGGAAAACACAAAGCCGAGTTTGTTCGATCAATGCACGAAAAGGTAAAACTGCAGATCGAGAAAAAGAACCAACAAGTCTCGACTAGGGTGAACAAAGGGCGAAAAGAAGTGATCTTTGAACCTCGAGATTGGGTTTGGCTACACCTTCGGAAAGAAAGATTCCCGCAACTACGCCGATCAAAATTGCTACCCCGGAGTGATGGGCCATTTCAAGTAGTTGAAAGAATAAACAACAACGCCTACAAACTCGATTTTCCAGGTGAGTATAATGTGTCTGCTACATTTAACATCTCTGATCTTGTTCCGTTTGATGCAGGAACCGATTCGTGGATGAATCAACCTGAAGAGTGAGGGGATGATACGAACCCGAAAAGCTCCACGTCGGCCGAACCACCCCACGTGCTGCTCGGGCCGCTCACGCGAAGCCGAGCCAAGAAAATGGGATGAGCTTTGATGACCTGGGTCGAAGAAGTATGTCAACGTGTCCCTACCAGGTCATCTCAATTCTTGGAATGGTCCACCGGAGTTCCCGAGTCAAAAGAAATCCTCCAATTACGAGTCGGGGACGTTGGAACTCAAGAATGCCATGCACACGACATTTACGGCCGTAACCGTATTAATTACGGCCGTAACCATGCCATTACGGCCGTAACATGAATCCATACGGCTGTACCCTAGGAAGCTGAAGACCAGAGAATTACAGAGAGTTCAATACGGCCGTACCCTTTGGACATACGGCCGTATCAATCTGTTTACGACCATAAATTTGGTCATTACGGCCGTAACTTCAGTTTCTAGCTTTTGGGCCAAAATTATGCGGAGAGTTAATTACGGCCGTAACTCAAGACTTACGGCCGTAACCCTTGTCCATACGACTGTAACTCGAGAATCAAGTTTGGACAGTTTTGAGGCAGAGAGCTTATTACGGCCGTACCTTTCAGTCATATGGCCGTAACTAGGGATTTACGGCCGTAAATCCAGAACTTACGGCCATATTTTTTGACCGACTTAGGGTAAATTTTAGATATTTTCGGATTTTTGTATTATTTTATTATTATTTCACTTTTGGGACTTGTATATGAACAAAACAAGCCATTTTGTAAGACAACCTTTGTTCATGTATGAAAAGAGAGCTATATGCTTGTTCTTGAGAGATTCAAGTCTCTTGTTGTTCTTTTGAACAAAACGAACTTATCAAGATCGTGATCAACCCTGCCGGTTGTCTACTATGTACAGTTGAAGGTGATAGGTTTTAGCCTATTGTTGTCACTTCGTGAGTAGAAGGTCGTCAAGTTTCCGATCGTGACCAGTGATTAGCTTTTCTGGGGTCTAATCCAATTTGGATTGGGTTGCATTGGCATCACGACCAACGACGTCCGTATCATTCAACTAATCTTTTTGTGCAAGAAATGTGTAAGTTGAATTGCTGAGCCAACATGCCATATAAAATTGAGCTAAAGAAAAATTACCTCATCTTGACGAAGGAAGCCATGAGCACTGAGAACCAAAAGTTTGGAGAAGGTGATTAGTGTCAAAAGGTTCATAGTTGATATATAATTTACAAGACATTACACATTCATATTCTACAAATTCTGTCATTTGAACAAAAAGAATATCGAGTTTCTTATCATAAGTTCAATTTGTATAAATACATGGTCCACAATACAATCAATCAAAGTATGTATTTATATATGTAATGACAAGTTTTATATGTGAAAACCATTGCTTATTGGTGTATTTTTAATGCATTACAAGTGGGAGAAGATAAAGGTTGCAACTTGGAAGCAATTTGCGGAAAGTCAAACGTTGCGGTCCAATGTACTGCCTTTAGAAAAACTCTGATAACTTGATCTGTAAAACTCGTAATTGGGTGATTCAAGTTGGGTTGCAAAGTACATTCAAAGCTCTACAAGTTCATCTAACGACCATGTTCCAATTCGACCCTAAATATTGCCAAAAATCATCATGAATGTGCAAGTAATGTTCTTCTCAGGACAAATGTCGACTAGCTGGCCGCCTCAAATTGTTTTGATCATACCGGGCGTTTTATACATTGGATGTTCGGGAATGAAGATAAGTGATAAATCTACCAACTTCATTTTTGTCATTTTCAAGAATTCATAGATTAAGGCGGCCAAAAGCAGCTTGCAAGATGGAACAAGATCAAGAGGTTGAACAGTCAAATTTTCCGCCTGTACAACTGTCGGTATTTTAAGCATATCTCTGGGTATACGTATCCAAATTAGGTGATTCTTGAACCGTTGGAAAGATAAGGAAAAGGTATACAAGTAATATTTTATCCCTAAATTCTGAATCTGGACGTGGCAGGCCGAAAAAGCTCCAACAAGATGCAAGCTGGTACATTCTCGGAGCAGAAACTGGATAGCTGGGCAGCAGCTAGTGTTTTGGACATATCTCGGCCTACAAAATTCCAATTGACCTGAAAGTTTTAAAGCACATAGAAAATTCAAGTGGGAACAACTCTTATGTTTATGACAACTTCGGATTCAATGAGTACAATGACCAAAAGACAGCTGCAAGTTGCATATTTCTGCTGTAAAACATTGAACAGCCAACCAAGTTTATGCATGAACACTGATCAAGTTGCAAGGCTCAAGTGGTGTGATTTCCTCTATATAAGGGGCATTCCTTCAGCCATTGATGACATGAACTTTGAGAGACAAAATCCTAGGGGAAAGGAGAGAGAAGCTTAGACGAAATCAGAGGCATTTACATTGAAGAATTCATATAGATTACTACTTGAATCTATGCTCGGTTATATCTTTCTTTGTTTTATTACTTTAATCATGTTCTAAATATTTTATACTAAGGTTGAGGATGAAACCCTTTTTGACAACGTAATAGTTTTGGTATCATATGAGTTCCATTTGTGCGAAACGTTTATGGTTCTTGCTTACTTAGTGATCAATTCAAAACAATCTTTCATCTTTAATATCATGTATTATTGATAGTTAGAATTTAGTTGATTACTACTTTCTTTGATTAAGTTGTTAAAGTAATTATCTTTGATTCATCGTTTTCTTAATTTGATATGGTGAATGCTTAGAAAATTTTCCAAAAGAAGCAAAGAAGAACCTACTTTAGAATTTTATTTAGTTGAGCTTAAATGTTAAATCTATAGGCGATAATAGATTGATTTCGACTTATTGCTTGAATTTAAGAATTGATAGATACTTATTTATTTCATTGTCAAGTAGTGGTGAATTCCAAAACCTTAGTAAATCTCATCTGATTAAATGTCATTGAGACTTTTACGTTTTTTTGTTATTTTCGTCTAATCTATCATTTCACTTGAAAAAATTGATATTTTCTCAACTAGCTAGAAGTGAAACTAAACTCGACTACTTTACACTTTCAAAATCATTTTTGCACTCCTCGTGGGGTCGACCTCGTTACTCACGTTTCAATACTTCAATTGATTCGTGCGCTTGCGAGTATTTAAAATTGACACAACGAAGGATTCAAAGTGGGCCAGTCATGAAATCAAGACATTCGGAGGAAGCTATCAAAGACAAAATAGAGTTGCGATGGATTTGAGAAATCCTACTTGAAAAATGGGAACTGTGTCGAGCTAATGACTTTAAACAAAAGCGCTTCTTGGGAGGCAACCCAAGCATTTTTTTCTTGAGATATTTTCGTTATTTTTATTTTTATTTCTCAACTTTTTGTCTAACGTATTGAGGAAGCTATTGCCTTGTAAGTGTAGGAAGAAGATATCTCGGGATTCAATTATTTGGGAAGAGACATGATGGGGCACAAATCGGTGATTAGCAATAGTTACTGATAAAGTGTAGGGGTTAATTATTGATAACGGACAATTTGTCAATGCGTTTTCTCGGATACCCCTCCCAATGTACTCTTTTCAGCACACTCTACATGATGATTGTCGGTTGAAACAATGCTCGCTTAATTGTAAATCGGGATCCTTCTCTACTTAAAACCACAACCACAATCTCAAATTACTCTGTGAGTACTTCTTTCTAGTAGTGATTAGGTAACTTTCTTCTTTCTTTTTCTTTTTCTTCTTCTTCTTCATATTTCTTTTTCTTTTTATTATAGTATGGACGTGGGGTGATATTTTTGTATATATATGTCTTCTCCCCGTATTAATTGATTATGTAATTCAAATTTGGTTATTTTTTTCCTTCTTCGGTATTTTGTCTGAAATATGGAAGAGTGTGATAGTCTATTATTCTCAGTGATTTTGATGGTTTCAATCTTATTACTTCAGTTTTTCTTTTTCTTTTCTGTGTTACATTAAAAAAAAATTTAGTCGAGCTGATGACTATAAATAAAGGCGCTACTTAGAAGGTAACCTAAGCACTCTCTTTTCTTTTGCTCTCCAAAACACTTGAATTTTCAATGGATCACAAATTTTCCAAAATCCACAAATATTACCCATCATTGCCTTTGAATACTTTGAAAGAGATTTATTATTCTAGAGTAGGACGGTAAAAAATATTGATGGAAAGAAAATGCTTGAGGATATCCGTTGGTTGATTGAAACAAAGGTCCGATTAGGAGGTGAAATGCCAGCTTTTAGTACTAAATATGCATCAGGGTTAGACAAAAATAATTTTGCCAAGAAATGAAGAGCAAAAAGAATGAATGTGTGCTATAAATGTGCTAGATGGCCTTATAAATACACTCAATGGACTTGCAACTCAAGTAGCAATTCCATTGGATTTGTGTCCACAAATCGAGAAGATAAAATATATTTCACTAAGGATGGCATGAGTAAGGAGTTTTTGAATGATATCTATCAAACTCTTGAGACGCATCCTAGTGGAATGGTGCAAATCGAACTTCTCAATTTGTGGAGTGAATTTAAAAAGGAATGAGAATGATATAGTCTTAGGAATCTGACTTTAAAAGACCATGTTTGCCAGTCTATAAGAAAACTGGATGGGAAGTCTATTCCCGACTCATAGAAGGCGTTTAAGCCGTTTCTGGACGTAAAACTAGAGGAAGATGTGAGGCACAATCACAACTACGTGTACATATTGTTATTTTTAACTCTTTTTGTGTTCTTGTGTCAGTTTTTAGTGTGCAAAGTCGACAACCTATAGAGGCTACTACTTCTGCCGGAACTGGGAGTTCAAAGAGGAAATTGAGAGTCATAAGTCTCTTTGGTGGAATCAATCTGGGACAACCGACGCTTCTAGCACCAGTAGTAAAAGTTGGAACGGTACTTAGAGATCGAAAGGGTAAGATAATATACGAAGGAGGCTCCCGTGGAGTGATAGGGTGTGCCATTCAATTTTTGTACATACGAGGATCAACAGTGATTAGTGTTACTGTGCCACCTTTAAAACTGGCGTATGGTAAAACCATCGGCGTTGAGGTAAAGGCTAGATCATTGTTTGAACACTTAACACTAATGGTAATTCATCGGATGCTTTTATCGTATTACCAGGGGGTTTTGAAACTCTGGAACATAATTTTTGCATAATTTCTTTGGCCGCGTTGAATCTACACTCTAAGACAATTGGTCTTTTAAACGTTCAAAATCATTTCAATGGTTTATTGGCATTTCTCGAATTTTTAATTCATCAAAAACTGATTTCTCCTAATGCACAAAAAATGATTTTATTTGCACCATCAATTGAGGAATTATTGGAGAAATTAGAAGCTTATGTACCACAAATGAATGTAGAATTGCCTGTCATCAATTGGCCAAAGGAATTACGCAAAAGGAGAAGAGATCTGAATGAATTGGATTTAGAGTTAAGGTTATGAATGTGGAATAGCTAACTTCAGATGGTAGAATACGGAGCTTAACTCTGGAAACACATCTGTGTTACCCTTCGTAATAAACAAAAAATAAAGCCCTGGATACTAGTTTTTGTATCCCGCCCAAAGGCATTAAACTGGTCTTTTTCAGTAGACCTTAAAGAACTGTTTTCTTTTCTTTCTCATTCCTCTCTCTGGTCTTTTTCAGATACACATTAAAGATTGAATTTTAACTTTTCTCAATGGCATCTCCTCTACGTATTGTTGCTCTTCTACAAGTGCTCGACTCTTTTTCTATACCTACTGAGATCAGGATGCATATTGTTCAACTTGTTGATAAGTATGAACTTTCTCTTTGGAATGTCATTGCTTTTCGGTTAGGATCATCGCGTTCTGCTCACAAACGACGCGTTAAGCGCCTTAAATGTTGCTTCAAATGTGGAAAGCTATTGGAGGGGCCTCATTGTACTAGAAATCAAACTTATTCACAACATGAATATGTTGTTTTCTTCAAAGAATGACCGATTAGGTGCAGGGCCGAAAAGTCTATCAGGAGAAATAGCCAGCTCGCAATAAGTGTGAAAGAGTTTGATAAGTTGTTGGACCAATGGCAACGTCTATTGGAAACTAAAATCAATAACCTAACCATTGTGCAACAACTTTTTGAGCATGATCACTAGCACCCATCAGAAGATGTAAAACTACGTCTCATTCATTTGAGAAGTGTCTGAGTTGGACGTTCTACTATAAACGTTCTCCCATTTGTTGGTTCTTATGGGGCTGTTCTTTAGTGAATGGTTAACATACCTTGGCTTAGAGTGTAGCCTTCCAAACTCCGGTCTGTGATTCTTTCCTTAAGAGCTCTTTAGCCTAAATCTAAATTGAGTAGCAAATCTCTTATTTTCAAAACTTTAAATTGTGGTGCTTAAGCTGGAGGTTGGACTAAAACCACCTCCGGTAGTAAGGGATTGACTATAACAAGATTCACTTAGTTGACGAATCAAGCCTATCTGTGGGATCACATAATGGCCTTTGTTGTCTCACCAACAACTAAGCTATAACATAGCCGGGCTAATGAGGGATTGCACCAAGGACAAGACTAACCTGCAACATCTGTTCTGGGTGCCTTAAATGGCCAGATGGGTTCAAATAGGCTATGGCATCAGGTTCACTACTTTCTATTTCAGTTTTAATAATTGATAGTTATAACTTACAAAATTGAAGTTGAAAGAACTGCCTATGGGGCCCAGAGTGCACCCGGATTCCACTTTAATTTTGTACTTATTTTCTAATATTGTTGTTTTGACAGTTATTTTATATATTTGTTGGTTTGAATTCCTACTATAATATTTTAAAAAAACAAAAAATTCCACTGTCATTTTCTTTGTCCTATTCATATGTTGATATTAGGGTTTCTTTCTCTTCATTTGATGGACTAGTCATACAGGATGCTGAATTTGAAGAACATCCACCAACTACCACCTAGCCTCGTTATGTATCCAAAGGGAGTTTCTCTTTCTTATCTTTTTCATACTTTCTATAATTCTACATTGGGGACAATGTAGAAATTAATTGTGGGGGAGTGGGAGCGAAATATTTGTGAATTTTTTCCTTGTTATGTTTGTAGTTTTGCATGAGATAGAAACTTTTAATCAATAATTGAGCTTATCTTGCGTGACTTTGCCGAAACCATAGGATCTTGAAAAAAAAATTATTGTATTCTACTCTTTTCCATGCGCAGCGGGCTAATTTATCCAAAGACGTTTATAAGGTAATTTACTATCATTTTTTGGAAATAGAATTGAAGGTTGAAAATGTTGATAAATTTTTTTTTTGGTTTCCTTTTAGACCATAGTAAACCAACTCTTTTCTATCCATTTGTCTGCTCAAAGTAACCTTGAAAATGTTATTTGTTAACAAGGTGGAGTTAAGATTGTATGGTCTCTCTTTTTTGTGAATGTGTCTTTTGTTGACAGAGTTTGAAAAGTTTGGAAGAAGTACTGACCAATACTGAGAATAAATTCTACTTTTATACTTAAAATAATGAGAGGGACCACGAGAAAGAGCTACCTATCCTAGAGTGTGAAGATCGTCACCTCGAATGGGTGAAGAAGGCTACCTCCAATGAAAAGGGTCAATGTGAACGCTACTCGTGGGGTAAAAGTTGAAAAGAAAATTATAAAATCCTTCAATCTTCTTTCCAAAAAAATAAAATAAAATAAAATAAAATCAAGTGTGGGGGTGGATAAATAAATTTATTCAGTGGTTTGAAGTGCTAAATCAAACACTCTTAAAATCGAAGACATATTGGAGATAAAACACCTACAATGCTTTGTTTAACTTCGCAGTGCTAACAATTGGTGATTTTTGGTGAACAGGGTAATTTTAGGATCCATAGGAAATATTGTAAAATAAGAATGGGATCACAAGAGATGAAAGGATATATTTGATCATTTCGGGTTAGGATTCGGATAGAACATCGTAAGCTTTCATTTGTTTCTAGATAGTGATGGGATGATAACCTTAGTGGCACGCACTCACAAGCCATTGTGTATTCGAAAAGGAGTGAAATTTTCATGGTTCGGGAGAATGTTTATTACGCAAGTCACTATCTGTAATTGGATTTTAACGTTTAAAGTTGTTTATCTCAGGAAAAATCAGTGTGTTTTCTTTGTCATATGGTCGTTGTTCGAGGCCGAACAACAGTCTAAGTGTGGGGGAGTTTGATAAGTGCTAGAAAAGCACTTAAATAACTCTTCTATTCTATGTATTTCCGTATTTTATTAGTGTTATATGTTTGTTTTTATGTGTTTTTCATTTATTATTGTATTTAGAGTCACAAAAAAAATCAAAAAGAGCCAAAATGGCTGAAAAGAGAGCAAACCGAAAACTCGGGGCCAAAATGCAAGCGAACCAAAGATGGAGGACCTCCAATGTAATTTTATGAAAAGTTGTTTTTATAATTTTTCTTGTCCAAATATGAAAGAACATCAAAAGAGGATTCTCACACTTTTTCGGATTCCCAATCGGAGTTTCCTAGTGAAAGTTATGGCCGTTTGAAGAAATGGACTAAAAGCGTCAATTTTCAGAACTGTTGAAGACCAAACTGTATGTGGATGAAACTTTTGCAGCTTGCACCCATTTGCGTCTACACTTGTACAACTTGGAGTTTGGTGAGGTTTTTGGCCAATTTTGACTCCTTGGAGATAATACAACTCTTGTACACCATAATAGACTCATTGGAGGTCACTTTTATAATTTTTTAATATTTTTTGTTGTAATATTTTGCCTATAAATAGAGGTATTTCCAAACCCAAAATGCACAACTTTGTAGAGAGAATTAGCTAGTGATTCTCTCCAACTTTCTCTTCAATAAAATTCTTTTCTTCGTTTGTTCTTAATTCTAGCTTGAAAGCTCTTAGTTTCTCATATTCCGGCGGAAGTAAAAACCTAAATTAGGTAACTAATAATCGATCAACGATACTTCGGCTGTGACTTTGATTAGCGGAGCATTTCTTCACTAGTTTTTCTCTTTCTTTCATTTTTCATGTTTGAGAAAGATAATTTCTCATATATTGCAGAGGTGATACAAGGCGATTATGTCGCTAAAAAGTATTTAGCCTGCATATATGAGTGATTAAATTTCTCTATTTATTTCTTAGCATTGATTTACTTGTTTTCTATTTTTTTGTGTATTACTTGTGATAGTGAAGTATAATCTATCATATCGCCGTGGGGATACAATGCGAACACTCGCTAAAAGTATGAAACCTGCGAATATGAGTAGTTAGACTTCTCTATCTAGTTCGAGAAGGACGTTATGTTTAATTAACATGTTGCTATCTTTACTAACCCTTTAGTAACGTTTTATCTATTCCTCTACTTAAATTTATGGATTTGTTATGCGTTTAAACCCGTTTTTGAGTTTATATGATTATTGCTGATAAGTGCTCGAAAAACACTTAAATAACTCTTCTATTTTATGTATTTGTGTATTTTATTAGTGTTATATGTTCCGTTTTATGTGTTTTTCCTTTATTGTGGTGTTTAGGGTCACAAAGAATCAAAAGGAGTCAAAATGGATGAAAATCGAATGAAAACGGAAACTCGGGACCAAAATGCAAGCGAATCAAAGATGGAGGGCCTCCGATGCAATTTTATGAAAAGTTGTTTTTACAATTTTTATTGTGCCAATATCAAAGAATATCAAAAGAGGATTTCCACATTTTTGTCGGATCCCAAATCGGAGTTTCCTAGTGAAAGTTATGGCCATTTGAAGAGAAAGGACAAAGCGTAAAAAATCAGCAGCTCGAATTTACTGCCGCAGTTCAGTAATTTGACCATAACGTTTGCTACAAAATTCGGATTGACCGGGACTTTATATTGTTGGAAAGGACACTCAGAGAGCTACAACGTTGGGGTTGACCTCTTCAAATGATTCGGATCATATCATGGTCAAAAATGGGCAAAACCGAGAGTAATGTGAATGGAGGATTTCTTGGGTCATGTTTTGGTAGAAAATTCATAACTTTCTATTAAAATATCAAAAAAGGAAATTCCAATTGCACAATTCAGCCAAGATGCTTACCTATACCATGATACAATATTTGAACTAATGGAGCAATTTAAGATCATGATTTGGTGGTTACCAATTAGTGGAATCATAATGGAGTAGTTGTACAATTTTTTATTATGTTTTCTTGTGAAATTTTGCCTATAAATAGAGGTATTTGTAAGGAAGGAAATGCACAACTTAGTGGAAGGGAATTAGCTAGTAGTTCTCTCCAAATTTCTCTTCAATAAAATTCTCTTCTTCATTTGTTCTTAGTTTTAGCTTGAAAGATCTTAGTTTTTCATATTCCGGCGGAAGAAATAAAGGCTTCAATCGATCAACGATGCTTCGGCTGTGAATATGATTAGCGGATCATTTCTTCGATAAGTTTCTCTTTTCCCTTTTATTTCTCTATTTATTTCTTAACATTTATTTACTTATTTTCTATATTTTGCGTATAATCTATCATATAGTGGTGGTGATACAAAGCGAACACTCGCTAAAAAGTTTGAAACCCCGCAAATATGAGTAGTTAGACTTTTCTATCTAGTTCGAGGGGGGCGTTGTGTTCAACTAACATGTGGTTATCTTTTCTAACTCTTTAGTAACGTTTTATCTATTCCTCTACTTAAATTTGTTGATTTGTTATGCTTGTAAACCCGTTTTTGAGTTTATTTGATTATTGCATTCACTTTGGCCAATTGAATCAATCAATCTTTAAATTCAAGTTACTTGCTAGGATTGGAACTTTTGATCCGTAATTATCACTAGATTCCAATCCAAAGTAGCAAATGAATATCGTGCATATTTATTAACAAATCAACTTAGATGTATTAATTCGAGTTTGTGAAATTATTCATCTAATTCAACTCATTCTTCTCGTTCATTTCACACTAGCTTTGCATTAAATCCTAACAATTTGTTTAGGGTTATCCAATAGCTAGATGTTAAGTTAAAGAACTCACTTTAATTTAATACACTTAAGGAAGAATTCGTTAATCAGAGCTTCTTGGTTAATTGAGAGTTGATAAATTGAAGAAGGAATAGTAACACGTTGCATGGGAAAGATAAATATAAGTTGTTGACACAACCGAACCCGAGAACTAGATATTTTGTACAATTGTTTCATTTCAATCTTTTATTTTGACGTTCGATTTTCTATTTTTATTCAAATATCACAAAACCCCCTTTTTCTATATTAATTGATAAAATCAACTAGATTAGGCACCGTTCCTCTTAGGTTCGACCCTTACTTACCACTTCTACATTAATTTGTAGTTTTGAAACCGAGTAAGGAAATAAAATAAATTTTGGCGTACTGCGACAACACGTCCAAGTTTTTGGCGCCGTTGCCTGGGAACGGTTAACCAATTTAGTTGCTTTTATTAATTAATTTAAAAAAAAAATAAATTTTAGAGTCGAGCTAACGACTTTAAACAAAAGCGCTCTTGGGAGGCAACCCAAGCATTTTTTTCTCATTTTTGTTTTTTTGGTATTTTTATTATTTTTGTTTTTTTTTCTGCATTTTTTTTATCTAACGTACTAAGGAAGATGTTGCCTTGTAACTGTAGAAGGAAGATATCCAGAGATACAATTATTTGGAAAGAGACATGATGGCGCACAAATCGGTGATTAGCAATAGTTATTGATAACATGTGGGGATTAATTATTGATAATGGACAATTTGTCAACGCGTCTTCTCGGATACTCCTCCCATCGTACTCTTTCCAGCACACTCTACATGCATGGTTGTCGGTTGAAACAGTGCTCATTTGACTATAAATCCAGATCATTCTCCACTTGAAACCACAACCACAATTTCAATTACTCTGTGAGTGCTCCTTTCTAGCAGTGATTAGGTAATTTTCTTCTCTTCTTGATTTTTTTTCTTATTCTTCCTCTTTTCTTCTTATTTGTTTTTTCTTATAGCATGGATGTGTGTGATATTTTTGTATATATATGTCTTTTCCTTATATTAATTGATTATGTAATTCAAATTTTCTTATTTTTTTTCCTTCTTCAATATCTGTGAAAATATGGAAGAGTGTGATAATCTACTATGCTTATTGATTTTGATGGTTTTAATTTTATTACTTCAGTGTTTCTTTTTCTCTCGTGTGTTACGTAACTAAAAAAAAATTTTATAGTCGAGCCAACGACTATAAACAAAGGCGCTACTTAGGAGGCAACCTAAGCACTCTCTTTTCTTCTACTTCTCCAAAACACTTGAATTTTCAATGGATAACAAATTTTCCAAAATCCACAAATATTATCTGTCATTGCCTTTGAATGCTTTGAAAGATATTTACTATTCTAGAGTAGGACGGTTAAAAATGTTGATGGAAAAGGAAATGCCTGAGGATATCCGTTGGTTGATTGAAGCAAAGGTCCGATTAGGAGGTGAAATGCCAACTTTAAGTACTAAATATACACCAGGGTTAGGCAAAAGTAATTTTGCCAAGAAACGAAGAGCAAAAAGAATGAATGTGTGCTATAAATGTGCTAGATGGCCTTATAAATGCACTCGATGGACCTACAAATCAGGTAATAGTTCCATTGGATTTGTGTCCATAAATCGAGAAGTTAAAATACATTTCATTAAGGATGGCATGAGTAAGGAGTCTTTGGATGATATCCATCAAACTCTTGAGACGCATCCTAGTAGAATGGTGCAAATCGAACTTCTCAATTTGTGGAGTGAATTTAAAAAGGAACAAGAACGATATAGTCTTGGGAATCTGACTTTAAAAGACCCTGTTTGCCAGTCTATAATAAAACTGGATGGGAAGCCTATCCCCGACTCATAGAAGGCGTTAAACTGGTCTTTTTCAGTAGACCTTAAAGAACTGTATTCTCTTCTATTAACCTTCTTCTTTCAAGTCTTTTGTAGATACCTCAAAGTGCACTGAATTTTCATTTCTTTCTATGGCATCCCCTCTACGTATTGTTGCTCTTCTACAAGTACTCGACTCTTTCTCTATGCCTCTTGATATCAAGATTCAGATTGTTCGACTTGTTGACAAGTATGAGCGTTCCCTTTGGAATGTCATAGCTTTTGGGGCAGGGTCATCCCGATCTGCTCGCAAACGACGTGCTAAGCGCCTTAAAAGTTGCTTTAAATGTGGAAAGCTATTAGAGGGACCTCATTGTACTCGAAATCAAACTTATTCACAATATAGACATGTTGTTTTCTTCAAGGATGGACCGATTAGGTATAGGGCCGAAAAGTCTATCAGGAGAAACAGCCAGCTTGCAATCAGTGTGAGAGAGTTTGATAATTTGTTGGAAGAACGACAACGTCTGTTGGAAACCAAACTCGATGGCCTAACAATTGAGCAGCAACTTTTTGAGCGTGATCATTAGCACCCATCCGAAGATGTAAAACTACATCTCATTCGTTTGAGAAGTGTCTGAGTTGGATGTTCTGCTCTAAACGTTCTCCCATTTGTTGGTTCTTGTGGGGCTGTTCTTTATTGAATGGTAAACATACCTATGTGTCATGTGGCGATATGGAGGACCTTTTCATTAAGGTTGGTTGTCAAACTGTTTTGTAGAGAGTATGTTGATTCAGATAGTTTCCATGCGGATCAAACTTGATGGAATCATGTCATTAATTTGATGTGAATACTACTGCAAGATGTTCAGAGGGTTGTCAATTCCCAAAGTCGCTTTGTATATAAATTTCTCTTCATCACAAAAAAAAAAAAATTCTCTTCTTCAAAAAAAAAAAAAATATTTTCAGCTGTTGTTTTTCTTGTTCTGTAAATATGTTGATTGGAGGTCTCTTGCTCTTGGATTGTCGAAGTATTCCTCAGAAGTGCTACATTGTGCACCTCCATACCCAAATCGGCATGACTCATTGCTTACTATGGGGGAGTTTCTATTTCTTCTCTTTTTCATAATTTCTATATTTCTACATTGAGGACAATGTAGAATTTAAGTGTGGGGGAGTGGCATATTGTGGTCTGCGTGTGATTTTTTTTATTTGTGTCGACAATTTTGCATGAGATAGCAACTTTTGAATATGATTGAGCTTAATTTGTGTGACTTAGCTGAAACTACAAGATCTCGGAAAAAAAAATTGTGTTCTATTCTTCTCCAAGCACAGCTGGCAAATTTATCTAAGCACATTTATAGGTAATTTACTATCATTCTCTGGAACACAAATTGAAGGTTGAAAATGTTGATTTTTTTTCTAACTTTCTAGACCATAGTAAACTAACTTTTTGTTTTTTTTTTTTTTAATCCATTCGTCCTGCTCAAAGTAACCTGGAAACATCAATTGTTAGCAAAGTGGAGTTATAATCGCATGGTATCTGTTTTTTGTGAATGTGTCTTTTATTGATAGAGTTTAAAAAGTTTGGAAAAAGCATTGACCTATGCTGAGAATGAATTTTACTTTTATGTTCGAAATAAGGAGAGGGACCACAGGAAAGAGCTACCTACCTCAGAGTGTGAAGCCGTCACCTCGAATGGGTGAAGAAGGCTGCCTCCAATAAAAGGGGTTTAGTGTGAAAGCTACCTGTGGGGTAAAAGCTGAAAAGAAAATTGCAAAGCTCTTATTCTTCTTCTTTTTCTTCTTCATCAAAAAAAAAAAAAAAAAAAAATCGCGAGAAATGTGATAGCTACCCAAGTGTGAAGTTAGATAAATAAATTTCCTCAATGGTTTGAAGTGCTCAATCTAAACACTCTTTAAATTGAAGACATATTTGCGATAAAACACCTGTCATGCCCTTTTTTTTCTTTGCAGTGCTAACAGTTGATGATTTTTGGTGAACAGAGTAATTTTTAGGATCCATGGGAATCATTGTAAAATAAGAGTGGGATCACGAGAGATGAAAGGAAATATTCGACTATTTCGGGTAAGCATTTGGATAGATCATCGTAAGCTTTCATTTGGTTCCAGTTAGTGATGGGATGATAACCTCAATTGCACACACTCACAAGCCATTGTGTATTTGAGAAGAAGTGAAATTTTCATGGTTCAGGAGAATATTTATTAAGCAAGTCATTATCTGTCGTTGGATTTCAATGTTTAAAGTTGTTTATCTCATGTAAAATCAGTGTGTTGTTTGGTATCATATGGGTTGTTGTTCGAGGGCGAACAATAGTTTAAGTGTGGGGGAGTTTGATAAGTGCTCGAAAAGCACTTAAATAACTCTTCTATTTTATGTATTTGTGTATTTTATTAGTGTTATATGTTCCGTTTTATGTGTTTTTCCCTTATTGTGGTGTTTAGGGTCACAAAGAATCAAAAGGAGTCAAAATGGATGAAAATCAAATGAAAACGGAAACTCGGGACCAAAATGCAAGCGAATCAAAGATGAAGGGCCTCCGATGCAATTTTATGAAAAGTTGTTTTTACAATTTTTATTGTGCCAATATCAAAGAATATCAAAAGAGGATTTCCACATTTTTGTAGGATCCCAAATCGGAGTTTCCTAGTGAAAGTTATGGTCATTTGAAGAGAAAGGACAAAGCGTAAAAAATCAGCAGCTCGAATTTACTACTGTAGTTCAGTAATTGGACCATAACTTTTGCTACAAAATTCAGATTGCCCTGCACTTTATATTGTTGGAAAGGACCCTCAGAGGGCTACAACTTTGGTGTTGACCTCTGCAAATGATTCGGATCATATCATGGTCAACAATGGGCAAAACCGAGAGTAATGTGAATGGAGGATTTCTTGGGTCATGTTTTGGTAGAAAATTCATAACTTTCTATTAAAATATCAAAAAAAGGAAATTCCAATTGCACAATTCAGCCAAGATGCTTACCTATACCATGATACAATATTTGAACTAATGGAGCAATTTAAGATCATGATTTGGTGGTTACCAATTAGTGGAATCATAATGGAGTAGTTGTACAATTTTTTATTATGTTTTCTTGTGAAATTTTGCCTATAAATAGAGGTATTTGTAAGGAAGGAAATGCACAACTTAGTGGAAGGGAATTAGCTAGTAGTTCTCTCCAACTTTCTCTTCAATAAAATTCTCTTCTTCATTTGTTCTTAGTTTTAGCTTGAAAGATCTTAGTTTTTCATATTCCATGGAAGAAATAAAGGCTTCAATCGATCAACGATACTGGTTTGTGAATATGATTAGCGGATCATTTCTTCGATAAGTTTCTCTTTTCCCTTTTATTTCTCTATTTATTTCTTAGCATTTATTTACTTGTTTTCTATATTTTGCGTATAATCTATCATATAGTGGTGGTGATACAAAGCGAACACTCGCTAAAAAGTATGAAACCCCGCAAATATGAGTAGTTAGACTTTTCTATCTAGTTCGAGGGGGACGTTGTGTTCAACTAACATGTGGTTATCTTTTCTAACTCTTTAGTAACATTTTATCTATTCCTCTACTTCAATTTATTGATTTGTTATGCTTGTAAACCCGTTTTTGAGTTTATTTGATTATTGCATTCACTTTAGCCAATTGAATCAATCAATCTTTAAATTCAAGTTACTTGCTAGGATTGGAACTTTTGATCCGTAATTATCACTAGATTCCAATCCAAAGTAGCAAATGAATATCGTGCATATTTATTAACAAATCAACTTAGATGTATTAATTCGAGTTTGTAAAATTATTCATCTCATTCAACTCATTCTTCTCGTTCATTTCACACTCGCTTTGCATTAAATCCTAACAATTTGTTTAGGGTTATCCAATAGCTAGATGTTAAGTTAAAGAACTCACTTTAATTTAATACACTTAAGGAAGAATTCGTTAATCAGAGCTTCTTGGTTAATTGAGAGTTGATAAATTGAAGAAGGAATAGTAACACGTTGTATGAGAAAGATAAATATAATTTGTTGACACAACCGAACCCGAGAACTAGATATTTTGTACAATTGTTTCATTTCAATCTTTTATTTTGACGTTCGATTTTCTATTTTTATTCAAATATCACAAAACCCCCCTTTTTCTATATTAATTGATAAAATCAACTAGATTAAGCACCGTTCCTCTTGGGTTCGACCCTTACTTACCACTTCTACATTAATTTGTAGTTTTGAAACCGAGTAAGGAAATAAAATAAATTTTGGCGTAGTGCGACAACACGCCCAATTGCATTCATATTGGACAATTGAATCAATTAATCTTTAAATTCAGGTTACATGCTAAGATTGGAACTTTTTATCCATAATTAACATTAGCTTCTAATCCAAAGTAGCAAATGAATGTCGTGCGTATTTGTTAACAAATCAACTTAGATGTATTAATTCGAGTTTTTGAAATTATTCATCTAATTCAATTCATTCTTCTCGTTCATTTCACATTAGTATTGCATTAAATCCTAAGAATTTGTTTAGGGTTATCCAATAGCTAGATGTTAAGTTAAAAAACTCACTTTAATTTTATACACTTAAGGAAGAATTTGTTAATCAGATCGTCTTGATTAATTGGAGTTGATAAATTCAAGAAGGAATAGTAATACGTTGCATGGGAAAGATTAACACAAGTTATTGATACAACCGAACCCGAGAACTAGATATCTCTTCAATTGCTTGATTTCATCTCTTTTATTTTGTCATTTTATTTTCTAATTTCATTCAAACCTCACAAAAACCGCACTTCTATGTTAATTGATAAAAAAAACTAGATTAAACACTGTTCCTTTTGGGTTCGACCCTTACTTGTCACTTCTATATTAATTTGTTGTTTTGAAATCGAGTAAGGAAATAAAATAAATTTTGGTGTACTACGACAATCACACCAAACTTTCCAAAGTTGAAGCCGTGATGAATTGGCCTACTCCTACAAATGTCAAAGAACTAAGGAGTTTTCCGGGATTAGCCAGATAGTATTGACAATTCATTGAGGGCTTCTCCAAGATTACGGGTCCCATGACTCAATTGACTAAGAAGGGTGTTAAATTCCATTGGACCAATCAATGTACGAAAAGTTTTGAGGAGTTAAAGAGTCTATTGGTTTCGGCCCCGGTGTTGACTATACCCAATGGTACTAAATGCTTTGTCATTTATAGTGATGCTTCTAAGCATGGATTGGGATGTGTATTGATGCAGAAAGGGGAAGTGATTTCCTACACGTCGAGATAGTTGAATACATATAAGCAGAATTGCCCGATGCATGATTTGGAACTCGTGGCAGTAGTGCACGCTTAGAAGATTTGGCGTCATTACTTGTTCGGGAGTAAGTGTGAAATCTACACTGATCACAAGAGCCTCAAGTGCCTCTTCACTCAGAAAGAATTGGATATGAGACAGCACCGGTTTCTAGAGCTTGTGAAAGACTATGATTGTACCATCCTTTATCATCCTAGTAAAGCCAATAGGCTGGCAGATGCACTGAGTAGGAAGAGTATTGAACAGTTATCTGCATTGGGTACTATGCAAGATCAGATCATTGGAGATTTGCAGACTTTGAGGATTGAAGTGCGAGCTCTACCGAGTTGGAGACCGAGCAAGTTAGCAAGCTTAACTATCAAGCCAGACTTGAGAAATCGAATTGTAATGGCCCAAAAAATGATAAGTTTCTTGAAAAGATCAGATCAGAAGTTGTGACTGGCAAGAGAACGGGATTTGAAATTACCTCAGATGAAGCACTTGTGTTTATAGGGGCCTATGTGTGCCAAAAGATGAGCAAATAAAGAATGAGATAATGACAGAAGCTCACTTAACTCTGTATGTAGCACATCCTGGTGGGATGAAGATGTACCGTGACTTCCGGGATACCTTTTTGTGGAGAAATATGAAAGGTTGCATTGCAAGATTCATGGCTAGATGCTTAGTTTGCCAACAAGTTAAAGTCGAACATCAAAGGCCTTCGGGATTGTTGAATCCCTTAGAGATACAAGAATGGAAGTGGAAGAAGGTTGCTATGGATTTCGTGATAGGTCTGCCGAGATCACCGAGAGGACATGATGCTGTATGGGTAATTGTGGACCGACTTACGAAATCTACACACTTCCTACCAGTTATGATGACTCTCAGTGTCGATCAGGTTGCACACTTGTATATTAGAGAAATTGTTAGACTTCATGGGGTACCTGTGTCCATTGTTTTAGATCGAGATCCGAGGTTTACCTCGAGGTTTTGGGAGAGCTTACAGACTACTATGGGCACGAAGCTAAATTTCAGTACCGCTTATCACCCTTGGATAGATGGTCAGTCTGAGCGTACCATTTAGATATTGGAGGATATGTTGAGAGCATGTGTTTTGAACTTAGCTGGGAGTTGGGACACTCATTACCACTTGTAAAGTTTGCCTACAACAGTATTTTTCGAGCTAAGATTGGGAAGGCACCTTATGAGGCATTGTATGGCCCACAGTGTCAATCGCCAGTCTATTGGGATGAAGTCAGAGAGAGAAAGATGTTGGGACTAGAAATGGTTGAGAAAACTATTGAGGCTATAGAGAAGATTAGGACACAGATCAAAATCGCACAAGATAGACAAATAAGTTATGTCGATTAGAGGAGAAAATACTTGAAATTTAATATTGGAGAGAAATTGTTTCTTAAAGTGTCTCCAATGAAGGGTACCATATGCTTTGGGAAGAAAGGAAAGTTGAGACCACAGTTCATTGGACCGTTCGAGATATTAGAAGAAGTTCGGACAGGCTTTGCCACCTGAGCTTTCAACTGTGCATAATGTATTTCATGTCTCACGGTTAAGGAAGTATGTCCACGATCCGAAAGATTTATAAATCGTTGGATATTCAAAAAAATTTATTATATCAAAAGACACACATGACCAACGTAGATCGAAAAGTTCATGTTTTGAGAAACATGAGAGTTCCTCTAGTAAAGATCCAATGGGGTAGTCATGTCAATGATGAGGCAACATGGGAGAAAGAAGAAGAAATTCTGTCCAAATACCCAAACCTTATAGATCAAGTAAGTTTAAATTTCGAGGACGAAATTATTTTAAGAAGGTAAGGTTGCAGTGATCGCAAATTTCTCTTAAATAAAAATATTTAATTAAATAAAATCTCAAATGTATCGGTTCAACTTCACCTATAGAATTTAATAACGTACGCTCGTTTAGTCAAATTTTATATTATTGATTATAATATAAAATTATAAGAAAATAATTTATAAAAATTTATTTATTTTTCAAATTTACTTTTGAGGACCAAACTTTTAAATTTATTCATTTTAGACCCCAAAGGTTTTTTTTTTAATTTATTAAGCCCAATTTATAGTCCAATTTGAGTGTGGGCCAATTTAATCCAACTAGAAACCCATTATAGGCCTACTTGTGCTCTAACACATTAAGAACACCCTAGTCAAGTTCCTACCCTAGTATACCCTTAACCTAGACCCATCAACATCCTCGGTTTCCTTCATTATCATCCTCAACCTCATTCCATTCATTCTCATTCAACAAATCAAGCAAATTTCGGTAAGATTTCTTAACCTTTTTATTTAGATCTCTATTCAATTCTTTATTTCAATATTACATCACTACTACATATTCATTACACTACATTCAATTCATTATAGTAGCTAGTTCTTCACTACCACCATCTCCACCACACAACCACAACCAACACACACGCATATATACACGCACGTACAACACATACATACATACATCTGCACAAAAACACCTCAAATTCTTCATCTCCACCTCAATACACTTTCAAGGAACTCAATAGAACCTTAGAAACAAGAATAATGATTTCACAGAGAGAGTGATAAAGCCAGATTCTTAAATTAGAAATTTGATTTATTTGGGAACTTGCACCATTAGGTCCCTAGTTTTTATTAGTCCTTCTAAATAGGTCCCCAAATGTTCTTTTAAATAGTTCTTTTTATTAGGTCCCTAATGTTTTTATTTACACATTAGATCCCCAACCTTCAATTTCAACGATTTAACCCCTATGTTATATTTACAAAATAAAATCCCCCAAGTTATTTATTTTATTTAACTGAGTCCCTAAAGTTTATTCAATTTATTTAATTCTGAGCCCTTAACTTTCAATTCTTACAATTTTGACCCCTAAACTTTTATTTCAATTTTAACCCTTCAAATTCCTATTCTTATTCAGGTTAGCCCCCAAACTTTAATTCCATCTAAGCTCTCTATGTTTTAAAAATCTTATAATTGAGTCCAAACTATTTTTAGGTCAATTTTATTGCATATTACGTCCTCAAACTATCAAATTCTTTCATATCAACCCCCAAACTTTCATAATCTTTCAATTTTGGTCCATAAGTTCAAAACGATCTATAAATACTTAATATTTAAATATATTAACAGAAGTTAAACTCTTTATTGTCTAGACGAGGCGTACGAGCAGTTAGAGGACTGATTCTCACTACTTAGTAAGCTCAATACTCGGGTAAAGGTTTAAGGTAGACTCATTTCCTAAAAATTGCTTTTCAAATATACGCATTTACAGTTAATATGGTTATAAATACTTGCATATAAATTTCATGCGACGATAGGCTTCATGCCTACTTTTACGACGTGTTTAATAGCGCTATGATGATAGGCTTTTAGCCTAATAAATAATAATGACGTTCTTTTAAACACTATGACGACGCGCACGATTAAGAGGGATGATGAGCGAACCTGTATTACAAACTTGTTCATATTTTATGATGAATGATGATTATGTGTATTTAATTTGTAATATATATTAATTGTTGTGCGTGGGGTCTACTGAATATTTAAATACTCACGTTTTCTCTATCAACTGAACGAATTGCAGATTAAGAAGTTGGAGGCATGGTGAGGCGTGGGAATTCCTTATGGTTTCTTAAATAAATTAGTTTTATTTCTGTTGTTATTCTGAGTACTCTGAAACTGTTAAAATGTGTATTTTGAGTGTTTGAACTAATTTGCATTTTATGTTGAATGTTTTGAGTTATAAGAGATCAAACATATGTAAGATACTCTAAATGTGTTTGTTATTTTAAAAGAATTTTGCATCTTAATTATTTGTTATTTTTCCACATTTATTAATATTATTATTATAAAAAAATTAGAAATGTTTTAAAGAAAGAACTAAGGTTCCGAATTCTTAGAACTCGGGACGTTACAATACTCTTGTCCAATACTTCAAAATAGTATTTGTTCATCATACAAGCTTCATCCCAAACGATAAGCTTACATCTAACAATCAGCTCTGCTAGTGGGTTTTATGTTATATGTAGAACCTTCAGTGGGACTCAAAGGAATAGCAAACCTACAATTGGTCATTCTCCCACCATGTAAGAGCATTGAAGCTATACCGCTCGATGCAACATTAGGGACAATCTTACCCTTTGATCTCAGAGTTACTGATAGGGTTCGCCAAACAAAGGTGTTTCTAGTACCACCGTATCCGTATAAAGAGAATACACCCCCTTTGTCAGACTCAACTACATGAATTACTATATCGTATTTTTGTTCTCTTCATTCAACTTGGACGTCAACAATTTCTACTCTTCCGCCATTTTTTTTCTTGTCGTAACTCAATTATCTTGAATTATTCTTCACAAAAAAAAAAAATGATGCGTCGGGGAAACGCATCCTGTCGAATTCTTGGAGACTTCTTCCACACCTTCACAATATCTTCTCAATTTTCACAAGAGCATAATTTTTCAATTCATCAGCGGTTAAGTGCAAATCTATGTACAAAATTAAGAGAACAGAAAAAGTACATTGTAACTATAGGGTTTCATAAAAAAATGTAATATCTAAATGTAAATATAATAAGCACACAGTACCTGGGTGGTCCATAATCCTTTACTATCTACGAAGTAAATCTTCCGATAGAATCACCAAATAACTCTCCCATACAAACTCAAGTCTAGATAAACAATTAGAAGATAATAGAGTGGCAAATAATGTCCTTAATGAGTGCCATGTGTCCCAATGACTCACTTCGACTATACCCTCCGCATATTCCTTGTCATCATCCAACAAACCACGTGAGTAGCAAGCATCTCTAAAACATCAATACTCATTTCCACGAACTGTTCTCAAATCCTTGTAACACATCGGTTCACAAACTATGTTTACCAACAATTTCAAATAATACCTCTCCCCAGAACCTGGTGTAGCATGCTCAACTCGACCAATCTTATCCCCACGCTGTCGTGGATGCCATTCCGTCTCTTTCGTGTCCCAAATGAGCTCTATCGGAAGCTCCACGTAAGTGAGCCGCCTGGCATCCTCATATTTCTTATTTGCTTCAAATCAAGCAAAAAACTTACTATATTTCATAGTTGGACGCTCCATCACATCTTCAATTTTATCATAATCTTTGAAAAATACAGTTTGCTTGTTTGGAAGAAGATAGCTAATCTCTCCACAGACGGATCCCTATAGTGAATATCATATGCAAACAATGTTGTGACCACAGATTTTTAAATAAAATATCAAACGTGTCTCCACGATTTCACCTATAGAATTTAATAGCGTACGCTCGTTTAGTCAAATACTATATATTTATTATTCTATTCAATTATTATAAGAAAATAATTTATAAAAATTATTTAATTTTCAAATTTACTTTTAAGGACCAAACATTTAAATTTATTCATTTTAGTCCCTAAAAATTTTTATTTTATTCATTAAAACCCAATTTACTGTCAAATCTGAGTGTAGAGGCAACTTAATCCAACTAGAAGCCCATTACAAGCCCATTTGTGCTTGTAGCCCACTAAGAATACCTCAATCAATTTCTTACCCTAACATACCCTTTAAATACTTGTAGTTGGGATTCTTTCTAACCCTAGCCCCAATTTCATCCTCCAAACTTCACCATCATGATCTTCAACTCATTCATTTTCATTCATCATCAATCAAGAACGATAACAAGTTTCTATAGGTAATTTGATTAACCTATCATTTTAAATCTCTATTTCTATTATCTTGGCTTTAATATTTCATCATTATTTCGTATTCATCACATAGACAAAAATTTCATTGCTATTTCACTTGCATTTTCACTACATATTTTCCTTAGTTTTATTGTGTTTCACTTCACAAACATCATCCACTGCCTTCACAATTTCATAACAATTTATAGTGAAATAGCAACATACCCACACAAACACATAGTAGCCACGCACAACAACTTGGCCAATACACAGTGGCTGCACCACCTCCACCCCCACTGCCTGCTTCTTCCACCATCACCACAACCACCAATAGCTCCACCAAGCAACACCATCATCTCCTCCAAACACACACAGAGCTCGGCCCAAACCCACACACACTCACGCATAGACGTATACATACCCGCATATACATAAACACATCCGACACAAACACAATCCAATCTTCAAAATTTCTATCCAACCACCTCATTAGCGCCATGTAGAAGCTGGGGTAAAGGAAGAAAAGAGAAGAAAAGAGCAAGAATTCAAAGAATTTTCCAACTTTTGTCTTGAGTTTCAACAACCAAATTTGAGCCTAATACTCTTCATTTCCTTCAAATGAGACCACCACGAGTACCACCATCCCCATCCCCAACCTTTGCCGTCGAGCCCCACCGCCGCTGCGACAGAACTGCTACTACTTTTTCCCATTTTCCTCAAAATTTTCAACCATGGAGGAACTAGAGAGAATCCAATGATGCCGATGGGCTTTTTTGAAACAATTTCGTGATTTAATTGAGTATTTACAAGTCAAGTCCCCCAACTTCTTTCCTTTATTGAAGTTGGTCCTATAGTTTATTTAAATTCCAAATCCTTAACTTTCAATTTCTATAATTTAACCCTTAAACTATATTTTCAAATTAAGTCCAACAAGTTATTTAATTTAGTTAAGTAAGTCCCCATACTTTATTTAATTCTAAGTTCTTAACTTTCAATTTTCACAATTTGACCCTTAAACTTTTACTTCAATTTAAATCCTTCAATTTTCCTTCAATATTTAAGTTAATCCCCACACTTTAATTGCATCTAAGCCCTCCATGTTTTAAAAGTCTTGTAATTTAGTCCAACATATTTTTAGCTTAATTTTATTGCATATTAGGTCCTCAAAATATTCAATTCTTTCAAATCGACCCCCAAACTTTTATAATCTTTCAATTTTGGTTCATAAGTTCAATATTACCTATAAATACTTAATATTTAAGTGTATTAATATAAATTAAATTCCTTATCGACTAGAAGAGGCATACGGGCAGCTAGAGGACTGATTCCCATCTCTTAGTAAGCTAAATACTCGGGTAAAGGTTTAAGGTACTCTTTTTCTAAAAATTACTTTTCAAATGTGCACATTTAGAATTGATATTGTTATAATAACTTGCATGTGAAATATTATAAGATGATGTGCATACTCCGTGCTATGACGATAGGCTTCAAGCCTAATTACGACGTGCTTCCTCGGCATTATGACAATAGGCTTCAAACCTTATTACGACGTGTTTAATAGCACTATGATAATAGGCTTCCAACCTAACATATAATAACGACGTGCTTTTAAATACTGTGATGACATGAACGATTAAGAGGGATGATGAACGAACCTGTATTACATACTTGTTCATATTTTTATGATGAATGATATTTATGTGCATTTAATTTGTAACATATATTGATTGTTGTGCGCAAGGTCTACTGAGTATTTAAAATGCTCACGTTTTCTCTATCCAATGAACAAATTGCACATTAAGGAGTCGGAGGCGTGACGAGAAGTGGGAGCTCCTTAGGGTTCATTAAATAAAGTAGTTTTATATCTGTTGTTATTTCTGAGTACTTTTAAACTGCGGAAGTATGTATTTCGAATGTTAGGAAATACTTAGTACTTATTTATGGATGTTTTGAGTTTTAAGAGATCGAACTATGTAAGATACTCTAAATGTGTTTGTCATTTTAAATGAATTTCCGCATCTTAGTTATATGTTATTTTTCCGCATATATTATTATTATTATTGTTGTTGTTGTTGTTGTTTTTGTTATCATCTTAAAAAAAATATTTCCGAAGTATTTTAGAGAAAGAACTAACGTTCCGGGTTCTTAAAACTCGGGCGTTACAAACAATCTCCAGGAAGTCTCACACAAAGAAAGGTATCTGTAATCGTAGTACATACTAATCTCATCAATAACTTTCTCCCCACCATCTTTGGCACTCGATAAAATACCGGTCGTGACATGGTCATGACCCTTGTTGATGTATTTAAGTAGATATTTTTTCGACCTCAATTGATTGCACCATTCAGCATTGATATGAGTGCGTACCTTATCAATAGATCTCTATTGTGAGGAACCACATATCTATTGTCCAACTCAATGCCGTTCTTATGTACTGTCCTTCAATCATCTCTCCGCCGGTAAATAGCATAACCATCTTCATCAATGGTTGTACGTTCTATAAACCTCTTGGGAAAATGTTTTGTGCACTTTCCGTTAGCCATGCATGGAGATGTCTTCATTTCATTTCCACACAGACCATACATCATCAAATCTTTTATTGTAGCATAATACACGGGATCTTATTTTTCTTCCGAAATTTCGGCCACTATAATACAATCATCATCATCCGTCGTAGGATATTTGTGTCTCGTGCAAAAAACAGCGATATGTGGGCATGACGCAATCCACAATTTTGGAACTCAATAGTATACATTACTGCTACAAAAAAAATTAATATTGTTGTATAAAAGATGATTTGAATGCGACAATTCCATTCATTCGTAAAAACACCATTTTTTATACATATAACAGAAACATTCAAAAATCTTACCTGCTTTCACTTGGCCAAAAATTTTGTTCTTCTTCAAATCCTTCATAAGGTCGTCTGATTTCATCTTGAAACCCTACAAAAAATCTATGGACGATCTTCTAGTTTCAAGCCTTTTCCTACCAAGTGACGTTGTATCTCTGGCCATTTAGGATTGCACATAAATGTAATAAATAGATCGGGATACCCAAGCCACTTACATATCGCCAATCTTGGTAGTTACTTATATACCTCGCTCGTCCCGTAAAGCTAGCAGGTAAAATAATACGTTTACCTTGTGACGAAGGATCTGTGTCACCTCTACAAAGTGCATCAGACAACCCAGCATATATATCACATCTCAGTTCCACTTGGTGAGTGCGAATATAAGTAAGATGTATCACCTTAGTCATCGTATATGCATCAACCAAAAATTACTGGAATAATCTTCTCGAGAACAAAATATTTTGCGATTCATGTCCCCTTGCCTACAATCGAAACACAAAAAGCTCCCTCATGCTAACAATTTTTATAGGACCACATGAATTCTCATCGGCATCTTTCATTAGAGTGCATCAATACAGATGTCTTGACCGTACGGCAAAAGCAATGGGTACTATAGGGCAAGATACAATGGATGCAATTCATTTTATCCACTTTAATTGTCCTGTTTGAGTTTCCACTATAATATCTCTATCAAATGGTTCATTCTCAAAATCATCCACTGTCAAAGTAGCAACTTAAAAAAACAGATGGAAGATTATATGTTTGTCCATCCACTACGAGAACTTTTATCTTTTGTAACAAATTTTCTATAAAAAAAATTCAAATATGTAACAAAAAACTACATTTCCACACAAAACAAACGATTTGGTAGACATATGATTTTGGCTACAAATTTTTTGCAAACAAATTAAAATTTGTAGCCAAAGAATATCTTTCCCCACAAAAAATAAATTTCATAGGTATATAATTTTTCCTACAAATTAAAATTTGTAACCAAAGATTGTCTTTCCGCACAAAGAAAATGATTTTGTAGGCATATGATATTCGCTGCAAATTTTTCATAGACAGATTAAAATTTGTAGCTAAAGCATATCTTTCCCTACGAAAAATGGATTTTGTAGGCATATGATGTTTCCTACAAATTAATATTCGTAGCCAAAGGTTACCTTTTCCTACAAAAAGTACGATTTTGTAGGCATGCAATTTTTGCTACAAATTTTTCCTAGACAAACTATAATTTGTAGCTAAATGATATCTTTCCCTGCAAAAATAAATTTCATAGGTATCTGATTTTTTCAACAAATTAAAATTTCTATCAAAAGGCTACCTTTTCCCCCCAAAAAAACTACTTTGCTGGCAAATTTTTCACAAATAAATTGCAATTTGTAGCCAAAAGATATCTAACCTTCCCCCTCCCCAAAAAAAGGGTTTCGTAGGCATATACCTTTTTCTACAATTATTTGGCATTTGTTGACAAATGTTACATTTTCCCGGAAAAAAGAATTGTAGCCATATGATTTTGTGTACAAATTTTTTTACAGATAAATTGCACTTTGTAGTTAACTAATTGCAATGTTTACACTCATAACTTACATATTATATGAATGAGAATGAGAATTAATAACAAGAAATTAAAATAATCTTCTGGTTGAGATTTTAGCCTCTTAACCATGAGGTCTAAGTTTCAATTCCTACGCACTGCATATTCTTGAAGCTAATTAAGTAATTATTAGGTTGGGTTGGGTTGAGTTAAAGAGAGGTTACTGGGTAGGGTAAAAAATTAATTTTTATTTATGTTTGACATATATAATTTGTGAGGAGAGACATTAGAACACAAAGCATATTTGTCGCCTCTACCCCTTCCCTGCGAACTACATTTGTCTCCAAAAAACTTGTAGGAACAAAATTCACATAACAATTTCAAAGTTTTGTCACCTCTAACATTTTCTTACAAATTCTATTTGTCTCCAAAAGATTTGTAGCATCAAACATTAGCCCTTAAAATTTCCACGATTTGTGGCCTATTACCTTTCCTTCGAGGTTTAGCCCATAAACCTTGGTACAATTTTTTTTGTCTCCTCTGCCACATCACCACAAATAAAGATCTTTAACTACAAAAGTATTTTGTGGGGAAAGGTAAAAAATCTTGTAGTGATCTTTATTTCTGTTTCCAATGAGATTTAACTTCACATTCGAGCATCCTTCTTGATTAATCGCTTCCTTCACCATTCAAAATGATTTCACCAACACATTAGGTTCGTCAACCATTGCCTTTAGATTTTCAACAATTTCTTCACGTATCTTATTTGAATCACTAACTCGACTGCAAGAAAATAAAATTTTTGCTTGCACTAAATACAATCAAATGAAGCTTGCACTATCAAAATATGGGAAAATGGTAAAAGAGTACCTGACAGCATTTATTCTATTCTAGACTACATTAGCAATGTAATATATGTATAACTATGCGAATCTTGCTTCTAAACCTCTCACCAGTAGCAAATTCCCAATCCAATGATAATTTTTCCCATTGATTCCAAATATTGGAGGAGCCCTCCCTCTGTTTATGTTATTATCAATAGTCCCTCCCATAGACATGAATGAAAACATCGTATCGTATGATCAAATGTTTTCACTTCCATTATCTGATCCGTACAGTAGATTTCTTAGCACTACAGGCGGATATTGCATCATAGGAAGCTGAATTTGGCCTTTCCTACAACACATGGAGAACTTGAGACTCCTTGTTTTTTCATAATTTTTTGTCCTCTCCTTGTACTAAAAACAAAGCTCCACAGTGTTTACAACTATACGATGCGTCCCTAATATCCAAATATACTATGAAATAAAAATTCAAAGCATGGAAAACCTTAGCGATGCATAATGCAGTGAGTTAATATGAAGCCAATAAAGGTACATATTCTTTTTAGAAAATATCAGCTTCATAAATTTGCAAAATTTTAATCCAAAATATTAAAGATGAAATTGCCTGAATTCAATGCTCCATTAATTTCTAACTCTTCACCTAAAATCAAAACACAGTTCAATATTTAAAAAAAAAACTTCAAAACCACTATATGTTTAACATGTTACGTACATCAAACAAAAAATGAATTTTACCTCGATTGTCAGGCGTTTCTTCTTTTGCAACATCATCCCCTTGAAACCACAAATTATTTAAGATTATACAATCACATATTTCCATAATTGGATTGTATTATTATTAAATCAACAGAAACAAATGGATGCCAATACAAAGTACATACCACTGTCTACAATGGTCGAATGTTGATCAACATTCATAGAAATATTTTCATTAATACGTGACATATATTAAAAAATGGAACCTCCAATGGTTGAAGCACTGTTCAATGAACCAGTGCCAGAAGCTATATTGTTCATCGATACACATTTTTTCTTCATTTTATTTCTTGTCAAAGAACTATCATGGACATTTGATTGCAATACAAATATTTTGGATTTTCCATAAGACTAAACGCCTATACAATCAAAATTATAAGCCATTCACATGATAATAAACGTCATAAAATAAAAAAATTTTAGCATACACCACTAGACAATACATTTGTGATTGCGCTTAATGGATTCCTCTAGAAAATATTTGGAGATTCACAAACAGGTTGATTCCTTCGCATAGATACACTTCTCAAAGTGTAACTTGAATTCTTTGGTAGGCACAATTATGGAGATTCAACATTTTCTACTTCAAAATAATACAACAATAAAGTTGATGTAATATTATAAAGATTTTGACATGAAATTGATTTTACAATTGGTCAGTAGAATTTGTAATTTGAATTCATATATGCGGTACCATTATTTGTCAAATCTATGATAGGCGTAAGTCTTCATCTGAATTCAGTATGTTCTAGATTCTAACTTCCACATTGCATAACAGTTTTACATTCACCAACGAATCAATTCCTATCATGTATGTCCTATCAATCGCATCCTATTGTACATGGATTTAAATCTTAATTTTCATATAATGATAGAGAATTTCAACTTATTGAAAAAAAATACGAATGAAGGGCACATGTGCAACACATTCCTTCAATTCTCTAGTTGTTTAAATGAGTAATTGTATGCATTCTTTATCCCACAGCCAAAAAACTACGCTTCCAATCCCATCAATAATCCAGACCCGAACTTTGAATCTATGGTTCAAGGCCAAATATTAAGTCTCCAATCACTTAATCATTCAACAAACTAATGTAGAAATAATTAATGAAGTAAAAAAAAAAGGTAAAAAAAACACACTTGGAACCCTACTCGAACTATTAACTTTGCACTTTCCGCAATGAAAAAGTTTTTCTAGAGCAATTAACTTCTTTGAACACTTCTTTCATCCTAAATACCACCAGTTAGGTTCAGATTCACCTTGTATTATTGTTGCAATCACCCAAAACTTGCCAGTATGCCTGAAGAAAACAGATTCAGATTTAGGACTGCAATTCAGATTCATCCTAAAGAGTAAATCATAAAAAAAAATTCAAAAAATTAAAATGTGCTCTTTTAAATTCTAATTCAGATTATCAAGAATTACTAATTCAAAATTTCTAGTCCAAAAATTTAAGTATTTTTTTCCACAATCTGATTAAGTTTTATAGAGTTTCTGGAAAGATAGAATTTAGCGTAAAAAAGGTCTAGTAGCTTAAAAGAAAAAATCTACTTTCAGAATAAAATCCAGTATTATTCCACCATTCTTTTCAATAAATTCAGATTTATCTACACAGAAATGCGAAAGGACAGAAATTTTTTTTATTTAAAAATATTTCAGTTTCTAAACATTCAAGAGTTCAATCATTTAGATTGGTCATTTTGCATACTTCTTGTTCCTCAATTAACTCTTCAATTTTTCTAAATTCATGGACCCCACTTCCCAAATCATTCTCAATCGAATACACATTCGAAGATGAAATATGGCTTATAGCTGGTGGCGGTATTTCTCTCCCATTCAACAGCATTATAAAATAGAAAAATAATAGAACATATAAGCTAGAAACTGATGTTGTGATAAATCATTAAAAAAAATTGCTCTTGAAATCTTCCATTTGTGGCATCAAAGTGTTTACAAATACTTTTGATACAAAAAAGTGTTGCAAACCCTTTGTTTGCCTAAAAAAAGGAAAGAAAAGGATGAACCATTAACTCACAGTATTATATAAGGCATTTGACTTATAAAAAATTACCACCAATCAATACCTATATAAGTCTTAGCACGACCAAACTGCAGAATAAATATGACGGGGTCTGTTCCAACATTTCTTATGAAGTTGTCAACCATGTCAACACACTCACCCAAAATAGTCATGCCCAAATGCTTATCTCTACACAATACATAAAACAAACAGCAGAATTGTAGTAAAATAACAGCAGAATTGTAGTAAAATATTCAATCAAGCTTTATACGTTGATGCTCTTACATTAGGTGACAGAATAAAAAATACTAATTGGAGATCTTGAATCTCCAAGTCAATGAATTTCTTGAATTTTTCCCCTGTTCCCTGAATTTTAACGTCATCACTTCCCAAAACTTGTCCAATCAAATCTACAAAATTACAAATACATAACATTAAAATCAAATTTACATCACGATTCAAAACATAAAACACCCCACAACAAAAGCTAATTTATGAACCATACGAACCAAACAACTCACTGTCATCAAGCTTCTCATTCCCAATTATTTTACCAAAGGATTTGAAACAGAAAATATCCGTTGGAAAAGTGTCATCATCAACCTTCGCTATGTGGGTATTCTTCATAAACAAAAGGTAGTATTCACGTTGAATTGTCCTATACTTGATATTATTTTGCATGACCACAAAATTTTTCATTATATAGATTTCGTGTTCGTGCAGTTTGCAGCCTTATCTCTAATGAGTGCCTTCCTCATAGTAGCATGTATTCTTATTGCCTAAACTAAAACTTGTTCAAAATTGAAAATCAATAATTCATTGATAGAAAAACATGTAATAGACATCAAAACAATTTTTATAGATGAGAAAGCACTTACATCACGATCCTGTAGCACAAACTCCACAAAGTATACCCCATCTTTGTTCATGTAATTTGGAAGGTGAAAGGGGCTGAATGCTTCTGTTAAATACTCAATACATGACATGCATTATCATGGAAAAGATCCTACTCAATTATTTGTGCTTCTTAATTTTTTTCATTAATTATGGAAAAAATTTTACTCAATTATTGACAAAAAAAATACAAAAATTCTGCTTTGATTTTTTATTTCGGTTTGGAGCTGTGAACTTTCCTTTGCAAAATCCTTGTATTACAACCATTCCTTGTAGACACTGATATTTATTTTTGGAGTGATTTTTATATTACAACCATTCCTTGTATATACACTGATATTTATACATGCCTTTAACTTTTTGCAAAGCCAAGCATGGCTTTAACATTTTTTTTTTGTATTACAGCCATCAAATATTAATTATAGAGATACATGGGATCAAGTTTTCCACTGTGATTTATGATTTTTCATATTAGACCAATCATGATTGCTGGTAATTATAAACTTTTCATTGATTTCTTGGTTAATTGATCAAATTAACTCAAAGAAAGTTAATTGATATAATTATAGGGGTTTTAAATTTTGAATTCACTCATTCAAGATTGACTTGTTGGTAATTATGAACTTCCCCTTGACTTGTTGGTTAATTGATGAAATTGACTCAATCAAAGTTAATTGATTTAATTACAGGGGCTTTAATTTTATTTTTTCTATAAATTGCAGCCCAATTTAGGTGGGTGATCTGTCTCTTGAAGCGTCTTTCAAGATTGCCAATCGTCATCTATGAATTGCATCTTTGCTGTTACTGCATAAAATGTTTTAATTAATGCGTGTGAGAAGGGGAAAAAATGGAAACTACGGGGGAAATTGCGTGTGTTTTCACACACGGGTGGATCAGACCACCAATTGAGAGATGTTAATGAGGAAAGTATTCTTAAAATAATTACGGAATATTATAATCTAATTCCTTCAATTGATGAATCACGCAATGCATGGGTCAGAAATTGTTAAATTTAACCTTATATAATATATTAATTAAAAATAAAAAATTATTTAAATATAATCTTACAATTAATTAATGAATAATTGAAATAGAAAATTAATTATTAATTTTCATACGTAATATAATTGTATAATTAATTAATCCCATGTAATATAATATTTTATATTTTATTTTACAATATAATATCTTATAATATTTATAAGATCATAACTGATATCTTATTTTCATTATATACGATGGATTTCTTAATTATAGGAACACAGTTGTTTTGGTTATTTTGATTTATTGATTTACATTATACAATATCAATGTTTATCTTTTTGCTTTTCCTTTTTTTTTATTTTTTTTATTACAGCCTTGAATTATTTACAACCTTGAGAGACGTTGATGAAGGAAGTATTCTTAGAAATATTACTCCCTCCGTCCCAAAAAGATAGTCATATAGTTATTTTCATATGGATTAAGAAAATTGTGGTTAACTTAGTTGAAATATTAAATTTTACCTTATTTTTCCATATATACCCTCATGCATCATTAATTGTTATGCATAGGTAATTGATGTGGAGTAATACCAAAGTATATTAATGAGGGGCATCTATGGAAATGAAAAATTAAAGGCATGCTCAATATGGAAAGTGGACTAGCGTTTTTGGATGGACGAAAATAGTAATCAAGCCTATTTTTGTGGGACGGAGGGAGTATAAACTAATTCCTTCAATTAATGAATTACGTGTGACCGAATAGATAGTTAAGGAATAAATTAATTCCTTCAACGCAGGTTACAAGTTGTTAAAATTTAATCGTATATAATATAATTAATTAAAAATTTTAAAATTTTTTAAAATATAATCATATCCTATAATTAATTAAGGAACAACTGAAATGAATAAATAATTATTAATTTTCATTATTAAAAAATACAAAATTATTTAAATTTAATCATATGTAATATAATATTTTATATTTGATTTTATAATACCTACATATTAAGAAAGTTTTCCCACTCAAATCACCATTTTTCAGAATTAATTAAATATTATTTTATTGCTATATTAGTCCTTTTTTTAAAAAAATAAAATATTATTAAGAAACGCTCAAAGCATCATACATAAGAATATATTTCAGCATCTCGTGCCAAAGAGATGGATTGGAATGGTTAATCAAATTCCTAGCCAGCTCATGGGCCATATAGCTTGTGTACGGGTGAAGCAAACTTTGTGATTTCTTTGAGCCTGGAGGAGGTTTTCATAGTATCAAATTACCATCCCAAACTTTGACCGGTCCTCCTACAAGGCATTAATAGCATCCACGACTCCTTTAGCATCGACTTCATAAATAACATTCGGGAAATTCAACGAAACATCCCATTGGATAGCTTCTCTAAGGCCAATGCTTCTGCCTCTATTGCATCACACCGTCTCCTCATATATCTCAATGAACAACGCAAAAATAACCATGTTTCATTCCTCAAAATCATGCCCATCCCGATGACCCCTTGAGCATTAAAGACCACCATATCAATGTTACACTTCACCACTCCACATGGAGGCTTTGCACTTGCGGCATGTTCGTTATTAGGTATCCTCTGTAATCCAGCAAATGATCTTGCACTCTTCCATTCATGGATGGCTTCTTTTCCTTGAACAACCGCTTGAGATGACGAGATGCCATAGCCCGACCATAGCTTCCCGTTTCATTGATGCCAAATGTGCCGTACAACAGCACAAGCTTCTTGGCTGACTCCATCATTACCATTCTTCACCAGATTGAAAAATAGTCATTCACTGTCATAGACGCATCAACTGAACACATAATCCTAGCTTCATTTTGACAATGTTGTGCAAATGGACAATCAAGAAGGGAGTGCTCCACAGTTTCTTCAGCCCCTACACATATAACACATTCTCAATCAGTCTGTATACCCTTATTACGCAACCAGACCTTGTGGGCAAAGAATAATGGCAAGCACGCCACATAAAAGTTTTCATTTTCGGGGGAATATTGAGTTTCCACAATTTCATCCACTCCTTGTGCACTCGTAAGTTGACGTTGTCCCCCAACCATTCCATAGCCACATGATAACCTGACTTAACAAAGTAGCTCCCTATTCTACTAAAATGCCATACCCATGTATTTGGTGAAGCCCAGAGACTAAATGGAGTAGAGAGAATGGCAGCCACATCATGCTCCGAGAAAGCATCTTGGATAAAATTGACATCCTAGCCCAACCCATCATGAGTAAGGAGGCTGTGAACCATCAAATTATTGAGTTTGGGATTTAACTGAGTCTCTGGCATAAAGTTATCCATATCACTCAGCCAAGGATCTTTCCACACCTGTATACTTCTTCCATCACAGACTTGCCATCTATACCCTTTTTCTAAAATTACTCACGAGCTCCAAATGCTTCGCCAAGTGAAACTTGGACTGTACCCTAATCTGACAGACAAAAAATGCCCTCACAGGTAATATTTGGCTTTGAGAATCTGCCTAACCAGAGCAATATTTTGCTTTGAGAATCTGGCTAACCAGAGCATTAGGATTGGACAAGAGATTCCAACCTTGTTTCCCGAGCAAAGCTAGATTAAAACGATGTAAATCACGAAATACCATACCACCATCTTCCAAACAGACGCACATTTTCTCCCACCGATGCCAGTTAATACCTTTTTTGCCATTCTTTGACTTCCCCACGAGAAAAAGTTGATAATTTTTTGCATTTCATCACATAAAGAGGGGGAATAAAAAAATTGTTCATACAATACATGGGGATTGCTTGAGCAATACTTTAATCAAAATAGTTTTACTTGCTCTAAAGAGTAACTTGCCGCTCCAACTCCCCACTTGCTTCCAAACCCTATCTTTCAAGAAGCTAAAAAACTCCTTCTTTTTCTTGCCAATTAGAGATGGTAACCAAAATAGCGGCCAGTATCAAGTGGGGTATATATCCCAATAGTCGCTGATAGACGATCCCTTGAAGCATGGTCCAAATTCAAGCTAAAGAAGACCCCCAAATTTGTCCAAATTGATTGCCTGACCTGAAAGGGCTTCATATCTATTGAGAATTCATTTCATTTCCCCACCTTCTTAATTAGTAGCTCGAAAGAAGAAAAAGCTATCATCTGCAAACCGCAAATGGGATATACTCGGTGCTCTTCTCCCCACAACGCAACAATGGACTAGGCCTTTCCTTTTCGCTTCTTGTATTAATGATGATAAAACCCTCTGCACAAAGAACGAATAGATAAGGAGATAAAGGGTCCCCTTGACATAAACCACGCCTGGGCACAATTAGACCAGCCTCTCGACCATTAACCAAAATCGAATATGAGACCGTAGTAAGACACAACATAACAAGATCAATCTAGGCTACATCAAAACCCAACCGAACCATCATCATTCTCAAAAAGTCCCATTTTACCCTATCATAAACTTTACTAATATCAATCTTAAGCACCACCACCCCTTTCTTACCTTTTCTCTTTCTCTTCATATTTATATCAATCTTAGTTGTTTTGCTAGGTGTTAGTTCTTAATTGGCTTTATTCAGCAAATCACGCCACTTACTCGGGAATTCATAATTCAATCCAAGAACAATTCACGCGCTATAAAATGTAATTCAGGATTGAGTTCTAAAATAGACTTCCACGACTTGAAATACACTAGAATTGACCTCTAATTCATCTATTACTCTCATATTCATATCCTTCCTTAGCAGATAAACACAAATCTAGTTCAAAATCAATCTATGTGCATGTTTGCTCTTAACCAACCTATCCTTTCTCTTTCTTAATCATCCCTTTATTCCCAATTTGAAAAGAGATATGTCGGTACATGCACATATTCTTCGCGTAATTGATATTTACCGATCTTTCATTGATAATATTCACATCTTCTTTGCAGATCCTTCAAGCTTTTGAGGTAATGGGAATCACCCTTTCTGTTTCGTCTCTTTCGATTCATTCAATTCTTAACGATTCTTCATCAATTCTTTTTTTTTTGTTTCCGCCCTCTTTGTTTAACTGATTATGTTTTCCTATGACCTGTTGTTTAGAAATTCCTTTTTTCTATTATAGATATCTTCAATTGCGGTGCAATCATTATCTACGGTCTATGTATCAAAGGTACCTCCAATTAATTTTTTTATTGGTTCTGATTAATTTTTGTCTATTGGTTTTTCTGTATCATTATTTTACACCATTATGAGGATAAACAAATAGCCTTCTTTTCTTTTGTTGTTGGTTTGCTTTCTTTTGCTATGGGCTCCAACTCATGCTCATGGTTTGGTGTTGAGTGCTCCAATGGTAGAGTTGTCTCTGTGTGAGTGATTTCTCCTATTGTTTGATTTCATTTTTCTCAATTGCTTGGATATTATTATTCGATGCGTCAAGTTTGAGAGGCAGAATTGTGATTTTCATGTGACGATTGAATAATTTTGTGGTGAAGCATTATAGGCATGGCAATCTGGCTATGTAATTTATGAAATCTCATTGTGCAAAATTTAATGTAAGTACTAAATTTTAGATCGTCTTTAGCTCGGTCACATAGTACAAAACATAGTATTAGGCTTAATATAAGTACTAAATTTAATGTAATTAATGAAATTTCATTGTGCAAAACATAGTTGATTCAATTGGATATTCTTTATCTTATATTTGGCTTATGTTTGTACTCATGATTGTGTATATGATAGATTTGATCTCTCTCTTTGAAGATGGAGCTAATCTGCTAATGAAATTAGATGATTGTTGTGAGTTTCGTTGTTGCACCCTTGCTGATTAAGAATTTCGTATTGTTACTTGTGTTGCTTGCAAATACTGAATATGTTCAATTGAATGTATCATAAGTAGTTAAAGAAGTATCTTATTTGTTATTGTAGGAATTTGAGGTATCTTCGTCTTGAAGGAAAATTGGCACCTGAATTGAGACGGCTTACCCAGTTGAAATCAATCTGAGAGTATTTTCATGTCATTTATTTTTCCAAATGAGCTTCTTTGTTATTTTTGCTTCATCTTTAGGATGTCATACATTTATCCAAGTGCTATCCATATCTGCAGCATCGTACGGAATAATTATTTTTGGGGAACTATACCTGAAGGAATTGAAGAACTGAAGGAGTTGGAAGTCTTAGATTTGGGAAACAATAACTTATGTGGTCAACTTCCCAAAAATTTTGACAAAAAATTGTCCTCAGTAATCCTGTAAGTAAACTCTTCCTCTTTACTGTCTGGGACTAGCACAAGCAAGAACACATCCGCGGTTAGTCTAGTATGGTTATGATACTCATGAGCTTGTCCTAATTGGGGGTTTTTTTTAATACTAGACAATAATGAGAATTTAACTAGCATACCTCCTAATGATCGACCAACTATTGATGCTTCTCACAGGCAATTTAATATTTGTTAAGTGTCCATAATCAAAACCACTTAATAACTGGCTGTTGGATTCTAAGTTTATTTTATTAACTGCTCACTCTTAAAGAATACAGTTTAATGAAAGGTATCTACTTTTTTCTTTTGTTTTAAAAGTATAAGGTAATAAGTGATTCAATAGACATGATTGTGGGAAGTGAAAGTTAAAAACAACAAACCGCTTAAACTGAGACAATGGATCCCTCAACCTTACAATAATAACAATTTGAAGCGTCATTAGTATAGTGTTATGCATTATATCTATCCCATTTCATGTCCCTTTAGATCTGATGGAAAGTTTATAACGTATGATTCTCAGTAACAGAGGACTTTTAGACATGCTTTAGTGAGCTTCAATATAGAAAAAGAGAACAAAGAAGAATTTCATGTTGTGTGCTTTTAAGGCGAAAATATGGAGAAACTAATTTCTTACTACTAGAATGCATGGCAATTGGCGTCAAATTTGTTCATTTATTGTGCTTGCTTTGAAGATGCGGTAAATATATTTAGTTATTTACTACTATAAAGAGTCATCATAAATTGTCTTTTTTTGCTTTTCTGTAAATTTGTGAAATGTGGAAACTTGCAAGTCTCTTTGTTTATACCAATGTTTCCATTTCAATTCTAACAGGTAGGAAAGAAAATTGAACGATTGTAGAGTTTGCTACCATAGCTTGGAATTCTTCATAATTCTTTCAATATGGTCTATTTGTATGTTGCATTAATTAATATGTATATATATGATTAACATAGTTTACCAGGATCTTAGAGAAAAGTCAATATCTTAAATGATTCTTATAATTGTATGTTTGCATTTATTGTTAATTTCAGTACATGAGAATACTTAAATTTGTTTTATCTCATTTTAGTGATCATTTGGCTGCCTCACTAAGGTCTCTATCCAATGATCTAAAAGCAAAGGAACCCCAATTTGAGAGAAAGAGGAAGATGAATATGAGAAAGGCAAATCAAATGAAGATTTACCCTTCATTGGTTGTCCATAACATAAAAATCTACTATTAGGGAGGCTTCATATTTTTTTCATGAGAAACATTTGAAGTTTGCAAGGCCCCTATATATAAACTTAATCACAAAATTTTTTTCGTTAAGATTCATTTAATTCTCTTCTTTTTCATTTATTTTTTATTTTTATTGTTTTGTGAGGGTCTTGTCATTTTTTTCCTTTTTCATACCAAAAAATTAATTTATTGTTCCCCTTACACTCTTAAGTTTTTCTAAAATTCCACCTAATTATTTAATTATTGGGAGATGCAAATTACTTAGTAGTTAAAATTTATCTACAATTCCAATTCTTTTTAATCTATGTTATGCTGTGTTGTGCTATTTTGGATTTAGGATATGGATATCAACAAGTTGGATTTGTCCGAAATACAGGAGAGAGTGTTGAATTTTATAATGAATCCTATGAATATGACTCTTTTTTTATAAGATTAGATTATTGATACATGGTACTGCAACTGTATGTTGGAAATATTTTGCCGTACAATGCACAAGTGAAAACGCTATATATATAATTTAAAATTTAAAATAAACATCTAAATTGATGAGCTTTAAAAAATCTATATATTAATAAACCGAATATGTTAAATTAGTGAGTTTATACCGAATTTGTTAATATTCATTTTTAGGGATGACAATGGGTCGGGTTCAGGGAGAGTCAGCCAACACCCGCCCCTAGACCCTTGAGTTGCTCCGACTTGTAGGTTCTAGGGGTGGATCCGATCAAACTTTAGACTTGCAAATCGATCCACAAAGAAATTTTTTCCTCACCTTGAATTTTTTTCTTTAACAAATGACCAATGGGATAACTGTGAGACACTTCATCATGGAATTTTTCATTTTCAAATATCCAAAAATTTTTAATTATATTATACTTGTTATTAGTTTAAAAATATAATTATATCTGCAGTTAATAGTGGCAAATACATGCCAATTCGGATTCGCCACCAAAAAATTTGCGAATTGCAAAATCCACCCCTGGGTTCTATATTATATCTTCAACATATATGTTCACGTGCAACGCAATGACCATCAACAAGAGTCAGGGATAAGCATTGACCAACGTAGGGGTTTATTTGAGGATGCCTATTTTCACACATGGTCAATTATATGTTGCGGTTTCGAGGGCCACAAATAGAAAGGGATTGAAGTTTGTTCTCTGCGGTGATGATGGACGTCCGACAAACAAGACTACAAATACTGTGTATAAGGAAATTTTCAGTAATTTATAGTGCAATTCATCTCAAACACATCAGGTGATTTCTTAACTCTCAAAATCGCGTATGGTTAGTACATGAACATTAATATTTGGTTGTTGGTAATAGATTCATTTTTATGTAGATTCGTTATATGGAAAAGAGGTTGACGCTATTAGTGGATGAAATATTATTCGAGACGGCTTCCAAAAGGGACAAGACGATTACATAGGAATAACTACAAGAAAAATAATAAAATGGTTAAATTAGTAAATGACGCGAAGAGAAATGAAAGAAACTCAATTGTTTGCATCTAAATCAATTGTGTAATACTGTCCTTTTTTTCCTTTATGATGTTGAAGTACTTGGGAAGTGTGAACAACTCTATTGAAATTATTAGACATGGTGTAGTTGGACAAGTGTGTATATGATTCCTTAATTATTACAAAGCTTGAAGTCATTTATATATTTTGTATTTTGGTTGTGCTGTGCAGAATACTCGATTTTATTGGCCTTGAAGTACTATTGAAGTTAAGATGTTTTGACACAACTTAAAATTATGTCAAGTTGCTTTCTTTTTAGTTCTATTGTGGATGTCAATATGATGAATTTGTGCAAAATACAGGGAAAACCCTGCTGAAAATTTTTAAAAATCCTTTCGCACTTTTTCCCTTACGCAGGTTCAAATTTGTAATATGGGCATATGTTACGACCCGAATTTTCGTTTATTTAAATTTCAGCTACTACTTGGTCAAAACCGTTAATTGTCGGTCAAAGTCAAATTATTAAGGGGGTTTAATTTGGTCTATTAAAGGTTTGTGGATTTAATTGATTTAATTGGAAGTTGTGGGCTATGGACGCAATTAAGGGTCAAAGGGCTAACTTAAATCTCCTAATTAAAGTAAAGGGACTTAGGTTGTAATTATATATAATATATATATACATACATACATATGAAAGCAAAAGGCATTGGCGTGAGAATTCAACAATGAGGAAAAGAAAACCGAGAGGCCAGTCACGCGTAAGAAAAGAAAAGAAAAAGAAAAGAAAAGAAAGGAAAAAAGGGGGAAGAAAGGAAAAACTTGGATTCGTCGTGGTTTCGCGTGGTAAGTGAATTTCTTCAATTTTATCTTATGGAATTCAAGGTAAATAGTGAATGTAATTTTAGGGTTTTACCAATAGAAATTGGGGATTCGAAATTTATCATTATTTTAGATTGATTGGGTGTTATTAAGATGTTATTTGGCCATAATTAATTATTTTGAAGTGGAATTGATGGTAATTGAGTAGTGGGTGATGAAGTGGATTGAAACTTACATTACCTAGATGCTGAAAATTTGAGAATTTATTTTGTGATTTAATTTGGTGGTTCCAATGGCATGAAATATTGTGAAATCAATAAAAGAAGAGGAATGAGGTAATGGAATTGAGTAATTAGGGATTGGTTAGGAATGTTGCAGCGTAGTATTGAATGTGGATAGGCCTTTGGTTGGTAAACCAAGTGTGTAGATTTTAATTAGAGCATTGTTATTATTTTAGGAGGTGACGAGACGATTGGGAAAACCTACCAGCCGAACTAGAAGCAGTTCGTAGTTCTGTGAGTGGATAAAAACTATGTTTAATATTAAATATGTCTCAAAGTTATCTTTAGCATGCTTTTCGCTATTATATGCATTTTAGTAAAACAATGAGTATATTGTAGTGATTCCGAAAGAAAATACGAATTTTATCAAATAGCCTTTTAAATAATTATATGATTATTTTTTTTTAAACCACCAAAGTACCTTAGTGATCTTTACCCGCTCTGCACCGTTGTGATTCGTTCCACAGTGTATGACCAGCTTATATAGGTCTTGGGGACCCATCGCTATACACACATAGGCTTGGGGCCGTGTATGGTGGTGTTTAGCCTTTGGGGCTTGCTCTGCGTGCGTATGACCAGTTATTCAGTTATTAGCTCAGCTTAGAGTAGTTCGCCTTGTGCATCGAGTTCCTCTATGCATGTGTGTTATTATTCGTTGGTACTTTTGGTGATATTTTCAGGTTAACAGTAATTGCGGAGTAGTATCTTTAAACTTAGCCTACAATACTTTGAAAACTTCGGGACTTTGTCAAGTCTCGAGTACCAGCTTCTAGCACTAGTTTCATTGATGTGACTCAGCTTTATGTCAGTATTTCACTTGGAAACTTACTTAGCACTTCTTGTAGTATTTTTCAGTTATACTTATACTTTAACAAGTTCAACAGTCTCCTCAAAAGTTAGATGATATGAAATACTTTATAAATATATGTTTTCAAACTCATCCACTCACTGGGTTACAAAACTCACGTATTCTCCTAATGTTTTTCTTATCAGGAAGCAGTTGAGCGTGAGCTTCGATCGCCTGTTGACCACCACTACCGTCACTCTTTCATTTAGATAGTATGCTTCATTCATTTATTCATTTGTTAGCGTTCATTTGAGACATTACATTCGTTTGAGAATAGGTTTCCAAAGTTTATTCATTTGTTCATTCACTAATTCTTTTCCAACATTATTTCCATTCAAGTTTTGAAAAATGACATCGATGTTGAGTTACGGTGATTGTGACTGTTTTAAAGATTTTGATATTCTTGTCATTGAAAAGGGCTTTGTGAAATATTGAGTTGATTGCTTGAGAGGAAATAAATTCTTACAGGGTGGATATATCAAAGATACAGAGGAAACTCTGTCGAAATTTTTACGAAATTCCTTTTATTATTATTTAAATTCAGATAAGATTAAGCGATTCTGATTTGTCTTAGCGGTGGATCCAAGACTTAGTCGTCAACCATCGTTGGCGCCACGCCACATGTCAAGTTGCTAGAGATAATTTGGTACGGGGCGTGTCAATTGGTATCAGAGCATGGTCTAGGGTCTAAGATTGCATCAAGTTTTCCTTTCAAGTTTAGAAAAGTTGCATTGCACATTTTTGCTCATAATCTCATATCATTTTGTAGAGCATCATGGCACGTGGTGGTGCAACAACTTCCTTGATCGAGCACGATCTCATGCTCAACACATTCTGAAGAAGACATTAGGCAAGGGGGAATGGTTGAGGAATCGGTTGATCAGTCCCGTGATGGACCCACACAGGGTGATATGGCTCCGAATAGAAACGAACATGAAAATGCAGCCCCGAATACAAATTTAACTGCTCATTTCGCCCGGCCCTTGCCTCTCTTTTGCCAAAGCGAAGCAAGATACGGTATTGAGAAGGCACTTAAATTAGGTGTGAAAGAGTTTGAAGGTACGGATGATCCGGTGATCTTTGGCGACGCTTGGATAAGAAGTATTGAGCGCATATTTAGGATCATGGAATGCCCTCGGGATAAGAAAGTCCTACTTGCTTCATTCTTATTGAAGGGTTCATTTCTTGATTGGTGGGATTCTTTCGGCGAGACAAGTTGATCCGACCACCATTACTTGGGAAGCTTTCAAGGCGACTTTTGATGAAGCCTTTTACCCCAGTCCTTAGAGCGACAAGCAGAGTGAATTTTTGAAGTTGGTCCAGGGTCTATGGCGGTGACTCGATTACCATAAGAAGTTTATGGACTTGCTTTGAAATATGCTAGAAACTTGGTGCCAGGAGAGAATGACCCGGTGTAGGAGGTTTGAAGAAGGGTTAAAGGGGATATTGCGACAGATCACTGTCAAGGTCATGGGAGTTTCAAAGGCTTCGTGGAGGCGGTGTAAGAGTCGAAAAAGTATATTGCTAAGGAAACAATCGAGATATGATGTGAAACATCAGAATAGCCAAACTTCGATCTGAAACTCCCATGGGCATTTCGCTAAGAATAGACATAATTTTTGGCGGGTGTAAACCATACCAATAGCTTCAAGTCTAAGTCTCGAGGTTCCGGTCATAGTCAGAGCTCAGGATACAATCAACATTCTGTACAGACAAAGAACCTATGAACTATCGAGCACAATCTCATCATCCTTCCCAGAGAGTTGGGTCGACCTGAGTTAGGATCTCACTCCAATAGATACCCTCGATGTCCAGAGCATGTGGGAAGTTCCATCTAGGGAATGCCTTAAGGGGCAAATGTTTGCTTTCATTGTGGGCAGCCAGGGCACATGCGTCATAATTGTCCAACCTTGCAAGAGAGTGGAGCTTACGACGTCATATCCGCATGCTTGGGGGCTAATGGAAATAGACAGGGTCAGAAGAATGTAGTTGCGGGAAATAATAAATCAGCGAGTGTAGCACAGCCGAATGTGACTAATAGCGGTGGTGGTAGGCAAGGAAGTCGGGGTGGACGTCCAAGGACTCAGGGAAAAGTTTTCGCTATGACTCAGCAAGAGGCCGAGGAGTCGACCGACGTGATTATGGGTATGTTGTCTATCTTTGGTAGAAATGCTCGCACATTGATTGATTCTGGTGCTACCCATTCGTTTATTTCACATGCATTTACTATTTATGCTGACCATATGTTAGATCATTTAGAAACAATTTTGGTTGTGACAACTCCAGTAGGGGTGTCACTGGTAGCTGACAGTTGGTATAGAGATTGTGTTGTTAAGGTGGACAATCATGAATTAAAGGCAAACTTAATTCCTCTTGAAATTTGTGAGTTCGATGTTATCCTTGGCATGGACTTTTTAGCTGAGAACCATGCCACAGTTGATTGCTATCGTAAGAGAGTTGTGTTTGAGAGGCCGGGAAAGCCTAAAATTATTCTGTATGGGGAACGTAGGGTTCTATCATCTTGTGTTATATCTGCACTGGATGCCGAAAAATTGCTTAGGAAGGGGTGCCAAGCTTATTTGGCCCATGTGATAGATACCCAAATCACTGAATTAAAACTAGAGGATATCCGGGTAGTGCAAGATTTTCCTGATGTATTTCCAGAGGATCTTCCAGGCTTACCACCAGACAGAGAGGTCGAATTTACTATCGATCTGGTCCCAGGGACAGCACCTATTTCACAGGCACCGTATCGAATGGCTCCTAAAGAACTTAAGGAGTTAAAAGCTCAGTTGCAAGATTTGGTGGATAAGGGTTTCATCAGACTGAGCGTATTTCCATGGGGAGCGCCGGTTTTATTTGTGAAGAAGAAAGACGGCACCATGAGATTGTGTATCGACTACAGGCAACTGAATAAGGTCACTATTCGCAACAAATATCCCTTACCCCGAATCGATGACTTTTTTGATCAGCTCAGAGATGCTACGGTATTCTCGAAGATTGATTTACGTTCAGGGTACCATCAGCTTAAGATCAGGGAGATCGACATATCGAAGACGGCATTTAGGTCTCGATATGGCCACTATGAGTTCTTGGTTATGCCATTCGGGCTAACCAATGCTCCAGCAGTATTTATGGATCTTATGAACAGAGTTCTCCAACCGTATATTGACACATTTGTGACCATCTTTATAGATGATATACTTAGCTATTCTCCCAGTCGTGATGAGCATGCGGAGCACTTGAAGATTATTTCTGAGGTTATGCGGGACAAGCGACTATATGCCAAGTTCAAGAATGCGAGTTTTGGCTTGACAAAGTAGTATTGTTGGGTCATGTAATCTCAGCAGAAGGTATTTATGTAGACCCTATCAAGACTGAAGCAGTTCTCAAGTGGGAACGCCCTACTAATGCAACAGAAGTTCGGAGTTTTCTTGGGCTCGCAGGATATTACCGTCAATTTATAGAAGGATTTTCTAGAATAGCTCTTCCATTGACCAGTTTGACTCGTAAGGATGCTAAATTTATATGGACAGAACAATGCGAGAATAGCTTCCTAGAGTTAAAGGATCGATTGTCCTCTGCGCCTATATTAACACTTCCATCTCCAGGTGAAGAATTTGTGATATACAGTGATGCTTCCCGGCAAGGTTTGGGTTGCGTTTTAATGCAGAATGGGAAGGTTATAGCTTACGCTTCATGACAATTGAAGAAACATGAATTGAATTACCCAACCCATGACCTAGAATTGGCTGCAGTGGTTTTAGCTCTTAAAATTTGGAGGCATTACCTTTATGGCGAGAAGTGTCAGATTTAAACGGATCATAAGAGTTTAAAATACATCTTTGATCAGAAAGAGTTGAATTTGAGACAGAGGAGATGGCTCGAGCTGATTAAAGACTACGATTGTAAGATCGACTATCATCCAGGAAAAGCGAATGTGGTGGCAGACGCTTTGAGTAGAAAGACTAGTTCCTCATCACAGGCTAATGCAATGGTAGCTTTGTTGATTGGTGAGTTCAAAAAGTTGAATACCGAATTGTCCACGACTCCAACAGGAGGGATACTAGCTAGTTTTCATGTGAGACCTACCTTGGTTGCTAAGGTTAAGGAAGCGCAATTTTGGGATTTGTCACTTAAGAAATTGAAGGAGGAGGTCGATCTCGGATTACGAAAAGATTATGCAATTGCAGATGATGGTGCTTTAGTTATGGGAAACAGATTATGTGTGCCTAACAGCGAAGAATTGAAGAGGGAGATTTTAGAAGAAGCGCCGCAGTTAAACATGCTATGCACCCAGCGAGTACTAAGATGTATCACACATTGAAAGATCATTACTTGGTGGTTAGGCATGAAGAAAGAGATAGCTGAGTTTGTGTCAAAATGTTTAGTTTGTCGTGAGTAAAGCGGATCGTCAAAAAGACAATTTGGATTACTACGCCTTTGCCCATTCGGAGTGGAAATGGGAACACATTACTATGGATTTTCTGTTTAGCCTTCCTAAATGCATAGCGTGGAAATGATGGAGTTTGGGTGATTGTTGATCGGTTGACAAAGGCGCCAGGTTCCTTCCGATTAAAAGCGATCCTTTAAGTAAATTGGCCAAGTTGTATGTGGATGAGATAGTGTGTCTATACGGAGTTCCAGTCTCTATTATTTGGATAGAGATTCCAGGTTTACATCTAAGTTCGGCGAAACTACGAGGTGCTTTGGGCACTAAACAACACCTCGATCTGCGTTTCACCCGCATAAGCAGATGGTCGGTCGAGCGAACCATACAAACTTTGGAAGATATGCTTGAGCTTGCGCCCTTGAATTTAAAGGAAGTTGGGATAATCACTTAGCACTGATGGAGTTTGCCTACAATAACAGCTACCATTCCAGCATAGGAATGGCTCCTTTCCAAGCCTTGTATGGTAGAAAATGTAGAACTCCAGTTTGTTGAAGTGAAGTGGGGGAACGAGAGTTAATGGGGCCTGAGTTGTTTCAACTCACTTCGGAGAATGTAGCAATAATCAGAGAAAGATTGAAGGCGGCTCAGGACAGACAGAAGAGCTATGCAGATAAGCGTAGAAGAGATCTTAAGTTTGTAGTTGGGGATAAGGTATTTCTGTGTCTATCTCCATGGAAAGGTGTTTTGAGATTTGGTAGACGAGGAAAGCTAAGCCCACGTTATATCGGGCCTTACGAGATCATTGAGGAAATTGGCCCAGTCGCTTATCGCTTGGCTCTACCAAGTGAGCTATCTAGGATTCATGATGTCTTTCATGTTTCCATGCTTCGCAAGTACATTTCGGACCCATCTCATATCCTAGAAGCACAACCAGTTGAGGTGAGGGAGAATTTGACATACGATGAGGAACCTGATCGAATACTTGGTAGAAGACAGCAAATCAAAAATAATAAGGTGGTCGCCAATCTAGTTCAGGTATCGTGGAAGAATCATCCAGTGGAAGAAGCTACTTGGGAGAACGAGGAGCAAATGCGAGCAAAGTATCCCCACCTCTTCAGACAGTAGCTGGCTGAATTTCGAGGACGAAATTCTTTTTAAGGAGGTAAGGTTGTTACGACCCGAATTTTCGTTTATTTAAATTTCAGCTACTACTTGGTCAAAACCGTTAATTGTCGGTCAAAGTCAAATTATTAAGGGGGTTTAATTTGGTCTATTAAAGGTCTGTGGATTTAATTGATTTAATTGGAAGTTGTGGGCTATGGACTAATTAAGGGTCAAAGGGCTAACTTAAATCTCCTAATTAAAGTAAAGGGACTTAGGTTGTAATTATATATAATATATATATACATACATACATATGAAAGCAAAAGGCATTGGCGTGAGAATTCAACAATAGGAAAAGAAAACCAGAGGTCAGTCACGCGTAAGAAAAGAAAAGAAAAAGAAAAGAAAAGAAAGGAAAAAAGGGGAAGAAAGGAAAAACTTGGATTCGTCGTGGTTTCGCGTGGTAAGTGAATTTCTTCAATTTTATCTTATGGAATTCAAGGTAAATAGTGAATGTAATTTTAGGGTTTTACCAATAGAAATTGGGGATTCGAAATTTATCATTATTTTAGATTGATTGGGTGTTATTAAGATGTTATTTGCCCATAATTAATTATTTTGAAGTGGAATTGATGGTAATTGAGTAGTGGGTGATGAAGTGGATTGAAACTTACATTACCTAGATGCTGAAAATTTGAGAATTTATTTTGTGATTTAATTTGGTGGTTCCAATGGCATGAAATATTGTGAAATCAATAAAAGAAGAGGAATGAGGTAATGGAATTGAGTAATTAGGGATTGGTTAGGAATGTTGCAGCGTAGTATTGAATGTGGATAGGCCTTTGGTTGGTAAACCAAGTGTGTAGATTTTAATTAGAGCATTGTTATTATTTCAGGTGGTGAGGAGACGATTGGGAAAACCTACCAGCCGAACTAGAAGCAGTTCGTAGTTCTGTGAGTGGATAAAAACTATGTTTAATATTAAATATGTCTCAAAGTTATCTTTAGCATGCTTTTCGCTATTATATGCATTTTAGTAAAACAATGAGTATATTGTAGTGATTCCGAAAGAAAATACGAATTTTATCAAATAGCCTTTTAAATAATTATATGATTGTTTTTTTTTAAACCACCAAAGTACCTTAGTGATCTTTACCCGCTCTGCACCGTTGTGATTCGTTCCACAGTGTATGACCAGCTTATATAGGTCTTGGGGACCCATCGCTATACACACATAGGCTTGGGGCCGTGTATGGTGGTGTTTAGCCTTTGGGGCTTGCTCAAGTGCGTATGACCAGTTATTCAGTTATTAGCTCAGCTTAGAGTAGTTCGCCTTGTGCATCGAGTTCCTCTATGCATGTGTGTTATTATTCGTTGGTACTTTTGGTGATATTTTCAGGTTAACAGTAATTGCGGAGTAGTATCTTTAAACTTAGCCTACAATACTTTGAAAACTTAGGGACTTTGTCAAGTCTCAGTACCAAATTTTTCTAGCACTAGTTTCATTGATGTGACTCACCTTTATGTCGATTTCACTTGGAAACTTACTTAGCACTTCTTGTAGTATTTTTCAGTTATACTTATACTTTAACAAGTTCAACAGTCTCCTCAAAAGTTAGATGATATGAAATACTTTATAAATATATGTTTTCAAACTCATCCACTCACTGGGTTACAAAACTCACGTATTCTCCTAATGTTTTTCTTATCAGGAAGCAGTTGAGCGTGAGCTTCGATCGCCTGTTGACCACCACTACCGTCACTCTTTCATTTAGATAGTATGCTTCATTCCTTTATTCATTTGTTAGCGTTCATTTGAGTCATTACATTCGTTTGAGAATAGGTTTCCAAAGTTTATTCATTTGTTCATTCACTAATTCTTCTCAAACATTATTTCCATTCAAGTTTTGAAAAATGACATCGATGTTGAGTTACGGTGATTGTGACTGTTTTAAAGATTTTGATATTCTTGTCATTGAAAAGGGCTTTGTGAAATATTGAGTTGATTGCTTGAGAGGAAATAAATTCTTACAGGGTGGATATATCAAAGATACAGAGGAAACTCTGTCGAAATTTTTACGAAATTCCTTTTATTATTATTTAAATTCAGATAAGATTAAGCAGTTACAGTTTGCCTTAGCGGTGGATCCGGCACTTAGTCGTCATCCATCGTTGGCGCACGCCACATGTCAAGTTGCTAGAGATAATTTGGTACGGGGCGTGTCGGCATACGTCTCCCTGTGCAACGCATGAGTGAAAATACTAATCTTCATATAGAAGAAGAAATCTCTGCACAGTGTCTCACTGCATTTTCCAGCCTAAACAGCTTTTTTTCATTTTTTTTTTATGAATTCTGGGTTCTTAATTATTTTCTCTAAATAAATAGACGAATCAATACACATCCGTTAATGAGGAAAGCATTCATTAAAATAATTAAGGAATATTACAATCTAACTCCTTTAGTTGATGAATCAAGCAATGCACGGGTTACAAATTGTTAAATTTAATTTCCGGCCTAAACACATCACAATTTTTCATGCCTATTGAATTTGCTTAATATAATCTTCTATCTATATATAGAATAACTTATATATATAGAAAATAAGGCTTTTCTTATTATATTTTTTATTACCATAAATGCGTTTTCCAATTTAAGACACACTTTCTTTTTTATTTTTATTTTTTTCTTTCCTAATCCATGTCCAACTCTCTTTTATTTATTGTCCTTTCTTAATATATTAATATTAATGTATAATGATTTTATTTGATTATTTCTACTATACTTTACCCAATATCATAAAATCTAAATACTCTTTCTATCATTTTCTACCCATAAATAAAAAAAAATTGCTTCTATTTTGTTCGACTTGATAAGAGCCTTATAACAAGTATACTATCAATATTTAAAATTTTATTTTTTAAAAAATTAAAATTTACCACAAATCGATAAATTAGTGTCTAACTTAAATAAAATTGATATTAATATAGATTAATGATTACTGACGTAATGAGATTAAAAAAATTGATAATTTGTTATGACACAGGCGTGACTTTTCAGTAAAGAGACATGACTTTTCGAAGAGTTTCCGCCAAGAGATGCGTCCCTTCTTGGTGGCTATTGGTTTCTTATATATAGGAGACGAATTCTTCATTCAAAAATCATCAAAAACTTATCCAAGAGATTATACATACAAGTTTTAATTCCTTATCTTTTCTTCATTAAATTGGTTAGTTCTTTTGTTTTGAAGATTAGGTGTTTATCTTCAAATCAAACCCGAGGCTCGATTATATCCTCCAAACCGTTTACCAAAAAGTCATAAACACTCAATTACAATCCTGTGGTGGTAGATTTAGTTTGAAAACAGTGAATTTACGCAGTCGAGCCTTGTATTCCATATCTATATATTAATAAAATGAGATCAGTTTCCCACTCAATCTTATAATTTTCAGAATTAAAAAATACTATTTTATTTATATTTTCCACTCAAGCACAAATACCTAATTTTCAACCCATGGATAATCTCCTGTTATTATCACCCTTGATCTTTTGATAGAATCACTCATTGTCCATTCAATCCGGGTTATTATCATGTGTGATCTTTTTAAATCTCCCATCCATATCTTTTTACCATGAAAAAAAGGAAAATATCTTATTATAATTTTTATTTTACATATATTTTAAATTATAACTTGGTCATAAATCTCCCCGTGTAGTGCACGGGAGAATATACTAGTTATCAATAAAAGTTCATTTCGGCATTTCGGTTTATTCTTTAACTTTGTGTTCTCCTCCATTTTAATATTTGTGTTATATATTTCCAACAATATCAAACTAAAGTCTATTATGGAGGACACATCCGCAATGACGATGTCAAATTGATGAATCAAGACATGGTAAAACTCGATCGTTTCGACGGTGTGAATTTCACGCTTTGGCAAGACAAACTGAAGTTCTTGCTCATTGCTTTGAAGATCTTTTATATAATCGATCCTAATTCACAATTGGTTGGTGAACCTATTGAAGGGGAATCGGACGAAGTCATGGCAGAAAGGAAGAAGCAAAATGAAGACAACCTAATATGTCGAGGACATACTCAACACGTTGTCAGACCGGCTTTACGATCTCTACACGGGAATGAGTTCCGCCAAACAAATATGGGACGCATTGGAAAACAAGTACAAAGCCGAGGAGGAAGGTACTAAGAAATTCTTAATTTCTAAATACTTTGATTTCAAATTTATTGATAACATCCCTCTATTACCGCAAGTGTATGAACTTCAAATACTTGCAAATAAGTTAATTATGGCAAACATCGCTCTTCCGGAATCCTTTCAAGTAGGGGTTATAATTGCCAAATTACCTGGTACTTGGAAGGGTTATCGAAAGAAGATTCTTCATAGTTCCTAAGATTTCTCTTTGGAACAAATTCAAAAACACTTACATATTGAGGAAGAATCACGAGCGAGAGATAAGAGTGATAACTCTTATGAAGGCACTTCTAAAGCTAATGCCGTTGATAAGACAAAACCTCCCAACAAATCTTTTAAACGCAAGGCCCCAAATGGAGACTCTAAAAAGTCAAACAAAAAGAAGAAAGAGGGTTGCTTTGTGTGTGGCAAACCCGGACATTATGCGAAAGTTTGCCGGTTTCGGAAACAAAACAAAGATGAGAAGGTAAATTCCGTTGATGAAAGGATTGTGGCGATGCTCAACGAAGTGAACGCCGTGAATGCAAAAGTTCCGGGTTGGTGGTATGATACGGGTGCTACTGTGCACATAACATATGACCGAGCACTATTCAAAACATATCAAGAGGCTGACAAAGAACAAGAAGTTCAAATGGGAAATGATGGACGATCTCGAGTCCTTGGAAAGGGAAGTGTTGATCTCATGTTCACTTTCGGGAAGAGAGTCACTCTTGGTAATGTTCTTCATGTTCCCGATATGAATAGGAATTTGATAAGTGGAGACTTGCTTGGCAAACCGGGCATCAAGTGTGTTTTTGAGTTCGAAAAACTTGTATTGTCTCGAAATGGGATGTTTATTGGGAAATGATATTTCTGTGAAGGAATGATCAAATTATGTATCAATGAAGTTGAAATCAATAAAGATATTAATTCTATTTATTTGCTTGACTTATTTACTTTATGGCATGGTAGATTAGGTCACATAGGAAATAGCACTATGAAACGCATGCATGTTGAAAAATGAGTTAATATCTTACAATGCAAATGATGCGTATAAATGTAAAACTTGTGTTGAGTCTAAAATGACTAAGAAACCCTATTTTAGCGTAAATAGGACTTTTAGTATTTTAGGTTTAATACATACTGATATTTGCGAAATAAACGGTATTTTAACTAGAGGCGGTAATCGTTATTTTATAACTTTTATTGATGACTTCTCTAGATTTACCTATGTTTATCTCCTAAAGCATAAACATGATGCCTTTAGTATTTTCAAATCTTATAAAACCAAAGTTGAAAATCTTTTAAGTAAAAAGATAAAAATACTTCGTAGTGATAGAGGTGGAGAATACTTCTCCACTGAGTTTAATGCTTATTGTGAAGAACATGGTATTATACATCAATGTTCAGCACCAAGAACACCTCAACAAAACGGTTTAGCCGAAAGGAAAAACCGAACTTTGGTTGATATGGTTAACGCTATGTTAAACCATTCAAAGTTACATTTTAACTTGTGGGGTGAGGCACTATTAAGTGCATGTCGAATTCTTAATAGAATTCCTTCAAAAACAACGAAGATATCTCCATATGAGTTATGTGGAAAGGAAGGAAGTCAAATCTTAATTATTTTAAGGTTTGGGGGTGTCTTGCCTATTGCAAGAACACCGATCCAAAAAGGACTAAGTTGAGCCCAAGAGGGATCAAGTCTGCATTTAGGGCTGGGCAAACAAACCACTAAACCGACAAACCGACCCAAACCGACCGACTTGGTTCGGGTCGGTTCGGTTTTTTGAGGAAATCGGGTCGGTTGGTGGATTGTTAGGGGGTAAATCGATGGTGGTTCGGGTGGGTTGGTGGGTTGGGGTATTGTCGAGTCGGTCAACCGACCCGACTCGTATTAAAAAAAAAAATTAAAGGCAGAACCGCACAGGCACAAGTCATTGAAGTCAAACACTCAAACATCAATTCCTCATTCTCTCACTCTCTCGGCCTCTCGGCTCTCGTTCTCTCTCTCCTCAATCCCCAACCCCAAGTTAAGGAAACCCTAGCTACTCGGCTACTCCACCACCGTCCATCGCCACTCGACTCCACCAGACCACCACCGTCGCTGCTTGTCAGTCGCCTCTGACGCCATAACCTGCCACTCTACCATTTCCGTTCGAATCCAGTCACTCTACAGTTGCTCGACCCCCAAATTTAAAATGGATTCAGGTTATTTTTCAATTCTTTCCTCTTTTTCTTGTATTTATCTTTGTTCTTAGTTCTTACTCTGGTACTTTTCTTAGTTCCCTACTTCTTGTGCTTTTTTTTTGTTTTTTTGGTAATATATAACAGGTGGAATTTGGGATTCCTATAAAGGGTTAATGTTTTAATACTTAGTTGATGTAAGTGTCCCGTAGGAGAGTTGGGAGACTTTAATTCATTTCTATATTGTGTCTCATTAAAGCATTTAAGTGTGAGACTAAATTGGACATATTGATTTTGGAATCAATTTTGTGAATTAGATTTCTTGTGACAAAACTATTTGGAAGTTGGAACCCGAGACCGGGAAATTTTGCTTGGTGCGATTGTTGGTTGAATTAGGTTAGAGAAATTTAATATGTTAATCTTCTTATTATGTTTAATTACAAGAACGTAGAATCATTTTTTACGATTTGGGGTTATTATGAAAACTTATGTTGGAACTCGAGGACTTATCTTTGTGCATGGCTTTAGATTGACTTAAAATCTAGTGGAAATAATATAATATATGCCTAGGTTAGGAATTTCTCAAACTGGGGTCAATTTCATGTGAATAGCCTAAATTCTTTAAGTTGCAATTTTGGGGATAATTCCTTAAATTAGGGATTTTAAAATTAAACAAACAATAATAAAGTTATAGTTTAATATCAAGTGTAACATTTAAATGAGGCTAAATAGTGGAGTTTGATTAAGGTTAAGTAGTCAAATAAGTCGTTAGTGAACTTTAAAAGTAAAAGGCAAGTGATAATGAGATGAAATTGTTGATATTCAGGCCTAAATACCCCTCTAGTGCATATAAGATTATTTCTATAACCTAAATTATTCAAGAAATAGCCAATTGCATCATTGTCATGGACTGTAATGAGACATAATCAGCTGTAATGGACTACAATAAGTTGTAACTGACTGTAATTGGGACTGTAATGCAATGTAATGGACTGAATTAGGAGGGCAATGGACTGTAATGACTAATAGGGACACTTAGTCTCATTTAACGTAGGTCCAACCGTGCAAGTGTTTTTTGATTATTTTGATTTAGCTTCTATTGTTGTGGTTATTTGTGTGTAAATATTGTAATAAACGGTGTTTCTTTTCCCTTTTTTCAGGTATAAATGCTTTTGATTATCAAAGTTTTTTGGTCTCACTCAATTCAAGATTCCAATTTTTCGGCAAATAGAAGTTGGACATGGTTATGGACATATGGGCTATGGTTATTTCAATTTTTATTTAGTGATTTAGCGTTATGGGATTGTAATATGAGTTATATATTTATATTTTCTAACTTTTGTTATTGGACATTGATTTATGTTTTAGGACTTTGAAATATTTTGTAATTCCATCGTATTTTGTGGGTTACAAGTCAATTTCGTATGAGAATTGGGTGATCTGGGTCGTTAATTGTTTCTATTATTAGGTGAAAATATGGCTTAGAGAGTACATGTCTTTATGAAATGCTATTGCTTTCTTATTTTGAATTTTTTTTTTAAAAAAAAGAGTATACTGAAATTGGATTGAAAGCAAAACTTGAAAAATATTTAAAGGGTTGATGGGCATTGTGTTATTATACAATTATAACGGATTTGGGAATTGGGATCTATTTAAAAAAACGACCCCAACAGACCCAAACCGAGGTGGTTTGGGTCGGTTCGGTTTGGTGGTTTAGGTGGTTGGTTTCGGTTTGTTAACCATGCAAACCGACCACCGGTGGTCGGTTTTGAGTTGGGTCCAAAACCGACCCAAACAGACCGACGCCCACCCCTATCTGCATTCGTTGGTTACACAACGAATAGTAAATCGTATCGATTGCTTAACCTAGAGACGGATGTGATCATTGAATCGAATGATATTGAATTTTTCGAAAATTCGTTGTCAAGTGGGAATGACGCGAATGAGAACGAAGAAACACTATCGAATCCCAAAGAAATGCAAAGATTAACACCTTCTAAGAGAACTGAAGACTTTGACGAACCACGAAGAAGTAAGAGAGTTCGAGTCGAGAAGACGCTTGGGCTGGATGAAGTAGACTCACAACTTATTGCCTTTCATCTCGTTGAAGGAAATAAAAATCATATTGTGAGTACTCCTCCTTTCCTTTTTCAAATAGAATCTGATCCAAAAACCTATACTGAGGCTATGTCTTCTCGTGATAACCTCTTTTGGAAAGATGCCATTAGGGATGAAACGGATTCGATATTATCGAATAATACATGGGAACTTGTCGATCTACCTTTAGGCTCAAAACCTATTGGTTGCAAGTGGGTGTTTAGAAGAAAGTATAATGCTGATAGAACCCTAAACACCTACAAAGCTCGTTTAGTGGCAAAAGGCTATCGTCAAAAAGAAGGAATCGATTATTTTGACACCTACACCCCAGTTGCAAGAATAACATCAATTAGGATATTATTTGCATTAGCCTCCATGTGTGATTTATATGTTCATCAAATGGATGTTAAAACAACGTTCTTAAACGGGGATGTTGATGAGGAGGTGTATATGGAACAACCAGAAGGGTTCGTTCTGTCAGGTCAGGAACGCAAAGTTTGTAAACTTATTAAATCATTATATGGGCTAAAACAAGCACCGAAGAAATGGCATGACAAATTTGATTCTGCCATTATTTCCTTCGGTTTTAGGCATAATAGCATGGATAAGTGTCTATATTCTAAAGTAAGTAAGGAATATGTCACTATAATCTGCCTATATGTGGACGACATGTTGATTTTAAGTAATCACATGGATGGAATAAAAGAAACAAAGAAGTTTCTATCATCCACTTTCAAAATGAAAGATCTTGGAGAGGTCGATATGATTATGGGAATCAAAGTGATTAAAAATAGTGGGGGTTATTACTTAACCCAATCTCATTACATTGAGAAAGTAATTAAGAGGTTCGATCACTTGGGTATTAAAGAATTCAAGAGTCCATTTGAGTCAAGTAGAAAGCTTGTGAAGAATGAGGGTCGAGCAATTGTTCAACTTGAGTACGCAAGTATTATAGGTAGTCTAATGTATGCCGTACAGTGCACTCGACCAGATTTAGCATTTGCAATTAGTAAACTTAGTAGATTTACTAGTAACCCTGGTACGGACAATTGGAAGGCTATCGGACGAGTTCTTGGTTATCTAAGGAAAACCAAAAACCCAGGCCTCCAATACTCTAAATTTCCGGCAATTTTGGAGGGATTTACTTATGCTAGTTGGATATCTAGCACAGGAGACAGTAAATCTACATCTGGGTGGTTGTATACTTTGGGTGGTGGTGCGGTTTCTTGGAAATCTAAGAAACAAACTTGCATCACCCATTCAACCATGGAATTGGAATTCGTAGGTTTAGCCGAGGCTGGTAAAGAAGCAACGTGGCTAAAAGACTGATTGCATGAAATTCCGATAGGACCAAAAATTACCTGATCAATATCAATTATGTGTGATAGTCAAGCTACGCTATCCAGGGCTTACAATGAGGTGTACAATGAAAAGTCAAGACATATGAGTCTTCGACATGATTACATTAGGAAATTAATAAAAGATGGAATAATTTCCTTAAATTTTGTAAGATCAAGTGAAAACTTCGCGGATCCACTCACAAAAGCACTAAGTAGAGATTTAGTGGTATTTACATCAAAGAGGATGGGGTTGAAGCTCCATTTAGATAACCACCAGTGATGGCAACCCTTACCGTCATTACTCGACCAGTAATTCATGGGTTCAAAGGGTAAGAACAAGTCACTCGATAAGTGGTTTGTACAACACCAAATTTTTAATTAAAAAAAACCCTCTCCTACAATATGGTGTTGGTTGTTATCGTACCGGAGGGTTGAGTCTTTAAACTCTTAATGAAAATCCAGTTTTTACAAGTATCTCTAAAGGTAACAAAGATACTGGAAGGATTTCACCTAGTTAAACTTCGGGGTGGTGCCGTTCCAATAGAGAGTTGGAGTTTCTCTCTTTAAAGTTTAACGAATAGGATGAGCGCAAGGCCATATAAGCGCTAAGCATTGAAGAACTAAACACGTGGCATTTGTGTGTGTGTCTTCGCCGGTATTATCACAAGAGGTGTCAGGTTCAAAGCTTTCATGCTACCTGAAACTCGATAATACTTTGCAGAGATTACACTATAGCTAGATTCAAATCGAAAGATATCTTTACCTTACACACAAGTGTCGTTACATAATTATTGAACAAAGTGGGGGATTGTTGAAAAATAATTGTTCAATAATTATTTGAAGGAAAGAAGAAAGGAATTAAATGATAAAAGGAAATAAAAGAAAAAAGGTTGAAGGGATGCACCTATTGGGATTCGAACTCGTGCTCCTTCATCAAACAACCGCCTCAACCACAAGGCCACTGCACGGTTTGTGGAAATATTGCAATCGGTAATATTTGTACATGTACAGGCGTGACTTTTTAGCAAAGAGACATGACTTTTCGAAGAGTTTCTGCCAAGAGATGCGTCCCTTCTTGATGGCTATTGGTTTCTTATATATCGGAGATGAATTCTTCATTCAAAGATCATCAAAAACTTATCCAAGAGATTATACATACAAGTTTTAATTCCTTATCTTTTCTTCATTAAATTGGTTAGTTCTTTTGTTTTGAAGATTAGGTGTTTATCTTCAAATCAAACACGAGGCTCGATTATATCCTCCAAACCGTTTACCAAAAAGCCATAAACACTCAATTACAATCCTGTGGTGGTAGATTTAGTTTGAGGACAGCGAATTTACGCGGTCGAGCCTTGTATTCCATATTATCAATAAAAGTTCGTTTCGGCGTTTCGGTTTATTCTTTAACTTTGCGTTCTCCTCCATTTTAATATTTGTGTTATATATTTCCAACAACTACTCGAACCAACAATTATATAATAATTCTTTGGTTCAATCTATCGCTTTCGCTAAGGAATAAATCCAAGAATTCTTACTAAATAATTGATTATCGACTTAATCAACTATTGTAATTATACGACTCAATTAGAATATTTTAACTAGCTTTCGACTATGTTATATATTTATTTAAGTTTCTATTTTCTAAAAAAATATTAAGAATTCTACCTACTTTGAAGTATTTATTTTATACCGCATTTTGCCAGTTGAGATTTTATTTAATTTTTAAGTGTCATCAATTAGATTGTTTACCTTACGTATTAATCATATATATATATATATATATATATATATTTCAATTTACTTATCTTATCTAAATTAATTTAAATTTTATATCGAATCATTCAATTTTTAATATGGTGAATATGTTATAATTAGTGAGTTTATACCTAATATATTAATATACCTGTTTAGCATATTTAGAAGGTATTTATTGAAGAAATAAAATGTCAGTGACACATATATTAAAAAGTAGAAATAAAAATCTTCGATTAAACCATTACGATGGGGTGTGGATCGGATGAGAATTTTATAGGGGGACGGGGACGGGGAATGAAAGTTCCCATCCTATTGTAATTCTTATATCATTCTTGTTCAACCTAGAGTAAATGAGGATGGCCGGAACGAGGATAAGTGTTTTCCAGTGTGGTACGAATGGGGTGTTAGGGTCTGTCGGACTGTATTCATTATATTGTTATTTTTATAATATATCTCTATGCTGATTATATTTCATAATTCAATTTTAAAAATCATTATTTACATATTAATTGTTAATAACGTACATCACACTGATGTATAATTAATATCTCCCAAAATTTATAATTGCATATAACAGAATATAAAATAATTTTAAAGAAAAACCATGAGCTCTATAAATGTTAGTAGAGCCATTTTAGTATGGTTATTTTGATAATTATAACAGTTAATGTTATTTCATTTTGGGTTTATATTACTAGATTAATTTGTCAATGAGCAAAATGTAATATATTATCACAATCTCTGCCACGAATTGTTATTCCATGCAAAGCACGAGTGTAAATGCTAATTAAATTACTATTCTATAGAGGATACAGTAAATTAAGTTGCGTGGATTTTCGTGAGTTGTTCCTCGCATATTTGCAAGATGGATTAGTACAAAATATATGGGAAACTCTATCGAAGTTTTTATAGAATTGTTTCGAGTTAAATTAATTAAGTTTATTGTTGTCACTCATTCTTTATTTTAATTATTTTTTTAGATTTTATGTTAATATTATCAACATCTATCGTTATCGTTATTAGTTGAAAAATTGATCCCCCGTGTAACGCACGGGTGAAACAGCTAGTATAAAGAAAAGCAGGGAATTTTCCTTCTATTTTTTTAATTTCTAAAATTGGTTTTCCCACCTAAAATCAAGCCATTTTCTGTCTTTTGATTTTTTTTTATTTTTATTAATTAATAATCCATCCCTAACAAATAAATTAACTAATCATTGTTTATATTAAATCTTATCCTCACTAAAATAAGGAAATATGTATAGTCAAAATTATATTTTTCCAAATCTCTATTGATCCTAGCTTATCTTCTACATATTTTTTCTCTTTATTTTTTCATCTTTTACTAATTAACAATCAATCCTAACAAACGAATCAATCAATCATTATTTATATTAAAAATTAAAAATTAAATCTAAATTTTGTTTTCGTGCATAAGTATTGATAATTATTATTTTATTTTTTGTTATCTAAATCTAAAGATTTATATCTATATAAATATTAAAGATTTAATTAAGATTTGAATAAGAGTTTTTTAATAAATAAAAATTAACTGCAAAAATAAAATTAATTCTTGCAAAATAAAATAAATTAAAATTAAAAATTTCATTACGATTTGATTATTGTGCGATACAAAATTAATATTCATCAAATTTTCGCACAAAATAAAAAAAAGTATAATATCTATGTATTATTATTATATTATTATTATTATATAAAAAGTCGGGAATTTTCCTTTTATTTTTTTAATTAATTCCTAAAATTGGTTTTCCCACCTAGAATCAAGCCATTTTTTTATCTTTTGAGGTTTTACATTTTTATTATTAATAATTAATTTCTGATAAATTAATTAACTAATCATTATTTATATTAAATCTTATCATCTTGTGTATAGTTAAAATTATATTTTTCCAAATCTCTATTGATTCTAGCTTATCTTCTCCATATTTTTTTGTCTCCTGATTTTTTCATTTTTTACTAATTAATAATCAATCCTAACCAACAAATTAATCAATCATTATTTATTATATTAAATATTATATATTAAATTTAAATTTGGTTTCCCTACAAAGTATTGATAATTATTATTTTATTATTTTTTAACCTAAATCTAAAGTTGATATCTATATAAAGAATAAGAGCCTTTTATAAATAATTAACTACAAAACAAAAATTAATTGTTAAAATAAAAAATTAATTAAAATTAAAAATTTCATTAAGATTTGATTATTGTGTGATACAAAATTAGAATTCATCAAATTTTCACACAAAATTCAAAGAAAAGTGTAACATTAAAATTTAAAAATTAGATTTGACCCACTAATTAATTTTTTAAATAATTAATTATTTTTATAAATATATATATCAAGAAAAGCAGCGAATGTTTAGCATATTTTTTAATTAGATTAATTAGTTTTCTAACTTAAAATTAAGCTCTTTTTGTCGTTTGATTTTTTTATTTTTCCTTAATTAATAATCAATCTCTGACAAATAAAATAACTAATCATTATCTATATTAAATCTTATCCTTACCAAAATAAGGAAATGTGTATAGTTAAAATTAGATTCTTCCAAATATCAAAGGATTAAAAATGATCCTCTACAAGTTTTTCTATCTTTTAATTTTCCTATTTTATTAATAAATAATCAATCCTAATAAATAAATTAATCAATCATTATTTATATTAAATATTAAATATTAAATCTAAATTTCCTTTGCTTGCGTAAGTATTGACAAATAATTGACTACGAAACCAAAATTAATTCTTAAAAAAATAATTAAAACTAAAAATTTCATTAAGATTTTATTATTGTGTGATACAAAATTCGCATTCATTAAATTTTTACACAAAATTAAAAAAAAAACTATAAAATTAAAATTTAAAAATGAGATTCGACCAGCTAATTAATTTTTGAAATAATTAATTATTTTTATAAGTAATTAGTTAAGAAACAAAAATTAATCAAATTAGTAATTTCGCTAAGATTTATTTTTTGTGTGATACAAAATTAGAATCATTAAAATTTTACCGAAAATTTACAAAAACTTGTAATATCAATAGATTGGTCCCTTTAACTAATTTTAGAAATAATTAATTATTTTCAAAAATAAAATTAGATAAAAAATAAAAATTAATTAAAATTATCAATTTTTTAGGATTTAATTTTTGTATTATAAAAAGTTACAATTCATCAGATTTGTATACAAAAACTAAAAGAAACATGCAAAATTAATTTCTTTAATTAATCTTTCAATTGTTTTAATTAATTGAATCTATGCCTATTTTTATATCTTTTAAATTGTAGATATCCTTTAGCAGAAATGATTAATTGATATCTTTTAATAAGAAATTTCTGCCTAATTTTCTAACTTTAGCATCACAGTTTCTTTTAATTGAGAGAAAAAAGAACTCTAAATTCACTTGACAAAAATTAAACTAATTCTTTTAGAAATAATTAATTATTTTTAAAAAAAACTAATTATTTTTAACAATAATTATCACAAAATGTAAATTAATTATAATTAATTTAATTGCAATTAACTAAAATTAATTATGTTGTGAAGATAATCAAAATTAATTATATTGATAAAGCGAAAAAATGTAATTAATTTTAAAAAAATAGTCAAAATTCATCTAATTCCAAGGGTCGGCAAGATTTCCCCAATCTATATTATTGAAATAATAAGCTAAAAATGAAAATTATCTATGTTGCAATTAATTAAAATTTATTATGTTACTAAGATTTAATTGGATATGGCTTCAGTGAGTAAAGATTAACAAAAATTCATTATATTTTCCAAATGAGAAAAGTATAATTAATTTGAAAAATAAAAAATAGTTAAAATTCATTAGATTGCAATGGTTTGCCATATTTTTCCTGAAAAATGAAACATATATTTTAAATTGCGTGATATCTTTTAAATTTAAATAGATATTTAAAATTAGGTTCATACAATTCTTGAAACTGTAAATATTAAGCTAATTATTTTTAAAATAATTAATTAAAAATTAAAATTGATTACATTTCAAGTATTAAATTTATTTAAACTGCTACCATATAATTGGACTCGGTTTCACTAGATGAAAATTTATGAGGTTTCATTTAATGAAAATTAATAAAAATTAATTATATATATTGTTGAAAGAAGAAAAATAGAATTAATGTAAAAAAATTAATGAAAATTAACTATATTACAATGGGTTGGCAAGATTTACAGTAGAAAATGAAAGATATCTTTTAACTTGCAAGATATCTTTTAAATTATAAGGCATATTAAATTACAAGATTTCTTTGAAATTAGATTCATACAATTCTTATGACTACGGCTATTAAAGTAATTATTCTAGAAAATTAATGCTTTTTTGCAATAAATTGCTAAAAATGAAAATTGATTAAAATAATTATATTGAAATTAACTAAAATTAATTATGTTGTCAAGATTTAATTGGATAAGGTTTCATTAGACAAATATTAATTAAAAAACAAAAAAAATAATTAAAATTTAATAGATTGCTACGGATTGATAATATTTCTCCTAAAAAATTAAAGATAACTTTTAGATTGTAATATTTTTTAAAATTACAAAATATCTGTAATTAACAATTCTTCAAATTTTCGTTATTAAGCTTATTATTTAAGAAATAATTAATTCTTTTTAGATATAATTAGATAAAAATTAAAATTTTATTATTTTTAAATTAATTAAAATTAATTATATTACTAAGATTTGATTGGAGGCAGTTTTATTTGATGTCAATTGACATAATTTCAGTGGAAGAAAATTATCAAAATTAGCTATTATATTGCTAAGAGGGGAAAGATATAGTTAATTTTAAAAAAATAAAGAAAATTAATTAGGTTGCTACGAGTTAACATGATATCCCTTAAAAAATGAAAGATATATTCAAGATTAGAAGATGTCTTTTAAATTCCAAAATATATTTAAATTGGATTTATAAAACAGAAATTTTTGGAGAGTTTAATTCCATTAGACATGAGTTTTAAAATAGCCCTATTAAAAAAATAAAATAAAAATAAAATTGATTAGTGTGCTATGGGTTCATAAAATTTCCTCTTAAAAAGAAAGATTCATTTTAAATTGAAATATATCCTTTAATTTATTAAATATATTGACAATTAGATACATGCAATTCTTAAAACTGCAGCCATTAAAGCTAATTATTTTAGAAGTAAAAAATTATTTTTATAAATAATAATTAGCATGTGTAAGTCCCGTTGTAGGCCGGAGTGAGCCGTTGGAAGGGCAGTTGAGATGGGTCGTATATGAGTTGACATAGGTATTTTTACACAAGGAGTGCCTCGGGTGCCTTGGTAAAAGATGGGGTAGATACAAGTTACTATATCTCAGATGATAAAATAGTAAAAGTCTGGACTCATTCCACAATGAGTGTCAAAGCTAATCTTACTTCCTTGTAATAATAAGGTTGTATATGTATAAGTCTGACCGTCCATTTGTTGAGCTTCGGCTATCTCTTTTGTTTGGATGGTGTATTCTTTAGGAATAAGGTTCTGGTCTATTATACAACTGGTACTGCCAGAGTCTATCACTGCTATGCATTGTAATTGAAAGTTCTTAATCTTAACTAAACATTTAACCTTTAATGTATTGTAATGTTTTGGATTACAAACAATATTGGCTAAATTTACTTCAATATCTGATTCACAAGTCTCGTTCTTAGTTTTTAAGCATATAATATATGCTTAAACAAATAGACATTTATGTATACATATTACAATCCCCAGAATCTTATAACGGGTCTTATGTTTATGGAATAAATGATCTGCAGATAAGCCAAAAATATGTTTCTAAATATCTGTACATCTCTTCTGCAGTCATATCTATGAATGTTCTGTAATAGTCTTGTAAGACGAGGCTTTTCCATACTTCAACTATACTTGGCCAAAGTTGGGGGTCATGTGCTGTGAGATTTAAAATCTTTCCTTTAGTAGTATCTTGAAACTTAATGGGTTGTTCTAGAGGTCTTTTTGCTCCTCTGGGTTTGTATTGAAATCCAGTAGGTGGTTCCTTATAATCTGTGTAGGCTGCTCTAGATGGGAAGGATTTAAATGTAGTGTTGACTAGAGGAGAGGTTCGTTCAAATGGTGTTTCCGCATATGCTCGCCAAACTCTTGTATCTTCCATCAGATTCTTCTGATAGCTAAATTCTAAACCCATACTTTTTATGTCTTTGTCTTCTAAGGTTTCGTCTAGATCTTCGTCTAGGTTTTTATCTGGTTCTTCTAGTTCAGTCTTAATTCTTATGTTAAACTCTTCGTCATAATATAAAATCTCATGTTCTTCTAACTGTTTTTGTAGGAACAGTTGGTCTTCAAGTTCTAAAAGTTTATCTTGAGAGAGGTTCATTTGAAGTTCTTTCGGAAACAGAATTCTGTCTGTGTTGGGTTGTAATTCTATATTCATAAAATTACTTTCTGTTTCATTGTCAATTTGTTCTTGATTGGGAACTGTAGTGTATTCTGTAAACCTTAAACTAGTTCTGTTTAATCTATCTGTATATGTAATAGCTTTAGTTGGAGCTACTGTAGTGGTAGTGGTCTGAATAAACTTACTAATAGGCCAGTCTAAGCCTGCGAGTTCGTCTGAAGAGTATTCTTTTGGTTTTACCATCTTGATGCCTTTACTGCTTAATAAATTTACTACTTTATCTGTATAAAGTGTATATTTCATGTCTGAGTTTTTTGCACATCTTCCTAAAACTCCTACATTTAATAGTAAATTTTTACACAGAACTCACGTCTTCGTAACCTTTAGTCTGAACGCCTATTTTTATATGATTTACAAAATCTGCAATAGTTAACATAAGTTCTGGACTGCAATAAAATATACCTATATTATTGTTCATGTCTACTTCTATACTGGCAATCATTGCTTTGTTAATGTCTGAACTTCTACTATCAAAAATAGTAATTAAAACTTTCGAACCTAAATTTCGTCTCATGAGTCCTTTAATTCCTATGGCAATTAATCCTATGTGAATCATTTCAAAGTTCTGCTTGAGTAAACTCGTGCCACTTTGCTTTGAAATCAAGTCGAAAGTCTTAGTCTGATCTTTAATACACTGAAAAATAATTTCTTGATGATTTTTGTAAAATTGGGTTGAGCTTTCAAATCTACCTTTTTGGTACAAAGTCTGTGGATTGAGTAATTGTAACCCTTGAGTTTTAAATCGTTCATAGTCTTGTTCGGGATCTATAATTTCTTCTAATTTAATATCTGATTGTTCTCGTTGAGAGCCAAATAGTTTGTCTAATAGTAACTTAGGTCTAGACGTACTAACGGAAAGTCTTCGTTCGTCATTAGTGGTCCTAGAAGATCCTGAAAAGGGTGTTAAATTCATTCGTCTAAAGATTTAAAATGGATAAATCTTATTGGTGCTTGAAGAGGTCTTCGAGTGACTTTTTCTTTGCCAGAAAGTTTTAACGATAACGTTGAAACTTGATCTGCAAGTTGATTGATCTCGTTCTTATATTGGGAATTACCTTCTTCTTGTTTTTGTTTTTCCCAAGTGGTTTGGACTTCTGAGAGTTGTTTTAATAAATCTGAGGTTTCTGTAGTAGAGAGCTGAGGTTTAGCTTTTTCTAACAGGACCTTTAACTGACCTTGACAATAATCTATCTTTGTGTCTAATAATTCTACTATCTTACCTAGCTTATGCAATAAAAATTCTGTAGCTAAGTGTCTAGTCTGTATTGTCTCTCCTAAATTAAGTAAAATATCGATAATCGTATTTATAGCCTGATCTGGAGAAATAAAACTATGTTTATGATCTTTCTCGAAATTACAGCGTAATTTTACAGTATCTAGAATAGTAACGGGTCTCTGTGATTGAATACCTAATTCTAATCCTAACCAGTCTAATTTTTTATACGAATCCAGTCTAAATAACTTAACACAAGGTCTGCTAACAAATGAAAGAACACAAGCGCTGCTTAACAATCTAAAACTAATAAACTTAAATGAAAGAACACAAGCTCTGATACCAAAGTGAGGGGGGGTGTTACCTGATATCCGCGTTGTCTGAGTTGTTGTTGTTGTCACCGTAGTCTTTTGAATCTTTGCTATTATTCTGTCGATATTTGTTATTCTCCGTTTGATGTGTTTGTATAGCTTGTAGCTTGTCAATGGTTGTTGTATACCTACTCAGTACTCTCCTTAAGCCATTCAATCCTTAGCTTAGTTACAATCCCCAGAATCTTATAATTTTTTTTTTTTAACCTGAAATACGTATTTCTATGTATTCAAGTACGGTGAGGGTTAGGCCAATACATTTGGTTAAAAAGTTTTTGTGACTCTAAAATTAACATCAAAGGTTTTGAAAATCGTAACGTTTGAAAACAATTTTCAAAGCTTTGTTTACTATTTTATCATCTGAGATATAGTAACTTGTATCTACCCCATCTTTTACCAAGGCACCCGAGGCACTCCTTGTGTAAAAATACCTATGTCAACTCATATACGACCCATCTCAACTGCCCTTCCAACGGCTCACTCCGGCCTACTACAGGGAATTATACATGGGCCTTTATGACATAAATACAGGTTAACGGCTTTCACCTATAGGGTAAATAATGCTTTTATACTATACTCAGTATGTAATAAAATAGGATGACCATGCTAAAAAATGTTTTAGCAAAACAACTTTTATTTCAGTTCAACAGAGTTTTTGTACAAGAAATGTGGAATCATAGATACAAAACAAGAATTTACAAAATGAAAAATTTACAGAGGGGATTATTCCATAGCTAAAGGAAAGAAGCTTGAGGATTTCCCTTTCGGGAATCCCACAAATTAACTAAAACTAATTACAATTTGGATTGAAAATTTGGTCTTATAAGGGAAGCTATTTTAGAATGTTGTTCAACATATGAACTTCTATATCTGAAATTTTCTTGTGGTTGTTTGTATTTCTGCTGATTGTGCTTGAGGCCATATTTGAAATGAATCTGAGGCAATCCTTATATAGGCGAAATTTGAAGAGCTCGAAGGTCTGCATTATTAAATTTCTTTACACGCGTCCTTACTTCGTCGGCTGAGGGAAATAATAATTGAAAGGAATCTTCACTATTCTTGTCTTCATCTGCATTTGTCAAAAGGTGAATAGGAGCTGCACAGTGTCTTGTCAGCAATAATTGACTCTGAGTGCGCAAAAGTCGCAAAGTGCACAGTGCTGTACAGTGTTTGAATAGTAAAAGTTTACGAAAAGTGGAATCTTACTACAGTAATCGGCTGAAATTTCAATTTTGCACAGTAAAATTACTGTGGATGAATAGTGGTCTGTCGGCGTCATATTTAACACGTTGCTGACGTCATCCTTGCGTCATGCTGATGTCACTGATGACGTTGGTCTGAGGTCATGGCTTGCGTCAGGGATGATGTCACGCTGAGGTCATTCTGACGTAAGTGCTTAGGTCAATTCTGCGTCATGCTGACGTGTCTGCTTACGTAGGTCTGATCTTATGCTTGCGTCATCTTTTTTGTCGCTTAGTCGACTGTGTCTAGGTTGTGTCGCATGATTGAGTCTTCTGAAAAATTTCCTAGTGATCTGTCATCTGATTGAGGGGTCTGTGTACTGCTATTTTCATCTGAGGCATTCATTGCTACTTCATTAGAATTGGATTTGGGTGAGTCTATAGCAATGTCTTTTGTTGGTTTTGAATTTGTTGGTATGATAGGTAATTTGTCAACAAATTGTTTAAAGGCTAACTGGACCTATTCTTGGATCATTGTCGCAAAGTCTGGTAAAGATGGAGGTGGAGTTTCTTGCATCTTTTTGAGCTGGGCTAAGAGTTCTTTTGGCGATAGTTCATTGGCATATGGGTCTTGACTGTCTTGCAGGTCTTGCCATTGGGTCTCAGTAATTGGTCTTTTTCCTTCGTATTTAGATAGGAGCTTTTCAGGTGTAATAGGAGCTTTGGGCTTTTGGGCTGGTTCATTTATATGGACTCTTTTTGAAGGAAAGCTGGTCTTGTCTGGAATAAAATTTGTTGGCGTGTATTTAACAAGATAGTAAAATTCCACTAAGCTGGCCCAGAGTATCCCAGCGTTCTGGATTGTTGGTCTGTTGGGCCTGTCTGGTAGGGAAATTAGCAGTTCCCTGAGTCTGCTGAGCTTTTGGAAACTTACAACCACTTTCGGATTTGACAAGTCTTTACCAGCTACCGGTTGGGCTGGACTAGCTGTTGAGGTCTTGGGATCAACAGCCTCTTTCTGACATTACTTTGGGAATGTCTACCTTGCTCCATATTTGTTTGGGCTGGAGGTGTACCCATTCTGGAGAGTTTCATCTCAAAAATTTCTTTTTCTAAAAGGGCTATCTGTTTTCTGAGTGAATAGTGTGTTTTCTCAAGGTGAGTGTTTTCGGTCTGTAGTTTTTGAAGAGTCTCTTGAGTGGTTTCACAGTGATCACAAAAAATGAGTCTATCTCCGGCAACTGAGAAAGCTATAGGTTCTTCAATATAGTGTCGCAAAGATGGTGAAATGTAAAAATTGGGTCCAAGGTTTGATCTAGCTGCAGAGAGGGCTTCTTTGTAATCGTTAAAGCCTTTATAGATAGGGTCATGTGTATCTTTTATGGCTTCAGCGAGTTCTAACCAGGTGTGAAAAAACCCAGTTTTTTGTGCTCTGATCACAACAAAAAATTTAAATCTTTTTCTATCTTGGCTGAAATGTTCTGAAAGTGCATTCATACATGCTAAGAAATATCTTTGGTCTATAGGATCTTTATTATATGCGATCCATAAATTATCTCGAAGGCATTTTTCAGTCTTATTTAAAGATATACCTTCATGTGGTCTAAACACCCGTCTGCTTGTTGAGGGGAATACAAGTAATTCTATTGTTCCAAATCTCATTCTTTCTTGTTGTCTGGAGGTACCAATCCGTGCTTCTGATGCAAATGAATTGCTGGTTGGTACGGCTGGTGTTTGTGTCTCATCGTTGCTTCTTGAGCTAATTCTGTTGTATCTTGTAACATTTCTTCTTCTATATTAACAAGAGTATGAAGTTGAGATTTAATAGTTACAACAGCATTTTCTAAAGAATATTTATGGTTAAGCAATTGTCTAATAGGAGAAATATTATCTGGAAATAATGTAATCTGAGGAGAATCTTTCCATAAAGCAAAGAAGTTCGGTTTTTTCCGAATCTTACCACTTAAGCTTTTAGGACCGTGGTTTACCTTTTTTGGTTTTGTTGATTTACCGTTTGAGGAGGTTGAGGCTTCGTCCATTGATCACAATAGAGGCGATAATAATCTGATGAGGATAAATAGTTTTTTCTGAGAGCTGCACTGAGGATCTGAATATTTGTTCTTTTTTCGTCTATATTTTGCACATAGTGCTGTATTGAATCTTTTAGGTCTGAAGTGTAGTCTGTTTGATAGATCTGTAAGTCTTGTTCTAAGACGTTAAAAAATCTGTGGAAAAAACTGTAGTCTCGTGACAGGTCTAGTTCTAGTGCTACTTTTTTCTTTTCCATATTTAGTCTTGCATCAGGAGATATTCCTGTTTCTTGGTCTGTGTCTGAGTCTGAAAGGTCTATAAGATCATCTTTTTCGTCTGAGATCTTTTTGGTCTGTTTTTCTTTTTCAGTCTCTTTTTCAGTCTGTGTCTGAGAAGAACTTGCCAAATCTTCAAATGGTCTTTTTGGTCTTTTCATGATGAAGCTGATTGAATATCAGCAAGATCTCTTTTAGTAATAGTTCTTGAAGCTAATGATCTGGTAATTAAACTAATTAAGTTAACACACTTTTTCGTGTATTCATAATTTTTTGCAATACACTTGTGACTCTTTTTTATTCTTAGGTTCTTTATCTAGATGATCATGATTCCATTTATTCATGTCTGTACAAATCTGATATTGTACACTAAATCTAGTTCTTATCCAGGTTAATCTTGCTTCAAGTTCTTCGTCTATAACAACAATTTTATCTTCTGTCTCAAACTCATCTTCTGACGCTTTATCCTGTCTTCTAGTCTGACTTGAACTAGGTTGATCTTTATCAATTTAATTAATAAGTCTACTAAGGATATCTGCAGCTTTATTATCCTTACCTTTGATATGTTCAATGTTGATGAATAAGCCTTTCTGAGAAAGTCTGTCTTGGAAAGTAAGCCAACGTCGTCTTCTTGATCGTTTGCGTTTGTCTTCAGATCTGATATTATGATAGTATTTTACTATTGCCTCGCAGTCTGTTCTAAGGGTGATTTCTTTTCTAGAGATGATAAATAATTAGAAGGCATCTAGGGCATAAATAATAGCTAATAATTCTGCGTCTATCGATCCTGTCTTTCCTTTTTCTTTAAAAGTTCCACTTGCATATCTACAAATTTTTTCTTCTGATTTGTCTGAGTATTTGTGGGGTTTACATAAAAGTATAGCTCCCCATCCTTGATGACTTCCGTCTGTTTCTATGATTAGATAGTTTGTATCTAAGGGCATTGCTAGTTCTGGTAGGGTTCTTAGCAAATCTTTTACTGTTTGTACGATTTTTACATCTTCAGAATTAAAAAATCTTTGTCATGTAGGAGAGGTCTTAGAGTATAATGGTCCTACAAGTTGTCCTAAGTCTTTGAGAAAGAGTCTAGCATAATTGACAAATCTTTGAAGTTGTTTAAGGTCTTCAAGTTTATCTGGAAAGTCTAATGCTTTTTGTGCTATATGCGGTTGAAGTTTTATCTGTCCTTCACCTATTCTAACTCCTAAAAATTCTATAAAGGTCTTAAATAACTGCATCTTCTTTTTGCTTATAATTAGTCCATGGTTGATAAATTCTGCAAATACAATCTGTAAATGTCCTTTATGTTCTCTGCTGTTCTTACTGAATACTAGAATATCGTCTATGTATACAGCTGTAAAGGTACTATGTTTGTTAAAAATGGTCTCCATTTTTCTTTGAAAAATGCTTGGTGCATTTTTTAATCCAAAGGGCATCACTAACCATTAAAAATTTCCTTCTGGACATGTGAAAGCTGTCCAAATTATACTGTCTGGGTGCATCTTAATCTGCCAAAATCCTGATTTTAAGTCAAATTTACTAAAAATTCTACTACCTTGGATCTTATTGAGTAATATGGTCTTATCAGGGATATTATAAGCATCGTCTATGGTATTATCATTCAATCTCTTATAATTGATTACCATTCTGCTTTTTCCTCTAACAATCTCGGCATGATTTCTAACAATAAAGGCTGCGGATCTATGCGGGCTGTCTGATTTTCTAATGACACCTAATTTTAATAGTTCTATTATATGCATTTTAAACTCTTCTCGGTCTTCATTGGTAGCATTTATTGCTTTAGTTTTTATAACACAATCTGGATTTTTAATCTTTAGTTCACAAAAGATCTTATCTTTCTCCCAATATTTAAGTACATTGTCTCCTATGATTTCTAGTTTTTCTAGCTTGGAAATAAAGTGGTCTATGTCTTGGGTGACTAGGGTTTCATATGCAGAGTCTATTGAGCTTAAATTGTAATCGAGCTCAAATTCTATTTCTTGGTGTAATAAGTCTTGTGTTAATTGTGGAGAGTTGTTCTCTGAATCTGTATCTGTCAGGTCTTGGTCTAGTAGCTGACATTCTCCTTCATTTTTGCAGGGACATGGTTTAGAAGGTTGTATAGCGGTGTGCAAAAAAGGGGCAGGTTGGGTTTCGGTTCCACCACGCTTCTCAGCGCGAAAAGTTTGGATGAAAGGGGAAGTGAGGCTATGTCTGGATAGCTGGAAATAGTCTTTGGTTAATGTAAAAGTGCCATTATCTTTTAAGAGAAAAGATAGGCCAAGAATCATGTCTGTATTAAGATTCTTTAATGGTCTAACCCACATACTATCAGCAGGTAATGAAAAGTCTGGACTCATTCCACAATGAGTGTCAAAGCTAATCTTACTTCCTGGTAACAATAAGGTTGTATATGTATAAGTCTGACCGTCCATTTGTTGAGCTTCGGCTATCTCTTTTGTTTGGATGGTTTATTCTTTAGGAATAAGGTTCTGGTCTATTATACAACTGGTACTGCCAGAGTCTATCACTGCTATGCATTGTAATTGAAAGTTCTTAATCTTTACTAAACATTTAACCTTTAATGTATTGTAACGTTTGGGATTACAAACAATATTGGCTAAATTAACTTCAATACTGATTCATAAGTCTCGATCTTAGTTTTCCCTTTAGTATATTCTCTTAACAAATCTACTTGATTCTGTAATAATTTAATAGAGTCTTCCACTGTCTCAATTCTTCGTCTTAAAATTCTTATTTCTTGTTTATCAAACTGATCTAATTGCTGATCTAATGTGTTTGGTTCTGTATATAATTGTTCTTTTTGTAAACACATTATACAGGCTTCTTTAAAACAAATCATACATCTAGCACGTTTGTTCTTAGAGGGATGATTTTTGCAAATAAAACAAGGTATGTTATCTGAGCCTACTTTAGTTTGCCAATCATGAGTACAATCTTTGATTACTTCTGCATTCATTAAAGTAAATTCAAAAGTCTGATTGTAAAAATCTTTTTTCTGAAATTCATTAACAAATTCTATATCTTCATCACTATCTGAGTCAGGTTTTTCCCATGAAGTTGGATAATCTATAGAGATAATACTATATATAGATTCTGTGTCTGAAATCTGTTCGTCTACTTCGATTAGATCCTCATTAACACATTCTATCAGGGTGCTTTTCATATCATGTGTGTTTTGTTTTTTGGGACAAGTTCTGGCAAGATGGTCACTACTGTTACAAATATAACAGTTTAGTTTGTTCTTATAAGTTCTTTCTGGTTTGAACTTACATACATGCTTTTTCTCATTCAAGTAGGGTTTCTTTTTATTGGATTTTCTAAGAAAATATTTCTTCTGTTAGGATTTCTTTGAAATTTCTTCTTATCCTTTTTGGGTTTTGACGTCTCTCCTTTGTTACCATAGTCTTGAGAAGTAAAGATGTCTTGACAAAATTTATAATCTGCATTTTTTAAGTCTTTCTGAATCTGAAGTTCTACACATTTTTCTTCTAAACACTGAACAACAAATGCAATCTTATGTCCTATTGGCCATTTATGTTTGGGGTTTTCTTTGATTACAGGTAGCTGATTCCATTTGTTGGTGATCTCTTCACCTAAGGCTCCAGGTAATTTATGAAATAATTCATTACCTAGTTCTGTGTTATATGTGTTACCAGATTTGGAAAGATAAAAGGTAAATTCTTTTAAATAATCTTTAACTTCTTTACCATTACTCCAGTCTTTTAAACCTAATTGTTCTAAGTCTCTCAGTGCTTTTCTTTGCACATTCATCTGTCCTGAATTTGGATCTGATCCTGTCGTAAGTCTTTGTATACAATTTACAAAATTGTAAGGGTTATTTCCTATTTCTATTAGGTTCTGATATTTGTTTGGAAATTCTATCTTATAGGATTCCCACATAGCTTTAACTGTTTCGCCCAAATATGTTTCTAAATATCTGTACATCTCTTCTGCAGTCATATCCCGAAAATACCCAGCCTGCCCCTTTTTTGCACACTGCTATACAACCTTCTAAACCATGTCCCTGCAAAAATGAAGGAGAATCTCAGTTACTAGACCAATACCTGACAGATACAGATTCAGAGAACGACTCTCTAGAATTAACACAAGACTTATTACACCAAGAAATAGAATATGAGCTCGATTACAATTTAAGCTCAATAGACTCTGCATATGAAACCCTAGTCACCCAAGACATCGACCACCTTATTTCCAAGCTAGAAAAACTAGAAATCATAGGAGACAATGTACTTAAATATTGGGAGAAAGATAAGATCTTTTGTGAACTAAAGAGTAAAAATCCAGATTATGTTATAAAAACTAAAGCAATAAATGCTACCAATGAAGACCGAGAAGAGTTGAAAATGCATATAACAGAACTATTAAAATTAGGTGTCATTAGAAAATCAGACAGCCCGCATAGATCCGCAGCCTTTATTGTTAGAAATCATGCCGAGATTGTTAGAGGAAAAAGCAGAATGGTAATCAATTATAAGAAATTGAATGATAATACCATAGACGATGCTTATAATCTCGCTGATAAGACCATGTTACTCAATAAGATCCAAGGTAGTAGAATTTTTAGTAAATTTGACTTAAAATCAGGATTTTGGCAGATTAAGATGCACCCAGACAGTATAATTTGGAAAGCCTTCACATGTCCAGAAGGACATTTTGAATGGTTAGTAATGCCCTTTGGATTAAAAAATGCACCAAGCGTTTTTCAAAGAAAAATGGAGACCATTTTTAACAAACATAGTACCTTCTGTTTGTATACATAGACGATATTCTAGTATTCAGTAAGAACAGCAGAGAACATAAAGGACATTTACAGATCGTATTTGCAGAATTTATCAACCATGGACTAATTATAAGCAAAAAGAAGATGCAGTTATTTAAGACCTTTATAGAATTTTTAGGAGTTAGAATAGGTGAAGGACAGATAAAACGTCAACCGCATATAGCACAAAAAGCATTAGAATTTCCAGATAAACTTGAAGACCTTAAACAACTTCAAAGATTTTTCGGCTTAGTCAATGATGCTAGACCCTTCCTCAAAGACTTAGTACAACTTGTAGGACCATTATACTCTAAGACCTCTCCTACAGGACAAAGATTTTTTAATTCTGAAGATGAAAAAATCGTACAAACAGTAAAAGATTTGCTAAGAACCCTACCAGAACTAGCAATGCCCTTAGATACAAACTATCTAATCATAGAAACAGATGGAAGTCATCAAGGATGGGAGCTATGCTTTTATGTAAACCCCATAAATACTCAGACAAATCGGAAGAAAGAATTTGTAGATATGCAAGTGGAAGCTTTAAAGAAAAAGGAAAGATAGGATCGATAGACGCAGAATTATTAGCTATTATTTATGCCCTAGATGCCTTCGAATTATTTATCATCTCTAGAAAAGAAATCACCCTTAGAACAGACTGCGAGGCAATAGTAAAATACTATCATAATATCAGATCTGAAGACAAACGCAAACGATCAACAAGACGACGTTGGCTTACTTTCCAAGACAGACTTTCTCAGAAAGGCCTATTCATCAACATTGAACATATCAAAGGTAAGGATAATAAAGCTGCAGATATCCTTAGTAGACTTATTAATTAAATGGATAAAGATCAACCTAGTTCAAGTCAGATTAGAAGACAGGATAAAGAGTTAGAAGATGAGTTTGAGACAGAAGATGAAATAGTTGTTATAGACGAAGAACTTGAAGCAAGATTAACCTGGATAAGAACTAGATTTAGTATACAATATCAGATTTATACAGACATGAATAAATGGAGTCATGATCATCTAGATAAAGAACCTAAGAATAAAAAGATTCACAAGTGTATTGCAAAAAATTATGAATACACAAAAAAGAGTGTTAACTGAATTAGTTTAATTACCAGATCATTAGCTTCAAGAACTATTACTAAAAGAGATCTTGCTGATATTCAATCAGCTTCATCATGAAAAGACCAAAAAGACTATTTGAAGATTTTGCAAGTTCTTCTCAGACACAGACTGAAAAAGAGACTGAAAAAGAAAAACAGACCAAAAAGATCTCAGACGAAAAAGATGATCTTATAGACCTTTCAGACTCAGACACAGACCAAGAAACAGGAATATCTCTTGATGCAAGACTTAATATGGAGAAGAAAAAAGCAGCACTAGAACTAGACCTGTTACGAGACCACAGTTTCTTTCACAGATTTTTTAACGTATTTGAACAAGGTTTACAGATCTATCAGCAGACTACACAGCAGACCTAAAAGATTCAATACAGCACTATGTCCAAAATATAGACGAAAAAAGAACAAATATTCAGATCCTCAGTACAGCTCTCAGAAAAAACTATTTATCCTCATCAGATTATTATCGCCTCTATCGTGATCAATGGACGAAGCCTCAACCATCTCAAACGGTAAATCAACAGAACTAGGAAAAGTAAACCACGGTCCTAAAAGCTTAAGTGGTAAGATTCGGAAAAAACTGAACTTCTTTGCTTTATGGAAAGATTCTCCTCAGATTACATTATTTCCAGATAATATTTCTCTTATTAGACAATTGCTTGATCGTAAATATTCTTTAGAAAATGCTGTTGTAACTATTAAATCTCAACTTCATACTCTTGTTAATATAGAAGAAGAAATGTTACAAGATACAGCAGAATTAGCTCAAGACATAGAACATGATATTGATACTACAAGACTTAAATTAGAATATTACGAGCCAAGATTAAGATTAGAAAATGAAGCTAGACGATATATAAAGACTATTAAGCATATATCTATTTGTTTAAAAAGAAATAGCATTAGTAATGAAGAGTTAACTGCTATTCGTAACTCATATGTTTCTTTCTTTTTCAGATCCAGATCAACAAGCAACGATGAGACCACAAACACCAGCCGTACCAACCAGCAATTCATTTGCATCAGAAGCACCGATTGGTACCTCCAGACAACAAGAAAGAATGAGATTTGGAACAATAGAATTACTTGTATTCCCCTCAACAAGTAGACAGGTGTTTAGACCACATGAAGGTATATCTTTAAGTAAGACTGAAAAATGCCTTCTAGATAATTTATGGATCGCATATAATAAAGATCCTATAGACCAAAGATATTTCTTAGCATGTATGAATGTACTTTCAGAACATTTCAGCCAAGATAGAAAAAGATTTAAATTTTTTGTTGTGATCAGAGCACAAAAAACTGGGTTTTTTCACACCTGGTTAGAACTCGCTGAAGCCATGAAAGATACACATGACCCTATCTATAAAGGCTTTAACGATTACAAAGAAGCCCTCTCTGCAGCTAGATCAAACCTTGGACCCAATTTTTACATTTCACCATCTTTGCGACACTATATTGAAGAACCCATAGCTTTCTCAATTGCCGGAGATAGACTCATTTTTTGTGATCACTGTGAAACCACTCAAGAGACTCTTCAAAAACTACAGACCGAAAACACTCACCTTGAGAAATCACACTATTCACTCAGAAAACAGATAGCCCTTTTAGAAAAAGAAATTTTTGAGATGAAACTCTCCAGAATGGGTACACCTCCAGCCCAAACAAATATGGAGCAAGGTAGACATTCCCAAAGTAATGTCAGACACTCCCCCAAGAATGCGTGACAATTAGACACTAAAAGACTTAGAACAATTAGGCTTGAAAGACTGGAGTAATGGTAAAGAAGTTAAAGATTATTTAAAAGAATTTACCTTTTATATTTCCAAATCTAGTAACACATATAACACAGAACTAGGTAATAAATTATTTCATAAATTACCCGGAGCCTTAGGAGAAGAGATCACCAACAAATGGAATCAATTACCTGTAATCAAAGAAAACCCCAAATCATAAATGGCCAATAGGACATAAGATTGCATTTGTTGTTCAGTGTTTAGAAGAAAAATGTGTAGAACTTCAGATTCAGAAAGACTTAATTTTGTCAAGACATCTTTACTTCTCAAGACTATGGTAACAAAGGAGAGACGTCAAAACCTAAAAAGGATAAGAAGAAATTTCAAATAAATCCTAAACAGAAGGAAATATTTTCTTAAAAATCCAATAAAAAGAAACCCTACTTGAATGAGAAAAAGCATGTACGTAAGTTCAAACCAGAAAGAACGTACAAGAACAAACTAAACTGTTATATTTTGTAACAGTAGTGACCATCTTGCCAGAACTTGCCCCAAAAAACAAAACACACATGATATGAAAAGCACCCTGATAGAATGTGTTAATGAAGATCTAATCGAAGCAGATGAACAGATTTCAGACACAGAATCTATATATAGCATTATCTTTATAGATTATCCAAATTCATGGGAAAAACCAGACTCAGAAAGTGATGATGAGATAGAATTTGTTAATGAATTTCAGAAAAAAAGATTTTTACAATCAGACTTTTGAATTTACTTAATGAATGCAGAAGTAATCAAAGATTGTACTCATGATTTTGGCAAACTAAAGTAGGCTCAGATAACATACCTTGTTTTATTTGCAAAAATCATCCCTCTAAGAACAAACGTGCTAGATGTATGATTTGTTTTAAAGAAGCTTGTACAATGTGTTTACAAAAAGGACAATTATATACAGAACCAAACACATTAGATCAGCAATTAGATCAGTTTGATAAACAAGAAATAAGAATTTTAAGACGAAGAATGGAGACAGTGGAAGACTCTATTAAATTATTACAGAATCAAGTAGATTTGTTAAGAGAATATACTAAAGGGAAAACTAAGATCAAGACTTATGAATCTGATATTGAAGTAAATTTAGCCAATATTGTTTGTAATCCCAAACATTACAATACATTAAAGGTTAAATGTTTAGTTAAGATTAAGAACTTTCAATTACAATGCATAGCAGTTATAGACTCTGGAAGTACCAATTGTATAATAGACCAGAACCTTATTCCTTAAGAATACACCATCCAAACAAAAGAGATAACTGAAGCTCAACAAATGGACGGTCAGACTTATACATATACAACCGTACTACTACCCGGAAGTAAGATTAGTTTTGATACCCATTGTGGAATGAGTCCAGACTTTTCTCTACCTGCTGATAGTATGTGGGTTAGACCATTAAAGAATCTTAATACAGACATGATTCTTGGCATATCTTTTCTCTTAAAAGATAATGGCACTTTTACCTTAACCAAAGACTATTTCCAGCTATCAAGACATAGCCTCACTTCCCCTTTCATCCAAACTATACTACTGTTCCCAATCAAGAACAAATTGACGATGAAAAAGATAGTAATTTTATGAATATAGAATTACAACCCAACACAGACAGAATTCTTTTTCCGAGAGAACTTCAAATGAACCTCTCTCAAGATGAACTTTTAGAACTTGAAGACCAACTGTTCCTACAAAAACAGTTAGAAGAACATGAGATTTTATATTATGACGAAGAGTTGAACATAAGAATTAAGACTGAACTAGAAGAACCAGATAAAAACCTTGATGAAGATCCAGACGAAACCTTAGAAGACAAAGACATAAAAAGTATGGTTTCGGACTTTAGCTATCAGAAGAATCTGATGGAAGATATAAGAGTTTGGCGAGCATATGAGGAAACACCATTTGAACGAACCTCTCCTCCAGTCAACACTACATTTAAATCCTTCCCATCTAGAGCAGCTTATACAGATTATAAGGAACCACCTACTGGATTTCAATACAAACCCAGAGGAGCAAAAAGACCTCTAGAACAACCCATTAAGTTTCAAGATACTACTAAAGGAAAAATTTTAAATCTCACAGCACATGACCCCCAACTTTGGCCTAGTATAGTTGAAGTATGGAAAAGCCTCGTCTTACAAGACTATTACAGAACATTTACGGATATGACTGCAGAAGAGATGTACAGATATTTAGAAACATATTTGGGCGAAACAGTTAAAGCTATGTGGGAATCCTATAAGATAGAATTTCCAGACAAATATCAGAACCTAAAAGAAATAGGAAATAACCCATACAATTTTGTAAATTGTATACAAATACTTACCACAAGATCAGATCCAAATTCAGGACAGATGAATGTGCAAAGAAAAGCACTAAGAGACTTTGAACAATTAGGCTTCAAAGACTGGAGTAATGGTAAAGAAGTAAAAGACTATTTAAAAGAATTCACTTTTTATATTTCAAAATCTGGAAACACATAACACAGAACTTGGTAATAAATTATTTCATAAATTACCTGGAGCCTTAGGTGAAGAGATCACCAACAAATGGAATCAATTACCTGCAATCAAAGAAAACCCCAATCATAAATGACCAATAGGACATAAGATTGCATTTGTTGTTCAGTGTTTAGAAGAAAAATGTGTAGAACTTTAGATTCAGAAAGACTTAATTTTGTCAAGACATCTTTACTTCTCAAGACTATGGTAACAAAGGAGAGACGTCGAAACCCAAAAAGGATAAGAAGAAATTTCAAAGAAATCCTAAATAGAAGAAATATTTTCTTAGAAAATCCAATAAAAAGAAACCGTACTTGAATGAGAAAAAGCATGTACGTAAGTTCAAACCAGAAAGAACTTATAAGAACAAACTAAACTGTTATATTTGTAACAGTAGTGACCATCTTGCCAGAACTTGTCCCAAAAAACAAAACACACATGATATGAAAAGTACCCTTATCGAATGTGTTAATGAAGATTTAATCGAAGTAGACGAACAGATTTCAAACACAGAATCTATCTATAGTATTATCTCTATAGATTATCCAAATTCATGGGAAAAACCAGACTCAGAAAGTGATGATGAGATAGAATTTGTTAATGAATTTCAGAAAAAAGATTTTTACAATCAGACTTTTGAATTTACTTTAATGAATGCAGAAGTAATCAAAGATTGTACTCATGATTGGCAAACTAAAGTAGGCTCAGATAACATACCTTGTTTTATTTGCAAAAATCATCCCTCTAAGAACAAACGTGCTAGATGTATGATTTGTTTTAAAGAAGCTTGTATAATGTGTTTACAAAAAGAACAGTTATATACAGAACCAAACACATTAGATCAGCAATTAGATCAGTTTGATAAACAAGAAATAAGAATTTTAAGATGAAGAATAGAGACATTAGAAGACTCTATTAAATTACTACAGAATCAAGTAGATTTGTTAAGAGAATATACTAAGGGGAAAACCAAGATTGAGATTTATGAATCAGATGTTGAAGTAAATTTAGCCAATATTGTTTGTAATCCAAAACATTACAACACATTAAAGGTTAAATGTTTAGTTAAGATTAAGAACTTTTCGTTACAATGCATAGCTGTTATAGACTCAGGCAGTACCAGTTGTATAATAGACCAGAACCTTATTCCTAAAGAATACACCATCCAAACAAAAGAGATAGCCGAAGCTCAACAAATGGACGGCCAGACTTATACATATGCAACTTTATTATTACCAGGAAGTAAGATTAGCTTTGACACTCATTCTGGAATGAGTCCAGACTTTTCATTACCTGCTGATAGTATGTGGGTTAGACCATTAAAGAATCTAAATACAGACATGATCCTTGGCTTATCCTTTCTCTTAAAGGATAACGGCACTTTCACATTAACCAAAGACTATTTCCAACTATCCAGACATAGCCTCACTTCCCCTTTCATCCAAACTTTTCGCGCTGAGAAGCGTGGTGGAATTGACAATGCCCAGCCTTACCCTTTTTTTCACACCGCTCTGCAACCCTCTAAACCATGTTCCTTGAAACATGAATATGAATGTCAGCTACTAGACCAAGACCTGACGGATACAGATTCAGAAAGTAACTCCATAGATTTAATGCAAGACATACTGCACCAAGACATAGAGTATGAGATCGATTACAATTTAAGCTCAATAGACTCAGCATATGAGACCTTAGTCACCCAAGACGTAGACCACCTTATTTCGAAGCTAGAAAAATTAGAAATCATAGGAGACAATGTACTCAAATATTGGGAAAAGGATAAGATCTTCTGTGAACTTAAGATTAAAAACCCAGATTATGTTATAAAGACTATAGCCATAAATGCTACCAATGAAGACCGAGAAGAATTTAAGATGCATATTATAGAACTTCTTAAATTAGGTGTCATTAGAAAATCAGACAACCCTCATAGATCTGCAGCCTTCATTGTTAGAAATCACGCCGAGATTGTTAGAGGAAAAAGCAGAATGGTAATCAATTATAAGAGATTGAATGATAATACGATAGACGATGCTTGTAATATCCCTGATAAGACCATGTTACTCAATAAGATCCAAGGTAGTAGAATTTTTAGTAAATTTGACTTAAAATCAGGATTTTGGCAGATTAAGATGCACCCAGACAGTATAATATGGACAGCCTTCACATGTCCAGAAGGACATTTTGAATGGTTAGTCATGCCCTTTGGATTAAAGAATGCCGCAAGCGTTTTTCAAAGAAAAATGGAGACCATTTTTAATAAACATAGTGCCTTTACGGCTGTATACATAGATGATATTTTAGTATTCAGTAAGAACAGCAGAGAACATAAAGGACATTTACAGATTGTATTTGCAGAATTTATAAACCATGGACTAATTATAAGCAAAAAGAAGATGCAGTTATTTAAGACCTTTACAGAATTTTTAGGAGTTAGAATAGGTGAAGGACAGATAAAACTTCAACCGCATATAGCACAAAAAGCATTAGACTTTCCAGATAAACTTGAAGACCTTAAACAACTTCAAAGATTTTTAGGCTTAGTCAATTATGCTAGACCCTTTCTCAAAGACTTAGGACAACTTGTAGGACCATTATACTCTAAGACCTCTCCTACAGGACAAAGATTTTTTAATTCTGAAGATGTAAAAATTGTACAAATAGTAAAAGATTTGCTAAGAACCCTACCAGAACTAGCAATGCCCTTAGATACAGACTATCTAATCATAGAAACAGACGGAAGTCATCAAGGATGGGGAGCTATACTTTTATGTAAACCCCACAAATACTCAGACAAATCAGAAGAAAGAATTTGTAGATATGCAAGTGGAACTTTTAAAGAAAAAGGAAAGATAGGATCGATAGACACAGAATTATTAGCTCTTATTTATGCCCTAGATGCCTTCGAATTATTTATCATCTCTAGAAAAGAAATCACCCTTAGAACAGACTGCGAGGCAATAGTAAAATACTATCATAATATCAGATCTGAAGACAAACGCAAACGATCAACAAGACGACGTTGGCTTACTTTCCAAGACAGACTTTCTTAGAAAGGCTTATTCATCAACATTGAACATATCAAAGGTAAGGATAATAAAGCTGCAGATATTCTTAGTAGACTTATTAATTAAATGGATAAAGATCAACCTAGTTCAAGTCAGACTGGAAGACAGGATAAAGAGTCAGAAGATGAGTTTGAGACAGAAGATGAAATAGTTGGTATAGACGAAGAACTTGAAGCAAGATTAACCTGGATAAGAACTAGATTTAGTATACAATATCAGATTTATATAGACATGAATAAATGGAATCATGATCATCGAGATAAAGAACCTAAGAATAAAAAGATTCACAAGTGTATTGCAAAAAATTATGAATACACGAAAAAGAATGTTAACTTAATTAGTTTAATTACCAGATCATTAGCTTCAAGAACTATTACTAAAAGAGATCTTGCTGATATTCAACCAGCTTCATCATGAAAAGACCAAAAAGACCATTTGAAGATTTGGCAAGTTCTTCTGAGACACAGACTGAAAAAGAGACTGAAAAAGAAAAACAGACCAAAAAGATCTCAAACGATAAAGATGATCTTATAGACCTTTCAGACTCAGACACAGACCAAGAAATGGGAATATCTCCTGATGCAAGAATTAATATGGAGAAGAAAAAAGCAGCACTAGAACTAGACCTGTTACGAGACCACAGTTTCTTTCACAGAGTTTTTAACGTATTAGAACAAGATTTACAGATCTATCAGACAGACTACACAGCAGACCTAAAAGATGCTATTAAGCACTATGTAAAAAGCTTTAATGAAAAAAGAACAAACATTCAGATCCTCAGTACAGCTCTCAGAAAAAACTATTTATCCTCATCAGATTATTATCGCCTCTATCGTGATCAATGGACGAAGCCTTAACCTCCTCAAACGGTAAATCAACAGAACCAGAAAAGGTAAACCACGGTCCTAAAAGCTTAAAAGGTAAGATTCGGAAAAAACGGAACTTCTTTGCTTTATGGAAAGATTCTCCTCAGATTACATTATTTCCAGATAATATTTCTCTTATTAGACAATTGCTTGACCATAAATATTCTTTAGAAAATGCTGTTGTAACTATTAAATCTCAACTTCATACTCTTGTTAATATAGAAGAAGAAATGTTACAAGATACAGTAGAATTAGCTCAAGACATAGAACATGATATTGATACTACAAGACTTAAATTAGAATATTACGAGCCAAGATTAAGATTACCCATATGCCAATGAACTACCGCCAAAATAACTCTTAGCCCAGCTCAAAAAGATGCAACAAACTCCACCTCCATCTTTACCAGACTTTGCTACAATGATCCAAGAACAGGTCCAGTTAGCCTTTAAACAATTTGTTGACAAATTACCTATCATACCAACAAATTCAGAACCAACAAAAGACATTGCTATAGACTCACCCAAATCCAATTCTGATGAAGTAGCAATGAATACCTCAGATGAAAATAGTAGTACACAGACCCCTCAATCAGATGACGGATCACTAGGAAATTTTTCAAAAGACTCAATCATGCGACACAACCTAGACACAGTCGACTAAGCGACAAAAAAGATGAGGCAAGCATAAGATCAGACCAACGTCATCAGTGACATCAGCATGACACAAGGATGACGTCAGCAACGTGTTAAATATGACGCCGACAGACCACTATTCATCTATAGTAATTTTACTGTGCAAAATTGAAATTTCAGCCGATTACTGTAGCAAGATTCCACTTTTCGTACACTTTTACTATTCAAACACTGTACAGCACTGTGCACTTTACGACTTTTGCGCACTCAGAGTCAATTATTGCCGACAAGACACTGTGCAGCTCCTATTCACCTTTTGACAAATGCAGATGAAGACAAGAATAGTGACGATTGCTTTCAATTATTATTTCCCTCAGCCGACGAAGTAAGGACGCGTGTAAGGAAGTTTAATAATTCAGACCTTCGAGCTCTTCAAATTTCGCGTATATAAGGATTGCCTCAGATTCATTTCCAATACGGCCTCAAGCACAATCAGCAGAAATACAAACAACCACAAGAAAATTTCAGATATAGAAGTTCATGTGTTGAACAACATTCTAAAATAGCTTTCCTTATAAGACCAAATTTTCAATCCAAATTGTAATTAGTTTTAGTTAATTTGTGGGATTCCCGAAAGGGAAATCCTCAAGCTTCTTTCCTTTAGCTATGGAATAATCCTCTCTGTAAGTTTTTCATTTTGTAAATTCTTGTTTTGTATCTATGATTCCACATTTCTTTTACAAAAACTCTGTTGAACTGAAATAAAAGTTTTTTTGCTAAAACATTTTTTAGCATGGTCATCCTATTTTATTACATACTGAGTATAGTATAAAAGCATTATTTACCCTATAGGTGAAAGCCGTTAACCTGTATTTATGTCATAAAGGCCCATGTGTAAGTCCCGTTGTAGGCCGGAGTGAGCCGTTGGAAAGGCAGTTGAGATGGGTCGTATATGAGTTGACATAGGTATTTTTGCACAAGGAGTGCCTCGGGTGCCTTGGTAAAAGATGGGGTAGATACAAGTTACTATATCTCAGATGGTAAAATAGTAAACAAAGCTTTGAAAATTGTTTTCAGACGTTACGATTTTCAAAACCTTTGATGTTAATTTTAGAGTCACAAAAACTTTTTAACCAAATGTATTGGCCTAACCCTCACCATACGTGAATACGTAGAAATACGTATTTCAGGTTAAAAAAAAAAACACATCAAATATGTTCTGCAGTATAAGAATTCAAATAGATATCTGCAGATATTATTCGAAATCCCCTCTGTAAGTTTTTCATTCTGTATAAGCCAAATATGTATACATAAATGTCTTCATATGGAACCTTCTAAACATATTTACAGCTGTATACATAATTGTTTTCAAACGTTACGATTTTCAAAACCTTTGATGTTAATTTTAGAGTCACAAAAACTTTTTAACCAAATGTATTGGCCTAACCCTCGCCGTACGTGAATACGTAGAAATACGTATTTCAGGTTAAAAAAATTTATAAGATTCTGGGGATTGTAACTAAGCTAGGGATTGAATGGCTTAAGGAGAGTACTGAGTAGGTATACAACAACCATTGACAAGCTATACAAACATATCAAACGGAGAATAACAAATATCGACAGACTAATAGCAAAGATTCAAAAGACTACGGTGACAACAACAACAACTCAGACTACGAGGATATCAGGTAAACGCGGATATAAGGTAACCCCCCCTCTCACTTTGGTATCAGAGCTTGTGTTCTTTCATTTGTTAGCAGACCTTGTGTTAAGTTATTTAGACTGGATTCCTATAAAAAATTAGACTAGTTAGGATTAGAATTACGTATTCAATCACAGAGACCCGTTACTATTCTAGATACTGTAAAATTACGCTGTAATTTCGAGAAAGATCATAAACATAGTTTTATTTCTCCAGATCAGGCTATAAATACCATTATCGATATTTTACTTAATTTAGGAGAGACAATACAGACTAGACACTTAGCGACAGAACTTTTATTGCATAAGCTAGGTAAGATAGTAGAATTATTAGACACAAAGATAGATTATTGTCAAGATCAGTTAAAAGCACTATTAGATAAAGCCAAACCTCAGCTATCTACTACCGAAACCTCTGAATAGATAAAACAACTCTCTGAAGTCCAGACCACTCTTGAAAAACAAAAACAAGAAGAAGGTAATTCCCAATATAAGAATGAGATCAATCAACTTGCAGATCAAGTTTCAACGTTATCGTTAAAACTTTCTGGCAAAGAAAAAGTCACTCGAAGACCTCTTCAAGCACCATTAAGATTTATCGATTTTAAATCTTTAGATGAATGAATTTAACACTCTTTTCAGGATCTTCTAGGACCACTAATGACGAACGAAGACTTTCCGTTAGTACGTCTAGACCTAAGTTACTATTAGACAAACTATTTGGCTCTCAAAGAGAACAATGAGATATTAAATTAGAAGAAATTATAGATCCCGAACAAGACTATGAACGATTTAAAACTCAAGGATTACAGTTACTCAATTCATACACTTTGTACCAAAAAGGTAGATTTGAAAGCTCAACCCAATTTTACAAAAATCATCAAGAAATTATTTTTCAGTGTATTAAAGATCAGACTAAGACTTTAGACTTGATTTCAAAGCAAAGTGGCACGAGTTTACTCAAACAGAACTTTGAAATGATTCACATAGGATTAATTGCCATAGGAATTAAAGGACTCATGAGACGAAATTTAGGTTCGAAAGTTTTAGTTACTATTTTTGATAGTAGACATGAACAATAATATAGGTATATTTTATTGCAGTCCAGAACTTATGTTAACTATTGCAGACTTTGTAAATCATATAAAAATAGGCGTTCAAACTAAAGGTTACGAAGACGTAGTTATAGGCAAAAATTTACTTTTAAATGTAGGAGTTTTAGGAAGATGTGCAAAAAACTCTGACATGAAATATAGACTTTATACAGATAAAGTAGTAAATTTGTTAAGTAGTAAACGAATAAAGATGGTTAAACCAAAAGAATACTCTTCTGATGAACTCGCAGGATTAGATTGGCCTATTAGTAAGTTTATTCAGACCACTACCACTACAGTAGCTCCAACTGAAGCTATTAAATATACAGACAGATTAAACAGAACTAGCCTAAGGTTTACAGAATACACTACAGTTCCCAATCAAGAACAAATAGACGATGAAACAGAAAGTAACTTTGTTGATATAGAATTACAACCCAACACAGACAGAATTCTGTTTCCGAGAGAACTTCAAATGAATCTCTCTCAAGATGAACTTTTAGAACTTGAAGACCAACTGCTCCTACAAAAACAGTTAGAAGAACATGAGATTTTATATTATGACGAAGAGTTGAACATAAGAATTAAGACTGAACTAGAAGAACCAGATAAAAACCTAGACGAAGATCTAGACGAAACCTTAGAAGACAAAGACATAAAAAGTATGGTTTCGGACTTTAGCTATCAGAAGAATCTGATGGAAGATACAAGAGTTTGGCGAGCATATGAGGAAACACCATTTGAACGAACCTCTCCTCTAGTCAACACTACATTTAAATCCTTCCCACCTAAGGCAGCCTACACAGATTATAAGGAACCACCTACTGGATTTCAATACAAACCCAGAGGAGCAAAAAGACCTCTAGAACAACCCATTAAGTTTCAAGATACTACTAAAGGAAAGATTTTAAATCTCACAGCACATGACTGCAGCAGAGATGTACAGATATTTAGAAACATATTTGGGCGAAACAGTTAAAGCTATGTGGGAATCCTATAAGATAGAATTTCCAGACAAATATCAGAACCTAATAGAAATAGGAAATAACCCTTACAATTTTGTAAATTGTATACAAAGACTTGCCACAGGATTAGATCCACATTCAGGACAGATGAATGTGCAAAGAAAAGCACTAAGAGACTTAGAACAATTAGGCTTGAAAGACTGGAGTAATGGTAAAGAAGTTAAAGATTATTTAAAAGAATTTACCTTTTATATTTCGAAATCTGGTAACACATATAACACAGAACTTGGTAATAAATTATTTCATAAATTACCTGGAGCCTTAGGTGAAGAGATCACCAACAAATGGAATCAGCTACCTGTCATAAAAGAAAACCCCAATCATAAATGGCCAATAGGACATAAGATTGCATTTGTTGTTCAGTGTTTAGAAGAAAAATGTGTAGAACTTCAGATTTAGAAAGACTTAAAAAATGCAGATTATAAATTTTGCCAAGACATCTTTACTTCTCAAGACTATGGTAACAAAGGAGAGACGTCAAAACCCAAAAAGGATAAGAAGAAACTTCAATGAAATCCTAAACAGAAGAAATATTTTCTTAGAAAATCCAATAAAAAGAAACCGTACTTGAATGAGAAAATGCATGTACGTAAGTTCAAACCAGAACGAACTTATAAGAACAAACTAAACTGTTATATTTGTAATAGTAGTGACCATCTAGCTAGAACATGTCCCAAGAAACAAAACACACACGATATGAAAAGCACCCTGATAGAATGTGTTAATGAAGATCTAATCGAAGTAGACGAACAGATTTCAGACACAGAATCTATATATAGTATTATCTCTATAGATTATCCAAATTCATGGGAAAAACCTGACTCAGAAAGTGATGATGAGATAGAATTTGTTAATGAATTTCAGAAAAAAGATTTTTACAATCAGACTTTTGAATTTACTTTAATGAATGCAGAAGTAATCAAAGATTGTACTCATGATTGGCAAACTAAAGTAGGCTCAGATAACATACCCTGTTTTATTTGCAAAAATATCCCTCTAAGAACAAACGTGCTAGATATATAATTTGTTTTAAAAAAGCCTGTATAATGTGTTTACAAAAAGAACAATTATATACAGAACCAAACACATTAGATTAGCAATTAGATCAGTTTGATAAACAAGAAATAAGAATTTTAAGACGAAGAATAGAGACAGTAGAAGACTCTATTAAATTACTACAGAATCAAGTAGATTTGTTAAGAGAATATACTAAGGGGAAAACCAAGATTGAGATATATGAATCAGATGTTGAAGTAAATTTAGCCAATATTGTTTGTAATCCAAAACATTACAATACATTAAAGGTTAAATGTTTAGTTAAAATTAAGAACTTTCAATTACAATGCATAGCAGTGATAGACTCTAGCAGTACCAGTTGTATAATAGACCAGAACCTTATTCCTAAAGAATATACCATCCAAACAAAAGAAATAGCTGAAGCTCAACAAATGGACGGTCAGACTTATACATATACAACCTTATTATTACCAGGAAGTAAGATTAGCTTTGACACTCATTGTGGAATGAGTCCAGACTTTTCATTACCTGCTGATAGTATGTGGGTTAGACCATTAAAGAATCTAAATACAGACATGATTCTTGGCCTATCTTTTCTCTTAAAAGATAATGGCACTTTTACATTAACCAAAGACTATTTCCAGCTATCCAGACATAGCCTCACTTCCCCTTTCATCCAAACTTTTCGCCCTGAGAAGCGTGGTGGAACCGAAAATACCCAACCTGCCCCTTTTTTGCACACCGCTATACAACCTTCTAAACCATGTCCCTGCAAAAATGAAGGAGAATGTTAGCTACTAGACCAAGACCTGACAGATAAAGATTCAGAGAACGACTCTCTAGAATTAACACAATTTAAGCTCAATAGACTCTGCATATGAAACCCTAGTCACCAAAGACATAGACCACCTTATTTCGAAGCTAGAAAAACTAGAAATCATTGGAGACCATGTACTTAAATATTGGGAGAAAGATAAGATCTTTTGTGAACTAAAGATTAAAAATCCAGATTATGTTATAAAGATAAAAGCCATAAATGCTACCAATGAACACCGAGAAGAATTTAAGATGCATATTACAGAACTTCTTAAATTAGGTGTCATTAGAAAATCAGACAGCCCTCATAGATCCGCCGCCTTCATTGTTAGAAATCATGCCGAAATTGTTAGAGGAAAAAGTAGAATGGTCATCAATTATAAGAGATTGAATGATAATACCATAGACGATGCTTATAATATCCCTGATAAGACCATGTTACTCAATAAGATCCAAGGTAGTAGAATTTTTAGTAAATTTGACTTAAAATCAGGATTTTGGAAGATTAAGATGCACCCAGACAGTATAATATGGACAGCCTTCACATGTCCAGAAGGACATTTTGAATGGTTAGTCATGCCCTTTGGATTAAAGAATGCCCCAAGCGTTTTTCAAAGAAAAATGGAGACCATTTTTAATAAACATAGTCCCTTTACGGCTGTATACATAGATGATATTTTAGTATTCAGTAAGAACAGCAGAGAACATAAAGGACATTTACAGATTGTATTTGCAGAATTTATCAACCATGGACTAATTATAAGCAAAAAGAAGATGCAGTTATTTAAGACCTTTATAGAATTTTTAGGAGTTAGAATAGGTGAAGGATAGATAAAACTTCAACCGCATATAGCACAAAAAGCATTAGACTTTCCAGATAAACTTGAAGACCTTAAACAACTTCAAAGATTTTTAGGCTTAGTCAATTATGCTAGACCCTTTCTCAACGACTTAGGACAACTTGTAGGACCATTATACTCTAAGACCTCTCCTACAGGACAAAGATTTTTTAATTCTGAAGATGTAAAAATCGTACAAATAGTAAAAGATTTGCTAAGAACCCTACCAGAACTAGCAATGCCCTTAGATACCGACTATCTAATCATAGAAATAGACGGAAGTCATCAAGGATGGGGAGCTATACTTTTATATAAACCCCACAAATACTCAGACAAATCAGAAGAAAAAATTTGTAGATATGCAAGTGGAACTTTTAAAGAAAAAGGAAAGATAGGATCGATAGACGCAGAATTATTAGCTATTATTTATGCCCTAGATGCCTTCGAATTATTTATCATCTCTAGAAAAGAAATCACCCTTGGAACAGACTGCGAGGCAATAGTAAAATACTATCATAATATCAGATCTGAAGACAAACGCAAACGATCAACAAGACGACGTTGGCTTACTTTCCAAGACAGACTATCTCAGAAAGGCTTATTCATCAACATTGAACATATCAAAGGTAAGGATAATAAAGCTGCAGATATTCTTAGTAGACTTATTAATTAAATGGATAAAGATCAACCTAGTTCAAGTCAGACTGGAAGACAGGATAAAGTCAGAAGATGAGTTTGAGACAGAAGATGAAATAGTTGGTATAGACGAAGAACTTGAAGCAAGATTAACCTGGATAAGAACTAGATTTAGTATACAATATCCGATTTATACAGACATGAATAAATGGAATCATGATCATCTAGAAAAAGAACCTAAGAATAAAAAGATTCACAAGTGTATTGCAAAAAATTATGAATACACGAAAAAGAGTGTTAACTTAATTAGTTTAATTACTAGATCATTAGCTTCAAGAACTATTACTAAAAGAGATCTTGCTGATATTCAATCAGCTTCATCATGAAAAGACCAAAAAGAGCATTTGAAGATTTTGCAAGTTCTTCTCAGACACAGACTGAAAAAGAAATACAGACCAAAAGGATCTCAATAGAAAAAGATGATCTTATAGATCTTTCAGCTACAGACTCAGACTCAGACTCAGACCAAGAAACAGGAATATCTCCTAATGCAAGACCAAATATGGAAAAGAAAAAAGCAGCACTAGGACTAGACCTGTCACGAGACTACAGTTTTTTCCACATGTTTTTTAACGTCTTAGAACAAGACTTACAGATCTATCAAACAGACTACACTTCAGACCTAAAAGATTCAATACAGCACTATGTCCAAAATATAGATGAAAAAAGAACAAATATTCAGATCCTCAGTACAGCTCTCAGAAAAAACTATTTATCCTCATCAGATTATTATCGCCTCTATCGTGATCAATGGACGAAGCCTCAACCTCCTCAAACGGTAAATCAACAGAACCAGAAAAGGTAAACCACGGTCCTAAAAGCTTAAGTGGTAAGATTCGGAAAAAACCAAACTTCTTTGCTTTATGGAAAGATTCTCTCAGATTACATTATTTCCAGATAATATTTCTCTTATTAGACAATTGCTTGACCGTAAATATTCTTTAGAAAATGCTGTTGTAACTATTAAATCTCAACTTCATACTCTTGTTAATACAGAAGAAGAAATGTTACAAGAAGAATCAGAATTAGCTCAAGATATAGAACATGATATTGATAATACAAGACTTAAATTAGAATATTACGAGCCAAGATTAAGATTAGAAAATGAAGCTAGACGATATATAAAGACTATTAAGCATATATCTATTTGTTTTAAAAGAAATAGCATTAGTAAAGAAGAGTTAACTGCTATTCGTAACTCATATGTTTCTTTCTTTTAATCAGATTCAGATCCAGATCAAGAAGCAACGATGAGACCACAAACACCAGCCGTATCAACCAGCAATTCATTTGCATCAGAAGCACCGATTGGTACCTCCAGACAACAAGAAAGAATGAGATTTGGAAAAATAGAATTACTTGTATTTCCCTCAACAAGCAGACAGGTGTTTAGACCACATGAAGGTATATCTTTAAGTAAGACTGAAAAATGCCTTCTAGATAATTTATGGATCGCATATAATAAAGATCCTATAGACCAAAGATATTTCTTAGCATGTATGAATGCACTTTCAGAACATTTAAGCCGAGATAGAAAAAGATTTAAATTTTATGTTGTGATCAGAGCACAAAAAACTGGGTTTTTTCGCACCTGGTTAGAACTCGCTGAAGCCATAAAAGATACACATGACCCTATCTATAAAGGCTTTAACGATTACAAAGAAGCCCTCTCTGCAGGTAGAGCTAACCTCGGACCTAATTTTTATATTTCACCATCTCTAAGAAACTATGTTGAAGAACCCATAGCTTTCTTAGTTGCCAGAGATAGACTCATTTTTTGTGATCACTGTGAAACCACTCAAGTGACTCTTCAAAAACTACAGACCGAAAACACTCACCTTGAGAAAACACACTATATTCACTCAGAAAACAGATAGCCCTTTTAGAAAAAGAAATTTTTGAGATGAAACTCTCCAGAATGGGTACACCTCCAGCCCAAACAAATATGGAGCGAGGTAGACATTCCCAAAGTAATGTCAAAAAGGGAACTGTTGATCCCAAGACTTCAACAGCTAGTCCAGCCCAACCGGTAGCTGGTAAAGACTCGTCAAATCCGGAAGTGGTTGTGAGTTTACCAAAAACTTCAATGACTCAGAGGCGCTAATTTCCCTACCAGACAGGCCCAACAGACCAACAATCTAGAACGCTGGGATACTCTGGGCAAGCCCAGTGGAAAATTTGACTATCTTGTTAAATACACGCCAACAAATTTTATTCAAGACAAGACCAGCTTTCCTTCAAAAGGAGTCCATATAAATTAACCAACCCAAAAGCCCAAAGCTCCTATTACACCTGAAAAGCCCATGTCTAAATACGAAGGAAAAAGACCAATTACTGAGACCCAATGGCAAGACCTGCAAGACAGTCAAGACCCATATGCCTTTTTTTTTTAACCTAAAATACGTATTTCTACGTATTCATGTACGGCCGAGGTTAGGCCAATACATTTGGTTAAAAAGTTTTTGTGACTCTAAAATTAACATCAAAGGTTTTTAAAATCGCAATGTTTGAAAACAATTTTCAAAGCTTTGTTTACTATTTTATCATCTGAGATATAGTAACTTGTATCTATCCCGTCTTTTACCAAGGCACCCGAGGCACTCCTTGTGTAAAAATACCTATGTCAACTCATATACGACCCATCTCAACTGCCCTTCCAACGGCTCACTCCGGCCTACAACGGGACTTACACATGGGCCTTTATGACATAAATACAGGTTAACGGCTTTCACCTATAGGGTAAATAATGCTTTTATACTATACTCAGTATGTAATAAAATAGGATGACCATGCTAAAAAATGTTTTAGCAAAACAACTTTTATTTCAGTTCAACGGAGTTTTTGTACAAGAAATGTGGAATCATAGATACAAAACAAGAATTTACAAAATGAAAAACTTACAGAGGGGATTATTCCATAGCTAAAGGAAAGAAGCTTGAGGATTTCCCTTTCGGGAATCCCACAAATTAACTAAAACTAATTACAATTTGGATTGAAAATTTGGTCTTATAAGGAAAGCTATTTTAGAATGTTGTTCAACACATGAACTTCTATATCTGAAATTTTCTTGTGGTTGTTTGTATTTCTGCTAATTGTGCTTCAGGCCGTATTTGAAATGAATCTGAGGCAATCCTTATATAGGCGAAATTTGAAGAGCTCGAAGGTCTGAATCATTAAACTTCTTTACACGCGTCCTTACTTCGTCGGCTGAGGGAAATAATAATTGAAAGGAATCTTCACTATTCTTGTCTTCATCTGCATTTTTCAAAAGGTGAATAGGAGCTGCACAGTGTCTTTTCGGTAATAATTGACTCTGAGTGTGCAAAAGTCGTAAAGTGCACAGTGCTGTACAGTGTTTGAATAGTAAAAGTGTACGAAAAGTGGAATCTTGCTACAGTAATCGGCTGAAATTTCAATTTTGCACAGTAAAATTACTGTAGATGAATAGTGGTCTCTCGGCGTCATATTTAACACGTTGCTGACGTCATCCTTGCGTCATGCTGATGTGATTGATGACGTTGGTCTGAGGTCATGGCTTGCGTCAGGGATGATGTCACGCTGAGGTCATTCTGACGTAGTTGCTTAGATCAGTTCTGCGTCATGCTGACGTGTCTGCTTACGTAGGTCTGATCTTATGCTTGCGTCATCTTTTTTGTCGCTTAGTCGACTATGTCTAGGTTGTGTCGCATGATTGAGTCTTCTAAAAAATTTCCTAGTGATCCGTCATCTGATTGAGGGGTCTGTGTACTGCTATTTTCATCTGAGGTATTCATTGCTACTTCATTAGAATTGGATTTGGGTGAGTCTATAGCAATGTCTTTTGTTGGTTCTGAATTTGTTGGTATGATAGGTAATTTGTCAACAAATTGTTTAAAGGCTAACTGGACCTGTTCTTCGATCATTGTAGCAAAGTCTGGTAAAGATGGAGGTGGAGTTTCTTGCATCTTTTTGAGCTAGGCTAAGAGTTCTTTTGGCGATAGTTCATTGGCATATGGGTCTTGACTGTCTTGCAGGTCTTGCCATTGGGTCTCAATAATTGGTCTTTTTCCTTCGTATTTAGGCATGGGCTTTTCAGGTGTAATAGGAGCTTTGGGCTTTTGGGCTGGTTCATTTATGTGGACTCCTTTTGAAGGAAAGCTGGTCTTGTCTGGAATAAAATTTGTTGGCGTGTATTTAACAAGATAGTCAAATTTTCCACTGGGCTGGCCCAGAGTATCCCAGCGTTCTGGATTGTTGGTCTGTTGGGCCTGTCTGGTAGGGAAATTAGCAGTTCCCTGAGTCTGCTGAGTTTTTGGTAAACTCACAACCACTTCCGGATTTGACGAGTCTTTACCAGCTACCGGTTGGGCTGGACTAGCTGTTGAAGTCTTGGGATCAACAGTTCCCTTTTTGACATTATTTTGGGAATGTCTACCTTGCTCCATATTTGTTTGGGCTGGTGGTGAACCCATTATGGAGAGTTTCATCTCAAAAAATTTCTTTTTCTAAAAGGGCTATCTGTTTTCTGAGTGAATAGTGTGTTTTCTCAAGGTGAGTGTTTTCGGTCTGTAGTTTTTGAAGAGTCTCTTGAGTGGTTTCACAGTGATCACAAAAAATGAGTCTATCTCTGGCAACTGAGAAAGCTATGGGTTCTTCAACATAGTGTCTTAGAGATGGTGAAATATAAAAATTAGGTCCGAGGTTAGCTCTACCTGCAGAGAGGGCTTCTTTGTAATCGTTAAAGCCTTTATAGATAGGGTCATGTGTATCTTTTATGGCTTCAGCGAGTTCTAACCAGGTGCGAAAAAACCCAGTTTTTTGTGCTCTGATCACAACATAAAATTTAAATCTTTTTCTATCTCGGCTGAAATGTTCTGAAAGTGCATTCATACATGCTAAGAAATATCTTTGGTCTATAGGATCTTTATTATATGCGATCCATAAATTATCTAGAAGGCATTTTTCAGTCTTACTTAAAGATATACCTTCATGTGGTCTAAACACCTGTCTGCTTGTTAAGGGGAATACAAGTAATTCTATTGTTCCAAATCTCATTCTTTCTTGTTGTCTGGAGGTACCAATCGGTGCTTCTGATGCAAATGAATTGCTGGTTGGTACGGCTGGTGTTTGTGGTCTCATCGTTGCTTCTTGATCTGGATCTGAATCTGATTAAAAGAAAGAAACATATGAGTTACGAATAGCAGTTAACTCTTCTTTACTAATGCTATTTCTTTTTAAACAAATAGATATATGCTTAATAGTCTTTATATATCGTCTAGCTTCATTTTCTAATCTTAATCTTGGCTCGTAATATTCTAATTTAAGTCTTGTAGTATCAATATGATGTTCTATGTCTTGAGCTAATTCTGCTGTATCTTGTAACATTTCTTCTTCTATATTAACAAGAGTATGAAGTTGAGATTTAATAGTTACAACAGCATTTTCAAAAGAATATTTACGGTCAAGCAATTGTCTAATAAGAGAAATATTATCTGGAAATAATGTAATCTGAGGAGAATCTTTCCATAAAGCAAAGAAGTTCGGTTTTTTCCGAATCTTACCACTTAAGCTTTTAGGACCGTGGTTCACCTTTTCTGGTTCTGTTGATTTACCGTTTGAGGTTGAGGCTTCGTCCATTGATCACGATAGAGGCGATAATAATCTGATGAGGATAAATAGTTTTTTCTGAGAGCTGTACTGAGGATCTGAATATTTGTTCTTTTTTCGTCTATATTTTGCACATAGTGCTGTATTGAATCTTTTAGGTCTGCTGTCTAGTATGTCTGATAGATCTGTAAATCTTGTTCTAATATGTTAAAAAATCTGTGAAAGAAGCTGTGGTCTCGTGACAGGTCTAGTTCTAGTGCTGCTTTTTTCTTCTCCATATTAAGTATTGCATCAGGAGATATTCCTGTTTCTTGGTCTGTGTCTGAGTCTGAAAGGTCTATAAGATCATTTTTTTCGTCTGAGATCTTTTTGGTCTGTTTTTCTTTTTCAGTCTGTGTCTGAGAAGAACTTGCCAAATCTTCAAATGGTCTTTTTGGTCTTTTCATGATGAAGTTGATTGAATATCATCAAGATCTCTTTTAGTAATAGTTCTTGAAGCTAATGATCTGGTAATTAAACTAATTAAGTTAACACTCTTTTTCGTGTATTCATAATTTTTTGCAATACACCTGTGAATCTTTTTATTCTTAGGTTCTTTATCTAGATGATCATGATTCCATTTATTCATGTCTGTATAAATCTGATATTGTATACTAAATCTAGTTCTTATCCAGGTTAATCTTGCTTCAAGTTCTTCGTCTATAACAACTATTTCATCTTCTGTCTCAAACTCATCTTCTGACTCTTTATCCTGTCTTCTAGTCTGACTTGAACTAGGTTGATCTTTATCCATTTAATTAATAAGTCTGCTAAGGATATCTGCAGCTTTATTATCCTTACCTTTGATATGTTCAATGTTGATGAATAAGCCTTTCTGAGAAAGTATGTCTTGGAAAGTAAGCCAACGTCGTCTTGTTGATCGTTTGCGTTTGTCTTCAGATCTGATATTATGATAGTATTTTACTATTGCCTCGCAGTCTGTTCTAAGGGTGATTTCTTTTCTAGAGATGATAAATAATTCGAAGGCATCTAGGGCATAAATAATAGCTAGTAATTCTGCGTCTATCGAACCTATCTTTCCTTTTTCTTTAAACGTTCCACTTGCACATCTACATATTCTTTCTTCTGTTTTGTCTGAATATTTGTGGGGTTTGCATAATAGTATTGCTCCCCATCCTTGATGACTTCCATCTGTTTCTATGATTAGATAGTCTGTATCTAAGGTCATTGCTAGTTCTGGTAATGTTCTAAGTAACTCTTTAACTGTCTGTACGATTTTTACATCTTCAGAATTAAAAAATCTTTGTCCTGTAGGAGAGGTCTTGGAATATAATGGTCTTACAAGTTGTCCTAAGACTTTGAGAAAGGGTCTAGCATAATTGACTAAGCCTAAAAATCTTTGAAGTTGTTTAAGGTCTTCAAGTTTATCTGGAAAGTCTAATGCTTTTTGTGCTATATGCGGTTGAAGTTTTATCTGTCCTTCACCTATTCTAACTCCTAAAAATTCTATAAAGGTCTTAAATAACTGCATCTTCTTTTTGCTTATAATTAGTCCATGGTTGATAAATTCTGCAAATACAATCTGTAAATGTCCTTTATGTTCTCTGCTGTTCTTACTGAATACTAGAATATCGTCTATGTATACAGCTGTAAAGGTACTATGTTTGTTAAAAATGGTCTCCATTTTTCTTTGAAAAATGCTTGGTGCATTTTTTAATCCAAAGGGCATCACTAACCATTAAAAATCTCCTTCTAGACATGTGAAAGCTGTCCAAATTATACTGTCTGGGTGCATCTTAATCTGCCAAAATCCTGATTTTAAGTCAAATTTACTAAAAATTCTACTACCTTGGATCTTATTGAGTAACATGGTCTTATCAGGGATATTATAAGCATCGTCTATGGTATTATCATTCAATCTCTTATAATTGATTACCATTCTGCTTTTTCCTCTAACAATCTCGGCATGATTTCTAACAATAAAGGCTGCGGATCTATGCGGGCTGTTTGATTTTCTAATGACACCTAATTTAAGAAGTTCTATAATATGCATCTTAAATTCTTCTCGGTCTTCATTGGTAGCATTTATGGCTTTTGTCTTTATAACATAATCTGGATTTTTAATCTTTAGTTCACAAAAGATCTTATCTTTCTCCCAATATTTAAGTACATTGTCTCCTATGATTTCTAGTTTTTCTAGCTTCGAAGTAAGGTGGTCTATGTCTTGGGTGACTAGGGTTTCATATGCAGAGTCTATTGAGCTTAAATTGTAATCGAGCTCATATTCTATTTCTTGGTGTAATAAGTCTTGTGTTAATTCTAGAGAGTCGTTCTCTGGATCTGTATCTGTCAGGTCTTGGTCTAATAACTGACATTCTCCTTCATTTTTGCAGGGACATGGTTTAGAAGGTTGTATAGCGGTGTGCAAAAAAGGGGCAAGTTGTATAGCGGTGTGAAAAAAAGGGGCAGGTTGGGTATTTTCGGTTCCACCACGCTTCTCAGCGCGAAAAGTTTGGATGAAAGGGGAAGTGAGGCTATGTCTGGATAGCTGGAAATAGTCTCTGGTTAATGTAAAAGTGCCATTATCTTTTAAGAGAAAAGATAGGCCAAGAATCATGTCTGTATTAAGATTCTTTAATGGTCTAACCCACATACTATCAGCAGGTAATGAAAAGTTTGGACTCATTCCACAATGAGTGTCAAAGCTAATCTTATTTCCTGGTAATAATAAGGTTGTATATGTATAAGTCTGACCGTCCATTTGTTGAGCTTCGGCTATCTCTTTTGTTTGGATGGTATATTCTTTAAGAATAAGGTTCTGGTCTATTATACAACTGGTACTGCCAGAGTTTATAACTGCTATGCATTGTAATTGAAAGTTCTTAATCTTAACTAAACATTTAACCTTTAATGTATTGTAATGTTTGGGATTACAAACAATATTGGCTAAATTAACTTCAATATCTGATTCATAAGTCTTGATCTTAGTTTTCCCTTTAGTATATTCTCTTAACAAATCTACTTGATTCTGTAATAATTTAATAGAGTCTTCCACTGTCTCCATTCTTCGTCTTAAAATTCTTATTTCTTGTTTATCAAACTGATCTAATTGCTGATCTAATGTGTTTGGTTCTGTATATAATTGTTCTTTTTGTAAACACATTATACAAGCTTCTTTAAAACAAATCATACATCTAACACGTTTGTTCTTAGAGGGATGATTTTTTCAAATAAAACAAGGTATGTTATCTGAGCCTACTTTAGTTTGCCAATCATGAGTACAATCTTTGATTACTTCTGCATTCATTAAAGTAAATTCAAAAGTCTGATTGTAAAAATCTTTTTTCTGAAATTCATTCACAAATTCTATCTCATCATCACTTTCTGAGACTGGTTTTTCCCATGAATTTGGATAATCTATAGAGATAATACTATATATAGATTCTGTGTCTGAAATCTGTTCGTCTGCTTCGATTAAATCTTCATTAACACATTCGATAAGGGTACTTTTCATATCATGTGTGTTTTGTTTCTTGGGACAAGTTCTGGCTAGATGGTCACTACTGTTACAAATATAACAGTTAAGTTTGTTCTTATAAGTTCTTTCTGGTTTGAACTTACGTACATGCTTTTTCTCATTCAAGTATGGTTTCTTTTTATTGGATTTTCTAAGAAAATATTTCTTCTGTTTAGGATTTCTTTGAAATTTCTTCTTATCTTTTTTGGGTTTTGACGTTTCTCCTTTGTTACCATAGTCTTGAGAAGTAAAGATGTCTTGACAAAATTTATAATCTGCATTTTTTAAGTCTTTCTGAATCTGAAGTTCTACACATTTTTCTTCTAAACACTGAACAACAAATGCAATCTTATGTCCTATTGGCCATTTATGATCGGGGTTTTCTTTGATTACAGGTAATTGATTCCATTTGTTTGTGATCTCTTCACCTAAGGCTCCAGGTAATTTATGAAATAATTTATTACCAAGTTCTGTGTTATATGTGTTTCCAGATTTCGAAATATAAAAAGTGAATTCTTTTAAATAGTCTTTAACTTCTTTACCATTACTCCAGTCTTTTAAGCCTAATTGTTCTAAGTCTCTTAGTTCTTTTCTTTGCACATTCATCTGTCCTGAATTTGGATCTGATCCTGTGGTAAGTCTTTGTATACAATTTACAAAATTGTTAGGATTGTTTCCCATTTCTATTAGGTTCTGATATTTGTCTGGAAATTCTATCTTATAGGATTCCCACATAGCTTTAACTGTTTCACCAAAATAAGTCTCTAAATATCTATACATCTCTTCTGCAGTCATATCTGTGAATGTTCTGTAATAGTCTTGTAAGACGAGGCTTTTCCATACTTCAACTATACTTGGCCAAAGTTGGGGGTCATGTGCTGTGAGATTTAAAATCTTTCCTTTAGTAGTATCTTGAAACTTAATGGGTTGTTCTAGAGGTCTTTTTGCTCCTCTGGGTTTGTATTGAAATCCAGTAGGTGGTTCCGTATAATCTGTGTAGGCTGCTCTAGATGGGAAGGATTTAAATGTAGTGTTGACTAGAGGAGAGGTTCGTTCAAATGGTGTTTCCTCATATGCTCGCCAAACTCTTGTATCTTCCATTAGATTCTTCTGATAGCTAAAGTCTGAAACCATACTTTTTATGTCTTTGTCTTCTAAGGTTTCGTCTAGATCTTCGTCTAGGTTTTTATCTGGTTCTTCTAGTTCAGTCTTAATTCTAATGTTTAACTCTTCGTCATAGTACAAAATCTCATGTTCTCCTAACTATTTTTGTAGGAACAGTTGATCTTCAAGTTCTAAAAGTTCATCTTGAGAGAGGTTCATCTGAAGTTCTTTAGGAAACAGAATTCTGTCTGTGTTGGGTTGTAATTCTATATTCATAAAATTACTTTCTGTTTCATCGTCAATTTGTTCTTGATTGGGAACTGTAGTGTATTCTGTAAACCTTAAACTATAGTTCTGTTTAATCTATCTGTATATGTAATAGCTTCAGTTGGAGCTACTGTAGTGGTAGTGGTCTGAATAAACTTACTAATAGGCCAGTCTAAGCCTGCGAGTTCGTCTAAAGAGTATTCATTTGGTTTTACCATCTTGATGCCTTTACTTCTTAATAAATTTACTACTTTATCTGTATAAAGTCTATATTTCATGTCTGAGTTTTTTGCACATCTTCCTAAAACTCCTACATTTAATAGTAAATTTTTACCTGTAACTACGTCTTCGTAACCTTTAGTCTGAACGCCTATTTTTATATGATTTACAAAATCTGCAATAGTTAACATAAGTTCTGGACTGCAATAAAATATACCTATATTATTGTTCATGTCTACTTTTGTACTGGCAATCATTGCTTTGTCAATGTCTGAACTTCTACTATCAAAAATAGTAATTAAAACTTTCGAACCTAAATTTCGTCTCATGAGTCCTTTAATTCCTATGGCAATTAATCCTATGTGAATCATTTCAAAGTTCTGTTTGAGTAAACTCGTGCCACTTTTCTTTGAAATCAAGTCTAAAGTCTTAGTCTGATCTTTAATACACTGAAAAATAATTTCTTGATGATTTTTGTAAAATTGGGTTGAGCTTTCAAATCTACAAAGTCTGTGGATTGAGTAACTGTAATCCTTGAGTTTTAAATCGTTCATAGTCTTGTTCGGGATCTATAATTTCTTCTAATTTAATATCTGATTATTCTCTTTGAGAGCCAAATAGTTTGTCTAATAGTAACTTAGGTCTAGACGTACTAACGGAAAGTCTTCGTTCGTCATTAGTGGTCCTAGAAGATCCTGAAAAGGGTGTTAAATTCATTCGTCTAAAGATTTAAAATGGATAAATCTTAATGGTGCTTGAAGAGGTCTTCGAGTGACTTTTCCTTTGCCAGAAAGTTTTAACGATAACGTTGAAACTTGATCTGCAAGTTGATTGATCTCGTTCTTATATTGGGAATTACCTTCTTCTTGTTTTTGTTTTTCAAGAGTGGTCTGGACTTCTGAGAGTTGTTTTATCAATTCAGAGGTTTCGGTAGTAGATAGCAGAGGTTTGGCTTTATCTAATAGTGCTTTTAACTGATCTTGACAATAATCTATCTTTGTTTCGATTGTTTCTATTGTCTTACCTAGCTTATGCAGTAGTAGTTCTATTGCTAAGTGTCCAGTCTGTAAGGTTTCACCTAGATTTAGTAAAATATCTATAATAGTATTTATAGCCTGATCTGGAGAAATAAAACTAGTTTATGATCTTTCTCGAAATTACAGCGTAATTTTACAGTATCTAGAATAGTAACGGGTCTTTGTGATTGAATACGTAATTCTAATCCTAACCAGTCTAATTTTTTACAGGAATCCAGTCTAAATAACTTAACACAAGGTCTGCTAACAAATGAAAGAACACAAGCTCTGCTTAACAATCTAAAACTAATAAACTTAAATGAAAGAACACAAGCTCTGATACCAATGGGAGGGGGGTTACCTGATATCCGCGTTGTCTGAGTTGTTGTTGTTGTCACCGTAGTCTTTTGAATCTTTGCTATTAGTCTGTCGATATTTGTTATTCTCCGTTTGATGTGTTTGTATAGCTTGTCAATGGTTGTTGTATACCTACTCAGTACTCTCCTTAAGCCATTCAATCCTTAGATTAGTTACAATCCCCAGAATCTTATAAAAAAAATGACTCAGTACTCTGTCGATAGTAATTTTCAAACGTTACAGTTGTAAGTTTAGAAGATGATATTAAGATCCTCAGTACAGCTCTCAGAAAAAACTATTTATCCTCATCAGATTATTATCGCCTCTATCGTGATCAATGGACGAAGCCTCAACCTCCTCGAACGGTAAATCAACAGAACCAGAAAAGGTAAACCACGGTCCTAAAAGCTTAAGTGGTAAGATTCGGAAAAAACCAAACTTCTTTGCTTTATGGAAAGATTCTCCTCAGATTACATTATTTCCGGATAATATTTCTCTTATTAGACAATTTCTTGACCGTAAATATTCTTTAGAAAATGCTGTTGTAACTATTAAATCTCAACTTCATACTCTTGTTAATATAGAAGAAGAAATGTTACAAGATACAGCAGAATTAGCTCAAGACATAGAACATGATATTGATACTACAAGACTTAAATTAGAATATTACGAGCCAAGATTAAGATTAGAAAATGAAGCTAGACGATATATAAAGACTATTAAGCATATATCTATTTGTTTAAAAAGAAATAGCATTAGTAAAGAAGAGTTAACTGCTATTCATAACTCATATGTTTCTTTCTGTTAATCAGATTCAGATCCAGATCAAGAAGCAACGATTAGACCACAAACACCCGCCGTACCAACCAGCAATTCATTTGCATCAGAACCACCGATTGGTACCTCCAAGCAACAAGAAAGAATGAGATTTGGAACAATAGAATTACTTGTATTCCCCTCAACAAGCAGACAGGTGTTTAGATCACATGAAGGTATATCTTTAAGTAAGACTGAAAAATGCCTTCTAGATAATTTATGGATCGCATATAATAAAGATCCTATAGACCAAACATATTTCTTAGCATGTATGAATCCACTTTCAGAACATTTAAGCCGAGATAGAAAAAGATTTAAATTTTATGTTGTGATCAGAGCACAAAAAACTGTGTTTTTTCACACCTGGTTAGAACTCGCTGAAGCCATAAAAGGTACACATGACCCCATCTATAAAGGCTTTAACGATTACAAAGAAGCCCTCTCTGCAGCTAGAGCTAACCTCGGACCTAATTTTTATATTTCACCATCTCTAAGACACTATGTTTAAGAACCCATAGCTTTCTCAGTTGCCAGAGATAGACTCAATTTTTTTGATCACTGTGAAACCACTCAAGAGACTCTTCAAAAACTAAAGACCGAAAACACTAACCTTGAGAAAACACACTATTCACTCAGAAAACAGATAGCCCTTTTAGAAAAAGAAATTTTTTGAGATGAAACTCTCCATAATGGGTTCACCACCAGCCCAAACAAATATGGAGCAAGGTAGACATTCCCAAAGTAATGTCAAAAAGGGAACTGTTGATCCCAAGACTTCAACAGCTAGTCCAGCCCAACCGGTAGCTGGTAAAGACTCGTCAAATCCGGAAGTGGTTGTGAGTTTACCAAAAACTCAGCAGACTCAGGGAACTGCTAATTTCCCTACCAGACAGGCCCAACAGACCAACAATCCAGAACGTTGGGATACTGCAGAGCCAGTCTGAAAATTTGACTATCTTGTTAAATACACGCCAACAAATTTTATTCCAGACAAGACCAGCTTTCCTTCAAAAGGAGTCCATATAAATAAACCAGCCCAAAAGCCCAAAGCTCCTATTACACCTGAAAAGCCCATGTCTAAATACGAAGGAAAAAGACCAATTACTGAGACCCAATGGCAAGACCTGCAAGACAGTCAAGACCCATATGCCAATGAACTATCGCCAAAAGAACACTTAGCCCAGCTCGAAAAGATGCAAGAAACTCCACCTCCATCTTTACGAGACTTTGCTACAATGATCGAAGAAACAGTCGATTAGCCTTTAAACAATTTGTTGACAAATTACCTATCATACCAACAAATTCAGAACCAACAAAAGACATTGCTATAGACTCACCCAAATCCAATTCTAATGAAGTAGGAATGAATACCTCAGATGAAAATAGCAGTACACAGACCCCTCAATCAGATGACGGATCAATAGGAAATTTTTCAGAAGACTCAATCATACGACACAACCTAGACACAGTCGACTAAGCGACAAAAAAGATGACGCAAGCATAAGATCAGACCTACGTAGGCAGACACGTCAGCATGACGCAGAACTGACCTAAGCACTTACGTCAGAATGACATCAGCGTGACGTCATCCCTGACGCAAGCCATGACCTCAGTCCAACGTCATAAGTGACATCAAAGATGACGCAAGGATGACGTCGACGAACGTGTTAAATATGACAATCGGACCACTATTCATCTATAGTAATTTTCTGCAAAATTGAAATTTCACGACATGTAGCGATTCCACTTTTCAGACGCTTTTACTATGCGGACCATCTTTCTTGTGCACATTACGACTTTTGCGCACTCAGAGTCAATTATTGCCGACAAGACACTGTGCAGCTCCTATTCACCTTTTGACAAACGCAGATGAAGACAAGAATACTGAAGATTCCTTTCAATTATTATTTCCCTCAGCTGACGAAGTAAGGACGCGTGTAAAGAAGTTTAATAATTCAGACCTTCGAGCTCTTCAAATTTCGCCTATATAAGGATTGCCTCAGATTCATTTCAAATACGGCCTCAAGCACAATCAGCAGAAATACAAACAACCACAAGAAAATTTCAGATATAGAAGTTCATGTGTTGAACAACATTCTAAAATAGCTTTCCTTGTAAGACCAAATTTTCAATCCAAATTGTAATTAGTTTTAGTTAATTTGTAGGATTCCCGAAAGGGAAATCCTCAAGCTTCTTTCCTTTAGCTATGGAATAATCCCCTCTGTAAGTTTTTCATTTTGTATAAGCCAAATATGTATACATAAATGTTTGCAGCTGTAAGTTTCAAATATGTTACAGAAGAAATTTCAAAGAAATCCTAAACAGAAGAAATATTTTCTTAGAAAATCCAATAAAAAGAAACCCTACTTGAATGAGAAAAAGCATGTACGCAAGTTCAAACCAGAAAGAACGTACAAGAACAAACTAAACTGTTATATTTGTAACAGTAGTGACCATCTAGCCAGAACATGTCCCAAGAAACAAAACACACAGGATATGAAAAGTACCCTTATCGAATGTGTTAATGAAGATTTAATCGAAGTAGACGAACAGATTTCAGACACAGAATCTATATATAGTATTATCTCTATAGATTATCCAAATTCATGGGAAAAACCTGACTCAGATAGTGATGATGAGATAGAATTTGTTAATGAATTTCAGAAAAAAGATTTTTACAATCAGACTTTTGAATTTACTTTAATGAATGCAGAAGTAATCAAAGATTGTACTCATGATTGGTAAACTAAAGTAGGCTCAGATAACATACCTTGTTTTATTTGCAAAAATCATGCCTCTAAGAACAAACATGCTAGATGTATGATTTGTTTTAAGGAAGCCTGTATAATGTGTTTACAAAAAGAACAATTAAATACAGAACCAAAGACATTAGATCAGCAATTAGATCAGTTTGATAAACAAGAAATAAGAATTTTAAGACGAAGAATAGAGACAGTGGAAGACTCTATTAAATTATTACAGAATCAAGTAGATTTGTTAAGAGAATATACTAAAGGGAAAACTAAGGTCGAGACTTATGAATCAGATATTGAAGTAAATTTAGCAAATATTGTTTGTAATCCAAAACATTACAATACATTAAAGGTTAAATATTTAGTTAAAATTAAGAACTTTCAATTACAATGCATAGCAGTGATAGACTCTGGCAGTACCAGTTGTATAATAGACCAGAACCTTATTCCTAAGGAATACACCATCCAAACAAAAGAGATAGCCAAAGCTCAACAAATGGACGGTCAGACTTATACATATACAACCTTATTATTACCAGGAAGTAAGATTAGCTTTGACACTCATTGTGGAATGAGTCCAGACTTTTCATTACCTGCTGATAGTATGTGGGTTAGACCATTAAAGAATCTTAATACAGACATGATTCTTGGCCTATCTTTTCTCTTAAAAGATAATGGCACTTTTACATTAACCAAAGACTATTTCCAGCTATCTAGACATAGCATCACTTCCCCTTTCATCCAAACTTTTCGCGCTGAGAAGCGTGGTGGAAAAGAAAATACCCAACCTGCCCCTTTTTTGCACACCGCTATACAACCTTCTAAACCATGTCCCTGCAAAAATGAAGGAGAATGTCAGTTATTAGACCAAGACCTGACAAAATACAGATTCAGAGAACGACTCTCTAGAATTAACACAATACTTATTACACCAAGAAATAGAATATGAGCTCGATTACAATTTAAGCTTAATGGACTCTGCATATGAAACCCTAGTCACCCAAGACATAGAGCGCCTTATTTCCAAGCTAGAAAAACTAGAAATCATAGGAGCCAATGTACTCAAATATCGGGAAAAGGATAAGATCTTCTGTGAACTTAAGATTAAAAACCCAGATTATGTTATAAAGACTAAAGCAATAAATGCTACCAATGAACACCGAGAAGAGTTCAAAATGCATATTACAGAACTTCTTAAATTAGGTGTCATTAGAAAATCAGACAGCCCGCATGGATCCGCAGCCTTTATTGTTAGAAATCATGCCGAGATTGTTAGAGGAAAAAGCAGAATGGTAATCAATTATAAGAGATTGAATGACAATACCATAGACGATGCTTATAATATCCCTGATAAGACTATGCTACTTAATAAGATCCAAGGAAGCCGAATTTTTAGTAAATTTGACTTAAACTCAGGATTTTGGCAGATTAAGATGCACCCAAACAGTATAATTTGGACAGCCTTCACATGCCCAGAAGGACATTTTGAATGGTTAGTAATGCCCTTTGCATTAAAAAATGCACCAAGCGTTTTTTAAAGAAAAATGGAGACCATTTTTAACAAACATAGTACCTTTACAGCTGCATACATAGACGATATTCTAGTATTCAGTAAGAACAGCAGAGAACATAAAGGACATTTACAGATTGTATTTGCAGAATTTATCAACCATGGACTAATTATAAGCAAAAAGAAGATGCAGTTATTTAAGACCTTTATAGAATTTTTAGGAGTTAGAATAGGTGAAGGACAGATAAAACTTCAACCGCATATAGCACAAAAAGCATTAGACTTTCCAGATAAACTTGAAGACCTTAAACAACTTCAAAGATTTTTAGGCTTAGTCAATTATGCTAGACCCTTTCTGAAAGACTTAGGACAACTTGTAGGACCATTATACTCTAAGACCTCGCCTACAGACAAGGTGCTCAGACCACATGAAGGTATATCTTTAAGTAAGACTGAAAAATGCCTTCTAGATAATTTATGGATCGCATATAATAAAGATCCTATAGACCAAAGATATTTCTTAGCATGTATGAATGCACTTTCAGAACATTTCAGCCAAGATAGAAAAAGATTTAAATTTTATGTTGTGATCAGAGCACAAAAAATTGGGTTTTCTCACACCTGTTTAGAACTCGCTGAAGCCATAAAAGATACACATGACCCTATCTATAAAGGCTTTAACGATTACAAAGAAGCCCTCTCTGCAGCTAGAGCTAACCTCGGACCTAATTTTTATATTTCACCATCTCTAAGAACTACAGATCGAAAACACTCACCTTGAGAAAACACACTATTCACTCAGAAAACAGATAGCCCTTTTAGAAAAAGAAATTTTTGAGATGAACCTCTCTAGAATGGGTACACCTCCAGCCCAAACAAGTATGGAGCAAGGTAGACATTCCCAAAGTAATGTCAAAAAGGGAACTGTTGATCCCAAGACTTCAACAGCTAGTCCGGCCCAACCGGTAGCTGGTAAAGACTTGTCAAATCCGGAAGTGGTTGTGAGTTTACCAAAAACTCAGCAGACTCAGGGAACTGCTAATTTCCCTACCAGACAGGCCCAACAGACCAACAATCCAGAACGTTGGGATACTCTGGGCCAACCCAGTGGAAAATTTGACTACCTTGTTAAATACACGCCAACAAATTTTACTCCAGACAAGACCAGCTTTCCTTCAAAAGGAGTCCATATAAATGAACCAGCCCAAAAGCCCAAAGCTCCTATTAAACCTGAAAAGCCAATGTCTAAATACGAAGGAAAAAGACCAATTACTGAGACCCAATGGCAAGACCTGCAAGACAGTCAAGACCCATATGTCAATGAACTATCGCCAAAAGAACTCTTAGCCCAGCTCGAAAAGATGCAAGAAACTCCACCTCCATCTTTACCAGACTTTGCTACAATGATCGAAGAACAGGTCCAGTTAGCCTTTAAACAATTTGTTGACAAATTACCTATCATACCAACAAATTCAGAACCAACAAAAGACATTGCTATAGACTCACCCAAATCCAATTCTAATGAAGTAGCAATGAATACCTCAGATGAAAATAGCAGTACACAGACCCCTCAATCAAATGACGGATCACTAGGAAATTTTTCAGAGGACTCAATCAGGCGACACAACCTAGACACAGTCGACTAAGCGGCAAAAAAGATGACGCAAGCATAAGATCAGTCCTACGTAAGCAGACACATCAGCATGACGCAGAACTGACCTAAGCACTTACGTCAGAATGACCTCAGCTTGACATCATCCCTGACGCAAGCCATGACCTCAGACCAACGTCATCACTGACATCAGCATGACGCAAGAATGACGTCAGCAACGTGTTAAATATGACGCCGACAGACCACTATTCATCTACAGTAATTTTACTGTGCAAAATTGAAATTTCAGCCGATTACTGTAGCAAGATCCCACTTTTCGTACACTTTTACTATTCAAACAATGTACAGCACTGTGCACTTTACGACTTTTGCGCACTCAGAGTCAATTATTGCCGACAAGACACTGTGCAGCTCTTATTCACCTTTTGACAAATGCAGATGAAGACAAGAATAATGAAGATTCCTTTCAATTATTATTTTCCTCAGCCGACGAAGTAAGGATGCGTGTAAAGAATTTTAATAATTCAGACCTTCGAGCTCTTCAAATTTCGCCTATATAAGGATTGCCTCAGATTCATTTCAAATACGGCCTCAAGCATAATCAGCAGAAATACAAACAACCACAAGAAAATTTCAGATATAGATGTTCATGTGTTGAACAACATTCTAAAATAGCTTTCCTTATAAGACCAAATTTTCAATCCAAATTGTAATTAGTTTTAGTTAATTTGTGGGATTCCCGAAAGGGAAATCCTCAAGCTTATTTCCTTTAGCTATGGAATAATACCCTCTGCAAGTTTTTCATTTTGTAAATTCTTGTTTTGTATCTATGATTCCACATTTCTTGTACAAAAACTCTGTTGAATTGAAATAAAAGTTGTTTTGCTAAAACATTTTTTAGCATGGTCATCCTATTTTATTACATACTGAGTATAGTATAAAAGCATTATTTACCCTATAGGTGAAAGCCGTTAACCTGTATTTATGTCATAAAGGCCCATGTGTAAGTCCCGTTGTAGGCCGGAGTGAGCCGTTGGAAGGGCAGCTGAGATGGGGCGTATATGAGTTGACATAGGTATTTTTACACAAGGAGTGCCTCGGGTGCCTTGGTAAAAGATGGGGTAGATACAAGTTACTATATCTCAGATGATAAAATAGTAAACAAAGCTTTGAAAATTGTTTTCAAACGTTACGATTTTCAAAACCTTTGATGTTAATTTTAGAGTCACAAAAACTTTTTAACCAAATGTATTGGCCTAACCCTCGCCGTACGTGAATACGTAGAAATACGTATTTCAGGTTAAAAAAAAAAAATCTATAAGATTCTGGGAATTGTAACTAAGCTAAGGATTGAATGGTTTAAGGAGAGTACTGAGTAGGTATACAACAACCATTGACAAGCTACAAGCTATACAAACACATCAAACGGAGAATAACAAATATCGACAGACTAATAGCAAAGATTCAAAAGACTACGGTGACAACAACAAGACCTCAGACAACGCGGATATCAGGTAACACCCCCCCTCACTTTGGTATCAGAGCTTGTGTTCTTTCATTTAAGTTTATTAGTTTTAGATTGTTAAGCAGCGCTTGTGTTCTTTCATTTGTTAGCAGACCTTGTGTTAAGTTATTTAGACTGGATTCCTATAAAAAATTAGAGTGGTTAGGATTTGAATTACGTATTCAATCACAAAGACCCGTTACTATTCTAGATACTATAAAATTACACTGTAATTTCGAGAAAGATCATAAACATAGTTTTATTTCTCCAGATAAGGCTATAAATACGATTATCGATATTTTACTTAATTTAGGAGAGACAATACAGACTAGACACTTAGCTACAGAACTTTTATTGCATAAGCTAGGTAAGATAGTAGAATTATTAGACACAAAGATAGATTATTGTCAAGATCAGTTAAAGGTCCTGTTAGAAAAAGCTAAACCTCAGCTCTCTACTACAGAAACCTCAGATTTATTAAAACAACTCTCAAAAGTCCAAACCACTTTGGAAAAACAAAAACAAGAAGAAGGTAATTCCCAATATAAGAACGAGATCAATCAACTTGCAGATCAAGTTTCAACGTTATCGTTAAAACTTTCTGGCAAAGAAAAAGTCACTCGAAGACCTCTTCAAGCACCATTAAGATTTATCCATTTTAAATCTTTAGACGAATGAATTTAACACCCTTTTCAGGATCTTCTAGGACCACTAATGACGAACGAAGACTTTCCGTTAGTACGTCTAGACCTAAGTTACTATTAGACAAACTATTTGGCTCTCAAAGAGAACAATCAGATATTAAATTAGAAGAAATTATAGATCCCAAACAAGACTATGAACGGTTTAAAACTCAAGGATTACAGTTACTCAATCCACAGACTTTGTACCAAAAAGGTAGATTTGAAAGCTCGACCCAATTTTACAAAAATCATCAAGAAATTATTTTTCAGTGTATTAAAGATCAGACTAAGACTTTAGACTTGATTTCAAAGCAAAGTGGCACGAGTTTACTCAAAAAGAACTTTGAAATGATTCACGTAGGATTAATTGCCATAGGAATTAAAGGACTCATGAGACGAAATTTAGGTTCAAAAGTTTTAATTACTATTTTTGATAGTAGAAGTTCAGACATTAACAAAGCAATGATTGCCAGTACAGAAGTAGACATGAACAATAATATAGGTATATTTTATTGCAGTCCAGAACTTATGTTAACTATTGCAGATTTTGTAAATCATATAAAAATAGGCGTTCAGACTAAAGGTTACGAAGACGTAGTTATAGGTAAAAATTTACTATTAAATGTAGGAGTTTTAGGAAGATGTGCAAAAAACTCAGACATGAAATATAGACTTTATACAGATAAAGTAGTAAATTTATTAAGCAGTAAAGGCATCAAGATGGTAAAACCAAAAGAATACTCTTTAGACGAACTCGCAGGCTTAGACTGGCCTATTAGTAAGTTTATTTAGACCACTACCACTACAGTAGCTCCAACTGAAGCTATTACATATACAGAGAGATTAAAAAGAACTAGTTTAAGGTTTACAGAATACACTACAGTTCCTAATCAAGAACAAATTGACGATGAAACAGAAAGTAATTTTATGAATATAGAATTACAACCCAACACAGACAGAATTCTGTTTCCGAAAGAACTTCAAATGAACCTCTCTCAAGATGAACTTTTAGAACTTGAAGACCAACTGTTCCTACAAAAACAGTTAGAAGAACATGAGATTTTATATTATGACGAAGAGTTTAACATAAGAATTAAGACTGAACTAGAAGAACCAGATAAAAACCTAGACGAAGATCTTGACGAAACCATAGAAGACAAAGACAGAAAAAGTATGGTTTCAGACTTTAGCTATCAGAAAAACCTTATGGAAGATACAAGAGTTTGGAGAGCATATGAGGAAACACCATTTGAACGAAAATCTCCTCTAGTCAACACTACATTTAAATCCTTCCCATCTAGAGCAGCCTACACAGATTATAAGGAACAACCTACTGGATTTCAATACAAACCCAGAGGAGCAAAAAGACCTCTAGAACAACCCATTAAGTTTCAAGATACTACTAAAGGAAAGATTTTAAATCTCACAGCACATGACCCCCAACTTTGGCCAAGTATAGTTGAAGTATGGAAAAGCCTCGTCTTACAAGACTATTACAGAACATTCACAAATATGACTGCAGAAGAGATGTATAGATATTAAGAGACTTATTTGGGCGAAATAGTTAAAGCTATGTGGGAATCCTATAAGATAGAATTTCCAGAAAAATATCAGAACCTAATAGAAATAAGAAATAACCCTTACAATTTTGTAAATTGTATGCAAAGACTTGCCACAGGATTAGATCCAAATTCAGGACAGATGAATGTGCAAAGAAAAGCACTAAGAGACTTAGAACAATTAGGCTTGAAAGACTGGAGTAATGGTAAAGAAGTTAAAGATTATTTAAAAGAATTTACCTTTTATATTTCCAAATCTGGTAACACATATAACACAGAACTAGGTAATAAATTATTTCATAAATTACCTGGAGCCTTAGGTGAAGAGATCACCAACAAATGGAATCAGCTACCTGTCATAAAAGAAAACCCCAATCATAAATGACCAATAGGACATAGATTGCATTTTGTTGTTCAGTGTTTGGAAGAAAAATGTGTAGAACTTCAGATTCAGAAAGACTTAAACAATGCAGATTATAAATTTTGCCAAGACATCTTTACTTCTCAAGACTATGGTAACAAAGGAGAGACGTCAAAACCCAAAAAGGATAAGCCAAAATTGTTCCATATGTTTAGAAGGTTCCATATGTAGACAAAATCTGTCCATGTTACACAAGCTCTGATACCAAAGTGAGGGGGGGTGTTACCTGATATCCGCATTTACTTGATATCCGCGTAGTCTGAGTTGTTGTTGTTGTCACCGTAGTCTTTTGAATCTTTGCTATTAGTCTGTCGATATTTGTTATTCTCCGTTTGATGTGTTTGTATAGCTTGTAGCTTGTCAATGGTTGTTGTATACCTACTCAGTACTCTCCTTAAGCCATTCAATCCTTAGCTTAGTTACAATCCCAAGAATCTTATAAATTTTTTATTTTTTTTAACCTGAAATACATATTTCTACGTATTCACGTACGGCGAGGGTTAGGCCAATACATTTGGTTAAAAAGTTTTTGTGACTCTAAAATTAACATCAAAGGTTTTGAAAATCGTAACGTTTGAAAACAATTTTCAAAGCTTTGTTTACTATTTTATCATCTGAGATATAGTAACTTGTATCTACCCCATCTTTTACCAAGGCACCCGAGGCACTCCTTGTGTAAAAATACCTATGTCAACTCATATACGACCCATCTCAACTGCCCTTCCAGCGGCTCACTCCGGCCTACAACGGGACTTACACATGGGCCTTTATGACATAAATACAGGTTAACGGCTTTCACCTATAGGGTAAATAATGCTTTTATACTATACTCAGTATGTAATAAAATAGGATGACCATGCTAAAAATTGTTTTAGCAAAACAACTTTTATTTCAGTTCAACAGAGTTTTTGTACAAGAAATGTGGAATCATAGATACAAAACACGAATTTACAAAATGAAAAACTTAGAGAGGGGATTATTCCATAGCTAAAGGAAAGAAGCTTGAGGATTTCCCTTTCGGGAATCCCACAAATTAACTAAAACTAATTACAATTTGGATTGAAAATTTGGTCTTATAAGGAAAGCTATTTTAGAATGTTGTTCAACACATGAACTTCTATATCTGAAATTTTCTTGTGGTTGTTTGTATTTCTGCTGATTGTGCTTGAGGCCGTATTTGAAATGAATCTGAGGCAATCCTTATATAGGCGAAATTTGAAGAGCTCGAAGGTCTGAATTATTAAACTTCTTTACACGCGTCCTTACTTCTTCGGCTGAGGGAAATAATAATTGAAAGGAATCTTCACTATTCTTGTCTTCATCTGCATTTGTCAAAAGGTGAATCGGAGCTGCACAGTGTCTTGTCGGCAATAATTGACTCTGAGTGCGCAAAAGTCGTACAGTGCACAGTGCTGTACAGTGTTTGAATAGTAAAAGTGTACGAAAAGTGGAATCTTGCTACAGTAATCGGCTGAAATTTCAATTTTGCACAGTAAAATTACTGTAGATGAATAGTGGTCTGTCGGCGCCATATTTAACACGTTACTGACGCCATCCTTGCGTCATGCTGATGTCACTGATGACGTTGGCCTGAGGTCATGGCTTGCGTCAGGGATGATGTCACGCTGAGGTCATTCTGACGTAAGTGCTTAGGTCAGTTCTGTGTCATGCTGACGTGTCTGCTTACGTAGATCTGATCTTATGCTTGCGTCATCTTTTTGTCGCTTAGTCGACTGTGTCTAGGTTTTGTCGCATGATTGAGTCTTCTGAAAAATTTCCTAGTGATCCGTCATCTCATTGAGGGGTCTGTGTACTGCTATTTTCATTTGAGGTATTCATTGCTTCTTCATTAGAATTGGATTTGGGTGAGTCTATAGCAATGTCTTTTGCTGGTTCTGAATTTGTTGGTATGATAGGTAATTTGTCAACAAATTGTTTAAAGGCTAACTGGACCTGTTCTTGGATCATTGTAGCAAAGTCTGGTAAAGATGGAGGTGGAGTTTCCTACATCTTTTTGAGCTGGTCTAAGAGTTCTTTTGGCGATAGTTCATTGGCATATGGGTCTTGACTGTCTTGCAGGTCTTGCCATTGGGTCTCAGTAATTGGTCTTTTTCCTTCGTATTTAGACATGGGCTTTTCAGGTGTAATAGGAGCTTTGGGCTTTTGGGCTGGTTCATTTATATGGACTCCTTTTGAAGGAAAGTTGGTCTTGTCTGGGATAAAATTTGTTGGCGTGTATTTAACAAGATAGTCAAATTTTCCACTGGGCTGGCCCAGAGTATCCCAGCCTTCTAGATTGTTGGTCTGTTGGGCCTGTTGATAAGTGCTAGAAAAGCACTTAAATAACTCTTCTATTTTATGTATTTTTGTGTTTTATTAGTGTTATATGTTCCGTTTTATGTGTTTTTCCTTTATTGTGGTGTTTAGGGTCACAAAGAATCAAAAGGAGTCAAAATGGATGAAAATCGGATGAAAACGGAAACTCGGAACCAAAAAGCCAAGCGAATCAAAGATGGAAGGCCTCCGATGCAATTTTATGAAAAGTTGTTTTTTTTACAATTTTTCTTGTGCTAAAGTCGAAGACCATCAAAAGAGGATTCCTACACTCTTTTCGGATCGCAAATCGGAGTTTCCTAGTGAAAGCTATGGCTTTTTGAAGAAAAAGGACTAAAAGCGTCACTTTCAAAACTGTTGGGGACCAAAGTGCAACTTTTCAAAAATATGGGAACCAAAGTGAAACTTTTCAGAAAGTTGAAGGACCAAAATGCAATTTGTGAAGGACCAAAATGAACAACGTTAGAAAGTTGAGGGACTTGATGTGCAAATTTCGGGTGATGCGAGTGACTCGAGTCACCGCCGCGAGTGACTCGAGTCCGTCACTGTGCGCGCTGACTCGAGTCACGCCCGAGCATTTTGAGTCACGCCCGCAGCCGTCCCTTATATCATCGTTCCGCGCGCGCAGTGATTCGAGTCACCGCGGGATTCTGCCTAGTCCGCGCGCGCGCGGAACGGTGATGTCAGGGACGGCTGCGGGCGTGACTCAGAATGCTCAGGCGTGACTCGAGTCAGCGCGACGGTGATCGAGTCACTTGCGGCGCAAATACCTAAAATAGAAGAGTTATTTAAGTGCTTTTCTAGCACTTATCAAACTCCCCCACACTTAGACTGTTGTTCGCCCTCGAACAACAACCTATATGATACCAAACAACACACTGATTTTACATGAGATATGTTGATTGCAGGTCTCTTGCTCTTTGATTGTTGACCTGTTCCTACAAAATGCGCCATTGTGCAACCACCATCCCCGATTGACACGACTCATGGCTTACCATATGGGAGTTTCTATTTCTTCTCTTTTTCATGCTTTCTATATTTCTACATTGGGGACAATGTAGAATTTAAGTGTGGGGGAGTGGCATATTGTGGTCTGCGTGTGATTTTTTTTTTTTTTTTATTTGTGTCGACGATTTTGCATGAGATAGCAACTTTTGAATATGATTGAGTTTAATTTGTGTGACTTGCTGAAACAACAAGATCTCGAAAAAAAAATGTGTTCTATTCTTCTCCAAGCACAGCTGGCAAATTTATCTGAGCACATTTATAGGTAATTTACTATCATTTTCTGGAACACAAATTGAAGGTTGAAAATGTTGATTTTTTTTTCTAACTTTCTAGACCATAGTAAACTAACTTTTTTTTTTTTTCTATCCATTCGTCCTGCTCAAAGTAACCTGGAAACATCAATTGTTAGCAAGGCGGAGTTATAATCGCATGGTATCTGTTTTTTGTGAATGTGTCTTTTATTGACATAGTTTAAAAAGTTTGGAAAAAGCATTGACCTATGCTGAGAATGAATTTTACTTTTATGTTCGAAATAAGGAGAGGGACCACAGGAAAGAGCTACCTACCTCAGAGTGTGAAGCCGTCACCTCGAATGGGTGAAGAAGGCTGCCTCCAATGAAAGGGGTAGTGTGAAAGCTACCTGTGGGGTAAAAGCTGAAAAGAAAATTGCAAAACTCTTCTTCTTCTTCAAAAAAAAAAAAAAAGAGAAAAAAAGAAAATCGCAAGAAATGTGATAGCTACCCCAGTGTGAAGTAAGATAAATAAATTCCCTCAGTGGTTTGAAGTGCTCAATCTAACACTCTTTAAATTGAAGACATATTTGTGATAAAACACCTACCATGTTCTTTTTTTTCTTTGCAGTGCTAACAGTTGATGATTTTTGGAGAACTGAGTAATTTTTAGGATCCATGGGAATCATTGTAAAATAAGAGTGGGATCACGAGAGATGAAAGGAAATATTTGACCATTTCGGGTTAGGATTTTGATAGAACATCGTAAGCTTTCATTTGGTTCCAGTTAGTGATAGGATGATAACCTTAATTGCACACACTCACAAGCCATTGTGTATTTGAGAAGAAGTGAAATTTTCATGGTTCGGGAGAATGTTTATTAAGCAAGTCACTATCTGTAGTTGGATTTCAATGTGTAAAGTTGTTTATCTCATGTAAAATCAGTGTGTTGTTTGGTATCATATGGGTTGTTGTTCGAGGGCGAACAACAGTCTAAGTGTGGGGGAGTTTGATAAATGCTAGAAAAGCACTTAAATAACTCTTCTATTTTATGTATTTGTGTGTTTTATTAGTGTTATATGTTCCGTTTTATGTGTTTTGCCTTTATTGTGGTGTTTAGGGTCACAAAGAATCAAAAGGAGTCAAAATGGATGAAAATCGGATGAAAACGGAAACTCGGGACCAAAAAGGCAAGCCAATCAAAGATGGAAGGCCTCCGATGCAATTTTATGAAACGTTGTTTTTTTTACAATTTTTCTTGTGCTAAAGTCGAAGACCATCAAAAGAGGATTCCTACACTCTTTTCGGATCGCAAATCGGAGTTTCCTAGTGAAAGTTATGGCCATTTGAAGAAAAAGGACTAAAAGCGTCACTTCCAAAACTGTTGGGGACCAAAGTGCAACTTTTCAAAAGTATGGGAACCAAAGTGAAACTTTTCAGAAAGTTGAAGGACCAAAATGCAATTTGTGAAGGACCAAAATGAACAACGTTAGAAAGTTGAGGGACTTGATGTGCAAATTTCGGGTGACGCGAGTGACTCGAGTCACCGCCGCAAGTGACTCGATCGGCCGCAAGTGACTTGATCACCGTATACCGACTGAGTCACGCCCGAGCATTCGAGTCACGCCCGCGGCCCTCGACGACATCACCGTTCGCTGGCGCGCGACTAGCGTAATCGCTGCGTGGTAACTCGATCAAGGTGATTCGAGTCACGCCTGACACCACTGCAAATTTTGACCAGCTGACTCCACCTACCATAAAACGTGTTTTTTGGTATTTTCTTGACTTCTTAGAGATAAAACAACTTGAGCACACCACAATAGACTCATGAAGGAAGACTTTTATGATTTTTTAATATTTTTTGGTGTAATATTTTGCCTATAAATAGAGGCATTTCCAAGCTTGAATCACACAACTTTGTAGAGAGAGTTAGCTTGTGATTCTCTCCAACTTTCTTCTCAATAAATTTCTCTTCATCATTTGTTCTTAGTTCTAGCTTGAAAGCTCTTAGTTTTTCATATTCCGGCGGAAGTAAAAACCTAAATTTAGGTTCGATTAATCAATTGACGATACTTCGGCCAAGAATATGATTAGCGGAGCATTTCTTCGCTAATTTCTCTTCTTCTTTTATTTTTCATGTTTGAGAAAGATAATTTCTCATATATTGCAGAGGTGATATACGGCGTTACGCCGTTATAAGTATTTAACCCGCATATATGAGTAGTTAGACTTCTCTATTTAATTCTTAGCATTATTTACGTGATTTCTATAGTTTATATATATTACTTGAGATAGTGAAATATAATCTATCATATAGCAGTGGTGATACCCGCTAATATGAGTAGTTAGACTTCTCTATCTAGTTCGAGGGGGACGTTGTGTTCAATTATCATGTTGTTATCTTTTCTAACTCTTTGCTAACGTTTTATCTATTCCTCTACTTCAATTTGTTGATTTGTTATGCTTTTAAACCCGTTTTGAATTTATGTGATTATTGCATTCACTTTGGCCAATTGAATCAATTAATCTTTAAGTTCAAGTTATGTGCTAGGATTGGAACTTTTGATCCGTAATTGTCACTAGATTCCAATGCACAGTAGCAAACGAATGTCGTGCATATTTGTTAATAAATCAACTTAGATGTATTAATTCAAGTTTGTGAAATTGATCATCTAATTCAACTCACTCTTCTTGTTCATTTCACACTAGCATTGCATTAAATCCTAAGAACTTGTTTAGGGTTATCCAATAGCTAGACGTTAAGTTAAAGAGCTCACTTTAATTTAATACACTTAAGGAAGAATTCGTTAATAAGATCGTATTGATTAATTGGAGTTGATAAATTGGAGAAGGGATAGTACACGTTGCATGGGAAAGATCAACATGAGATATTGACACAACCGAACCCGAGAACTAGATATATCTTCAATTGTTTCATTTTCATCTCTTTTATTTTGTCATATTATTTTCGAATTTCATCCAACTTCACAAAACCCCCATTTTCTAGATTAATTGATAAGAACAACTAGATTAAACACCGTTCCTCTTGGGTTCGACCCTTACTTACCACTTCTACATTAATTTGTAGTTTTGAAACCGAGTAAGGAAATAAAATAAATTTTGGCGTACTGCGACAACACACCCACCTGTCTGGTAGGGAAATTAGCAGTTCCCTGAGTCTGCTGAGTTTTTGGTAAATTCACAACCACTTCCGGATTTTACAAGTCTTTACCAGCTACCAGTTGGGCTGGACTAGCTGTTGAGGTCTTGGGATCAACAGTTCCCTTTCTGACATTACTTTGGGAATGTCTACCTTGCTCCATATTTGTTTGGGCTGGAGGTGTACCCATTCTGGAGAGTTTCATCTCAAAAATTTCTTTTTCTAAAAGGGCTATCTGTTTTCTGAGTTAATAGTGTGTTTTCTCAAGGTGAGTGTTTTCGGTCTGTAGTTTTTGAAGAGTCTTTTGAGTGGTTTCACAGTGATCACAAAAAATGAGTCTATCTCTGGCAACTGAGAAAGCTATAGGTTCTTCAATATAGTGTCGCAAAGATGGTGAAATGTAAAAATTGGGTCCAAGGTCTGATCTAGCTGCAGAGAGGGCTTCTTTGTAAGCGTTAAAGCCTTTATAGATAGGGTCATGTGTATCTTTTATGGCTTCAGCGAGTTCTAACCAGGTGTGAAAAAACCCAATTTTTTGTGCTCTGATCACAACATAAAATTTAAATCTTTTTCTATCTTGGCTGAAATGTTCTAAAAGTGCATTCATACATGCTAAGAAATATCTTTGGTCTATAGGATCTTTATTATATGCGATCCATAAATTATCTAGAAGGCATTTTTCAGTCTTACTTAAAGATATACCTTCATGTGGTCTAAACACCTGTCTGCTTGTTGAGGGGAATACAAGTAATTCTATTGTTCCAAATCTCATTCTTTCTGGTTGTCTGGAGGTACCAATCGGTGCTTCTGATGCAAATGAATTGCTGGTTGGTACGGCTGGTGTTTGTGGTCTCATCGTTGCTTCTTGATCTGGATCTGAATCTGATTAAAAGAAAAAAACATATGAGTTACGAATAGCAGTTAACTCTTCTTTACTAATGCTATTTCTTTTTAAACAAATAGATATATGCTTAATAGTCTTTATATATCGTCTAGCTTCATTTTCTAATCTTAATCTTGGCTCGTAATATTCTAATTTGAGTCTTGTAGTATCAATATCATGTTCTATGTCTTGAGCTAATTCTGTTGTATCTTGTAACATTTCTTCTTCTATATTAACAAGAGTATGAAGTTGAGATTTAATAGTTACAACAGCATTTTCTAAAGAATATTTACGGTCAAGCAATTGTCTAATAAGAGAAATATTATCTGGAAATAATGTAATCTGAGGAGAATCTTTCCATAAAGCAAAGTAGTTCTTTTTTTTCCGAATCTTACCACTTAAGCTTTTAGGACCGTGGTTTACCTTTTCTGGTTTTGTTGATTTACCGTTTGAGGAGGTTGAGGCTTCGTCCATTGATCACGATAGAGGCGATAATAATCTGATGAGGATAAATAGTTTTTTCTGAGAGCTGTACTGAGGATCTGAATATTTGTTCTTTTTTCGTCTATATTTTGCACATAGTGCTGTATTGAATCTTTTAGGTCTGCTGTAGTCTGTCTGATAGATCTGTAAATCTTTTTCTAATACGTTAAAAAATCTGTGAAAGAAACTGTGGTCTCGTAATAGGTCTAGTTCTAGTGCTGCTTTTTTCTTCCCCATATTAAGTCTTGGACCAGGAGATATTCCTGTTTCTTGGTCTGTGTGTGAGTCTGAAAGGTCTATAAGATCATCTTTTTCGTCTGAGATCTTTTTGGTCGGTTTTTCTCTTTCAGTCTCTTTTTCAGTCTGTGTCTGAGAAGAACTTGCCAAATCTTCAAATGGTCTTTTTGGTCTTTTCATGATGAAGCTGATTGAATATCAGCAAGATCTCTTTTAGTAATAGTTCTTGAAGCTAATGATCTTGTAATTAAACAAATTAAGTTAACACTCTTTTTCGTGTATTCATAATTTTTTGCGATGCACTTGTGAATCTTTTTATTCTTAGGTTCTTTATCTAGATGATCATGATTCCATTTATTCATGTCTGTATAAATCTGATATTGTATACTAAATCTAGTTCTTATCCAGGTTAATCTTGCTTCAAGTTCTTCGTCATCTTCTGTCTCAAACTCATCTTCTGACTCTTTATCCTGTCTTCTAGTCTGACTTGAACTAGGTTGATCTTTATCCATTTAATTAATAAGTCTACTAAGGATATCTGCAGCTTTATTATCCTTACCTTTGATATGTTCAATGTTGATGAATAAGCCTTTCTGAGAAAGTTTGTCTTGGAAAGTAAGCAAACGTCGTCTTGTTGACCGTTTGCGTTTGTCTTCAAATCTGATATTATGATAGTATTTTACTATTGCCTCGCAGTCTGTTCTAAGGGTGATTTCTTTTCTAGACATGATAAATAATTCGAAGGCATCTAGGGCATAAATAATAGCTAATAATTCTGCGTCTATCGATCCTATCTTTCCTTTTTCTTTAAAAGTTCCACTTGCATATCTACAAATTCTTTCTTCTGATTTGTCTGAGTATTTGTGGGGTTTACATAAAAGTATAGCTCCCCATCCTTGATGACTTCCGTCTGTTTCCATGATTAGATAGTCTGTATCTAAGGGCATTGCTTGTTCTGGTAGGGTTCTTAGCAACTCTTTTACTGTTTGTACGATTTTTACATCTTCAGAATTAAAAAATCTTTGTCCTGTGGGAGAGGTCTTAGAGTATAATGGTCCTACAAGTTGTCCTAAGTCTTTGAGAAAGGGTCTAGCATAATTGACTAAGCCTAAAAATCTTTGAAGTTGTTTAAGGTCTTCAAGTTTATCTGGAAAGTCTAATGCTTTTTGTGCTATATGCGGTTGAAGTTTTATCTGTCCTTCACCTATTCTAACTCCTAAAAATTCTATAAAGGTCTTAAATAATCGTGATCTTCTTTTTGCTTATAATTAGTCCATGGTTGATAAATTACGCAAATACAATCTGTAAATGTCCTTTATGTTCTCTGCTGTTCTTACTGAATACTAGAATATCGTCTATGTATACAGCTGTAAAGGTACTATGTTTGTTAAAAATGGTCTCCATTTTTCTTTGAAAAATGCTTGGTGCATTTTTTAATCCAAAGGGCATCACTAACCATTAAAAATCTCCTTCTAGACATGTGAAAGCTGTCCAAATTATACTGTCTGGGTGCATCTTAATCTGCCAAAATCCTGATTTTAAGTCAAATTTACTAAAAATTCTACTACCTTGGATCTTATTGAGTAACATGGTCTTATCAGGGATATTATAAGCATCGTCTATGGTATTATCATTCAATCTCTTATAATTGATTACCATTCTGCTTTTTCCTCTAACAATCTCGGCATGATTTCTAACAATAAAGGCTGCGGATCTATGCGGGCTGTCTGATTTTCTAATGACACCTAATTTAAGAAGTTTTGTAATATGCATCTTAAATTCTTCTCGGTCTTCATTGGTAGCATTTATTGCTTTAGTCTTTATAACATAATCTGGGTTTTTAATCTTAAGTTCACAGAAGATCTTATCCTTTTCCCAACATTTAAGTACATTGTCTCTTATGATTTCTAGTTTTTCTAGCTTCGAAATAAGGTGGTCTATGTCTTGGGTGACTAGGGTTTCATATGCAGAGTCTATTGAGCTTAAATTGTAATCGAGCTCATATTCTATCTCTTGGTGTAATAAGTCTTGTGTTAATTCTAGAGAGTCGTTCTCTGAATCTGTATCTGTCAAGTCTTGGTCTAATAACTGACATTCTCCTTCATTTTTGCAGGGACATGGTTTAGAAGGTTGTATAGCAATGTGCAAAAAAGGGGCAGGTTGGGTATTTTCGGTTCCACCACGCTTCTCAGCGAGAAAAGTTTGGATGAAAGAGGAAGTGAGGCTATGTCTGGATAGCTGGAAATAGTCTTTGGTTAATGTAAAAGTGCCATTATCTTTTAAGAGAAAAGATAGGCCAAGAATCATGTCTGTATTTAGATTCTTTAATGGTCTAACCCACATACTATCAGCAGGTAATGAAAAGTCTGGACTCATTCCACAATGAGTGTCAAAGCTAATCTTACTTCCTGGTAATAATAAGGTTGTATATGTATAAGTCTGACCGTCCATTTGTTGAGCTTCAGCTATTTCTTTTGTTATGATGGTATATTCTTTAGGAATAAGGTTCTGGTCTATTATACAACTGGTACTGCCAGAGTCTATCACTGCTATGCATTGTAATTGAAAGTTCTTAATCTTAACTAAACATTTAACCTTTAATGTATTGTAATGTTTGGGATTACAAACAATATTGGCTTAATTTACTTCAATATCTGATTCATAAGTCTCGATCTTAGTTTTCCCTTTAGTATATTCTCTTAACAAATCGACTTGATTCTGTAATAATTTAATAGAGTCTTCCACTGTCTCTATTCTTCGTCTTAAAATTCTTATTTCCTGTTTATCAAACTGATCTAATTGCTGTATATAACTGTTCTTTTTGTAAACACATTATACAGGCTTCTTTAAAACAAATCATACATCTAGCACGTTTGTTCTTAGAGGGATGATTTTTGCAAATAAAACAGGGTATGTTATCTGAGCCTACTTTGGTCTGCCAGTCATGTGTACAGTCTTTGATTACTTCGGCATTCATTAGAGTGAATTCGAAAGTCTGATTGTAAAAATCTTTTTTCTGAAATTCATTCACAAATTCTATCTCATCATCACTTTCTGAGTTTGGTTTTTCTCATGAATTTGGATAATCTATAGAGATAATACTATATATAGATTCTGTGTCTGAAATCTGTTCGTCTACTTCGATTAGATCTTCATTAACACATTCTATCAGGGTGCTTTTCATATCATGTGTGTTTTGTTTTTTGGGACAAGTTTTGGCAAGATGGTCACTACTGTTACAAATATAACAGTTTAGTTTGTTCTTATAAGTTCTTTCTGGTTTGAGCTTACGTACATGCTTTTTCTCATTCAAGTAGGGTTTCTTTTTATTGGATTTTCTAAGAAAATATTTCTTCTGTTTAGGATTTCTTTGAAATTTCTTCTTATCCTTTTTGGGTTTTGACGTCTCTCCTTTGTTACCATAGTCTTGAGAAGTAAAGATGTCTTGACAAAATTTATAATCTGCATTTTTTAAGTCTTTCTGAATCTGAAGTTCTACACATTTTTCTTCTAAACACTGAACAACAAATGCAATCTTATGTCCTATTGGCCATTTATGATTGGGGTTTTCTTTTATGACAGGTAGCTGATTCCATTTGTTGGTGATCTCTTCACCTAAGGCTCCAGGTAATTTATGAAATAATTTATTATCAAGTTCTGTGTTATATGTGTTTCCAGATTTTGAAATATAAAAGGTAAATTCTTTTAAATAATCTTTAACTTCTTTACCATTACTCCAGTCTTTCAAGCCTAATTGTTCTAAGTCTCTTAGTGCTTGTCTTTGCACATTCATCTGTCCTGAATTTGGATCTGATCCTGTGGTAAGTCTTTGTATACAATTTACAAAATTTGAAGGATTGTTTCCTATTTCTATTAGGTTCTGATATTTGTTTGGAAATTCTATCTTATAGGATTCCCACATAGCTTTAACTGTTTCGCCCAAATATGTTTCTAAATATCTGTACATCTCTTCTGCAGCCATATCTGTGAATGTTCTGTAATAGTCTTGTAAGACAAGGCTTTTCCATACTTCGACTATACTTGGCCAAAGTTGGGGGTCATGTGCTGTGAGATTTAAAATCTTTCCTTTAGTAGTATCTTGAAACTTAATGGGTTGTTCTAGAGGACTTTTTGCTCCTCTGGGTTTGTATTGAAATCCAGTAGGTGGTTCCTTATAATCTGTATAGGCAGCTCTTGAGGGGAAAGATTTAAATGTCGTGTTGATGAGAGGAGAAGTTCTTTCAAATGGTGTTTCTTCATATGCTCGCCAAACTCTTGTATCTTCCATCAGATTCTTCTGATAGCTAAAGTCTAAAACCATACTTTTTATGTCTTTGTCTTCTAAGGTTTCGTCTAGATCTTCGTCTAGGTTTTTATCTGGTTCTTCTTGTTCAGCCTTAATTCTAATGTTTAACTCTTCGTCATAGTACAAAATCTCATGTTCTCCTAACTGTTTTTGTAGGAACAGTTGATCTTCAAGTTCTAAAAGTTCATCTTGAGAGAGGTTCATCTGAAGTTCTTTAGGAAACAGAATTCTATTTGTATTGGGTTGTAATTCTATATTCATAACTACAAATTAATGTAGAAGTGGTAAGTAAGGGTCGAACCCAAGAGGAACGGTGCTTAATCTAGTTGATTTTATCAATTAATATAGAAAAAGGGGGGTTTTGTGATATTTGAATAAAAATAGAAAATCGAACGTCAAAATAAAAGATTGAAATAAAACAATTGTACAAAATATCTAGTTCTCGGGTTTGGTTGTGTCAACAACTTATATTTATCTTTACCATGCAACGTGTTACTATTCCGTCTTCAATTTATCAACTCTCAATTAACCAAGAAGCTCTGATTAACGAATTCTTCTTTAAGTGTATTAAATTAAAGTGAGTTCTTTAACTTAACATCTAGCTATTAGATAACCCTAAACAAATTCTTAGGATTTAATGCAAAGCTAGTGTGAAATGAACGAGAAGAATGAGTTGAATTAGATGAATAATTTCACAAACTCGAATTAATACATATAAGTTGATTTGTTAATAAATATGCACGATATTCATTTGCTACTTTGGATTGGAATCTAGTGATAATTACGGATCAAAAGTTCCAATCCTAGCAAGTAACTTGAATTTAAAGATTGATTGATTCAATTGGCCAAAGTGAATGCAATAATCAAATAAACTCAAAAACGGGTTTACAAGCATAACAAATCAACAAATTGAAGTAGAGGAATAGATAAAACGTTACTAAAGAGTTAGAAAAGATAACCACATGTTAGTTGAACACAACGTCCCCCTCGAACTAGATAGAAAAGTCTAACTACTCATATTTGCGGGGTTTCATACTTTTTAGCGAGTGTTCGCTTTGTATCACCACCACTGTATGATAGATTATACGCAAAATATAGAAAACAAGTAAATAAATGCTAAGAAATAAATAGAGAAATAAAAGGAAAAAGAGAAACTTATCGAAGAAATGATCCGCTAATCATATTCACAGCCGAAGTATCGTTGATCGATTGAAGCCTTTATTTCTTCATGGAATATGAAAAACTAAGATCTTTCAAGCTAAAACTAAGAACAAATGAAGAAGTGAATTTTATTGAAGAGAAAGTTGGAGAGAACTACTAGCTAATTCTCTTCCACTAAGTTGTGCATTTTCTTCCTTACAAATGCCTCTATTTATAGGCAAAATTTCACAAGAAAACATAATAAAAAATTGTACAACTACTCCATTATGATTCCACTAATTAGTAACCACCAAATCATGATCTTAAATTGCTCCATTAGTTCAAATATTGTATCATGGTATAGGTAAGCATCTTGGCTGAATTGTGCAATTGGAATTTCCTTTTTTTTTGATATTTTAATAGAAAGTTATGAATTTTCTACCAAAACATGGCCTAAGAAATCCTCCATTCACATCACTCTCGGTTTTGCCCATTGTTGACCATGATATGATCCGAATCATTTGAAGAGGTCAACATCAACGTTGTAGCCCTCTGAGTGTCCTTTCCAAAAATATAAAGTGCAGGTCAATCCGAATTTTGTAGCAAAAGTTATGGTCAAATTACTGAACTGCGGCAGTAAATTCGAGCTGCTGATTTTTTACGCTTTGTCATTTCTCTTCAAATGGCCATAACTTTCACTAGGAAACTTCGATTTGGGATCCGACAAAAATGTGGAAATCCTCTTTTGATATTCTTTGATATTGGCACAAGAAAAATTGTAAAACCAACTTTTCATAAAATTGCATCGGAGGCCCTCCATCTTTGATTCGCTTGCATTTTGGTCCCGAGTTTCCGTTTTCATTCGATTTTCATCCATTTTGACTCCTTTTGATTCTTTGTACCCTAAACACCACAATAAAGGAAAAACACATAAAACAGAACATATAACACTAATAAAATACACAAACACATAAAATAGAAGAGTTATTTAAGTGCTTTTCGAGCACTTATCAAACTCCCCCACACTTAGACTGTTGTTCGCCCTCGAACAACAACCCATATGATACCAAACAACACACTGATTTTACATGAGATAAACAACTTTAAACATTGAAATCCAACTACAGATAATGACTTGCTTAATAAATATTCTCCCGAACTATGAAAATTTCACTTCTTCTCAAATACACAATGGCTTGTGAGTGTGTGCAATTGAGGTTATCATCCCATCACTAACTGGAACCAAATGAAAGCTTACGATGATCTATCCAAATCCTGACCAGAAATAGTCAAATATTTCCTTTCATCTCTCGTGATCCCACTCTTATTTTACAATGATTCCCATGGATCCTAAAAATTACTCTGTTCACCAAAAATCATCAACTGTTAGCGCTGCAAAGGAAAAAAAGGGCATGGCAGGTGTTTTATCGCAAATATGTCTTCAATTTAAAGAGTGTTTAGATTGAGCACTTCAAACCACTGAGGAAATTTATTTATCTAACTTCACACTTAGGTAGCTATCACATTTCTCGCGATTTTTTTTTTTAATGAAGAAGAAAAAGAAGAAGAAGAAGAGTTTTGCAATTTTCTTTTCAGCTTTTACCCCACAGGTAGCTTTCACACTAAACCCCTTTCATTGGAGGCAGCCTTCTTCACCCATTAGAGGTGACGGCTTCACACTCTGAGGTAGGTAGCTCTTTCCTGTGGTCCCTCTCCTTATTTCGAACATAAAAGTAAAATTCATTCTCAGCATAGGTCAATGCTTTTTCCAAACTTTTTAAACTCTATCAATAAAAGACACATTCACAAAAAAAAGATACCATGCGATTATAACTCCATCTTGCTAACAATTGATGTTTCCAGGTTACTTTGAGCATGACGAATGGATAGAAAAAAAAAAAGAAAAAGTTAGTTTACTATGGTCTAGAAAAATAAAAAAAATCTACATTTTTAACCTTCAATTTGTGTTCCAGAGAATGATAGTAAATTACATATAAATGTGCTCAGATAAATTTGCCAGCTGTGCTTGGAGAAGAATAGAACACATTTTTTTTTGGGCATTTGACCAATAACTACACATATGGGAAAATTTTGCCAACTAAATCGTACACATCTCTTTTGTGCCCATTAACTCATTTTTTACACAATAGGACCAAAATAAAATTTAACAATCACAAATTTACAGCAATGCCACTCTAATAAAATAAACATCCAAATTTACAACAATGCCACTCTAATAAAATAAACATCTAAATTTACAATACCGCCACTCTAATAAAATAAACATTTAAATTTACAACAATGCTACTCTAATAAAATAAACATCCAAATTTACAACAATGCCACTCTAATAAAATAAACGTCCAAATATCACTCTAATAAAATAAACATCCAAATTTACAATAATGATTATGTTAAAGCTTGCACTTTAGCCCTCAACCTTTGACCCCCACCCCACCCCATTCGCACCACCACCCCCATCGCCACCAACACCGCCACCACCACCATTCCACCACCCCACCACCAATTCCACTATCACCATTCCATCACCATCCCCGCCACCACCACCACCACCACAACCACCATTTCGCCGCCACCACCACCATGAAAACTACCAAACCGCCATCGCCGCCACCACCCCACCCCACCTCTCCACCACCACGCCTTCCCCATCCCACTACTAGCACCATTCCACAACCACCGCCACCACCACCACAACCATCATTCTCGCCACCACCACCGCCACCACAACCACCAAACCGCCGCCAAAACAACCACCACCCCTACCCCACCCCCACCACCAACAAGCCGCCGCCGCCAAAGACTCCCCAACCAACATTCCACGACCACCACCGCACCATCGCCACCACCAACACCCCGCCGCCACCACTATCCCACCACCACCCCCAAATCGCCGCCACCACCACCCCCAACGCCACCCCACCACCCCAACCGCCAAACCATCCCCACCCCACCGCCCCACCACCACCGGCACAACCACCAAACCGCCACCGCCACCACCACCCCCTACGACCACCGCCACTAGACCGTCGCCGCTACCACCACCCCAGTCACCACCACACCACCACCACCACCACTACCACCAAGCCGCCGCAGCCCATCACTACATTCCACCACCAAGCGACCGCCGCCACCACCACCACCCCACCCCACCACCACAATCACCAAACCACCGCTACCACCACTACCATCCCCCACTCCACTACCACCACCACTCATAGTAATATCATTACCTGCCCCGGTAATATCACTACTTACCCCGATAATCATATTATCTGCCATAATAATTATAACCATAGTAATAAAACATCATTCCCAACTTTTTTAGGATTAGAACACTACAGAACACTAAAGAAAATATTATCTACCCTACTGATAATATTACCTACCCCATTTTCTACTTGAGGTCACTCCGCATTTTCTTTTCTTTTTGGTTGAGTGGTGGTTGAATTATAGTGACTCCTTCTAGGATGTCACACAAAGGACTACGACAAGAAAAACATTACCTACCCCAATAATATTATCATCTAACCCTATAATAATATTACTATACCCGATAATCTAGATTACTACCCCAATAATTTAGATTACTAACGCTCATCTTTTCTAATCAACTATAATCTAGATTACCAACACCAAGCCACCGCCACCACACTACCCCCACCACTACCACCCCACCCCCATTCCACCACCACCCTCCATCCACCACCACCACCACCGTCGCTGCCAGCAACACCCCCAAGTAATATCATTACCTACTCCAGTAATATCATTACCTATCCTGGTAATCATATTATCTACCATGATAATTATAACAATAGTAATAAAACACCATTCACAACTTCTTTTAGGATTAGAACACAAAAGAACACTAAGGAAAATATTACTCATCTTGATGATATTACCTACCCGGTAATTTCGACCACCACTCAATTTCTCATTTCCCTCGCTGACTTTCTCTCTCTCAATTACCACTCCCGATAATAATATTATCGACCCTGGTAATCTCTATTACTTGCCGAGGTAATAATATTACCTATCCAAGTAATCGTATCTAGAACATAAAAACTCCACAATTTTACACCACTACTGCTATAAATAAAATACAGAGCACCCTCAAACATATAATGAGCTCGAACGTTCCTTATTCAATCACATGTTATTCATAAGAGCTAATTAAACATTTCATTATTAGCTTCCACAAGTAATTGAGATCACTACCCCAATAATTATTATCTACACACACTATCTCTCTCGATTACCACCACAAGTAATTTAGATCACCACCCCAATAATATTATTACCTACATAGGTAATAATATTAACTACGTCTATAATAGTATTACCTACCCCGATAATGAGGAACAACTCCAAAATCATAGTAATAACACAAAAAAACTAGAATTTCAATCTCATTCACAAAAATTCTATGCACTTTCTTTCTCTAGATTACCGCTTCCGATAATCTAGATTACTATTCGTCTTCTCGCTTCTCTTGTCTTCAACTTTTTCACTTTAGCCGACGACTGGACCAAAATATAAGATTTACTACAATTCTCCCTCTAGATCACCACCCTTGTAATCAATATTACAACTCCACAATGGTCAAATAAAAAAAAAAGAAAAAAATCACACTGTAAGAAAAACATTAACAATCCGGTAATATTATTACCTACCTTGGTAATAATCATATATTTTATGTCTACTCACTTTCTCTTTCTAGTGTGTGTAATCTAATCCCTCACTTTCTATCTACTAACTTTAGTTCACTTAAAGAAAGGCTGTCAACAGCTGCCAGGGCAATCCTTCTTTTGAGTGCATCGATTATGCGGATCAAAAATGTAGATAGCAAAATCAGTTATTAGAAGTATCCTGCATTTCATTTTCCCCGTGCTAGTAAATTTTAGAACTTTATCCGCAAAGCGGACCTTCTTGTCACGTGTGAACAAGAGAATGTGAACATCTTTTTAGTATATAAGATAAGATAACACAAACAACGGCAACATAATTAAGAAAATAAAGAGAGTGTGTGGTTATTGTCAACATGTATAACACAAAGTTACTCTCTCCCAGTGTGCAAGCAAAAAATTTATATCTTCAAACAACAATCAACAAACTAAACCAATCATTTGACTAACAACAGCATGAAACTTCTGTCATTAAAATTCTTTCTTCTGGCATATTCGCAAGCATATTATTTTCACCATCTATACAATGGTTGGACTAATAATGAAGTAGAAGTCCAGATCAATGATGTTGACGAAGTAAAAATAGCTTATACTAGATACCACTATAATCAAGATTTTCTGCAACTGCAAGATACAATTTTCGGCCAAACTACGTGTATAGTTGGCACTTCAAGTTTTACAATATAGAGATTTGAAAATTGAAATGTTTATAAAATAATAACTAAAATGTAATATCAAAAATTAAAATATATATAGAAACTAATAATTCTCATTTTTAGATTTAAATTAATATGTATTGTAACTTGTAACTTTTATCTCTTATCACATTTACATAAATACATGTAACACTAAATATAAAACAAGTAAAATAAAAAGGGAATTTGGCGCAAATGGTCCAGAAAAAATTGGGTTATACCAAACACGCCCATTAACTCACCAAATATATGTTATTCATATATTGGGTTATAAAAAATTGGGTTATAAAAAATTGGGTTATACAAGATAAAAATAATGTAGAATCAAATAATCAGATCAGAAAAAGTAGAGAAACGAATGCTATCAGAACAATGAAGGAAGAAGAATTGCCGCAAGTCTACAATTGAATTGAAAAAGAACATAAATTAATCGTTTCTCTCACCAAGGTTGGAAATTAAAAGCAGCTTGAGAAGTGTTTCCATGAAGCTACGCATAAAACTGATTTGTATCGCAGATGCAAGATCTGGAAGGCACTTGATTCAGTAAAATTAAAGAGAGAAAATTGGAAAAGAACGGATCTAAATCTATATCTAAGAATTGAATTGATTAAAAGGAATAAAGGGCAAAAGTGTCATAAAAATGTGTAATTAAGTAAGTGGTAAAAGAGTTTATAAAATATTGTAGTTAATGGACAAAAATAAGATGGCATGTAGTTAGTTGGCAAAGACTAGCTTTGACCTATATTTATTGGACATTTCCCCTTTTTTTTCGAGATCTTGTAGTTTCAGGTAAGTCACACAAATTAAGCTCAATCATATTCAAAAGTTGCTATCTCATGCAAAATCGTCGACACAAAAAAAAAATCACACGCAGACCACAATATGCCACTCCCCCACACTTAAATTCTACATTGTCCCCAATGTAGAAATATAGAAAGCATGAAAAAGAGAAGAAATAGAAACTCCCCTATGGTAAGCAATGAGTCGTGCCGATTTGGGGATGGTGGTTGCACAATGTACCACTTCTGAGGAATACTTCGACAATCCAAGAGCAAGAGACCTGCAATCAACATATTTACAGAACAAGAAAAACAACAGCTGAAAATATTTTGGTTTTTTTTTTTTTGTGATGAAGAGAAATTTATATACAAAGCTACTTTGGGAGTTGACAACCCTCTGAACATCTTGCAGTAGTATTCACATCAAATTAATGATATGATTCCATCAAGTCTGATCCGCATGGAAACTATCTGAATCAGCATACTCTCTACAAAATAGTTTGACAACCAACCTTAATGAAAAGGTCCTCCATATCGCCACATGACACATAGGTATGTTTACCATTCAATAAAGAACAGCCCCACAAGAACCAACAAATGGGAGAATGTTTAGAGCAGAACGTCCAACTCAGACACTTCTCAAACGAATGAGACGTAGTTTTACATCTTCGGATGGGTGCTAATGATCACGCTCAAAAAGTTGCTGCTCAATGGTTAGGCCATCGAGTTTGATTTCCAACAGACGTTGTCGTTGTTCCAACAAATTATCAAACTCTCTCACACTGCTGGCTGTTTCTCTTGATAGACTTTTCGGCCCTGCACCTAATCGGTCCATCCTTGAAGAAAACAACATGTCTATATTGTGAATAAGTTTGATTTCGAGTACAATGAGGTCCCTCTAATAGCTTTCCACATTTAAAGCAACTTTTAAGGTGCTTAGCACGTCGTTTGCGAGCAGATCGGGATGACCCTGCCCCAAAAGCTATGACGTTCCAAAGGGAACGCTCATACTTGTCAACAAGTTGAACAATCTGAATCTTGATATCAAGAGGCATAAAGAAAGAGTCGAGTACTTGTAGAAGAGCAACAATACGTAGAGGGGATGCCATAGAAAGAAATGAAAATTCAGTGCACTTTGAGGTATCTACAAAAGACTTGAAAGAAGAAGTTTATTAGAAGAGTATACAGTTCTTTAAGGTCTCAAAAAAACGATTTAACGCTTTGGGCGGGATACATAAACCAAAGATCCAAGTTATTTTTTCTCGCTTTTTTGTTTATTCCAGAGCGTAACACAGATGTGTTTCCAGAGTTAACTCCGTATTCTACCATCTGAAGTTAGCTATTCCACATTCATAACCTTAACTCTAAATCCAATTCATTCGGATCTCTTTTTCTTTCGCTTAATTCCTCTGGTCAATTGATGACAGGCACTTCTACATGCATTTGTGGTACATAAGATTCTAATTTCTCCAATAATTCCTCAATTGATGGTGTAATAAAAATCATTTTTAAAGTATTAGGAGAAATCAGCTTTTGATGAGCTAAAAATTCGAGAAATGCCAATAAACCATTGAAATGGTTTTGAATGTTTAAAAGACCAATTGGCTTAGAGTGTAGATTCAACGTGGCCCAAGAAATTATGCAAAAGATCTGTTCAGAAGTTTCAAAACCCCCTGGTAATACAATAAAAGCATCCGAATGCATTATCATCAGTGTTAAGCGTTCAAACAACGATTTAGCCTTTACCTCAAAGCCGATGGTTTTACCATACACCTGTTTTAAAGGTGGCACAGTAATACCAATGACTATTGATCCTCTTACGTACGCAGATTGAACGGCACGCCCTATCAGTCCACGGTAACCTCCTCCGTATATTATCTTGCCCTTTCGATCTCCAAGTACTGTTCCAGCTTCTACTACTGGTGCTAGAAGCATTGGTTGTCCCAGATTGATTCCACCAAAGAGACTTATGACCCTCAATGTCCTCTTTGAACTCCCAGTTCCGGCAGAAATAGTAGCCTCCATAGGTTGTCGATTTTGCACACTAAAAACTAATCACTGCTAGAAAGGAGCACTCACAGAGTAATTGAAATTGTGGTTGTGGTTTCATGTGGAGAATGATCTGGATTTATAGTCAAATGAGCACTGTTTCGACCGACAACCATGCATGTAGAGTGTGCTGGAAAGAGTACGATGGGAGGAGTATCCGAGAAGACGCGTTGACAAATTGTTCATTGTCAATAATTAATCCCCACACGTTATCAATAACTATTGCTAATCACCGATTTGTGCACCATCATGTCTCTTTCCAAATAATTGAATCTTTGGATATCTTCCTTCTACAGTTACAAGGCAACATCTTCTTTAGTACGTTAGATAAAAAAAACGGAGAAATAAAAACAAAAACAACGAAAATTTCAAAAGAAAGATAAAAATGAGAGAAAATGCTTGGGTTGCCTCCCAAGAGCGCTTTTGTTTAAATTCGTTAGCTCGACACAGTTCCCATTTGTCAAGTAGGGTTTCTCAAATCGATTACAGCTCCATTTTGTCTTTGATAGTATCTTCCAAATGTTTTGATTTCTTGACGGTCCACCTTGAATTCTTGTCCAATCTTTTGGTTCTCCGTTCCGATGGCTTCCTTCTTTGAGATGAGGTAATTGTGCTTTGACTCCATTTTATGTGGCATGCTAGCTTTGCAATTCAATTTACACATTTCTTGCACAAAAGGGTTAATCGAATTAATTGCAAAGACAGAACAAGCGTTATTAGGGAGCAATGAACCATTAAAAATATTAAAGTTCGCTTTTTCCTCATCAAATTCCATGGATAGTGTACCCTCATAGACATCAATTTTAGTGTGAGAAGTGTAAAGAAATGGACGTCCGAATATGATAGGTGTAAGGTGAGGTGAATGTTCATCAGCCATATCAAGCACGTAAAAATCAGCAGGGAAAACTAAACCATTTATTTTGACTAGCACATCTTCTATCACTCCATACTAGCACATCTTCTATCACTCCATCCGGGTATGCATTGGTACGATCGGCTAGTTGCACAATTACGTGAGTTTCTTTCAGTTTTCCTAAATTAAGTGAAGCAACAAGGATCTAGGCATGACATTTATGGATGCTCCTAAATCTATAAGTGCTTTGTCAATGTGGTGATTGCCTATGGTGCAAGGGACAGTGAACATACCCGGGTCTTTTCATTTTGGAGGCAACTTCTTCTGGAATACTGCTGAAACGGTTTCTCCCATTTTGATTATTTCATTTCCTTTCAATTTCCTCTTATTAGTGCAAAGATTCTTTAAAAACTTAGCATAGCGTGGGATTTGCTTGATTGCATCTAACAATGGAATGTTGATTTCTATTCTCCTAAATGTGTCCAAAATTTCTTTTTCCTTGTCATCTTTGTTGGTTTTCGCTAATCTACTCGGAAAAGGGGGAGGGATCACTTTAGTAATGACAGAGGGGTTAGGACATACCCCATTTTCAAGCTTTTCTTCTTTATCTTCATGTGTGGGAACTTCTTTGTGAGGGTTTTCGATCTCTTTTCCACTCCTTAAGGTTATAGCACTGACATTCTTTGGATTTACCTCAGGTTGAGATGGTAGCTTTCTTGCAGATTGTGCTTCTAGGTGATTGATGGCAGTTGCCAACTGACTCATTTGATTTTCCAAGTTTTGAATGCTTGCCTTTGAATCCTGTTGAAATTTCACAGTGTTAGTTGCTAATGTTTTCACCATATCCTCGAGAGACATACCTGATTGTTGAGGTTTTTGTTGAAATTGCCCTTGGGGTTGAAAATTCCCTTGTTGCTAGAATTGGCCTTGAGGTTTGTTAGGGAAGAATCCTGGGGTTTGTTGGTTCCATAACTCAGATTGGGGTGATCTCGCCATCCTGGATTATAGGCGTTTGAGTATGGATTGTATTGTTGCCTTGGGAATGGAAAATTGCTTGCTGAATTCACTTGTTCATTGTTATCCACTTGTAGAACAGGACAAGCATCTGTAGGATATCCTAGGTTTGTGCATATGCCACATGCTTTGACTTGTGGATTGTTTCCTACAAAAATTTGTTTGAGAAAATAGGTTAGTTCAGAGAGTTGGTTTTCAACATTGGAGTTACTTACCTCATTTACTCTTGAATGTTTGTTTCCGATCCAGATCGAATTGTTGAGTGTTCTCACCATGTTTGAAATCAATGTTCTTGCTTCAAATAGGGGTTTTGTTCATCGAGCTCCTCCACTAGCAAAGCATCAACCATGTTTCGTCGATTGACATAAGCCTTCATAGAAGTATTGCACTATGAGGTTTTCACTGATTTGGTGATGCGGGCAGCTTGCAATGAGCTTTTTGAAACGCTCCCAATACTCATAAAGAGTTTCTCCATTGTTTTGGCGTACTCCAGAGATATCTTTCACGATATTTGTCGTCTTTGAAGTCGGGAAGTGCTTTCGAGGAAAAGTTGCTTCATTTGATTCCATGTTGTGGCTGAACCTAGTGGTAAAGTGTTTAACCAACTGCGGGCGCATCTTTTAGTGAAAATGGAAAAGCTCTGAGCTTGATTTGCTCTTCAGTGATGCCTGGGGGTTTCATGCTATCACACACCACATGAAACTCTTTCAAGTGTCGATACGGATCTTCGCCGGATCGTCCATGAAAAGATGGTAGAAGATGTATCAAACCAGATTTCAGCTCGAAAGTTTTACCTTCTTCTACGGTTGGAAAGGTGATACACAAAGGTTGTTGAGTAACTTCGGGAGTTGCCAGTTGTTTGAGAGTTCTTTCGTTATTGTTTTCTGCCATTTCTCGTTCGGTTTGTTTTGCTTGTCTTATTCGTCTTCGAATGGATTTCTCGATTTCTGGATCGAAACTTTCAAGAATTCGATTAGTAGATCGGGTATTATGCATACAAGTGAAGAAGAAATTTTAAAAAAAAAAAATTAATTAATAAAAGCAACTAAATTCGTTAACCGTTCCCCAGCAACGGCGCCAAAAACTTGGGCGTGTTGTCGCAGTACGCCAAAATTTTATTTTATTTCCTTACTCGGTTTCAAAACTACAAATTAATGTAGAAGTGGTAAGTAAGGATCGAACCCAAGAGGAACGGTGCTTAATCTAGTTGATTTTATCAATTAATATAGAAAAATGGGGGTTTTGTGATATTTGAATAAAAATAGAAAATCGAACGTCAAAATAAAAGATTGAAATAAAACAATTGTACAAAATATCTAGTTCTCAGGTTCGGTTGTGTCAACAACTTATATTTATCTTTCCCATGCAACGTGTTACTATTCCGTCTTCAATTTATCAACTCTCAATTAACCAAGAAGCTTTGATTAACGAATTCTTCCTTAAGTGTATTAAATTAAAGTGAGTTCTTTAACTTAACATCTAGCTATTGGATAACCCTAAACAAATTCTTAGCATTTAATGCAAAGCTAGTGTGAAATGAACGAGAAGAATGAGTTGAATTAGATGAATAATTTCACAAACTCGAATTAATACATCTAAGTTGATTTGTTAATAAATATGCACGATATTCATTTGCTACTTTGGATTGGAATCTAGTGATAATTACGGATCAAAAGTTCCAATCCTAGCAAGTAACTTGAATTTAAAGATTGATTGATTCAATTGGCCAAAGTGAATGCAATAATCAAATAAACTCCAAAACGGGTTTACAAGCATAACAAATCAACAAATTGAAGTAGAGGAATAGATAAAACGTTACTAAAGAGTTAGAAAAGATAACCACATGTTAGTTGAACACAACGTCCCCTCGAACTAGATAGAAAAGTCTAACTACTCATATTTATGGGTTTCATACTTTTTAGCGAGTATTCGCTTTGTATCACCACCACTGTATGATAGATTATACGCAAAATATAGAAAACAAGTAAATAAATGCTAAGAAATAAATAGAGAAATAAAAGGGAAAAGAGAAACTTATCGAAGAAATGATCCGCTAATCATATTCACAGCCGAAGTATCGTTGATCGATTGAAGCCTTTATTTCTTCCGCCGAAATATGAAAAACTAAGATCTTTCAAGGTAAAACTAAGAACAAATGAAGAAGAGAATTTTATTGAAGAGAAAGTTGGAGAGAACTACTAGCTAATTCTCTTCCACTAAGTTGTGCATTTTCTTCCTTACAAATGCCTCTATTTATAGGCAAAATTTCACAAGAAAACATAATAAAAAATTGTACAACTACTCCATTATGATTCCACTAATTGGTAACCACCAAATCATGATCTTAAATTGCTCCATTAGTTCAAATATTGTATCATGGTATAGGTAAGCATCTTGGCTGAATTGTGCAATTGGAATTTCCTTTTTTTTGATATTTTAATAGAAAGTTATGAATTTTCTACCAAAACATGGCCCAAGAAATCCTCCATTCACATCACTCTCGGTTTTGCCCATTTTTTACAATGATATGGTCCGAATCATTTGAAGAGGTCAACATCAAAGTTGTAGCCCTCTGAGTTTCCTTTCCAACAATAGTAAGTGCAGGTGAATCCGAAGTTTGTAACAAAAGTTATGGTCAAATTACTGAACTGCGGCAGTAAATTCGATCTGCAGATTTTTTACGCTTTGTCATTTCTCTTCAAATGGCCATAACTGTCACTAGGAAACTCCGATTTGGGATCCGAAAAAAATGTGGAAATCCTTTTTCGATATTCTTTGATATTGGCACAATAAAATTTGTAAAAACAACTTTTCATAAAATTGCATCGGAGGCCCTCCATCTTTGATTCGCTTGCATTTTGGTCCAGAGTTTCCGTTTTCATTCGATTTTCATCCATTTTGACTCCTTTTGATTCTTTGTGACCCTAAACACCACAATAAAGGAAAAACACATAAAACGGAACATATAACACAAATAAAATACACAAATACATAAAATAGAAGAGTTATTTAAGTGCTTTTCGAGCACTTATCACTAACAAATGAAAGAACACAAGCGCTGCTTAACAATCTATAACTAATAAACTTAAATGAAAGAACACAAGCTCTGATACCAAAGTGAGGGGGGGTGTTACCTGATATCCGCGTTGTCTGAGTTGTTGTTGTTGTCACCGTAGTCTTTTGAATCTTTGCTATTAGTCTGTCGATATTTGTTATTCGCCGTTTGATGTGTTTTTATAGCTTGTCAATGGTTGTTGTATACCTACTCAGTACTCTCCTTAAGCCATTCAATCCTTAGCTTAGTTACAATCCCCAGAATCTTAAAATTTTTTTTTTTAAACCTGAAATACGTATTTCTACGTATTCACGTACGGCGAGGGTTAGGCCAATACATTTGGTGAAAAAGTTTTTGTGACTCTAAAATTAACATCAAAGGTTTTAAAAATCGTAACGTTTGAAAACAATTTTCACAGCTTTGTTTACTATTTTATCATCTGAGATATAGTAACTTGTATCTACCCCATCTTTTACCAAGGCACCCGAGGCACTCCTTGTGTAAAAATACCTATGTCAACTCATATACGACCCATCTCAACTACCCTTCCAACGGCTCACTTCGGCCTACAACGGGACTTACACATGGGCCTTTATGACGTAAATACAGGTTAACGGCTTTCACCTATAGGGTAGATAATGTTTTTATACTATACTCAGTATGTAATAAAATAGGATGACCATGCTAAAAAATGTTTTAGCAAAACAACTTTTATTTCAGTTCAACAGAGTTTTTGTACAAGAAATGTGGAATCATAGATACAAAACAAGAATTTACAAAATGAAAAACTTACAGAGGGGATTATTCCATAGCTAAAGGAAAGAAGCTTGAGGATTTCCCTTTCGGGAATCCCACAAATTAACTAAAACTAATTACAATTTGGATTGAAAATTTGGTCTTATAAGGAAAGCTATTTTAGAATGTTGTTCAACACATGAACTTCTATATCTAAAATTTTCTTGTGGTTGTTTGTATTTCTGCTGATTGTGCTTGAGGCCGTGTTTGAAATGAATCTGAGGCAATCCTTATATAGGCGAAATTTGAAGAGCTCGAAGGTCTGAATTATTAAACTTCTTTACACGCGTCCTTACTTCGTCGGCTGAGGGAAATAATAACTGAAAGGAATCTTCACTATTCTTGTCTTCATCTGTATTTGTCAAAAGGTGAATAGGAGCTGCACAGTGTCTTGTCGGCAATAATTGACTCTGAGTGCACAAAAGTCGTAAAGTGCACAGTGCTGTACAGTGTTTGAATAGTAAAAGTGTACGAAAAGTGGAATCTTGCTGCAGTAATCGGCCGAAATTTCAATTTTGCACAGTAAAATTACTGTAGATGAATAGTGGTCTGTCGGCGTCATATTTAACACGTTGCTGACGTCATCCTTGCGTCATGCTGATGTCACTGATGACGTTGGTCTGAGGTCATGGCTTGCGTCAGGGATGATGTCACGCTGAGGTCATTCTGACGTAAGTGCCTAGGTCAGTTCTGCGTCATGCTGACGTGTCTGCTTACGTAGGTCTGATCTTATGCTTGCGTCATCTTTTTTGTCGCTTAGTCGACTGTGTCTAGGTTGTGTCGCATGATTGAGTCTTCTGAAAAATTTCCTAGTGATCCGTCATCTGATTGAGGGGTCTGTGTACTGCTATTTTCATCTTAGGTATTCATTGCTTCTTCATTAGAATTGGATTTGGGTGAGTCTATAGCAATGTCTTTTGTTGGTTCTGAATTTGTTGGTATGATAGGTAATTTGTCAACAAATTGTTTAAAGGCTAACTGGACCTGTTCTTGGATCATTGTAGCAAAGTCTGGTAAAGATGGAGGTGGAGTTTCTTGCATCTTTTTGAGCTGGGCTAAGAGATCTTTTGGCGATAGTTCATTGGCATATGGGTCTTGACTGTCTTGCAGGTCTTGCCATTGGGTCTCAGTAATTGGTCTTTTTCCTTCGTGTTTAGACATGGGCTTTTCTGGTGTAATAGGAGCTTTGGGCTTTTGGGCTGGTTCGTTTATATGGACTCCTTTTGAAGGAAAGCTGGTCTTCTCTGGAATAAAATTTGTTGGCGTGTGTTTAACAAGATAGTCAAATTTTCCACTGGGCTGGCCCAGAGTATCCCAGCCTTCTGGATTGTTGGTCTGTTGGGCCTGTCTGGTAGGGAAATTAGCAGTTCCCTGAGTCTGCTGAGTTTTTGGTAAACTCACAACCACTTCCGGATTTGACAAGTCTTTACCAGCTACCGGTTGGGCTGGACTAGCGGTTGAAGTCTTGGGATCAACAGTTCCCTTTTTGACATTACTTTGGGAATGTCTACCTTGCTCCATATTTGTTTGGGCTGGAGGTGTACCCATTCTGGAGAGTTTTATCCCAAAAATTTCTTTTTCTAAAAGGGCTATCTGTTTTCTGAGTGAATAGTGTGTTTTCTCACGATGAGTGTTTTCGGTCTGTAGTTTTTGAAGAGTCTCTTGAGTGGTTTCACAGTGATCACAAAAAATGAGTCTATCTCTGGCAACTGAGAAAGCTATAGGTTCTTCAATATAGTGTCGCAAAGATGGTGAAATGTAAAAATTGGGTCCAAGGTTTTATCTAGCTGCAGAGAGGGCTTCTTTGTAATCGTTAAAGCCTTTCTAGATAGGGTCATGTGTATCTTTTATGGCTTCAGCGAGTTCTAACCAGGTGTGAAAAAACCCAGTTTTTTGTGATCTGATCACAACATAAAATTTAAATCTTTTTCTATCTTGGCTAAAATGTTCTGAAAGTGCATTCATACATGCTAAGAAATATCTTTGGTCTATAGGATCTTTATTATATGCGATCCATAAATTATCTAGAAGGCATTTTTCAGTCTTGCTTAAAGATATACCTTCATGTGGTCTAAACACCTGTCTGCTTGTTGAGGGGAATACAAGTAATTCTATTGTTCCAAATCTCATTCTTTCTGGTTGTCTGGAGGTACCAATCGGTGCTTCTGATGCAAATGAATTGCTTGTTGGTACGGCTGGTGTTTGTGGTCTCATCGTTGCTTCTTGATGATCTTGATCTGAATCTGATTAAAAGAAAGAAACATATGAGTTACGAATAGCAGTTAACTCTTCTTTACTAATGCTATTTCTTTTTAAACAAATAGATATATGCTTAATAGTCTTTATATATCGTCTAGCTTCATTTTGTAATCTTAATCTTGGCTCGTAATATTCTAATTTAAGTCTTGTAGTATCAATATCATGTTCTATGTCTTGAGCTAATTCTGCTGTATCTTGTAACATTTCTTCTTCTATATTAACAAGAGTATGAAGTTGAGATTTAATAGTTACAACAGCATTTTCTAAAGAATATTTACGGTCAAGCAATTGTCTAATATGAGAAATATTATCTAGAAATAATGTAATCTGAGGAGAATCTTTCCATAAAGCACAGAAGTTCGGTTTTTTCCGAATCTTACCACTTAAGCTTTTGGGACCGTGGTTTACCTTTTCTGGTTCTGTTGATTTACCGTTTGAGGAGGTTGAGGCTTCGTCCATTGATCACGATAGAGGCGATAATAATCTGATGAGGATAAATAGTTTTTTCTGAGAGCTGTACTGAGGATCTGAATATTTGTTCTTTTTTCGTCTATATTTTGCACATAGTGCTGTATTGAATCTTTTAGGTCTGCTGTGTAGTCTGTCTGATAGATCTGTAAATCTTGTTCTAATACGTTAAAAAATCTGTGAAAGGAACTGTGGTCTCGTAACAGGTCTAGTTCTAGTGCTGCTTTTTTCTTCTCCATATTAAGTCTTGGACCAGGAGATATTCCTGTTTCTTGGTCTGTGTCTGAGTCTGAGTCTATAGCTGAAAGATCTATAAGATCATCTTTTTCTATTGAGATCTTTTTGGTCTGTATTTCTTTTTCAGTCTCTTTTTCAGTCTGTGTCTAAGAAGAACTTGCCAAATCTTCAAATGGTCTTTTTGGTCTTTTCGTGATGAAGCTGATTGAATTTCAGAAAGATCTCTTTTAGTAATAGTTCTTGAAGCTAATGATCTGGTAATTAAACTAATTAAGTTAACACTCTTTTTCGTGTATTCATAATTTTTTGCAATACACTTGTGAATCTTTTTATTCTTAGGTTCTTTATCTAGATGATCATGATTCCATTTATTCATGTCTGTATAAATCTGATATTGTATACTAAATCTAGTTCTTATCCAGGTTAATCTTGCTTCAAGTTCTTCGTCTATAACAACTATTTCATCTTTTGTCTCAAACTCATCTTCTGACTCTTTATCCTTTCTTCTAGTCTGACTTGAACTAGGTTGATCTTTATCCATTTAATGAATAAGTCTACTAAGGATATCTGCAGCTTTATTATCCTTACCTTTGATATGTTCAATGTTGATGAATAAGCCTTTCTGAGAAAGTCTGTCTTGGAAAGTAGGCCAACGTCGTCTTGTTGATCGTTTGCGTTTGTCTTCAGATCTGATATTATGATAGTATTTTACTATTGCCTCGCAGTCTGTTCTAAGGGTGATTTCTTTTGTAGAGATGATAAATAATTCGAAGGCATCTAGGGCATAAATAATAGCAAATAATTCTGCGTCTATCGATCCTATCTTTCCTTTTTCTTTAAAAGTTCCACTTGCATATCTACAAATTCTTTTTTCTTATTTGTCTGAGTATTTGTGGGGTTTACATAAAAGTATAGCTCCCCATCCTTGATGACTTCCGTCTGTTTCGATGATTAGATAGTCTGTATCTAAGGGCATTGCTAGTTCTGGTAGGGTTCTTAGCAAATCTTTTACTGTTTGTACGATTTTTACATCTTCAGAATTAAAAAATCTTTGTCCTGTGGGAGAGGTCTTAGAGTGTAATGGTCCTACAAGTTGTCCTAAGTCTTTGAGAAAGGGTCTAGCATAATTGACTAAGCCTAAAAATCTTTGAAGTTGTTTAAGGTCTTCAAGTTTATCTGGAAAGTCTAATGCTTTTTGTGCTATATGCGGTTGAAGTTTTATCTGTCCTTCACCTATTCTAACTCCTAAAAATTCTATAAAGGTATTAAATAACTGCATCTTCTTTTTGCTTATAATTAGTCCATGGTTGATAAATTCTGCAAATACAATCTGTAAATGTCCTTTATGTTCTCTGCTGTTCTTACTGAATACTAGAATATCGTCTATGTATACAGCTGTAAAGGTACTATGTTTGTTAAAAATGGTCTCCATTTTTCTTTGAAAACGCTTATGCATTTTTTTAATCCAAAGGGCATTACTAACCATTCAAAATGTCCTTCTGGACATGTGAAGGCTATCCAAATTATACTATCTGGGTGCATCTTAATCTGCCAAAATCCTGATTTTAAGTCAAATTTACTAAAAATTCTACTACCTTGGATCTTATTGAGTAACATGGTCTTATCAGGGATATTATAAGCATCGTCTATGGTATTATCATTCAATCTCTTATAATTGATTACCATTCTGCTTTTTCCTCTAACAATCTGGCATGATTTCTAACAATAAAAATTTGCGGATCTATGCGGGTCAGTCGATTTTCTAATGACACCTAATTTAAGAAGTTCGTAATATGCATCTTAAATTCTTCTCGGTCTTCATTGGTAGCATTTATTGCTTTAGTCTTTATAACATAATCTGGGTTTTTAATCTTAAGTTCACAGAAGATCTTATCCTTTTCCCAATATTTAAGTACATTGTCTCCTATGATTTCTAGTTTTTCTAGCTTCGAAATAAGGTGGTCTATGTCTTGGGTGACTAGGGTTTCATATGCAGAGTCTATTGAGCTTAAATTGTAATCGAGCTCATATTCTATTTCTTGGTGTCATAAGTCTTGTGTTAATTCTAGAGAGTCGTTCTCTGAATCTGTATCTGTCAGGTCTTGGTCTAATAACTGACATTCTCCTTCATTTTTGCAGGGACATGGTTTAGAAGGTTGTATAGCGGTGTGCAAAAAAGAGGCAGGTTGGGTATTTTCGGTTCCACCACGCTTCTCAGTGCGAAAAGTTTGGATGAAAGGGGAAGTGAGGCTATGTCTGGATAGCTGGAAATAGTCTTTGGTTAATATAAAAGTGCCATTATCTTGTAAGAGAAAAGATAGGCCAAGAATCATGTCTGTATTAAGATTCTTTAATTGTCTAACCCACATACTATCAGCAGGTAATGAAAAGTCTGGACTCATTCCACAATGAGTGTCAAAGCTAATCTTACTTCCTGGTAATAATAAGGTTGTATATGTATAAGTCTGACCGTCCATTTCTTGAGCTTCGGCTATCTCTTTTGTTTGGATGGTGTATTCTTTAGGAATAAGGTTCTGGTCTATTATACAACTGGTACTTCAAGAGTCTATAACTGCTATGCATTGTAATTGAAAGTTCTTAATTTTAACTAAACATTTAACCTTTAATGTATTGTAATGATTTGGATTACAAACAATATTGGCTAAATTTACTTCAACATCTGATTCATAAGTCTCGATCTTAGTTTTCCCTTTAGTATATTCTCTTAACAAATCTACTTGATTCTGTAATAATTTAATAGAGTCTTCCACTGTCTCTATTCTTCGTCTTAAAATTCTTATTTCTTGTTTATCAAACTGATCTAATTGCTGATCTAATGTGTTTGGTTTTGTATATAATTGTTCTTATTGTAAACACATTATACAGGCTTCTTTAAAACAAATCATACATCTAGCACGTTTGTTCTTAGAGGGATGATTTTTGCAAATAAAACAAGGTATGTTATCTGAGCCTACTTTAGTCTGCCAGTCATGTGTACAGTCTTTGATTACTTCGGCATTCATTACAGTGAATTCGAAAGTCTGATTGTAAAAATCTTTTTTCTGAAATTCATTCACAAATTCTATCTCATCATCACTTTCTGAGTCTGGTTTTTCTCATGAATTTGGATAATCTATAGAGATAATATTATATATAGATTCTGTGTCTGAAATCTGTTCGTCTACTTCGATTAGATCTTCATTAACACATTCTATCAGGGTGCTTTTCATATCGTGTGTGTTTTGTTTCTTGGGACAAGTTCTTGCAAGATGGTCACTAATGTTACAAATATAACAGTTTAGTTTGTTCTTATAAGTTCTTTCTGGTTTGAACTTATGTACACGCTTTTTCTCATTCAAGTAGGGTTTCTTTTTATTGGATTTTCTAAGAAAATATTTCTTCTGTTTAGGATTTCTTTGAAATTTTTTCTTATCCTTTTTGGGTTTTGACGTTTCTCCTTTGTTACCATAGTCTTGAGAAGTAAAGATGTCTTGACAAAATTTATAATCTTCATTTTTTAAGTCTTTCTGAATCTGAAGTTCTACACATTTTTCTTCTAAACACTGAACAACAAATGCAATCTTATGTCCTATTGGCCATTTATGATTGGGGTTTTCTTTTATGACAGGTGGCTGATTCCTTTTGTTGGTGATCTCTTCACCTAAGGCTCCAGGTAATTTATGAAATAATTTATTACCAAGTTCTGTGTTATATGTGTTTCCAGATTTCGAAATATAAAAGGTAAATTCTTTTAAATAATCTTTAACTTCTTTACCATTACTCCAGTCTTTTAAGCCTAATTGTTCTAAGTCTCTTAGTGCTTTTCTTTGCACATTCATCTGTCCTGAATTTGGATCTGATCCTGTGGTAAGTCTTTGTATACAATTTACAAAATTGTAAGGGTTATTTCCTATTTCTATTAGGTTCTGATATTTGTCTAGAAATTCTATCTTATAGGATTCCCACATAGCTTTAACTGTTTCACCCAAATATGTTTCTAAATATCTGTACATCTCTTCTGCAGTCATATCTGTGAATGTTCTGTAATAGTCTTGTAAGACGAGGCTTTTCCATACTTCAACTATACTTGGCCAAAGTTGGGGGTCATGTGCTGTGAGATTTAAAATCTTTCCTTTAGTAGTATCTTTCAGCTTAATGGGTTGTTCTAGAGGTCTTTTTGCTCCTCTGGGTTTGTATTGAAATCCAGTAGGTGGTTCCTTATAATCTGTGTAGGCTGCTCTAGATGGGAAGGATTTAAATGTAGTGTTGACTAGAGGAGAGGTTCGTTCAAATGGTGTTTCCTCATATGCTCGCCAAACTCTTGTATCTTCCATCAGATTCTTCTGATAGCTAAAGTCTGAAACCATACTTTTTATGTCTTTGTCTTCTAAGGTTTCGTCTAGATCTTCGTCTATGTTTTTATCTGGTTCTTCTAGTTCAGTCTTAATTCTAATGTTTAACTCTTCGTCATAGTACAAAATCTCATGTTCTCCTAACTGTTTTTGTAGGAACAGTTGATCTTCAAGTTCTAAAAGTTCATCTTGAGAGAGGTTCATTTGAAGTTCTCTCGGAAACAGAATTCTGTCTGTGTTGGGTTGTAATTCTATATTAACAAAGTTACTTTCTGTTTCATCGTCTATTTGTTCTTGATTGGGAACTGTAGTGTATTCTGTAAACCTTAAACTAGTTCTGTTTAATCTATCTGTATATGTAATAGCTTCAGTTGGAGCTACTGTAGTGGTAGTGGTCTGAATAAACTTACTAATAGGCCAGTCTAAGCATGCGAGTTCGTCTGAAGAGTATTCTTTTGGTTTAACCATCTTTATTCCTTTACTACTTAACAAATTTACTACTTTATCTGTATAAAGTCTGTATTTCATGTCTGAGTTTTTAGCACACCTACCTAAAACTCCTACATTTAAAAGTAAATTTTTACCTGTAACTACGTCTTCGTAACCTTTAATTTGAACGCCTATTTTTATAGGATTTACAAAGTCTGAAATAGTTAACATGAGTTCTGGACTGCAATAAAATATACCTATATTATTGTTCATGTCTACTTCTTTACTGGCAATCATTGCTTTGTTAATGTCTGAACTTCTACTATCAAAAATAGTAATTAAAACTTTCAAACCTAAATTTCGTCTCATGAGTCCTTTAATTCCTATGGCAATGAATCCTATGTGAATCATTTCAAAGTTCTGTTTGAGTAAACTCATGCCAGTTTGCTTTGAAATCAAGTCTAAAGTCTTAGTCTGATCTTTAATACACTGAAAAATAATTTCTTGATGATTTTTGTAAAATTGGGTTGAGCTTTCAAATCTACCTTTTTGGTACAAAGTCTGTGGATTGAGTAACTGTAATCCTTGAGTTTTAAATCGTTCATAGTCTTGTTCGGGATCTATAAGTTCTTCTAATTTAATATCTGTTTGTTCTCTTTGAGAGCCAAATAATTTGTCTAATAGTAACTTAGGTCTAGACGTACTAACGGAAAGTCTTCGTTCGTCATTAGTGGCCCTAGAAGATCCTGAAAAGGGTGTTAAATTCATTCGTCTAAAGATTTAAAATGGATAAATCTTAATGGTGCTTGAAGAGGTCTTCGAGTGACTTTTTGATATGATCCGGGTTAGCTCGACATCATCAACACGCGTGAGAAAGTCGGTCGAGACGAAAACGAGCTTGAACGGAAGTAACATAAGGTGAAGATGTCAAGAAAAGCCAGATATGCATGGAAGAACCCTCACTTTTGACTCATCCCGGGACGTGAAATGAAGACGAAGCCGAGAACGGGGTCGAGCTCGGGAAAACAAGTCAAGAATCGCAGAATCAATTTACGGCCGTAACCTTTTGTTCATACTGCCGTAACTCTACCTTCTGGCCGTAACTTGATTCGTCGGCCAGTAACCCTGGAGAGTTTTGGACAGAAATCTTCAGAGAGAAAATTACGACCGTAACTTCAGAATATACGGCCGTACTACAGGATATACGGCCGTAATGTTGGTCATACGGCCGTATCATGAAGATCCAGCTTTGGCCAATTTGAAGCAGAAGGTTTTATACGGCCGTATATTTCCTTCATACGGCCGTATCATCGGATTTAAGGCCGTAAATCCAAGAATTACAGCCGTAAATTTTGACCGACTTTAGCTTTTTGTGTCTACTTTTTAGATATTTCATTATTTTAATATTATTTCTTAGTCTTAGAGGTATATGAACGAAATTAGGCCTTTGTAAAGGATAACTTTGGTTCAAAGAAGCTTTTAGCTTGAGAGTTGTAGCCTTGCTCCTCTTTGGGTTGTAGCCTTGCTCCCCACCATCTTTTCCTTGATCTTGATTGCAATTTGTTGAGTTGTAGCCGTGCTCCTCCGTTGCCATCTTGTTCTAAGGAAACCCCGAACTTATCGAAGGCGTGATCAACCTTCGTGGCGTTCACCCCCGTGATTTGAAGGCGCGGTTGAGTCGAGTCGAGGGATCCTCCTCCTCGCCGGAGAGTTTCGGGTTTCTCTCGATCATACCGGATCCAGTTTAGGGGTTCTCGACCTTGGGGTCGTATCATTTGGTATCAGAGCTAGCCTCTAAGGATTTGGTATTATTTTATCCGATTAGTAGTAGTTGTTGTTGTTATTTGATCTTTGTCTTGTGCGGGAGCTTGATCAAGATCATTTAGTGTTGTTTGTGAGTTTATACTTTGTAGGGATTTAGTGTGTGTTCTTGGTGTTCTTGGTGCAAAGTGATTGCTGTGCTTAGAATTCATCAATTTGTTTCGTATTGTGTAGTAGTAGTGTTATTGTGTTGTTTGTGTGGTTGTTGTTAAAAAAAAAAAACGAGTAGAACGAAAAAAAAAAAGAGAAGAATGAAATCAATGTTGAACGAGTGTTAGTCATTGACTACACTTAGTTTTATCGTTTATGTTTGAGGTGTGAATTGTATTGTCCTATGTCTATGTGTTTGAGTTGTAGTGTTGTGTAAGATTGTAGTTTGTAGTGTTGTGTGAGATTGGAGTTTGTCATGTTGTATTAGCTAGAAGTGTGCCTTGATATTAGGGTGTATTGCATTGTGAAGGGATTGAGCTTTTGTGTGAATCAAACACGAGTGAGAAACACGTGAGGACATTAGCACACACTTAAGCACACAATGGGGAGTCTTCGTTCTACTACAGGTGAAGGTCGTGAGTCAGTGACAGGTGGATCAATTGAGAACCTTGCTACAAGAAAGCAATCAGGATATGCAAGCTTCAGTTGATCGCTCTATCGCCGCACTTGGTAGACGGATTGATAGATTAGAACTTAGGCAACAAATGCGTAGATGAGGAAATGGAAGTGAAGAAAGTCGGGCTAGTGAATTCGAAGGCGAAGAAGAAGAGCCTCGGATAAATGTGAGAAGAGATAGGGGAAGAGATCGACGTGGGCGAAATGAGGACGAAGGGGAAATGAAAAATGTGAAGATTGAAATTCCTCCGTTCCATGGAAAGTCGGATCCGGATGCCTATCTAGATTGGGAAGGACGAGTTGACATTTTGTTCCAATGTCATAGAATTCCGGAAGCTAGGAAGGTGCTATTGTTGGCAAGGGAGTTCACGGGTTATGCGTTAAGTTGGTGGCAACAACTTACGACGGCCAGAAGAAGAAATAATGATGACCCTATTGAGTCTTGGGAAGAATTGAGACTCCTAATGCGGAAGAGGTTTGTGCCCTCACATTATTACCGGAGTTTGCATCAACGATTACAAGCTCTAAACCAAGGGGGACGAACCGTGGAAGAATATTACCAAGAGATGGAGTCATTAATGACACGGGCCGATATTGTGGAGGAAGACGAAGCTACCATGGCTAGGTTCCTTGGAGGGTTGAACCGAGAGATTGCCAACCTCACCGAACTACAAGAGTATATGAATCTTGAAGAGTTGTTACACAAAGCCGAAAAGGTAGAGGCACAACAAAACAGGAGAGTATCCAACAAGCCTCACCCCGGGAGTGGTAGCAACTATGAAAAGGCGAAGTGGGGTGACATTCGGGGAGACCAAGGACCGTGGAAAGGAAGGAATGAACTGCCTAAAGAAACACCGAAAGCAAGCCCTAGCATGGAAGACAAAGGCAAGGGCAAAATGGGAGCACCACCCACCCGAACCCGAGACATCAAATGTTTCAAGTGCCAAGGGATAGGTCACTATGCGTCCGAGTGTCCGAATCGAATGACCATTTTAGTGAAGACGAATGGGGAGGTAGAAAGTGAGTCCGAAAAGGAAGAAGCCCAATTCGTGGATGAAGAGGACAAAAGTGACGATGATCGATTTATTGTCAAAGTGCCCGAATCCCTACTTGCAAGGAAAATTCCAACACATGCTCGGAGTGGCAATGATATGTCACAACGTGAGAATCTATCTCATATCCGATGTTCTATAAGAGGTAATCCTTGCACTTTGATTATTGATGGAGGTAGTTGCTCAAATTTAGCTAGCACATTGCTTGTGGAGAAATTGGAATTGCTTAGATTCCCACACCCGAACCCCTATGAATTGCATTGGTTGCATGAGTCGGGAAAAATTAGGGTGGATACACAAGTGCTAGTTCCCTTGCATGTTGAGCAATACATGGATATGGTGGTGTGTGATGTGGTGCCATTGGAAGTTGCACACTTGGTGCTCGGAAGGCCTTGGCAGTTTGATCTCAAAGCGACACATGATTGTTATAGAAACTGCTATAGCTTCACGTGGAAAGGCAAAACGATGGAGCTTGCTCCTTTGTCTCCGGAGCAAGTAAATCTTGACCGATTGAAGCTAGAAAATGAGGTCGAGGAGTGGAGAAAGAAGGAAAAAGAAGAGGTAGAGGTTGAACGTGAAGAAGAAACGGAGAGTCATGTTGACAGGGAAGCGGATGAGGAAATAAGTCGACTTGAGTATGAGGATCCATTCCTTGTGGCTCGAACTGCTAACAACCCCCGCCCCAATTTTCTTATTTTCTTCTTGCAGGTTAATGTCCAGAATTGGATGGCCACGTACACAGCTTTAGTTCTTGTGATAGCCACTCCAATCCTCGAGGGAGGTTTCATACCAATTCCGGGGCTTCATATTTTCGTGATCGGGATTGATGAAACAACATTTCCATTCGACCCGGGTGGAGGTATAGTTACAATGAAGAATCATATGATTCGGGTCGAATCCTTTTGAAGAGGGAGAGGATGAGATGATCCGGGTTAGCTCGACATCATCAACACGCATGAGAAAGCCGGTCGAGACGAAAACGAGCTTGAACGGAAGTAAGATAAGGTGAAGATGTCAAGAAAAGCCGGATATGCATGGAAGAACCCTCACTTTTGACTCATCCCGGGACGTGAAATGAAGACGAGAAGTCGAGAACGGGGTCGAGCTCGGGAAAACAAGCTGAAGAATCTGCAGAACCGAATTTACGGCCGTAACCTTTTGTTCATACGGCCGTAACTCTACCTTTACTACCAGAACCCCGCACGACCCAGAACCTCTCGGGACGCTTTTGGACAGAAATCTTGAGAGCAAATTACGTCAGTAACCGGAATATACTGATTACAGATATACTAACGTTGGTCATATGGCCGTATCATGAAGTTCCAGCTTTGGCCAATTTGAAGCAGAAGGTTTTATACGGCCGTAAATTTTGACCGACTTTAGCTTTTTGTGTCTACTTTTTAGATATTTCATTATTTTAATATTATTTCTTAGTCTTAGAGGTATATGAACGAAATTAGGCCTTTGTAAAGGATAACTTTGGTTCAAAGAAGTTTTTAGCTTGAGAGTTGTAGCCTTGCTCCTCTTTGGGTTGTAGCCTTGCTCCCCACCATCTTTTCCTTGATCTTGATTGCAATTTGTTGAGTTGTAGCCGTGCTCCTCCGTTGCCATCTTGTTCTAAGGAAACCCCGAACTTATCGAAGGCGTGATCAACCTTCGTGGTGTTCACCCCCGTGATTTGAAGGCGTAGTTGAGTCGAGTCGAGGGATCCTCCTCCTCGCAGGAGAGTTTTGGGTTGCTCTCTATCATACCGGATCCAGTTTAGGGGTTCTCGACCTTGGGGTCCTATCACTTTTTCTTTGCCAGAAAGTTTGAACGATAACGTTGAAACTTGATCTGCAAGTTGATTGATCTCGTTCTTATATTGGGAATTACCTTCTTCTTGTTTTTGTTTTTCAAGAGTGGTCTGGACTTCTGAGAGTTGTTTTAATAAATCTGAGGTTTCTGTAGTAGAGAGCTGAGGTTTAGCTTTTTCTAACAGGACCTTTAACTGATCTTGACAATAATCTATCTTCGTGTCTAATAATTCTACTATCTGACCTAGCTTATGCAATAAAAGTTCTGTAGCTAATTGTCTTGTCTGTATTGTCTCTCCTAAATTAAGTAAAATATCTATAATAGTATTTATAGCCTGATCTGGAGAAATAAAACTATGTTTATGATCTTTCTCGAAATTACAACGTAATTTTACAGTATCTAGAATAGTAACGGGTCTTTGTGATTGAATACGTAATTCTAATCCTACCCAGTGTAATTTTTTATAGGAATCCAGTCTAAATAACTTAACACAAGGTCTGCTAACAAATGAAAGAACTCGAGCTCTGCTTAACAATCTAAAACTAATAAACCTAAATGAAAGAACACAAGCTCTTATACCAATGGGGGGGGTGTTACCTGATATCCGCGTTGTCTGAGTTTTTGTTTTTGTCACCGTAGTCTTTTGAATCTCTGCTATTAGTCTGTCGATATTTGTTATTCTCCGTAAAATTTTCAAGACATAGGCCCGTTACTATTCTAGATATTGTAAAATTACGCTGTAATTTGGAGAAAGACCATAAACATAGTTTTATTTCTCCAGATCAGGCTATAAATACTATTATAGATATTTTACTTAATTTAGGAGAGACAATACAGACAAGACAATTAGCTACAGAACTTTTATTGCATAAGCTAGGTCAGATAGTAGAATTATTAGACACGAAGATAGATTATTGTCAAGATCAGTTAAAGGTCCTGTTAGAAAAAGCTAAACCTCAGCTCTCTACTACAGAAACCTCAGATTTATTAAAACAACTCTCAGAAGTCCAAACCACTCTTGAAAAACAAAAACAAGAAGAAGGTAATTCCCAATATAAGAACGAGATCAATCAACTTGCAGATCAAGTTTCAACGTTATGGTTAAAACTTTCTGGCAAAGAAAAAGTCACTCGAAGACCTCTTCAAGCACCATTAAGATTTATCCATTTTAAATCTTTAGACGAATGAATTTAACACCCTTTTCAGGATCTTCTAGGACCACTAATGACGAACGAAGACTTTCCGTTAGTACGTCTATACCTAAGTTACTATTAGACAAACTGTTTTGCTCTCAAAGAGAACAATCAGATATTAAATTAGAAGAAATTATAGATCCCGAACAAGACTATGAACGATTTAAAACTCAAGGATTACAGTTACTCAATCCACAGACTTTGTACCAAAAAGGTAGATTTGAAAGCTCAACCCAATTTTACAAAAATCATCAAGAAATTATTTTTCAGTGTATTAAAGATCAGACTAAGACTTTAGACTTGATTTCAAGGCAAAGTGGAACGAGTTTACTCAAACAGAACTTTGAAATGATTCACATAGGATTAATTGCCATAGCAATTAAAGGACTCATGAGACGAAATTTAGGTTCAAAAGTTTTAATTACTATTTTTGATAGTAGAAGTTCAGACATTAATAAAGCAATGATTGCCAGTACAGAAGTAGACATGAACAATAATATAGGTATATTTTATTGCAGTCCAGAACTCATGTTAACTATTTCAGACTTTGTAAATCATATAAAAATAGGCATTCAAACTAAAGGTTACGAAGACGTAGTTACAGGTAAAAATTTACTTTTAAATGTAGGAGTTTTAGGTAGGTGTGCTAAAAACTCAGACATGAAATACAGACTTTATACAGATAAAGTAGTAAATTTGTTAAGTAGTAAAGGAATAAAGATGGTTAAACCAAAAGAATACTCTTCTGACGAACTCGCAGGATTAGATTGGCCTATTAGTAAGTTTATTCAGACCACTACCACTACAGTAGCTCCAACTGAAGCTATTACATATACAGACAGATTAAACAGAACTAGCCGAAGGTTTACAGAATATACTACTGTTCCCAATCAAGAACAAATTGACGATGAAACAGAAAGTAATTTTATGAATATAGAATTACAACCCAACACAGACAGAATTCTGTTTCCGAAAGAACTTCAAATGAACCTCTCTCAAGATGAACTTTTAGAACTTGAAGACCAACTGTTCCTATTAAAACAGTTAGAAGAACATGAGATTTTATATTATGATGAAGAGTTTAACATAAGAATTAAGACTGAACTAGAAAAACCAGATGAAAATCTAGAAAATCTACAAGAAGTTCTAGAAGACAAAGACATAAAAAGTATGGTTTCAGACTTTACCTATCAGAAGAATCTGATGGAAGATACAAGAGTTTGGCGAGCATATGAGGAAACACCATTTGAACGAACCTCTCCTCTAGTCAACACTACATTTAAATCCTTCCCATCTAGAGCAGCCTACACAGATTATAAGGAACCACCTACTGGATTTCAATACAAACCCAGAGGAGCAAAAAGACCTCTAGAACAACCCATTAAGTTTCAAGATACTACTAAAGGAAAGATTTTAAATCTCACAGCACATGACCCCCAACTTTGGCCAAGTATAGTTGAAGTATGGAAAAGCCTCGTCTTACAAGACTATTACAGAACATTCACAGATATGACTACAAAAGAGATGTACAGATATTTAGAAACATATTTGGGCGAAACAGTTAAAGCTATGTGGGAATCCTATAAGATAGATTTTCTAGACAAATATCAAAACCTAATAGAAATAGGAAATAACCCTTACAATTTTGTAAATTGTATACAAAGAATTACCACAGGATCAGATCCAAATTCAGGACAGATGAATGTGCAAAGAAAAGCACTAAGAGACTTAGAACAATTGCGCTTGAAAGACTGGAGTAATGGTAAAGAAGTTAAAGATTATTTAAAAGAATTTACCTTTTATATTTCCAAATCTGGTAACACATATAACACAGAACTAGGTAATAAATTATTTCATAAATTACCTGGAGCCTTAGGTGAAGAGATCACCAACAAATGGAATCAGCTACCTGTCATAAAAGAAAACCCAATTCATAAATGGCCAATAGGACATAAGATTGCATTTGTTGTTCAGTGTTTAGAAGAAAAATGTGTAGAACTTCAGATTCAGAAAGACTTAAAAAATGCAGATTATAAATTTTGTCAAGACATCTTTACTTCTCAAGACTATAGTAACAAAGGAGAGACGTCAAAACCCAAAAAGGATAAGAAGAAATTTCAAAGAAATCCTAAGTAGAAGAAATATTTTCTTAGAAAATCCAATAAAAAGAAACCCTACTTGAATGAGAAAAAGCATGTACGTAAGTTCAAACCTGAAAGAACGTACAAGAACAAACTAAACTGTTATATTTGTAACAGTAGTGACCATCTTGCCAGAACTTGTCCCAAAAAACAAAAAACACATGATATGAAAAGCACCCTGATAGAATGTGTTAATGAAGATCTAATCGAAGTAGACGAACAGATTTCAGACACAGAATCTATATATAGTATTATCTCTATAGATTATCCAAATTCATGGGAAAAACAAGACTCAGAAAGTGATGATGAGATAGAATTTGTTAATGAATTTCAGAAAAAAGATTTTGACAATCAGACTTTTGAATTTACTTTAATGAATGCAGAAGTAATCAAAGATAGTACTCATGATTGGCAAACTAAAGTAGGCTCAGATAACATACCTTGTTTTATTTGCAAAAATCATCCCTCTAAGAACAAACGTGCTAGATGTATGATTTGTTTTAAAGAAGCTTGTATAATGTGTTTACAAAAGAACAGGTTATATACAGAACTAAACACATTAGATTAGCAATTAGATCAGTTTGATAAACAAGAAATAAGAATTTTAAGACGAAGAATAGAGACAGTGGAAGACTCTATTAAATTATTACAGAATCAAGTAGATTTGTTAAGAGAATATACTATTGGGAAAACTAAGATCGAGACTTATGAATCAGATATTGAAGTAAATTTAGCCAATATTGTTTGTAATCCAAAACATTACAATACATTAAAGGTTAAATGTTTAGTTAAAATTAAGAACTTTCAATTACAATGCATAGCAGTGATAGACTCTAGCAGTACCAGTTGTATAATAGACCAGAACCTTATTCCTAAAGAATACACCATCCAAACAAAAGAGATACCGAAGCTCAACAAATGGACGGTCAAACTTATACATATACAACCTTATTATTACCAGGAAGTAAGATTAGCTTTGACACTCATTGTGGAATGAGTCCAGACTTTTCATTACCTGCTGATAGTATGTGGGTTAGACCATTAAAGAATCTAAATAAAGACATGATTCTCGGCCTATCTTTTCTCTTAAAAGATAATGGCACTTTTACATTAACCAAAGACTATTTCCAGCTATCCGAGGGGGGGTGTTACCTGATATCCGCATTTACCTGATATCCGCGTAGTCTGAGTTGTTGTTGTTGTCACCGTAGTCTTTTGAATCTTTGCTATTAGTCTGTCGATATTTGTTATTCTCCGTTTGATGTGTTTGTATTGCTTGTCAATGGTTGTTGTATACCTACTCAATACTCTCCTTAAGCCGTTCAATCCTTAGCTTAGTTACAATCCCCAGAATCTTATAAAAATTTTTTTTTTAACTAGAAAACGTATTTCTACGTATTCACGTACGGCGAGGGATAGGCCAATACATTTGGTTAAAAAGTTTTTGTGACTCTAAAATTAACATCAAAGGTTTTGAAAATCGTAACGTTTGAAAACATTTATGTATACAGCTGTAAATATGTTTAGAAGGTTCCATATGTAGACATTTATGTATACATATTTGGCTTATACAAAATGAAAAACTTACAGAGGGGATTTCGATCATGATCTGCAGATATCTACTTGAATTCTTATACTGCAGAACATATTTGATGTGTTTTTTTTTTAACCTGAAATACGTATTTCTACGTATTCACGTACGGCGAGGGCTAGGCCAATACATTTGGTTAAAAAGTTTTTGTGACTCTAAAATTAACATCAAAGGTTTTGAAAATCGTAACGTTTGAAAACAATTTTCAAAGCTTTGTTTACTATTTTATCATCTGAGATATAGTAACTTGTATCTACCCCATCTTTTACAAAGGCATCCGAGGCACTCCTTGTGTAAAAATACCTATGTCAACTCATATACGACCCATCTCAACTGCCCTTCCAACGGCTCACTCCGGCCTACAACGGGACTTACACATGGGCCTCTATGACATAAATACAGGTTAACGGCTTTCACCTATAGGGAAAAAAATGCTTTTATACTATACTCAGTATGTAATAAAATAGGATGACCATGCTAAAAAATGTTTTAGCAAAACAACTTTTATTTCAGTTCAACAGAGTTTTTGTACAAGAAATTTGGAATCATAGATACAAAACAAGAATTTACAAAATGAAAAACTTACAGAGGGGATTATTCCATAGCTAAAGGAAAGAAGCTTGAGGATTTCCCTTTCGGGAATCCCACAAATTAACTAAAACTAATTACAATTGGGATTGAAAATTTGGTCTTATAAGGAAAGCTATTTTAGAATGTTGTTCAACACATGAACTTCTATATCTGAAATTTTCGTGTGGTTGTTTATATTTCTGCTGATTGTGCTTGAGGCCGTATTTGAAATGAATCTGAGGCAATCCTTATATAGGCGAAATTTGAAGAGCTCGAAGGTCTGAATTATTAAACTTCTTTACACGCGTCCTTACTTCGTCGGCTGAGGGAAATAATAACTGAAAGGAATCTTCACTATTCTTGTCTTCATCTACATTTGTCAAAAGGTGAATAGGAGCTGCACAGTGTCTTTTCAGCAATAATTGACTCTGAGTGCGCAAAAGTCGTAAAGTGCACAGTGCTGTGCAGTGTTTGAATAGTAAAAGTGTATGAAAAGTTGAATCTTGCTACAGTAATCGGCTGAAATTTCAATTTTTGCACAGTAAAATTACTGTAGATGAATAGTGGTCTGTCGGCATCATATTTAACACGTTGCTGACGTCATCCTTGCGTCATGCTGATGTCACTGATGACGTTGGTCTGAGGTCATGGCTTGCGTCAGGGATGATGTCACGCTGAGGTCATTCTGACGTAAGTGCTTAGGTCAGTTCTGTGTCATGCTGACGTGTCTGCTTACGTAGGTCTGATCTTATGCTTGCGTCATCTTTTTTGTCGCTTAGTCGACTGTGTCTAGGTTGTGTCGCATGATTGAGTCTTCTGAAAAATTTCCTAGTGATCCGTCATCTGATTGAGGGGTCTGTGTACTGCTATTTTCATCTGAGGTATTCATTGCTACTTCATTAGAATTGGATTTGGGTGAGTCTATAGCAATGTCTTTTGTTGGTTCGGAATTTGTTGGTATGGTGGGTAATTTATCAACAAATTGTTTAAAGGCTAGTTGGACTTGTTCTTGGATCATTGTTGCAAAGTCTGGTAAAGATGGAGGTGGAGTTTCTTGCATCTTTTTGAGCTGGGCTAAGAGTTCTTTTGGAGATAGTGAATCGGCATAGGGATCTTGACTGTCTTCCAAGTCTTGCCATTGGGTCTCATTTATTTGTCTTTTTCCTTCGTGTTTAGACATGGGCTTTTCAGGTGTAATAGGAGCTTTGGGCTTTTGGGCTTGTTCGTTTATATGGACTCCTTTTGAAGGAAAGCAGGTCTTGTCTGGAATAAAATTTGTTGGCGTGTATTTACCAAGATAGTCAAATTTTCCACTGGGCTGGCCCAGAGTATCCCAGCGTTCTGGATTGTTGGTCTGTTGGGCCTGTCTGGTAGGGAAATTAGCAGTTCCCTGAGTCTGCTGAGTTTTTGGTAAACTCACAACCACTTCCGGATTTGACGAGTCTTTACCAGCTACCGGTTGGGCTGGACTAGCTGTTGAAGTCTTGGGATCAACAGTTCCCTTTTTGACATTACTTTGGGAATGTCTACCTTGCTCCATATTTGTTTGGGCTGGAGGTGTACCCATTCTGGAGAGTTTCATCTCAAAAATTTCTTTTTCTAAAAGGGCTATCTGTTTTCTGAGTGAATAGTGTGTTTTCTCAAGGTGAGTGTTTTCGGTCTGTAGTTTTTGAAGAGTCTCTTGAGTGGTTTCACAGTGATCACAAAAAATGAGTCTATCTCGGGCAACCGAGAAAGCTATGGGTTGTTCAACATAGTGTCTTAGAGATGGTGAAATATAAAAATTAGGTCTGAGGTTAGCTCTAGCTGCAGAGAGGGCTTCTTTGTAATCGTTAAAGCCTTTATAGATAGGGTCATGTGTATCTTTTATGGCTTCCGCGAGTTCTAACCAGGTGTGAAAAAACCCAGTTTTTTGTGCTCTGATCACAACATAAAATTTAAATCTTTTTCTATCTTGGCTGAAATGTTCTGAAAGTGCATTCATACATGCTAAGAAATATCTTTGGTATATAGGATCTTTATTATATGCGATCCATAAATTATCTAGAAGGCATTTTTCAGTCTTACTTAAAGATATACCTTCATGTGGTCTAAACACCTGTCTGCTTGTTAAGGGGAATACAAGTAATTCTATTGTTCCAAATCTCATTCTTTCTTGTTGTCTGGAGGTACCAATCGGTGCTTCTGATGCAAATGAATTGTTGGTTGGTACGACTGGTGTCTGTGGTCTCATCGTTGGTTCTTGATCTGGATCTGAATCTGATTAAAAGAAAGAAACATATGAGTTACGAATAGCAGTTAACTCTTCTTTACTAATGCTATTTCTTTTTAAAAAATAGATATATGCTTAATAGTCTTTATATATCGTCTAGCTTCAATTTCTAATCTTAATCTTGGCTCGTAATATTCTAATTTAAGTCTTGTAGTATCAATATCATGTTCTATGTCTTGAGCCAATTCTGCTGTATCTTGTAACATTTCTTCTTCTATATTAACAAGAGTATGAAGTTGAGATTTAATAGTTCCAACAGCATTTTCTAAAGAATATTTACGGTCAAGCAATTGTCTAATAAGAGAAATATTATCTGGAAATAATGTAATCTGAGGAGAATCTTTCCATAAAGCAAAGAAGTTCGGTTTTTTCCGAATCTTACCACTTAAGCTTTTAGGACCGTGGTTTACCTTTTCTGGTTCTCCTTTTCTGGTTCTGTTGATTTACCGTTTGAGGAGGTTGAGGCTTCGTCCGTTGATCACGATAGAGGCGATAATAATCTGATGAGGATAAATAGTTTTTTCTGAGAGCTGTACTGAGGATCTGAATATTTGTTCTTTTTTCGTCTATATTTTGCACATAGTGCTGTATTGAATCTTTTAGGTATGCTGTGTAGTCTGTTCGATAGATCTGTAAGTCTTGTTCTAAGATGTTAAAAAATCTGTGGAAAAAACTGTAGTCTCGTGACAGGTCTAGTTCTAGTGCTGCTTTTTTCTTTTCCATATTTAGTCTTGCAGGAGGAGATATTCCTGTTTCTTGGTCTGAGTGAGTGTGAGTCTCTGTAGCTGAAAGATCTATAAGATCATCTTTTTCTGTTGAGATCTTTTTGGTCTTTATTTCTTTTGCAGTCTCTTTTTTAGTCTGTGTCTGAGAAGAACTTGCCAAATCTTCAAATGGCCTTTTTGGTCTTTTCATGATGAGACTGATTGAATATCAGCAAGATCTCTTTTAGTAATAGTCCTTGAAGCTAATGATCTGGTAATTAAACTAATTAAGTTAACACTCTTTTTTGTGTATTCATAATTTTTTGCAATACACTTATGAATCTTTTTATTCTTGGGTTCTTTATCTAGATGATCATGATCCCATTTATTCATGTCTGTATAAATCTGATATTGTATACTAAATCTAGTTCTTATCCAGGTTAATCTTGCTTCAAGTTCTTCGTCTATAACAACTATTTCATCTTCTGTCTCAAACTCATCTTCTGACTCTTTATCCTGTCTTCTAGTCTGACTTGAACTAGGTTGATCTTTATCCATTTAATTAATAAGTCTACTAAGGATATCTGCAGCTTTATCATCCTTACCTTTGATATGTTCAATGTTGATGAATAAGCCTTTCTGAGAAAGTCTGTCTTGGAAAGTAAGCCAACGTCGTCTTGTTGATCGTTTGCGTTTGTCTTCAGATCTGATATTATGATAGTATTTTACTATTGCCTCGCAGCCTGTTCTAAGGGTGATTTCTTTTCTAGAGATGATAAATAATTCGAAGGCGTCTAGGGCATAAATAATAGCTAATAATTCTGCATCTATCGATCCTATCTTTCCTTTTTCTTTAAAAGTTCCACTTGCATATCTACAAATTCTTTCTTCTGATTTGTCTGAGTATTTGTGGGGTTTACATAAAAGTATAGCTCCCCATCCTTGATGACTTCCGTCTGTTTCTATGATTAGATAGTCTGTATCTAATGGCATTGCTAGTTCTGGTAGGGTTCTTGGCAAATCTTTTACTGTTTGTACGATTTTTACATCTTCAGAATTAAAAAATCTTTGTCCTGTAGGAGAGGTCTTAGAGTATAATGGTCCTGCAAGTTGTCCTAAGTCTTTGAGAAAGGGTCTAGCATAATTGACTAAGCATAAAAATCTTTGAAGTTGTTTAAGGTCTTCAAGTTTATCTGGAAAGTCTAATGCTTTTTGTGCTATATGCGGTTGAAGTTTTATCTGTCCTTCACCTATTCTAACTCCTAAAAATTCTATAAAGGTCTTAAATAACTGCATCTTCTTTCTGCTTATAATTAGTCCATGGTTGATAAATTCTGCAAATACAATCTGTAAATGTCCTTTATGTTCTCTGATGTTCTTACTGAATACTAGAATATCGTCTATGTATACAGCTGTAAAGGTACTATGTTTGTTAAAAATGGTTTCCATTTTTCTTTGAAAAACGCTTGGTGCATTTTTTAATCCAAAGGGCATTACTAACCATTCAAAATGTCCTTCTGGACATGTGAAGGCTGTCAAAATTATACTGTCTGGGTGCATCTTAATCTGCCAAAATCCTGATTTTAGGTGAAATTTACTAAAAAATTTTAAGTCAATCCTGATTGAGTAACATGGTCTTATCAGGGATATTATAAGCATCGTCTATGGTATTATCATTCAATCTATTATAATTGATTACCATTATGCTTTTTCCTCTAACAATCTCGGCATGATTTCTAACAATAAAGGCTGCGGATCTATGCGGGCTGTCTGATTTTCTAATGACACCTAATTTCAGAAGTTCTGTAATATGCATCTTAAATTCTTCTCGGTCTTCATTGGTAGCATTTATTGCTTTAGTCTTTATAACATAATTTGGGTTTTTAATCTTAAGTTCACAGAAGATCTTATCCTTTTCCCAATATTTAAGTACATTGTCTCCTATGATTTCTAGTTTTTCTAGCTTCGAAATAAGGTGGTCTATGTCTTGGGTGACTAGGGTTTCATATGCAGAGTCTATTGAGCTTAAATTGTAATCGAGCTCATATTCTATTTCTTGGTGTAATAAGTCTTGTGTTAATTCTAGAGAGTCGTTCTCTGAATCTGTATCTGTCAGGTCTTGGTCTAGTAGCTGACATTCTCCTTCATTTTTGCAGGGACATGGTTTAGAAGGTTGTATAGCGGTGTGCAAAAAAGGGGCAGGTTGGGTATTTTCGGTTCCACCACGCTTCTCAGCGCGAAAAGTTTGGATGAAAGGGGAAGTGAGGCTATGTTTGGAGAACTAGCAATGCCCTTAGATACAGACTATCTAATCATAGAAACAGACGGAAGTCATCAAGAATGGGGAGCTATACTTTTGTGTAAACCCCACAAATACTCAGACAAATCAGAAGAAAGAATTTGTAGATATGCAAGTGGAACTTTTAAAGAAAAAGGAAAGATAGGATCGATAGACGCAGAATTATTAGCTATTATTTATGCCCTAGATGCCTTCGAATTATTTATCATCTCTAGCAAAGAAATCACCCTTAGAACAGACTGCGAGGCAATAGTAAAATACTATCATAATATCAAATCTGAAGACAAACGCAAACGATCAACAAGACGACGTTGGCTTACTTTCCAAGACAGACTTTCTCAGAAAGGCTTATTCATCAACATTGAACATATCAAAGGTAAGGATAATAAAGCTGCAGATATCCTTAGTAGACTTATTAATTAAATGGATAAAGATCAACCTAGTTCAAGTCAGACTAGAAGACAGGATAAAGAGTCAGAAGATGAGTTTGAGACAGAAGATTAAATAGTTGTTATAGACGAAGAACTTGAAGCAAGATTAACCTGGATAAGAACTAGATTTAGTATACAATATCAGATTTATACAGACATGAATAAATGGAATCATGATCATCTAGATAAAGAACCTAAGAATAAAAAGATTTACAAGTGTATTGCAAAAAATTATGAATACACGAAAAAGAGTGTTAACTTAATTAGTTTAATTACCAGATCATTAGCTTCAAGAACTATTACTAAAAGAGATCTTGCTGATATTCAATCAGCTTCATCATGAAAAGACCAAAAAGACCATTTGAAGATTTGGCAAGTTCTTCTCAGACACAGACTGAAAAAGAAAAACAGACCAAAAAGATCTCAGACGAAAAAGATGATCTTATAGACCTTTCAGACTCAGACACAAACCAAAAAACAGGAATATCTCCTGATGCAAGCCTTAATATGGAGAAGAAAAAAGCAGCACTAGAACTAGACCTGTTACGAGATGATAAATAATGAATTGCTGGTTGGTACGACTGGTGTTTGTGGTCTCATTGTTGGTTCTTGATCTGGATCTGAATCTGATTAAAAGAAAGAAACATATGAGTTACGAATAGCAGTTAACTCTTCTTTACTAATGCTATTTGTTTTTAAACAAATAGATATATGCTTAATAGTCTTTATATATCGTCTAGCTTCATTTTCTAATCTTAATCTTGGCTCGTAATATGCTAATTTAAGTCTTGTAGTATCAATATCATGTTCTATGTCTTGAGCTAATTCTGCTGTATCTTGTAACATTTCTTCTTCTATATTAACAAGAGTATGAAGTTGAGATTTAATAGTTACAACAACATTTTCTAAAGAATATTTACGGTCAAGCAATTGTCTAATAAGAGAAATATTATCTGGAAATAATGTAATCTGAGGAGAATCTTTCCATAAAGCAAAGAAGTTCGGTTTTTTCCGAATCTTACCACTTAAGCTTTTAGGACCGTGGTTTACCGTTTCTGGTTCTGTTGATTTACCGTTTGAGGAGGTTGAGGCTTCGTCCATTGATCACGATAGAGGCGATAATAATCTGATGAGGATAAATAGTTTTTTCTTAGAGCTATACTGAGGATCTGAATATTTGTTCTTTTTTCGTCTATATTTTGCACATAGTGCAGTATTGAATCTTTTAGGTCTGCTGTGTAGTCTGTCTGATAGATCTGTAAATCTTGTTATAATACGTTAAAAAATCTGTGAAAGAAACTGTGGTCTCGTAACAGGTCTAGTTCTAGTGCTGCTTTTTTCTTCTCCATATTAAGTCTTGCATCAGGAGATATTCCTGTTTCTTGGTCTGAGTCTAAGTCTAAGTCTATAGCTGAAAGATCTATAAGATCATCTTTTTCTATTGAGATCTTTTTGGTCTGTATTTCTTTTTCAGTCTCTTTTTCAGTCTGTCTCTGAGAAGAACTTGCCAAATCTTCAAATGGTCTTTTTGGTCTTTTCATGATGAAGCTGATTGAATTTCCGCAAGATCTCTTTTAGTAATAGTTCTTGAAGCTAATGATCTGGTAATTAAACTAATTAAGTTAACACTCTTTTTCGTGTAGTCATAATTTTTTGCAATACACTTGTGAATCTTTTTATTCTTAGGTTCTTTATCTAGATGATCATAATTCCATTTATTCATGTCTATATAAATCTGATATTGTATACTAAATCTAGTTCTTATCCAGGTTAATCTTGCTTCAAGTTCTTCATCTATGACAATTATTTCATCTTCTGTCTCAAACTCATCTTCTGACTCTTTATCTTGTCTTATAGTCTGACTTGAACTAGGTTGATCTTTATCCATTTAATTAATAAGTCTACTAAGGATGTCTGCTGCTTTATTATCCTTACCTTTGATATGTTCTATGTTGATGAATAGGCCTTTCTAAGAAAGTCTGTCTTGGAAAGTAAGCCAACGTCATCTTGTAGAGCGTTTTCTTTTGTCTTCTGATCTGCTGTTATGATAGTATTTTACTATTGCCTCGCAGTCTGTTCTTAGGGTGATTTCTTTTCTAGAAATAATAAATAATTCAAAGGCATCTAGGGCATAAATAATAGCTAATAATTCTGCGTCTATCGATCCTATCTTTCCTTTTTCTTTAAAAGTTCCACTTGCATATCTACAAATTCTTTCTTATGATTTGTGTGAGTAGTTGTGGGGTTTACATGAAAGTATAGCTCCCCATCCTTGATGACTTCCGTCTGTTTCTATGATTAGATAGTCTGTATCTAAGGGCATTGCTAGTTCTGGTAGGGTTCTTAGCAAATCTTTTACTATTTGTACGATTTTTACATCTTCAGAATTAAAAAATCTTTATCCTGTAGGAAAGGTCTTACAGTATAATGGTCCTACAAGTTGTCCTAAGTCTTTGAGAAAGGGTCTGGGCATAATTGACTAAGCCTAAAAATCTTTGAAGTTGTTTAAGGTCTTCAAGTTTATCTGGAAAGTCTAATGCTTTTTGTGCTATATGCGGTTGAAGTTTTATCTGTCCTTCACCTATTCTAACTCCTAAAAATTCTATAAAGGTCTTAAATAACTGCATCTTCTTTTTGCTTATAATTAGTCCATGGTTGATAAATTCTGCAAATACAATCTGTAAATGTCCTTTATGTTCTCTGCTATTCTTACTTAATACTAAAATATCATCTATGTATACAGCTGTAAAGGTATTATGTTTGTTAAAAATGGTCTCCATTTTTCTTTGAAAAACGCTTGGTGCATTTTTTAATCCAAAGGGCATTACTAACCATTCAAAATGTCCTTCTGGACATGTGAAGGCTGTCCAAATTATACTGTCTGGGTGCATCTTAATCTGCCAAAATCCTGATTTTAAGTCAAATTTACTAAAAATTCTACCACCTTGGATCTTATTGAGTAACATGGTCTTATCAGGGATATTATAAGCATCGTCTATGGTATTATCATTCAATCTCTTATAATTGATTACCATTCTGCTTTTTCCTCTAACAATCTGGGCATGATTTCTAACAATAAAGGCTGTGGATCTATGCGGGCTGTCTGATTTTCTAATGACACCTAATTTAAGAAGTTCTGTAATATGCATCTTAAATTCTTCTCGGTCTTCATTGGTAGCATTTATTGCTTTAGTCTTTATAACATAATCTGGGTTTTTAATCTTAAGTTCACAAAAGATCTTATCTTTCTCCCAATATTTAAGTACATTGTCTCCTATGATTTCTAGTTTTTCTAGCTTCGAAATAAGGTGGTCTATGTCTTGGGTGACTAGGGTTTCATATGCAGAGTCTATTGAGCTTAAATTGTAATCGAGCTCAAATTGTAATCGAGCTCATATTCTATTTCTTGGTGTAATAAGTCTTGTGTTAAATCTATGGAGTTACTTTCTGAATCTGTATCCGTCAGGTCTTGGTCTAGTAGCTGACATTCATATTCATGTTTGTAGGAACATGGTTTAGAGGGTTGCAGAGCGGTGTGCAAAAAAGGGTCAGGTTGGGTATTGTCAATTCCACCACGCTTCTCAGCGCGAAAAGTTTGGATGAAAGGGGAAGTGAGGCTATGTCTGGATAGCTAGAAATAGTCTTTGGTTAATGTAAAAGTGCCATTATCTTTTAAGAGAAAAGATAGGCCAAGAATCATGTCTGTATTAAGATTCTTTAATGGTCTAACCCACATACTATCAGCAGGTAATGAAAAGTCTGGACTCATTCCACAATGAGTATCAAAACTAATCTTACTTCCGGGTAGTAGTAAGGTTGTATATGTATAAGTCTGACCGTCCATTTGTTGAGTTTCAGCAATCTCTTTTGTTTGGATGGTGTATTCTTTAGGAATAAGGTTCTGGTCTATTATACAACTGGTACTTCCAGAGTCTATAACTGCTATGCATTGTAATTGAAAGTTCTTAATCTTAACTAAACATTTAACCTTTAATGTATTGTAATGTTTGGGATTACAAACAATATTGGCTAAATTTACTTCAATATCTGATTCATAAGTCTCGATCTTAGTTTTCCCTTTAGTATATTCTCTTAACAAATCTACTTGATTCTGTAATAATTTAATAGAGTCTTCCACTGTCTCTATTCTTCGTCTTAAAATTTTTATTTCTTGTTTATCAAACTGATCTAATTGCTGATCTAATGTGTGTGGTTCTGTATATAACTGTTCTTTTTGTAAACACATTATACAAGCTTCTTTAAAACAAATCATACATCTAGCACGTTTGTTCTTAGAGGGAAGATTTTTGCGAATAAAACAAGGTATGTTATCTGAGCCTACTTTAGTTTGCCAATCATGAGTACAATCTTTGATTACTTCTGTATTCATTAAAGTAAATTCAAAAGTCTAATTGTAAAAATCTTTTTTCTGAAATTCATTAACAAATTCTATCTCATCATCACTTTCGAGTCCTGGTTTTTCCCATGAATTTAGATAATCTATAGAGATAATACTATATATAGATTCTGTGTTCGAAATCTGTTCGTCTACTTCGATTAGATCTTCATTAACACATTCTATCAGGGTGCTTTTCATACCATGTGTGTTTTGTTTTTTGGGACAAGTTCTGGCAAGATGGTCACTACTGTTACAAATATAACAGTTTAGTTTGTTCTTATAAGTTCTTTCTGGTTTGAACTTACGTACATGCTTTTTCTCATTCAAGTAGGGTTTCTTTTTATTGGATTTTCTAAGAAAATATTTCTTCTGTTTAGGATTTCTTTGAAATTTCTTCATATCCTTTTTGGGTTTTGACGTCTCTCCTTTGTTACCATAGTCTTGAGAAGTAAAGATGTCTTGACAAAATTTATAATCTGCATTTTTTAAGCCTTTTTGAATCTGAAGTTCTACACATTTTTCTTCTAAACACTGAACAACAAATGCAATCTTATGTCCTATTGGCCATTTATGATTGGGGTTTTCTTTTATGACAGGTAGCTGATTCCATTTGTTGGTGATCTCTTCACCTAAGGCTCCTGGTGATATTTTAAAATTAATTATATTTCTAAGATTTAATTGGGTATATTTTCATTGCATAAAAATTGACACGATTTCGTTTGACAAAAATTAGTCAAAATTTATTAAATTGATAAAAGGGAAAAATATAATTAATTTAAAAAATCAAAATTTATTTTTAAATTAATCTGATTGCTACGGGGATTCAGAAATTAATTTATCTTATTCCACATTTTAAAATAAACTGAAAACAACACCTATAAGTTTTTGAATTTCTAGAATTAGGGTGCTATATCTTATTATAGAGTGAGTTGATTGATCATTAGTGTTTCATTAACTTTATTTACTTTTTCACTAGCATCCTTTTATCAAAACATATTTTTCCTTTGATTCTTAATTTTAAAATTCATCGATTAAATCGTCTATTTAAACTGGTGGGTTTAATATATATATATATATATATATATATATATATATTAATATTAATATACCGGTCGAACATATTAAATTGGTGAGTTTCTATCGAACATGTTAATATACGTGTTTAGTATATTTAGAAAACGTATAGTGGAAAAGTTAGATGTTATTAATACATATAAAAGAAGTATACATAAAAGTTTCCGATTATACGATCACAATTGGGTGTGAGTGTGGATCAGAATTTTCTAGCGGGGGTAAATTTTTATAGAATTTTTTCATTATTTTATATTAATTAAGTTTAGTGCTTTAATCGATATTCAATTTATTTTAGTGGTCCTAATATCATACTATTAACATTTATTAAAACTACTATTTGTTGGAAAATTAGTTACTTGTGCAATGCACGGGTGGAAAAGCTAGTTAATTAATGAATAACTGAAATAGACAATTAATTATTAATTTTCATATGTAATATAATTGTATAATTAATTAATATTAAGTAATATAATATTTTATATTTTATATTTTATTTTATAACATAATATCTTATTTTCATTATACACGATTGATTTCCTAATTATAAGAACATGGTTGTTTTTGTTATTTTGATTGATTGATTTAGATTATACAATATATCAACGGTTATCTTTTTACTTCTTTGTTTTTGTTTTTGTTTTTTTTTTTGTGTGCGCATATTACAACCTTGAATTATTGACAACCTTGAGAGACGTTAATGAAATAAGTATTCTTAGAAATATTATAAACTACTTTCTTCAACGCGGGTTAGAAATTGTTAAAATTTAACAGTATATAACATAATTAATTAAAAAATTTTAAAATATATTTAAATATAGTCATATCGTATAATTAATTAATTAAGGAACAACTGAAATGAATAATAAATTATTCATTTTCATTAATAAAAAATAAAAATTTTATTTTATTTATTCGTATGTAATATAATACTTTATATTTGATTTTATAATATAATATTTTATAATATTTATAAGATCATAAATGTATTAATTTAATAATTATTATTTATAATTTATATTTATAATAATAAACCAGGTGCAAAATTTGCATGGTGTTTCAGTGTCCCCAATCATCAATTGAAGCTCAAGATCGGCTTACTAATCATGTTGTTGAGGAACATTGATCATGCAGCTAGGTTATGCAATGGAACAAGATTAATCATTACAAAATTAGGAAATCATGTGTTGGAGGAAAAAAATTATATCAAGTCATGTAGGCAACAAGGTTTTCATTCCTAGAATGCCTTAAACTCTATCAGATCCGGAGCTACCTTTCAAGTTCACTAGAAGACAATTTCCACTAATCATTTCATAAGTTATGACTATCAATAAAAGTCAAGGACAATCCCTTTCTAATGTGGGTCTTTTCCTAAAAAAATTGGTTTTTAGTGAAGGTCAATCGTACGCTGCAATTCTAGATTTGCAAGTCAGAGTGGACTAAAGATTCTTATTTGTTACGAAAAGGCTCGCCAATTACCTCAACAACTATCAGGTTCAAAAAGGTGTTCTAAAATTTGTAGTCCACTATAGTTTCATTGCAATATGTAAATTGTATTTTTTTCCAAGTTCCAAACGTCAAACTATTATGCACGCACTTTTATTTATTTATTTATTTATTTATTTTTTACCAATACCATTTGCTATTAAAAAAATTATGTCGTTGTCCATGCATCGCAAGGGTGCAAAACTAGTCTATTATAATGTGTAGATAGAAATGCATTTTACCAGCTAAAAGCTTTGCCAAACATATCCTCTGCTCCAAACTCTACCGAGAGCAGCCCAAAAAAAATGTAAAAAGGAAAAGTATTTGAAACCTCCAAGAGGTGAGAGTACGGGAGAAGGGGGATTGGGGGTGGTTGAGTATTATCTTCTTACATTGTCTATAGTATATCTAGGGATTTCCTCAAGCTTACAAAATAAAGGTACCTACTCAAGAAGAGAGAACCTACTCAAATCAATGGGGCTCCTTAAACTTCGTAAAAACATGAAATTTTCATGATTAACAGTCACTAGTTCTCACATTTAACCAGTACAACACGACAAGTGGCAACTGCACACACTCTCAGGCATTAGGGGCGTATTCGTGTATCGTTGCTGCCAATTTATCGCGATCGTCCTCAGTTTTAGTCCTCATCAAGAAGGTATGCGCAACAACTTCGCCGCTGTTATCCCCATCGTTCTGCAAAACCAATGCAAACTCAGCTCTTAGGAAGTAATTAATATAACAAGAATAAAAATGCTGTAGATATTACTTAATAGCTAGACTAGCGAAGCTTCAAATATTTACTTAATAGTAAATCAACAAGGGCTTGTTTCCGAGTCTTCCTCAAAAACTACTTGTTCAACCAGCAACCATGTGTCTTGTGGACCCATAACAATACACTCTCAACCATACATCTCAAACAAATAATCATCACTCCCAAAAGCTGTACCCAACATTTTTTTTCAACCGGACCAAATTTAAAACCAGTTATTTGTTTCAACTGTGAGGTGGGAGTTGCTAGAAGTAACTAAGATCTTGTTTGACAAAGCCTTTTTTCAGGAGAGCAGTTATTTCTTTAGAAAATGAGGTTAAAAAATGATATTCATAGGAAAACATGAATAACAGTTTTCCATTGTAAAATGCAAAATAACAATAAGAAAAATGTAATTTTGAAAGAAATTTGATCAAACAAGCATCAGCACTTGTTTGTCAAAGCTTTTCCAAAAATGTCTCCCGTCAAACTCATTTTGTTCCATTATTCTTCCAATAAATATGGAAACCTGATACGCGGGAGATGATGCGAGAAATTACATTAATAGCAGATATCAAAATAAGTATTTGCATTACAAAGACAAACATTAAAACAAAAGGTAAATAACAAAAGAGATAGAGGATGTATACCGTATGAAATATTGCAACAACTGCATTCTTTTGCATGTTTGTCTTGATTCCTGGATATAACAACGCATTGAGCAACACTTTGCCAACCTGCAACAAGTAAATGACACTCAGAAGAGTCATTAAAATGCAACCAACAGTTAGCTACTTAGCATGCACGTACAAGAGAATCATGAAAATAATGTTTGTGGCTGAAAATTTTATACATCCACAGGACAAAAGATCCAATTGATTTTCAATCCATCACAAACATACAAGACCTCTAATTGAAGAATAAAGCAGCAAAAGAAAAAAAATCATTAGCACATAATGCAAACTGCATTCAAGTGCGGGACCAGAATATATCAGAATGTGGACCTACATCATTTCGTATAATGATGGTTGGTTTAGATTCTCTTGAGCCCTTGCTTGCACCTTCGTTACATTTGATGGAAAGTTGACCTGTGCCTTTGTCTTTCCACGCATTATTATCTGCTGGATCCGTGGACTGGACATATAGAAAAGCGACTGAGATTAATGAACCAAAAAGGGTAAACACCAAACAGCTTATCATAATACAATTTCACAACCAATCACCATGAATTTGAAATATCAAGTGCTCTATGTCATAACCAAAATACATAATTCTAAAGATTGGAACTTATAGCACAGGATATTTGGAGTGCCTAATTGAAGTTTCCCTCTGACTGCGGTTCAGACAGTCCCCTGTCATGAGGGTTCGGCCCGGGATCCCAAAAAGAGAATTTTTCTAGGGTCATAGGTCCACTTCCAAAAATTTGCACATGTACTAGATCTCCCAATATTTTGTCGCGTGCCATAGGGAAAATAAAGAGGCATGAGCCCTGAAACACAATTTAATCCTCTCCAATGTTTAACAAAGCATGATAAGGGCTTTAGGGTGTGTGTGATTGCATGGAATTGGATGGAAAGGGAAAATATTTTCCATGAAAATTTTCCCACTTTGTGTTTGATGCAAAGATGGAAATGGAATTCAAATTTCAAGCTACAACCATTTAAAGCTGTATTTTGTCTAATTCCATGGAAAATGAATTCCCATGGAGGGAGGTGGTTTTTGTTTTCCACCTTACATGGAATTCAAATTCTTTTCCAACTTTTGCAATCAAATACACCCTCAGCATTTTTCCTTTAAATGGTGAGAATTACTGTTTCAAGGCGTAGCCTCAAAATCAGCCACTTGAGGAATTTTCTGGACCCTTTGATTTTGGGTGTAACAATTAGATATTTCTAAACCACTATTCTCTCTTCTGATATGGTGAACTTTTTTAGCATCAAGTGGATTCATGTGCTTTTCTTGCTTCGCTTCCCCTTTCTATATTATTTACTGCTCTCAGTAGCGTGGATTTATATTTAATTTCTAACATAAAAGTAAATCAAGAGCCTTAAACATTGAACATGGATCTATATTGGTCAACTGAAAACTTGCTATGTTTAGCAATCATCCACAAAAAGGAAAAACTGCATTTCATTTGCCTTAAATGGTCAGAAGTAACTTCATTCGTCCGAACTGATGACTGCCAGGATGTGATTGAAATTGTTCATGCCTGACCATGCATAAGATGCACAGAGGTCTAAAAGGAAATTACCATCATATTACTACTCGGGTACAGAACTCCAATCATAAGCATATGCAATCAGAATACAAGCATGTAAATCTTGCTATAACATGAGGATGCAAGGAAATTATTGCATTTTCAAATGAAAATCTAGTAAATGGAATTTGGCATTTATCACGTCCAATTAAAATCTTATGACAGCACCTCCTCACTATTTTGTCGAATTGATAATACCTTCACATAAAGTTTGCATTTGACCTCGTGCACTACATTTATTCCCTTTTCTTCACTCTTTTTCACAGAAGGGCTGCTGGGCTGCTCCGTGTCTTCTTCTATGTTGCAAGAAATTAACAAAAAACACAAAACTTAAATTTTATACAATCTGGATTGCAATAATTACTGTTATTAGTCTCTATATAAAGAAAAATAATTTGCATAAAACGATATATTGGACTTTATGACAGGCAAACAAGAAACAATGGTTCAGAAAACGTTTATTGGAAAATGGAAATGGCAATTGGCAATTGGCAAATTCCAAACATCCTCCAGATAGGGCCTTCTTACAGGAAAAGTTGTTAGTCTGGTAACTTCATAAGATTGACCAAAAATATCAATAATTAACCTCCTCATTTTATTAAAGTCAAACACCATAAGCTAGTGTGAAATCATCCATTTTGACAAAAAAAGGTTCCACTAATACAGTACAGCATGAGATGCTTCATGGAAAACATATTTTTCACCAATTGGGTAACACAATGTGGCAATTTTCATCATAAAACCGATAACTTTTCCATTTGACACGACTCATAATATGAAAAATGTTCTGTGTTCCACAAACTTCAGCGAACATCTCAAGAAGTGCTTTGAGAGGCCACTTACTAGGGGAAACGATGCTACCAGTTATAAGACATGGAAAGAAATATTATGGATTAATTGTCCCAATATAAAACCCTCCAGAATGATCCAACTGTTTCATATACAAGCAAGAATTTCACTTTAAGTGAAGTCCCTAACACCATAGAAGAGAAGGTTATCTCAGGTGAGGGTTTTCGAGGTTGTTCTGTTATGTTTCTCAACAATGCTAACTCCATTTGTACAGATTTTTTTCTGATCGTAGTTTCCCTTAGTAGGTTTACTGTAAATATCAAAAGTATCGATCCCTACTAATATATGATGATTTGGTGAGTCAGAAATCTCAAGAATAAAGACCAAGACAAATTTCTTCCAAATGACAGTTAAGTTTCATTGTCAAGTAATGGACAACTTTCTCTCTTACCAGCATCTCCATCATTTGAAGCATCATTACATGCGAGAACTGAATTTTGACTTACAGGAACTGAAACTTGGCTTCCTCGTAAATAAGGATATCAAAAGCAGAAATTACTATTGCGAATAACTTCTCCATTTACAATTCATCAACCAATTAAGTAGCTGTTAAGAGGACCAAATGAATAATGATTGAGTGCATTTGTATATTTTGCTAAATTTAACGACCAACACAAAAAGTAATAAGGTAAAATAGCGACAAAGGCACAGACGAAAATATTCTAGCAATGTATGCCCTATTAAAACTTAGCAACAGAACTCCCTCCAGTTAAAACTTAGCAACAGAATTCCTTCGAATTATTTCGGGGAGAGAGAGAGAGAGAGAGAGAGCTGCTGAAATATCAGTGCCAAATTCATAGATATACTGACTTCAAGGTATCCACTTAAGGGAGATAAGACAATGTACATACAAACCGTTTACACAACTACTGGACGAAATCTTCCTTCTAAATCAATTATCAGAGCAAAGGTACTTAGAAGTATAACCAATATATTTCTTGAAAGATTTATACAGAATAGTACCTCCAAAACTAAAAGCGTTATTGCTAAAGAGCTGTCCAGAGCTCCACGAGTTTCCAAAGTTTATTTTTGCTGCAATGGGAGGAAACATAGGCTTCTCCGGTAATAAATTACTGTTGTTCGAGTTTCCAAAGTTAGTTGTTGTTGCAATGGGCGGAAACATAGGCTTCTCCAGTAATAACTTATTATTGTTTTCCTTCCTTTCAGATTCAAAACCAGGTTTCATTTGCGCATCACTAAATTCCAGCTCCGGTGAACTCCCTCCTTTTCCAGCATTTGCTTTCAGCCAGTTGACTACATCACTAAATTTCTCCTACAATAAATTTAATAGGAAAATAAAAATAAAAACTATTACCTGAAATATACTCAAATGGAACATCATAATAATCCCCAAAGCTGGAAAATTCTCCTCTGATCAAGTGGAAATATGGAATGCCACAAAAAATTAAATTATTCCATAGTCTAAACTCTGAACCGAACTTCTGCAATTGAATAGGTTCTGTTCTAAATCAACAGTGACACTCCATTGAAGTATTGAACCAAAAGGCAAACCAGAGAACTCCATATGGGGGACTGTATGCCAGATAAACAGATCTGGGAGCCATATGGGGGACTATGCAGGATAAACAGATCTGCCTGGGAGCCAAAGGAGATTACTGGCTGAATTTTTGGAGTTTCATATTTTGAATCCATTAAAATAACATAGAGGTGTGTGAATATTAAATATAAGAAGTAAACAGTGCCTGATTTCATATTATGTACATGTGAATTGATTCAGAAGTTCTATTTATTAGCGAAGAAGGATAAAAAAATGGCTGATGAAGTTGATTTGTGGAGGAACAGCGTGCTCGGTTTCCAAAAGATTTCTACAAATCAAATGAAAATTATAGTAATCAGGCTCTGCCGTCGCATATCCATTAGTATTTGTAAACTGTATGTGTATGTGATATGTTTTTAGCATGTCATGATAGGTGTAGTATGATTATGAGTTAAAGGTTGTTGAAGGAATCATATCTCCATTTTCTGTGCTGCTGTGCCCTTATTCAATGAAGCATCAAACTCAAAGACCAGGAACTACCACATGCAATTATTACTTTTAATGATGAAATGTTAATCAAACATGCATAGACATCATTGAAGCATGTAATTTGAACATGTTAAGGCTAACAGAAACACTGACACCCAAAAAGATGCTTTAGTTAGACTAAAATCAAGTTAGGGTTTTTTTATACATTTTTATCAGTTCTTTCTAAATTTAAATTTGGTCAGCCCAATCACATCCACATATCTCACGGGATCTACATGTACTATACAAATCTCCACTATTCAACTCCACTCATTCTCTCTCCTACTTCTCATAAAAATCCATAAAAAAGGGGTTGCTCAAGCGGTAAGGGCGGTGCTTGGGATCTCACCAATCCCAGGTTCGATTCCCCGTGAGAGCAAAAAAACTTCTTGGGGCCACTGGGGCGTCTCCCGGTCGATGCGCCAGGGCCTCGTGGGAATAGTAGGGTGACTGTTAAAGCGGGGTCCCCCGATACCCTCGGTTATCAAAAAAAAAAAAAAAAAATCCATAAAAAAATCATAAAAAATTCAATCCTAACATGGGCTAAACACGCATATTACATTTTTACTGCTCAAGGCTTCAAGGGTTAAAAAGCACCATGGATGCATTTAGTAAAAACGGAGAAACTACCATGATGTTTTTAGCATGGTTTAGATAGTCCTGAACACCATCATCCCACAGCTCATCTGGATGGTCTCGTAACTGAGCTTGCACCCAGCTGCTCAAAATTAAAACAATCTCTAAGGATGTGCATTATTAAGCATTCAAAAATAGTAAAAG